>OZ012735.1:466408870-467750416 GCA_963859935.3 Lathyrus sativus | reverse complement strand
AACTTCGGGTTGAGCCGCCCTTCGGGTTCGATGCCTGTTTGTTTAATAGATGCTTGACGGCGAGGTCTAATGTTCCTCTCAACTTCATGTTGAGACGGCTTTCAGGTTCGATGCCTGTTTGTTTAACAGATGCCTGACAGCGAGGTCCGATGTTTTTCTCAACTACGGATTGAGATGGCCTTCGGGTTCGATGCCTGTTTGTTTAACAGATGCCTCACAACGAGGTTAGATATTCTTCTCAACTTGGGTTTGAGCCGGCCTTCGGGTTCGATGCCTATTTGTTTAACAGATACCTGATGGCGAGGTCAGATGTTCTTCTCAACTTCGGGTTGAGCCAGCCTTCGGGTTCGATGCCTATTTGTTTAACAGATTCTTGACAGCGAGGTCAGATGTTCTTCTAAACTTTTGGTTGAGCCGGCGAGGTCAGATGTTCCTCTCAAATTTGTGTTGAGCCGGCCTTCGGATTCGATGCTTGTTTGTTTAACAGTTGCCTGGCGGCGAGGTCAGATGTTGCTCTAAACTTCCTGTTGAGCAGGACTTCATGTTTGAAGCCTATTTGTTTAACAGATGCCTGGCGGCGAGGTCGAATGTTGTTATCAACTTCGTGTTGAGCCGTCCTCCGGGTTCGATGCCTGTTTATTTAACAGCTGCCTGACAGCGAGGTCAGATGTTCTTCTAAACTTCAGGTTGAGCCGACCTTCGCGTTTGATGCCTGCTTTTTTAACCGATGCCTGATTGCGAGGTCAGATGTTCTTCTCAACTTCGGGTTGAGCCGGCCTTCGGGTTCGATGCCTGTTTGTTTAACAGATTCATGATGGCAAGGTCAGATATTCTTCTCAACTTCGTGTTGTGCCGGCCTTCGGGTTCAATGCCTGTTTTTTTAACTGATGTCTGACGGCGAGGTCTAATGTTTTTATCAACTTTGGGTTTAGCCGCCCTTTGGGATCGATGCCTGTTTGTTTAACAGATTCCTCACGGCGATGTCAGATGTTCTTCTCAACTTCGTGTTGAGTCGGCCTTCGGGTTCGATGCCTATTTGTTTAATATATACCTGACGGTGAGGTCAGATGTTCTTCTCAACTTCGGGTTGAGCCGGTCTTCGGAATCGATGCCTGTTTGTTTAACAGATGCTTGTTAGTGAAGTCAGATGTTCCTCTCAACTTCGTGTTCAGCCGACATTTGGGTTCGATGCCTGGTTTTTTAACAGATGCCTGACGGCGAGGTCAGGTGTTCCTCTCAACTTCGTGTTGAGCCGGCCTTAAGGTTCGATGCTTGTTTGTTTAACAGATGCCTAACGGCGAGGTCAGATGTTCCTCTCAACTTGGTGTTTTGCCGGCCTTCGGGCTCGATGCCTGTTTATTTAACAGATGCTTGATGGCGAGGTGAAATCTTCTTCTAAACTTCTTGTTGAGCTGGCGTCCGGGTTCGATGCCTTTTTGTTTAACAAATGCTTGACGGCGAGGTCAGATGTACTTCTCAACTTCGTGTTAAACAGGCCTTCGGGTTTGATGCCTGTTTGTTTAACAGATACCTGACGGTGAGGTAAGATGTTCTTCTCAAATTCAGGTTGAGCCGACCTTCGTCTTCAATGCCTGTTTGTTTAACAAATGCCTGACGGCGCGGTCAGATATTCTTCTCAACTTCGGGTTGAGCCGGCCTTCAGTTTCGATGCCTGTTTCATTAACAGATGCTTGACAGCGAGGTCAAATGTAACTCTCAACTTAGTGTTGAGCCGGCCATCGGGTTCGACGCCTGTTTGTTTAACAGATGCCTGAAGGCGAGGTCTAATGTTCTTGTCAACTTTGGGTTGAGCCGCCCTTCGGGTTCGATGCTTGTTTGTTTAACAGATGCCTCACGGTGAGGTCAATTGTTCCTCTCAACTTCGGGTTGAAAAGGCCTTCGGGTTCGATGCCTGTTTGTTTAACAGATGCCGGACGGCGAGGTCCGATGTTTTTCTCAACTACAGGTTGAGACGACCTTCGGGTTCGATGCCTGTTTGTTTAACAGATGCTTCACAGCAAGGTTAGATGTTCTTCTCAACTTCGTTTTGAGCCGGCCTTCGGGTACGATGCCTGTTGTTTAACAGATACCTGATGGCGAGGTCAGATGTTCTTCTCAACTTCGGGTTGAGCCGGCCTTCGGGTTCGATGCCTATTTGTTTAACAGATTCTTGAATGGAAGGTCAGATGTTCTTCTCAACTTTTGGTTGAGCCGGCTATCAGGTTCGATGCCTGTTTGTTTAACATATGCTTGACGGCAAGGTCCGATGTTCCTCTCATCTTCGTGTTGAGTCGGCCTTCGGATTCGATGCCTGTTTGTTTAACAGATGCCTGACAGTGAGGTCAGATGTTGCTCTCAACTTCCTTTTGAGCAGGACTTCATGTTTGAAGCCTATTTGTTTAACAGATGCCCGACGACGAGGTCTAATGTTGTTATCAACTTCGTGTTGAGCCGTCCTTCGGGTTCGATGCCTGTTTGTTTAACAGATGCCTAACAGCGAGGTCAGATGTTCTTCTAAACTTTGGTTTGAGTCGGCCATCGCGTTTGATGCCTGCTTTTTTAACAGATGCCTGATTGCAAAGTCAGATGTTCTTCTCAACTTCGGGTTGAGCCGGCCTTCAGATTCGATGCCTGTTTGTTTAACAGATGTCTGACAACGAGGTCAGATGATCTTCTAAACTTCGGGTTGAGCCGGCCTTCGCTTTTGATGCCTGTTTGTTTAACAGATGCCTGATTGCGAGGTCAGATGTTCTTCTCAACTTCAGGTTGAGCCGGCCTTCGTGTTCGATGCCTGTTTGTTTAGCAGATGGCTGACGGAGAGGTCAGATGTTCCACTCAACTTCGTGTTGAGCCGCCCTTCGGGTTTGATGCCTGTTTGTTTAACAGATGCCTCACGGTGAGCTGTAATGGTCTTATCAACTTCGAGTTTAGCGTCCCTTTGGGATTGATGCCTGTTTGTTTAACAGATGCCTCACGGCGATGTCAGATGTTCTTCTCAACTTCGTGTTGAGCCGTCCTTCGGGTTCGATTCCTATTTGTTTAATAGATACCTGACGACGAGGTCAAAAGTTCTTCTCAACATCTGGTTGAGTCGGCCTTCGGGTTCGATGCCTGTTTGTTTAACAGATACCTTAAAGCTAGGTTAGATGTTCTTCTCAACTTCGGGTTGAGCCGACCTTCGGATTTGATGCCTGTTTGTTTAACAGATGCTTGTCAGTGAGGTCAGATGTTCCTCTCAACTTCGTGTTGAGACGGCATTCGGGTTTGATGCCTGGTTTTTTAACAGATGCCTGACAGCGAGTTCAGATGTTCCTCTCTACTTCGTGTTGAGCCGGCCTTAGGGTTCGATGCTTGTTTGTTTAATAGATGCCTAGTGGCAAGGTCAGATGTTCCTCTCAACTTGGTGTTGTGCCGACCTTTGGGTTCAATGCCTAATTATTTAACAGATGCCTGATGGCGAGGGCAGATGTTCTTCGAAACTTCTTGTTGAGCCGGCCTTCGGGTTCCATGCCTTTTTGTTTAACAGATGCCTGATGGTGAGGTCAGATGTACTTCTCAATTTCGTGTATAGCAGGCCTTCGGGTTTGATGCCTATTTGTTCAACAGATACCTGACGGTGAGGTAAGATGTTATTCTCAAATTCAGGTTGAGCCGGCCTTCGTGTTCAATGCCTGTTTGTTTAACAAATGCCTGACGGCGCGGTCAGATATTCTTCTCAACTTTGGGTTGAGCCGGCCTTCGAATTCGATGCCTATTTCTTTTACAGATGCTTGACAGCGAGGTCAAATTTAATCTCAACTTTGTGTTGAGCCGACCATCGGGTTCGATGCCTGTTTGTTTAACAGATGCCTGATGGCGAGGTCTAATGTTCTTGTTAACTTCGGGTTGAGCCTCCCTTCGGGTTCGACGCCTGTTTGTTTAACAGATGCCTCATGGCGAGGTCAAATTTTCCTCTCAACTTCGTGTTGAGACGGCCTTCGGGTTCGATGCCTGTTTATTTAACAGATGCCTGACGGCGAGGTCCGATGTTTTTCTCAACTACGGGTTGAGACGGCCTTCAGTTTCGATGCCTGTTTGTTTAACAGATGCCTCAAAGCGAGGTTAGATGTTCTTCTCAACTTCGTTTTGAGCCGGCCTTTGGGGTCGATGCCTATTTGTTTAACAGATTCTTGACAGCAAGGTCAGATGTTCTTCCCAACTTTTGGTTCAGCCGACCATCGGGTTCGATGCCTGTTTGTTTAAGATATGCTTGACGGCGAGGTCAGATGTTCTTCTCAACTTCGTGTTGAGCCGGCCTTCGGATTCGATGCATGTTTGTTTAACAGATGCTTGACGACGAGGTCAGATGTTGCTCTCAACTTACTGTTGAGCGGGACTTCGTGTTCGAAGCCTATTTGTTTAATAGATGCCTGATGACCAGGTCTAATGTTGTTATCAACTTCGTGTTGAGCCGACCTTCGGGTTCGATGCCTGTTTGTTTAACAGATGGCTGACAGTGAGGTCAGATGTCCCACTCAACTTCGTGTTGAGCAGGCCTTCGGGTTCGATGCTTGTTTGTTTAACAGATGCCTCACGGCAAGGTCAGATGTTCCTCTCAAATTCGTGTTGAGCCGGCTTCGGGTTCGATGCATGTTTGTTTAATAGATTCCTGATGCGAGATTAGATGTTCTTCTCAACTTCTGGTTGAGCTGACCTTCACGTTTGACGCCTATTTGTTTAACAGATGCCTGACGGCGAGGTCAGATGTTCTTCTCATCTTCGGGTTGATCCGGCCTTCGGATTCGATGTGTGTTTATTTAACAGATGCCTGACGGCAAGGTCAGATGTTCTTCTCAACTTCGGGTTGAGCCGCCCTTCGGGTTCGATTCTTGTTTGTTTAACAAATTATTGACGGCGAGGTCATACATTCCTCTCAACTTCGTGTTGAGCCAGCCTTTGGGTTCGATTCCTGTTTGTTTAATAGATACCTGATGGCGAGGTCAGATGTTCTTCTCAACTTCGGGTTCATCCGGCCTTCGAGTTCGATGCCTGTTTGTTTAACAGATTCTTGACAGCAAGGTCAGATGTTCTTCTTAACCTTTGGTTGAGTCGGCCATTGGGTTCGATGCCTGTTTGTTTAACATATGCTTGACGGCGAGTTCAAATGTTCCTTTCACTTTCGTGTTGAGTCGGCCTTTGGATTCGATGCCTGTTTGTTAAACAGATGACTGAAGGCGAGGTCAGATGTTGCTCTCAACTTCGTGTTGAGCGGGTATTCATGTTAGAAGTCTATTTGTTTAACAGATGCCTGACGACGAGGTCTAATGTTCTTATCAATTTTATGTTGAGCCGTCCTTCGGGTTCGATGCATGTTTGTTTAACAGATGCCTGACGGCGAGGTCAGATGTTCTTCTCATCTTCGGGTTGAGCCGGCCTTCGAGTTTGATGCCTGTTTGTTTAACAGATGCCTGACTGCAAGTTCAGATATTCTTCTAAATTTTGGGTTGAGCCGACCTTCGAGTTCGATGACGGTTTGTTTAACATATGCTTGACGGCGAGGTTAGATGTTCCTCTCATTTTCGTGTTGAGTCGGCCTTCGGATTCGATGCTTGTTTGTTGAACAGATGTCTGACAGCGTGGTCAAATGTTGCTCTCAACTTCGTGTTGAGCGGGACTTCGTGTTCGAAGCCTATTTGTTTAACAGATGCTTGACGACGAGGTCTAATGTTCTTATCAAATTCGTGTTGAGCCGTCCTTCGGGTTCGATGCCTGTTTGTTTAACAGATGCCTGATGGCAAGGTCATATGTTCTTCTCAACATCGGGTTGAGCCGGCCTTCGAGTTCGATGCCTGTTTGTTTAACAGAGTCCTGACTGCGACGTCGGATGTTTTTCTCAACTTCGGGTTGACTCGGCCTTCGGGTTCGATGCCTATTTGTTCATCAGATGCCTGACGGCGAGGCCAAATGTTCCTCTCAACTTCGTGTTCAGCCGGCCTTTGGGTTCGATGCATGTTTGTTAAACTGATGCCTGACAGCGAGGTCAGATGTTTCTCTCAACTTCGTGTTGAGCCAGCCTTCGGGTCCGATGCCTGTTTATTTAATAGATACCTGATGGCGGGGTCAGATGTTCTTCTCAACTTCCGGTTGAGCCGACCTTTGCATTTGATGCCTGTTTGTTTAACAGATGCCTGACGGAGAGGTCAGATGTTCTTCTCAACTTCGGGTTGAGCCGGCCTTCGGATTCGATGTGTGTTTGTTTAACAGATGCCTGACAGCGAGGTTAGATGTTCTTCTCAACTTCAGGTTGAGCCGCCCTTCGGTTTCGATGCCTGTTTGTTTAACAGATACTTGACGGAGAGGTCATATATTCCTCTCAACTTCGTGTTGAGCCGGCCTTCGGGTTCGATGCCTGTTTGTTTAACAGATGCCTGATGGCGAAGTCAGATGTTCCTCTCAACTTCAAGTTGAGCCGGCCTTTGGGTTTGATTCTTGTTAGTTTAACAGATGCTTTACGGCGAGGTTAGATGTTCTTGTCAACTAAGGGTTTAGACAGCCTTCGGGTTCGATGTCTGTTTGTTTAACAGATGCCTGACAACGAGGTCATATGTTCTTCTCAACTTCGGGTTGAGCCGGCCTTCGGGTTCGATGCATGTTTGTTTAACAGATGCTTGATAGCGAGGTCTAATGTTCTTATCAACTTCGGGTTTAGCCGCCCTTCGGATTTGATGCCTGTTTGTTTAACAGATGCCTCACGGCGAGTTCAGATGTTCTTCTCAACTTCGTGTTGAGGCGGCCTTCGTGTTCGATGCCTGTTTGTTTAATAGCTGCCTGATGGCGAGGTCAGATGTTCTTCTCAACTTCGGGTTGAGCCGAAATTCGATTTCGATGCCTGTTTGTTTAACAGATGCTTGACGGCGAGGTCAGATGTTCCTCTCAACTTCGTGTTCTTCCGACCATCGGGTTCAATGCCTGTTTGTTTAACAGATGCCTGACGGCGAGGTTTAATGTTCTTGTCAACTTCGGGTTGAGCCTCCCTTCGGGTTCGATGCCTGTTTGTTTAACAGATGTCTGACGGCGAGGTGAGATGTACTTCTCAACTTCGTGTTAAGCCAGCCTTCGGGTTCAATGCCTGTTTGTTTAACAGATACCGGACGGTGAGGTCAGATGTTCTTCTCAAATTCAGGTTGAGTCGACCTTCGGGTTCGATGCCTATCTGTTAACAGATGCCTGACGGCGAGGTCAGATGTTTGATGCGTCCGTAATTGCACAGAAATATCGAAGTAATATAAAAGATTTGTCGAACCCACAGAGACCAATATTAATCTACTATTATCTATTGTCGTGGCGTAAAGCTAAGGCTAATGGAATTAGGAAAGTTAAATGCGGATTAAACTAAATTTAAAGGAACTAAAGATTTTTGGTTTAAAGAAATGCGGTAAAGGAATATCAGTATGCAAGGACTTAGTTATTAGGGATTCGACAGGTCACCGGTGCTTTTTAATCTTTGCAAACACTTTTCAGGAGAAAATACTCATTTAAAGACCTTTGCCTCACGATGGTTGTTGACTCGGGTCATAATTCTAAGGCGGAATGTATGCTTTCGCAGTCCCATTCGGGGTTAAAACTACTCTTTGGAAACAAATAAATTCTAATTTCTTTTAAAGCGCTTTCGCTGTATTTAAAACAAATGCCTAGTTGTTACTATCTGGTCCTAGCCTCAGCTTTCGCGTGTCGGTTCATACCTTAATGAATCTCCCACTGTCGTGGCGAAACTACTGTAAATAATTTCTCGTTGTCGCGGCGAAGGTTTATTTAGAAATTACGATTAAAAACTACGGCTAGAAAGGTAGTTTGTAAGAAGGTAAGGTGCACTGGGTATTATCGAATCCCGTCCTACTAATTCGGTTACATAACGATAAAACTAATTTAGCTAGACATGATAATTAATGCAAACATAAATAAACAATGGCAGCAGAATAATAACATGCATACTGACAGAAATAAAATAATAATTCAATTAATAAAAACCTGTAAATCGTACTGATCTCGAATCCTTGAGTAGTCCTCCACAATGTCGTCAGGATTCTACTTTGGCGAGAATTAAAAGGTACAGTAGGAAAAAACTATATTCTGAACTAAAGGAAAATGGAAAGGAAATAAAAGAAAACAATAAAACTGGGAGAAATAGCTTCAGTTGAAATCTGTGCAGCACTTCGATGCCTCGAAGCCTCCCCCGGAAACTGTGAATCTAAGGCCTATTTATAGGAGATAATTCATTTCTCAACTTCCAGAGATCATGGGTGAGTTATGGAGGGAGTGGGAGTAACTTCCAGTAGTGGACAGTGAGTGGAGAAAGTGTAGGAAGAAATCTTAGAGAGAGTGATCGTGGCAAAAACTGATTTGAATGTTAAATGATATTTCGTCTGCGTGACGCTCGTAATGGAACATGACAGTCGTCATACGCATGACGGTCGTAATGGATCTGTGACGACCGTCATATCAGCAAAATCCATTTTTTTTTCTGTTTTTCTTCTCTCTTTTCCTTCCATTTCTTCTTCTTTTCTTTCTTTAATCCAAATTCTCCCCAATCTGCAAAACGAAGTAAATTAATCATATAATAGAACATAAATCAAGATAAATTAATAATAGTCACAAATAAATGCATGTAAATCAAGCCAAATAAACGATATGAATTCGCGTTATCAATGTTCTTCTCAACTTCAGGTTGAGCCAGCCTTCAGATTCGATGCCTGTTTTTTTAACAGATGCTTGACAGCGAGGTCAGATGTTCCTCTCAACTTCGTGTTGAGCCGACCTTCAGGTTCGATGCCTGTTTGTTTAACTGATGCCTGACAGCCAGGTGAGATGTTCTTCTCAACTTCGGGTTGATTCGGCCTTCAAGTTTGATGCGTGTTTGTTTAACAGATGCCTGACAGCGAGGTCAGATGTTCTTTTCAACTTCGGGTTGAGCCTCCCTTCAGGTTCGATGCCTATTTTTTTAACAAATGCTTGAAGGCGAGGTCAGATGTTCCTCTCAACTTCGTGTTGAGCCGACCTTCAGGTTCGATGCCTGTTTGTTTAACAGATGCCTGATGGCGAGGTCAGATGTTCCTCTCAACTTCAAGTTGAGCTGGCCTTTGGGTTCGATGCCTATTTGTTTAACAGATGCTTGGCGGAAAGGTTAGATGTTCTTGTCAACAAAGGGTTGAGACGGCCTTCGGGTTCAATGCCTGTTTGTTTAATAGATGCCTGACACCGAAGTCAAGTATTCTTCTCAACTACGGGTTGAGCCGCCCTTCGGGTTCAATGCCTTTCTGTTTAACAAATGCATGACGGAAAGGTCAAATGTTCCTCTCAACTTCGTGTTGAGCCGGCCTTCAGGTTTGATGCTTGTTTGTTTAACAAATGCCTGACTGCAAGGTCTAATGTTCTTATCAACTTCGGGTTCAGCCTACCTTCGGGTTCGATGCCTGTTTATTTAACAGATGCCTCACAGCGAGGTCATATGTTCTTCTCAACTTCGTGTTGAGTCGGCCTTCTAGTTCGGTGCCTGTTTGTTTAAAAGATACCTGACGGCGAGGTCAGATGTTCTTCTCAACTTCCGGTTGAATCGGCCTTCGGGTTCGATGCCTGTTTGTTTAACAGATGCCTGATAGCGAGGTCAGCTGTTCTTCTCAACTTCGGGTTGAGCTGGCCTTCGGATTCGATGTCTGTTTGTTTAATAGATGCTTGACAGTGAGGTTAGATGTTCCTCTCAACTTCGTGTTGAGCCGGCATTCGGGTTTGATGCCTGTTTTTTTAACAGATGCCTGACGGCAAGGTCAGATGTTCCTCTCAACTTCGTGTTGAGCCGGCCTTCGGGTTCGATGCCTATTTGTTTAATAGATACCTGACGGCGAGGTCAGATGTTCTTCTCATCTTCCGGTTGAGCCGGACTTTGCGTTTGATGCCTGCTTTTTTAACAGATGCCTGATTGCGAGGTCAGATGTTCTTCTCAACTTCGGGTTGAGCCGGCCTTCGGGTTCGATGCCTGTTTGTTTAACAGATGCCTGACGGCGAGATCAAATATTCCTCTCAACTTCGTGTTGAGCCGACCTTCGGGTTCGATGCCTGTTTTTTTAACAGATGCCTGACGCTGAAGTCTAATGTTCTTATCAATTTCGGGTTTAGTGGCCCTTTGGGATCGATGCCTGTTTGTTTAACAAATGCTTGACAGCGAGGACAGATGTTCCACTCAACTTCGTGTTGAGACGGCATTCAGGTTCGATGCCTGTTTTTTTAACAGATGCCTGACGACGAGGTCAGATGTTCCTCTCAACTTCGTGTTTGCCAGCCTTCGGGTTTGATGCCTAATTATTTAACAGATGCCTGACGGCGAGGTCAGACATTCTTCTTAACTTCAGGTTGAGCTGACCTTCAGATTATATGCCTGTTTTTTTAACAGATACTTGACAGCTAAGTCAGATGTTCCTCTCAACTTCGTATTGAGCCGGCCTTCGGCGTCGATGCCTGTTTGCTTAACTGATACCTGACAGCAAGGTCATATGTTCTTTTCAACTTTAGGTTGAGTCGGACTTCAAATTCGAATCATATTTGTTTAATAGATACCTGACGGCGAGGTCAGATGTTTTTCTCATCTTCTGGTTGAACCGGCCTTCAGGTTCGATGCCTATTTGTTTAACAGATGCGTAACAGCGAGGTCAGATGTTCTTCTCAACTTCGGGTTGAGCCGGCCTTCAGATTCGATGCCTGTTTCTTTTACAGATGCTTGACAGCGAGGTCAGATCTTCCACTCAACTTCGTGTTGAGCCGGCATTCATGTTCAATGCCTGTTTTTTTAATAGATGCCTGACAACGAGGTTAGATGTTCCTCTCAACTTCGTGTTGTGCCAGCCTTCGGGTTCGATGCCTAATTATTTAACAGATGCCTGACAGCGAGGTCAGACATTCTTCTCAACGTCAGGTTGAGCCGACCATCAGATTCTATGTCTGTTTTTTTAACAGATGCTTGACTGCGAGGTCAGATGTTCCTCTAAACTTCGTATTGAGCCGGCCTTCAGGTTCGATGCCTGTTTGTTTAACTGATGCCTGACAGCAAGTTTAGATGTTCTTCTCAACTTCGGGTTGAGCCGACCTTCAAATTCGATTCCTATTTGTTTAATAGTTGCCTGACGGCGAGGTCAGATGTTCTTCTCAACTTCGGGTTGAGCCGCCCTTTGGGTTCGATGCCTGTTTGTTTAACAAATGCTTGACGGCGAGGTCAGATGTTCCTCTCAACTTTGTGTTGAGCCGGCCTTCGGGTTTGATGCCTGTTTGTTTAACATATGCCTGATGGCGAGGTCAAATGTTCCTCTCAACTTCAAGTTGAGCCGGCCTATGGGTTCGATGCCTGTTTGTTTAACAGATTCTTGACGACAAGGTCATATGTTCTTATCAACTAAGGGTTGAGACGACATTCGTGTTCGATGCCTGTTTGTTTAACATATGCCTGACGGTCAGGTCAGATGTTCTTCTCAACTTCGAGTTGAGCCGGCCTTCGGGTACAATGCCTGTTTGTTTAACATACGCCTGACACCGACGTCAGATGTTCTTCTCAACTACGGGTTGAGCCGCCCTTCTGGTTCAATGCCTGTCTGTTTAACAGATGCATGACGACAAGGTCAAATGTTTCTCTCAACTTCGTGTTGAGCCGGCCTTCGGGTTCGATTCCTGTTTGTTTAATAGATGCATGAAGGAGAGGTCTAATGTTCTTATCAACTTCGGGTTTAACCGCCATTCGGGTTCGATACCTGTTTGTTTAACAGAAGCCTCACGGCAAGGTCAGATGTTCTTCTCAACTTCGTGTTGGGCCGGCCTTCGGGTTCGATGCCTGTTTGTTTAACAGATACCTGACGGCGAGGTCAGATGTTTTTCTCAACTTCGGGTTGAGCCGACCTTCTGATTCGATGCTTGTTTTTTTAACAGATGCTTGACAACAAGGTCAGATGTTCCTCTCAACTTCGTATTGAGCCGGCCTTCGGGTTCAATGCCTGTTTGTTTAACTGATGCCTGACAGCGAGGCCAGATGTTCTTCTCAACTTTGGGTTGAGCCGGATTTCAAATTCGATTCGTGTTTGTTTAATAGATGCCTGACGGCGAGGTCAGATGTTCTTCTCAACTTCGGGATGATCCGCCCTTCGGGTTTGATGCCTGTTTGTTTAACAAATGCTTGACGATGAGGTCAGATGTTCGTCTCAACTTTGTGTTGAGCCGACCTTCAGGTTCAATGCCTGCCTATTTAACAGATGCATGGCGGCAAGGTCAAATGTTCCTCTCAACTTCGTGTTGAGCCGGCCTTCGGGTTCGATGCCTGTTTGTTTTATAGATGCCTAAAGGAGAGGTCTAATGTTCTTATCAACTTCGGGTTTAATCGCCCTTCAGGTTCGATGCCTACTTGTTTAACATATGCCTAATGGCGAGGTCTAAGGTTCCTATCAACTTCAGGTTGAGCCGCCCTTCGGGTTCGATGCCTGTTTGTTTAACAGATGCCTGACAGCGAGGTCAGATGTTATTCTCAACTTCGTGTTGAGCCGGCCTCCGAGTTCGATGCCTGTTTGTTTAACAGATGCCTGATGGTGATGTAAGATGTACTTCTCAACATCGTGTTGAGTCGGTCTTCATGTTCGGTGTCTGTTCGTTTAACAAATGCCTGACGACGAGGTTAGATGTTCTTCTCAATTTGGGTTGAGCCGGCCGTCTGGTTCGATGCCTGTTTGTTTAACAGATTCTTGACAACGAGGTCAGATGTTCCTCTCAATTCGTGTTGAGCCGGCATTCAGGTTTGATGCCTGTTTTTTAACAGATGCTTGACAGCGAGGTCAGATGTTCCTCTCAACTTCATATTGAGCCAGCCTTCGGGTTCGATGCCTGTTTGTTTAACAGATGCCTGACGACGAGGTTAGATATTCTTATGAACTTCGTGTTGAGCCGGCCTTCGGGTTTGATGCTTGTTTGTTTAACAGATGCCTGACGGCGAGGTCAGATGTTCCTCTCAACTTCGTGTTGTGCCAGCCTTTGGGTTTGATTCATGTTTGTTTAACAGATGCTTGACGATGAGGTCAGATTTTCTTCTTAACTAAGGGTTGAGACGGTCTTCAGGTTCAATGCCTGTTTGTTTAACAGATTCCTGATAGCGCGGTCAGATGTTCTTCTCAACTTTGGGTTGAGCCAGCGATCAAATTCGATGCTTGTTTGTTTAACAGATACCAAACAGCAAGGTCAGATGTTCATCTCAACTTCGGGTTGAGCCGGCCTTCGAGTTCGATGCCTGTTTGTTTAACAGATCCTTGATGGCGAGGTCAGATATTCTTATGAACTTCGTGTTGAGCCGGCCTTCGGGATCGATGCCTGTTTGTTTAACAGATGCCTCACGGCGAGGTCAGATGTTCCTCTCAATTTCGTGATAAGCCGGCCTTTAGATTCGATGCCTGTTTGTTTGACAGATGCTTGACAATGAGGTCAGATGTTCCTCTCAACTTTGTGTTGAGCCAACCATCGGGTTCGATGCCTGTTTGTTTAACAGATGCCTGACGGTGAGGTCAGATGTTCGTATCAACTTCATGCTGAGCCGACCTTCGGGTTCGATGCCTGTTTGTTTAACAGATGCCTGACGATGAGGTCAGTTGTTCCTCTCAACTTTGTGTTGAGCCAGCCTTCGGGATCGATGTCTGTTTGTTTAACAGATGCCTAACAGCAAGGTCAGATGTTCTTCTCAACTTCGTGTTGAGCCGGCTTTCTGGTTCGATGCCTGTTTGTTTAACAGATGCATGACAGCGAGGTCAGATGTACTTCTCAACTTCGTTTTGAGCCGGCCTTCGGGTTTGATGCCTGTTTGTTTAACAGATGCCAGACGGCGAGGTCAGATGTTCTTCTCAACTTCGGGTTGAGCCGGCCTTCTAGTTAGATGCCTGTTTGTTTAACAGATGTATGACGACGAGGTCAGATGTTCTTCTCATCTTCGGGTTGAGCTGACCTTCTGGTTCGATGCATGTTTATTTAACAGATGCATGACGGCGAGGTCAGATGTTCTTCTCAACTTCGTGTTGAGCCGGCTTTCTGGTTCGATGCCTGTTTGTTTAACAGATGCATGACAACGAGGTCAGATGTACTTCTCAACTTCGTTTTGAGCCCGCCTTCGGGTTTAATGCGTGTTTGTTTAACATATGCCAGACGGCGAGGTCAGATGTTCTTCTCAACTTCGGGTTGAGCCGGCCTTCTGGTTCGATGTATGTTTGTTTAATAGATGCATGACGGCGAGGTCAGATGTTCTTCTCAACTTCGGGTTGAGCCAGCCTTCTGGTTCGATGCCTGTTTGTTTAACAGATGCCTGACGGCGAGGTTAGATATTCTTATGAACTTCGTGTTGAGCCAGCCTTCAGGTTCGATGCCTGTTTGTTTAACAGATGCCTGGCAGCGAGGTCAGATGTTATTCTCAACTTTGTGTTGAGCCAGCCTCCAAGTTCGATGCCTGTTTGTTTAACAGATGCCTGATGGTGATGTAAGATGTACTTCTCAACATCGTGTTGAGCCGGTCTTCATGTTCGGTGCCTGTTTGTTTAACAGATGCCTGACGACGAGGTTAGATGTTCTTCTCAATTTGGGTTGAGCCGGCCGTCTGGTTCGATGCCTGTTTGTTTAACAGATGCTTGACAGCGAGGTCAGATGTTCCTCTCAACTTCGTGTTGAGCCTACATTCAGGTTTGATGCCTGTTTTTTAACAGATGCTTGACAGCGAGGTCAGATGTTCCTCTCAACATCATATTGAGCCAGCCTTCGGGTTCGATGCCTGTTTGTTTAACAGATGCCTGACGACGAGGTTAGATATTCTTATGAACTTCGTGTTGAGCCGGCCTTCGGGTTCGATGCTTGTTTATTTAACAGATGCCTGACGGCGAGGTCAGATGTTCCTCTCAACTTCGTGTTGTGCCAGCCTTTGGGTTTGATTCCTGTTTGTTTAGCAGATGCTTGAGGATGAGGTCAGATGTTCTTCTTAACTAAGGGTTGAGACGGCCTTCAGGTTCAATGCCTGTTTGTTTAACAGATTCCTGATAGCGCGGTCAGATGTTCTTCTCAACTTTGGGTAGAGCCAGCGATCAAATTCGATGCCTGTTTGTTTAACAGATACCAAACAGCAAGGTCAGATGTTCATCTCAACTTCGGGTTGAGCCGGCCTTCGGGTTCGATGCCTGTTTGTTTAACAGATCCATGACGGCGAGGTCAGATATTCTTATGAACTTCGTGTAGAGCCGGCCTTCGGGATCGATGCCTGTTTGTTTAACAGATGCCTCACGGCGAGGTCAGATGTTCCTCTCAATTTCGTGATAAGCCGGCCTTTAGATTTGATGTCTGTTTGTTTGACAGATGCTTGACAATGAGGTCAGATGTTCCTCTCAACTTTGTGTTGAGCCAACCATCGGGTTCGATGCCTGTTTGTTTAACAGATGCCTGACGGTGAGGTCAGATGTTCGTCTCAACTTCATGCTGAGCCGGCCTTCGGGTTCGATGCCTGTTTGTTTAACAGATGCCTGACGATGAGGTCAGTTGTTCCTCTCAACTTCGTGTTGAGCCGGCCTTCGGGATCGATGTCTGTTTGTTTAACAGATGCCTAACAGCGAGGTCAGATGTTCTTCTCAACTTCGTGTTGAGCCGGCTTTCTGGTTCGATGCCTGTTTGTTTAACAGATGCATGACAGCGAGGTCAAATGTACTTCTCAACTTTGTTTTGAGCCGGCCTTCGGGTTCGATGCCTGTTTGTTTAACAGATGCCAGACGGCGAGGTCAGATGTTGTTTTCAACTTCGGGTTGAGCCGGCCTTCTAGTTAGATGCCTGTTTGTTTAACAGATGTATGACGACGAGGTCAGATGTTCTTCTCATCATCGGGTTAGGCTGACCTTCTGGTTCGATGTATGTTTATTTAACAGATGCATGACGGCGAGGTCAGATGTTCTTCTCAACTTCGTGTTGAGCCGGCTTTCTGGTTCGATGCCTGTTTGTTTAACAGATGCATGACAACGAGGTCAGATGTACTTCTCAACTTCCTTTTGAGCCCGCCTTCGGGTTTAATGTGTGTTTGTTTAACAGATGCCAGACGGCGAGGTCAGATGTTCTTCTCAACTTCGGGTTGAGCCGGCCTTCTGGTTCGATGTATGTTTGTTTAATAGATGCATGACGGCGAGGTCAGATGTTCTTCTCAACTTCGGGTTGAGCCAGCCTTCTGGTTTGATGCCTGTTTGTTTAACAGATGCCTGACGGCGAGGTTAGATATTCTTATGAACTTCGTGTTGAGCCAGCCTTCAGGTTCGATGCCTATTTGTTTAACAGATGCCTGACGGCGAGGTCAGATGTTCCTCTCAAATTCGTGTTGTGCCGGCTTTCGGATTCAATGCATGTTTGTTTAACACATGCCTAATGGCAAGGTCTAATGTTCCTATCAACTTCAGGTTGTGCCGCCCTTCGGGTTCGATGTCTGTTTGTTTAACAGATGCCTCACGGCGAGGTCAGATGTTCCTCTCAATTTCGTGTTGAGCCAGCCTTCGGGTTCGATGCCTGTTTGTTTAACAGATACCTAACAGCGAGGTCAGATGTTCTTCTCAACTTCCGGTTGGGCCGACCTTCGGGTTCGATGCCTGTTTGTTTAACAGATGCCTGACGATGAGGTCAAATGTTCATCTCAACTTCGGGTTGAGCTGCCCTTCGGGTTCGATGCATGTTTGTTTAATAGATTCCTCACGGCGAGGTCTGATGTTCCTATCAACTTCGTTTTGAGCCGGCCTTCAGGTTCGATGCCTGTTTATTTAAAAAATACCTGACGGCGAGGTCAGATGTTCCTCTCAACTTCGTGTTGAGCCGGCCTTCAGGTTCGATGCATGTTTGTTTAACAGATGCCTGGCGGCGAGGTCAGATGTTCTTCTCAACTTCGTGTTGAGTCGGCCATCGGGATCGATGCCTGCTTGTTTAACAGATGCCTGACAGCAAGGTCAGATGTTCTTCTCAACTTTGTGTTGAGCCGGCCTCCGGGTTCGATGCCTGTTTGTTTAACAGATGCCTGACGTCGAGTTCAGATGTACTTCTCAACTTCGTGTTGAGGCAGCCTTCGAATTCGATGCCTGTTTGTTTAACAGATGCTTGACAGCGAGGTCATATGTTCCTCTCAACTTCGTGTTGAGCCAACCTTCGGGTTCAATGCTTGTTTGTTTAACAGATGCTTGACGGTGAGGTCAGATGTTCCTCTCAACTCCGTGTTGAGCCGGCCTTCGGGTTCGATGCCTGTTTGTTTAATAGATGCCTGTCGGCGAGGACAGTTGTTCCTCAGAACTTCGTGATGAGCTGGCCTTCGAGATCGATGCCTGTTTGTTTAACAAATGCCTGACAGCGAGGTCAGATGTTCTTCTCAACTCCGTGTTGAGCTGGCCTCCGGGTTCGATGCCTGTTTGTTTGACAGATACTTGACAATGAGGTCAGATGTTCCTCTCAACTTTGTGTTGAGCCAACCTTCGGGTTCGATGCTTGTTTATTTAACGGATGCCTGACGGTGAGGTCAGATGTTCGTCTCAACTTCATGTTGAGCCGGCCTTTGGGTTCGATGCCTGTTTGTTTAACAGATGCCTAACAACGAGGTCAGTTGTTCCTCTCAACTTCGTGTTGAGCCGGCCTTCGGGATCGATGTCTGTTTGTTTAACATATGCCTAACAGCAAGGTCAGATGTTCTTCCCAACATCGTATTGAGCCGGCTTTCTGGTTCGATTCCTGTTTGTTTAACAGATGCATGACAACGAGGTCAGATGTACTTCTCAACTTCGTTTTGAGCCGGCCTTCGGGTTCGATGCCTGTTTGTTTAACAGATGCCAGACGGCGAGGTCAGATGTTCTTCTCAACTTCGGGTTAAGCCGGCCTTATGGTTAGATGCCTGTTTGTTTAACAGATGCATAACCACGAAGTCAGATGTTCTTCTCAAGTTCGGGTTGAGCCGGCCTTCTGGTTTGATGCATGTTTGTTTAACAGATGCATGATGGCGAGGTCAGATGTTCTTCTCAACTTCGTGTTGAGCCGGCTTTCTGGTTCGATGCCTGTTTGTTTAACAGATGCATGACAGCGAGGTCAGATGTACTTCTCAACTTCGTTTTGAGCCGGCCTTCGGGTTCAATGCGTGTTTTTTTAACAGATGCCAGAAGGCGAGGTGAGATGTTCTTCTCAACTTCGGGTTGAGCCGGCCTTTTGGTTCGATGTATGTTTGTTTAATAGATGCATGACGGCGAGGTCAGATGTTCTTCTCAACTTGGGGTTGAGCCAGCCTTCTGGTTCGATGCCTGTTTGTTTAACAGATGCATGACGGCGAGGTTAGATATTCTTATGAACTTCGTGTTGAGCCAGCCTTCAGGTTCGATTCTTGTTTGTTTAACAGATGCCTGACGGTGAGGTCAGATGTTCCTCTCAACTTCGTGTTTTCCCGGCCTTCGTGTTCAATGCCTGTTTGTTTAAAACATGCCTAATGGCAAGGTCTAATGTTCCTATCAACTTCGGGTTGTACCGTCCTTCGGGTTCGATGCCTGTTTGTTTAACAGATGCCTCACGGCGAGGTCAGATGTTCCTCTCAATTTCGTGTTGAGCCGGCCTTCGGGTTCGATGCCTGTTTGTTTAACAGATACCTAACGGTGAGGTCAGATGTTCTTCTCAACTTCCGGTTGGGCCGACCTTCGGGTTCGATGCCTGTGTGTTTAACCGATGCCTGACGATGAGGTCAAATGTTCATCTCAACTTCGGGTTGAGCTGCTCTTCGGGTTCGATGCATGTTTGTTTAATAGATTCCTCATGGCGAGGTTTGATGTTCCTATCAACTTCGTTTTGAGCCGGACTTCGGGTTCGATGCATGTTTATTTAAAAAATACCTGACGGTGAGGTCAGATGTTCCTCTCAACTTCGTGTTGAGCCGGCCTTCGGGTTCGATGCATGTTTGTTTAACAGATGCCTGGCGGCGAGGTCAGATGTTCTTCTCAACTGCGTGTTGAGTCGGCCATGGGGATCGATGCCTGCTTGTTTAACAAATGCCTGACAGCTTGGTCAGATGTTCTTCTCAACTTTGTGTTAAGCCGGCCTCCGGGTTCGATGCCTATTTGTTTAACAGATGCCTGACGTCGAGGTCCGATGTACTTCTCAACTTCTTTTTGAGACAGCCTTCGAATTCGATGCCTGTTTGTTTAACAGATGCTTGACAGCGATGTCATATGTTCCTCTCAACTTCGTGTTGAGCCAACCTTCGGGTTCAATGCTTGTTTGTTTAACAGATGCTTGACGGTGAGGTCAGATGTTCCTCTCAACTCCGTGTTGAGCCGGCCATCGGGTTCGATGCCTGCTTATAGATGCCTGTCGGCGAGGACAGTTGTTCCTCAGAACTTCGTGATGAGATGGCCTTCGAGATCGATGCCTGTTTGTTTAACAAATGCCTGACAGCGAGGTCAGATGTTCTTCTCAACTTCGTGTTGAGCCGGCCTCCGGGTTCGATGCCTGTTTGTTTGACAGATGCTTGACAATGAGGTCAGATGTTCCTCTCAACTTTGTGTTGAGCCAACCTTCGGGTTCGATGCCTGTTTGTTTAACGGATGCCTGACGGTGAGGTCAGATGTTTGTCTCAACTTCATGTTGAGCCGGCCTTCGGGTTCGATGCCTGTTTGTTTAACAGATGCCTAACAACGAGGTCAGTTGTTCCTCTCAACTTCGTGTTGAGCCGGCCTTCGGGATCGATGTCTGTTTGTTTAACAGATGCCTAACAGCGAGGTCAGATGTTCTTCCCAACATCGTATTGAGCCGACTTTCTGGTTCGATGCATGTTTGTTTAACAGATGCATGACAGCGAGGTCAGATGTACTTCTCAACTTCGTTTTGAGCCGGCCTTCGGGTTCGATGCCTGTTTGTTTAACAGATGCCAGACGGCGAGGTCAGATGTTCTTCTCAACTTCGGGTTAAGCCGGCCTTCTGGTTAGATGCCTGTTTGTTTAACAGATGCATGACCACGAGGTCAGATGTTCTTCTCAACTTCGGTTTGAGCTGGCCTTCTGGTTTGATGCATGTTTATTTAACAGATGCATGACGGCGAGGTCAGATGTTCTTCTCAACTTCGTGTTGAGCCGGCTTTCTGGTTCGATGCCTGTTTGTTTAACAAATGCATGACAGCGAGGTTAGATGTACTTCTCAACTTCGTTTTGAGTCGGCCTTCGGGTTCAATGCGTATTTTTTTAACAGATGCCAGAAGGCGAGGTGAGATGTTCTTCTCAACTTCGGGTTAAGCCGGCCTTCTCGTTCGATGTATGTTTGTTTAATAGATGCATGACGGCGAGGTCAGATGTTCTTCTCAACTTCGGGTTGAGCCAGCCTTCTGGTTCGATGCCTATTTGTTTAACAGATGCCTGACGGCGAGGTTAGATATTCTTATGAACATCGTGTTGAGCCAGCCTTCAGGTTCGATGCCTGTTTGTTTAACAGATGCCTGACGGCGAGGTCAGATGTTCCTCTCAACTTCGTGTTTTGCTGGCCTTCGGGTTCAATGCCTGTTTGTTTAACACATGCCTAATGGAAAGGTCTAATGTTCCTATCAACTTCGGGTTGTGCCGTCCTTTGGGTTCGATGCCTGTTTGTTTAACAGATGCCTCACGGCAAGGTCAGATGTTCCTCTCAATTTCGTGTTGAGTCGGCCTTCGGGTTCGATGCCTGTTTGTTTAACAGATACCTAACGGTGAGGTCAGATGTTCTTCTCAACTTTCGGTTGGGCCGACCTTCGGGTTCGATGCCTGTGTGTTTAACCGATGCCTGACGATGAGGTCAAATGTTCATCTCAACTTCGGGTTAAGCTGCTCTTCGGGTTTGATGCATGTTTGTTTAATAGATTCCTCACGGCGAGGTTTGATGTTCCTATCAACTTCGTTTTGAGCCGGCCTTAGGGTTCGATGCATGTCTATTTAAAAAATACCTGACGGTGAGGTCAGATGTTCCTCTCAACTTCGTGTTGAGCCGGCCTTCGGGTTCGATGCATGTTTGTTTAACAGATGCCTGGCGGCGAGGTCAGATGTTCTTCTCAACTTCGTGTTGAGTCGGCCATGGGGATCGATGCCTGCTTGTTTAACAAATGCCTGACAGCTTGGTCAGATGTTCTTCTCAACTTTGTGTTGAGCCGGCCTCCGGGTTCGATGCCTATTTGTTTAACAGATGCCTGACGTCGAGGTCATATGTACTTCTCAACTTCTTGTTGAGACAGCCTTCGAATTCGATGCCTGTTTGTTTAACAGATGCTTGACAGCGAGGTCATATGTTCCTCTCAACTTCGTGTTGAGCCAACCTTCGGGTTCAATGCTTGTTTGTTTAACAGATGCTTGACGGTGAGGTCATATGTTCCTCTCAACTCCGTGTTGAGCCGGCCTTCGGGTTCGATGCCTGTTTATAGATGCCTGTCGGCGAGGACAGTTGTTCCTCAGAACTTCGTGATGAGCTGGCCTTCGAGATCGATGCCTGTTTGTTTAACAAATGCCTGACAGCGAGGTCAGATGTTCTTCTCAACTTCGTGTTGAGCTGGCCTCCGGGTTCGATGCCTGTTTGTTTGACAGATGCTTGACAATGAGGTCAGATGTTCCTCTCAACTTTGTGTTGAGCCAACCTTCGGGTTCGATGCCTGTTTGTTTAACGGATGCCTGACGGTGAGGTCAGATGTTCGTCTCAACTTCATGTTGAGCCGGCCTTCGGGTTCGATGCCTGTTTATTTAACAGATGCCTAACAACGAGGTCAGTTGTTCCTCTCAACTTCGTGTTGAGCCGGCCTTCGGGATCGATGTCTGTTTGTTTAACAGATGCCTAACAGCGAGGTCAGATGTTCTTCCTAACATCGTATTGAGCCGACTTTCTGGTTCGATGCATGTTTATTTAAAAAATACCTGACGGTGAGGTCAGATGTTCCTCTCAACTTCGTGTTGAGTCGGCCTTCGGGTTCGATGTATGTTTGTTTAACAGATGCCTGGCGGCAAGGTCAGATGTTCTTCTCAACTTCGTGTTGAGTCGGCCATGGGGATCGATGCCTGCTTGTTTAACAAATGCCTGACAGCTTGGTCAGATGTTCTTCTCAACTTTGTGTTGAGCCGGCCTCCGGGTTCGATGCCTATTTGTTTAACAGATGCATGACGTCGAGGTCAGATGTACTTCTCAACTTCTTGTTGAGACAGCCTTCGAATTCGATGCCTGTTTGTTAAACAGATGCTTGACAGCGAGGTCATATGTTCCTCTCAACATCGTGTTGAGCCAACCTTCGGGTTCAATGCTTGTTTGTTTAACAGATGCTTGACGGTGAGGTCATATGTTCCTCTCAACTCCGTGTTGAGCCGGCCTTCGGGTTCGATGCCTGTTTATAGATGCCTGTCGGCGAGGACAGTTGTTCCTCAGAACTTCGTGATGAGCTGGCCTTCGAGATCGATGCCTGTTTGTTTAACAAATGCCTGACAGCGAGGTCAGATGTTCTTCTCAACTTCGTGTTGAGCTGGCCTCCGGGTTCGATGCCTGTTTGTTTGACAGATGCTTGACAATGAGGTCAGATATTCCTCTCAACTTTGTGTTGAGCCAACCTTCGGGTTCGATGCCTGTTTGTTTAACGGATGCCTGACGGTGAGGTCAGATGTTCGTCTCAACTTCATGTTGAGCCGGCCTTCGGGTTCGATGCCTGTTTGTTTAACAGATGCCTAACAACGAGGTCAGTTGTTCCTCTCAACTTCGTGTTGAGCCGGCCTTCGGGATCGATGTCTGTTTGTTTAACAGATGCCTAACAGCGAGGTCAGATGTTCTTCCCAACATCGTATTGAGCCGACTTTCTGGTTCGATGCATGTTTGTTTAACAGATGCATGACAGCGAGGTCAGATGTACTTCTCAACTTCGTTTTGAGCCGGCCTTCGGGTTCGATGCCTGTTTGTTTAACAGATGCCAGACGACGAGGTCAGATGTTCTTCTCAACTTCGGGTTAAGCCGACCTTCTGGTTAGATGCCTGTTTGTTTAACAGATGCATGACCACGAGGTCAGATGTTCTTCTCAACTTCGGGTTGAGTTGGCCTTCTGGTTTGATGCATGTTTGTTTAACAGATGCATGACGGCGAGGTCAGATGTTCTTCTCAACTTCGTGTTGAGCCGGCTTTCTGGTTCGATGCCTGTTTGTTTAACAGATGCATGACAGCAAGGTCAGATGTACTTCTCAACTTCGTTTTGAGCCGGCCTTCGGGTTCAATGCGTATATTTTTAACAGATGCAGGCATGGCAAGGTCTAATATTCCTATCAACTTCGTGTTGTGCCGCCCTTCGGGTTCGATGCCTGTTTGTTTAACAGATGCCTCACGGCGAGGTCAGATGTTCCTCTCAATTTCGTGTTGAGCCGGCCTTCAGGTTAGATGCCTGTTTGTTTAACAGATACCTAACGGCGAGGTACATGTTCTTCTCAACTTCTGGTTGGGCCGACCTTCGGGTTCGATGCCTGTTTGTTTAACAGATGCCTGACGACGAGGTCAAATGTTCATCTCAACTTCGGGTTGAGCTGCCCTTCGGGTTCGATGCATGTTTATTTAATAGATTCCTCACGGCAAGGTCTGATGTTCCTATCAACTTTGTTATGAGCCGGCCTTCGGGTTCGATGCCTGTTTGTTTAAAAAATACCTGACGGCGAGGTCAGATGTTCTTCTCAACTTCGTGTTGACTCGGCCATCGGGATCGATGCCTGCTTGTTTAACAGATGCCTGACAGAGAGGTCAGATGTTCTTCTCAACATTGTGTTGAGCCAGCCTCCGGTTTTGATGCCTGTTTGTTTAACAGAAGCCTGACATCGAGGTCAGATGTACTTCTCAACTTCGTGTTGAGGCAGCCTTCGAATTCGATGCCTGTTTGTTTAACAGATGCTTGACAGCGAGGTCATATGTTCCTCTCAACTTCGTGTTGAGCCAACCTTCGGGTTCAATGCTTGTTTGTTTAACAGATGCTTGACGGTGAGGTCAGATGTTCCTCTCAACTTCGTGTTGAGCCGGCCTTTGGGTTCGATGCCTATTTATAGATGCCTGTCGGCGAGGACAGTTGTTCCTCAGAACTTCGTGATGAGCTGGCCTTCGAGATCGATGCCTGTTTGTTTAACAAATGCCTGACAGCGAGGTCAGATGTTCTTCTCAACTTCGTGTTGAGCTGGCCTCCGGGTTCGATGCCTGTTTGTTTGACAGATGCTTGACAATGAGGTCAGATGTTCCTCTCAACTTTGTGTTGAGCCAACCTTCGGGTTCGATGCCTGTTTGTTTAACGGATGCCTGACGGTGAGGTCAGATGTTCGTCTCAACTTCATGTTGAGCCGGCCTTCGGGTTCGATGCCTGTTTGTTTAACAGATGCCTAACAACGAGGTCAGTTGTTCCTCTCAACTTCGTGTTGAGCCGGCCTTCGGGATCGATGTCTGTTTGTTTAACAGATGCCTAACAGCGAGGTCAGATGTTCTTCCCAACATCGTATTGAGCCGACTTTCTGGTTCGATGCATGTTTGTTTAATAGATGCATGACAGCGAGGTCAGATGTACTTATCAACTTCGTTTTGAGCCGGCCTTCGGGTTCGATGCCTGTTTGTTTAACAGATGCCAGACGGCGAGGTCAGATGTTCTTCTCAACTTCGGGTTAAGCCGGCCTTCTAGTTAGATGCCTGTTTGTTTAACAGATGCATGACCACGAGGTCAGATGTTCTTCTCAACTTCGGGTTGAGTTGGCCTTCTGGTTTGATGCATGTTTGTTTAACAGATGCATGACGGCGAGGTCAGATGTTCTTCTCAACTTCGTGTTGAGCCGGCTTTCTAGTTCGATGCCTGTTTGTTTAACAGATGCATGACAGCGAGGTCAGATGTACTTCTCAACTTCGTTTTGAGCCGGCCTTCGGGTTCAATGCGTATTTTTTTAATAGATGCAGGCATGGAAAGGTCTAATATTCCTATCAACTTCGGGTTGTGCTGCCCTTCGGGTTCGATGCCTGTTTGTTTAACAGATGCCTCACGACGAGGTCAGATGTTCCTCTCAATTTCGTGTTGAGCCGGCCTTCAGGTTCGATGCCTGTTTGTTTAACAGATACCTAACGACGAGGTACATGTTCTTCTCAATTTCTGGTTGGGCCGACCTTCGGGTTCGATGCCTGTTTGTTTAACAGATGCCTGACGACGAGGTCAAATGTTCATCTCAACTTCGGGTTGAGCTGCCCTTCGGGTTCGATGCATGTTTATTTAATAGATTCCTCACGGCAAGGTCTGATGTTCGTATCAACTTTGTTATGAGCCGGCCTTCGGGTTCGATGCCTGTTTATTTAAAAAATACCTGGAGGCGAGGTCAGATGTTCTTCTCAACTTCGTGTTGAGTCGGCCATCGGGATCGATGCCTGCTTGTTTAACAGATGTCTGACAGAGAGGTCAGATGTTCTTCTCAACATTGTGTTGAGCCGGCCTCCGGGTTTGATGCCTGTTTGTTTAACAGAAGCCTGACATCGAGGTCAGATGTAATTCTCAACTTCGTGTTGAGGCAGCCTTCGAATTCGATGCCTGTTTGTTTAACAGATGCTTGACAGCTAGGTCATATGTTCCTCTCAACTTCGTGTTGAGCCAACCTTCGGGTTTGATGCGTGTTTGTTTAATAGATGCCTCACGACGAGGTGGGATATTCCTCTCAACTTCGTTTTGAGCCGGCCTTCGGGTTCGATGCATGTTTATTTAACAGATGCCTGGCGGCGAGGTCAGATGTTCTTCTCAACTTTGTGTTGAGTCGGCCTCCGGGTTCGATGCCTGTTTCTTTAACAGATGCCTGACGGCAAGGTCAGATGAACTTTTCAACTTCGTGTTGAGCCGGCCTTCGGGTTCGATGCCTGTTTGTTGAACAGATGCCTGACAGCGCGGTCAGATGTTCTTCTCAACGTCGGGTTGAGCCTCCCTTCGAGGTTGATGTCTGTTTGTTTAACAGATGCCAGACGGCGAGGTCAAATGTTCCTCTCATCTTCGTGTTGAACCGGCCTTCGGGTTCGATGCCTGTTTTGTTTAACATATTCCTAATGGCGAGGTCTAATGTTCCTATCAACTTCGGGTTGAGACGCCCTTCGGGTTCCATGCCTGTTTGTTTAACATAGGCCTAATGGCGAGGTCTAATGTTCCTATCAACTTCGGGTTGAGCCGCCCTTCGCGTTCGATGCCTCTTTGTTTAATAGATGCTTAACGGGGAGGTCAGATGTTCCTCTCAACTTCGTGTTGAGCCGGCCACCAGGTTCGATGCCTGTTTATTTAACAGATGCCTGACATCGAGGCCTGATGTACTTCTCAACTTTGTGTTGAGGCAGCCTTCGAATTCGATGCCTGTTTGTTTAACAGATGCTTGACAGCAAGGTCATATGTTCCTCTCAACTTCGTGTTGAGCCGACCTTCGGGTTCAATGCTTGTTTGTTTAACAAATGCCTGACGGTGAGATCAGATGTTCCTCTCAACTTCGTGTTGTGCCGGCCTTCGGGTTCGATGCCTGTTTGTTTAATAGATGCCTCACGGCAAGGCCAGTTGTTCCTCAGAACTTCGTGATGAGCTGGCTTGCGAGATCGATGCCTGTTTGTTTAACATATGCCTGAGAACGAGGTCAGATGTTCTTCTCAACTTCGTGTTGAGCCGACCTCCGGGTTCGATGCCTGTTTATTTAACAGATGCCTGACGGCAAGGTCAGATGAACTTCTCAACTTCGTGTTGAGCCGACCTTCAGGTTCGATGCCTGTTTGTTTAACAGATGCCTGACAGCACGGTCAAATGTTCTTCTCAACGTCGGGTTGAGCCGCCCTTCGGGGTCGATGTCTGTTTGTTTGAAAAATGCCAGACGGCGAGGTCAAATGTTCCTTTCATCTTCCTTTAAACCGGCCTTCGGGTTCGATGCCTGTTTGTTTAACATATTCCTAATGGCGAGGTCTAATGTTCCTATCAACTTCGAGTTGAGCCGCCCTTCGGGTTCGATGCATGTTTGTTTAACATATGCCTAATGGCGAGTAATAATGTTCCTATCAACTTCGGGTTGAGCCGCCCTTCACGTTCGACGCCTCTTTGTTTAATAGATGCTTAACGGGGAGGTCAGATGTTCCTCTCAACTTCGTGTTGAGCCGGCCTTCGGGTTCGATTCCTGTTTGTTTAACAGATGCCTGACAGCAAGGTCAGATGTTACTCTCAACTTCGTGTTGAGCCTGCCTTCGGGTTCGATGCCTGTTTGTTTAACAGATGCCTGACGGCAAGGTCAAATGTTCTTCTCAACATCGGGTTAAGCCACTCTTCGGGTTCGATGCCTGTTTCTTTAACATATGCCTCACGGCGAGGTCAGATGTGCCTCTCAACTTCGTTTTGAGCTGGCCTTCGGGTTAGATGCCTGTTTGTTTAACAGAAACCTGACGGTGAGGTCAGATGTTCCTCTCAATTTCGTGATGAGTCGGCCTTTAGATTCGATGCCTGTTTGTTTGACAGATGCTTGACAGCGAGGTCATATGTTCCTCTCAACTTTGTGTTGAGCCAACCTTCGGGTTCGATGCCTGTTTGTTTAACAGATGTCTGACGGTGAGGTCAGATGTTCGTGTCAACTTCATGTTGAGCCGGCCTTCGAGTTCGATGCCTGTTTGTTTAACAGATGCCTGACGACGAGGTCAGTTGTTCCTCTCAACTTAGTGTTGAGCCGGCCTTCGGGATCGATGTCTGTTTGTTTAACAGATGCCTAACAGTGAGTTCAGATGTTCTTCTCAACTTCGTGTTGAGCCGGATTTCTAGTTCGATGCATGTTTGTATAACAGATGCATGACAGCATGGTCAGATGTACTTCTCAACTTCATTTTGAGCCGGCCTTCAGATTAGATGTCTGTTTGTTTAACAGATGCCAAACGGCGAGGTCAGATGTTCTTCTCAACTTCGGGTTGAGCCGGCCTTGTGGTTCGATACCTGTTTGTTTAATAGATGCATGACGACGAGGTCAGATGTTCTTCTCAACTTCGGGTTGAGCTAGCCTTCTGGTTCGATGCCTGTTTCTTTAACAGATGCCTTACAGCGAGGTCAGATATTCTTATGAACTTCGTGTTGAGCCGGCCTTCGGGTTCGATGCCTGTTTGTTTAAGAGATGCCTGACAGCAAGGTCAGATGTTCCTCTCAACTTTGTGTTGTGCCGGCCTTCGGGTTCGATGCCTGTTTGTTTTACAGATGCTTGACGGTGAGGTCAGATGTTCTTCTTAACTAAGGGTTTAGACGACCATCGAGATCAATGCCAGACGGAGAGGTCAGATGTTCTTGTCAACTTCGGGTTAAGCCAGCCTTCGGGTTCGATGCTTGTTTGTTTAAGAGATGCCTGACAGCATGGTCAGATGTTCTTCTCAATTTCGGGTTGAGCCGCCCTTCGGGGTCAATGTCTGTTTTTTTAATAGATGCTAGACGACGAGGTCAAATGTTCCTCTCATCTTCGTGTTGAACCGGCCATCGAGTTCAATGCCTGTTTGTTTAACACATGCCTAATGGCAAGGTCTAATGTTCCTATCAACATCGCATTGTGCCGCCCTTTGGATTTGATGCCTGTTTGTTTAACAGATACCTGACGACGAGGTCAGATGTTCTTCTCATGTTCCGGTTGAGCCGGCCTTTGGGTTCGATGCCTGTTTGTTTAACAGATGCCTGACGACGAGGTCAAATGTTCATCTCAACTTCGGGTTGAGCTGCCCTTCAGGTTCGATGCGTGTTTGTTTAATAGATGCCTCACGGCGAGGTCAGATATTCCTCTCAACTTCGTTTTGAACCGGCCTTCGGGTTCGATGCCTGTTTGTTTAACAGATACCTGACGGCGAGGTCAATGTTCCTCTCAACTTTTGGGTTGAGCCGGCTTTCGGGTTCGATGCATGTTTATTTAACAGATGCCTGGCGGCGAGGTCAGATGTTCTTCTCAAATTCGTGTTGAGCCGACCTTCGGGATCGATGCCTGCTTGTTTAGCAGATGCCTGGCAGCGAGGTCAGATGTTCTTCTCAACTTTGTGTTGAGTCGGCCTGCGGGTTTGATGCCTGTTTGTTTAACAGATGCTAGACATCTAGGTCAGATGTACTTCTCAACTTCGTGTTGAGGTAGCCTTCAAATTCGATGTCTATTTGTTTAACAGATGGTTGACATCGTGTTGAGCCGACCTTCAGGTTCAATGCTTGTTTGTTTAACAGATGCCTGACGGTCAGGTCTGATGTTCTTCTCAACTTCGTGTTGAGCCGGCCTCCGGGTTCGATGCATGTTTGTTTAACAGATGCCTGACGGCAAGGTCAAATGAACTTCTCAACTTTGGATTGAGCCGGTCTTCGGGTTCGATGCCTGTTTGTTTAACAGATGCCTGACAGCGCAGTCAGATGGTCTTCTCAACGTCAGGTTGAGCCGCCCTTCGGGGTCGATGTCTGTTTTTTTAACAGATGCCAGACGGCGAGGTCAAATGTTCCTCCATCTTCGTGTTGAACCGGCCTTCGGGTTCGATGCCTGTTTGTTTAACATATTCCTAATGGCAGGTCTAATGTTCCTATCAACTTCGGGTTGAGCCGCCCTTCGGGTTCGATGCCTGTTTGTTTAACATATGCCTAATGGCGAGGTCTAATGTTCCTAACAACTTCGGGTTGAGCCACCCTTCATGTTCGATGCCACTTTGTTTAATAGATGCTTAACAGGGAGGTCAGATGTTCCTCTCAACTTCGTGTTGAGCTGGCCTTCGGGTTCGATGCCTATTTGTTTAACAGATGCCTGACAGCAAGGTCAGATGTTCCTCTTAACTTCGTATTGAGCCTGCCTTCGGGTTCGATGCCTGTTTGTTTAACAGATGCCTGACGGCAAGGTCAAATGTTCTTCTCAACTTCGTGTTGAGCCGGCCTCCGGGTTCGATGTCTGTTTATTTAACAGATGCCTGACGGCAAGGTCAGATCAAATTCTCAACTTTGGATTGAGCTGGTCTTCGGGTTCGATGCCGGTTTGTTTAACAGATGCCTGACAGCACAGTCAGATGGTCTTCTCAATGTCAGGTTGAGCCGCCCTTCGGGGTCGGTGTCTGTTTGTTTAACAGATGCCAGACGGCGAGGTCAAATGTTCCTCCATCTTCGTGTTGAACCGGCCTTCGGGTTCGATGCCTGTTTGTTTAACATATGCCTAATGGTGAGGTCTAATGTTCCTATCAACTTCAGGTTGAGCATCCCTTCGCGTTCGATGCCACTTTGTTTATTAGATGCTTAACGGGGAGGTCAGATGTTCCTTTCAGCTTCGTGTTGAGCCGGCCTTCGGGTTCGATGCCTGCTTGTTTAACAGATGCCTGACATTAAGGTCAGATGTGCCTCTCAACTTTGTTTTGAGCTGCCCTTCGGGTTCGATGCTTGTTTATTTAACAGATACCTGACGGCGAGGTCAGATGTTCCTCTCAATTTCGTGATGAGCCAGCCTTTAGATTCGAATCCTGTTTGTTTGACAGATCCTTGACAGCGAGGTCAGATGTTCCTCTCAACTTTGTGTTGAGCCAACCTTCGGGTTCGATGCCTGTTTGTTTAACAGATGCCTGACCATGAGGTCAGATGTTCGTCTCAACTTCATGTTGAGCCGGACTTCGGGTTCGATGCCTGTTTGTTTAACAGATGCCTGACAACGAGGTCAGTTGTTCCTCTCAACTTCGTGTTGAGCCGGCCTTCGGGATCGATGTATATTTGTTTAACAGATGCCTAACAGCGAGGTCAGATGTTCTTCTCAACTTCGTGTTAAGCCGGCCTTCTGGTTCGATGCCTGTTTGTTTAACAGATGCCTGGTGGCGAGGTCAGATACTCTTATGAACTTCGGGTTGAGCCGGCCTTCGGGTTCGATGCCTGTTTGTTTAACAGATGCCTAACGGCGAGGTCAGATGTTCCTCTCAACTTCGTGTTGTGTCGGCCTTCGGGTTCGATGCCTGTTTGTTTAACAGATGCTTGACAGTGAGGTCAGATGTTCTTCTTAACTAAGGGTTGAGACGGCCATCGGGTTCAATGCCTATTTTTTTAACAGATGCCTGACGGAGAGGTCAGATGTTCTTGTAAACTTCGGGTTGAGCCAGCCTTCGGGTTCGATGGCTGTTTATTTAACCGATGCCTCACGGCGAGGTCAGATGTTCCTCTCAACTTCGTGTTGAGCCGGCCTTCGGGTTCGATGCCTGTTTGTTTAAGAGATACCTGACGGCGAGGTCAGATGTTCTTCTCATCTTCCAGTTGAGCCAGCCTTCGGGTTCGATGCCTATTTGTTTAACAGATGCTTGACGACGAGGTCAAATGTTCATCTCAACTTCGGGTTGAGCTTCCCTTCGGGTTCGATGTGTGTTTGTTTAATAGATGCCTCACGGCAAGGTCAGATGTTCCTCTCAACTTCATTTTGAGCCGGCCTTCGGGTTCGATGCCTGTTTGTTTAACAGATACCTGACGGCGAGGTCAGATGTTCCTCTCAACTTCGTGTTGAGCCGGCCTTCGGGTTCGATGTCTGTTTGTTTAAGAGATACTTGACGGCGAGGTCAGATGTTCTTCTCAACTTCCGGTTGAGCCAGCCTTCAGGTTCGATGCCTGTTTGTTTAACAGATGCCTGACGACGAGGTCAAATGTTCATCTCAACTTTGGGTTGAGCTTCCCTTCGGGTTTGATGCGTGTTTGTTTAATAGATGCCTCACGGCAAGGTCAAATGTTCCTCTCAACTTCATTTTGAGTCGGCCTTCGGGTTCGATGCATGTTTGTTTAACAGATACCTGACGGCGAGGTCAGATGTTCCTCTCAACTTTGTGTTGAGCCGGCCTTCGGGTTCGATGCATGTTTGTTTAACAGATGCCTGGCGGCGAGGTCAAATGTTCTTCTCAAATTCGTGTTGAGCCGGCCTTCGGGATCGATGCCTGGTTGTTTAACAGTTGCCTGACAGCGAGGTCAGATGTTCTTCTCAACTTTGTGTTGAGTTGGCCTTCGGGTTCGATGCCTGTTTGTTTAACAAATGCCTGACGTCGAGGTCAGATGTTCGTCTCAACTTCATGTTGATCCGGCCTTCGGGTTCGATGCCTGTTTGTTTAACAGATGCCTGACGACGAGGTCAGTTGTTACTCTCAACTTCGTGTTGAGCCAGCCTTCGGGATCAATGGAATTTTGTTTAACAGATTCCTGACGGTGAGGTCAGATGTTCCTCTCAAGTTCGTGTTGAGCCGGCCTTCAGGTTCGATGCCTGTTTGTTTAATAGATGCCTGACGGCGATGCCAGTTGTTCCTCAGAACATCGTGATGAGCTGGCCTTCGAGATCGATGCTTATTTGTTTAACAGATGCCTGAGAGCGTGGTCAGATGTTCTTCTCAACTTCGTGTTGAGCCGGCCTCCGGGTTCGATGCCTGTTTATTTAACAGATGTCTGACGGGAAGGTCAGATGAACTTCTCAACTTCGTGTTGAGTCGTCCTTCGGGTTCGATGCCTGTTTATTTAACAGATGCCTGACAGCGCAGTCAGATGATCTTCTCAATGTCGGGTTGAGCCGCCCTTCAGGGTCGATGTCTGTTTATTTAACAGACGCCAGACGGCGAGGTCAAGTGTTCCACTCATCTTCGTGTTGAACCGGCATTCGGGTTCGATGCCTGTTTGTTTAACATATTCTTAATGGTGAGGTCTAATGTTCCTATCAACTTCGGGTTGAGCCGCCCTTCGGGTTCGATGCCTGTTTGTTTAACATATGCCTAATGGCGAGGTCTAATGTTCCTATCAACTTCGGGTTGAGCCGCCCTTCGCGTTTGATGCCTCTTTATTTAATAGATTCTTAACAGCGAGGTCAGATGTTCCTCTCAACTTCGTGTCGAGCCGGCCTTCGGGTTCGATGCCTGTTTGTTTAACAGATGCCTGACAGCAAGGTCAGATGTTCCTCTCAACTTCGTGTTGAGCCGACCTTCGGGTTCGATGCCTGTTTGTTTAATAGATGCCTGACGGCGAGGTCAAATGTTCTTCTCAACTTCGGGTTGAGCCGCCCTTCGGGTTCGATTCCTGTTTGTTTAACAGATGCCTCACGACAAGGTCAGATGTGCCTCTCAACTTCGGTTTGAGCTGGCCTTCGGGTTCAATTCCTGTTTGTTTAACAGATACCTGACGGCGAGGTCATATGTTCCTCTCAACTTCGTGTTGAGTCGGCGTTCGGGTTCGATGCGTGTTCGTTTAACAGATGCCTGACAGCGAGGTCAGATGTTCTTCTCAACTTCGGGTTAAGCCGGCCTTCGGATTTGATGCCTGTTCGTTTAACAGATGCTTGACAGCGAGGTCAGATGTTCCTCTCAAATTTGTGTTGAGCCACCCTTTGGGTTTGATACCTGTTTGTTTAACAGACGCCTAACAGTGTGGTCAGATGTTTTTCTCAACTTCGGGTTGAGATGGCTTTCTGGTTCGATGCCTGTTTTTTTAACAAATGCATGACGGCGAGGTCAGATGTACTTCTCAACTTCGTGTTGAACCGGCCTTCGGGTTCGATGCTTGTTTGTTTAACAGATGCCTGACGGCGAGGTTAGATGTTCTTCTCAACTTCGGGTTGAGCCGACCTTCTGGTTCGATGCATGTTTGTTTAACAGATGCATGACAGCGAGGTCAGATGTTCTTCTCAACTTCGGGTTGAGCCAGCGTTCTGGTTCGATGCCAGTTTGTTTAACAGATTCCTGACGGCGAAGTCAGATATTCTTATGAACTTCGTGTTGAGCCGGCCTTCGGGTTCGATGCTTATTTTTTTAACAGATGCCTGACGGCGAGGTCAGATGTTCCTCTCAACTTTGTGTTGTGCCATCCTTTGGGTTTGATGCTTGTTTGTTTAACAGATGCTTGACCGTGAGGTCAGATGTTCTTCTTAACTAAGGCTTGAGACGGCCGTCGGGTTCAATGCTTGTTTGTTTAACAGATGCCTGATATCCAGGTTAGATGTTCTTGTCAACTTTGGGTTGAGCCAGCCTTCGGGTTCGATGCCTGTTTGTTTAACAAATTCCTGACAGCGCGGTCAGATGTTCTTCTAAACCTCGGGTTGAGACGCCCTTCGGGGTCGATGTCTGTTTGTTTAACAGATGCCAGACGGCGAGGTCAAATGTTCCTCTCATCTTCGTGTTGAACCGGCCTTCGGGTTCGATGCCTGTTTGTTTAACATATGCCTAATGGTAAGGTCTAATGTTCCTATCAACTTCGGGTTGAGCCTTCCTTCGGGTTCGATGGCTGTTTGTTTAACAGATGCCTCACGGCAAAGTCAGATGTTCCTCTCAATTTCGTGATGGGCCGGCCTTCGGATTCGATGCCTGTTTGTTTGACAGCTGCTTGACAGCGAGGTCAGATGTTCCTCTCAACTTCGTGTTGAGCCGGCCTTCTGGTTCGATGCATGTTTGTTTAACAGATGCCTGGCGGCGAGGTCAAATGTTCTTCTCAAATTCGTGTTGAGCCGGCCTTCGGGATCGATGCCTGGTTGTTTAACAGTTGCCTGACAGCGAGGTCAGATGTTCTTCTCAACTTTGTGTTGAGCTGGCCTTCGGGTTCGATGCCTGTTTGTTTAACAAATGCCTGACGTCGAGGTCAGATGTTCGTCTCAACTTCATGTTGATCCGGCCTTCGGGTTTGATGCCTGTTTGTTTAACAGATGCCTGACGACGAGGTCAGTTGTTACTCTCAACTTCGTGTTGAGCCAGCCTTCGGGATCAATGGAATTTTGTTTAACAGATGCTTGACGGTGAGGTCAGATGTTCCTCTCAAGTTCGTGTTGAGCCGGCCTTCAGGTTCGATGCCTGTTTGTTTAATAGATGCCTGACGGCGATGCCAGTTGTTCCTCAGAACATCGTGATGAGCTGGCCTTCGAGATCGATGCTTATTTGTTTAACAGATGCCTGAGAGCGTGGTCAGATGTTCTTCTCAACTTCGTGTTGAGCCGGCCTCCGGGTTCGATGCCTGTTTATTTAACAGATGTCTGACGGGAAGGTCAGATGAACTTCTCGACTTCGTGTTGAGTCGTCCTTCGGGTTCGATGCCTGTTTATTTAACAGATGCCTGACAGCGCAGTCAGATGATCTTCTCAATGTCGGGTTGAGCCGCCCTTCAGGGTCGATGTCTGTTTATTTAACAGACGCCAGACGGCGAGGTCAAATGTTCCACTCATCTTCGTGTTGAACCGGCATTCGGGTTCGATGCCTGTTTGTTTAACATATTCTTAATGGTGAGGTCTAATGTTCCTATCAACTTCGGGTTGAGCCGCCCTTCGGGTTCGATGCCTGTTTGTTTAACATATGCCTAATGGCGAGGCCTAATGTTCCTATCAACTTCGGGTTGAGCCGCCCTTCGCGTTTGATGCCTCTTTATTTAATAGATTCTTAACAGCGAGGTCAGATGTTCCTCTCAACTTCGTGTCAAGCCGGCCTTCGGGTTCGATGCCTGTTTGTTTAACAGATGCCTGACAGCAAGGTCAGATGTTCCTCTCAACTTCGTGTTGAGCCGACCTTCGGGTTCGATGCCTGTTTGTTTAATAGATGCCTGACGGCGAGGTCAAATGTTCTTCTCAACTTCGGGTTGAGCCGCCCTTCGGGTTCGATTCCTGTTTGTTTAACAGATGCCTCACGACAAGGTCAGATGTGCCTCTCAACTTCGGTTTGAGCTGGCCTTCGGGTTCAATTCCTGTTTGTTTAACAGATACCTGACGGCGAGGTCATATGTTCCTCTCAACTTCGTGTTGAGTCGGCGTTCGGGTTCGATGCGTGTTCGTTTAACAGATGCCTGACAGCGAGGTCAGATGTTCTTCTCAACTTCGGGTTAAGCCGGCCTTCGGATTTGATGCCTGTTCGTTTAACAGATGCTTGACAGCGAGGTCAGATGTTCCTCTCAAATTTGTGTTGAGCCACCCTTTGGGTTTGATACCTGTTTGTTTAACAGACGCCTAACAGTGTGGTCAGATGTTTTTCTCAACTTCGGGTTGAGATGGCTTTCTGGTTCGATGCCTGTTTTTTTAACAAATGCATGACGGCGAGGTCAGATGTACTTCTCAACTTCGTGTTGAACCGGCCTTCGGGTTCGATGCTTGTTTGTTTAACAGATGCCTGACGGCGAGGTTAGATGTTCTTCTCAACTTCGGGTTGAGCCGACCTTCTGGTTCGATGCATGTTTGTTTAACAGATGCATGACAGCGAGGTCAGATGTTCTTCTCAACTTCGGGTTGAGCCAGCGTTCTGGTTCGATGCCAGTTTGTTTAACAGATTCCTGACGGCGAAGTCAGATATTCTTATGAACTTCGTGTTGAGCCGGCCTTCGGGTTCGATGCTTATTTTTTTAACAGATGCCTGACGGCGAGGTCAGATGTTCCTCTCAACTTTGTGTTGTGCCATCCTTTGGGTTTGATGCTTGTTTGTTTAACAGATGCTTGACCGTGAGGTCAGATGTTCTTCTTAACTAAGGCTTGAGACGGCCGTCGGGTTCAATGCTTGTTTGTTTAACAGATGCCTGATATCCAGGTTAGATGTTCTTGTCAACTTTGGGTTGAGCCAGCCTTCGGGTTCGATGCCTGTTTGTTTAACAAATTCCTGACAGCGCGGTCAGATGTTCTTCTAAACCTCGGGTTGAGACGCCCTTCGGGGTCGATGTCTGTTTGTTTAACAGATGCCAGACGGCGAGGTCAAATGTTCCTCTCATCTTCGTGTTGAACCGGCCTTCGGGTTCGATGCCTGTTTGTTTAACATATGCCTAATGGTAAGGTCTAATGTTCCTATCAACTTCGGGTTGAGCCTTCCTTCGGGTTCGATGGCTGTTTGTTTAACAGATGCCTCACGGCAAAGTCAGATGTTCCTCTCAATTTCGTGATGGGCCGGCCTTCGGATTCGATGCCTGTTTGTTTGACAGCTGCTTGACAGCGAGGTCAGATGTTCCTCTCAACTTCGTGTTGAGCCGGCCTTCTGGTTCGATGCATGTTTGTTTAACAGATGCCTGGCGGCGAGGTCAAATGTTCTTCTCAAATTCGTGTTGAGCCGGCCTTCGGGATCGATGCCTGGTTGTTTAACAGTTGCCTGACAGCGAGGTCAGATGTTCTTCTCAACTTTGTGTTGAGCTGGCCTTCGGGTTCGATGCCTGTTTGTTTAACAAATGCTTGACGTCGAGGTCAGATGTTCGTCTCAACTTCATGTTGATCCGGCCTTCGGGTTTGATGCCTGTTTGTTTAACAGATGCCTGACGACGAGGTCAGTTGTTACTCTCAACTTCGTGTTGAGCCAGCCTTCGGGATCAATGGAATTTTGTTTAACAGATGCTTGACGGTGAGGTCAGATGTTCCTCTCAAGTTCGTGTTGAGCCGGCCTTCAGGTTCGATGCCTGTTTGTTTAATAGATGCCTGACGGCGATGCCAGTTGTTCCTCAGAACATCGTGATGAGCTGGCCTTCGAGATTGATGCTTATTTGTTTAACAGATGCCTGAGAGCGTGGTCAGATGTTCTTCTCAACTTCGTGTTGAGCCGGCCTCCGGGTTCGATGCCTGTTTATTTAACAGATGTCTGACGGGAAGGTCAGATGAACTTCTCGACTTCGTGTTGAGTCGTCCTTCGGGTTCGATGCCTGTTTATTTAACAGATGCCTGACAGCGCAGTCAGATGATCTTCTCAATGTCGGGTTGAGCCGCCCTTCAGGGTCGATGTCTGTTTATTTAACAGACGCCAGACGGCGAGGTCAAATGTTCCACTCATCTTCGTGTTGAACCGGCATTCGGGTTCGATGCCTGTTTGTTTAACATATTCTTAATGGTGAGGTCTAATGTTCCTATCAACTTCGGGTTGAGCCGCCCTTCGGGTTCGATGCCTGTTTGTTTAACATATGCCTAATGGCGAGGCCTAATGTTCCTATCAACTTCGGGTTGAGCCGCCCTTCGCGTTTGATGCCTCTTTATTTAATAGATGCTTAACAGCGAGGTCAGATGTTCCTCTCAACTTCGTGTCGAGCCGGCCTTCGGGTTCGATGCCTGTTTGTTTAATAGATGCCTGACAGCAAGGTCAGATGTTCCTCTCAACTTCGTGTTGAGCCGACCTTCGGGTTCGATGCCTGTTTGTTTAATAGATGCCTCACGGCGAGGTCAAATGTTCTTCTCAACTTCGGGTTGAGCCGCCCTTCGGGTTCGATTCCTGTTTGTTTAACAGATGCCTCACGACAAGGTCAGATGTGCCTCTCAACTTCGGTTTGAGCTGGCCTTCGGGTTCAATTCCTGTTTGTTTAACAGATACCTGACGGCGAGGTCAGATGTTCCTCTCAACTTCGTGTTGAGTCAGCGTTCGGGTTTGATGCGTGTTCGTTTAACAGATGCCTGACAGCGAGGTCAGATGTTCTTCTCAACTTCGGGTTAAGCCGGCCTTCGGATTTGATGCCTGTTCGTTTAACAGATGCTTGACAGCGAGGTCAGATGTTCCTCTCAAATTTGTGTTGAGCCACCCTTTGGGTTTGATGCCTGTTTGTTTAACAGATGCCTAACAGTGTGGTCAGATGTTTTTCTCAACTTCGGGTTGAGATGGCTTTCTGGTTCGATGCCTGTTTTTTTAACAAATGCATGACGGCGAGGTCAGATGTACTTCTCAACTTCGTGTTGAACCGGCCTTCGGGTTCGATGCTTGTTTGTTTAACAGATGCCTGACAGCGAGGTTAGATGTTCTTCTCAACTTCGGGTTGAGCCGACCTTCTGGTTCGATGCATGTTTGTTTAACAGATGCATGACAGCGAGGTCAGATGTTCTTCTCAACTTCGGGTTGAGCCAGCGTTCTGGTTCGATGCCAGTTTATTTAACAGATTCCTGACGGCGAAGTCAGATATTCTTATGAACTTCGTGTTGAGCCGGCCTTCGGGTTCGATGCTTATTTTTTTAACAGATGCCTGACGACGAGGTCAGATGTTCCTCTCAACTTTGTGTTGTGCCATCCTTTGGGTTTGATGCTTGTTTGTTTAACAGATGCTTGACCGTGAGGTCAGATGTTCTTCTTAACTAAGGCTTGAGACGGCCGTCGGGTTCAATGCTTGTTTGTTTAACAGATGCCTGACGTCCAGGTTAGATGTTCTTGTCAACTTTGGGTTGAGCCAGCCTTCGGGTTCGATGCCTGTTTGTTTAACAAATGCCTGACAGCGCGGTCAGATGTTCTTCTAAACCTCGGGTTGAGACGCCCTTCGGGGTCGATGTCTGTTTGTTTAACAGATGCCAGACGGCGATGTCAAATGTTCCTCTCATCTTCGTGTTGAACCGACCTTCGGGTTCGATGCCTGTTTGTTTAACATATGCCTAATGGTAAGGTCTAATGTTCCTATCAACTTCGGGTTGAGCCTTCCTTCGGGTTCGATGGCTGTTTGTTTAACAGATGCCTCACGGCAAAGTCAGATGTTCCTCTCAATTTCGTGATGGGCCGGCCTTCGGATTCGATGCCTGTTTGTTTGACAGCTGCTTGACAGCGAGGTCAGATGTTCCTCTCAAATTTGTGTTGAGCCAACCTTCGGGTTCGATGCCTGTTTATTTAACAGAAGCCTGACGGCGAGGTCAGATGTACTTCTCAACTTCGTTTTGAGCCCGCCTTCGGGTTCGATGCCTCTTTGTTTAACAGATGCCTAATGGTGAGGTCAAATGTTCTTCTCAACTTCGGGTTGAGCCGACCTTCTGGTTCGATGCCTGTTGTTTAACAGATGCATGACGAAAAGGTCAGATGTTCTTCTCAACTTCGGGTTGAGCCAGCCATCTAGTTTGATGCCTATTTGTTTAACAGATGCCTGACGACAAGGTCAGATTATCTTATGAACTTCCTGTTGAACCGGCCTTCGGGATCGATGCCTGCTTGTTTAACAGATGCCTGACAGCGAGGTCAGATGTTCCTCTCAATCTCGGGTTGAGCCGACCTTCTGGTTCGATGCCTGTTTGTTTAACAGATGCTTGACGACGAGGTCAGATGTTCTTCTCAACTTCGCTTTGAGCCAGCCTTCTAGTTCGATGCCTGCTTGTTTAACAGATACCTGACGACGAGGTCAGATATTCTTGTGAACTTCGTGTTGAGCCGGCCTTCGGGTTCGATGCCTGACGGCGAGGTCAGATGTTCCTCTCAACTTCGTGTTGTGCCGGCCTTCGGGTTCGATGCTTGTTTGTTTTACAGATGCTTGACAGTGAGGTCAGATGTTCTTCTTAACTAAGGGTTGAGACGGCCATCAGGTTCAATGCCTGTTTGTTTAACAGATGCCTGACAACGAGGTCAGATGTTCTTGTCAACTTCGGGTTGAGCCAGCCTTCGGGTTCGATGCCTGTTTGTTTAACACATTCCTAATGGCAAGGTCTAATGTTCCTATCAACTTCGGGTTGAGCCACCCTTCGGGTTCGATGCCTGTCTGTTTAACAGATGCCTTACGGCGAGGTCAGATATTCCTCTCAATTTTGTGTTGAGTCGGCCTTCGGGTTCGATGCTTGTTTTTTTAACAAATACCTGACGGCGAGGTCAGATGTTCTTCTCAACTTCCGGATTAGCTGGCCTTCGGGTTCGATGCCTTTTTGTTTAACAGATGCCTGACAAAAAGGTCAAATTTTCATCTCATCTTCGGGTTGAGCTGCCCTTCGGGTTCGATGCGTGTTTGTTTAACAGATGCCTCACGGCGAGGTCAGATGTTCCTCTCAACTTCATTTTGAGCCGGACTTCGGGTTCGATGCTTGTTTGTTTAACAGATACTTGACAGCAAGGTCAGATGTTCCTCTCAACTTCGTGTTGAGTCGGCCTTTGGTTTTGATGCCTGTTTGTTTAACAGATTCCAGACGACGAGGTCAAATGTTCCTCTCATCTTTGTGTTGAACCGGCCTTCGGGTTCAATTCCTGTTTGTTTAACACATGCCTAATGACAAGGTCTAATGGTCCTATGAACTGCGGGTTGAGCTGCCCTTCGGGTTCGATGCCTGTCTGTTTAACAGATGCCTTACGACAAGGTCTGATATTCCTCTAAATTTTGTGTTGAGCCGGCCTTCGGGTTCGATGCCTGTTTGTTTAACAGATACCTGACGGCGAGGTCAGATGTTCTTCTCAACTACCGGTTGAGCCGACCTTCGAGTTCGATGCGTGTTTGTTTAACATATGCATGACAACGAGGTCAAATGTGCATCTCAACTTCGGGTTGAGCTGAATTTTGGGTTCGATGCGTGTTTGTTTAACAGATGCCTCATAGCGAGGTCAGATGTTCCTCTCAACTTCATTTTGAGCCGGACTTCGGGTTCGGTGTTTGTTTGTTTAACAGATACCTGACGGCAAGGTCAAATGTTCCTCTCAACTTCGTGTTGAGCCGGCCTTCGGGTTTGATGCCTGTTTGTTTAACAGATGCAAGACGACGAGGTCAGATGTTCTTCTCAACTTCTTGTTGAGCCGGCCTTCAGGATTGATGCCTGCTTGTTTAACAAATGCCTGACAGTGAGGTCAGATGTTCTTCTCAACTGTGTTGAGCCAGCCTCCGGGTTCGATGCCTGTTTGTTTAACAGATGCTTGACATCGAGGTCAGATGTACTTCTCAACTTCATGTTGAGGCGGCCTTCGAATTCGATGCCTGTTTGTTTAACAGATGCTTGACAGCGAGGTCATATATTCTTCTCAACTTCGTGTTGAGCCGACCTTCGGGTTCGATGCCTGTTTGTTTAACAGATGCCTGACGGTAAGGACAGATGTTCCTCTCAACTTCGTGTTGAGCCGGCCTTCGGGTTCGATGCCTGTTTGTTTAACAGATACCAGACGGGGAGGTCAGGTGTTCTTCTCAACTTCTGGTTGACCCAGCCTTCGGGTTCGATGCCTGTCTGTTTAACAGATGCCTGACGACGAGGTTAAATGTTCATCTCAACTTCGGGTTGAGATGCCCTTCGGGTTCGATGCGTGTTTATTTAACAGATGCCTCACGGCGAGTTCAGATGTTCCTCTCAACTTCGTATTGAGCCGGATTTTGGGTTCGATGCCTGTTTGTTTAACAGATACCTGACGGCGAGGTCAGATGTTCCTCTCAACTTCGTGTTGAGCCGGCCTTCGGGTTCGATGCCTGTTTGTTTAACAGATGCCTGGCGGCGAGGTCAAATGTTCTTCTCAACTTCGGTTTGAGCCAGCCTTTTGGTTCGATGCATGTTTGTTTAACAGATGCCTGACGAAGAGGTCATATGTTCTTCTCAACTCCGTGTTGAGCCGGCCTTCGGGTTTGATGCCTGTTTGTTTAACAGATGCCAGACGACGAGGTGAAATGTTCCTCTCATATTTGTGTTGAGCCGGCCTTCGGGTTCAATGCCTATTTGTTTAACACATGCCTAATGGCAAGGCCTAATGTTCCTATCGACTTTGGGTTGAGCCGCCCTTCGGGTTCGATGCCTGTCTGTCTAACAGATGCCTTACGACGAGGTCTGATATTCCTCTAAATTTTGTGTTGAGCCGGCCTTCGGGTTCGATGCCTGTGTGTTTAACAGATACTGACGGCGAAGTCAGATGTTCTTCTCAACTTCCGCTTGAGCCGGCCTTCGGGTTCGAGGCCTGTTTTTTTAACATATGCATGACGACGAGGTCAAATGTTCATCTCAACTTTGGGTTGAGCTGCCCTTCGGGTTCGACGCGTGTTTGTTTGACAGATGCCTCATGGTGAGTTCAGATGTTCCTCTCAACTTCATTTTGAGCCGTACTTCGGGTTTGATGCCTGTTTGTTGAACAGATACCTGACGGCAAGGTCAGATGTTGCTCTCAACTTCGTGTTGAGTCGGCCTTCGGGTTCGATGCCTATTTGTTTAACAGATGCCTGGCGGCGAGGTCAGATGTTCTTCTCAACTTCGTGTTGAGTCGGCCCTTAGGATTGATGCCTGCTTGTTTAACAGATGCCTGATAGTGAGGTCAGATGTTCTTCTCAACTTTGTGTTGAGCCAGCCTCCGGGTTCGATGCCTGTTTGTTTAACAAATGCCTGACATCGAGGTCAGACGTACTTCTCAACTTCGTGTTGAGGCGGCCTTTGAATTCGATGCTTGTTTGTTTAACAGATGCTTGACAGCGAGGTCATATGTTCCTCTCAACTTCGTGTTGAGCCGACCTTCGGGTTTGATGCGTGTTTCTTTAACAGATGCCTAACGGTGAGGTCAGATGTTCCACTCAACTTCGTGTTGAGTCGGCCTTCGGGTTTTATGCCTGTTTGTTTAACAGATACCTGACGGCGAGGTCAGATGTTCTTCTCAACTTCTGGTTGAGCCGGCCTTCGGGTTCGATGCCTGTCTATTTAACAGATGCCTGGCGACGAGGTCAAATGTTCATCTCAACTTCGGGTTGCCTTCCCTTCAGGTTCGATGCGTGTTTGTTTAACAGATGCCTCACGGCGAGGTCAGATGTTCCTCTTAACTTCGTATTGATCCGTACTTTGGGTTCGATGCCTGTTTGTTTAACAGAGACCTGACGACGAGGTCAAATGTTCCTCTCAACTTCGTGTTGAGACGACCTTTGGGTTTGATGCCTGTTTGTTTATCAGATGCCTGGCGGCGAGGTCAGATTTTCTTCTCAACTTCGTGTTGAGCCGGCCTTCGGGATCGATGCCTGCTTGTTTAACAGATTCCTGACAGCGAGGTCAGATGTTCTTCTCAATTTCGAGTTGAGCCGACCTTCTGGTTCGAGGCCTGTTTGTTTAACAGATGCATGACGACGAGGTCAGATGTTCTTCTCAACTTCAGTTTGAGCCAGCCTTCTGGTTCGATGCCTGTTTATTTAGCAGATGCCTGACGACAAGGTCAGATGTTCCTCTCAACTCCGTGTTGAGCCGGCCTTCGGGTTGTATGCCTGTTTGTTTAACAGATGCCAGACGACGAGTTCAAATGTTCCTCTCATCTTTGTGTTGAACCGGCCTTCGGGTTCAATGCCTGTTTGTTTAACACGTGCCTAATGGTAAGGTCTAATGTTCCTATCAACTTCGGGTTGAGCCGCCCTTTGGGTTCGATGCCTGTCTGTTTAACATATGCCTTACGGCGAGTTCTGATATTCCTCTAAATTTTGTGTTGAGCCGGCCTTCGGGTTCGATGCCTGTTTGTTTAACAGATACCTGACGGCGAGGTCGGATGTTCTTCTCAACTTCCGGTTGAGCCGGCCTTCGGGTTCGATGCCTGTTTGTTTAACATATGCATGACGACGAGGTCAAATGTTCATCTCAACTTCGGGTTGAGCTGCCCTTCGAGTTCGATGCCTGTTTGTTTAACAGATGCCTCATGGCGAGGTCAGATGTTCCTCTCAACTTCATTTTGAGCCGGACTTCGGGTTCGATGCCTGTTTGTTTAACAGATACCTGACGGCAAGGTCAGATGTTCCTCTCAACTTCGTGTTGAGCCGGCCTTCGGGTTTGATGCCTGTTTGTTTAACAGATGCAAGACGACGAGGTCAGATGTTCTTCTCAACTTCGTGTTGAGCCGGCCTTCAGGATTGATGCCTGCTTGTTTAACAAATGCCGGACAGTGAGGTCAGATGTTCTTCTCAATGTGTTGAGCCAGCCTCCGGGTTCGATGCCTGTTTGTTTAACAGATGCCTGACATCGAGGTCAGATGTACTTCTCAACTTCATGTTGAGGCGGCCTTCGAATTCGATGCCTGTTTGTTTAACAGATGCTTGACAGCGAGGTCATATATTCTTCTCAACTTCGTGTTGAGCCGACCTTCTGGTTCGATGCCTGTTTGTTTAACAGATGCCTGACGGTAAGGACAGATGTTCCTCTCAACTTCGTGTTGAGCCGGCCTTCGGGTTCGATGCCTGTTTGTTTAACAGATACCTGACGGGGAGGTCAGGTGTTCTTCTCAACTTCTGGTTGACCCAGCCTTCGGGTTCGATGCCTGTCTGTTTAACAGATGCCTGACGACGAGGTTAAATGTTCATCTCAACTTCGGGTTGAGCTGCCCTTCAGGTTCGATGCGTGTTTATTTAACAGATGCCTCACGGCGAGTTCAGATGTTCCTCTCAACTTCGTATTGAGCCGGATTTTGGGTTCGATGCCTGTTTGTTTAACAGATACCTGACGGCGAGGTCAGATGTTCCTCTCAACTTCGTGTTGAGCCAGCCTTCGGGTTCGATGCCTGTTTGTTTAACAGATGCCTGGCGGCGAGGTCAAATGTTCTTCTCAACTTCGGTTTGAGCCAACCTTTTGGTTCGATGCCTGTTTGTTTAACAGATGCCTGACGAAGAGGTCATATGTTCTTCTCAACTCCGTGTTGAGCCGGCCTTCGGGTTTGATGCCTGTTTGTTTAACAGATGCCAGACGACGAGGTGAAATGTTCCTCTCATATTTGTGTTGAGCCGGCCTTCGGGTTCAATGCCTATTTGTTTAACACATGCCTAATGGCAAGGCCTAATGTTCCTATCGACTTTGGGTTGATCCGCCCTTCGGGTTCGATGCCTGTCTGTCTAACAGATGCGTTACGACGAGGTCTGATATTCCTCTAAATTTTGTGTTGAGCCGGCCTTCGGGTTCGATGCCTGTGTGTTTAACAGATACTGACGGCGAGGTCAGATGTTCTTCTCAACTTCCGCTTGAGCCGGCCTTCGGGTTCGAGGCCTGTTTGTTTAACATATGCATGACGACGAGGTCAAATGTTCATCTCAACTTTGGGTTGAGCTGCCCTTCGGGTTCGACGCGTGTTTGTTTGACAGATGCCTCATGGTGAGTTCAGATGTTCCTCTCAACTTCATTTTGAGCCGTACTTCGGGTTTGATGCCTGTTTGTTGAACAGATACCTGACGGCAAGGTCAGATGTTGCTCTCAATTTCGTGTTGAGTCGGCCTTCGGGTTCGATGCCTATTTGTTTAACAGATGCCTGGCGGCGAGGTCAGATGTTCTTCTCAACTTCGTGTTGAGTCGGCCCTTAGGATTGATGCCTGCTTGTTTAACAGATGCCTGATAGTGAGGTCAGATGTTCTTCTCAACTTTGTGTTGAGCCAGCCTCCGGGTTCGATGCCTGTTTGTTTAACAAATGCCTGACATCGAGGTCAGACGTACTTCTCAACTTCGTGTTGAGGCGGCCTTTGAATTCGATGCTTGTTTGTTTAACAGATGCTTGACAGCGAGGTCATATGTTCCTCTCAACTTCGTGTTGAGCCGACCTTCGGGTTTGATGCGTGTTTCTTTAACAGATGCCTAACGGTGAGGTCAGATGTTCCACTCAACTTCGTGTTGAGTCGGCCTTCGCGTTTTATGTCTGTTTGTTTAACAGATACCTGACGGCGAGGTCAGATGTTCTTCTCAACTTCTGGTTGACCCGGCCTTCGGGTTCGATGCCTGTCTATTTAACAGATGCCTGGCGACGAGGTCAAATGTTCATCTCAACTTCGGGTTGCCTTCCCTTCAGGTTCGATGCGTGTTTGTTTAACAGATGCCTCACGGCGAGGTCAGATGTTCCTCTTAACTTCGTATTGATCCGTACTTTGGGTTCGATGCCTGTTTGTTTAACAGAGACCTGACGGAGAGGTCAAATGTTCCTCTCAACTTCGTGTTGAGACGACCTTTGGGTTTGATGCCTGTTTGTTTATCAGATGCCTGGCGGCGAGGTCAAATGTTCTTCTCAACTTCGTGTTGAGCCGGCCTTCGGGATCGATGCCTGCTTGTTTAACAGATGCCTGACAGCGAGGTCAGATGTTCTTCTCAATTTCAGGTTGAGCCGACCTTCTGGTTCGAGGCCTGTTTGTTTAACAGATGCATGACGACGAGGTCATATGTTCTTCTCAACTTCAGTTTGAGCCAGCCTTCTGGTTCGATGCCTGTTTATTTAGCAGATGCCTGACGACAAGGTCAGATGTTCCTCTCAACTCCGTGTTGAGCCGGCCTTCGGGTTGTATGCCTGTTTGTTTAACAGATGCCAGACGACGAGGTCAAATGTTCCTCTCATCTTTGTGTTGAACCGGCCTTCGGGTTCAATGCCTGTTTGTTTAACAAGTGCCTAATGGTAAGGTCTAATGTTCCTATCAACTTCGGGTTGAGCCGCCCTTTGGGTTCGATGCCTGTCTGTTTAACATATGCCTTACGGCGAGTTCTGATATTCCTCTAAATTTTGTGTTGAGCCGGCCTTCGGGTTCGATGCCTGTTTGTTTAACAGATACCTGACGGCGAGGTCGGATGTTCTTCTCAACTTCCGGTTGAGCCGGCCTTCGGGTTCGATGCCTGTTTGTTTAACATATGCATGACGACGAGGTCAAATGTTCATCTCAACTTCGGGTTGAGCTGCCCTTCGGGTTCGATGCGTGTTTGTTTAACAGATGCCTCATGGCGAGGTCAGATGTTCCTCTCAACTTTATTTTGAGCCGGACTTCGGGTTCGATGCCTGTTTGTTTAACAGATACCTGATGGCAAGGTCAGATGTTCCTCTCAACTTCGTGTTGAGCCGGCTTTCGGGTTTGATGCCTGTTTGTTTAACTGATGCCTGGCAGCGAGGTGAGATGTTCTTCTCAACTTCGTGTTGAGCCGGCCTTTGGGATTGATGCCTGCTTGTTTAACAGATGCCTGACAGTGAGGTCAAATGTTCTTCTCAACTTTACGTTGAGCTAGCCTCCGGGTTCGATGCCTGTTTGTTTAACAGATGCCTGATATCGATGTCAGATGTACTTCTCAACTTCGTGTTGAGGCGGCCTTCGAATTCGATGCGTGTTTGTTTAACAGATGCTTGACAACGAGGTCATATGTTCCTCTCAACTTCGTGTTGAGCCGACCTTCGGGTTTGATGCCTGACGGTGAGGTCAGATGTTCCTCTCAACTTCGTGTTGAGCCGGCCTTCGGGTTCGATGCCTGTTTGTTTAACAGATACCTGACGGCGATATCTAATATTCCTCTCAATTTCGTGTTGAGCCGGCCTTCGGGTTCGATGCCTGTTTGTTTAACATATGCATGACGACGAGGTCAAATGTTCATCTCAACTTCGGGTTGAGCTGCCCTTCGGGTTCGATGCGTGTTTGTTTAACAGATGCCTCATGGCGAGGTCAGATGTTCCTCTCAACTTCATTTTGAGTCAGACTTCGGGTTCGATGCGTGTTTGTTTAACAGATACCTGACGGCGAGGTCAGATGTTCCTCTCAACTTCGTGTTGAGCCGGCCTTCGGGTTCGATGCCTGTTTGTTTAACAGATACCTGACGACGAGGTTAGATGTTCTTCTCAACTTCTGGTTGAGCCGGCCTTCGGGTTCGATGCCTGTCTGTTTAACAGATGCCTGACAACGAGGTCAGATGTTCATCTCAACTTCGGGTTGAGCTGCCCTTCGGGTTCGATGCATGTTTGTTTAACAGATGCCTCACGGAGAGGTCAGATGTTCCTCTCAACTTCGTATTGTGCCGGACTTTGGGTTCGATGCCTGTTTGTTTAACAGATACCTGACGGCAAGGTCAGATGTTCCTCTCAACATTGTGTTGAGCCGGCCTTCGGGTTCGATGCCTGTTTGTTTAACAGATGCCTGGCGGCGAGGTCAGATGTTCTTCTCAACTTCGTGTTGAGCCGGCCTTCGGGATCGATGCTTGCTTGTTTAACAGATGCCTGACGGCGAGGTCAGATGTTCTTCTCAATTTCGGGTTGAGCCGACCTTCTGGTTCGATGCCTGTTTGTTTAACAGTTGCATGACGACGAGGTCAGATGTTCTTCTCAACTTCGGTTTGAGCCAGCCTTCTTGTTCGATGCCTGTTTGTTTAACAGATGCCTGACGACGAGGTCAGATGTTCCTCTCAACTCCGTGTTGAGCCGGCCTTCGGGTTCGATGCGTGTTTATTTAACAGATGCCAGACGACGAGGTCAAATGTTTCTTTCAACTTCGGGTTGAGCTGCCCTTCGGGTTCGAGTCGTGTTTGTTTAACATATGCCTCATGGCGAGGTCAGATGTTCCTCTCAACTTCGGGTTGTACCGGCCTTCAGGTTCGATGCCTGTTTGTTTAACACATGCCTAATGGCAAGGTCTAATGTTCCAACAACTTCGGGTTGAGCCACCCATCGGGTTCGATGCCTGTCTGTTTAAGAGATGCCTTACGGCGATATCTGATATTCCTCTCAATTTCGTGTTGAGCTGGCATTCGGGTTCGATGCCTGTTTGTTTAACAGATACCTGACAGCGAGGTCAGATGTTCTTCTCAACTTCCGGTTGAGCCGGCCTTCGGGTTCAATGCCTGTTTGTTTAACATATGCATGAAACCGAGGACAAATGTTCATCTCAACTTCGGGTTGAGCTGCCCTTCGGGTTCGATGCGTGTTTGTTTAACAGATGCCTCACGGCGAGGTCAGATGTTTCCTCAACTTCATTTTGAGTACGACTTCGGGTTCGATGCCTTTTTTTTAACAGATACCTAACGGCGAGGTCAGATGTTCCTCTCAACTTCGTGTTGAGCCAGCCTTCGGGTTCGATGCCTCTTTGTTTAACACATACATGACGGCGAGGTCAAATGTTCTTCTCAACTTCTGGTTGAGCCGGCCTTTGGGTTCGATGCCTGTCTGTTTAACAGATGCCTGACGACGAGGTCAAATGTTCATCTCAACTTCGGGTTGAGCTGCCCTTCGGGTTCGGTGCGTGTTTGTTTAACAGATGCCTCACGGCGAGGTTAGATGTTCCTCTCAACTTCGTATTGAGCCGGACTTTGGGTTCAATACCTGTTTGTTTAACAGATACCTGACGGCGAGGTCAGATGTTCTTCTCAACTTCGTGTTGAGCCGGCCTTCGGGATTGATGCCTGCTTGTATAACAGATGCCTGACAGTGAGGTCAGATGTTCTTCTCAACTTTGTGTTGAGGCAGGCTCCGGGTTCGATGCCTGTTTGTTTAATAGATGCCTGACATCGAGGTCAGATGTACTTCTCAACATCGTGTTGAGGCGGCCTTCGAATTCGATGCTTGTTTATTTAACAGATGCTTGACAGCGACGTCATATGTTCCTCTCAACTTCGTGTTGAGCCAACCTTCGGGTTCGATGCCTCTTTGTTTAACAGATGCCTGACAGTGAGGTCAGATGTTCCTCTCAACTTCGTGTTGAGCCGGCCTTCGGGTTCGATGCCTGTTTGTTTAACAGATACCTGACGGCGAGGTCAGATGTTCTTCTCAACTTCTGGTTTAGCCGGCGTTCGGGTTCGATGCCTGTCTATTTAACAGATGCCTGACGACGAGGTCAAATGTTCATCTCAACTTCAGGTTGAGCTCCCATTCAGGTTCGATGCGTGTTTGTTTAACAGATGCCTCACGGAGAGGTCAGATGTTCCTCTCAACTTTGTGTTGAGCCGGCCTTCGGGTTCGATGCCTGTTTGTTTAACAGATGCCTGGCAGCAAGGTTAGATGTTCTTCTCAACTTCGTGTTGAGCCGGCCTTCGGGATCGATGCCCACTTGTTTAACAGATGCCTGACGGCGAGGTCAGATGTTCTTCTCGATTTCGAGTTGAGCCGACCTTCTGGTTCGATGCCTGTTTGTTTAACAGTTGCATGACGACGAGGTTAGATGTTCTTCTCAACTTCGGTTTGAGCCAGCCTTCTGGTTCGATGCCTGTTTGTTTAACAGATGCCTGACAACGAGGTCAGATATTCTTATGAACTTCGTGTTGAGCCGGCCTTCGGGTTCGAAGCCTGTTTGTTTAACAGATGCTTGACAGCGACGTCAGATGTTCCTCTCAACTTCGTGTTGTACCGGCCTTCAGGTTCGATGCTTGTTTGTTTTACAGATGCTTGACGGTGAGGTCAGATGTTCTTCTTAACTAAAGGTTGAGACGGCCATCGGGTTCAATGTCTGTTTGTTTAACAGATGCCTGACGGCGAGGTCAGATGTTCTTGTCAACTTCGGGTTAAGCCGCCCTTCGGGGTCGATGTCTGTTTGTTTAATAGATGCCAGACGACGAGGTCAAATGTTCGTCTCATCTTCGAGTTGAACCAGCCTTCGGATTCAATGCGTTTTTGTTTAACACATGCCTAATGGCAAGGTCTAATGTTCCTATCAACTTCGGGTTGAGTCGCCCTACGGGTTCGATGCCTGTCTGTTTAAAAGACGCCTTACGGAGAGGTCAGATATACCTCTCAATTTCGTGTTGAGCTGGCCTTCGGGTTCGATGCCTGTTTGTTTAACCGATACCTGACGACGAGGTCAGATGTTCTTCTCAACTTCCGGTTGAGCCGGTCTTCGGGTTCGATGCCTATTTGTTTAACAGATGCCTCACGACGAGGTCAAATCTTCATCTCAACTTCGGGTTGAGCTGCCCTTCGGGTTCGATGCATGTTTTTTTAACAGATGCCTCACGGCGAGGTCAGATGTTCCTTTCAACTTCATTTTGAGCCGGAGTTCGGGTTCGATCCCTGTTTGTTTAACAGATACCTAACGGCGAGGTCAGATGTTCCTCTCAACTTCACGTTGAGTCGGCCTTCGGGTTCGATGTCTGTTTGTTTAACAGATGCCAGACGACGAAGCAAATGTTCCTCTCATCTTTGTGTTGACTCGGCCTTCGGGTTCAATGCCTGTTTGTTTAACACATGCCTACTGGCATGGTCTAATGTTCCTATCAACTTCGGGTTGAGCTGCCCTTCGGGTTCGATGCCTGTCTGTTTAACAGATGCCTTACGGTGAGGTCAGATATTCCTCTCAATTTCGTGTTGATCCGGCCTTCAGGTTCATTGCCTGTTTGTTTAACAAATACCTAACGGCGAGGTCAGATGTTCTTCTCAACTTCCGGTTGAGCCGGCCATCGGGTTCGATGCCTGTTTGTTTAACATATGCATGACGACAAGGTCAAATGTTCATGTCAACTTCGGGTTTAGCTGCCCTTTAGGTTCGATGTGTGTTTGTTTAACAGATGCCTCACGGTGAGGTCAGATGTTCCTCTCAACTTCATTTTGAGCCGAACTTCGGGTTCGATGCCTGTTTGTTTAACAGATACCTGACGGCGAGGTCAGATGTTCCTCTCAACTTCGTGTTGAGACGACCTTAGGGTTCGATGCCTGTTTGTTTAACAGATGCCTGACGGCGAGGTCAGATGTTCATCTCAACTTCGTGTTGAGCGGGCCTTCGGGATTGATGCCTGCTTGTTTAACAGATGCCTGACAGCGAGGTCAGATGTTCTTCTCAACTTTGTGTTGAGCCAACCTCCAGGTTATATGCCTGTTTGTTTAACAGATGCCTGACTTCGAGGTCAGATATACTTCTCAACTTTGTGTTGAGGCGGCCTTTGAATTCGATGCCTGTTTGTTTAGCAGATGCTTGACAGCGAGGTCATATGTTCCTCTCAACTTCGTGTTGAGCCGACCTTCGGGTTTGATGCCTGTTTGTTTAACATATGCCTGATGCTGAGGTCAGATGTTCCTCTCAACTTCGTTTTTAGCCGGCCTTCGGGTTCGATGCTTGTTTATTTAACAGATGATTGACAGCAAGGTCAGATGTTCTTCTCAACTTCAGGTTTGAGCCGCCCATCGGTGTCGATGTGTGTTTGTTTAACAGACGCCAAACGACGAGGTCAAATGTTCCTCTCATCTTCGTGTTGAACCGGCCTTCGGGTTCAATGCCTGTTTGTTCAACACATGCCTAATGGCAAGGTCTAATGTTCCTATCAACTTCGGGTTGAGCCGCCCTTCGGGTTCGATGCCTGTTTGTTTAACAGATGCCAAACATCGAGGTCAGATATTCCTCTCAATTTCGTGTTGAGCCGGCCTTCGGGTTCGATGATTGTTTGTTTAACAGATACCTGACGGCGAGTTCTGATGTTCTTCTCAACTTCCGGTTGAGCCGACCTACTGTATGTTTAACAGATGCCTGTAGACGAGGTCAAATGTTCATCTCAACTTCGGGTTGAGCTTCCATTTAGGTTCGTTGCGTGTTTGTTTAACAGATGCTTCAAGGCGAGGTCAGATGTTCGTCTCAAATTTGTTTTGAGCCGGACTTCGGGTTTGATGCCTGTTTGTTTAACAGATACTGACGAAGAGGTCAGATGTTCCTCTCAACTTCGTGTTGAGTCGACCTTCGGGTTCGATGCCTGTTTGTTTAACAGATGCCTGGTGGCGAGGTCAGATGTTCTTCTCAACTTCCGGTTGAGCCGGTCTTCGGGTTCGATGCCTATTTGTTTAACAGATGCCTCACGACGAGGTCAAATCTTCATCTAAACTTCGGGTTGAGCTGCCCTTCAGGTTCGATGCATGTTTTTTTAACAGATGCCTCACGGCGAGGTCAGATGTTTCTGTCAACATCATTTTCAGCCGGACTTCGGGTTCGATGCCTGTTTGTTTAACAGATACCTAAAGGCGAGGTGAGATGTTCCTCTCAACTTCGTGTTGAGTCGGCCTTCGGGTTCGATGCCTGTTTGTTTAACAGATGCCAGACGACGAGGCAAATGTTCCTCTCATCTTTGTGTTGACTCGGCCTCCGGGTTCAATGCCTGTTTGTTTAACACATGCCTACTGGCATGGTCTAATGTTCCTATCAACTTCGGGTTGAGCCGCCCTTCGGGTTCGATGCCTGTCTGTTTAACAGATGCCTTACGGCGAGGTCAGATATTCCTCTCAATTTCGTGTTGAGCCGGCCTTCGGGTTCGATGCCTGTTTGTTTAACAAATACCTAACGGCGAGGTCAGATGTTCTTCTCAATTTCTGGTTGAGCCGGCCATCGGGTTCGATGCCTGTTTGTTTAACATATGCATGACGACGAGGTCAAATGTTCATCTCAACTTCGGGTTGAGCTGCCCTTTAGGTTCGATGCGTGTTTGTTTAACAGATGCCTCACGGCGAGGTCAGATGTTCCTCTCAACTTCATTTTGAGCCGAACTTCAGGTTCGATGCCTGTTTGTTTAACAGATACCTGACGGCGAGGTCAGATGTTCCTCTCAACTTCGTGTTGAGCCGACCTTAGGGTTCGATGCCTGTTTGTTTAACAGATGCCTGGCGGCGAGGTCAGATGTTCTTCTCAACTTCGTGTTGAGAGGGCCTTCGGGATTGATGCTTGCTTGTTTAACAGATGCCTGACAGCGAGGTCAGATGTTCTTCTCAACTTTGTGTTGAGCCAGCCTCCAGGTTCGATGCCTTTTTGTTTAACAGATGCCTGACGTCGAGGTCAGATGTACTTCTCAACTTCGTGTTGAGGCGGCCTTCGAATTCGATGCCTGTTTGTTTAGCAGATGCTTGACAGCAAGGTCATATGTTCCTCTCAACTTCGTGTTGAGCCGACCTTAGGGTTTGATGCCTGTTTGTTTAACATATGCCTGACGCTGAGGTCAGATATTCCTCTCAACTTCGTTTTTAGTCAGCCTTCGGGTTCGATGCATGTTTGTTTAACAGATGCTTGACAGCGAGGTCAGATATTCTTCTCAACTTCAGGTTGGAGCCGCCCATCGGTGTCGCTGTGTGTTTGTTTAACAGACGCCAGACGACGAGGTCAAATGTTCCTCTCATCTTCGTGTTGAACGGGCCTTCGGGTTCAATGCCTGTTTGTTTAACACGTGCCTAATGGCAAGGTCTAATGTTCCTATCAACTTCGGGTTGAGCCGCCCTTCGGGTTCGATGCCTGTTTGATTAACAGATGCCAAACGTCGAGGTCAGATATTCCTCTCAATTTCGTGTTGAGTCGGCCTTCGGGTTCGATGCCTGTTTGTTTAACAGATACCTGGCGGCGATTTCTGATGTTCTTCTCAACTTCCGGTTGAGCCGGCCTTCGGGTTCGATGCCTGCTTGTTTAACAGATGCCTGACGGCGAGGTCAGATGTTCTTCTCAACTTCGGGTTGAGGCAACCTTCTGGTTCGATGTCTGTTTGTTTAACATATGCAAGAGGACGAGGTCAGATGTTCTTCTCAACTTCGGCTTGAGCCAGCCTTCTGGTTCGATGTCTGTTTGTTTAACAGATGCTTGACGGCGAGGTCAGATGTTCTTCTCAACTTCGGTTTGAGCCAGCCTTCTGGTTCGATCCCTGTTTGTTTAACAGATGCCTGACGGCGAGGTCAGATATTCTTATGAACTTCGTGTTGAGCTGGCCTTCGGGTTCGATGCCTGTTTATTTAACAAATGCATGACAGCGAGGTCAGATGTTCCTCTCAACTTCGTGTTGTACCGGCGTTCGGGTTCGATGCCTGTTTGTTTTACAGATGCTTGACAGTGAGGTCAGATGTTCTTCTTAACTAATGGTTGAGACGGTCATCGAGTTCAATGCCTGTCTGTTTAACAGATGCCTGACGGCGAGGTCAGATGTTCTTGTCAACTTCGGGTTGAGCTAGCCTTGGGTTCGATGCCTGTTTGTTTAACAGATACCTGACAGTGCGGTCAGATGTTCTTCTCGACTTCGGGTTGAGCCGCCCTTCGGGGTCGATGTCTGTTTGTTTAACAGATGCCTGACGTCCCGGTCAGATGTACTTCTCAACTTCGTGTTGAGGAGGCCTTCAAATTCGATGCCTGTTTGTTTAACAGATGCTTGACAGCGAGGTCATATGTTCCTCTCAACTTCATGTTGAGGCGACCTTCGAGTTTGATGCCTGTTTGTTTAACAGATGCCTGACGCTGAGGTCAGATGTTCCTCTCAACTTCATTTTTAGCCGGCCTTCGGGTTCGATGCCTGTTTGTTTAACAGATGCCTGATAGCGAGGTCAGATGTTCTTCTCAACTTCGTGTTGAGTCAGCCTCCGGGTTCGATGCCTGTTTGTTTAACAGATGTCTGACAGCGCGGTCAGATGTTCTTCTCAACTTCAGGTTTGAGCCGCCCATTGGTGTTGATGTGTTTTTGTTTAACAGACGCCAGATGACGAGGTCAAATGTTCCTTTCATCTTCGTGTTGAACCGGCCTTCGGGTTCAATGCCTGTTTGTTTAACACATGCCTAATGGCAAGGTCTAATGTTCCTATCAACTTCGGGTTGAGCCGCCCTTCAGGTTCGATGCCTGTTTGTTTAACAGATGCCAAACGTCGAGGTCAGATATTCCTCTCAATTTCGTGTTTAGCCGGCCTTCGGGTTTGATGCCTGTTTGTTTAACAGATACCTAACGGCGAGTTCTGATGTTCTTCTTAACCTCCGGTTGAGCCGACCTTCGGGTTCGATGCCTGTATGTTTAACAGATGCCTGTAGACATGGTCAAATGTTCATCTCAACTTCGGGTTGAGCTGCCCTTTGGGTTCGATGCGTGTTTTTTTAACAAATGCTTCAAGGCGAGGTCAGATGTTCCTCTCAACTTTGTTTTGAGCCGGACTTCGGGTTCGACGCCTGTTTGTTTAACAGATACCTGACGGCGAGGTCAGATGTTCCTCTCAACTTCGTGTTGAGCTGACCTTCGGGTTCGATGCCTGTTTGTTTAACAGATGCCTGGTGGTGAGGTCAGATGTTCTTCTCAACTTCGTGTTCAGCCGGCCTTCGGGATCGATGCCTGCTTGTTTAACAGATGCTTGATGGAGAGGTCAGATGTTCTTCTCAACTTCGGGTTGAGCCGACCTTCTGGTTCCATGCCTGTTTGTTTAACAGATGCATGACGACGAGGTCAGATGTTCTTCTCAACTTCGGTTTGAGCCTGCCTTCTGGTTCGATGCCTGTGTGTTTAACAGATGCCTGACGGCGAGGTCAGATATTCTTAAGAACTTCGTGTTGAGCTGGCCTTCGGGTCCGATGCCTGTTTATTTAACAGATGCCTTACGGCGAGGTCAGATGTTCCTCTCAACTTCGTGTTGTGCCGGCCTTCGGGTTCGATGCCTGTTTGGTTTACAGATGCTTGACGGTGAGGTCATATGTTCTTCTTAACTAATGGTTGAGACGAACATAGTGATCAATGCCTGTTTGTTTAATAGATGCCTGACGACGAGGTCAGATGTGCTTGTCAACTTCGGGTTGAGCCAGCCTTCGGGTTCGATGCCTATTTGTTTAACAGATGCCTGACAGCGCGGTCAGATGTTCTTCTCGACCTTAGGTTGAGCCGCCCATCGGTGTCGATGTGTGTTTGTTTAACAGACGCCAGACAACGAGGTCAAATGTTCCTCTCATCTTCGTGTTGAGGCGGCCTTCGAATTCGATGCTTGTTTTTTTAACAGATGCTTGACAGCGAGGTCATATGTTCCTTTCAACTTCGTGTTGAGGCGACCTTCGGGTTTGATTCCTGTTTGTTTAACAGATACCTGACATCGAGGTCAGATGTTCTTCTCAACAATGTGTTGAGTCAGCCTCCGGGTTCGATGCCTGTTTGTTTAACAGATGCCTGACATCGAGGTCAGATGTTCCTCTCAACTTTGTTTTGAGTCGGACTTCGGGTTCGATGTCTGTTTGTTTAACAGATGCCTGGCGGCGAGGTCAGATTTTCTTCTCAACTTCTTGTTGAGCCGGCCTTCGGGATCAATTCCTGCTTGTTTAACATATGCCTGACGGCGAGGTCAGATGTTCTTCTCAACTTCGGGTTGAGCCGACCTTCTGGTTCGATGTCTGTTTGTTTAACAGATGCATGACGACGAGGTCAGATGTTCTTCTCAACTTCGGTTTGAGCCAGCCTTCTGGTTCGATGCCTGTTTGTTTAACAGGTGCCTGACAGCGAGGTCAGATATTCTTATAAACTTCGTGTTGAGCTGGCCTTCAGGTTCGATGTCTGTTTATTTAACAGATGCCTGACGGCGAGGTCAGATGTTCCTCTCAACTTTGTGTTGTGCCGGCCTTCGGGTTCATGCCTGTTTATTTTACAGATGCTTGACGGTGAGGTCAGATGTTCTTCTTAACTAATGGTTGAGACGGCCATCGGGTTCAATGCTTGTCTGTTTAACAGATGCCTGACGGCGAGGTCAGATGTTCTTGTCAACTTCGGGTTGAGCCAACCTTCGGGTTCGATGCCTGTTTGTTTAACAGATACCTGACAGTGCGGTCAGATGTTCTTCTCGACTTCGGGTTGAGCCGCCCTTCGGGGTCGATGTCTGTTTGTTTAACAGATGCCTGACGTCGCGGTCAGATATTCCTCTCAACTTCGTGTTGAGCCGGCCTTCGGGTTCGATGCCTGTTTGTTTAACAGATACCTGACAGCGAGGTCAGATGTTCTTCTCAACTTCCGGTTGAGCCGGCCGTCGGGTTCGATGCCAGTTTGTTTAACAGATTCCTAACGACGAGGTCAAATGTTCATCTCAACTTCGGGTTGAGCAGCCCTTCGGGTTCGATGCGTGTTTGTTTAACAGATGCCTCACGGCGAGGTCAGATGTTCCTCTCAACTTCTATTTGACCCGGACTTCGGGTTCGATGCGTGTTTGTTTAACAGATACCTGACGGCGAGGTCAGATGTTCCTTTCAACTTCGTGTTAAGCCGACCTTCTGGTTCGATGCCTGTTTGTTTAACAGATGCATGGCGGCGAGGTCAAATGTTCTTCTCAACTTCGTGTTGAGCCGGCCTTCGGGATCGATGCCTGCTTGTTTAACAGATGCCTGACAGCAAGGTCAGATGTTCTTCTCAACTTTGTATTGAGCCAACCTCCGGGTTCGATGCCTGTTTGTTTAACAGATGCCTGACGTCGAGGTCAGATGTACTTCTCAACTTCGTGTTGAGGCGGCCTTCGAATTCGATGCCTGTTTGTTTAACAGATGCTTGACAGCGAGGTCATATGTTCCTCTTAACTTCGTGTTGAGCCGACGTTCGGGTTCGATGCCTGTTTATTTAACAGATGCCTGACGGTAAGGTCAGATGTTCCTCTCAACTTCGTGTTGAGCCGGCCTTCGGCTTCGATGCCTGTTTGTTTAACAGATGCCTGACAGCAAGGTCAGATGTTCTTCTCAACTTCGTGTTGAGCCGGCCTCCGGGTTCGATGCCTGTTTATTTAACAGATGCCTGACATCAAGGTCTGATGAACTTCTCAACTTCGTGTTGAGTCGGCCTTCAAGTTCGGTGCCTGTTTGTTTAACAGATTCCTGACGGCACGGTCAGATGTTCTTCTCAACGTCTGGTTGAGCCGCCCTTCGAGGTCTATGTTTGTTTGTTTAACAGATGCTAGACGGTGAGGTCAAATTTTCATCTCATCTTCGTGTTAAACCGGCCTTCGGGTTCGATGCCTGTTGGTTTAACATATGCCTAATGGCGAGGTTTAATGTTCCTATCAACTTCGGGTTGAGCCGCCCTTCGGGTTCGATGCCTGTTTGTTTAACAGATGCCTCACGACGAGGTCAGATGTTCCTCTCAATTTCGTGTTGAGTCGGCCTTCGGGTTCGATGCCTGTTTGTTTAACAGATGCCTGACGACGAGGTCAAATGTTCATCTCAACTTCGGGTTGAGCAGCCCTTCGGGTTCGATGCGTGTTTGTTTAACATATGCCTCACGGCGAGGTCAGATGTTCCTCTCAACTTCGTTTTGAGCCGGACTTCGGGTTCGATACGTGTTTGTTTAACAGATACCTGACGGCAAGGTCAGATGTTCCTTTCAACTTCGTGTTGATCCGACCTTCTAGTTCGATGCCTGTTTGTTTAACAGATGCATGGCGGCGAGGTCAGATGTTCTTCTCAACTTTGTGTTGAGTCGGCCTTCGGGATCGATGCCTGCTTGTTTAACAGATGCCTGACAGCGAGGTCAAATGTTCTTCTCAACTTTGTGTTGAGCTGACCTCCGGGTTCGATGCCTGTTTGTTTAACAGATGCCTGACGTCGAAGTCAAATGTACTTCTTAACTTCGTGTTGAGGCGGCCTTCGAATTCGATGCCTGTTTGTTTAACAGATGCTTGACAGCGAGGTCATATGTTCCTCTTAACTTCATGTTGAGCCGACGTTCGGGTTCGATGCCTGTTTGGTTAACAGATGCCTGACGGTGAGGTCAGATGTTCCTCTCCACTTCGTGTTGAGCCGGCCTTCGGCTTTGATGCCTGTTTGTTTAACAGATGCCTGACAGCGAGGTCAGATGTTCTTCTCAACTTCGTGTTGAGCCGGCCTCCGGGTTTGATGCCTGTTTATTTAACAGATGTCTGACAGCAAGGTCTGATGAAATTTTCAACTTCGTGTTGAGTCGGCCTTCAGGTTCGATGCCTATTTGTTTAACAGATGCCTTACGGCACGGTCAGATGTGCTTCTCAACGTCTGGTTAAGCCGCCCCTCGAGGTCGATGTTTGTTTGTTTAACAGATGCCAGACGGTGAGGTTAAATGTTCATCTCATCTTCGTGTTAAACCGGCCTTCGGGTTCGATGCCTGTTGGTTTAACATATGCTTAATGGCGAGGTCTAATGTTCCTATCAACTTCGGGTTTAGCCGCCCTTCGAGTTCGATGCCTGTTTGTTTAACAGATGCCTTACGGCGAGGTCAGATGTTCCTCTCAATTTCGTGTTGAGCCGGCCTTCGGGTTCAATGCCTGTTTGTTTAACAGATACCTGACGGCGAGGTCGGATGTTCTTCTCAAATTCCGGTTGTCGGCCTTCAGGTTCGATACCAGTTTGTTTAACAGATGCGTGACGACGAGGTCAAATATTCATCTCAACTTCGGGTTGAGCTGCCCTTCGGGTTCGATGCGTGTTTGTTTAACAGATGCCTCACGGCGAGGTCAGATGTTCCTCTCAACTACATTTTGAGCTGGACTTCGGGTTCGATGCGTGTTTCTTTAACAGATACCTGACGGCAAGGTCCGATGTTCCTCTCAACTTCGTGTTAAGCCGACCTTCTGGTTCGATGCCTGTTTGTTTAACATATACCTGGCGGCGAGGTCAGATGATCTTCTCAACTTCGTGTTGAGCCGGCCTTCAGGATCGATGCTTGCTTGTTTAACAGATGCCTGACAGCGAGGTCAGATGTTCATCTCAACTTCGGGTTGAGCTGCCCTCCGGGTTCGATGCCTGTTTGTTTAACAGATGCCTCACGGCGAGGTCAGATGTTCCTCTCAACTTCGTTTTGAGCCGGACTTCGAGTTCGATGCGTTTTTGTTTAACAGATACCTGACGGCGAGGTCAGATGTTCCTTTCAACTTCGTGTTGATCCGACCTTCTGGTTCGATGCCTGTTTGTTTAACAGATGCCTGGCGGCGAGGTCAGATGTTCTTCTCAACTTCGTGTTGAGCCGGCCTTCGGGATCGATGTCTGCTTGTTTAACAGATGCCTGACAGCAAGGTCAGATGTTCTTCTCAACTTTGTGTTGAGCCGGCCTCCGGGTTCGATGCCTGTTTGTTTAACAGATGCCTGACGTCGAAGTCAGATGTACTTCTCAACTTCGTGTTGAGGCGGCCTTCGAATTCGATGCCTGTTTGTTTAACAGATGGTTGACAGCGAGGTCATATGTTCCTCTTAACTTCGTGTTGAGCCGACGTTCAGGTTCGATGCCTGTTTGTTGAACAGATGCCTGACGGTGAGGTCAGATGTTCCTCTCAACTTCGTGTTGAGCCGGCCTTCGGCTTCGATGCCTGTTTGTTTAACAGATGCCTGACAGCGAGGTCATATGTTCTTCTCAACTTCGTGTTGAGCCGGCCTCCGGGTTCGATGCCTGTTTATTTAACAGATGCTTGACGGCAAGGTCTGATGAACTTCTCAACTTCGTGTTGAGTCGGCCTTCAGGTTCGATGCCTGTTTGTTTAACAGATGCCTGACGGCACGGTCAAATGTTCTTCTCAACGTCTGGTTGAGCCGCTCTTCGAGGTCGATGTTTGTTTGTTTAACAGATGCCAGACGGTGAGGTCAAATGTTCATCTCATCTTCGTGTTAAACCTTCCTTCGGGTTCGATGCCTGTTGGTTTAACATATGCCTAATGGCGAGGTCTAATGTTCTTATCAACTTCGGGTTGAGCCGCCCTTCGGGTTCGATGCCTGTTTGTTTAACAGATGCCTCACGGCGAGGTCAGATGTTCCTCTCAATTTTGTGTTGAGCCGGCCTTCGGGTTCGATGCCTGTTTGTTTAACAGATGCCTGACGACGATGTCAAATGTTCATCTTAACTTCGGATTGAGCAGCCCTTCGGGTTCGATGCGTGTTTGTTTAACAGATGCCTCACGGCGAGGTCAGATGTTGCTCTCAAATTCATTTTGACCCGGCCTTCGGGTTCGATGCGTGTTTGTTTAACAGATACCTGACGGTGAGGTCAGATGTTCCTTTCAACTTCGTGTTAAGCCGACCTTCTGGTTCGATGCCTATTTGTTTAATAGATGCATGGTGGCGAGGTCAGATGTTCTTCTCAACTTCGTGTTGAGCCGGACTTCAGGATCGATGCCTGCTTGTTTAACAGATGCCTGACAGCGAGGTCAGATGTTCTTCTCAACTTTGTGTTGAGCCGACCACCGGGTTCGATGCCAGTTTGTTTAACAGATGCCTGGCGTCGAGGTCAGATGTATTTCTTAACTTCGTGTTGAGGCGGCCTTCGAATTCGATGCCTGTTTGTTTAACAGATGCTTGACAGCGAGGTCATATGTTCCTCTCAACTTCGTGTTGAGCCGACGTTCGGGTTCGATGCCTGTTTGTTTAACAGATGCCTGACGGTGAGGTCAGATGTTCCTCTCCACTTCGTGTTAAGCCGGCCTTCGGCTTCGATGCCTGTTTGTTTAACAGATTCCTGACAGCGAGGTCAGATGTTCTTCTCAACTTCGTGTTGAGCCGGCCTCCGGGTTTGATGCCTGTTTATTTAACAGATGTCTGACAGCAAGGTCTGATGAACTTCTCAACTTTGTGTTGAGTCGGCCTTCAGGTTCGATGCATGTTTGTTTAACAGAATCCTTACGGCACGGTCAGATGTTCTTCTCAATGTCTGGTTAAGCCGCCCTTCGAGGTCTATGTTTGTTTGTTTAACAGATGCTAGACGGTGAGGTCAAATTTTCATCTCATCTTCGTGTTAAACCGGCCTTCGGGTTCGATGCCTGTTGGTTTAACATATGCCTAATGGCGAGGTTTAATGTTCCTATCAACTTCGGGTTGAGCCGCCCTTCGGGTTCGATGCCTGTTTGTTTAACAGATGCCTCACGACGAGGTCAGATGTTCCTCTCAATTTCGTGTTGAGTCGGCCTTCGGGTTCGATGCCTGTTTGTTTAACAGATGCCTGACGACGAGGTCAAATGTTCATCTCAACTTCGGATTGAGCAGCCCTTCGGGTTCGATGCGTGTTTGTTTAACAGATGCCTCACGGCGAGGTCAGATGTTGCTCTCAACTTCGTTTTGAGCCGGACTTCGGGTTCGATGCGTGTTTGTTTAACAGATACCTGACGGTGAGGTCAGATGTTCCTTTCAACTTCGTGTTGATCCGACCTTCTAGTTCGATGCCTGTTTGTTTAACAGATGCATGGCGGCGAGGTCAGATGTTCTTCTCAACTTTGTGTTGAGCCGGCCTTCGGGATCGATGCCTGCTTGTTTAACAGATGCCTGACAGCGAGGTCAAATGTTCTTCTCAAATTTGTGTTGAGCTGACCTCCGGGTTCGATGCCTGTTTGTTTAACAGATGCCTGACGTCGAAGTCAAATGTACTTCTTAACTTCGTGTTGAGGCGGCCTTCGAATTCGATGCCTGTTTGTTTAACAGATGCTTGACAGCGAGGTCATATGTTCCTCTTAACTTCATGTTGAGCCGACGTTCGGGTTCGATGCCTGTTTGGTTAACAGATGCCTGACGGTGAGGTCAGATGTTCCTCTCCACTTCGTGTTGAGCCGGCCTTCGGCTTCGATGCCTGTTTGTTTAACAGATGCCTGACAGCGAGGTCAGATGTTCTTCTCAACTTCGTGTTGAGCCGGCCTCCGGGTTTGATGCCTGTTTATTTAACAGATGTCTGACAGCAAGGTCTGATGAAATTTTCAACTTCGTGTTGAGTCGGCCTTCAGGTTCGATGCCTATTTGTTTAACAGATGCCTTACGGCACGGTCAGATGTGCTTCTCAACGTCTGGTTAAGCCGCCCCTCGAGGTCGATGTTTGTTTGTTTAACAGATGCCAGACGGTGAGGTTAAATGTTCATCTCATCTTCGTGTTAAACCGGCCTTCGGGTTCGATGCCTGTTGGTTTAACATATGCTTAATGGCGAGGTCTAATGTTCCTATCAACTTCGGGTTTAGCCGCCCTTCGAGTTCGATGCCTGTTTGTTTAACAGATGCCTTACGGCAAGGTCAGATGTTCCTCTCAATTTCGTGTTGAGCCGGACTTCGGGTTCAATGCCTGTTTGTTTAACAGATACCTGACGGCGAGGTCGGATGTTCTTCTCAAATTCCGGTTGTCGGCCTTCAGGTTCGATACCAGTTTGTTTAACAGATGCGTGACGACGAGGTCAAATATTCATCTCAACTTCGGGTTGAGCTGCCCTTCGGGTTCGATGCGTGTTTGTTTAACAGATGCCTCACGGCGAGGTCAGATGTTCCTCTCAACTACATTTTGAGCTGGACTTCGGGTTCGATGCGTGTTTCTTTAACAGATACCTGACGGCAAGGTCCGATGTTCCTCTCAACTTCGTGTTAAGCCGACCTTCTGGTTCGATGCCTGTTTGTTTAACATATACCTGGCGGCGAGGTCAGATGATCTTCTCAACTTCGTGTTGAGCTGGCCTTCAGGATCGATGCTTGCTTGTTTAACAGATGCCTGACAGCGAGGTCAGATGTTCATCTCAACTTCGGGTTGAGCTGCCCTCCGGGTTCGATGCCTGTTTGTTTAACAGATGCCTCACGGCGAGGTCAGATGTTCCTCTCAACTTCGTTTTGAGCCGGACTTCGAGTTCGATGCGTTTTTGTTTAACAGATACCTGACGGCGAGGTCAGATGTTCCTTTCAACTTCGTGTTGATCCGACCTTCTGGTTCGATGCCTGTTTGTTTAACAGATGCCTGGCGGCGAGGTCAGATGTTCTTCTCAACTTCGTGTTGAGCCGGCCTTCGGGATCGATGTCTGCTTGTTTAACAGATGCCTGACAGCAAGGTCAGATGTTCTTCTCAACTTTGTGTTGAGCCGGCCTCCGGGTTCGATGCCTGTTTGTTTAACAGATGCCTGACGTCGAAGTCAGATGTACTTCTCAACTTCGTGTTGAGGCGGCCTTCGAATTCGATGCCTGTTTGTTTAACAGATGGTTGACAGCGAGGTCATATGTTCCTCTTAACTTCGTGTTGAGCCGACGTTCAGGTTCGATGCCTGTTTGTTGAACAGATGCCTGACGGTGAGGTCAGATGTTCCTCTCAACTTCGTGTTGAGCCGGCCTTCGGCTTCGATGCCTGTTTGTTTAACAGATGCCTGACAGCGAGGTCATATGTTCTTCTCAACTTCGTGTTGAGCCGGCCTCCGGGTTCGATGCCTGTTTATTTAACAGATGCTTGACGGCAAGGTCTGATGAACTTCTCAACTTCGTGTTGAGTCGGCCTTCAGGTTCGATGCCTGTTTGTTTAACAGATGCCTGACGGCACGGTCAAATGTTCTTCTCAACGTCTGGTTGAGCCGCTCTTCGAGGTCGATGTTTGTTTGTTTAACAGATGCCAGACGGTGAGGTCAAATGTTCATCTCATCTTCGTGTTAAACCTTCCTTCGGGTTCGATGCCTGTTGGTTTAACATATGCCTAATGGCGAGGTCTAATGTTCTTATCAACTTCGGGTTGAGCCGCCCTTCGGGTTCGATGCCTGTTTGTTTAACAGATGCCTCACGGCGAGGTCAGATGTTCCTCTCAATTTTGTGTTGAGCCGGCCTTCGGGTTCGATGCCTGTTTGTTTAACAGATGCCTGACGACGATGTCAAATGTTCATCTTAACTTCGGATTGAGCAGCCCTTCGGGTTCGATGCGTGTTTGTTTAACAGATGCCTCACGGCGAGGTCAGATGTTGCTCTCAAATTCATTTTGACCCGGCCTTCGGGTTCGATGCGTGTTTGTTTAACAGATACCTGACGGTGAGGTCAGATGTTCCTTTCAACTTCGTGTTAAGCCGACCTTCTGGTTCGATGCCTATTTGTTTAATAGATGCATGGCGGCGAGGTCAGATGTTCTTCTCAACTTCGTGTTGAGCCGGACTTCAGGATCGATGCCTGCTTGTTTAACAGATGCCTGACAGCGAGGTCAGATGTTCTTCTCAACTTTGTGTTGAGCCGACCACCGGGTTCGATGCCAGTTTGTTTAACAGATGCCTGGCGTCGAGGTCAGATGTATTTCTTAACTTCGTGTTGAGGCGGCCTTCGAATTCGATGCCTGTTTGTTTAACAGATGCTTGACAGCGAGGTCATATGTTCCTCTCAACTTCGTGTTGAGCCGACGTTCGGGTTCGATGCCTGTTTGTTTAACAGATGCCTGACGGTGAGGTCAGATGTTCCTCTCCACTTCGTGTTAAGCCGGCCTTCGGCTTCGATGCCTGTTTGTTTAACAGATTCCTGACAGCGAGGTCAGATGTTCTTCTCAACTTCGTGTTGAGCCGGCCTCCGGGTTTGATGCCTGTTTATTTAACAGATGTCTGACAGCAAGGTCTGATGAACTTCTCAACTTTGTGTTGAGTCGGCCTTCAGGTTCGATGCATGTTTGTTTAACAGAATCCTTACGGCACGGTCAGATGTTCTTCTCAATGTCTGGTTAAGCCTCCCCTCGAGGTCGATTTTTGTTTGTTTAACAGATGCTAGACGGTGAGGTCAAATGTTCATCTCATCTTCGTGTTAAACCGGCCTTCGGGTTCGATGCCTGTTGGTTTAACATATGCTTAATGGCGAGGTCTAATGTTCCTATCTACTTCGGGTTTAGCCGCCCTTCGGGTTCGATGCCTGTTTGTTTAATAGATGCCTCACGGCAAGGTCAGATGTTCCTCTCAATTTCGTGTTGAGCCGGACTTCGGTTCGATGCGTTTTTGTTTAACAGATACCTGACGGCGAGGTCAGATGCTCCTTTCAACTTCGTGTTGATCCGACCTTCTGGTTCGATGCCTGTTTGTTTAACAGATGCCTGGCGGCGAGGTCAGATGTTCTTCTCAACTTCGTGTTGAGCCGGCCTTCGGGATCGATGCCTGCTTGTTTAACAGATGCCTGACAGGGAGGTCAGATGTTCTTCTCAACTTTGTGTTGAGCCGGCCTCCGGGTTCGATGCCTGTTTGTTTAACAGATGCCTGACGTCGAGGTCAAATGTACTTCTCAACTTCGTGTTGAGGCGGCCTTCGAATTCGATGCCTGTTTGTTTAACAGATGCTTGACAGCTAGGTCATATGTTCCTCTTAACTTCGTGTTGAGCCGGTGTTCGGGTTCGATGCCTGTTTGTTTAACAGATGCCTGACGGTGAGGTCAGATGTTCCTCTCAACTTTGTGTTGAGCCGGCCTTCGGCTTCGATGCCTGGTTGTTTAACAGATGCCTGACAGCGAGGTCAGATGTTCTTCTCAATTTCGTGTTGAGCCGGCCTCCGGGTTCGAATCCTGTTTATTTAATAGATGCTTGACGGCAATATCTGATGAACTTCTCAACTTCGTGTTGAGTCGGTGTTGCACCCCAAAATTTGACCAACTTATTTCACCTGATTTTATGTTTCATAGCTTTAGCATTTGCATATTAGGTCATATTAGGTCATGTACATAATTCATTCATCTGCATAGCATAGCATGGGCAAGCCATCCAACAAGGGACCTAGTGCCATTCTTATCTCTATGAGCCTATCAAGAGGTTCTTATTCAAAATTTAAGCCTATGCAAGTCATCAGAAAGGAATTGAAGCTTGAGAAGTTAGTGGACCAATCAGTGGGTTTTTCTCCTATCTTGAGGGGGTTTGAAGACTATCAAAGAGATTGTGGGCTATGAATTGAGGGCATGGAATGTATATAGACATCATGGAAGACCTAGAGGGTCATTTTTAGAGTGAGACAAGTCATTGATGTGATTACAAGAACTACAGTTGAAGACAGTCAATTAGGGTTTCATCTGGGTCAACCCTAGGTCAACCCTAGGTCAAATACTTGATTGAAGGGACATCAAGGCCTGTTTGAAGAATGGGGGATCCATCATTTGATATGTGGATATGGATGTGGTGTTGTGCCAAGGAGAAATCAAAAGAAATCAAGAAGAAGAGAAGTTTCTAAATTAGGGTTTCAGTGTAAAATCCCCTGATTTAGGGCAAACTTCCAAGCAGAATAATTCAAGATACAAGTCTCTAATGGATCTTTGGACAACATGGAACTTGTATATTATCTCAATACCTTTAATTTGAGTGGTGGAAGGCATCAAGGAGATTTGTAGAACTCAAGTTATGGTTCTTGCAACTTACAGGTCATCAGAGGCATCTGAAATTTGTCTGTGAAAGTTACTTGACTTCCCAACAACTTTTGCCCCATAAGGAGTTTTCAAATGGATTTTTGGCCAACATGAAAAATGTTCCTCATAATCTTAGCTTTCTAGAAAGATATGGTATGTCTCAATCTGATTTGTGGAGCTCTACTTATGATCTTGATAAGTCAAGGGCATTTTGGGTATTTGGAGGTTATAAGTCATTTCAAGCATAAGGTCATATCTCCTACTTCCAAGCTTCAAATGGAAAAATCTTCAACATAAAACTTGCTTAGAATGATGTTTTGAGGCTAGTAGGGAGGTCATGAGATGTTAAAAAGGCTTGTATCAAAAAGTGATAAAAATGGCCTAAAAAGGGGGAATAAGTCAAATAAAGTGGTAAAAAAAAATCAAATTTTGGGTTAGAGGTCACAAACAAGCCATATGACATACCAATTTGATTGTAAAATGCATTTTAAAGACAATGGCATTGGCACATTTTTGAATTGAGCAATAATTTCATGACTTGCTTTGTAAAAGTGGTTACTTGAAATGTAAGTCACTAATCCAAACCACTTAACAAGGCATTTGGAAGGCTATTTTGGTTGGAAACTTCCAAGGGAAGATACATGAACAATCTAGAAATTTCCAAGGGAAGATACATGAATAATCTAGAAAGTTCCAAGGGAAATGGATTTTATTATTTTGGGCTTGGGCTTCATTTCTAGAATATTCCAATCATCTCTATAAATGTTTAGAAACTCATTTGAAGCAAGGTTGGTGATTGATTGGAGTTGGATTGGAAGAGAGCATATCAATTTTCAAGAGAGAAATATGTTCTTCTCAACTTCGTGTTGAGCCGGCCTCCGGGTTCGATGCCTGTTTATTTAACAGATGCTTGACGGCAAGGTCTGATGAACTTCTCAACTTCGTGTTGAGTCGGCCTTCAGGTTCGATGCCTGTTTGTTTAACAGATGCCTGACGGCACGGTCAAATGTTCTTCTCAACGTCTGGTTGAGCCGCTCTTCGAGGTCGATGTTTGTTTGTTTAACAGATGCCAGACGGTGAGGTCAAATGTTCATCTCATCTTCGTGTTAAACCTTCCTTCGGGTTCGATGCCTGTTGGTTTAACATATGCCTAATGGCGAGGTCTAATGTTCTTATCAACTTCGGGTTGAGCCGCCCTTCGGGTTCGATGCCTGTTTGTTTAACAGATGCCTCACGGCGAGGTCAGATGTTCCTCTCAATTTTGTGTTGAGCCGGCCTTCGGGTTCGATGCCTGTTTGTTTAACAGATGCCTGACGACGAGGTCAAATGTTCATCTTAACTTCGGATTGAGCAGCCCTTCGGGTTCGATGCATGTTTGTTTAACAGATGCCTCACGGCGAGGTCAGATGTTGCTCTCAAATTCATTTTGACCCGGACTTCGGGTTCGATGCGTGTTTGTTTAACAGATACCTGACGGTGAGGTCAGATGTTCCTTTCAACTTCGTGTTAAGCCGACCTTCTGGTTCGATGCCTATTTGTTTAATAGATGCATGGCGGCGAGGTCAGATGTTCTTCTCAACTTCGTGTTGAGCCGGACTTCGGGATCGATGCCTGCTTGTTTAACAGATGCCTGACAGCGAGAAGGCATCAAGGAGATTTGTAGAACTCAAGTTATGGTTCTTGCAACTTACAGGTCATCAGAGGCATCTGAAATTTGTCTGTGAAAGTTACTTGACTTCCCAGCAACTTTTGCCCCATAAGGAGTTTTCAAATGGATTTTTGGCCAACATGAAAAATGTTCCTCATAATCTTAGCTTTCTAGAAAGATATGGTATGCCTCAATCTGATTTGTGGAGCTCTACTTATGATCTTGACAAGTCAAGGGCATTTTGGGTATTTGGAGGTTATAAGTCATTTCAAGCATAAGGTCATATCTCCTACTTCCAAGCTTCAAATGGAAAAATCTTCAACATAAAACTTGCTTAGAATGATGTTTTGAGGCTAGTAGGGAGGTCATGAGATGTTAAAAAGGCTTGTATCAAAAAGTGATAAAAATGGCCTAAAAAGGGGGAATAAGTCAAATAAAGTGGTAAAAAAAAATCAAATTTTGGGTTAGAGGTCACAAACAAGCCATATGACATACCAATTTGATTGTAAAATGCATTTTAAAGACAATGGCATTGGCACATTTTTGAATTGAGCAATAATTTCATGACTTGCTTTGTAAAAGTGGTTACTTGAAATGTAAGTCACTAATCCAAACCACTTAACAAGGCATTTGGAAGGCTATTTTGGTTGGAAACTTCCAAGGGAAGATACATGAACAATCTAGAAATTTCCAAGGGAAGATACATGAATAATCTAGAAAGTTCCAAGGGAAATGGATTTTATTATTTTGGGCTTGGGCTTCATTTCTAGAATATTCCAATCATCTCTATAAATGTTTAGAAACTCATTTGAAGCAAGGTTGGTGATTGATTGGAGTTGGATTGGAAGAGAGCATATCAATTTTCAAGAGAGAAATATGTTCTTCTCAACTTCGTGTTGAGCCGGCCTCCGGGTTCGATGCCTGTTTATTTAACAGATGCTTGACGGCAAGGTCTGATGAACTTCTCAACTTCGTGTTGAGTCGGCCTTCAGGTTCGATGCCTGTTTGTTTAACAGATGCCTGACGGCACGGTCAAATGTTCTTCTCAACGTCTGGTTGAGCCGCTCTTCGAGGTCGATGTTTGTTTGTTTAACAGATGCCAGACGGTGAGGTCAAATGTTCATCTCATCTTCGTGTTAAACCTTCCTTCGGGTTCGATGCCTGTTGGTTTAACATATGCCTAATGGCGAGGTCTAATGTTCTTATCAACTTCGGGTTGAGCCGCCCTTCGGGTTCGATGCCTGTTTGTTTAACAGATGCCTCACGGCGAGGTCAGATGTTCCTCTCAATTTTGTGTTGAGCCGGCCTTCGGGTTCGATGCCTGTTTGTTTAACAGATGCCTGACGACGAGGTCAAATGTTCATCTTAACTTCGGATTGAGCAGCCCTTCGGGTTCGATGCATGTTTGTTTAACAGATGCCTCACGGCGAGGTCAGATGTTGCTCTCAAATTCATTTTGACCCGGACTTCGGGTTCGATGCGTGTTTGTTTAACAGATACCTGACGGTGAGGTCAGATGTTCCTTTCAACTTCGTGTTAAGCCGACCTTCTGGTTCGATGCCTATTTGTTTAATAGATGCATGGCGGCGAGGTCAGATGTTCTTCTCAACTTCGTGTTGAGCCGGACTTCGGGATCGATGCCTGCTTGTTTAACAGATGCCTGACAGCGAGAAGGCATCAAGGAGATTTGTAGAACTCAAGTTATGGTTCTTGCAACTTACAGGTCATCAGAGGCATCTGAAATTTGTCTGTGAAAGTTACTTGACTTTCCAGCAACTTTTGCCCCATAAGGAGTTTTCAAATGGATTTTTGGCCAACATGAAAAATGTTCCTCATAATCTTAGCTTTCTAGAAAGATATGGTATGCCTCAATCTGATTTGTGGAGCTCTACTTATGATCTTGACAAGTCAAGGGCATTTTGGGTATTTGGAGGTTATAAGTCATTTCAAGCATAAGGTCATATCTCCTACTTCCAAGCTTCAAATGGAAAAATCTTCAACATAAAACTTGCTTAGAATGATGTTTTGAGGCTAGTAGGGAGGTCATGAGATGTTAAAAAGGCTTGTATCAAAAAGTGATAAAAATGGCCTAAAAAGGGGGAATAAGTCAAATAAAGTGGTAAAAAAAAATCAAATTTTGGGTTAGAGGTCACAAACAAGCCATATGACATACCAATTTGATTGTAAAATGCATTTTAAAGACAATGGCATTGGCACATTTTTGAATTGAGCAATAATTTCATGACTTGCTTTGTAAAAGTGGTTACTTGAAATGTAAGTCACTAATCCAAACCACTTAACAAGGCATTTGGAAGGCTATTTTGGTTGGAAACTTCCAAGGGAAGATACATGAACAATCTAGAAATTTCCAAGGGAAGATACATGAATAATCTAGAAAGTTCCAAGGGAAATGGATTTTATTATTTTGGGCTTGGGCTTCATTTCTAGAATATTCCAATCATCTCTATAAATGTTTAGAAACTCATTTGAAGCAAGGTTGGTGATTGAGTTGGATTGAGTGGTGATTCTTCATTCACGGCGATTTCGGTTCGATTCGAAGATTGTATCACTTTCCTTGCATATTGTTGAACGAATTTGAAGCTTTCGGAAGTACGAAAAGAGCCGAAGATACTCCGTTTCGAAGCTCCGATCAAGGTATGTAAACCTTCACTTTCCCATGGATTTAGGATGAGATAATTAGAAATTCTCATGCGGTTAGGATCATGAACACCTATGGATGATTTTAGGATTGTTAATTTGGAGATTTTCTTCATTCCCTTTTTCTTTTTCTTTTTCTGTTTTGAGGCCTGTTTGCTTTTATTACGTCAAAAATAGTAAAAATGTTCAAGAAATTATGAAATTTTTGTCTACAGATCTTGATTATCTTAAAAAATTTTAGGCGCTGAGTTTGCATTTTTTAGGTTTTTTTTTTATTTAGTTATGATTTTTCTTTCGTGCTAATATCCATTGGTGTACATAACTGTTCATCTGTTTTGTTTAATTTTTTTCTCTTTAATGCTTCATGATTTTGAGCTTATTTTTTGATATGTTTTAGATGATATGCACAGGGTTCCCCAGAAATTTTATTGGAATTTCTAGACGATTCTAAGTTTAGTTTTGAATCCGCTTTTTAGAGCCATCGCCATCTGAATGTTCCCTGGACACTTTATAGGTTTTCCTTTAGAAAGTGACCTTAACTTTAGAGTTTGGTTTTAATTTTTTTACCATAGGTTTCTAACATCTTCAGGATATTGTATAATTTTCCTTAGATTTTTGTGGATTGTTTTCCCATTTCTTTTGCATTTTACATTCTGATGAGTATTTTGCATGATTTAATGGATGTTTGCTTTGCATATTTGATACCGCTGTTTTGTAGAATTTTGTTCTCTCAATTGGTGATGATTCTTGCTTAGATCTTTAGGTAGATTGTAGCTAACACTCACATGTTCCCTTAGGAATTTTTGTATATTTTCTAGAGGTAATTTGGTTCTGTTTTAGGGTTGTTGATTAGGACCTTCACAATTGATGGTTAACCTTGACCCCTTGCATGTTAGGAATTGTTTAGACCCCTTAGAAATTGATATAGGGTTTGATCTTCGATCTTGATAATATAGATATTAATATACTTTAGGTTTTCCCTTAGGATAATGTGATAAAACTTTAGAATAAAAATGGTAGTAAAAAAATGTTGAAATAGATATGGTGTAATAAAAAACTTAGAATAATTAGGGTTTTGAACATAACATAGGTGCAACAAAACAATTCCTTTTTGGGCTTTTTAGGTTGAATTAGAAGATGGGACTATAGGGGTATTAAGGGTAGGTTTAGTAGATCCCTTAGAATAAGTATTAGAATTTCCCCTATTATATTAATATTTAGTATATTTTTGTAATTGTTTGATTGTATGGTGTGCCCGTTTTGGGGTTATTGCTTGTTATTTGGGCTTGTTGGGCTTGCTTGGGGTTTGGGCTTGGCTTGAAGACCATGGATGGTGAAGCATTGAAGACAAAGACAAAGTCACGGATTGAAGAACAAGTTCAAGAGTTGATGAAAATTGTAGCTTGCTTGTAGCTGTTGAAGATCACAGGAACTAGGAGCTAGGTAGAGCTTAGAGTAGAAATTTGATTCTTAAACATGGATGGCTTTGTTTGCCTCCATCCCTCTCTATGATTCAGAGTCTCTCTAGGATACTCACCCCCTTCCTTTGGAAGGCTTGGTGACAGTATCTAAGAGATAGAACTCTTGAGAGAAACATTCTACATTTTGTTAACAGTCTGTTTGCCACCTTTGGTGGTCAACTAACTGTTTAACATCTCAATTCATCCTATTAATTGTTCCTCATCCTGGAGAGTTTGATTTGAAGAAAAGCCATGAAAGATTAAAGATGGAAGTCATTGTTTGAAGATTGTGCTGTTGAAGTTGTGCATGTGACTACTGCTGTTTGAAGCCCTGCTGCTTGAAGCTGTGGAAGATGATTACTGTTAGAGTTTTCCTCCTTGAAGATAGATGCTTGATGGAAGCTTGTTGATGAAGACTTTGCTTGAAGATGTTGATGGAGCTTGTTGTGTAGAGTTGCTGTTTACGGTTTATTTTTTGCTGTTTAGAAGCTTTTGATGTATTGTTTGAGTTTCCGGGACTGTATTGTTTGCCAATTAATCTGTTAGGTTGAAAGGGAATTTTGTTCGCTTTTGCCTGTTGTTTTCAAGGTTCGAGGAAGAGAAGGACTCCCTTGCCTAGCTTGTACTGCTGCATTCATGCATTTTACTGCTTTACTGTATATATGTTGTTGTTTTTCCGTTTATCCCCTTAGGATCTCTGTTTCTCTCTGCGCAAGAGAGAAATATGACAGACTTTAGGTTCTCATCCATGCATGACAACATTAGGTTAGATTTTGATTCCCTTTTTTAAACCATAGGTTAGAGTTGCTGTTTCTCTTCTTTCTCAAAACAATCAGAAAAACACAATAAACATTTCAAACACCATAAAAAACAGTTCTTGCGTAAAAGACTGTAAACCAATCAAAAACGTCATTTTTGTCCGCTTGGACCCATAATCAGGAGAAAACCTTTTTCAGAAGGATAAAAAACAATCAAGACAGACTTGTGTCGTACGTGGCCCGAACTACGTTTGCTCTGATCTTTCATGCTGTATGGAAGTACGTAGGCATAGGATGCGATATCCTAGCGAGCAACCTTCCCCTCCTTTCCCGTAGGTAGGCGAACTACGTTGACTCTGATTTCTCGTTCCAGACGGGAATACGTAGGCATAAAGTGCGATACTTTGCCGAGTCACTTTATTTTCTTTTAACCCCAGACCTGTAGAATAGGTAGAATAACAATCCGTACCAGAAAACAAGCGTGGATCCCATCGAGTACGACGGACGTGAGGGGTGCTAATACCTTCCCCTTGCGTAACCGACTCCCGAATCCAAGATTTGGTTGCGATGACCATTCCTTTCCCGTCTTTGCGGTAGGTTTACTTCGAGCATTTCCTTTCTCTCTGTTGGGATAAATAACGCACGGTGGCGACTCTTCTGTTCAGCCGACGCCGATTTTCGCAGTAGCGACAGCTGGCGACTCTGTTGGGGATCCAACGTCCCCTGGCTGCTAAGGACTGCGATAGTTACTTATGCATTTGGGATCCAACGTCCCTTAAGCGAGTCAATCCTAACGTTTGTTTTCCCGTCGAGGAATTTGTATGGATTTACATTTATGTCATTTACCTTCAACACTATATTATTGATTATTGTTGTTATTGGGGGTTGTGACGGGTGTTCTATTATTGAGAGATAAGCCGGACCTGGGCTTGAGTGTACTTAGAATTAAAGTGGAAAGTAGCGCACTCCCACTTGCTTTGCAGGTCTTGGTGTCCCGCAAAATTCACACTCAGACGAGGTTCCTCTAGTTGGCCTCCTGTCCCACCCTTTGGGTGGCGTGGGTTGCTGGTTAGTTGAATTGTCGACTCTGGGAACCGATCAATTGGAAGTTGGCTAAGTGAGGCCTCTTCAAGATTTGATGATGCCACTCCTTCTGGGAATCGTATCATCAACCCTGAAAGTCTGTGACGCCGACGACCGCATAGGATGCCATACCATTGTCAGTTATTAGGACACCTACCTGTGAGAGGGTTTTGGGACTATGCAGGTAACTAGACCTCCAGATACCGGTTTGTTTCTTGATTTGAGATTTAGGATATTTATGGACAGTTGAGGGGTCTATCAGAGACCAGGATTGGAGTGATGTTATTGGGTCTATCAAAGACCGGGATTGGAGCTTCGTATTGGGTCTGTCTAAGACCAGGGTTGAGGATTTCTGGATGGTCTGTTTGAGACTTATGATGTGGTTTGGGCTTCTTAGCCATGGCACCTGGTTCCCTTGTTGCATCTATTTGCATTGCATTGTTGCATAACCATTATCATTTGCATTTCATTAACGTGTGTCTGTGCTGCAGGTGCATTTGCATTTTCCCTGATTCTAGCGTTTGGATTTCTGATTATTGATCATGGCTAGCTTGAGAAGGACAGTTGCATACAAATTACCAACCCCTGATGTTATTCCCCTGATTGGTTTGATTTCCCTTGCTGAGGAGGATGTCCAGAGAAGCTTCAGGATGAGTTACGGAAGACTGTTGAGGTTGGTTCGTATACCAACTGAGGTTGAGCTGGATGGGCTGTATACATTGATGCAATTTTATGACCCTGCCTTGAGATGCTTCACTTTCAAGGACTTTATTTTGGGGCCCACCTTGGAAGAGTACGCAGAGTTTGTTGAGCTGCCCGTGCAGAATAAGGTTCCTTTCATTCACTTTGACGCTAAGCCTAGGTTGGAAGACTTAGCAAAGGCTTTACACTTGGACGCTTCTGAGCTATTGGTGACTTCTTCGCGCGGGGTTCCAGGCTTCTCCCTCCAGTTCCTGATTGGTAAAGCCCAGGAATACGCCAATAGTGGATGCTGGATAGTCTTTAATGCTGTGTTGGCTCTGTGCATCTATGGGATAGTATTGTTTCCCAACATCCCAGATTTTGTGGACTTTGACGCCTTTCGTTTGTTTGCCGCTGGCAACCCTGTACCCACATTGCTCGGGGATTTCTACCATTCGTTGCATTACAAGAATGAAAAGAGGAGAGGGAAGAGTGTTCACTTTTGTGTGCCATTGCTGAGCATGTGGTTTGAGAGCCACCTTCCTAAGAAAAAACCTTTGGTGGAGGTTGCAGATACAGCTGACTGGCCGAAGCGCCTGATGAGACTCTCTTCTGAAAACATTGATCGGTTTAACAGGGATTTGCTAGGGTCTGAGGTGATTTTCAGTTGCTCTGGATATCCAAACGTGCCTTTGATAGGAAGGAAGGGATGCATCAATTATAATCCATCTCTGTTTGTTCGCCAATTTGGATATGCATTGAAGGATCCACCTAGGGAGGAAGAAGTACAGGAATCTCTGTACTTCACTGGTGATGTGAACGGAGAATTATTAGCCCAACTTCAGCACGCTTGGATACGCATCAACAGGAGAGGGAAACCACTATTGGGAAAGAACGACAGTCAAGCTTACGCACCGTACAAAGCCTGGGTACAAGAAAGAGCAAAACAGTTGCTAATGCCGTTTCCAGCTGTACCAGTCCATGTTCCTGTTCCAGTAGAGGAACCAACCACCGTTACCATGGAAGTATATGAGCAAGTTGTAAAAGAGAAGGAAGCCTTGTTGTTGGCTAATGAAGAATTAGAGAAAGAACTGGCTCAGCTCAGAAGAGAGAAGAATGAAGCTGCATACTCTCTCCAACAACAGACTGAAACAGTAGCTTCGTTGAATGCTAAGCTGGTTGAAGAGAAACAGAAACGGGAGCATCTGGGAAAGGATTTCAAGAGTTCACATGATATGCTTGAATCAAAGAAAACGGCACTAGACGTAGCTTATCGAGAAATCTCTTCCTTCAGCAAAACGTGGAATGCCACGCTGACCAATAACAAGGAAAGGGAGGACAAACTAAAGCAGCAGATTTCTGACTTGGAACACCAGCTGAAGACTAGCAAGCTCAAGTATGAAGAGGAAGTTATGGCTAGATGGGCTCTTCAGGACGCATTGAATGAGGTAGCCAAACGCAAGAAAGAAGCTCGTTCCCAGAAGAGAAAGGTTGATGATTGCTTTGGGGACGGTGAATGGGAAGAATCTATCGAGGATTTGAAGCATGTGATCAGGCGGGGTGACGCACTGATTGAAGGATTGCTTGCTCAGCCGGACCATCCAAAGACCAAAAGGCTATTTAAGGAGTACAAGGGCTACGAACCTACTTGACTTGATTTGTATATTGTTGTTTTGAGCTGACCATCACCAGGCCTGTTGGTTGGGGTCATGCCTTCTATTGTACTACCTCACATTGATGTATAACTTTGCCCAATCAGCTATATACAAGTTGTTCCGTCTTTTGTGAATGATTATCAACCAATTATCACCGCACTGTCACGACACGACACAAAGCACATGGCACTAGAGTTGGGGAAATAATACGCCCTAACGCACAGACACATATTGCATTGCATGTGCATACATATTGCATTTATCAGCTAATTATTGAAACTGTATCTCATCTTCTGCATCTCGACAGGTTTACAGAATTGCAAGTCAACGTCCTCATCGGTATCCCACTCGCACAAACTGTAAGAAGATTATGGATCAAGTACAGCTAGAGATGCAGGAGATGTGGGAGAGGCTCACACAGTTCATGCAGACTATGGAAACGGTTATGAAGGGGCAGGAAAACCTGCAGACTCTGGTGTTGCCGCTATTGGAAAAGGCAAATGGAGGTGGTAACAAGGACCACCACTCTGTACAAGTTGAGACTATTCATGGAGGCAGTGTGCATACTCCTCAGCCTGTAGTGAACCCTCCTGTGGTAAATGTGTCGGGCGCGAATGCGAACAACGGGGCTGGCACCGGAAATGGTAACAATGGAGTTGGAAATGAAGTTGTTGTTAATAATGTTGGACTCAAGGATGCCAATCTGGGGGGCGTCAATAATAACGGAGATAATGGTTTCGAAAACGCGGGTTTCGGATACAATGAGCAAGGCTTTGGCTATGGTGGTCAGGATGGAAGGTTTGGCTTTAGATACGACGGTGCTGGTATGGTTAACCAAGGTGATGGAGGAATGGCTAATAATGGTAACGGCACTGGATTCGTTAATAATGGGTATGGACCGGCTGGTATCAATCAGGGATACGGAATTAGAGGTCAAAGACCAATGATGAATCAGAATGTATTTGGCCGCAACCAAGGGTATGATGGCTTTGGCAATGAAAATGTCAACTGGAACGAAGATCAGCAGGAAGATGCATTCTCTGGTAGAGGTTTGGACGATCCTGTAGACAACACGCAGTGAATTAAGATGCTCGAGGAGCAGATGAAAGGTGTTGTGAATCAAAGTGCTTCTGGTTTGGACATGACCACGATGGGACTGGTACCCGGTCTGAGGGTACCTTTGAAATTTAAGGCTCCAACTTTTGACAAGTACAAGGGAGATACTTGCCCCAAGGTTCATGTGCGGTCGTACTATAGAAGAATGTCGGCTTATTCGAATGACGAAAGAATGCTGATGCATTTCTTTCAGGACAGTTTGTCTGGTCCTTCTCTTGAATGGTACATGGGGTTAGAGCCTACCCAGATAAAGACTTGGAAACAGGTGGCCGACGCATTTGTGGCGCATTATAAATACAATAGTGACTTGGCCCCGAATCGGATCCAGTTACAGGGTTTGTCCCAAAAGAAAGATGAAAGCTTCAAGGAATATGCGCAGAGATGGCGCGATATGGCCGCACGAGTTCATCCTCCGCTGGATGACAAAGAGATGAATGATATGTTCGTAGGGACATTTACTGGTGTGTTTTATGATAAGTTGTTCCATACTTCCTTGGGTAGTTTCTCGGACCTAGTCTTGATGGGTGAGAAAATCGAAAGTAATATTAAAGTGGGCATATTCCGCGCTGAGGAATCCACTTCATCGGGAAATAACAGAAAGGGTTATGGTGGTCGCCGTCAGGGTGACACGAGTGCAGTATTCGGAGGCCGAGGCCGAGGCCGAGGTAGAGGACGTAATCAGTACAATCATCTGCAACAGGTGGCAAGTGTCACAATTCCATTCCCTCAGCAATCAGTACCGTTACAGCAGATACCGCCGCAACAACAACCACAGCAACAACAGCAGCAGCAGAGACCTAACCAGGGTCAAAGGAGATTTCCTAACACGAGGCCGAAGAGGGTTTTTGATGTACCTCCTTATACATATGCGGAATTGCTTCAAACATTGCTGGGTTTGAATTTAGTAGAAAAGAGGACCATGACGCCAATGACGGGTACCCCTCCATTTGGCTTTGATACGAATAAGAAATGCGAGTTTCACTCCGGAGCTCCTGGCCACGACATAGAGACGTGTCATGCTTTCAAGCATGTGGTACAAGATCTGCTAGATAGCAAAGCCATCAACTTCGGGCAAGCTGGCCCAAATATCTTGAATTCACCTATGCCCAACCATGGGGCAAATGCTGTGTTGACAGAGGAAGAGCTGAATTTGGTATTGAGTGTCGATGAGCTCAAGACTCCACTGTGCGAGGTTAAAAGAAGATTGTTGAGAGGAGGTGTTCATCCGGGCTGTGATGAGTATTGTTTGGATTGCTGGGCTCAAGATGGGGGCTGCATTGAGTTGAAAAGATGTATTCAGGCTTTGATGGACGAGGGTAGAGTACAGTTTGACAGCACAGCCGTTGAGAAACCTGCGGAGGTTATGATGGATGAGGCTAATGATGTAGCGATGGTGACTATCCCACGAAAGACGATTACTATAACGGCGCCAGCCAGGCGGCCAATGATCACCATCACAAAAGCGGGGCCTGTCCCGTATGAAAATACTAAAGCCGTACCCTGGACCTACAGGTTGGAAGCCTACTGCAATGGCGAGAAGATAGAATTGAATAAGCAACTAGCTGAAGTTGTTGACAACGTTGTTGGAACTGGTGGGATGACTCGAAGTGGAAGGATCTTTGTGTCACCAGAGGTAGAAGCTCAGCTTTTGGCTCGAGGAAAAGAAAAAGTGAATGAGGGTATACCTGTACAAAGGAATGAGAAGGAAACGTCACTGAAGGACGTAGAGGAGTTTATGTGCCTAATTAGAAAAAGCGACTACAAGATTGTCGAGCACTTGCAACAAACACCATCGAAGATATCCATACTATCATTGTTGTTATGCTCTGAAGCACATCAGAATGCATTGTTGAAGATTTTGGATACTTCATTCGTACCTCAGGATGTGTGTGTCAACCAGTTGGAAGGGGTACTGGCCCATGTGAACGCCGGTCACAGTTTGGGATTCACTGATTTTGATTTGACCCCAAGGGGGAGAGAACACAACATGGCGCTGCATGTTTCTGTTGAATGTCGGGGCACGGTTATGTCCCACGTATTGGTAGATACAGGATCTTCTTTGAACGTACTTCCCAAAAAGGCCATGATGAAGCTAGACATCCGGGGAATCATCTGTACACCGAGTGATTTGGTGGTTCGGGCATTTGACGGCACCCGAAGATCGGTGTTTGGATCGATAACGTTACCCTTGCAAGTGGGACCAGAGGTATTTGAAACGGAGTTTTACATTATGGACATTCACCCCGCGTACAGTTGCTTACTAGGACGCCCGTGGATACATGGTGCTGGGGCAGTTACCTCTACTTTGCACCAGAAATTGAAGTATATGGTGGGTGACAGTGTCGTTACCGTCTGTGGAGAGGAGGATATCTTGGTGAGTCACTTGTCCTCATTCAAATACATCGAGGTTGATGGTGAAATTCATGAGACGCCCTGCCAGGGGTTTGAAAGTTTGAAAATCAAGGATAAAGCTCCAGTCGTCAGTAAAGCGCCGGAAGTGGCCGTATCCTCGTACAAAGAAGCGCAGGCTTTAGTGCAAGCAGGAGAGACAAAGGGTTGGGGTCGTGTACTAGACATACCTGTGAAGCTGGATAGGTTGGACTGGGTTATCAGCCGTCATCATCAGCGCCCATTGCAAGGGCACCAAAATTCAAAGGGCCAATGACGATCACGTCCAGTGGGGTTCGTTTTGAAGCCATCAATGCTGTCTCCGATTCAGAGGAGGGGGATAGTGACTGTGACATGGATGCTTGGATCCGGCCAAGCGTGTCGGGGCAAGGGCTATGCAATTGGTCAATTCAGGAATTTGTTCCCGTGACTACAAAACAGTAATTTCTTTGTTTTTCAATTGTTGAATAACCCGGTGTCCTGCCTAGGACATCGTGACTTTGCTTAGGGTTACTCTTTTATGTATATTGTGATGTTTAGATCATTAAATAAAAAGGCGTTTTTTGTTGCATGCAAATATTGTGCTCTCTGTCTTTCCTGTTTTTGTTTTACAATAAAATGGCAACGTGGTTACTCGCTTTATGCACATTTTGAAGCATTTAACCATTCCTTTTGCAGGATAATATTTTCAGATGACATCATTGAACCGCCTATGACTCATTTCGACTTTGAGCACTCGGTATTTCAGGCCGAAGAAGAGATTGTTGAAGATGGCGACGTTCCAGAAGAGTTGTCTTGGTTGGTAAAGCAAGAAGAACGAATCATTCTGCCTCATGAGGAGGTCATTGAAATCATCAATCTCGGGTCGGAAGGGGTTGAAAGGAACATCCGTATATGAACCGCGCTGCAGAGCGACGTCAAGCGAAGATTGGTTGAGATGCTCAGAGAGTACAGTGATGTATTCGCTTGGTCGTACGAAGACATGCTTGGGCTGGACACGGATATGGTTGTGCACCGTTTGCCACTAAAAGAAGAATGCCCGCCGGTTAAGCAGAAGCTTCGCAGAACTAGGCCTGATATGGCAGTGAAAATTAAGGAGGAGGTCCAAAAGCAGTGGGATGCCGGTTTCCTAGCTGTTACAAAGTATCCCTCATGGGTCGCTAATATTGTACCAGTGCCGAAAAAGGACGGTAAAGTCAGAATGTGCGTGGACTACCGTGATCTAAACAAAGCGAGCCCAAAAGATGATTTCCCACTTCCTCACATCGATGTGTTGGTTGACAATACGGCTCAGTTCTCTGTCTTTTCTTTCATTGATGGATTTTCGGGGTATAATCAGATCAAGATGGCACCCGAAGACATGGAGAAGACCACTTTCATAACACCGTGGGGAACATTTTGTTACAAAGTGATGCCCTTCGGACTGAAAAATGCTGGGGCAACATATCAAAGTGCGATGACTACTCTCTTTCATGACATGATGCATAAAGAGATTGAAGTATATGTAGATGATATGATTGCCAAATCCCAGACGGAGGAAGAACATTTGGTAAATCTTCTGAAGCTATTCAGGAGGCTTAGGAAGTTCAGGTTGAGACTGAACCCTAATAAATGCACCTTCGGGGTGAGATCGGGTAAACTGCTGGGGTTTATCGTGAGCAAAAAAGGAATAGAGGTGGATCCTGCAAAGATCAAAGCAATACAAGAGATGCCAGCGCCTAAAACAGAAAAAGAAGTACGAGGATTTTTAGGGAGACTGAACTACATTGCCAGGTTCATATCTCACCTGACAGCTACGTGTGAGCCGTTATTCAAGCTGTTGAAAAAAGACCAGGCTGTAACATGGAATGAAAATTGTCAAAAGGCGTTCCATAAAATAAAACAGTATTTGCAGGAGCCTCCTATTTTGATACCTCCAGTGGCAGGGAGACCCTTGATTATGTATTTGATGGTTCTTGAGGGAAGTATGGGTTGTGTTCTCGATCAACACGACGAGACAGGAAGAAAAGAGCATGCTATATACTACCTGAGTAAGAAGTTTACTGAATGTGAATCTCGATACTCAATGCTCGAAAAAACTTGTTGCGCGCTAGCCTGGGCCGCCAAGCGTTTGAGGCAATACATGCTGAACCATACAACCATGCTCATCTCGAAGATGGATCCTATCAAATACGTATTTGAAATGCAGGCATTATCGGGGAGAATTGCCCGTTGGCAGATGGTTTTGACCGAATACGACATCCAGTATGTCTCACAGAAGGCTATAAAGGGGAGTGTATTATTTGAGTATTTGGCAGAGCAACCTATTGAGGACTACCAATCGATGAGGTTTGATTTTCCTGACGAGGATATCATGTACCTGAAGATGAAAGATTGTGAAGAACCGTTGTCGGACGAAGGACCAGAGTTGGGTTCAAAATGGCAGTTGATCTTTGACGGAGCTGTAAACTCCTATGGTAGCGGAGTAGGGGAAATCATCACTACTCCACAGGGGTCGCACATACCATTTACTGCTCGATTGACCTTTCCAGTTACCAATAATGAAGCCGAATACGAAGCTTGTATCGTGGGGCTTGAAGAAGCCATTGATTTGCGAATCAAAAATCTGGATGTATATGGAGACTCAGCTCTGGTGGTGAATCAAATAAAAGGAGAATGGGAGACACGTCAGCCCAATATGATACCGTACATGAATTATGCGAGGAGATTGTTGCCCTTCTTTGACAAGGTTGAATTGCATCATGTACCGCGAGTAGAGAATCAGATGGCTGACGCTCTGGCCACATTGTCTTCCATGTATAAAGTCAACTTCTGGAATGAGGCTCCCAGAATTGTTATCTCTCGGCTTGACAGACCCGCCTTCGTATTTGCCATTGATGAAGCATCTGATGATAAACCCTGGTATTTTGACATCCATAATTTCCTGAAAAACAAAGAATATCCGGCTGGGGCATCCAGTCACGATCAGAAGACTCTTAGGAGATTGGCGGGTAATTTCTATCTGAATCCAGACGGTGTCCTATACAAGAGAAATCACGACTTGGTGCTACTACGTTGTGTAGACGAGAAAGAGGCGAAGCTGCTCATGGAGGAAATACATGAGGGTACATTTGGTACGCATGCTGGTGGGCATGCTATGACGAGGAAGCTGCTGCGGGCAGGTTATTATTGGCTAACTATGGAAACCGATTGTTTCAAGTTTGCGAAGAAGTGTCATAAGTGCCAGATCTATGCAGATAAGATCCATGTGCCTCCGAGTCCTCTGAACGTGATGTCGTCACCGTGGCCATTCTCAATGTGGGGAATCGACATGATTGGAAAGATCGAGCCGACGGCATCTAACGGACACCGTTTCATTTTGGTAGCAATCGATTATTTTACCAAATGGGTGGAAGCGGCATCATATGCAAATGTGACCAAGCAGGTGGTAGCCAGGTTTATCAAACGAGATATCATTTGCAGATATGGAATCCCCGAGCGGATAATTACCGACAACGGTTCGAACTTAAATAACAGAATGATAAAGGAGCTGTGTCAGAGTTTTAAGATCGAGCATCACAACTCCTCCCCTTATCGACCCAAGATGAATGGCGCTGTTGAGGCGGCCAATAAGAACATAAAGAAGATTGTTCAGAAGATGGTGGTGACCTATAAGGACTGGCATGAGATGCTACCTTTTGCTTTGCACGGTTATCGTACGACGGTACGCACATCAACCGGGGCAACCCCGTTCTCGTTGGTATATGGAATGGAAGCAGTGTTACCACTGGAAGTTGAGATTCCTTCCCTGAGGGTATTACGAGATGTCCAACTGGACGAGGCAGAATGGGTGAGAGACAGGTTGAACCAGCTGAGTTTAATGGATGAGAAGAGGTTAGCTTCTCTAGCATATGGTCGTTTGTACTAGAGCCGAATGAAGAAAGCGTATGATAAAAAGGTACATCCTCGGAGCTTTCAGACGGGCGATCTTGTGCTAAAGAGGATTCTCCCGCCACAGGCAGATCACAGGGGCAAGTGGACCCCCAACTACGAAGGGCCATACGTTGTCAGAAAAGTCTTTTCAGGAGGAGCTTTGTTGTTGTCCACCATGGATGGTGAGGACTTTACATCGCCTGTGAATTCGGACGCAGTTAAAAAATACTTTGCCATAAATTGACCCGCTGGACAAAAAAGGAGAGTCCAGGCAAAAATGGGGCATCCTGGCAAACCAAAAAAAGAATAAAAGGTTCGGGCAAAAGTTAGGGATAAAATTGAAAAAATGTACACTCGCGAAGTCGAAAACCTACACTGGGTGGCTTCGGCAAAAAAGGGTATCCCGGTGAATTGAAAACCCGTAAAGGGCGGTTCACGCAAAAGTTAGGGATTTGAAAAGCAAATGATTGCGGTCCGAATTTGATACTGCATTAAACATTGGTGTCGGAGAATACTTGAGGATTCGTTTATCAGATACAACCTCTTCGGAAAGTTGAATACCGGGAAAGCGCCAGAGTCAGGCGAGTCATAGGAGGATCAACTCATGGTGTTTGTCTGCGTCCCGTTGCTGACATGTGTACATATTTGTGTTAGTATTTATGCTTCTTGTGCATACTTGTGTACTTGTTTGTGCGTAGCTACCTCTTTTCAGGAGTTACATCCAGTGTACAAAACTCCGCCTATTTAGAGGCCCTATCAATAAAACATGTTATTCAGTACTCGATATTTGTTCTTTATTGTTTTGTATGTGAAAAAACGTCGATTGTTTTGACAAAACTAGCATGTACATAACGGTGTTGGCCCTTGCCAATAATTGCTAAAACTTTGAATTGACTGAAATGATGTCACGAATGCTAACCCGAATAGATTCGGTTGTATGGACTTGTTTTGTCGCGTTTGTGCTGTTTTGCAGGGTCCTTGCCTGTTTGAAGCAATCGAAAGAGAATTACTATGGCCTAGCCAGGGCATTGGATGAAAGATGTGATTACAGTTGATGTAAATCCCCACGCAGGTCGTGTTCCCGGAAGTGGAAATGGTGCTCCCCTTTATTGAAGGACAAGATTAATTCCCCAGAAGAGTATCTTATTAGAGATGTCTCCGGCAAGGTGGTAATCCCCACAGAATTGAGCATGTGTAGATGCAATCCCCAGTTGAGAAGGTTCTCAAGATGGATGACCAAGTCAAAATTGGTTCAGAAAGATGGTTTTTCTTTTTCCCCCGCAGGGTCAGTTATTTCCAACAAGAGTTGATAATCTCAAGATTGTGATTTGTATTCAGACAGTATGATTTCCTCCACAAGGACTGTCTATCCCGAGCAGAGTTGTTTAGCCTCAGAGTAGTGATTCCAGGTTGGCAGGCTGTGCTCAGACAGTGTACATTCCTCAAGGAAGATCCATTATCCCCAGTAGGGTCGTCTACTCTCTCCAGCAGAGGTTTCCTTCCCGGTAGGATCCTTTATTCTCCCCCCAACGGAGTCAGTTGATTTTCCCCAAGAGAGTCGTTTCTTCCCCCCAGCGGAGTTCTCTCTATTCAGCAAGAATTTTCTTTCCTCCCAGTGGAAATTAAAGTTCAGATCTCTCCCCAGCAGAGTTGGTTGTATGTCCTGGCATTTATTTTGCCAGAATACTTCGTGATATCCGTTCACTCCCCAGCGGAGTTCTCTCTATTCAGCAAGAATTTTCTTTCCTCCCAGTGGAAATTAAAGTTCAGATCACTCCCCAGCATGGTGTTATTTGTCCTCAACAGCAAGGATTGGTGAAGCAAGCTCGTCAGAGCTTATCCCCAGCAGCGTGAACCTGCATTTGCATCGACATATAGTGTCATATTTGCATCCACCAAATAAAACGCGTAGCATTTCCATATTGTATGGAGCATTACGCCATTATCAAACATACACATTTTGAAGCATAGATCAGGTTGATTGACTCTTTGCTTTCAGGTATTTTCTCAATAGGAGTATGGAGTTCTAAAGATCAGATGGTACTAGACAATCGAGGTCTCGCCCGGAGATGTGTGATGTAGTTCAGTTTATTGTTCCCCACAGAGTTTCCAATTGAGGCATTGTTGTACCCGGCCAGCGGGATGTTTTTTCAAGATTGTTGTGCATTGGCACGAGGTTTTCACGAAATCAAAATTCAGAGGTGGTCACTTGTTATTGACGCGAGTGTTTGACAGTTATTCTCGGAACATCCCCCAGCGGAGTTAGTTACTGCAAAGAATAGGCAAAGAAGCTATGTCCGAGAAGAAGACATTCTTGTGTGATGGGCAAAAGTCAAAGTTCCTGTGTGATGGGCAGATGAAGTCAGAATTCCTGTGTGATGGGCAGAAGTCAAAGTTCCTGTGTGATGGGAAGACGAAGACATTCCTGTGTGATGGGCAGAAGTCAAAGTTCCTGTGTGATGGGCAGACGAAGACATTCCTGTGTGATGGGCAGATGAATTCAAAGTTCCTGTGTGATGGGCAGAAGAAGACATTCCTGTGTGATGGGCAGATGAATTCAAAGTTCCTGTGTGATGGGCAGAAGAAGACATTCCTGTGTGATGGGCAGAAGTCAGAATTCCTGTGTGATGGGCAGAATTCAGAGTTCCTGTGTGATGGACAGAATTCAGAGTTCCTGTGTGATGGGCAGACGAAGACGTTCCTGTGTGATGGGCAGACGAAGACGTTCCTGTGTGATGGGCAGATGAAGGTTTTTCTGTGTAATGGGCAAATTAGGATTTTCAATAAAGTGGATAGAAGTATGTTCCCGTGTCAGATAGGCGGATGACGATTTCTTTGCAGTTATACACAAAGGTGTTTTCTTGTTTCGGATAGGCGGATGAAGAGTTTGTGTGACATAAGCAAGAGGTGTGTTCCCGTTTCAGATAGGCGGATGATTTCCTCGTAGGGAGCATAGTATGTGTCCCATGACAAGATAAAGCTGCATTCTTACAAAAGTCTTCTTCCGGTGAAGCCACTAAGGATTGTTCCAGTATTGACAGAATAGTGATGAAGTCGGATCAGTAAAAAAAATTTTCCCCAAGAAGTGGTGTAGTTGTTTTGCAGTTGGCAAATTTCCGGGTTTATTGGTATTCAATCGTTTCGTACCTTGATTGTCTGAAGGCTCCGGGTGTTTCACCCAGTCGGGTCCAAATCGTTTGAATAGGGGCAGCTGTTGCACCCCAAAATTTGACCAACTTATTTCACCTGATTTTATGTTTCATAGCTTTAGCATTTGCATATTAGGTCATATTAGGTCATGTACATAATTCATTCATCTGCATAGCATAGCATGGGCAAGCCATCCAACAAGGGACCGAGTGCCATTCTTATCTCTATGAGCCTATCAAGAGGTTCTTATTCAAAATTTAAGCCTATGCAAGTCATCAGAAAGGAATTGAAGCTTGAGAAGTTAGTGGACCAATCAGTGGGTTTTTCTCCTATCTTGAGGGGGTTTGAAGACTATCAAAGAGATTGTGGGCTATGAATTGAGGGCATGGAATGTATATAGACATCATGGAAGACCTAGAGGGTCATTTTTAGAGTGAGACAAGTCATTGATGTGATTACAAGAACTACAGTTGAAGACAGTCAATTAGGGTTTCATCTGGGTCAACCCTAGGTCAACCCTAGGTCAAATACTTGATTGAAGGGACATCAAGGCCTGTTTGAAGAATGGGGGATCCATCATTTGATATGTGGATATGGATGTGGTGTTGTGCCAAGGAGAAATCAAAAGAAATCAAGAAGAAGAGAAGTTTCTAAATTAGGGTTTCAGTGTAAAATCCCCTGATTTAGGGCAAACTTCCAAGCAGAATAATTCAAGATACAAGTCTCTAATGGATCTTTGGACAACATGGAACTTGTATATTATCTCAATACCTTTAATTTGAGTGGTGGAAGGCATCAAGGAGATTTGTAGAACTCAAGTTATGGTTCTTGCAACTTACAGGTCATCAGAGGCATCTGAAATTTGTCTGTGAAAGTTACTTGACTTCCCAACAACTTTTGCCCCATAAGGAGTTTTCAAATGGATTTTTGGCCAACATGAAAAATGTTCCTCATAATCTTAGCTTTCTAGAAAGATATGGTATGTCTCAATCTGATTTGTGGAGCTCTACTTATGATCTTGACAAGTCAAGGGCATTTTGGGTATTTGGAGGTTATAAGTCATTTCAAGCATAAGGTCATATCTCCTACTTCCAAGCTTCAAATGGAAAAATCTTCAACATAAAACTTGCTTAGAATGATGTTTTGAGGCTAGTAGGGAGGTCATGAGATGTTAAAAAGGCTTGTATCAAAAAGTGATAAAAATGGCCTAAAAAGGGGGAATAAGTCAAATAAAGTGGTAAAAAAAAATCAAATTTTGGGTTAGAGGTCACAAACAAGCCATATGACATACCAATTTGATTGTAAAATGCATTTTAAAGACAATGGCATTGGCACATTTTTGAATTGAGCAATAATTTCATGACTTGCTTTGTAAAAGTGGTTACTTGAAATGTAAGTCACTAATCCAAACCACTTAACAAGGCATTTGGAAGGCTATTTTGGTTGGAAACTTCCAAGGGAAGATACATGAACAATCTAGAAATTTCCAAGGGAAGATACATGAATAATCTAGAAAGTTCCAAGGGAAATGGATTTTATTATTTTGGGCTTGGGCTTCATTTCTAGAATATTCCAATCATCTCTATAAATGTTTAGAAACTCATTTGAAGCAAGGTTGGTGATTGATTGGAGTTGGATTGGAAGAGAGCATATCAATTTTCAAGAGAGCAAATCAAGTGGTGATTCTTCATTCAAGGCGATTTCGGTTCGATTCGAAGATTGTAGCACTTTCCTTGCATATTGTTGAACGAATTTGAAGCTTTCGGAAGTACGAAAAGAGCCGAAGATACTCTGTTTCGAAGCTCCGATCAAGGTATGTAAACCTTCACTTTCCCATGAATTTAGGATGAGATAATTAGAATTTCTCATGCGGTTAGGATCATGAACACCTATGGATGATTTTAGGATTGTTAATTTGGAGATTTTCTTCATTCCCTTTTTCTTTTTATTTTTCTGTTTTTAGCCCTGTTTGCTTTTATTACGTCAAAAATAGTAAAAATGTTCAAGAAATTATGAAATGTTTTTCTACAGATCTTGATTATCTTAAGAAATTTTAGGCGCTGAGTTTGCATTTTTTAGATTTTTTTTGATTTAGTTATGATTTTTCTTTCGTGCTAATATCCATTGGTGTACATAACTGTTCATCTGTTTTGTTTAATTTTGTTCTCTTTAATGCTTCATGATTTTGAGCTGATTTTTGGATATGTTTTAGATGATATGCATAGGGTTCCGCACAAATTTTATTGGAATTTCTAGACGAATCTAAGTTTAGTTTTGAATCCGCTTTTTAGAGCCATCGCCATCTGAATGTTCCCTGGACACTTTATAGGTTTTTCTTTAGAAAGTGACCTTAAATTTAGAGTTTGGTTTTAATTTTTTTACCATAGGTTGCTAACATCTTCAGGATATTGTATAATTTTCCTTAGGTTTTTGTGGATTGGTTTCTCATTTCTTTTGCATTTTACATTCTGATGAGTATTTTGCATGATTTAATGGATGTTTGCTTTGCATATTTGATACCGCTGTTTTGTAGAATTTTGTTCTCTCAATTGGTGATGATTCTTGCTTAGATATTTTGGTAGATTGTAGATAATACTCGCATGTTCCCTTAGGAATTTTTGTAGATTTTCTAGAGGTAATTTGGTTCTGTTTTAGGGTTGTTGATTAGGACCTTCCCAATTGATGGTTAACCTTGACCCCTTGCATGTTAGGAATTGTTTAGACCCCTTAGAAATTGATATAGGGTTTGATCTTCGATCTTGATAATATAGATATTAATATACTTTAGGGTTTCCCTTAGGATAATGTGATAAAACTTTAGAATAAAAATGGTAGTAAAAAAATGTTGAAATAGATATGGTGTAATAAAAAACTTAGAATAATTAGGGTTTTGAACATAACATAGGTGCAACAAAACAATTCCTTTTTGGACTTTTTAGGTTGAATTAGAAGATGGGACTATAGGGGTATTAAGGGTAGGTTTATTAGATCCCTTAGAATAAGTATTAGAATTTCCCCTATTATATTAATATTTAGTATATTTTTGTAATTGTTTGATTGTATGGTGTGCCCGTTTTGGGGTTATTGCTTGTTATTTGGGCTTGTTGGGCTTGCTTGGGGTTTGGGCTTGGTTTGAAGACCATGGATGGTGAAGCATTGAAGACAAAGACAAAGTCAAGGATTGAAGAACAAGTTCAAGAGTTGATGAAAATTGTAGCTTGCTTGTAGCTGTTGAAGATCACAGGAACTAGGAGCTAGGTAGAGCTTAGAGTAGAAATTTGATTCTTAAACATGGATGGCTTTGTTTGCCTCCATCCCTCTCTATGATTCAGAGTCTCTCTAGGATACTCACCCCCTTCCTTTGGAAGGCTTGGTGACAGTATCTAAGAGATAGAACTCTTGAGAGAAACATTCTACATTTTGTTAACAGTCTGTTTGCCACCTTTGGTGGTCAACTAACTGTTTAACATCTCAATTCATCCTATTAATTGTTCCTCATCCTGGAGAGTTTGATTTGAAGAAAAGCCATGAAAGATTAAAGATGGAAGTCATTGTTTGAAGATTGTGATGTTGAAGCTGTGCATGTGACTGCTGCTGTTTGAAGCCCTGCTGCTTGAAACTGTGGAAGATGATTACTGTTAGAGTTTTCCTCCTTGAAGATAGATGCTTGATGGAAGCTTGTTGATGAAGACTTTGCTTGAAGATGTTGATGGAGCTTGCTGTGTAGAGTTGCTGTTTACGGTTTATTTTTTGCTGTTTAGAAGCTTTTGATGTATTGTTTGAGTTTCCGGGACTGTATTGTTTGCCAATTAATCTGTTGGGTTGAAAGGGAATTTTGTTCGCTTTTGCCTGTTGTTTTCAAGGTTCGAGGAAGAGCAGGACTCCCTTGCCTAGCTTGTACTGCTGCATTCATGCATTTTACTGCTTTACTGTATATATGCTGTTATTTTTCCGTTTATCCCCTTAGAATCTCTGTTTCTCTCTGCGCAAGAGAGAAATATGACAGAGTTTAGGTTCTCATCCATGCATGACAACATTAAGTTAGATTTTGATTCCCTTTTTTAAACCATAGGTTAGAGTTGTTGTTTCTCTTCTTTCTCAAAACAATCAGAAAAACACAATAAACATTTCAAACACCATAAAAAACAGTTCTTGCGTAAAAGACTGTAAACCAATCAAAAACGTCATTTTTGTCCGCTTGGACCCATAATCAGGAGAAAACCTTTTTCAGAAGGATAAAAAACAATCAAGACAGACTTGTGTCGTATGTGGCCCGAACTACGTTTGCTCTGATCTTTCATGCTGTATGGAAGTACGTAGGCATAGGATGCGATATCCTAGCGAGCAACCTTCCCCTCCTTTCCCGTAGGTAGGCGAACTACGTTGACTCTGATTTCTCGTTCCAGACGGGAATACATAGGCATAAAGTGCGATGCTTTGCCGAGTCATTTTATTTTCTTTTAACCCTAGACCTGTAGAATAGATAGAATAACAATCCGTACCAGAAAACAAGCGTGGATCCCGTCGAGTACGACAGACGTGAGGGGTGCTAATACCTTCCCCTTGCATAACCGACTCCCGAATCCAGGATTTGGTTGCGATGACCATTCCTTTCCCGTCTTTGCGGTAGGTTTACTTCGAGCGTTTCTTTTCCCTCTGTTGGGATAAATAACGCACGGTGGCGACTCTTCTGTTCAGCCGGCGCCGATTTTCGCAGTAGTGACAGTCGGCCTTCAGGTTCGATGCTTGTTTGTTTAACAGATGCCTGACGGCACGGTCATATGTTCTTCTCAACGTCTGGTTGAGCCGCCCTTCGAGGTCGATGTTTGTTTGTTTAACAGATGTCATATGGTGAGGTCAAATGTTCATCTCATCTTCGTGTTAAACCGGCCTTCGGGTTCGATGCCTGTTGGTTTAACATATGCCTAATGGCGAGGTCTAATGTTCCTATCAACTTCGGGTTGAGCCGCCCTTCGGGTTCGATGCCTGGTTGTTTAACAGATGCCTCACGGCGAGGTCAGATGTTCCTCTCAATTTCGTGTTGAGCCGGCCTTCAGGTTCGGGGCCTGTTTATTTAACAGATGCCTGACAACGAGGTCAAATGTTCATCTCAACTTCGGGTTGAGCAGCCCTTCGGGTTCGATGCGTGTTTGTTTAACAGATGCCTCACGGCGAGGTCAGATGTTCCTCTCAACTTCATTTTAACCCGGACTTCGGGTTCGATGCGTGTTTGTTTAACAGATACCTGACGGCGAGGTCAGATGTTCCTTTCAACTTCGAGTTAAGCCGACCTTCTGGTTCGATGTCTGTTTGTTTAATAGATGCATGGCGGCGAGGTCAGATGTTCTTCTCAACTTCGTGTTGAGCCGGCCTTCGGGATCGATGCCTGCTTGTTTAACAGATGCCTGACAACGAGGTCAGATGTTCTTCTCAACTTTGTGTTGAGCCGACCTCCGGGTTCGATGCCTGTTTGTTTAACAGATGCCTGGCGTCGAGGTTAGATGTACTTCTTAACTTCGTGTTGAGGAGGCCTTCGAGTTCGATGCCTGTTTGTTTAACAGATGCTTGACAGCGAGGTCATATGTTCCTCTCAACTTCGTGTTGAGCCGACATTCGGGTTCGATGCCTGTTTGTTTAACAGATGCCTGACAGTGAGGTCAGATGTTCCTCTCCACTTCGTGTTGAGCCGGCCTTCGGCTTAGATGCCTGTTTGTTTAACAGATGCCTGACAGCGAGGTCAGATGTTCTTCTCAACTTCGTGTTGAGCCGGCCTCCGGGTTTGATGCCTATTTATTTAACAGATGTCTGACAGCAAGGTCTGATGAACTTCTCAACTTCGTGTTGAGTCGGCCTTCAGGTTCGATGCCTGTTTGTTTAACAGAATCCTTACGGCACAGTCAGATGTTCTTCTCAACGTCTGGTTAAGCCTCCCCTCGAGGTCGATGTTTGTTTGTTTAACAGATGCCAAACGGTGAGGTCAAATGTTCATCTCATCTTCGTGTTAAACCGGCCTTCGGATTCGATGCCTGTTGTTTTAACATATTCTTAATGGCGAGGTCGGATGTTCTTCTCAATTTCGTGTTGAGCCGGCCTTCGGGTTCAATGCCTGTTTGTTTAACAGATACCTGACGGCGAGGTCGGATGTTCTTCTCGAATTCCGGTAGCCGGCCTTCAGGTTTGATGCCAGTTTGTTTAACAGATGCGTGACGACGAGGTTAAATGTTCATCTCAACTTCGGGTTGAGCTGCCCTTCGGGTTCGATGCGTGTTTGTTTAACAGATGCCTCACGGCGAGGTCAGATGTTCCTCTCAACTTCATTTTGAGCTGGACTTCGGGTTCGATGCATGTTTCTTTAACAGATACCTGACGGCAAGGTCCGATGTTCCTCTCAACTTCGTGTTAAGCCGACCTTCTGGTTCGATGCCTGTTTGTTTAACATATGCCTGGCGGCGAGGTCAGATGATCTTCTCAACTTCGTGTTGAGCCGGCCTTCGGGATCGATGCCTGCTTGTTTAACAGATGCCTGACAACGAGGTCAGATGTTCATCTCAACTTCGGGTTGAGCTGCCCTCCGGGTCCGATGTCTGTTTGTTTAACAGATGCCTCACGGCGAGGTCAGATGTTCCTCCAAACTTCATTTTGAGCCGGACTTCGGGTTCGATGCGTGTTTGTTTAACAGATACTTGACGGCGAGGTCAGATGTTCTTTTCAACTTCGTGTTGATCCGACCTTCTGGTTCGATGCCTATTTGTTTAACAGATGCCTGGCGGCGAGGTCAGATGTTCTTCTCAACTTCGTGTTGAGCTGGCCTTCGGGATCGATGTCTGCATGTTTAACAAATGCCTCACAGCAAAGTCAGACGTTCTTCTCAACTTTGTGTTGAGCCGGCCTCCGGGTTCGATGCCTGTTTGTTTAACAGATGCCTGACGTCGAGGTCAGATGTACTTCTCAACTTCGTGTTGAGGCGGCCTTCGAATTCGATGCCTGTTTGTTTAACAGATGCTTGAAAGCGAGGTCATATGTTCCTCTCAACTTCGTGTTGAGCCGACGTTCGGGTTCGATGCCTGTTTGTTTAACAGATGCCTGACGGTGAGGTCATATGTTCCTCTCAACTTCGTGTTGAGCCGGCCTCCGGCTTCGATGCCTGTTTGTTTAACAGATGCCTGACAGCGAGGTCAGATGTTCTTCTCAACTTCGTGTTGAGCCGGCCTCCGTGTTCGATGCCTGTTTATTTAACAGATGCCTGACGGTAAGGTCTGATGAACTTCTCAACTTCGTGTTGAGTCGGCCTTCAGGTTCGATGCCTGTTTATTTAACAGATGCCTGACGGCATGGTCAGATGTTCTTCTCAACGTCTGGTTGAGCCGCCCTTCGAGGTCGATGTTTGTTTGTTTAAAAGATGCCAGACAGTGAGGTCAAATGTTCATCTCATCTTCGTGTTAAACTGGCCTTCAGGTTCGATTCCTGTTGGTTTAACATATGCCTAATGGCGAGGTCTAATGTTCCTATCAACTTCGGGTTGAGCCGCCCTTCGGGTTCGATGCCTGTTTGTTTAACAGATGCCTCACGACGAGGTCAGATGTTCCTCTCAATTTCGTGTTGAGCCGGCCTTCGGGTTCGATGCCTGTTTGTTTAACAGATACCTGACGGCGAGGTCAGATGTTCTTCTTAACTTCCGGTTGAGCCGGCCTTTGGGTTCGATACCTGTTTGTTTAACAGATTCCTGACGACGAGGTCAAATGTTCATCTCAACTTCGGGTTGAGCTGCCCTTCGGGTTCGATGTATGTTTGTTTAACAGATGCCTCACGGCGAGGTCAGATATTCCTCTCAACTTCATTTTGAGCCGGAATTCGGGTTCGATGCGTGTTTGTTTAACAGATACCTGACGGTGAGGTCAGATGTTCCTTTCAACTTCGTGTTAAGCCGACCTTCTGGTTCGATGCCTGTTTGTTTAACAGATGCCTGGCGGCGAGGTTAGATGTTCTTCTCAACTTCGTGTTGTACCGACCTTCGGGATCGATGCCTGCTTGTTTAACAGATGCCTGACAGTGACGTCAGATGTTCTTCTCAACTTTGTGTTGAGCCGACCTCCGGGTTCGATGCCTGTTTGTTTAACAGATGCCTGACATCGAGGTCAGATATACTTCTCAATTTCGTGTTGAGGCGGCCTTCGAATTCGATGCCTGTTTGTTTAACAGATGCTTGACAGCGAGGTCATACGTTCCTCTCAACTTCGTGTTGAGCCGACGTTCGGGTTCGATGCCTGTTTGTTTAACAGATGCCTGACGGTAAGGTCAGATGTTCCTCTCAACTTCGTGTTGAGCCGGCCTTCCGCTTCGATGCCTGTTTGTTTAACAGATGCCTGACAGCGAAGTCTTATGTTCTTCTCAACTTCGTGTTGAGCCGGCCTCCGGTTCGATGCCTGTTTATTTAACAGATGCCTTACGGCAAGGTCTGATGAACTTCTCAACTTCGTGTTGAGTCGGCCTTCAGGTTCGATGCCTGTTTGTTTAACAGATGCCTGACGGCACGGTCAGATGTTCTTCTCAACGTCTGGTTGAGCTGCCCTTCGAGGTCGATGTTTGTTTGTTTAACAGATGCCAGACGGTGAGGTCAAATGTTCATCTCATCTTCGTGTTAAACCGGCCTTCGGGTTCGATGCCTGTTGGTTTAACATATGCCTAATGGCGAGGTCTAACGTTCCTATCAACTTCGGGTTGAGCCGCCCTTCGGGTTCGATGCCTGTTTGTTTAACAGATGCCTCACGGCGAGGTCAGATGTTCCTCTCAATTTCGTGTTGAGCCGGCCATCGGGTTCGATGCCTGTTTGTTTAACAGATACTTGACGGCGAGGTCAGATGTTCTTCTCAACTTCCGGTTGAGCCGGCCTTTGGGTTCGATACCTGTTTGTTTGACAGATGCCTGACGACGAGGTCAAATGTTCATCTCAACTTCGGGTTGAGCTGCCCTTCGGGTTTGATGCGTGTTTGTTTAACAGATGCCTCACGGCGAGGTCAGATGTTCCTCTCAACTTCATTTTGAGCCGGACTTCGGGTTCGATGCGTTTTTGTTTAACAGATACCTGACGGCGAGGTCAGATGTTCCTTTCAACTTCGTGTTAAGCCGACCTTCTGGTTCGATGCCTGCTTGTTTAACAGATGCCTGCTTGTTTAACAGATGCCTGGCGGCGAGGTCAGATGTTCTTCTCGAATTCCGGTTGCCGGCCTTCAGGTTCGATGCCAGTTTGTTTAACAGATGCGTGACGACGAGGTTAAATGTTCATCTCAACTTCGGGTTGAGCTGCCCTTCGGGTTCGATGCGTGTTTGTTTAACAGATGCCTCACGGCGAGGTCAGATGTTCCTCTCAACTTCATTTTGAGCTGGACTTCGGGTTCGATGCGTGTTTCTTTAACAGATACCTGACGGCAAGGTCCGATGTTCCTCTCAACTTTGTGTTTGTGCCGACCTTCTGGTTCGATGCCTGTTTGTTTAACATATGTCTGGCGGCGAGGTCAGATGATCTTCTTAACTTCGTGTTGAGCCGGCCTTCGGGATCGATGCCTGCTTGTTTAACAGATGCCTGACAACGAGGTCAGATGTTCATCTCAACTTCGGGTTGAGCTGCCCTCCGGGTTCGATGTCTGTTTGTTTAACAGATGCCTCACGGCGAGGTCAGATGTTCCTCCGAACTTCATTTTGAGCCGGACTTCGGGTTCGATGCGTGTTTGTTTAACAGATACCTGACGGCGAGGTCAGATATTCCTTTCAACTTCGTGTTGATCCGACCTTCTGGTTCGATGCCTATTTGTTTAACAGATGCCTGGCGGCGAGGTTAGATGTTCTTCTCAACTTCGTGTTGAGCTGGCCTTCGGGATCGATGCCTGCTTGTTTAACAAATGCCTCACAGCAAGGTCAGACGTTCTTCTCAACTTTGTGTTGAGCCGGCCTCCGAGTTCGATGCCTGTTTGTTTAACAGATGCCTGACGTCGAGGTCAGATGTACTTCTCAACTTCGTGTTGAGGCGGCCTTCGAATTCGATGCCTGTTTGTTTAACAGATGCTTGACAGCGAGGTCATATATTCCTCTCAACTTCGTGTTGAGCCGACGTTCGGGTTCGATGCCTGTTTGTTTAACAGATGCCTGACGGTGAGGTCAGATGTTCCTCTCAACTTCGTGTTGAGCCGGCCTTCGGCTTCGATGCCTGTTTATTTAACAGATGCCTGACAGCGAGGTCAGATGTTCTTCTCAACTTCGTGTTGAGCCGGCCTCCGTGTTCGATGCCTGTTTATTTAATAGATGCCTGACGGTAAGGTCTGATGAACTTCTCAACTTCGTGTTGAGTCGGCCTTCAGGTTCGATGCCTGTTTGTTTAACAGATGCCTGACGGCACGGTCAGATGTTCTTCTCAACGTCTGGTTGAGCCGCCCTTCGAGGTCGATGTTTGTTTGTTTAACAGATGCCAGACAGTGAGGTCAAATGTTCATCTCATCTTCGTGTTAAACCGACCTTCAGGTTCGATTCCTGTTGGTTTAACATATGCCTAATGGCGAGGTCTAATGTTCCTATCAACTTCGGGTTGAGCCGCCCTTCGGGTTCGATGCCTGTTTGTTTAACAGAGGCCTCACGACGAGGTCAGATGTTCCTCTCAATTTCGTGTTGAGCCGGCCTTCGGGTTCGATGCCTGTTTGTTTAACAGATACCTGACGGCGAGGTCAGATGTTCTTCTCAACTTCCGGTTGAGCCGGCCTTTGGGTTCGATACCTGTTTGTTTAACAGATGCCTGACGACGAGGTCAAATGTTCATCTCAACTTTGGGTTGAGTTGCCCTTCGGGTTCGATGCATGTTTGTTTAACAAATGCCTCACGGAGAGGTCAGATGTTCCTCTCAACTTCATTTTGAGCCGGAATTCGGGTTCGATGCGTGTTTGTTTAACAGATACCTGACGGCAAGGTCAGATGTTCCTTTCAACTTCGTGTTAAGCCGACCTTCTGGTTCGATGCCTGTTTGTTTAACAGATGCCTGGCGGCGAGGTCAGATGTTCTTCTCAACTTCGTGTTGAGCCGACCTTCGGGATCGATGCCTGCTTGTTTAACAGATGCCTCACAGCGACGTCAGATGTTCTTCTAAACTTTGTGTTGAGCCGACCTCCGGGTTCGATGCCTGTTTGTTTAACAGATGCCTGAAATCGAGGTGAGATATACTTCTCAACTTCGTGTTGAGGCGGCCTTCGAATTCGATGCCTGTTTGTTTAACAGATGCTTGACAGCAAGGTCATATGTTCCTCTCAACTTCGTGTTGAGCCGACGTTCGGGTTCGATGCCTGTTTGTTTAACAGATGCCTGACGGTGAGGTCAGATGTTCCTCTCAACTTCGTGTTGAGCCGGCCTTCGGCTTCGATGCCTGTTTGTTTAACAGATGCCTGACAGCGAAGTCATATGTTCTTCTCAACTTCATGTTGAGCCGGCCTCCGGTTCGATGCCTGTTTATTTAACAGATGCCTGACGGCAAGGTCTGATGAACTTCTCAACTTCGTGTTGAGTCGGCCTTCAGGTTCGATGCCTGTTTGTTTAACAGATGCCTGACAGCATGGTCAGATGTTCTTCTCAACGTCTGGTTGAGCCGCCCTTCGAGGTCGATGTTTGTTTGTTTAACAGATGCCAGACGGTGAGGTCAAATGTTCATCTCATCTTCGTGTTAAACCGGCCTTCGGGTTCGATGCCTGTTGGTTTAACTTATGCCTAATGGTGAGGTCTAATGTTCCTATCAACTTCGGGTTGAGCCGCCTTTCGGGTTCGATGCCTGTTTGTTTAACAGATGCCTCACGGCGAGGTCAGATGTTCCACTTAATTTCGTGTTGAGCCGGCCTTCGGGTTCGATGCCTGTTTGTCTAACAGATACCTGACGGCGAGGTCAGATGTTCTTCTCAACTTCCGGTTGAGCCGGCCTTTGGGTTCGATACCTGTTTGTTTGACAGATGCCTGACGATGAGGTCAAATGTTCATCTCAACTTCGTGTTGAGCTGCCCTTTGGGTTTGATGCGTGTTTGTTTAACAGATGCCTCACGGTGAGGTCAGATGTTCCTCTCAACTTCATTTTGAGCCGAACTTCGGGTTCGATGCGTGTTTGTTTAACAGATACTTGACTGCGAGGTCAGATGTTCCTCTCAACTTCGTGTTAAGCCGGCATTCTGGTTCGATGCCTGTTTGTTTAACAGATGCCTGGCGGCGAGGTCAGATGTTCTTCTCAACTTCGTGTTGAATTGGCCTTCGGGATTGATGCCTGCTTGTTTAACAGATGCCTGACGACGAGGTCAAATGTTCATCTCAACTTCGGGTTGAGCTGCCCTTCGGGTTCGATGCGTGTTTGTTTATCAGATGCCTCACGGCGAGGTCAGATGTTCCTCTCAACTTCATTTTGAGCCGGACTTCGGGTTCGATGCGTGTTTGTTTAACAGATACCTGACGGCGAGGTCAGATGTTCCTTTCAACTTCGTGTTAAGCCGGCCTTCTGGTTCGATGCCTGTTTGTTTAACAGATGCCTGGCGGCGAGGTCAGATGTTCTTCTCAACTTCGTGTTGAGCCGGCCTTCGGGATCGATGCCTGCTTGTTTAACAGATGCCTGACAGCGAGGTCAGATGTTCTTCTCAACTTTGTGTTTAGCCGACCTCCGGGTTCGATTCCTGTTTATTTAACAAGTGCCTGACGTCGAGGTCAGATGTACTTCTCAACTTCGTGTTGAGGCGGCCTTCGAATTCGATGCCTGTTTGTTTAATAGATGCTTGACAGCGAGGTCATATGTTCCTCTCAACTTCGTGTTGAGCCGACGTTCGGGTTCGATGCCTGTTTGTTTAACAGATGCCTGACGGTGAGGTCAGATGTTCCTCTCCACTTCGTGTTGAGCCGGCCTTCGGCTTCGATGCCTATTTATTTAACAGATGCCTGACAGCGAGGTCAGATGTTCTTCTCAACTTCGGGTTGAGCCGGCCTCCGGGTTCGATGCCTGTTTATTTAACAGATGCCTGATGGCAAGGTCTGATGAACATCTCAACTCCGTGTTGAGTCGGCCTTCAGGTTCGATGCGTGTTTGTTTAACAGATGCCTGACGGCACAGTCAGATGTTCTTCTAAACGTCTGGTTGAGCCGTCCTTTGAGGTCGATGTTTGTTTGTTTAACAGATGCCAGACAGTGAGGTCAAATGTTCATCTCATCTTCGTGTTAAACCGGACTTCGGGTTCGATGCCTGTTGGTTTAACATATGCCTAATGGCGAGGTCTAATGTTCCTATCAACTTCGGGTTGAGCCGCCCTTCGGGTTCGATGCTTGTTTGTTTAACAGATGCCTCACGGCGAGGTCAGATGTTCCTATCAATTTCGTGTTGAGCCGGCCTTCGGGTTCGATGCCTGTTTGTTTAACAGATACCTGACGGCGAGGTCAGATGTTCTTCTCAACTTCCGGTTGAGCCGGCCTTTGGGTTCGATACCTGTTTATTTAACAGATGCCTGACGACGAGGTCAAATGTTCATCTCAACTTCGGGTTGAGCTGCCCTTCGGGTTCGATGCGTGTTTGTTTAACAGATGCCTCACAGCGAGGTCAGATGTTCCTCTCAACTTCATTTTGAGCCAGACTTCGGGTTCGATGCGTGTTTGTTTAACAGATACCTGACAGGGAGGTCAGATGTTCCTTTCAACTTCGTGTTAAGCCGACCTTCTGGTTCGATGCCTGTTTGTATAACAGATGTCTGGCGGCGAGGTCAGATGTTCTTCTCAACTTCGTGTTGAGCCGGCCTTCGGGATCGATGCCTGCTTGTTTAACAGATGCCTGACAGCGAGATCAGATGTTCTTCTCAACTTTGTGTTGAGCCGACCTCCGGGTTCGATGCCTGTTTGTTTAACAGATGCCTGACGTCGAGGTCAGATGTACTTCTCAACTTCGTGTTGAGGCGGCCTTCGAATTCGATGCCTGTTTATTTAACAGATGCTTGACAGCAATGTCATATGTTCCTCTCAACTTCGTGTTGAGCCGACGTTCGGGTTTGATGCCTGTTTGTTTAACAGATGCCTGACGGTGAGGGTAGATGTTCCTTTCCACTTCGTGTTGAGCCGGCCTTCGGCTTCGATGCCTGTTTGTTTAACAGATTCCTGACAGCGAGGTCAGATGTTCTTCTTAACTTCGTGTTGAGCCGGCCTCTGGGTTTGATGCCTGTTTATTTAACAGATGCCTGACGGCAAGGTCTGATGAACTTCTCAACTTCATGTTGAGTCGGCCTTCAGGTTCAATGCTTATTTATTTAACAGATGCCTGACAGCATGGTCAGATGTTCTTCTCAACTTCTGGTTGAGCCGCCCTTCGAGGTCTATGTTTGTTTGTTTAACAGATGCCAGACAGTGAGGTCAAATGTTCATCTCATCTTCGTGTTAAACTGTCCTTCGGGTTCGATGCCTGTTGGTTTAACTTATGCCTAATGGCGAGGTCTAAAGTTCTTATTGAGCCGCCCTTCGGGTTCGATGCCTGTTTTCTTAACAGATGCCTCACGGCGAGGTCAGATGTTCTTCTCAACTTCTGGTTGAGCCGGCCTTCGGGTTCGATGCCAGTTTTTTTAACAGATGCGTGACGACGAGATCAAATGTTCATCTCAACTTCGGGTTGAGCTGCCCTTCGGGTTCGATGCGTGTTTGTTTAACAGATGCCTCACGGCAAGGTCAGATTTTCCTCTCAACTTCATTTTGAGCCGGACTTCGGGTTCGATGCGTGTTTGTTTAACAGATACCTGACAGGGAGGTCAGATGTTCCTTTCAACTTCTTGTTAAGCCGGCCTTCTGGTTTGATGCCTGTTTGTTTAACAGATACCTGGCGGCGAGGTCAGATGTTCTTCTCAACTTCGTGTTGAGCCGGCCTTCGGGATCGATGCCTGCTTGTTTAACAGATGCCTGACAGCGAGGTCAGATGTTCTTCTCAACTTTGTGTGTGAACCGGCCTCCGGGTTCGATGCCTATTTGTTTAACAGATGCATGATGTCGAGGTCATATGTACTTCTCAACCTCGTGTTGAGGCGGCCTTCGAATTCGATGCTTGTTTGTTTAACAGATGCTTGACAGCGAGGTCATATGTTCCTCTCAACTTCGTGTTGAGCCGACGTTCGGGTTCGATGCCTGTTTGTTTAACAGATGCCTGACGGTAAGGTCAGATGTTCTTCTCAACTTCGTGTTGAGGCGGCCTTCGAATTCGATGCCTGTTTGTTTAATAGATGCCTGACAGCGAGGTCATATGTTCCTCTCAACTTCGTGTTGAGCCGACGTTCGGGTTCGATGCCTGTTTGTTTAACAGATGCCTGACGGCGAGGTCAGATGTTATTCTCAACTTCATGTTGAGCCGGCCTCCGGGTTCGATGCCTGTTTATTTAACAGATGCCTGACGGCAAGGTCAGATGAACTTCTCAACTTTGTGTTGAGCCGGCCTTCGGGTTCTATGCTTGTTTGTTTAACAGATACCTGACGGCGAGGTCAGATGTTCTTCTCAACTTCAGGTTGAACGGGCCTTCGGGTTTGATGTCGGTTTGTTCAACAGATGCCTGACGAAGAGGTCAAATGTTCATCTCAACTTCGGGTTGAGTTGCCCTTCGGGTTCGATGCATGTTTGTTTATCAGATACCTCACGGCGAGGTCAGATGTTCCTCTCAACTTCATTTTGAGCCGGACTTCGGGTTCGATGCATGTTTATTTAACAGATACCTGACGGCGAGGTCAGATGTTCCTCTCAACTTCGTGTTGAGTCGGCCTTCGGGTTCGATACCTGTTTGTTTAATAGATGCCTGGTGGAGAGGTCAGATGTTCTTCTCAACTTCGTGTTGAGTCGGCCTTCGGGATCGATGCCTGCTTGTTTAACAGATGCCTGACAGCGTGGTCAAATGTTCTTCTCAACTTTGTGTTGAGCCGGCCCCCGGGTTCGATGCTTGTTTGTTTAACAGATGCCTGACGTCGAGGTCAGATGTAATTCTCAACTTCGTGTTGAGGCCGCCTTCGAATTCGATGCCTGTTTGTTTAACAGATGCTTCACAGCAAGGTCATATGTTCCTCTCAACTTCGTGTTTAGCCGACCTTCGGGTTCGATGCCTGTTTCTTTAACAGAGGCCTGACGGTGAGGTCAGATGAACTTCTCAACTTCGTGTTGAGCCGGCCTTCGGGTTCGATGCATGTTTGTTTAACAGATGCCTGACAGCGCGGTCAGATGTTCTTCTCAACGTCGGGTTGAGCAGCCCTTTGGGGTCGATGTCTATTTGTTTAACAGATGCCAGACGGTGAGGTCAAATGTTCATCTCTTCTTCATGTTAAACCGGCCTTCGGGTTCGATGCCTGTTGGTTTAACATATGCCTAATGGCGAGGTCTAATGTTCCTATCAACTTCGGAATGAGCCGCCCTTCGGGTTCGATGCCTGTTTGTTTAACAAATGCCTCACGGCGAGGTCAGATGTTCCTCTCAAATTCGTGTTGATCCGGCCTTCGGGTTCGATGCCTGTTTGTTTAACACATACCTGACGACGAGGTCTGATGTTCTTCTCAACTTCCAGTTGAGCCGGCCTTCGGGTTCGATACTTGTTTGTTTAACAGATGCCTGATGACGAGGTCAAATGTTCTTCTCAACTTCAGGTTGAGCTGCTCTTCGGATTCGATGCATGTTTGTTTAACAGATACCTGACGGCGAAGTCACATGTTCCTCTCAACTTCGTGTTGAGTCGGCCTTCGGGTTCGATGCCTGTTTGTTTAACAGATGCCTGGCGGCGAAGTCAGATGTTCTTCTTAACTTCGTATTGAGCCGGCCTTCGGGATCGATGCCTGCTTATTTAACAGATGCTTGACTGCGAGGTCAGATGTTCTTCTCAACTTTGTGTTGAGCCGGCCCCCGGGTTCGATGCCTTTTTGTTTAACAGATGCCTGACGTCGAGGTCAGATGTAATTCTCTACTTCGTGTTGAGGCAGCCTTCGAATTCGATGTCTGTTTGTTTAACAGATGCTTCACAGCGAGGTCATGTGTTCCTCTCAACTTCGTGTTTAGCCGACCTTTGGGTTCGATGCCTGTTTCTTTAACAGAGGCCTGACGGTGAGGTCAGATGAACTTCTCAACTTTGTGTTGAGCCGGCCTTCGGGTTCGATGCATGTTTGTTTAACAGATGCCTAACAGCGCGGTCAGATGTTCTTCTCAACGTCGGGTTGAGCAGCCCTTCGGGGTCGATGTCTATTTGTTTAACAGATGCCAGCCGTTGAGGTCAAATGTTCATCTCATCTTCATGTTAAACCGTCCTTCGGGTTCGATGCCTATTGGTTTAACATATGCCTAATGGCGAGGTCTAATGTTCCTATCAACTTCGGAATGAGCCGCCCTTCGGGTTCGATGCCTGTTTGTTTAACAGATGCCTCACGGCGAGGTCAGATGTTCCTCTCAAATTCGTGTTGAGCCGGCCTTCGGGTTCGATGCCTGTTTGTTTAACAGATACCTGACGGTGAGGTCAGATGTTCTTCTCAACTTCCGGTTGAGCCGGCCTTCGGGTTCGATACTTGTTTGTTTAACAGATGCCTGACGACGAGGTCAAATGTTCTTCTCAACTTCGGGTTGAGCTTCCCTTCGGGTTCGATGCGTGTTTGTTTAACAGATGCCTCACGGCGAGGTCAGATGTTCCTCTCAACTTCATTTTGAGCCGGACTTCGGGTTCGATGTATGTTTATTTAACAGATACCTGACGGTGAGGTCAGATGTTCCTCTCAACTTCGTGTTGAGATGGCCTTCGGGATCGATGCCTGCTTGTTTAACCGATGCCTGACAGCGAGGTCAGATGTTCTTCTCAACTTTGTGTTGAGCCGGCCCCCGGGTTCAATGCCTGTTTGTTTAACAGATGCCTGACGTCGAGGTCAGATGTACTTGTCAACTTCGTGTTGAGGCGGCCTTCGAATTCGATGCCTGTTTGTTTAATAGATGCTTGACAGCAAGGTCATATGTTCCTCTCAACTTCGTGTTGAATCGACGTTCGCGTTCGATGCCTGTTTTTTTAACAGATGCCTGACGGTTAGGTCAGATGTTCCTCTCAACTTCGTGTTGAGTCGGCCTTCAGGTTCGATGCATGTTGGTTTAACAGATGCCTGACAACGAGGTCAGATGTTATTCTCAACTTCGTGTTGAGCCGACCTCTGGGTTCGATGCCTGTTTATTTAACAGATGCCTGACGGCAAGGTCAGATGAACTTCTCAACTTTGTGTTGAGCCGGCCTTCGGGTTCGATGCCTGTTTGTTTAACAGATGCCTGACAGCGTGGTCAGATGTTCTTCTCGACTTCGGGTTGAGCCGCCCATCGGGGTCGATGTCTGCTTGTTTAACAGATGCCAGACGACGAGGTCAAATGTTCCTCTCATCTTCGTGTTGGACCGGCCTTCGGGTTCAATGTCTGTTTGTTTAACACATGCCTACTGGCAAGTTCTAATGTTCCTATCATCTTCGGGTTGAGCCGCCTTTCGGGTTCGATGCCATTTTGTTTAACAGTTGCCTTACGGCGAGGTCAGATATTCCTCTCAATTTCATGTTAAGCCGGCCTTCGGGTTCGATGCCTCTTTGTTTAACAGATACCTAACGACAAGGTCAGATGTTCTTCTCAACTTCCGGTTGAGCCGGCCTTCGGGTTCGATGTCGGTTTGTTTAACAGATGCTTGACGAAGAGGTCAAATGTTCATCTCAACTTTGGGTTGAGTTGCCCTTCGGGTTCGATGCGTGTTTGTTTACCAGATGCCTCACGGCGAGGTCAGATGTTCCTCTCAACTTCATTTTGAGTCGGACTTCGGGTTCGATGCGTGTTTGTTTAACAGATACCTGACGGCGAGGTCAGATGTTCCTCTCAACTTCGTGTTGAGTCGGCCTTCGGGTTTGATGGCCGTTTGTTTAACAGATGCCTGGCGGCGAGGTCAGATGTTCTTCTCAACTTCGTGTTGAGCCGGCCTTCGAGATCGATGCCTGCTTGTTTAACAGATGCCTGACAGCGAGATCAGATGTTCTTCTCAACTTTGTGTTGAGCCGGCCCCCGGGTTCGAGGCCTGTTTGTTTAACAGATGCCTGACGTTGAGGTCAAATGTAATTCTCAACTTCGTGTTGAGGCAGCCTTCGAATTCGATGCTTATTTGTTTAACAGATGCTTCACAGTGAGGTCATATGTTCCTCTCAACTTCGTGTTTAGCCGACCTTCGGGTTCGATGCCTGTTTCTTTAACAGAGGCCTGACGGTGAGGTCAGATGAACTTCTCAACTTCGTGTTGAGCTGGCCTTCGGGTTCGATGCATGTTTGTTTAACAGATGCGTGACAGCGCGGTCAGATGTTCTTCTCAACATCGGGTTGAGCAGCCCTTCGGGGTCGATGTCTATTTGTTTAACAGATGCCAGACGATGAGGTCAAATGTTCATCTCATCTTCATGTTGAGCCGCCCTTTGGGTTCGATGCCTGTCTGTTTAACAGTTGCCTTACGGCGAGGTCAGATATTCCTCTCAATTACGTGTTGAGCCGGCCTTCGGGTTCGATGCCTGTTTGTTTAACAGATACCTGACGGCGAGGTCAGATGTTCTTCTCGACTTCCGGTTGAGCCGACCTTCGGGTTCGATGTCGATTTGTTTAATAGATGCCTGACGAAGAGGTCAAATGTTCATCTTAACTTCGGGTTGAGCTGCCCTTCGGGTTCGATGCGTGTTTGTTTACCATATGCCTCACGGCGAGGTCAGATGTTCCTCTCAACTTCATTTTGAGCCGTACTTCGGGTTCGATGCGTGTTTGTTTAACAGATACCTGACGGCGAGGTCAGATGTTCCTCTCAACTTCGTGTTGACTCGGCCTTCGGGTTCGATTTCTATTTGTTTAATAGATGCCTGGCGGCAAGGTCAGATGTTCTTCTCAACTTCGTGTTGAGCCGGCCTTCGGGATCAATGTCTGCTTGTTTAACATATCCCTGACAGCGAGGTCAGATGTTCTTCTCAACTTTGTGTTGAGCCGGCCTCCGGGTTCGATGCCATTTTGTTTCACAGATGCCTGACGTCGAGGTCAGATGTAATTCTCAACTTCGTGTTGAGGCGGCCTTCGAATTCGATGCCTGTTTGTTTAACAGATGCTAGACAGCGAGGTCATATGTTCCTCTCAACTTCGTGTTTAGCCGACCTTCGGGTTCGATGCCTGTTTGTTTAACAGATGCCTGACGGTGAGGTCAGATGTTCCTCTCAACTTTGTGTTGAGCCGGCCTTCGGGTTCGATGCATGTTTGTTTAACAGATGCCTGACAGCGAGGTCAGATGTTCTTCTCAACTTCGTGTTGAGCTGGCCTCCCGGTTCGATGCCTATTTATTTAACAGATGCCTGACGGCAAGGTCAGATGAACTTCTCAATTTCGTGTTGAGCCGGCCTTCGGGTTCGATGCTTGTTTGATTAACAGATGCCTGACAGCGCAATCACATGTTGTTCTTAATGTCGGGTTGACCCGCGCTTCGGGGTCGATGTCTGTTTGTTTAACAGATGCCAGACGGTGAGGTCAAATGTTCATCTCATCTTCGTGTTGAACCGGCCTTCGGGTTCGATGCCTGTTGGATTAACATATGCCTAATGGCGAGGTCTAATGTTCCTATAAACTTCGGGTTGAGCCGCCCGTCGGGTTCGATGCCTGTTTGTTTAACAGATGCCTCACGGCGAGGTCAGATGTTCCTCTCAATTTCGTGTTGAGCTGGCCTTCGGGTTCGATGACTGTTTGTTTAACAGATACCTGATGGCGAGGTCATATGTTCTTTTCAACTTCCGGTTGAGCCGGACTTCGGGTTCGATACCTGTTTGTTTAACAGATGCCCGACGACGAGGTCAAATGTTCTTCTCAACTTCGTGTTGACTTGCCCTTTGAGTTTGATGCGTCTTTGTTTAACAGATGCCTCACGGCGACGTCAGATATTCCTCTCAACTTCAATTTGAGCCGGACTTCGGGTTTGATGCGTGTTTGTTTAACAAATACCTGATGGTGAGGTCAGATGTTCCTCTCAACTTCGTGTTGAGCTGGCCTTCGGGTTCGATGCCTGTTTGTTTAACAGATGCCTGGCGGCGAGGTCAGATGTTCTTCTCAACTTCGTGTTGAGCCGGCCTTCGGGATCGATTCCTGCTTGTTTAATAGATGCCTGGCGAGGTCAGATGTTCTTCTCAACTTTGTGTTGAACCGGCCTCCGAGTTCGGTGCCTGTTTGTTTAACATATGCCTGACGTCGAGGTCAGATGTACTTCTCAACTTCGTGTTGAGGCGGCCTTCGAATTCGATGCCTGTTTGTTTAACAGATGCTTGACAACAAGTTCATATGTTCCTCTCAACTTCGTGTTGATCCGACCTTCGGGTTCGATGCCTCTTTGTTTAACAGATGCCTGACGGCGAGGTCATATGTTCCTCTCAAGTTTGTGTTTAGCCGGCCTTCGGGTTCGATGCCTGTTTGTTTAACAGCTGCCTGACAGCAAGGTCAGATGTTCTTCTCAACTTCGTGTTGAGCCGGTATCCGAGTTCCATGCCCATTTATTTAACAGATGTCTGACAGCAAGGTCAGATGAACTTCTCAACTTCGTGTTGAGCCGACCTTCGGGTTCGATGCCTGTTTGTTTAAAAGATGACTGACAGCGCAGTCAGATGTTCTTCTCAACGTCGGGTTGAGCCGCTCTTCGGGGTCGATGTCTGTTTGTTTAGCAGATGCCAGACAGTGAGGTCAAATGTTCATCTCATCTTCGTGTTGAACCGGCCTTCGGGTTCGATGCCTGTTGGTTTAACATATGCCTATCAACTTCAGGTTGAGCCGCCCTTCGGGTTCGATGCCTGTTTGTTTAACAGATACCTGACGGCGAGGTCAGATGTTCTTCTCAACTTCCGGTTGAGCCGGCCTTCGGGTTCGATACCAATTTGTTTAACAGATGCCTGACGACGAGGTCAAATGTTCTTCTCAATTTCGGGTTGAGCCGCCCTTCAGGTTCGATGCCTGTTTGTTTTACAGATCCCTCATGGCGAGGTCAGATGTTCCTCTCAACTTCGTTTTGAGCCGGCCTTCGGGTTCGATGCCTGTTTGTTTAACAGATACCTGACGGCGAGATCAGATGTTCCTCTCAACTTCGTGTCGAGCCGGCCTTCGGGTTCGATGCCCGTTTGTTTAACAGATGCCTAGCGGCGAGGTCAGATGTTCCTCACAACTTCGTGTTGAGCCGACCTTCGGGATCGATGCCTATTTGTTTAATAGTTGCCTGACAGCAAGGTCTGATGTTCTTCTCAGCTTTGTGTTGATCCGGCCTCCAGGTTCGATGCCTGTTTGTTTAACAGATGCCTAACGAAAAGCTCATATGAACTTCTCAACTTCGTGTTGAGCCGGCCTTCGGGTTCGCTGCCTGTTTGTTTAACAGATGCCTGACGGCGAGGTCAGATGTTCATCTCAACTTCGGGTTGAGACGACCCTCAGGTTCGATGCCTGTTTGTTTAACTGATGCATGACGGCTAGGTCAGATGTTCTTCTTAACTTTGGGTTGATCCAACCTTCGGGTTCGATGCCTCTTTGTTTAACTGATGCATGACGGCAAGGTCATATGTTACTTTCAACTTCGTGTTGAGCGGGACTTCATGTTTGATGCCTATTTGTTTAACAGATGCCTGACGTCGAGGTCTAATGTTCTTATCAACATTGTGTTGAGCCGGCCTTCGGGTTCAATGCCTGTTTGTTTAATACATTCCTGACGGAAAGGTCAGATGTTCTTCTCAACTTCAAGTTAAGCTGGCCTTCGGGTTCGATTCCTGTTTCTTTAACAGATGCCTGACTGCGAGGTCAGATGTTCTTCTCAACTTCGGGTTGAGCCGCCCTTCAGGTTCGTTGCCTGTTTGTTGAACAGATGCCTCACGGCGAGGTCAGATGTTCCTCTCAACTTCGTTTTGAGCCAGCCTTCGGGTTCGATGCCTGTTTGTTTAACAGATACCTGACGGCGAGATCAGATGTTCCTCTCAACTTCGTGTTGAGCCGGCCTTCGGGTTCGATCCCTGTTTGTTTAACAGATTCCTGGCGGCGAGGTCAGATGTTCTTCTAAACTTCGTGTTGAGCCGACCTTCGGGATCGATGCCTATTTGTTTAACAGATGCCTGACAGCAAGGTCTGATGTTCTTATCAACTTTTTGTTGAGCCGGCCTCCGTGTTCGATGTCTGTTTGTTTAAGAGATGCCTGACATAGAGGTCAGAAGTACTTCTCAACTTCGTGTTGAGGCGGCTTCGGATTCGATGCCTGTTTGTTTAACAGATGCTTGACAGCGATGTCATATGTTTCTCCCAACTTCGCGTTCAGCAAACCTTCGGGTTCGATGCTTGTTTGTTTAACAGATGCTTGACGGCGAGGCCAGTTGTTCCTCACAACTTCGTGATAAGTTGGCCTTTAAGATTGATCCATGTTTGTTTAACAGATGCCTGACAGCGAGGTCAGATATTCTTCTCAACTTCGTGTTGAGATGGCCTTCGGATTCGATGCCTGTTTGTTTAATAGATGCCTAACGGCGAGGTCAGATGAACTTCTCAACTTTATGTTTAGCCGGCCTTTGGGTTCGATGCCTGTTTGTTTAACAGATGCCTGACGGCGAGGTCAGATGTTCTTCTCAACTTTGGGTTGAGACGACCTTCGGTTCGATGCCTGTTTGTTTAACTGATGCATGACGGCGAGGTCAGATGTTCTTCTTAACTTTGGGTTGAGCCAGCCTTCGAGTTCGATGCCTCTTTGTTTAACTGATGCATGACGGCAAGGTCAAATGTTCCTCTAAACTTTGTGTTAAGCCGACATCGGGTTTGATGCCTGTTTGTTTAATAGATCATTAACAGCAAGGTCAGATATTCCTATGAACTTCATGTTGAGCCGGCCTTCGGGTTCGATGCCTGTTTGTTTAACAGAAGCCTGACGGCGAGGCCAGATGTTCCCCTCAAATTCGGGTTATGTCGGCCTTTTGGTTGGATGCCAGTTTATTTAACAGATGCCTGAAGGAGAAGTCAGATGTTCCTCTCAACTTCAAGTAGATCCGTCCTTTGGGTTCGATTCCTGTTTGTTTAGCAGATGCTTGACGGCGAGGTCAGATGTTTTTCTCAACTAAGGGTTGAGACAGCCTTCGGGTTCGATGCCTGTTTGTTTAAAAGATGCCTAAAGGCGATGTCAGATGTTCTTCTCAACTTCGGGTTGAGCCGGCCTTCGGGTTTGATGCCTGTTTGTTTAACAGATGCCTGACAGCGAGGTCAGATGTTCCTCTCAACTTCGAGTTGAGTCGACCTTCAGGTTCGATGCCTGTTTGTTTAACAGATGCCTGACAGCAAGGTCAGATGTTCTTCTCTACTTTGAGTTGATCCGGCCTTCATGATTGATGCCTGTTTGTTTAAATGATGCCTGACAGTGAGGTCAGATGTCCTTATCAACTTTGAATTGAGCCGGCCTTCAAATTTGATGCGTGTTTGTTTAACAAATGCCTGATGGCGAGGTTAGATGTTTTTCTCAACTTCGTATGGAGCCGGCCTTCGGGTTCGATGCCTGTTTGTTTAACAAATCCCTGACGGTTAAGTCAGATATTCCTATGAACATCGTGTGTAGCCGGCCTTCAAGTTTGATGCCTGTTTGTTTAACAGATGCGTGACGGCAAGGTCAAATGTTCCTCTCCACTTCGTGTTGTGTCGGCCTTCGGGTTCGATGCCTGTTTGTTTAACAGATGTGTGATGGCGAGGTCAGACGTTCCTCTCAACTTCAAGTTGAGCCGGCCTTCGGGTTCGCTTCCTGTTTGGTTAAGAGATGCTTGACGACGAGGTCAGATTTTCTTCTCAACTTTGGGTTTAGCCGCCCTTTGCGTTCGATGCCTGTTTATTTAACAGATGCCTGACAGCAAGGTCAAATATTCCTCTCAACTTCGTGTTGATCCGTCTTTCGGTTTCGATGCCTGTTTGTTTTACAGATGCCTGGCGGCGAGGTCAGATGTTCTTCTCAACTTTGGGTTGAGCCGGCCTTCTGGTTCGATGCCTGTTTGTTTAACAGATGCATGACGGCAAGGTCAGATGTTCTTCTCAACTTCGGGTTGAGCCACCTTCAGGTTCGATGCCTGTTTGTTTAACAGATGCCTGGCAGCGAGGTTAGATGTTATTCTCAACTTTGGGTGGAGTCGGCCTTCGGGTTCGATTCCTGTTTGTTTAACTGATGCCTGACAGTATAGGTCAGACGTTCTTCTCAACTTTGGGTTGAGCCAGCGATCAAATTCAATGCCTATTTGTTTTCCAGATGCCAAACAGCGAGTTCAGTTGTTCTTCTCAACTTCGGGTTGACCTGGCCTATGGGTTCGATGCCTGTTTGTTTAACAGATCCCTGACGGCGAGGTCAGATATTCTTATGAACTTCGTGTAGAGCCGACCTTCGGGATCGATGCCTGTTTGTTTAATAGATGCTTGACGGCAAGGTCAGATTTTCCCCTAAACTTCGTGTTGTGCCGGCCTTCAGGTTCGATGCCTGTTTGTTTAACAGATGCCTGGCGGCAAGGTCAGATGTTCTTCTAGACTTTGTGTTAAGTCGGCCTCCGGGTTGTATGCCTGTTTGTTTAACAGATGCCTGACGGTGAGGTCAGATGTACTTTTCAACTTCGTGTTGAGTCGGCCTTCGGGTTCGATACCTGTTTGTTTAACAGATGCCTGACGGCGAGGTCAGATGTTCTTCTCAACTTAGGGTTCAGCCGGCCTTCGGGTTCCACGGCTGTTTGTTTAACAGATGTTTGACGGTGAAGTTAGATGTTCTTCTCAACTTTGGATTGAGCCGGCCTTCGGGTTCGATCCCTGTTTGTTTAACAGATCCCTGACGGTAAGGTCAGATATTCCTATGAACTTCGTGTTGAGCCGGCCTTCTGGTTCGATGCCTGATTGTTTAACAGATGCATGACTGCGAGGTCAGATGTTCTTCTCAACTTCGGGTTGAGCCACCTTTAGGTTCGATGCCTGTTTGTTTAACAGATGTCTAGCAGCGAGGTTAGATGTTCTTCTCAACTTTGGGTGGAGCCGGCCTTCGAGTTCGATTCCTATTTATTTAACTTATGTCTTACAGTATAGGTCAGATGTTCTTCTCAACTTTGGGTTGAGCCAGCGATCAAATTCGATGCCTGTTTGTTTAACAGATGCCAAACAGCAAGGTCAGATGTTCTTCTCAACTTCGGGTTGAGCCGACCTTCAGGTTCGATGCCTGTTTGTTTAGCAGATCCCTGACGGTGAAGTTAGATATTCTTATGAACTTCGTGTAGAGCCAACCTTCGGGATCGATGCCTGTTTGTTTAACAGATGCCTGACAGCGAGGTCAGATGTTCCTCTCAACTTCGTGTTGTGCCAGCCTTCATGTCTGATGTCTGTTTGTTTAACAGATGCCTGGCGGCGAGGTCAGATGTTCTTCTCAACTTTGTGTTGAGTCGGCCTCCGGGTTGTATGCCTGTTTGTTTAACAGATGCCTGACGGTGAGGTCAGATGTACTTCTCAACTTCATGTTGAGCCTGTCGCTACTGCGAAAATCGGCGCCGGCTATGATAGAAGAGTCGCCACCGTGCGTTATTTATCCCAAAGGAGGGTAAGGAAAGGCTCGAAGTAAACCTACCGTAGAGACGGGAAAGGAATGGTCATCGTAACCAAATCCTGGATTCTGGAGTCGGTTACGCAAGGGTAAGGTATTAGCACCCCTCACGTCCGTCGTACTCGACGGGATCCACGCTTGTTTTCTAGTACGGATTGTTATTCTATCTATTCTACAAGTCTGGGGTTAAAAGGAAAAGAAATGACTCGGAAAAGTATCTCACTTTATGCCTACGTATTCCCGTCTGGAACGAGAAATCAGAGTCAACGTAGTTCGCCTACCTACGGGAAAGGAGGGGAAGGTTGTTAGCTAGGATACAGCATCCTATGCCTACGTACTTTCATACAGCATGAAAGATCAGAGCAAACGTAGTTCGGGCTACATAAGACACAGATTTGTCTGACTGTTTTTTAGATCCTTCTGAAAAGGTTTTCTCCTGATTACGGGTCCAAGCGGACAAAAATGACACTTTGATGTTTGTTTTCAGTCTTTTACGCAATAACTGTTTTTATGATATTTGCAATCTCTGACGCACTAGAGACTATGACTTGAGATTGACTACGTCGCGTGTCACCCAAAGGGTACCACACAAAGCAGCCATACTACTGGAAAGAAACTCTTCAGCAACCCTTTCTCAAATAGCTTAAGGCTCGTAGCGTACGACATCGATTAACCTTATTACTGTGTTTTTTGAGTTGTTTTGAGATAAGAAGAGAAACGACGCTCTAAAATCCTATGGTTGAAAATGGGAATCAAAACTACCCTAATGTTGTCATGCATGGGTTAACACCTAACGTCTGTCATATTTCTCTCTTGCCCAGAGAAAAATAGAGATCCTAGGGGATAAACGGAAAAGAAACAGCCTATATACAGTAAGCAGTAAAATGCATGAGATGCAGCAATACAAGCGAGGCAAGGGATTCCCACTCAACCTCGAACCTGGGAAAACAATAGGCAAAGTGAAACAACTCCACTTCAAACCTAAGGGGCAAGCTGAACAAGCCAACAAACAATACAGAAAAAGAAATACAATCCAACACCAGCTCTGACAGCAACACCAACTCCTACAGTAAGCAACTCAAACCGCAACAGCTCCGACAGCTACAGTTGATTAACAACAAAAAGGTTGACAGTAACAACTTCAAGCAAGATCCCATCTTCACTCTTCAATGATCCCCAAGCTTTAGGTAAGCTCCTGTCTTCAAAAGTACCCTAGCTCTGGCAAGCACTGAATCCCAACAAATAGGCAGCTTCAAACAGCAGCAATACCCTAATTTCAGCAGAGATCCAGCTTTGACAGGTACAGGATTTATCTTCACCAATCTTCAATGAACTCCTTATCTTCAATGGACTTACAATCTTCAATGCAGACGCTCCAGAAGAGAATCACTTAACAGATTAAGTTGAAATGTTAAACAGCTTATTGACAACCAAAGGAAGCCTATAAGTGTTTAACATCATAAGAGAAAGGTTCCCTCAAAGTTCTACTTCTAAATTATGTCACTCATCCATCCAAAGGAGGGACGTGAATACCTTAGAAGGACTTTATGTCATAGGGAGGAATAGAAGCACAAAATGCTTTCTATGTTTGTAAGAAGAAATCATTCTAATCTAAGGCTCTCCCTATTTCTCCTATCTCCTAAGTCTTCACAAACCATCTTCCAGGAAAGGAATCTCCATGCATCAAGCTTTATCCCTTGTCTTCACTCATCATCTAAGGTCTTCATTAGCTCCACCAAGCAAAACCCAAGCCCCAAGCCCAATTGAAATGCCTAAAACCCAACAAACAAAGCAACTTCCCAAGTGGGAAACACACCAAAATCAACCAAATTGCAAACTAAAATAGTAAAAATCACTATAAAATCCTAGATTAATTTATAAGGGAACCTAACTATGTACCCTATACCCCATATAAACCCCAAGACCTAAATCAATTTTAAAACCCCAAAACTGTGCCCTAAACTGCACCTAATTGTTGTGAAACCCTAATTCTGATACCTCTCCTATCTATCTCTCAAATTAACCTAAGTTTTAGTCACAAAAATATGACAAAATTCCTAAGGGTACATGCTTCCCTAATATAATGAACCTCACAAGAATCAATTAAAAATCATGCACCAATCTCTCATACTAAATTCAGAAAAATTAAGTACTAAACAAATGCAAAATAAAAACAATAATATTGTAAAATATACCAAAAATATAAAATGGATGGAATTAATATTTTTATTATTTCACAATTTCTAGAGGTCCTAAGGAAACTAGGGGGAAAAATCCCATCCTAAAATGATCATTTTTCAATTTATTGTGAATTATTTGTTAACCTATATGCAAACATGAAATAAGATGAAAATCAATTAAAAATGAGAAACAGGCGTGGTGAATAGCAATTTTATCTAGTTCAGAAATGATGTTGGGCTCAGGGGGGGTGCAATTATCAAGCGCGCTGCTAGGCCCATTATCACTCAGAAAATCAATGGAAAATGGCTGGAAATTGAAAAAACCTGGTGGCGAATAGCAAGAATTTTGCCTTGTTTCTCACTGGGCCTTCCACTTAGGGGTGTGGTTAGCAATCCTGTCTGGGCCCAAAATGAAAACTCATATTGAGAAGGGGGTGTCATGGGAAAAACTGGGGAGACGCTCAGCAACAAACACCATGGGCCTAAGGCCCGAATCCATTACCACCCAAACTCAGCAACAAAACCCTAATCCCTTAATCCTCTCCTTCACTGTTCATCCCTAACGCCGCTTCACCCTCACCAACTCTCTCTGATCCTCTCAAACCACCAAACGCCTACCCAGATTCCACCTAAGATATACCGTTCACTCTATCCGTTCCACTCATTTCTTGCTAACACTCAACTAACCTAAACCCTCAACTAACAACAAGAAAAAAAATACAATAAAGGATGGATTCAGAAGGGAACCTGGACGAAGGCGATGAGGTTTCTGGAAATTTGAGATGAAGATGTTCAATATTGGTGGATCTCTCGCGAGGGAATGATGAATATCTTACCAACTTGATGATGAACGAAGCCAATCTTGAAGTTCTGGGGAACTCAAAATGAACGCGCGATGAAATCCTTGAGGCCGTTGACGAAGATCTGTTGGAGGTTCTCGAAATCTTGAAACTGTCGAAATCTATAGACGAAGATGATAAACATTCTTGGCGTTTCAGGAAAAAACGAAGAACCGAATGAAGTTCAACAACTTGCTGATGGATGTTCTTGGCGTTTGGTGAGAGTTGCTGAAGATCTGCGGTGGTTTCTGGAAAAAACGAAGAACTGGATGAATCTTGATGAAGATTCCAGCGAGGAGGAGTTTTCCGGCGAGGGATTGACGAAGATCGGTGAAGAAGATTGGGAGAGATTCTTGGTGATTCTGGAAAAACGCAGTTTCTGGTGTGTTTGTGGATTCCGGCGATAGTTGCAGCGGCGGAGGGCGTCTCCGGCGATGGTTAGGGCGTCTCTGGCGGCGGCTGCATGGCCGGCGGTGGGGTGTTGTTAGTGGGATACAGCTGTCTCTGGGGTGGAGGAGATGGAGACGCGTGGCAGTGGTGTGGGGTCTGAGAGAGGCACGTCGGAGAGAGGGAGAGAGGTGGCAGAGAGAGAGAGAGACTGAGTGGGTGATGCGGTGTCCAAATCTGTGAAGTGGCCGAAGAGAGAGAAGGACGCGTGGGGCTTCCTTATATAGTGACACAAGACATATTTATGGACTTTTGACTGGATTGGGCACACGAAAATTGGACAGCTGGCCCATTAAACTTAATACTCTGATTAAAATTTGATTAAATGCTAATTAGACTTAGACTTGAATTAATACTAAAGATTCTATTAATGAACTACCTAATTAAAACAAAACGAAATTAATTAAAAAAACCCTAATCAAAACTTCTAATTAATCCTAATTAACAAAACAGAATTAAACTCTAATTAACCTATTAAAAAACAGAAAAAGATTTATTAATCCTATTAAAACTTATTTAAAATTCCAATTAAAACCTAGAAAAATAATAAATCTATTAAAATTTTATATCAAAATTCTTTATCACTATTTATTAAAACTAAGATCTCACATTATTATACCCTCTTTTTTTTTTAAAACTATTTAAAAAATCTAATAAGACTATTTAAAATCTATATTAAAAACTATTCTATTTAATAATAAAAAAATTAATATCTAATATGCTAAAAATCTATTAAAAATATTAAAAAAAGAGAGAATATCTATTTAAAAATCTAGAAAAATCTATATTATTCTATAAGAAAATATCTATATATAAAAAAAAATCTATTAAATTCTATTAAAATGCATTAAAGATCTAGAAAAATAAAAGAGAAAATTCTAAAAAAACCAGGAAGCTGATTAAATCGATTAGAGAACAATTGCGCAACCATAGCGAAAACCAGGCACCGAGATGGCCTGAAAACACAGGGAACGAGCACCAATTCTCAAAATACACTTATTCAAACCGGCCTGAACTGCCTGAAACGCCAGGGGCTGTGATCCCAATAAAATCAATCTGACTGAGAAAAATGCAATGCATGCAGTATGCGAATGCGAATGCAAAATGCGTCGAAACATAAACCAGATAGGGGAACCGGTTGGTCAAATTTTGGGGTGCAACAGCTGCCCCTATTCAAACGGCTTGGACCCGACTGGGTGAAGAGCGAACGGCCTTCAAACATTCGAGGTACGAGACGGTTGAATACTAAAGAGACCCTGAAATTTGCCAACCGTGGAGATAAACTGCAAGACTGCTTGAGAAGCAACGTCCACTGACTGAATCTGATTGTTACGGCAACAACTGGTCAATTATCTGATACCATTTTGATTTCAACCTCAACCACCTGTGTGACACCACAGGTATTGAACCATCTTCGCAAAAACACCTCCGTCCACCAATGGGCCAACCTCGTCAACACCAGAAGAGAAATCAATTTGTCAACACAAATAAAGATTCTGTCGTCACAGGAGTAACCTTGTCCATGTTAGGACCCCCACTTCACCAATACGAATGAAGATATCTGTTGGGGATAAATGGTCCCTAAAGAGTAATCAATCTTCTCCACGTCAGGACTTCACATTACGGAAACTCCCGGCGCTTTCGCTGGGGAAACATTTCTGTTTAATCACAGGGAACTCATCTGCCTATCCCTACAGGCACATCATCTGTCTAACGATAGGAAACCCCATCCGTCTACTTCATACGGGAAAAGTCATCTTCCTGATTCATACAGGAAAGTTCATCTGAGTACTGTTTCTCTGTCTACCCCTGCAGCAGCTAACTCCGTTGGTCCCAACCTAAAAACGACTCTGAGGAGGACTCTACTGGGGACAGTAACACGAGGAAATCACGGCGACTTCCTTGGGGAAAATACTTTTGTCAAATATCGGAATACAACTCACTCTCGGTCTATCACGGGAGAATCATCTATCTGGATACCAGAAAGTTCATCTGCCTGCTTCATACGGGAAAATACATTTGCCTGGTTCATACAGGAAAGTTCACCCGCTTGATTCTTACGGGAAAACATAACACATCTGTCTGATACTTACAGGAAAGTTCTTCCGCCGGATTCTTACGGGAAAAGGTAACACATTTGTCTGATTCATATAGGAAAGTTCATCCGTCTGATTCTTACGGGAAAACATAACACATCTGCCTGGTTCATACAGGAAAGTTCTTCCGCCTGATTCTTACGGGAAAATCATAACACATCTGCCTGATACATACAGGAAAGTTCTTCCGCCTGATTCTTACGGGAAAATATAACACATCTGCCTGATACTTACAGGAAAGTTCTTCCGCCGGATTCTTACGGGAAAATCATAACACATCTGCCTGATACATACAGGAAAATTCTTCCGCCTGATTCTTACGGGAAAATATAACCTTGGATATAGCTTCCTAGCACGTTCGCGGTAGTAGCTAACTCCACTGGGGATATTCTGAAAATAACTGCCCGACACCCGTTCTGACAACAGGTGACCACTTCTGAAATCTTGATTTATGAAACCCTGAAATGCTGCTGTAACAGCAAACCTGAAGAAAAACACTCTGCTGGTTGGATAAGAGAAACTTCAACCAGTAACTCTGTGGGGAATGATACAAGAACTGCATCATCACATATCTCACGGCGAGACCTCGATCGTCTGGTAATAAATTTAAGCTGTAACTTCATACTCCTGCTGAGAAACACACCTGAAAAGCAAAACGTTAACCAACCTGATTTATGTTTCAAAATGCGTAAGTTTGGCAATGGCGCAATGCTCCATACGGCATGTAAATGCTACGCGTTTTTTGGGTAGATGCAAACATGGTAATGTATGCAAATGCAAATGCAGGTTCAGGCTGCTGGGGAAGCTCCGACAAGCTTGCTTCAACACGGCCGTTGAGGACAAATACCACCCTGTTGGGGATGAACGGATATCGCGAAGTATTCTGGAAAAATAAATGCCGAAAATACAACCAACTCTGCCGGGGAGAGATCACACATCGATTTCCACTAGGAGGAAAGAATAACACCTGCTGGGAAGATTAACTCAGCTGGGGGAGAAGCAACCCTTCTGGGAGACAACTGTCTGGGTACAGTTTACGAACTCGGAACTACCACTCCGCTAGGGATAATCGTCCTGACGAAGGCATGACGACATGCGGGGAGAAAGAAAACCATCCTCGGTGGGGATACTCCTTTCTGAACTTACTATCTTGGTTACACGCCACGGAAATCCTCCCAGTTGGGGATTGAACGCGCAAATCTTCGACTCTCTGGGGAGTATAACCTCTGCATGGGACACCGATCTTGTCTTGCTGGGGATGCCCTGTGGACACCTCCCGTGAGGATACTCTTCTAGGAGAAATAATCCCTCCTTCGGTAAGGGATAACGTCGTCTCAACCTCTGGGAATGAGGCGTGACCTGCATGGGGAATAGCGTCCAACAAAGTCAAGTCTTTCATCACGAACCTCCGGTCGAGGCCACAATTTTCTGATCGTTCGCTTCAAAGGTGAGAACCCTGCAAAACACAAACGAGACAACACAAATCTATATAACCAAATCTATTCGGGTTAGTGTCCGTGACATTACTTCAGTCAACTCGAAGTTTTAGCAATTATTGGCAAGGGCCAGCAAAGTTATGCACATGCAAGTTCATCGGAACATTGGCGTATTCCACATACAAAACAGTAAAGCACAAACATCAAATACTGAATAACAAGCTTTATTAACAACAGGCCTCTGAATAGGCAAAGTTTTGTACATCGGATGCAACTCCTGAAAAGAGGAAGTTACGCACACACACATACATATATGCACAAAAAGCATAAAAATACAAATGAAATTTGTACACATGTCGGCAACGTGGTGCAGACAAACATCACGGGCTGATCCTCCTATGACTCGCCTGACTCTGGCGCTTTCCCGGTATTCAATTTTTGGAAGAGATTGTGTCGGATAAACGAACCCTCGGGTATCCCCAAACCACTAAGCAATGTAGTATCAGATCCGGACCGCAGTCATTTTCTTTTTCAATCCCTAACTTTTGCGTGAATCGCCCTTTGCGGGTTTTCAATTCACCGGGATACCCTTTTTTGCCGAAGTCTCCCAATGCAGGTTTTCGACTTCGTGGGTGTACATCTTTTCAATTTTATCCTAACTTTTGCCCGAACCTTTTATTCATTTTTTATGGTTCGCCGGGATGCCCCATTTTTGCCTGGACTCTCTTTTTACTGTCCAGCGGGTCACTTTCAAGCAAAGTATTTTTTAACTGCGTCCGAATTCACAGGCGACGTAAAGTCTTCACCATCCATGGTAGATAGTAGAAAGGCTCCTCCAGAGAAGACTTTTCTGACAACGTAGGGCCCTTCGTAGTTAGGGGTCCACTTGTCCCTGTGATCTGTTTGTGGCGGGAGAATCCTCTTCAGCACAAGGTCGCCCGTCTGAAAGCTTCGAGGATGTATCTTCTTATCGTATGCTTTCTTCATCCGGCTCTGGTACAACCGACCGTATGCGAGAGAAGCTAGCCTCTTCTCATTCATTAAGCTGAGCTGATTCAGTCTATCTTTAACCCATTCTGCCTCGTCAAGTTGGACATCTCGTAAAACCCTCAAGGAAGGAATCTCAACCTCCAACGGTAACACCGCCTCCATTCTGTATACCAATGAAAAAGGGGTTGCCCCGGTTAATGTGCGTACCGTCGTACGATAACCGTGCAAAGCGAAAGGTAGCATCTCGTGCCAGTCCTTATACGTCACAACCATCTTCTGAACAATCTTCTTTATGTTCTTATTGGCCGCTTCAACAACGCCATTCATCTTGGGTCGGTAAGGAGAAGAGTTGTGATGTTCAATCTTAAAATTCTGGCACAGCTCTTTCATCATCTTGTTATTCAAATTCGAACCGTTATCGATGATAATCCGCTCAGGGATTCCATATCTGCAGATAATATCTCGTTTGATAAATCTGGCGACCACTTGTTTGGTGACATTGGCATATGATGCTGCTTCCACCCACTTAGTGAAGTAATCAATTGCCACCAAAATGAACCGGTGTCCGTTGGATGCTGTAGGCTCAATCTTACCGATCATATCAATTCCCCACATCGAGAATGGCCACGGTGATGACATCACGTTCAGAGCACTTGGGGGTACATGGACCTTGTCCGCATAAATTTGGCATTTATGACACCTCTTTGCAAACTTGAAACATTTTGTTTCCATAGTTAGCCAGTAATAACCTGCCCGCAGCAGTTTTCTTGTCATAGCATGCCCACCAGCATGTGTACCAAATTTACCCTCATGTATCTCTTCCATGAGCAACTTTGCTTCTTTCTCATCTACACAGCGTAGCAACACCAAGTCGTGGTTTCTTTTGTATAGGACATCGTCAGGATTCAAATAGAAATTTCCAGCCAATCTCCTGAGAGTCTTCTGATCTCGACTGGATGCCCTAGCCGGATACTCCTTATTCTTCAGGAAATTCTGGATGTCAAAGTACCAGGGTTGACCATCGGGAGCCTCGTCTATGGCAAATATGAAGGCAGGCCTATCAAGCCGAGAGATAACAATCCGGGGAGCCTCGTTCTAGAAGTTAACTTTATACATCGAAGACAATGTGTTGCACCCCAAAATTTGACCAACATTTCTTTACCTAGCCTGTGGTTCATCTCATTCACATTAGCATTATCATTTGCATTTCATTGACATGTGTGCAGGAGATCAAGAGGTATGATTACCAATCATGAGCACTAAAAGAGTTTGAAGCTAGCCAAGAAGGTTATTCAAGTGTTCAAGGGTTGATATCTTTGTCAGAGAAGTCAAGAGATCCTCAGAGAGATTGGTTGAAACCAAGGTTGTGTGCCTCCTAACTTGAGAGTTGTGGGAGCTCCTCAGATGATTATGAAGCTATGAGGATGGACTTGAAGCTTTGAGAGAGCTTATTAGATGTCTTGAAATCCATTAGGAAGCCTAGAGAGGTCATTGTGCAAGACTAAAGAGACCCAGCCATGAGTGGTGTAATTAGGGTTTAAATGGGTCAACCCTAGGTCAACTGATGATTTGGAGAGGGTTGAGACCTAATCCAAGAGCCATGTGATCATGGATTGATGCATTGAGATGCTATAAGGATGATTCCAAGATCAACTCATCATGATTGAGGAGTTTGAGAAGTTTCAAGCTAGGGTTTCTAAGGCTTGACAGTGTAAAATCCCCTAGTTTGACCCTTATCTTCAAGGAAGTTTAGCTCAAGATGTGATTGTCATCTAATCTTACCCATAACATGAATGTTGTAGAGCTTTCTCTTAGCTTTAATTTGAGTACTAGAAGTCCTTGACAGGATTTTTAGAACTCAAGTTATGACTTTGACAAGTTACAGGTCATCTGAGGTATGTGAATCTGGGGCCTTGAAAGTCACCCAACTTGCATCCAATGTTTGCCCAAGAAGGATGATTCCTATGAACTTTTGGTAAACATGAATGTTTTTCCTTATCTTCTTATCTTTCTAGAGAGTACTAGAAGTCCTTGATAGGATTTGTAGAACTCAAGTTATGGCTTTGACAAGTCAAGGGCATTTTGGTCATTTGGAGATTATAGGTCATTTCAAGCATAAGGCCATAACTCCTATTTCCAAGCTTCAAATGGAAAAATCTTCAACATCAAACTTGCTTAAAATGATGTTTTAAGGCTAGAAAAGAGGTCATGAGATGTTGAAAAGGCTTGTAGCTCAAAGTGATAAAAATGACCTAAAATGGAGGCATAAGTTAAATAAGTCAAAGTTGGAAATTGAAATTTCCAAGCTACACATCCAAACCATGGCATGTAATAGGTCATTTTGACTCTAAAAAGCATTTTAGAAACAATGGCTCAGCCACATTTTTGATTTGAGGTTTAGATCATGGACTTGCTTTGGAAAATGGTTACTTGCATATTAAGGTACAAATGCAAAACACAAGGAAACTCAATGCACAAGCTAGTAAAGTATCTTAACACCTCATATATCTCATCTAAGGAGATTTTCAGGTCAGAACAAGTTGCTGCAAGAGGCATAGCATGAGATGGTACATGAGATGGATTGAAATCAAAAACTCATGACATGAGAATCCCAAATTCTCATTGGATGATTCCAGAAAGTTCTGGATGGGTCTGAACCATCCTATATAGTGATTAGAACTTGCTCAGATGCAAGGTTGGTGAGAGATTAGAGAGGAGAGTGAGATAGCCATTTCAATTTCTTCCATTGCAAGTTGAAATCAATTTCTACTTTCCACACCATTTCCATTGCTTCTTTCAATCCCAACACCTTCCATTGATCATACTGAATGTGTGCATACCAATTTAAGGGAAAGATCATGAAGAATTGAAGAGTTAGCATTTGGATTTTGGGAGCTGCAAGTCACAATCGGATTTGGAGATTCAAGCTTCTTAGATCAAATCTTTTGCAAACAGAAGCTTTAACATCAATCAAGGAGTGATTCTGAAGAGTTTGAGGGGTTGAAGTGAAGCTTTGACCTATCTGATATTCAAGATTTGACAGGTTTGTAACTTTTCTTCTACACCATAATTTAAGCATAATTAGTTAGATTTGTTAGGTTAGAATGATTAGAGACAAGTAGGAGATGAATTCTGGAAAGTTTGAGAGCATTTGATGAAGTTCAAGATAGTGACACCATTTCTGTTTACCACCATAACTTGCTGAATCTTGAGAGATAATCTTGGTATGATAGTGGAAATTGGTCAGTGTAACCTGAGGAAGAGATTGAGCATCATAATTTCAAGAATGGTGAACTTTGATTCCTGAGCATATTTGGAAGTTTGATTCGTGTTTTAGGTTTGAGGAAGTTTCAATGGATTTTGATACCATGGTTAGATTCAGGGTGAATTGCTGGATGAGCTAGGGTTTTGAATTTTAGTTTTTCATGGAGAATTGATGAGATACGAGTGAGGAAGATGAATGTGAAGAATTCTGTTTCAGCCATGGCTTTTCCCTCCAAGGCATTCAAAATGAAGAAGACGATGTAGTAGCCATTAGATTAGGAGGAGACCTTTGACTGAGTGGAGATCCAAGGGCCAGGAATTGATTTCGTTTTATGAAGGATCTGAGTTCCATGCCAAACGCAGCCGTTTCACTTAAAATTCGTTTTGGGCATAAGTGATGAGATTGATATCCACACCCCAAGTCTTGGCCCATTTGCATTTTGAACTAATTTCCTTTACTTAATGCACCTAGTATTTGTCCTTTTTCTTTGTATTTTGAATTGATTTTCTGATTAAATAATTGGGCCTAGCGCATTTGTTGTTCGCACCCCCATTTTAAGCCCATCTGGAATTTGCACTGCATACTGTTGCTATCTGCACCAATGTTTTCACATTTTAATTTCTTTTTCTCCATTTTTCTTTAATCTTTCAAAAATCATATTAAATAGAAAAATGATGATTTTTACATGGGGATTTTTTCTCCTATTTCATGTTAATGTCTAGAAAATTATAAAATCAAAATATTTTCATTTCATACATTTTTAATATTTTTTGTGGATTTTCTCTTTTAATAGCATTTTAATTCATTTTATGTTGATGCATAGATTTGTAGAATTTTGTTTAGCTAGTCCCCTTTGAATTTTTATGCCATTATTTTTTGGATAGTTAGATTAGGACTTTATCTCCCCTATGGATTTATTCCATATTTTTGTGATTAATTTTTGATTAGTTTTGATTAGAAGACTTTAGGTTGTGTAGATTTAGGTCAATCCTTAACATAGGTCCACAATAACACTAGAATTTTGGGTTTCTAGGTCAATTTAGACATTGGGACATATAGGGTATTAAGGGTAGGTATATAGGATCCCTTAGAAATTATATTAGATTTTAATATGATAGTATACTATTTTTAATTGATTTTTGTAATTGGTTGTTGTTTGTGTTGCCCTTGTGGGCTTGTATTTTGTTTTGCCTTGCTTTGTGGGATTTTGCTTGGCTTGGTGGGATTGGTCTTGCTTTGAGGAGCATGGAGGAGCATAGTAGAAGACTTTAGGATAGAATAAGGAGCTTGAGAGCTTGAAGACTTGTTTGTGTTGTTGTTGTTTTAGGGTTAGGAATTAAGTAGAGCTTAGACTTAGTTGATTCCTTTCTTAAACATGGATGGTATACTTCACCTCCATTCTCCCCCATGATTCAAGGTCCTTCCATGGTATTCACCTCCCTCCTTTAGAGGGATAAGTGATTGTACCTAGGAAGTAGAACTTTTGAGGCAACCATTCTTTTGATGTTGAACCCTTATAGGTCACCTTTGGTGGTCAATAAGCAGTTTAATATCCTAGCTTATCCAGTTAAGTGATTTCTTCTGGTTTGAGTATCTTGAGAGATGTTAGGCTTGAGTGTGAAGATGAAGACTTCATTGAAGAGTATGGAAGAGGATGATTCCCTAAGCATTGCCATTGTAGCTGGAGCAAGAAGAGCAAGTTGATACTTGAAGATCCAATAAAGACTGAATGGAGAGCTGAGGCTTAAAGACTGAAGGATGAGGTTGACACTTCTAAATGATTAAAGACTACTCTGAGAAGCTGAAGCTTGTAGGAAGACCAAAGGATAAGTTGATACTTACTTTGAAGCCTGGAGATCCTGAAGGAATCAAGTTGATACTTGTGGTTAAGGGTGAAGCCTGAAGGTGGAACTGATTAAGGAGCTGAAGCTTGAAGAAGAAGAATAAGTTGAAACTTATGTTGAAGGGTTGAAACCTGGAGAAGCAAATTGATATTTGTCAAGAGTGATGGAAGTTTGAAGACTGAGTTGCTGTCAAAGGAGTTGGAAGAGAGAGGAGTTGATCTGCTTTCTTCTTTGTTTCTTTTCTGTATTGATGTGCCTTGTTTGACTTGCTTGATGCATTAGAATAAGTTCATATCTAGGCTTTAATCTAGGAGCATGATTGCACTAGAGGTTGAGTTGCTCCCTCTTCTTGTATTGTTACTGTATGGCTTTGCTTGCGGGTATTCGGTAGAGCCCTGCTCCCTTGCCCATGTGGTTTGCTTTGCTTGATAGCATGACTTTATTTTCTTCTGTATGATTGCAGTTTACTGTATTTTGCTTGATAGCATGATTATCTTTCAGTATGATTACTATTATTCATTCTGGATTGAGGTTGAGATGAGCTTGTGGAGGCTGCTGCCCCACACACATTTCTTCCCTCACTTGCATTGCATGCATTTTACAGTCTTTTATTGTATTACTGTTTACTGTTTAAGTTGATGCTTTATCTGTTTCTGTGTATCATTGACATGATCCCTTAGGACTCTCATTTCCTTTAATAAGGAAGTGATGATAGAACTTTAGGTTGAAACCTATGCATGATAAATTCTAGGAGTTCCCTGTTTCAAACCTTCAACCATAGGATGAATCCTTGGCATGACAACAGTAGGACTTGATAGTCTCCCTTTAGTTGAGCCTGTTCTCTTCTCATCTCAAAACAGCTTAAGATACAGTAATCATGAATGATTTCTTTTGTACGTTACGAGCCTTAAGCTATCTGAGAAAGGATTGTTGGAGAGCTTCTTTTCAACAGTCTGGATGTTTAGTATGGCACCCTTTGGGTGACATGCGACGCATTCACTCTCAGGTCATAGTCTTTAGTGCGATTGAAATTGCAAACACAATAAAAAAACACTTCTTTCGTAAAAGACAGAAAACGAACTTCAAACCTTTTTGCCCCGTGGGCCCGTAACTCAAAGGAAAGCTTTTCTGAAGAAAAGAGTGTCGTTAAACCTCAGCGCCAACGCAAACAGGCTTTGTCCCTAACTGCTGGAACTGCTGTTTAACCCTACTCGATAAAACAGATGAATCTGAATCCCCGTAATCCGTAGTTTCCCGAACTACGTAAGCTCTGGTCTCTCATACCTGTTGAGAGTACGTAGGCACAATACTGACGTATTGGCGAGCCACCTTCCCCGTAACCTGTAGTTAGTCGAACTACGTTGACTCTGATTTCTCATTCTCTGATGGGAATACGTAGGCATAAAGTGCGACGCTTTGCCGAGTCATTTTCTTTTCCTTTTAAGCCAGCCTTGATAGGTAGATAGATAAAACCAACTCGTCCAGTAAACACAACAAGCGTGGATCCCGTCGAGTACGACGGACGTAAGGGGTGCTAATACCTTCCCCTTACATAACGACTCCCGAACCCAGACAATGGTTGCGATGACCTTGTCTTACCCTATTCGTCAGGTTTTTCCGATCCTTTCCTTTCCCGTTCCGAGGGATAAATAACGAAAGGTGGCGACTCTTCTGTTTTGCCGACACCTTATTTTCACGGAAGCGACACAATGTCGCTAAGGCGTCCGCCATTTGATTTTCTGCTCGCGGCACATGATGCAATTCCACCTTGTCAAAGAAAGACAACAATCTCCTTGCATAGTTCATATATGGTATCAAATTGGGCTGACGTGTCTCCCATTCTCCTTTAATCTGATTCACTACCAGAGCTGAGTCTCCGTATACATCCAGATGTTTGATTCGCAAATCAATAGCTTCTTCCAGACCCATGATGCCGGCCTCGTATTCAGCCTCATTATTGGTAACAGGAAAGGTCAATCAGGCAGTAAAGGGGATGTGCGACCCCTGAGGAGTAGTGATAATCACACCTATTCCGCTACCATAGGAATTTACATCTCCGTCAAATATTAACTGCCACTTGGAACCCAACTCTGGTCCTTCGTCTGGCATCGGTTCTTCACAATCTTTCATCTTCAGGTACATGATATCCTCGTCAGGAAAATCAAACCTCATCGACTGCTAATCCTCAACAGGCTGCTCCGCAAGGTACTCTGACAAAACGCTACCTTTAATAGCCTTTTGCGAGACATACTGAATATCATATTCGGTTAACACCATCTGCCATCGGGCAATTCTTTCGGAGAGTGCTTGCTTCTCAAACACGTATTTGATTGGATCCATCTTTGAAATGAGCAGGGTTGTATGGTTTAGCATGTATTGCCTCAAACGTTTGGCGGCCCAGGCTAGCGCACAATACATCTTCTCGAGCATTGAGTATCTGGACTCACAGTCGGTAAACTTCTTACTCAAATAGTAGATCGCATGCTCTTTACGCCCTGTCTCGTCATGTTGACCGAGAACACAACCCATACTTTCCTCAAGAACCGTCAAATACATAATCAAAGGTCTCCCGGCCACTGGGGGTATCAAAACAGGAGGTTCCTGCAAGTATTCTTTTATCTTGTCGAACGCCTTTTGACAATTTTCATTCCAGGTCACAACCTGGTCTTTTTTCAACAACTTGAATAACGGCACGCACGTCGCAGTTAAGTGAGATATGAACCGAGCGATGTAGTTCAATCTCCCTAAAAATCCACGCACTTCTTTTTCTATTTTAGGCGTCGACATTTCTTGTATTGCTTTTATTTTCGCAGGATCAACCTCTATTCCTTTTTCGCTCACAATAAACCCCAGTAGTTTCCCCGATCTCACCCCGAAGGTGCACTTGTTAGGGTTCAGTCTCAGCCTGAACTTCCTAAGCCTCTTGAATAATTTCAGCAGATTAACCAAATGCTCATCCTCCGTCTGGGATTTGGCAATCATATCATCAACATAAACCTCGATCTCTTTATGCATCATGTTATGAAAGAGAGTCATCATAGCACGTTGATATGTTGCCCCAACATTCTTCAATCCGAAGGGCATCACTTTGTAACAAAATGTTCCCCAAAGAGTAATGAAAGTAGTCTTCTCCATGTCTTCTGGCGCCATTTTGATCTGATTATAGTCTGAGAAGCCATCCATGAAGAAGAATACGGAGAACTGAGCAGTGTTATCAACCAGCACATCGATGTGAGGAAGTGGAAAGTCATCTTTCGGGCTCGCCCTATTCAAATCACGGTAGTCTACACACATTCGCACTTTACCGTCTTTCTTCGGCACTGGCACAATATTAGCGACCCATGAGGGATATTTGGTAACAGCTAGGAAACCAGCATCCCACTATTTTTGAACTTCCTCCTTGATCTTCACAGCCATATCCGGTCTAGTTCTTCGGAGTTTCTGCTTAATAGGAGGACATTCCTCTGGCAGCGGCAGACGGTGAACAACCATATCCGTATCCAACCCCGGCATGTCCTCGTACGACCAAGCAAAAATATCACTGTACTCTTTGAGCATCTCAACCAACCTTTGCTTGATGTCGCTCTGTAGGCAGCCCCTATACAGATGTTTTTCTCAACCCCTTCCGACCCCAAATTGATAATCTCAATGACTTCCTCATGAGGCAGAATGATTCTTTCTTCTTGTTTCAATAACCAGCTCAACTCCTCTGGTACGTCGCCATCTTCAAGAATCTCTTCCTCAGCCTGAAATATCGGGTGCTCGAAGTCGAAGTGACTCATAGGCGGTTCATAAATGTCATATGAAATAGTAATCCTACAAAGGAAATGGTTAAATGCTTCAAAACGCATACAAAGCAGATAACCACGTTGCCATTTTATTGTAAAAGATAAAAACAGGAAAAACAGGGATCGAAACATTTGTATATGAAAAACGCCTTTATTTCATGATTAAATAATGTAATGTATATAACCAAATGGCCCTAAGCAAAATCACTATGCCCTGGGTAGGACACGGGATTATTCAACAATTAAGAAAACAAATCATTACTGTTTAGTTGTCACAGGGACAGTTTCCCGGATAGACCAATTGCAGAGACTTTGTCCTGGCACGCTTAGCTTGATCCACGCGTCCATATCACAGTCGCTATCTCCTTCTTCAGAATCGGAAACAACATTGATAGTCTCAAAGCTCACTCCACTTGGTGTAATGGTTATCGGCCCTCTGAACTTGGGCGCTCCTGAAGAGGATGTTGACAACGAAGGATGATATCCAAGCCCGAACCTGTCATTCTTCACGGGAATCTCCAATACCTGACCCCAGCCCTTGGTTTTGCCTGCCTGCACTAGAGCCTGAGCCTCTTTGTAGGATGACACCGCCACATCTGATCCTTTACTTGGCACCAGAGCTTTGTCCTTAATTCGCAACCCCTCAAAGGCTTGACAGGGTGTTTCATGTATTTTGCTGTCAACCTCGACATATTTAAACGAAGACAAATGGCTAACCAGAATATCTTCTTCTCCACAAACAGTGATGACACTATCCCCCACCATATACTTCAGCTTTTGGTGTAACGTGGATGTGACTGCCCCGGCAACATGGATCCATGGGCGCCCAAGAAGACAACTATACGCTGGCTGGATGTCCATTATATAGAATTCAGTTTCAAATATTTCAGGCCCCACCTGCAACGGTAATGTTATTGATCCAAAAATCGACCTCCTTGTTCCATCGAACGCCCTCACCACTAAGTCACTGGACGTGCAGATAATCCCCCTGATATCCAACTTCATCATGGCTTTCTTCGGTAGCACATTCAGGGAAGATCCAGTGTCTACTAAAACATGGGACATGACCGTGCCCCGGCATTCTACTGACACATGCAATGCCATATTGTGCTCTCGCCCTCTCGGAGTCAAATCAAAATCTATGAAGCCCAAACTGTGCCCCGCATTGACATGCACCATCACCCCTTCTAATTGATTAACAGAAACTTCTTGAGGAACGAACGACGTGTCTAGAATCTTCAGCAAAGCGTTCCGATGGGCCTCGGAACATAACAACAATGATAGGATGGAAATTTTTGACGGCGTTTGCTGGAGATGCTCAACGATTTTGTAATCACTTTTACAAATGAGCCTCATAAACTCCTCCACATCCTTAAGTGACGTTTCCTTTTCATTCGACTGAGAAAGACCATTCTCAGTTGCTTTGGCTTTACCCTTGGCTAATCTTTCTGCCTCTACCTCGGGTGACGTGAAGATTCTTCCGCTTCTGGTCATACCCCCTGTTCCGACAACATTGTCTACAACCCCAGCTAGTTGTCTATTGACTTCAATTTTCTTACCATCGCAATATACCTCCAACCCGTAAGTCCACGGCACTGCTTTAGTACTCTCGAAGGAACCGGTCCTGCTTTGGTAATTGTGATCGTCCGCCGCCTGGCGGGCGCCTTTATCGTTATTGTTTTCCTTGGAATCGTCATCGTAGCAACATCGTTCAGCTCATCACACAACGCCTCTACAGGCTTTTCGACCTCGGTTGTATCGAATTGCAACGTAGCCTTATCCATCATAGCCTGAATACTCTGCTTCAACTCGTTACAACCCTCTGGCTGTATCCAACAATCCAAGCAAAATTCATCACAACCCGGGAATACACCCCCTTTTAACAACCTGCTTTTAATCTCACCCTACGGCGTCTTCAGTTTATTGACATCCGTCACTAGATTCAGATTCTCTTCTGTCAGGATGGCGTTTGCCCCATGATTGGGCATAGGCTGCTGTACTATATTTGGACCCGCCTGTCCAAAGTTAATAGCTTTGCTATCCAATAAATCTTGAACCTTATGTTTAAATGCCTGACAAGCTTCTATATCATGCCCGGGTGCCCCGGAATGAAACTCGCAATGCTTGTTGGCATCATATCCGTAAGGGAGTACTGCCCCAGTAGGCGGTGCCAAAGTCCTCTTTTCGACCAAGTTCAAACCTAACAGAGTCTGGAGGAGTTCTGCATACGTGGAAGGAGGTGCGTCGAACACTCTTTTCGGTCTTGCGTTTTGTACCCTTCTCTGGCCAGGATTCTGTCCTTGCTGTTGTTGTTGTTGTGGCTGTCTTTGTTGAGGAAGCGGGATAGTGACACTAGCTATCTGTTGCGGCTGAACATACTGATGTCTTCCTCTGCCCCTGCCCCTGCCACCAAACACGGCACTAGAATCACCCTGTCGTCTACCACCAAATGCTTTTCTGGCACCTCCTGTTGAAGTAGACTCACCTGCTTGGAACCTTCCAACTTTAATCCCGTTCTCGATCATCTCCCCCATAAGAATCAAATCTGAGAAACTGCTCAATGACACACTAAACAATTTTTCATAGAACACCCCCGTAAATGTCCCAATGAACATATCATTCATCTCCCTTTCAATTAAAGGAGGATGCACCATCGCTGCCATATCGCGCCATCTTTGTGCATACTCTTTAAAGCTTTCACCGTTTTTCTGTGACAAAACCTACAATTGGACCCAGTTTGGCGCCAGATTGTTGTTGTATTTGTAATGTGTCACGAAAGCATCAGCCAATTGCTTCCAGGTTTTGATCTGCGTGGGCTCCAGCCCCATATACCATTCAAGCGAAGGTCCTGACAAGCTGTCCTGAAAGAAATGCATGAGCATCCTTTCATCATCTGAATACATGGACATCCTTCTGTAGTAAGAGCGGACATGGACCTTAGGGCAGGTGTCCCCTTTGTATTTGTCAAACGTGGGAGCCTTGAATTTTAACGGCACCCTCAGCCCTAGTACCAAGCCCATTGTAGTCATATCCAAGCCGGTGGAGTTCTGATTCACTACCCACTTCATCTGTTCTTCAAGCATTCTGATCCACTGCACAGGATCAACAGGCCCTTCGAATCCCACACCTCTTCCAGAAAAGGCGTCCTTCTGGTAGTCTTCACCCCAATTCACATTTCCATTTCCATATCCGTCGTAACCAGTGTTGCGACCAAACCCTTGTTGATTGATCATGGGACCTCGTCCCCCGTTACCGAAACCCTAGTTGACCCTAACAGGTCCAAACCCAGTGTTGACAGGAATCACCCCAGCACCATTCATATTACCAAATCCACCATACCCTTGGTTAGCGTTACCAAAACCGTCATAACCGAAACCCTGAGCGTTGAAGCCGAACTTCCCGTCCTGATTGACGTAATCAAATCCCTGATCATTATAGTCAAAACCATTGTTTCCAAAACCATTACCGCCATTGTTATTACCACCGCCTTGGTTGGCGTCCCCAAATCCAACATTGTTAACAACAGTCTCATTTCCATTCCCTGTGTTGCCGTTGCCAGCGCCAGCGTCATTGTTCACAACCGCCACAGGTGGGGTCACTACAGGTGGGACCACAGGCGTAGGGGGCGCATCCTCCGGAATAGTTTCAAGGTGTGCAGAATGGTGGTCGTTGTTGCCATTCCCATTAGCCCGCGTCAGCAGCAGCTGTACCAAAGTCTGGAGGCTCTCCTGGCCCTTAGCAATGTTCTCCATTGCTTGCATGAACAAATTCAACTTCTCGCGGATTTCCTGCATCTCCACTTGGACTTGATCCATGATTCTCTTGCAGTTGTTTCGGGTTGAGTAGCGGTGGACTCTTTGTTCGTCAATCCTGGACAACTTGGAGATGCAGGAAATGAGATACAAGTTCAACAAGTAACTAGCAATGCAAAATGGATATGCAGATGCAATATGTGTTTGTGCGTTAGGGAGATCAACCCCTGATTCTAGTGCCAAAGTGCCAGTGCAGTGACAGTGCTAGCAATAAGAAGCCCGAAACCCAATCATAGAAAAACATCTCATATATTGCAGAAAAGCCCATCAAGTCAAGAATACAATATTACTGAGCATACAATAGGAAGGCATGACCTCGACCAACAATCCTGGTGATGGCCAGCACAATGCAAATAAAGCATACACATCAATACATGAGATAATCAAGTGCGGCCATATGCCTGGTACTCCTCTAATAATCTCTTAGTCTTGGGATGATTTGGCTGAGCAAGCAACCCTTCGACGAGCGAGTCTCTTTGCCTGACAACACGCTGGAGATCACCAATGGATTCCTCCCAAACACCTTCCCCAAAGCAATCTTATAGCTTCCGTTTCTGGGATGCGGACTCTTTCTTGCGCTTGATAACTTTGTTCAAGGCATTCTGGACATCATACCTCCGCGTAACCTCTTCTTCCAACCTCTTCTGGCTAGCTTTCAACTGGCCTTCCAGCTCAGAGATCTGCAGCTTCAGTTTGTCTTCTCTTTCCTTATTGCCGGTCAGCATGGCGTTCCAGGTTTTGTCGAATGCAGAGATCTCCCGGTAGGCTATATCAAGTGCTTTCTTCTTAGACTCCAGAATATCGTGAGAGCTCTTGAAATCTATCCCCAATCGCTCACGCTTCTTTCGTTGCTCAGTCAGTTCTGTGCCCAGTTGATCCACCAGCTTCGTTTGCTGCTCGAAGGAATATACGGCCTCATTCCTTTCGCTCCTGAGTTGCATTAGCTCTTCCTCCAGCTTCTCGTTGGCTTTCATCAGCTCTTCTTTCTCCTTCACAACCTGTTCATACCTCTCAATAGGCACAGTAGTTGGCTCCTCAATCACGGGGGAAGCAGGAGGTAATACTGCGGGAAACGGCATTCGCACCTGCTTTGCTCGATCTTGGATCCAGACTTTGTACGGGGGATAGGCTTGACAATCATTTTTTCCCAACAATGGCTTACCCCTTCTGTTGATGTTTCTCCAAGCATGCTGAAGATTGGACAATAGTTCTCCCTTCAAATCACCTGTGAAGTACAGAGATTCCTGTACTTCCTCCTCTTTTGGCGGGTTTTTCAAAGCATACCCGAATTGCCTGATCAACAATGAAGGGTTATAGTTTATACACCCTTTTCTCCCAATCAGAGGAACATTAGGATATCCGGCGCAACTATAGATGATCACAGATCCCAACAAATCTTTATTAAACCAGACAATGTCTTCTGAAAAAAGTCCCATCAGATGCTCAGACCAATCCACCGTATCTGCAGACTCAGCGAAGATACCCCTCTTGGGCAGATGACTCTCAAACCACATATACAGTAAAGGCCCACAACAAGAGACGTTCTTGCCCCTCCTGTTCTCGTTCTTATAATGCAGTGAGTGATAGAAATCTCCAATCAAAGTAGGCACAGGATTGCCTGAAGCAAATATATAGAATGCATCCAGATCAACGAAGTCCGGCAAGTTCGGGAATAGTACAATGCCATAGATACACAGAGCAAGAACAACATTAAACACAATCCAACATCCACTCTTGGCATACTCTTGTGCTTTCCCAACCAAGAACTTGAGAGAAAAACCAGACACTCCATTCCACGAGGTCAGCAGCAGCTCTGAAGAGTCTAAATGCAAGGCAGGAGCTAAATCCTTCAGTTTGGGCTCAGCGTCCATGTGAATGAAAGGTACCCTGTTCTGGATGGTCAACTCTAAGATCTCAGCATATTCCTTCATAGTCGGAGCCAGAATGAAGTCAGGGAAAGTAAAACACCTCAACGGGGGATCATAGAACTGCATTAGCGTGTACAATCCGTTACGCTCATACATGGATGGTTTATAAACCAATCTGAGTAACTTCCCATAACTCTTCCTGAAGCCTCTCTTCATATCCTCATCAGCTAGAGATATCAAACCAAGCAAAGAAGAAACATTTGGAGTAGGCAACCTGTACGCCATAGTCTTCTTCAGGGTATCCATAATATCGGCAGACAGAAATCCGGGCAACTAGAATCAGGAGTATGAAAATGAACCTGCAGCACAGACACACGTTAATGATATGCAGAATGAGTATGCAACAATGCAGTATGCAACAATGCAGTATGCAACAGGGATCAAGTGCACATGGCTGAGAAGCCCAATCCACCATGCTGGTCTCAAGTAGACCCACCAACTGCTCAAAATCTGGCCTCAACAGACCCATAACACTGTCCTCAAACATCACTGAACCTCAATCAAGAAAACCGGTAATCTGGAGGTCAAGTTATCTGCATGCCCCAATCCCTCTCACAGGTAGGTGTCCTAATAACTGACACAAGGTACGACATCCTATGCGGTCGTCGACGTCACAGACTTTCAAGACTGATGATACGATACCCAGAAGGTGTGGCATCATCATGTCCTGAAGAGGCCTCACTTAGCCAACTTCCAAATGATCGGTCCCCGGAGTCGACAATCCAACTAACCAACAATCCCCTCAACCCAAAGGGTTGAAAAAGAAGTCAACCAGAAGAACCTCGTCCGAGCGTGGATTTTGCGGGACACTAGTACATGCAAAGCATGCACGCGCCCACTACTTTCCACAACTAAATCTAGGTGCACTCAAGCCCAGGTCCGGCTTATCTCTCAATAGATCACCCCATCCCCACAACAGCAATAACAATATAAAGCTGACAAGAAAACTACGAAAAGTAAAGACAGAAATATAAATCCATACAAAACCCACGACGGGAAAACAAGCGCTAGGATCGACTCGAGTAGGGAACCGTTGGAGTCCCCAGCAGAGTCGCCAGCTGTCGCTACTGCGAAAATCGGCGCCGGCTATGACAGAAGAGTCGCCACCGTGCGTTATTTATCCCAAAGGAGGGAAAGGAAACGCTCGAAGTAAACCTACCGCAGAGATGGGAAAGGAATGGTCATCGCAATCAAATCCTGGATTCGCGAGTCGATTACGCAATGGGAAGGTATTAGCACCCCTCACGTCCGTCGTACTCGACGGGATCCACGCTTGTTTTCTAGTACGAATTGTTATTCTATCTATTCTACAGGTCTGGGGTTAAAAGGAAAAGAAATGACTCGGCAAAGTATCGCACTTTATGCCTACGTATTCCCGTCTGGAACGAGAAATCAGAGTCAACGCAGTTCGCCTACCTACGGGAAAGGAGGGGAAGGTTGCTCTCTAGGATACAACATCCTATGCCTACGTACTTTCATACAGCATGAAAGATCAGAGCAAACGTAGTTCGGGCTACGGAAGACACAGATTTGTCTGACTATTTTTTAGATCCTTCTGAAAAGGTTTTCTCCTGATTACGGGTCCAAGCGAACAAAAATGACACTTTGATGTTTGTTTTCAGTCTTTTATGCAAGAACTGTTTTTATGATGTTTGCAATATCTGACGCACTAGAGACTATGACTTGAGAGTGACTACGTCGCGTGTCACCCAAAGGGTACCACACTAAGCAGCCAGACTACTGGAAAGAAACTCTCCAGCAACCCTTTCTCAAATAGCTTAAGGCTCGTAGCGTACGACATCGATTAACCTTATTACTGTGTTTTTTGAGTTGTTTTGAGATAAGAAGAGAAACGACGCTCTAAAATCCTATGGTTGAAAATGGGAATCAAAACTACCCTAATGTTGTCATGCATGGGTTAACACCTAACGTCTGTCATATTTCTCTCTTGCCCAGAGAAAAACAGAGATCCTAGGGGATAAACGGAAAAGAAACAGCCTATATACAGTAAGCAGTAAAATGCATGAGATGCAGCAATACAAGCGAGGCAAGGGAGTCCCACTCAACCTCGAACCTGGGAAAACAATAGGCAAAGTGAAACAGCTTCACTTCAAACCTAAGGGGCAAGCTGAACAAGCCAACAAACAATACAGAAAAAGAAATACAATCCAACACCAGCTCTGACAGCAACACCAGCTCCTACAGTAAGCAACTCAAACCGCAACAGCTCCGACAGCTACGGTTGATTAACAGCAAAAAGGTTGACAGTAACAACTTCAAGCAAGATCCCATCTTCACTCTTCAATGATCCCCAAGCTTTAGGTAAGCTCATGTCTTCAAAAGTACCCTAGCTCTGGCAAGCACTGAATCCCAACAAATAGGCAGCTTCAAACAGCAGCAAAACCCTAATTTCAGCAGAGATCCAGCTTTGACAGGTACAGGCTTTATCTTCACCAATCTTCAATGAACTTCTTATCTTCAATGGACTTACAATCTTCAATGCAGACGCTCCAGAAGAGAATCACTTAACATATTAAGTTGAAATGTTAAACATCTTATTGACAACCAAAGGAAGCCTATAAGTGTTTAACATCATAAGAGAAAGGTTCCCTCAAAGTTCTACTTCTAAAGTATGTCACTCATCCATCCAAAGGAGGGACGTGAATACCTTAGAAGGACTTTATGTCATAGGGAGGAATAGAAGCACAAGATGCTTTCTATGTTTGTAAGAAGAAATCATTCTAATCTAAGGCTCTCCCTATTTCTCCTATCTCCTAAGTCTTCACAAACCATCTTCCAGGAAAGGAATCTCCATGCATCAAGCTCTATCCCTTGTCTTCACTCATCATCCAAGGTCTTCATTAGCTCCACCAAGCAAAACCCAAGCCCCAAGCCCAATTGAAATGCCCAAAACCCAACAAACAAAGCAACTTCCCAAGTGGGAAACACACCAAAATCAACCAAATTGCAAACTAAAATAGTAAAACTCACTATAAAATCCTAGATTAATTTCTAAGTGAACCTAACTATGTACCCTATACCCCATATAAACCCCAAGACCTAAACCAATTTTAAAACCCCAAAACTGTGCCCTAAACTGCACCTAATTGTTGTGAAACCCTAATTCTGATACCTCTCCTATCTATCTCTCAAATTAACCTAAGTTTTAGTCACAAAAATATGACAAAATTCCTAAGGGTACATGCTTCCCTAATCTAATCAACCTCACAAGAATCAATCAAAAATCATGCACCAATCTCTCATACTAAATTCAGAAAAATTAAGTACTAAACAAATGCAAAATAAAAACAATAATATTGTAAAATATACCAAAAATATAAAATGGATGGAATTAATATTTTTATTATTTCACAATTTCTAGAGGTCCTAAGGAAACTAGGGAAAAAAATCCCATCCTAAAATGATCATTTTTCAATTTATTGTGAATTATTTGTTAACCTATATGCAAACATGAAATAAGATGAAAATCAATTAAAAATGAGAAATAGGCGTGGTGAATAGCAATTTTATCTAGTTCAGAAATGATGTTGGGCTCAGGGGGGGTGCAATTATCAAGCGCGCTGCTAGGCCCATTATCACTCAGAAAATCAATGGAAAATGGCTGGAAATTGAAAAAACCTGGTGGCGAATAGCAAGAATTTCGCCTTGTTTCTCACTGGGCCTTCCACTTGGGGGTGTGGTTAGCAATCCTATCTGGGCCCAAAACAAAAACTCACATTGAGAAGGGGCTGTCATGGGAAAAACTGGGGAGACGCTCAGCAATAAACACCATGGGCCTAAGGCCCAAATCCATTACCACCCAAACTCAGCAACAAAACCCTAATCCCTTAATCCTCTCTTTCACTGTTCATCCCTAACGCCGCTTCACCCTCACCAACTCTCTCTGATCCTCTCAAACCACCAAACGCCTACCCAGATTCCACCCAAGCTATACCGTTCACTCTATTCGTTCCACTAATTTCTTGCTAACACTCAACTAACCTAAACCCTCAACTAACAACAAGAAAAAAATACAATAAAGGATGGATTCAGAAGGGAACCTGGACGAAGGCGGTGAGGTTTCTGGAAATTTAAGATAAAGATGTTCAATATTGGTGGAACTCTCACAAGGGACTGATGAAGATCTTACCAACTTGATGATGAACGAAGCCAATCTTGAAGTTATGGGGAACTCAAAATGAACGCGCGATGAAATCCTTGAGGCCGTTGACGAAGATCTGTTGGAGGTTTTCGAAATCTTGAAACCGGCGAAATCTAGAGACGAAGATGATGAACGTTCTTGGAGTTTCTGGAAAAAACGAAGAACCGGATGAAGGTCAACAACTTGCTGATGGATGTTCTTGGTGTTTGGTGAGAGTTGCTGAAGATCTATGGTGGTTTCTGGAAAAAACGAAGAACTGGATGAATCTTGATGAAGATTCCGGCGATGAGGAGTTTTCCGGCGAGGGATTGACGAAGATTGGTGAAGAAGATTGGAAAAGATTCTTGGTGATTCTGGAAAAACGCAGTTTCCGGTGTGTTTGTGGATTCCGGCGACAGTTGCGGCGGCGGAAGGCGTCTCCGGCGATGGTTAGGGCGTCTCTGGCGGCGGCTGCATGGCCGACGGTGGGGTGTTGTTAGTGGGATACAGCTGTCTCTGGGATGGAGGAGATGGAGACGCGTGGCAGTGGTGTGGGGTCTGAGAGAGGCACGTGGGAGAGAGAGGAAGAGAGGTGGCAGAGAGAGACTGAGTGGGTGATGAGGTGTCCAAATCTGTGAAGTGGCCGAAGAGAGAGAAGGACGCGTGGGGCTTCCTTATATAGTGACACATGGCATATTTCTGGACTTTTGACTGGATTGGGCGCACGAAAATTGGACAGCTGGCCCATTAAACTTAATACTCTAATTAAAATTTGATTAAATGATAATTAGACTTAGACTTGAATTAATACTAAAGATTCTATTAATGAACTACCTAATTAAAACTAAACGAAATTAATTAAAAAAAACCTAATCAAAACTTCTAATTAATCCTAATTAACAAAACAGAATTAAACTCTAATTAACCTATTAAAAAACAGAAAAAGATTTATTAATCCTATTAAAACCTATTTAAAATTCCAATTAAAACCTAGAAAAATAATAAATCTATTAAAATTCTATATCAAAATTCTTTATCACTATTTATTAAAACTAAGATCTCACATTATTATACCCTCTCTTTTTTTTAAAACTATATCCAAAAAACTATTTAAAAAACCTAATAAGACTATTTAAAATCTATATTAAAAACTATTCTATTTAAGAATAAAAAAACTAATATCTAATATGCTAAAAAAATCTATTAAAACTATTTAAAAAAGAGAGAATATCTATTTAAAATCTAGAAAAATCTATATTATTCTATAAGAAAATATCTATATATAAAAAAAATCTATTAAATTCTATTAAAATGCATTAAAGATCTAGAAAAATAAAAGAGAAAATTCTAAAAAAACCAGGAAGCCGATTAAATTGATTAGAGAACAATTGCGCAACCATAGCGGAAACCGGGCACCGAGATGGCCTGAAAACACAGGGAACGAGCACCAATTCTCAAAATACACTTATTCAAACCGGCCTGAACTGTCTGAAACGCCAGGGGCTGTAATCCCGATAAAATCAATCTGACTGAGAAAAATGCAATGCATGCAGTATGCGAATGCGAATGCAAAATGCGTCGAAACATAAACCAGATAGGGGAACCGGTTGGTCAAATTTTGGGGTGCAACAGAGCCGACCTTCGGGTTTGATGCCTGTTTGTTTAACAGATGCCTAACAGCGAGGTCATATTGTTGCACCCCAAAATTTGACCAACAATTATTTACTCATTAAGTGTTTGAAAGTTGATACCTTCATCAGAAAGTTCAAGAGATCCTCAGAGGAATTGGGTGAAACCAGGGTTGTGTGTCTCATAACTTGAGAGTTGTGGGAGCTCCTCAGATGATTCTGAGACTTTGAGATTGAACTTGAAGCTTTGAGAAAGCCTATGAGATGTATTGATAGCCATCATAAAGCCCAGAGAGGTCATTGTGCAAGAATTCAGAAGATTCAACCATGAATGGTAGAATTAGGGTTTTGACTGGGTCAATCCTAGATCAGCTGAAGATTTGGAGAAGGTTGAGACTTAATCCAAGGGCCATGAGATCATGGAATGATGTATGGAGATGTTATAAAGAGGATTCCTAGACCAACTCATCATGATTGAGGAGTTTGAGAAGTTTTGAGTTAGGGTTTCTGAGGATTGTCAGTGAAAAACCCTAATTTGATCCCTATCTTCCAGGCAGTTTTAGCTCAAGATGTGATTGATATCTCATCTTCCCCACAACATGAATGTTGTAGAGCTTGTTCTTAGATTTAATTTGAGTGGTAGAAGTCCTTGATAGGAGTTGCAGAGCTCAAGTTATGGTTTTGACAAATTACAGGTCAGCTGAGGTGTGTGAATCTGGGTCCTTGAAAGTCACCCAACTTGCAGACAACTTTTGCCCTAGTAGGATGATTCCTATGATTTCTTGGTAAACATGAATGTTGAATAGCATCTTCTTAGCTTTCTATAGAGTACTAGAAGTACTTGACAGGATTTGTAGAACTCAACTTATGGTTTGAACAAGACAGGGGTATTTTGGTCATTCGGTGATTATAGGTCATTTTAAGAAAAGGCCATATCTCCCATTTCCAAGCCTCAAATGGAAAAACTCAAAACATAAAAGTTGTTAAAAATGGGATTTTAAGCCTAGAAAAGTGGTCATGAGTTATTGAAAGAGCTTGTAGCAAGTATTTTCATGATTGGGTAAAAATGACCTAAAAATGGCTTATAAGTTAAAAAAGTTGAAATGGAATTTTGGTTTAGGAGATGTACAAATCCAAAATGGGTCATCCAATATGTCATTTTGACTCCAAACATTAATTTAAAAACAATGGTTCAAGTAGAATTTTGATTTGAGGTCACAAAATGGAGGTTGCTTTGTAATTTTCATTCTTGCATAATAAGGCAACTTGAGAAACTTCACATAAAGCAAAACCAAAGCTTGTTTTTCACTCATTCCTTTTCAATATCTCATAAGGGGAGATTTTAAAGCCAAATTTACAAGCTTAAGGCATGAGATAAGGGATATACAATGTATCATTTCATGAGAAATTCCATAACATTTTAGCACTTTCCATGAGTTTCTAGACTCTTCTTTTGATTGTTATAAAAAGGATGAATCACCATGAGAGCAAGGTTGGTGAAAGTTTCTGAGTTCATTGGAGATAGTGAGAGAGAAAGTGACATTCCAAGATTCCTTCAAAATCAAGCAAGCTTCAATTTCTTCTTCTACAAGCCTCATTTATCCCAATTCTTGCAAACAGAAAGGTATCCACCATTGGAGGAGCATTTGGAGAAGATTTCAAGCCTTGAATCAAGCTCTAGCACCACTCACCATTGATCTTTAGCAGGTTGGTAACTTGATCCATAAGTCCTTACTTAGGTGCATTCTGTTAGAATTTTAGGTGGAAAGATAGCATGCTAGGTTAGAGGAAGATTTTCTGAAAGTTTGAGAGGGATCCATGGAGTTTCGTGGCAGGGTGCCAATTCTTGCAAGATTGATAATAGGCTGTTCATGGAGTTTTAATGGATATGGTATAGTTTAGAATGGCTAGGGTAACATGGAGAACAAGTTTACATCATTAGATTAAAGCTCTATCATGTTTGATCTCAGAGAATCATGGTGGAACCCAAACGTTCGTGTGTTCTGTTAGAGTGATATAAGGGGTTTCAGGGAAAACTATTGGTATAGTCGTGTTCATGGTGATCATTAGCACAAGTTTGCTCTTGGAAGCTTTGGATTTCATTGAGGGATCAGAGAGAACGAGTGGATTGAAACTCTGGCATGGAGTTAGGGTTTCTGAAACCCTAGATGGTGTTTTGGAGAAGACGAGCTTGTCACCGTTGGATTAGCCTGGATATTTGACTTCTTCATCTGATTGCACGGCCAAGATTCAATTTCAAAAACGGAGGGAAATATTACGAGTAAAACGCAGCGTTTACTTAAGTAGTAGACATTGGGCTCAGCCATCCAGTGATATTCGCACCCCACCCAGAAGCCCAATCCAGAAATGAACTGAAAATGATTGCTATTCACACCGTATCCTTTCCAATTTTCTGGTGATTTTCTTTTAATTTTCTGAAGCACGTGGGCTTTATATTCGCACCCCCAGGTTCTTGGCCCATCAGGATATTGAACTGGGCGCCTTTTCTTTTTCCACCCCCCATCCCATTTTCCTTATAATTTCTTATTTTATTTCTTTTATATTTTCTTGCATATTAAAAAATCCATATAAAATAGAAAACTTAATATTTTTTAATGCTTGTTTTTTTCACATATTCATAATCATGTCTAGAAAAATGTAAACAAATAAAATTCCATTTTATTTTCCTTTTAATATTTTTAGCATATTATTCTTGTAAATAGTCTTTTTAATTGATTTTAGTTGATACTTGATTTTGTAGGATTTCTTTTAGGACTTTCCCTTAGGATTTTTGAGCCCTTCTTTTTGGCATAGTTAGGTATCGAATCATAGTTCATATAGGACTTAATTCACAATTTGTAAATTAAAATTTGATATAGTTTGCTTGTTTGACATTTAGGTGCTCAAATTAGGGTTTTAGGTTGTATAAGTAGATTTAACAATTTTGTTTTGGGGTTTATAGGCCAAATTAGTGTATGGGGAATATATGGGTTAAGGGTAAGTATGTATAGAATCCCCTAGAATTTTGCTAGAATATTATATGGTGTTTTAGTATTTTTAATTGATTTTTGAATGTATGGATAATATGTGTGTTGCTTAAAGGCATATTTTGTATTGTTCTGCCTTCTTTCCTTCTCCTTTGAGTGTGTGAGCTTTGAAGATTGAGTTGAAGACCTTGTGGATCATCATTGAAGCTTTGAAGACCTTGTAGAGGAGCTTAGTTTTAGCTTTTGTTGGTTCTGTTTATAGGTTTATAGGTACATAGGTAGAGCTTTAGATAGCATAATTTCATTCAATAAACAAGGAGTGTCTTGTTCACCTCCTTCCTTCTCTATGATATAAAGTCCCTTAGGGGTATTCACCTCTCTCCTTTGGAGGGATTAGTGACCTTGCCCTATAAGGTAGAACTTTGAGAGAGCCTTTCTTTTTGATGTTAAGTCCTCAATGGCATCCTTTGGAAGTCAGGGAGCACTTTAACATCCTCACTTCATCTTGTTTGTTGGAGCATTTGATTCATTGAAGATAGAAGCTGAAGCTTTGAAGAGGATGATTCCTTGAAGATTGCTGAAGTATGAAGACTTTGTGAAGATCAAGTTGATACCTGAATATCCCTGAAGATAGTGAAGCCTGAAGGTGGAGCTGATCAAAGAAGCTGAAGTTTAAGGGGGAAGATGAGTTGATACTCATGTTGTAAGGTTGATACCTGGGGAGCAATTGATGATTGAAGTCTGAAGATTGAGTTGCTGCTGGAGGAGCTGAGGCTTTCTTTTGTTTTCTTTTCTGTATTGTGTGTTTTGTCTGATTTGTCTGTTGCATTAGACTAAGTTCATCTAGAGTAAGTTCAGTCTAGGAGCATGATTGCATTAGAGGTTGAGTTGCTCCCTCTGCTTGTATTGTTATTGCGTGGCTTTGCTTGCGGGTATTCGGTAGAGCCCAGCTCCCTTGCCCATGTGGTTTGTTCGCCTGATGGCATTTTCATTTCCTTTATCTGTATGATTGCAGTTTACTGTTTATTGCTTGATAGCATGTTGTTTATTTTTCAGTATGATTGCTGTTATTTCATGACTGGCTTGAGGTTGAGACGAGCTTGTGGAGGTTGAAGCCCCACACACATTTCCTCCCTCACTTGCATTGCATGCATTTTACTGTTAAGCTGATGCTTCGTCTGTTTTGGTGTATCATTGACATGATCCCTTAGGACTCTCATTTCCTTTGATAAGGATTTGATGATAGACTTTTAGGTTGAAACCTATGCATGACAACTTCTAGGAGTTCCCTGTTCAAACCTCAACCATAGGATGAATCCATGGCATGATAACAGTAGGACTTGATAGTCTCCCTCCTAGTTGGGCCTGTTCTCTTCTCATCTCAAAACAGTTTAAGATACAGTAATCATGAATGATTTCTTTCGTACGTTACGAGCCTTAAGCTATCTGAGAAAGGATTGTGGGAGAATTTCTCTTCCATAGTCTGGATGTTTAGTATGGTACCCTTTGGGTGACATGCGACGCATTCACTCTCAGGTCATAGTCTCTAGTGCGGTTGAAATCGCAAACACAATAAAAAACACTTCTTTCGTAAAAACAGGAAATAAACCGTAGTTTCCCGAACTACGTTTGCTCTGATCTCTCATACCTGTTGAGAGTACGTAGGCATAGGATGCGATGTCCTAGCTAGCAACCTTTCCCCGTAACCCTTCGTAGGCCGAACTACGTTGACTCTGATTTCTCATTCTCTGATGAGAATACGTAGGCATAAAGTGCGACGCTTTGCCGAGTCATTTTTCTTTTCTTTTTCAGCCAACCTTGATAGGTAGATAGAATAAAACCAACCCGTCCAAGTAAACAAACAAGCGAGGATCCCGTCGAGTACGACGGACGTGAGGGGTGCTAATACCTTCCCCTTGCGTAACCGACTCCCGAACCCAGACAAGGGTTGCGATGACCTTATCTTACCCTTTTTCGTCAGGTTTTTCCGATCGTTTCCTTTCCCGCTCTGAGGGATAAATAACGAAAGGTGGCGACTCTTCTGTCATGCCGACACCTTATTCTCGCGCAAGCGACAGCTGGCGACTCTGCTGGGGACTTGATAGTCTCCTAGGGATCCAACGTCCCGAAAGCGAGTCAGTTTTGGGATCCAACGTCCCTTAAGAGAGTCAATCCTACCGCTTGTGTGTTTGCTTGTTGGGTTGCGTTTATTTATCGCATTTTTTTACTTCTCGCACTTTATTTCCCGCATTTTATTTCTAGTATAATATGTCTATTTGTGCTGTTGTGGGATGGGAGTTCTGATGAGTGAGAAGCCAGACCCAGGCTTGAGTGCACCATAGACTTAGAGTGGAAATTAGTGGGCGCGTGCTTGCTTTGCAGGCACTAGTGTCTCATGAAATCCACACTCAGACGAGGTTCATCCGGTTGGCTTCACTTTCAACCCTTTGGGTTGAGACGGTTGCTGGTTTGGTGGATTGTCGACTCTGGGGACCGATCATTTGTGATTCAGCTAAGTGAGGCCTCTTCAAGACTTGATGATGCCACTCCTTTTGGGAATCGTATCATCAGTTTTGAAAGTCTGTGACGCTGATGAACGCATAGGATGTCGTACCTTGAGTCAGTTTAGGTCCATACCTGTGAGTGGGATTGGGTTTATTGCAGGAAACTTTGACCTTCAGACTACCCGGTTTTCTTGACAGTGAATCAGTTATGTTGGTACCATGGTTCTCAGTTGCAGACTCGTCTGTTCTTGATAGAGCAGGTTTTGATCAGAGTATTGTCGTCAGTGGTTTGTTCTTGATAGGGCAGATTTTGAGTGGGGTCTGAAGATCTCGTCAGCAGATGTTATTTGTTCTTGATAGGGCAGATTGTGAGTGGGGTCTGAAGATCTCATCAGCAGCTGTGTGTTTGTTCTTGATAGGGCAGATTTTTGATTTGGGGTCTGAAGACTTCATCAGCAGATATTTCTTGATCATACATCCGAGCTCCCTATTATCAGCCATTTGTTCTCGACAGAGCAGAATCTTAATCCTATGTGTATGGTCCTATCAGATGGTTATTCTTAACAGATCAGATTAATGGTCTTACACCGGGGTTTTCTTCTCATCAGTGATTGTTGATACAAAATCTCCACAGCAGCTATCCGGATATATTATTGCATGCCTGCATTTTGCATTAGATTGCATTTTCATCTGCATTCCATTAACGTGTGTCTGTGTTGCAGGTACCGTTTCCCCGATCCAGGATTTCTCGCCTCCTATTATGGCCTCTCTCAGGAAGACTGTTGCGTACAAGTTCCCGACCCCTGATGTGTCGAAGTTGACGGGGTTGATAGCTCTGGCAGGGGATTCTGCGAAGGATAGGTTCAGGAAGTCTTATGGCAGGTTACTCAGTCTGGTTTGCAAACCTTCTACGTCCGAGCTGAATGGGTTACATGCTCTTCTGTAGTTCTATGACCCTCCTCTGAGGTGTTTCACTTTCCGGGATTTCGTTCTCGCGCCGACATTGGAAGAGTATGCTGATATGCCGGGTGTGCCCGTCAAAGGGCAGATGCCTTTCGTCCACATGGATACTGAGCCTGATCTGGCTGGTTTAGCTTCCTCACTCCATTTGAGCGCCTCTGAGTTAGTGGTGACGAGTTGGAACAAGGTTCCTGGGTTCTCTCTGCAGTTTCTGATAGCTAAGGCTCAGCAGTGTGCTAAGGATAAATGTTGGGACGCATTCAATGCCATCCTTGCTTTATGCATATATGGCATTATCCTGTTCCCCAACATGCCTGATTTCGTGGACTTTGATGCATTCCACATCTTCGCCTCGGGGAATCCAGTCCCTACTCTGATCGGAGACGTGTATCACTCAGTGCATTACAAGAATGAGAACCGGAGAGGGAAGAATGTCTCATGCTGCATACCTTTGTTGTACAGGTGGTTTGATAGTCATTTGCCCAAGAGGGGTTCTTCTGTCTTGTCTGCAGCCATAGCTGAGTGGCCTGAGCGTCTGATGAGCTTGTCGGCAGAAGATATTGATTGGTTCGTTGACAGAGACAGGTTAGGCACCGAAGTGATCTTCAATTGTAGTGGGTTTCCTAATGTACCTCTGATAGGTAGGAAGGGTTGCATCAACTACAATCCGTCATTGCTAGTTCGCCAGTTCGCATATGCTTTGAGGACTCCACCGAAGGAGGAAGAGGTACAGGAATCTCTGTACCTCACGGGTACTCTAGAGGGGGATTTGTTGTCCAAGCTTCAGCGTGCGTGGAACAGTATCAGCAAGAAGGGAAACCCTTTGTTGGGAAAGAGCAACAGCCAAGCCTACCCTCCTTATTCAGCTTGGATCAGAGCCAGAGCCAGCGCTATAGGGATGCCATTCCCTCATGTCAGACTAGAGAGTCCTCCACCAGTCGAAGAGCCTACCACTGTGTCTATTCATCAGCACAACCAGGTATCAGTCGAGCGGGATGAACTGAAGCGGGCGAACGCAGAATTAGAGAAGGAGTTAGCTCAGCTTCGAAGTGAGCGGAACGAAGCCGTGCATGCTCTCAAAAAGAAAATAGAGTCGGTGAATCAACTGGGTGCAGACTTGGCAAAGCAGATTGCTGATCGGGAACGCTTGGGTCAAGACTTCAGGGCTGCTAATGATGTACTAGCTACGAAGAAGCAGCATCTAGAGGAGGCATATCGGAGGATATCTAAGTTCGACCAGCATTGGAAGACCTCCATGGCCACCAGGAAGGAGCGAGAGGACAAGCTGCTGCTGCAGATCTCTAAGCGGGAAGCCGAAGTAAAGGACAGTGAGCGGAGGTTTGATGAAGAGACCGCCCGCAGATACGCCGCCGAAAGCCGTCTCAACAAAGCTCTTGCTAACCTGAAGGAGCATGAGCTGATGTTTGAGTCTAAGAAGCGGAAGCTGGAGGATTGCTTTGGCGAAGGAGCTTGGGAGAGTTCAGTTCAGGGGCTTCAGCATACCATCAGGCAGAGGGAACTACTCGTCGAGGGGTTGCTCACTTTGCCAGATCATCCAGAGACGAAGGAGTTATTAGTAGAGTATCGCGCCCGTGGCCGTACTTGACTAGTTGTATTCCTGTTGTTTTGATCTTTGATGTATGCTGACCATCACCAGACTTGTTGGCTGAGGTCATGCTGTTGGTCTGTTTTGTACTCGATGATACTGTGTACTGCCTTGACAGGCCTTTCCATATATATATGAGATTGATGTTTCCATGATTGGGCTCAGATTTCTTCCTCTTATTATTATCAGCACTGGCACCAAGGCACTAGGATCGGGGGAAAATCTCCCACGCACACAGACACGCGCATGCATCTGCATGAAGCATATTTGCATGGCGTACATTTTATTGCTTTTCTTAACCTTTATTGTTGACAGGTTTTTCAGGTTCCGAGCCGTCTCCGGTCTCCAGGATTGATCAAAGACTCATCCACCGCTACTCAACTCGCGCTAATCAGATAAGGATCATGGACCAGGTGCAGTCAGATGTTCAAGAGCTTCGTGAACGGATGGATCGTTTTATGGAACTGATGCAGGTGGTCGCTAATGGTCAGGACCAGCTTCGTACTTTGGTTCAACCTTTGATCTCCAGGGTTGACAGTAATGGCATACTGCACGGCGGGGCTGTGCCTACTCCTCCTCCAGTGGATGCTCCACAGAATGTTGTTCCTGTTGCCGGGGGCAACAGCAGTGCTAACGGCAATCTGATGACTAATATCGGACTCAATGCGGCAGGCGTCGGCAATGGTAGTCTGGGAGCCAATGTTAACATAGGGCCGGTCAACGGTAATGCTGGTGTCGGAAATCTGTTGGTGCCTCAACCGTGGCTGGAGGACCATCAGGATGACGTATTTTCTCAGAGAGGTGTAGAAGCAGAGTTGAATGCTGAAGCTCGACTCAGGTTCAAAGCGCTGGAAGACAAGATGAGAGACATTGAAAATCAGAATACATTGGGCGTTGATATGTCCAAGCTCGGGTTAATTGCTGATTTCAAGGTGCCTCATAAGTTCAAGGTGCCTGTCTTTGAGAAGTATAAGGGTACTACTTGCCCCCGTGTCCACCTTCGATCTTATTATAGAAAGATGTCTGCTTATTCTGACGATGAGAAGTTGCTGATGCACTTCTTCCAAGATAGTCTTTCTGGTCCATCACTCGAGTGGTATATGGGCCTGGAGCCCGCTACTGTGCGCACCTGGAAAGACCTCGCTGAAGCGTTCGTCCTCCACTATCAGTACAATAGCGACCTGGCTCCCAACCGAGTTCAGCTCCAGAATCTCTCACAGCGGAATAATGAAAGCTTTAAAGAGTACGCCCAGCGGTGGCGTGAATTGGCTGCTCGGGTTCAACCGCCGATGGTTGAGCGTGAGCTAGTGCAAATGTTCGTGGCTACCCTTCCTGGAATCTACTATGAAAAGCTGGTCAGTGGCATGGCTGGAACATTCTCGGCTCTCATCACTATGGGCGAGCATGTTGAGAACGGTATAAAGATTGGAAAAATTCAGGGCGAATCATCCTCAGTTGGAGGAGGTAGTAAGAAACCTTACGCTGGCAAGCGTCGAGAAGGAGATGCAAATGCTGTCACTAATGCTCGGAGAAAGGGCAAGGGCCCTCAACAGCAGATTGCCAGCATAAATATCCCAGCTGCTCCACCGCAGCCGCAGCAGCAGCAGCCTCAGCAGCAGAATCAACAGGGGTATAGGAAATATCAGAATCGGGCTCCTCTGGCAAATCGTCATTTTGAGACTCCACCTATGTCATATGCGCAGCTTCTGCAAACTTTGCTTCAGCTTCAGCTAGTTCAAAAAAGGACGTTGGCTCCCTTGACAGGGGCACCGCCACCGGGGTATGATGCCAATGCTACTTGTGATTTCCATACTGGGGCACCGGGCCATACGATTGAGAATTGTAAAGCTTTTAAGCACAAAGTGCAGGACTTGGTGGACGCCAAGGTTATCAACTTTTCTGATAGTGTGCCCAACGTTACCAAAAACCCTATGCCTCACCATAGGGGAGGCGGAGTGAATGCCGTCATCACTGAGGAGAGCGCAGACTTGCTGACTGATGTCAAAGACTTGAAGACGCCGCTTAGTTTTGTCAAGGCTAAATTGCTGAAGAAGGGCTTCTTCCCTGGATGCGGGGAGTTATGTATGGCTTGTGCTACACTTCCTGATGGGTGTGAGCAGCTGGTAGAAGGTATCCAAAGTCTGATGTCTGAGGGTATCTTGCAGTTCAGCCGGAGCGTTGAAAGCGCATCAGGGGAGGTCATGCTGAAGCAGGCAGATGAAGTCGCTACCATTACCATCCCTCGTCACCCTATTACTATTTCTGCGCCCCGACCGCCTACAATCACTATTACCAGGGCTGGGCCAATCCCATTCGAGAGCACTAACGCTGTTCCATGGCATTATGGCGCTGAAGTCTATTGCAATGGTCAGAAGATAGAGCTTGAGCCGTACGGATCGACTGTGCAGAATCTCGCCGGAGTCAGTGGCATTACTCGAAGCGGTAGAGTGTTTGCACCAGCAGAGGCTGCAGCAGAGAAAGTGGTCAGAGCTGAGGCTACTGATAAGGGCAAAGGCAGAGCCGTTGAAGAGGTCCCTTGTGGGGCAGAGAAGGATTTGCTAGTTAAATATGCTAAAGAGTTTATGCAGTTAATCAAGAAGAGCGACTACAAGATTGTAGACCATCTTCATCAGACTCCGTCAAAGATCTCTATTCTCAACTTGTTGCCGTGTTCTGAAGCGCACCGCAACGCATTACTGAAGGTACTGAACGCTGCCTACGTGCCGCAGGAGATATCAGTAAATCAGCTGGAAGAGGTGGTAGCCCATGTCAACGCTGGCAATGGGCTGGGATTCACGGATTTAGAGCTTACTCCTAAAGGAAGAGATCATAACAGCGCCTTGCACGTCTCGATAGAGTGCAGAGGCACTATCATGTCGCATGTCCTGGTGGATACGGGTTCGTCGCTTAATGTGCTTCCGAAGAAGGCACTAATGAAGTTGGACACTCGTGGATTGCTTTGCACGCCCAGTGATCTGGTGGTGAAAGCCTTTGATGGAACTAAGTGCCACGTTTTCGGAGAGTTGACCCTGCCGATTCAGGTTGGTCCGGAGACGTTCGATAAGGTTTTTTATATCATGGATATCATGCCTGCCTACAGTTGCCTCTTAGGTCGGCCATGGATCCATGCTGCTGGTGCCGTGACATCCACGCTGCATCAAAAGCTCAAGTATGTTGTCGGGGGAAGCATAGTAACCGTCTGTGGTGAGGAGGACATTATGGTGAGCCACTTGTCATCCTTTAAATATGTTGAAATGGACGGCGAAATCCATGAAACTCTCTGCCAGGCATTTGAAACCGTCAAGGTGAAAGAGGTAGCTCCTGTCGTCATAGAGAAGCAAGAGATGAATCTCTCCTCGTTCAGAGAAGCCCGGGCCGTCGTCGAAGCCGGTTCCACCCCAGGCTGGGGGCACATTTTGGAGATACCAATCAAGCAGGATAAGTTTGGATTGGGATATTCTCCTGAAGCTGAAGCTTCATCTTCTTCTAGCAATTCGTCTCGTGGGAAGGGGCCGATCCTATTCACCAAGGGCGGAGTAATTTTCGAGAGCATCAACGCAGCGTCTGAGGACAGCGGGGATAGTGATTGTGATCTTGACGCCTGGATTCAACCAAGCAAGCCGGGCGAGCGCCTCAACAATTGGACCATCAAGGAGATTATCCAGCTGACAAGTGAAGAGTAATGATTTGGTTTTTACAATCTTTGTACAATCCTATGTCCTGCCCGGGGCATAGTGGTTTCATTGTCAGGGCCTTGTTGGATTATGTACATGCATTTTGTTAATAAATAAAAGGCGTTTTCTTCGTACTCAAATATTGTGTTCTCTGTTATTCCTGTTTTATGTTTATTTTGAAAAACAGTAAAATGGCAACGGGGTTTGTGCTAACCTGCATATTCTTGCTTTAAACTTAACCCTTGTTATTGCAGGATCCACATGACAGATGACATCGACTCTGGACCCTCTACGGCTCACTACGACTTCGATTGCCCGATATATCAAGCCGAGGATGAGATTGATGAAGACGAGGACCTTCCTGAAGAGTTGGCCCGCTTGTTGAGACAAGAGGAGAAGGTTATTCTGCCTCATGAGGAGGATGTTGAGATAGTAAATCTGGGTTCTGAAGAGCTCGTCAGAAATGTCAGGATAGGGGCTGCGCTGCAGAACGATGTCAAGCATAGACTGGTCGAGATGCTTCGAGAGTATAGTGACGTCTTTGCTTGGTCATACGAAGATATTCCCGGACTCGACACAGACATCGTGGTTCATCGCTTGCCGTTGCGAGAAGATTGCCCTCCAGTCAAGCAGAAGCTTAGGAGGACTAGACCAGATATGGCTGTAAAAATCAAAGAAGAAGTCCAGAAGCAGTTGGACGCAGGATTTCTAGCCGTTACCACTTACCCTCCGTGGGTCGCCAACATAGTGCCTGTACCGAAGAAGGACGGTAAGGTACGCATGTGCGTCGATTATCGGGATTTGAATAGGGCGAGCCCTAAGGATGATTTCCCGTTGCCTCATATCGATGTGTTGGTCGACAACACAGCCCAGTTTTCCGTGTTTTCGTTCATGGATGGCTTCTTCGGTTACAATCAGATTAAGATGGCACCGGAGGACATGGAGAAAACGATGTTTATCACCCCCTGGGGAACATTTTGCTATAAAGTAATGCCCTTCGGTCTTAAGAACGCAGGGGCCACTTACCAGCGAGCAATGGTAACTTTGTTTCATGATATGATTCATCATGAGATCGAGGTCTATGTTGATGACATGATTGCAAAGTCCCAAACGGAGGAAGAGCATCTGGTCAACTTATTGAAGCTTTTTGAGAGGCTTAGGAAGTTTAGGCTGAGGCTGAATCCTAACAAGTGCACTTTCGGAGTGCGGTCCGGAAAGTTATTGGGGTTTATCGTTAGTGAACGAGGTATTGAAGTTGATCCTGCAAAAATAAAAGCTATTCAAGAAATGCCAGCGCCGAAAACAGAAAAAGAAGTTCGTGGTTTCTTGGGCCGAATAAACTACATTGCGAGGTTTATCTCTCAGCTCACGGCCACTTGTGAACCGATGTTCAAGCTTTTAAAGAAAGATCAGGCGATTACTTGGAATGAGGATTGCCAGAAGGCATTCGACAAAATAAAGCAGTATCTTCAAGAACCTCCAATCTTGATACCCCCAGTGGTTGGATGGCCATTAATCATGTACCTGACGGTTCTGGAGAATAGTATGGGGTGTGTTCTCGGTCAGCACGACGAGACGGGCAGAAAAGAGCATGCCATTTATTATTTGAGTAAAAAGTTCACTGAGTGTGAATCTCGATACTCGATGCTGGAGAAGACGTGTTGTGCATTAGCTTGGGCCGCCAAACGTCTACGACAGTATATGCTCAATCACACCACTATGCTAATTTCGAAGATGGATCCGATCAAGTATGTCTTCGAGAAGCAGGCTCTTTCGGGCAGGATTGCCAGATGGCAAATGGTGTTAACGGAATATGATATTCAGTACGTCTCCCAGAAGGCCATTAAGGGAAGCGTATTGTCTGATCACCTTGCCGAACAGCCAATCGAAGACTACCAGCCGATGAAGTTTGAATTCCCTGACGAGGATATTATGTTTCTCAAGGCAAAGGACTGCGATGAGCCATTGCCCGATGAGGGACCAGATAGGAAGTCTCAGTGGAAGTTGATATTCGATGGAGCGGTTAATTCCTATGGAAGTGGCATCGGGGCTATCATCACGACTCCTCACGGATCCCACATCCCGTTTACTGCGAGACTGACGTTTCCAGTTACCAACAATGAAGCAGAGTATGAAGCATGTATTATGGGTCTAGAAGAGGCAATTGATTTGAGAATCAAGAACCTAGACGTATATGGTGACTCAGCGCTTGTAATCAACCAGATTAAAGGGGGATGGGAAACTCGTCAAGCGAACTTGATGTCGTACAGGAATTATGCCAGGAGGCTGCTTCCATTCTTCGATCGAGTGGAACTTCATCATGTACCCAGGGCTGAAAATCAGATGGCTGATGCCTTAGCCACGTTGTCTTCAATGTATAAAGTCAATCTTTGGAATGAAGCTCCAAGCATTGTTCTTTCGCGTCTTGACAGACCGGCATTTGTCTTTGCAATCGAGGATGCCGCCGACGGCAAGCCATGGTTCCACGATATTCATACCTTCCTTATGACTAAGGAGTATCCTGCGGGTGCGTCAACCCAGGATAAGAAGACTCTGAGGAGGCTATCTGGAAACTTTTACCTCAATCCCGATGGAGTGCTGTATAAGAGAAACCACGATCTCGTGCTACTCAGATGTGTAGATGAGAAAGAGGCAAGTATGCTCATGGAAGAAGTCCATGAGGGCACATTTGGTACGCATGCCGGCGGGCACGCTATGACGAGAAAGATCCTGAGAGCAGGGTATTACTGGCTGACTATGGAGTCGGATTGTTTCAGATTCGCGAAGAAATGTCATAAATGCCAGATTTATGCTGATAAAGTTCATGTGCCGCCGTGCCCATTAAATGTCATGTCCTCCCCGTGGCCGTTCTCCATGTGGGGCATCGACATGATAGGCAAGATCAAGCCCACTGCATCCAATGGTCATCGTTTCATCCTGGTGGCTATCGACTACTTCACCAAATGGGTGGAGGCAGCCTCGTACGCTAATGTGACCAAGCAGGTGGTAGCTAAATTCATAAAGAGGGACATCATCTGTCGCTATGGAATTCCCGAGCGGATCATTACTGATAATGGTTCGAATTTGAATAACAAGATGATGAAGGAGTTGTGCCAGAGCTTCAAGATTGAACACCACAACTCATCTCCTTACCGGCCGAAAATGAATGGCGCCGTCGAAGCCGCCAACAAGAACATCAAGAAGATTGTTCAGAAGATGGTTGTGACGTACAAAGATTGGCACGAGATGCTGCCGTTTGCCTTGCACGGTTATCGTACGACGGTGCGTACATCGACCGGGGCAACTCCTTTCTCCTTGGTGTACGGTATGGAAGTTGTCCTGCCGTTAGAAGTGGAGATTCCTTCTTTGCGGGTTTTGGTTGATGTGAAACTCGACGAGGCAGAATGGATTACGAATCGTTTGAACCAACTCAGCCTAATGGACGAGAAGAGGTTAGCATCGATTGCATTTGGTCGCCTGTACCAAAGCCGAATGAAGAAAGCTTATGATAAGAAGGTGCGTCCTAGAAGCTTTCAGACGGGTGATCTCGTCCTGAAGAAGATTCTTCCGCCACACTCCGATCACCGGGGCAAGTGGACTCCGAATTACGAAGGGCCGTATGTCGTCAGCAAGGTCTTCTCGGGAGGAGCTTTGTTGTTATCCACGATGGATGGTGAAGATTTTGCATCCCCGGTGAACGCGGACGCAGTTAAAAAATACTTTGCTTGAAAGAGACCCGCTGGACAAAAAAGAAAGAGTCCAGGCAAAAAAGGGGCATCCCGGCGAACCAAAAACAGAATAAAAGGTTCGGGCAAAAATTAGGGATATATTGAAAAAATGTACACCCGCGAAGTCGAAAACCTACACTGGGCGACTTCGGCAAAAAAGGGTATCCCGGTGAACTGAAAACCCGTAAAGGGCGGTTCACGCAAAAGTTAGGGATTTTAATAAGCAAATGACTGCGTTCCGCGTGTGGACTTTCATTGTTTAGTGGTTTGGAGGACCTGAGGGCCGTTTATCTGAATCAATCTCTTCCGAAGCTGAAGCGTCGGAGAAGTATCGAAGTCGAGTGGGTCTTAGAGGGATCAACTCATGGTGTTCGTCTATGCCTCGTTGCCGACATTTGTATATACTGATGTATATTTATGTTTTCTTTTTTGCGCGGCTTCCTCATTCCAGGAGCTTGCCTCTGTTGTAAAACATTTTGTGCCCAGTCAGGGGTTTCGCCATCAATAAAATGCACATTATTCAGCAATTCTGCTTGCCTGTATAGCATTTATCTGTTTTGTTTGCGAATGGAAACGCCGATGTTTTTAATAAAATGCGCATACATAAACTTACGGGCCTAGGCCCATTGATTGTTGAAACAATTAATCACCTGAATATTGTCACGAGATAATAACGTTGATAGGCCCCTTTGAGGAGGGTATCTTGTCTGGTTGTTTGTGTTGTTGCAGGTGTAGCACCTTCCAGGCGATGTGTCGTGCGCATCCCCGAAGCAGGGCGAGCCCTCCTTCTCCAGCAGAGTTCAGTGGTCTCTCCTCCGCAGAATCTGAACGCAAGGTAGTAAGCATTGATATGTCTCCCCAGGCAGAGATGATTCTCTTCCCCAAGCAGACGCATCCTGAAGGAACGTCACCTCATCAGCTGAGTCAAGTGCCGAAGTTCATATGTCCCCAGCACCGGGTCACAAGTGCAGATTTCATAGGAATGTTCGGGTGCCGAAGCTCGAGTTTGCCCCCAGTAAAGACGCCGGAGCAGATGTTTCCCCCCAGCACCGGGTCGCAAGTGCAAGTCTTGTAGGAAGCTGTTCGATGCAGTAACTGATGGTGCCAGACTGAAGCCTCCTGCGGAATTGAGATTCCCCATCAGAGTCGTATTCTCTCCCGAAGTCGGATGATTCCCTCTTCCCCAGTAGAGTGTTGGAACAGCTGATGCTGTATTCCCCTGCAGAGTTGTACTCTCCCCCGAAGTCAGAGGTTTCTTTCTTCTCCAGCGAAATTGAAATTCCGCATCAGAGTCGTACTCTCCCGTTGAAGTAGAATGATTTCTCCCTCCCCGGCTGAGTCCGCTAACCCCCAAGAGAGCCGAATCCTTGAAAGCAGTTGGGACCATGAGTGGATTTTCCCTAGCAAAGCATTGAACAACTGATGCTGTATTTCCCCAGGGTCGCACTCTCTCCAGCGAAGCAGAATGATTTCTCTTTCCTCAACCGAGTTTGCAGATGTCCAAAAGAGCCGAGTCCTTGGAATTTGATCAGATCATGATTGGCTTTCCCAGTGGAGTGTTTAGCAGCTGAAGTTGTTTCCCCACAGAGTTATCCTCCCCAGAAGAGTAGCCGAGACGGCCACGCAGTTTATTCTCGCGATTGATATCAGCAAGTCCGGGTTCTCGTATAGCTTCGTCCCCTGCAGTAATCAGCTGAAGTTGTTTTCCCTGCAGCGGTCAACAGAAGATCAATTCCCCAGACAGCGTCCGATTGATATTGGCGTGTCCACGTTCTCCTCAGCAGGATGATTCCTCTATCTGAGTAGTCCTTTCTCCTTGACAGGAGAATTTCCCCCTCGGCATTTTTTTTGATGACGGGATCGCATCATTGTGCATGATTGCATAGCATTTAGCATAAACGCATAAGCATTTCCACCGTGTGGGGCATCGCGCTGAAGCATACGCATCATAAGCACGATCTAGGTTATTATCATTCTTGTTTTACAGGCGTTCCACCAAGAGACCAGTTGCTCAGGACGATCCCTGATATTCTCTCCAACGAGGTCGCTTTCTTAAGATGATTCTTAAAGACCCCGGTGTAATTCCCACAGTCGCTCGCTCAGGATGATTTTTTTGAGATCCCCAGTGAAGTCTTCAGTTCAAGACGATCCCTCAGCAGGGCCGTTTGCTTAAGATGATTCTTAAGACCTCAGCGCAGTTTCTCGAGTTGGTTGCTTAGGATAATTCTTGAGCTCCCCAACAAGAGTTGCCCAGGAGGATTCCTGGAATACCTAGTAGAATAAAGTCTCCAGAATGGTTATCGGTTCAGGATGATTCTTGAAGGTGCCTGACAGAGTTTGTTCAAGATGATTCTTGAAGTCCTTAGCAGCGTGATATGTTTGCTCCAACGGTGATGTCTAATCTGAAGATTGACTTCATAAACGCCTGAAGGCGATATCAGAATGTTCCTGTGGATTCGGATTTCCGTGTTGATGAATCAACGTGTGTCTGAAGACAAAGTTCAAAAGTTTGTAGACGCAGCTTTTGTATTCAAGGTGATCCGTGTTGGCCTGAAGACCAATTCAATTATCCTGAGGTGATGATTGATCGCGATCGAATGAATAGTGTTTCTTCTGACTGAAGTCGAAGATGTTTCTCCAGCTGAAGCGGAGTTTGCCTGAAGGCAAAGTGTTTGAATCCCCGTAGAGTCATGAATGGCTCAGGATACCAATTCTCTGACTGAAGTCACAGATTTCCCAAGCTGAAGCGAAGGTGCCTGAAGGCAAGGTTATCCCCAAGGTCATGAATGACCTAGGATTCATTTTTCGGACTGAAGGCCGAAGTATATCCCTGACTGAAGTCTCGAATACTCTATAGCAGAGGCGGAGTTGCCTGAAGGCAGATCCATGTATCCTTGAAGGCCAAGGACCATTTCTTTAGACTGAAGTCGAAGATACCTCCTACAGAGTTGCCGACAGGCAAAAGTTTACATCCTTGGAGGCTAAGGATGCTTATCTTCAGAAGTACTTGAAGATCTTTTCTAGCTGAAGCTGGAAGTGGCCAGGGGCCAGGGTTTCATATGTCTTTGATGTTGAAGTTCTACGGTGGGCAGTGTGCAGTAGTATTCGGATGTTCGTTATGGTTCTGAGGGTGAACCCCAGATCAGAGCGTGCTTGGTTGAGTCTCTCATCTCCAGCGGAGTAGTTTCAAATACGCAAGTGTACCTGTTGTTCCATTTACCAGGGGTGAACCCCAGGTCAGATTTGTTCAGCGTTCGTTGGCGGCGAGGTCAGATGATGTTTGTTCGACGGCGAGGTTGAATGTCGTTTTGACGGCGAGGTCAGATCATGTTTGTGTTCGACGGCGAGGTTGAATGTTTGTGTTCGACGGCGAAGTTGAATGTTTGTTTGACGGCGAGGTCAGACTCTTTAAATCCCCCAGCAGAGATGATGATTGTGCGACGGCAATGTCGAGTGTCTCTCAGAGTGATGTTTGTGTCCGACGGCGATGTCAGATTCTATAGTCTTCCAGCGGCGATGTTGGGTGTCGTGATGAAGTTCACGTGGATAACTGACGGCGATGTCAGATCAGTATTTATAGAGCGGCTAATATTGCAGTATTCGAAGATTTGTTCCCCGCAGAGTATCATGTGCTCGAGCAGTTGGCAAATTTTCGGGTTTACCGGTATTCAATCGTCTCGCACCTTGATTGGTTGAGAGCTGTTCGCTTCTCACCCAGTCAGGTTCAATCCGTTTGAATAGGGGCAGCTGTTGCACCCCAAAATTTGACCAACAATTATTTACTCATTAAGTGTTTGAAAGTTGTTACCTTCATCAGAAAGTTCAAGAGATCCTCAGAGGAATTGGGTGAAACCAGGGTTGTGTGTCTCATAACTTGAGAGTTGTGGGAGCTCCTCAGATGATTCTGAGACTTTGAGATTGAACTTGAAGCTTTGAGAAAGCCTATGAGATGTCTTGATAGCCATCATAAATCCCAGAGAGGTCATTGTGCAAGAATTCAGAAGATTCAACCATGAATGGTAGAATTAGGGTTTTGACTGGGTCAATCCTAGATCAGCTGAAGATTTGGAGAAGGTTGAGACTTAATCCAAGGGCCATGAGATCATGGAATTATGTATGGAGATGTTATAAAGAGTATTCCTAGACCAACTCATCATGATTGAGGAGTTTGAGAAGTTTTGAGTTAGGGTTTCTGAGGATTGTCAGTGAAAAACCCTAATTTGATCCCTATCTTCCAGGCAGTTTTAGCTAAATATGTGATTGATATCTAATCTTCCCCACAACATGAATGTTGTAGAGCTTGTTCTTAGCTTTAATTTGAGTGGTAGAAGTCCTTGATAGGAGTTGCAGAGCTCAAGTTATGGTTTTGACAAATTACAGGTCAGCTGAGGTGTGTGAATCTGGGTCCTTGAAAGTCACCCAACTTGCAGACAACTTTTTCCCTAGTAGGATGATTCCTATGATTTCTTGGTCAACATGAATGTTGAAGAGCATCTTCTTAGCTTTCTATAGAGTACTAGAAGTCCTTGACAGGATTTGTAGAACTCAACTTATGGTTTGAACAAGACAGGGGTATTTTGGTCATTTGGTGATTATAGGTCATTTTAAGAAAAGGCCATATCTCCCATTTCCAAGCCTCAAATGGAAAAACTCAAAACATCAAAGTTGTTAAAAATGGGATTTTAAGCCTAGAAAAGTGGTCATGAGTTATTGAAAGAGATTGTAGCAAGGATTTTCATGATTGGGTAAAAATGACCTAAAAATGGCTTATAAGTTAAAAAAGTTGAAATGGAATTTTGGTTTAGGAGATGTACAAATCCAAAATGGGTCATCCAATATTTCATTTTGACTCCAAACATTATTTTAAAAACAATGGTTCAAGTATAATTTTGATTTGAGGTCTCAAAATGGAGGTTGCTTTGTAATTTTCATTCTTGCATAATAAGGCAACTTGAGAAACTTCACATAAAGCAAAACCAAAGCTTGTTTTTCACTCATTCCTTTTCAATATCTCATAAGGGGAGATTTTAAAGCCAAATTGAAAGGCTTAAGGCATGAGATAAGGGATATACAATGTATCATTTCATGAGAAATTCCATAACATTCTAGCACTTTCCATGAGTTTCTAGACTCTTCTTTTGATTGTTATAAAAAGGATGAATCACCATGAGAGCAAGGTTGGTGAAAGTTGCTGAGTTCATTGGAAAGAGTGAGAGAGAAAGTGACATTCCAAGATTCCTTCAAAATCAAGCAAGCTTCAATTTCTTCTTCTACAAGCCTCATCTATCCCAATTCTTGCAAACAGAAAGGTATCCACCATTGGAGGAGCATTTGGAGAAGATTTCAAGCCTTGAATCAAGCTCTAGCACCACTCACCATTGATCTTTAGCAGGTTGGTAACTTGATCCATAAGTCCTTATTTAGGTGCATTCTGTTAGAATTTTAGGTGGAAAGATAGCATTCTAGGTTAGAGGAAGATTTTCTGAAAGTTTGAGAGGGATCCATGGAGTTTCGTGGCAGGGTGCCAATTCTTGCAAGATTGATAATAGGTTGTTCATGGAGTTTTAATGGATATGGTATAGTTTAGAATGGCTAGGGTAACATGGAGAACAAGTTTACATCATTAGATTGAAGCTCTATCATGTTTGATCTCAGAGAATCATGGTGGAACCCAAACGTTCGTGTGTTCTGTTAGAGTGATATGAGGGGTTTCAGGGAAAACTATTGGTATAGTCGTGTTCATGGTGATCATTAGCACAAGTTTGCTCTTGGAAGCTTTGGATTTCATTGAGGGATCAAAGAGAACGAGTGGATTGAAACTCTGGCATGGAGTTAGGGTTTCTGAAACCCTAGATGGTGTTTTGGAGAAGACGAGCTTGTCACCGTTGGATTAGCCTGGATATTTGACTTCTTCATCTGATTGCACGACCAAGATTCAATTTCAAAAACGGAGGGAAATATTACGAGTAAAACGCAGCATTTACTTAAGTAGTAGACATTGGGCTCAGCCATCCAGTGATATTCGCACCCCACCCAGAAGCCCAATCCAGAAATGAACTAAAAATGATTGCTATTCACACCGTATCCTTTCCAATTTTCTGGTGATTTTCTTTTAATTTTCTGAAGCACGTGGGCTTGATATTCGCACCCCCAGGTTCTTGGCCCATCAGGATATTGAACTGGGCGCCTTTTCTTTTTCCACCCCCCATCCCATTTTCCTTATAATTTCTTATTTTATTTCTTTTATATTTTCTTGCATATTAAAAAATCCATATAAAATAGAAAACTTAATATTTTTTAATGCTTGTTTTTTTCACATATTCATAATCATGTCTAGAAAAATGTAAACAAATAAAATTCCATTTTATTTTCCTTTTAATATTTTTAGCATATTATTCTTGTAAATAGTCTTTTTAATTGATTTTAGTTGATACTTGATTTTGTAGGATTTCTTTTAGGACTTTCCCTTAGGATTTTTGAGCCCTTCTTTTTGGCATAGTTAGGTATTGAATCATAGTTCATATAGGATTTAATTCACAATTTGTAGATTAAAATTTGATATAGTTTGCTTGTTTGACATTTAGGTGCTCAAATTAGGGTTTTAGGTTGTATAAGTAGATTTAACAATTTTGTTTTGGGGTTTATAGGCCAAATTAGTGTATGGGGAATATATGGGTTAAGGGTAAGTATGTATAGAATCCCCTAGAATTTTGCTAGAATATTATATGGTGTTTTAGTATTTTTAATTGATTTTTGAATGTATGGATAATATGTGTGTTGCTTAAAGGCATAGTTTGTATTGTTCTGCCTTCTTTCCTTCTCCTTTGAGTGTGTGAGCTTTGAAGATTGAGTTGAAGACCTTGTGGATCATCATTGAAGCTTTGAAGACCTTGTAGAGGAGCTTAGTTTTAGCTTTTGTTGGTTCTGTTTATAGGTTTATAGGTACATAGGTAGAGCTTTAGATAGCATAATTTCATTCAATAAACAAGGAGTGTCTTGTTCACCTCCTTCCTTCTCTATGATATAAAGTCCCTTAGGGGTATTCACCTCTCTCCTTTGGAAGGATTAGTGACCTTTCCCTATAAGGTAGAACTTTGAGAGAGCCTTTCTTTTTGATGTTAAGTCCTCAATGGCATCCTTTGGAAGTCAGGGAGCACTTTAACATCCTCACTTCATCTTATGGATTAAGTCTTGTTTGCTAGAGCATTTGAGACATTGAAGATAGAAGCTGAAGCTTTGAAGAGGATGATTCCTTGAAGATTACTGAAGTCTGAAGACTTTGTGAAGATCAAGTTGATACCTGAATATCCCTGAAGATAGTGAAGCCTGAAGGTGGAGCTGATCAAAGAAGCTGAAGTTTAAGGGGGAAGATGAGTTGATACTCATGTTGTAAGGTTGATACCTGGGGAGCAATTGATGATTGAAGTCTGAAGATTGAGTTGCTGCTGGAGGAGCTGAGGCTTTCTTCTGTTTTCTTTTCTGTATTGTGTGTTTTGTCTGATTTGTCTGTTGCATTAGACTAAGTTCATCTAGAGTAAGTTCAGTCTAGGAGCATGATTGCATTAGAGGTTGAGTTGCTCCCTCTGCTTGTATTGTTATTGCGTGGCTTTGCTTGTGGGTATTCGGTAGAGCCCAGCTCCCTTGCCCATGTTGTTTGTTCGCCTGATGGCATTTTCATTTCCTTTATCTGTATGATTGCAGTTTACTGTTTATTGCTTGATAGCATGTTGTTTATTTTTCAGTATGATTGCTGTTATTTCATGACTGGCTTGAGGTTTAGACGAGCTTGTGGAGGCTGAAGCCCCACACACATTTCCTCCCTCAATTCCATTGCATGCATTTTACTGTTAAGCTGATGCTTCGTCTATTTTGGTGTATCATTGACATGATCCCTCAGGACTCTCATTTCCTTTGATAAGGATTTGATGATAGACTTTTAGGTTGAAACCTATGCATGACAACTTCTAGGAGTTCCCTGTTCAAACCTCAACCATAGGATGAATCCATGGCATGATAACAGTAGGACTTGATAGTCTCCCTCCTAGTTGGGCCTGTTCTCTTCTCATCTCAAAACAGTTTAAGATACAGTAATCATGAATGATTTCTTTCGTACGTTACGAGCCTTAAGCTATCTGAGAAAGGATTGTGGGAGAATTTCTCTTCCATAGTCTGGATGTTTAGTATGGTACCCTTTGGGTGACATGCGACGCATTCACTCTCAGGTCATAGTCTCTAGTGCGGTTGAAATCGCAAATACAATAAAAAACACTTCTTTCGTAAAAACAGGAAATAAACCGTAGTTTCCCGAACTACGTTTGCTCTGATCTCTCATACCTGTTGAGAGTACGTAGGCATAGGATGCGATGTCCTAGCGAGCAACCTTTCCCCATAACCCTTCGTAGGTCGAACTACGTTGACTCTGATTTCTCATTCTCTGATGAGAATACGTAGGCATAAAGTGCGACGCTTTGCCGAGTCATTTTTCTTTTCTTTTTCAGCCAGCCTTGATAGGTAGATAGAATAAAACCAACCCGTCCAAGTAAACAAACAAGCGAGGATCCCGTCGAGTACGACGGACGTGAGGGGTGCTAATACCTTCCCCTTGCGTAACCGACTCCCGAACCCAGACAAGGGTTGCGATGACCTTGTCTTACCCTTTTTCGTCAGGTTTTTCCGATCGTTTCCTTTCCCGCTCTGAGGGATAAATAACGAAAGGTGGCGACTCTTCTGTCATGCCGGCACCTTATTCTCGCGCAAGCGACACATATGTTCTTCTCACCTTCGGGTTGAGCCTGCCTTCGGGTTCTACGCCTGTTTGTTTAACAGATGTCTGAAGGCGAGGTCAGATGTTCTTCTCATCTTCGGGTGGACCGACCTTCGGGTTCGATGCCTGTTTGTTTAACAGATCCCTGACGGCAAGGTCAGATATTCCTATGAACTTCGTGTTGAGTCGGGCTTCGAGTTCGATCCCTGTTTGTTTAACTAATGCATGAAGGCGAGGTCAAATGTTCCTCCCAAATTCAAGTTGAGCCGGCCTTCGGGTTCGATGCCTGTTTGTTTAACAGATGCCTGACGGCGAGGTCAGATGTTCTTCTCAACTTCGGGTTGAGCCGGTTTTCAGATTCAATGCCTGTTTGTTTAATAGATGCTTGACAGCAAGGTCAGATGTTCCTCTTAACTTCGTGTTGAGCCGACCTTCGGATTCGATGCCTGTTTGTTTAACAGATGCTTGACAGCGAGGTCAGATGTTCTTTTCAACTAAGGGTTGAGATGGTCGTCGGGTTCGATGCGTGTTTGTTTAACAGATGCCTGATAGCGAGGTCAGATGTTCTTCTCAACTTTGTGTTGAGTCGGCCTTCTGGTTTGATGCCTGTTTGTTTAACAGATGCCTGACGGCGAGGTCAGATGTACTTCTCAACTTCGTGTTGAGCTGGCCTTCAGATTCGATGCCTGTTTGTTTAATAGATGCCTGACGGTGAAGTCAGATGTTCTTCTCAACTTCGGGTTGAGCCGGCCTTCTAGTTCGATGCCTGTTTGTTTAACAGATGCATGACGTCGAGGTCAGATGTTCTTCTCAACTTCGGGTTGAGCCACCTTCAGGTTCGATGCATGTTTGTTTAACAGATGCCTGGCAGCGAGGTTATATGTTCTTCTCAACTTTGGGTGGAGCCGGCCTTCGGGTTAGATTCCTGTTTGTTTAACTGATGCCTGACAGTATAGGTTAGATGTTCTTCTCAACTTTGGGTTGAGCCAACGATCAAATTCAACGCCTGTTTGTTTAACAGATGCCAAACAGCGAGGTCATATGTTCTTCTCAACTTCGGGTTGAGCCGGCCTTCGGGTTCGATGCCTGTTTGTTTAACAGATCCCTGTCGACGAGGTGAGATATTCTTATTAACTTCGTGTAGAGCCAACCTTCGGGATCGATGCCTGTTTGTTTAATAGATGCCTGACGATGACGTCAGATGTTCCTCTCAACTTCGTGTTGTGCCGGCCTTCGGGTTCGATGCCTGTTTGTTTAACTAATGCATGACGGCGAGGTCAGATGTTCCTCCCAAATTCAAGTTGAGCCGGACTTCGAGTTCGATGTCTGTTTGTTTAACAGATGCCTGACGGCGAGGTCAGATGTTCTTCGCAACTTCGTGTTGAACCGACCTTCGGGTTCGATGCTTATTTGTTTAACAGATGCTTGACAGCGAGGTCAGATGTTCTTCTAAATTAAGGCTTGAGATGGTCGTCAGGTTCGATGCCTGTTTGTTTAACAGATGCCTGACTGCGAGGTCAGATGTTCTTCTCAACTTTGTGTTGAGTCGGCCTTCGTGTTTGATGCCTGCTTGTTTAATAGATGCCTTAAGGCGAGGTCAAATGTACTTCTCAACTTCGTGTTGAGCCGGGCTTCGGATTTGATGCCTGTTTGTTTAACAGATGCCTGACGGCGAGGTCAGATGTTCTTCTCAACTTCGGGTTGAGCCGGCCTTCTGTTGCACCCCAAAATTTGCCCAATATTTCTTTACCTAGCTTGTGTTTCATCTCATTCACATTAGCATTATCATTTGCATTTCATTGACATGTACGTAGGAGATCAAGAGGTATGAGTACCAATCAGGGGCTACACAAGACTATGAAGCTAGCTAAGAAGGTTATTCAGATGCTCAAGGGTTGATATCCTTGTCAGAGAAGTTAAAACATCCTCAGAGGGAGTGATTGAAGCCAAGAAGGTGTGCCTCCTAACTTGAGAGTTATGGGAAGCCATCAGATGATTCTGAAGCCATGAAGATGGACTTGAGGTCTTGAGAGAGCTCATTAGAAGTTTTGAATATCACTTTGGAGCCTAGACAGGTCATTGTGCAAGATTAAGAAGCCTCAGCCATGATTGGTGCAGCTAGGGTTTGACTGGGTCAACCCTAAGTCAACTGATGATTTAGAGAAGGTTGAGACCTAATTCAAATGCCATGTGATCATGGATTGATACATTGAGATATTATAAGGATGATTCCAAGGTCAACTCATCACTGAAGAGTTTGAGAAGTTGCAAGCTAGGGTTTCTAAGGCTTGACAGTGTAAAATCCCCTAGTTTGACCCCTATCTTCAAGGCAGTTTAGCTCAAGATGTGGTTGTCATCTCATCTTTCCCTAAACATGAATGTTGTAGAGAATGGTCTTAGCTTGAATTTGAGTGCTAGAAGTCCTTGATAGGATTTGTAGAACTCAAGTTATGACTTTGACAAGTTACAGGTCATCTGAGGTATGTGAATTTGGGGGCTTGAAAGTTGTCCAACTTGCATGAAACTTTTTCCCTAGAAGGATGATTCCTATGAACTTTTGGTGAACATGAATGTTGTTCCTTATCCTCTTAGCTTTCTAGAGAGTACTATAAGTCCTTGATAGGATTTGTAGAACTCAAGTTATGGCTTTGACAAGTCAAGGGCATTTTGGTCATTTGGAGATTATAGGTCATTTCAAGCACAAGGCCATAACTCCTATTTCCAAGCTTCAAATGGGAAAATGTTCAACATCAAACTTGTTCAAAATGATGTTTTAAGGCTATTCAAGAGGTCATGAGATGTTGGAAGTGCTTGTAGCTCAAAGTTGCAAAAATGACCTAAAATAAGGGTATAAGTTAAATGAACCAAAGTTGGAAATTGATATTTTTGATCTACATGTCCAAACCAAGGCATGTAATATATCATTTTGACTCTAAAACACATTTTAAGAACATTGGTTTAGCCACATTTTTGAATTGAAGTGTAATTTGTGGACTTGCTTTGAAAAGTAGTTACTTACATCATAAGTAACATTTGCAAAACCCAAATTCAAGGCATGGTCAAGGTCCCTTGCAAGCCAAACACTTCCAAAATGTCATCAGGGGAGAAATTGGAAGGAATTGAGAATGATTTCAGGCTGTTAGCAGAGTTGTGCACACCATGGCATGTGATTGAAATTCTCATGACATGAGAGATTGAACTTCTCATTAAAAGGATCTAGAGGTTTCTAGATCATCCACACATGTTCTATATATTGAGTAGAGGTGATCCAAGGCCAAGGTTGGTGATGATTGAAGGAGAGAGCAGAGATTGAGATTGAAATTTCATTGCTTGCAATTGAATTCGGTTACATCATTTCACTCACTTTCCATCCATTTTCTTGATTGCAATCTCTTCCATGGATGATAGGGAATGATTCCAGATCATAATCAAAGGGAATTCGTGGCTGATTGGTGTTCTTGAGCTCAGATTTCTCCACCTGCAACTCAGATTTGAATCCAAGAACTGAAGTCATTTCAATCAGTTCTATTGCATACAGAAGCTTGGAAGTGATTCACTAAAGGAGTCTGGAGCATTTGAGGGCTTGATTTGAGGTCTTGCTACTTCTGTGCACGCGAAATTTTCAGGTTGGTAACCTTCGATCTCTGGCTTATTTTAGTTAGAATCAATAGGAATTAGGATGATAGATGCATTGTAGAACGGTGTAGGAAGGTTTTCAGATCGTTAATTTGAGAATTAGTGACCAATTAGGGATGTTTCCATTTTCGGTTGAGAGTTGGTTCTTGCGAATATTGAGGATTTAGGTTGAATTAAGGGCATGAATGAATTCGTGAGGAAATTTGGGACATGTTTCATTAAGGGATCGTGGCCTATGGTGGACTCTATGTTAAACTAGGGTTGTGGAATGGTGACCGGAGGAAGTCACCGTTGGTGGTTTTTGGGCGCGCAGGTGACCTGAGTTGCAGAGATTTGAAACGAGGAAGATGACTTGATAGCCATCAGATCAAGGTTGGACTTTGGCCACGCATGCATTTCATTTTGTGAAGAGTCTGAACTTTAATGAAACGCATCGTTTCATTTAGTTTCTGATTTTGGGCTTAAGGATCCAAGCGCTACCTGCACCCCCTGATGGCCCAATTGCTAAAATGAACTGATTTTCATTACTATCTGCACCGTGTGTTTGTCATTTTATTTGGATTTTCTTCATTTTATTCATGGTTCTTGATAAAATCATAAAAAAATGGAAAAATGATTCAATTGACTCCATTCTTTTTGCATTAGATTCATGATAGGGTCTAGTATTTTTTAGATAAAAAATATTTTTATTTCATGCATTTTCTGATTTTATGGGAATTTTCACATTTTAATTGATATTAAAATAGTCATGTTTAATGCTTGATGTTGTGGAATTTTGTGTGATTAATTGGTGATGATTCTTGCCCTGATTTTTTGTGAGTAGTTAGTATAGATATGCATGCTCCCCATAGATTTTTCTCACATTTTTGTGATGAACATAGGTGGTAGTTTAGGTTGAAACCTTAGAAGCTCCATTTTTAGGGTTTATGGTTGATACCTTTGGATTTAGGACTTAATTCTAGGACTTAATAGATGATTTAGTCTCTGGTTTTTGTATGAGGCATTCTTAATTGAATTAGGATCCCTTAGGAATTTTTGTAGAAATTTATAATATAGTTTACTATTTTTGATTGATTTTAGTTTAGGTGCTAACTTTAGATGATTCTAATGAACTAATTCCACTAGATTAACTTCTTTAGTTCCCTTAGATTAGGGTTTTGTTTTGCTTGCTCTTGGATGATGATGAAGGCAAGTTGAAGATGCATTGGATTGCTTGTGGTGTAGTTTTGATTAGGTTAAGATTAGGGTTTTGTAGGCAGAGCTTCTAGATAGTTCTCTTCCTTCATAAACATGGATGATGTTGATCACTTCCATTCTTCCCTATGATGAAAGGTCCCTTTGTAAAGGCCTCATCCCCCCTTTGGTAGGATGTGTGGCTCTTTGCAAGTTAGTAGAACCTTTGAGGGTCCCTTTCTCTAATGATAGGATGCTTAGTGGTGACCTTTGGTCTTCACTCTGCTACCAATCCTCCAAACTTTGCTCTTGATGGATGCATCTTTCTCCCTTGTTAGAGGATGGAGTTCCCTGCTTGAAGAAGATTCAAGGATGAAGTTGAAGCTTCTGTGTGTTTGAAGATTACTCTGAGAAGCTGAAGCTTCTAGATGAAGAGGACCAAGTTGAAACTTGTGAAGAGGATCCAATTGAGATTGAGTGAAGAGCTGAGGCTTGAAGAAATAACAAGTTGATACTTATGTTTGATGGGTTGAAACCTTGGAGAAGCAAGTTGATACTTGTTATTCAGGATGATAGCCTTGAAGGGTGGTTGATAGACTGCTGTCAGGGGACTTCTTTGCTGTAAAGTTGTAGGGGTGGTTGATCTGCTTTCTTGACTGTTTGCTTTCTGTGCAACTGTATTGATGTGCCTTGTGTGATTTGCTTGATGCATTAGAATAAGTCCATAATTAGACTGACTTAAGCTAGGAGCATGATTGCATTATAGGTTGAGTTGCTCCCTCTGCTTGTATTTTTACTGTATGGCTTTGCTTGCGGGTATTCGGTAGAGCCCTGCTCCCTTGCCTATGTGGTTTGTGTTTGCTTGATAGCATGTTATTTCTTCTGTATGATTGCAGTTTCTCCTATTTTGCTTTATAGCATTTTATCTTCTGTATGATTTCTGTTATTCATATCTGGCTTGAGGTTGAGATGAGCTTGTGGAGGTTGCTGCCCCACTCACATTTCCTCCCTCACTTGCATTGCATGCATTTTACAGTTGTTTACTGTTTACTGTTTAAGCTGATGCTTTATCTGTTTCTGTTTATCATTGACATGATCCACTAGGACTCTCACTTCCTTTAATAAGGAAGTGATGATTAAAACTTTAGGTTGAAACCTATGCATGATAACTTCTAGGAGTTCCCTGTTTCAAACCTCAACCATAGGATGAATCCTTGGCATGACAATAGTAGGACTTGATAGTCTTCCCCTTAGTTGAGCCTGTTCTCTCTTCTCATCTGAAAACAAATTAAAATACAGTAATAAAGGCTAACTGATGTCGTACGTTACGAGCCTTAAGCTATCTGAGAAAGGATTGTTGGAGAGTTTCTTTTCAACAGTTTGGATGTCTAGTATGGTACCCTTTGGGTGACATGCGACGTATTCACTCTCAGGTCATAGTCTCTAGTGCGATACTAGTTGCAAACAAACATAAAAAACAGTTCTTCCGTAAAAGACAGAAAACAAACTTCAAACCTTTTTGCCCCGTGGGCCCATAATTCAAAGGAAGCTTTTCTGAAGAAAAGAGTGTCGTTAACTCCTAGTTCTACCGCAAATGGTAACGCCTAAGTATCCAAGGGTCGAGCCGCGTACACCAAATTGCTGGAACTGTTTGTTAACCCTACTCGATAAAACAGATGAATCAGAATCCCCATAATCCGTATTATCCCGAACTACGTAAGCTCTGATCTCTCAAGCGTGTTGAGAGTACGTAGGCACAATACTGACGTATTGGCGAGCCACCTTCCCCCGTAACCCGTAGTTAGTCGAACTACGTTGACTCTGATTTCTCATTCTCTGATGAGAATACGTAGGCATAAAGCGCGACGCTTTGCCGAGTCATTTCCTTTTCTGTTTAAGCCAGCCTTGATAGGTAGATAGATAAAACTAACCCGTCATATAAACACAACAAGTGTGGACCCCATCGAGTACGATGGACGTGAGGGGTGCTAATACCTTCCCCTTGCATAACCGACTCCCGAACCCAGACAACGGTTGCGATGACCTTGTCTTATACCTTTTTGTCAGGTTTTTCCAATCGTTTCCTTTCCCGTTCTGAGGGATAAATAACGAAAGGTGGCCACTCTTCTGTTTTGCCTGCACCTTATTTTCGCGGAAGCGATAGCTGGCGGCCCTGCTGGGGACTTGATAGTTTCCTGGGATCCAACGTCCCTTACGCGAGTCAATCTGGGGATCCAACGTCCCCTGCGAGAGTCAATCCTAGCGCTTGTATGATTACTTGTTGGGTTGTGTTTGTTTATCGCATTTTATTTCCCGCATTTTATTTTCAGTATGATATAATTATCTGTGCTGTTGTGGGAAGGGCATTCTGATGAGTGAAAAGCCAGACCCAGGCTTGAGTGTACCTAGCATTAGTTGTGGAAATTAGTGGGTGCGTGCTTGCTTTGCAGGCACTAGTGTCTCATGAAATCCATGCTCAGACGAGGTTCTCCCGGTTGACTTCTTTTTCAACCCTTTGGGTTGAGGGGGTTGTTGGTTTGGAGGATTGTCGACTTTTGGGACCGATCATTTGGAATTCAGCCGAGTGAGGCCGCTTCATGAGTTGGTGATGCCACACCTTCTGGGTATCGTATCACCCCTCTTGAATGTCTGTGACGCTGATGACCGCATAGGATTCCGAACTTGTGTCAGTTTAGGTCCATACCTGTGAGCAGGGTCGGGTTTGTTGCAGGAAACTTTAACCTTCAGACTACCTGGTTTTCTTGATAGTGAATCAGTTTTGTTGGTACCAGAGGATCTCATCAGCAGATGTATGTTTGTTCTTGACAGAGCAGAGTTTTGGTCCTGTATCGGAGGCCCTTATTATCCGATGTTTGTTCTTGACAGAGCAGGTTTTTGGTTGGGATCAGAGGATCTCATCAGCAGATGTATGTTTGTTCTTGACAGAGCAGCGTTATGGTTCTGTATCAGAGGTCCTTATTTTCAGAAATATGTTTGTTCTTGACAGAGCAGAGTATTGGTCCTGTATCAGAGGTCCTTATTATCAGATATGTGTGTTCTTGACAGAGCAGATTTGTGGTCCGGTACCAGGGTTTTCTTCTTATCAGATATAGTGGTTGTTCTTGATAGAGCAGGATTATGGTTTTGTTGATACAAAATCTCCACAGCACAGTTGTCTTGATCTCCTGCTGCATGATTGCATTTTGCATTGCTTTGCGTACCCATTTGCATTTCATTAACGTGTGTCTGTGTTTCAGGTACCGTTTCCCCCGATTCAGGATTTCTGGCCTTCTATTGCGCTATTATGGGTTCTCTGAGGAAGACCGTGGCTTACAAGATCCTTGCCCCTGATGTTGTTCGGCTGACTGGTTTGATTGCTTTAGTAGATGATTCTGTGAGAGATGAGTTCAGAAAGTCTTACGGCAAACTGCTCAGTTTGGTTCGTAAACCTTCTGTGTTTGAGTTGAATGGGTTGCACGCCTTGTTGCAGTTCTACGATCCTCCATTGAGATGCTTTACTTTCCAGTTGAGCCTAATCTGGCTAGTCTAGCTCCGTCACTTCATCTGGATGCCTCCGAGTTGGTATTGTCTAGTTGGAACAAGGTTCCCGGTTTCTCCTTGCAGTTCTTGGTGGGAAAAGCTCAGCAGTGCGCCAAAGACGGATGTTGGGTCGTGTTCAACGCCATTCTCGCTCTGTGCATATATGGCATCATTCTGTTCCCCAATATGCCTGACTTTGTGGACTTCGACGCCTTCCACATCTTTGCTTCAAGGAATCCAGTCCCTACCTTGATAGGAGATGTCTACCATTCCATCCACTACAAAAACGAGAACAGAAGGGGCAAGAATGTCTCATGCTGTGTGCCCCTATTCTATAGATGGTTTGATAGTCATCTACCCAAGAAGGGTCCCTTTGCTTCGTCTGCAGCCACAACTGAGTGGTCTGAGCGTTTGATGAGTCTGTCAGCGGAGGATATTGCCTGGTTTGATAGAGATAGGTTGGGTACTGAAATCATCTTCAGCTGCAGCGGGTTTCCGAACGTGCCATTGATAGGCAGGAAGGGCTGTATAAACTATAATCTGTCTCTGTTGGTCCGACAGTTTGCTTACGCTTTGAGAGCTCCGCCGAAGGATGAAGAGGTGCAGGAATCTCTGTACCTCACTGGCCTTCTAGAGGGGGATATGTTATCTAAGCTTCAGCGCGCTTGGAATGGTATCAGTAAGAGGGGAAAACCATTGATGGGGAAAAGTAACAGTCAAGCCTACGCTCCGTATGTGACGTGGATCAGAGCCAGAGCAGATGCTATAGGGATGCCGTTTCCTCCTGCCAAGCCAGAAAGCCCTCCAGTGATTGAAGAGCCTACCACCGTGCCTATTCAGCAGCATAATCAGGTGTTAGCTGAGAGAGATGAGCTGAAAAAGGCAAATGAAGAATTGGAGAAAGAATTGGCGCAACTCAGAAGCGAGAGAAGCGAAGCCGTTCATTCCTTCAAGAGGCAGACCGAGCTGGTGAACCAGCTGGGGACAGATTTGACTAAGCAGATAGCGGAGCGCGAGTGCATGGGTCGAGACTTTAAAGCTGTCAACGATGTACTGGCCACGAAGAAGCAGCACTTAGACGAAGCGTATCGGAGGATATCCAAGTTTAACCAGCATTGGAAGGCCACCCTAGCCAACAGGAAAGAGCGGGAGGATAAGCTGATGCAATAGATCTCCAAGCTGAAAGCCCAGGTGACGGCCAATGAGAAAAGGTTTGATGAAGAAACCGCTCGCAGATATGCCGCTGAAGGCCAGCTCAACAAAGCTCTTGCTAACCTGAAGGAGCGCAAACTGACGTTTGAGTCCAAGAAGCGGAAGCTAGAAGATTATTTCGGCGAAGAAGCATGGGAAGATTCGGTCGAAGGTCTTCAGTACACTATTGTGCAGAGGGAGTTACTCGTCGAAGGGTTGCTCACTCAGCCTGATCGTCCAGAAACGAAGGGGTTGTTAGAAGAGTTTCGCGCCCGTGGCCGTGCTTGACTATTTGTATTCCTTTTGTTTTGATCGTTGCTGTATGCTGACCATCACCAGGCTTGTTGGTTGAGGTCATGCTATTGATTCATCTTGTACTCAGTGACGTTGTGTAATGCCTTGATGGGCTTTCTATATATATGAGATGTTATTTCCATGACTGGACTCGGGCTTCTTATTATCAGCACTGGCACTCTGGCACTAGGATCGGGGGGAATCTCCCTAACACACAGACACACGTTTGCATGAAGCATGAAGCATCTGCATAACGAGCACTTTGTCGTTTTTCCTAACCCTTTTGTGTTTTCAGGTTGTTTCAGGTTGTTCCAGGATTGATCAGAGACCTATCCACCGCTATCTGACCAGAGCAAATCAAACCAGAATCATGGAGCAAGTGCAAACTAATGTTCAGGAACTCCGCGAAAGAATGGACCGCTTCATGGAGCTCATGCAAGCGGTCGCCAATGGCCAGGATCAGCTCAGAGCCTTGGTTCAGCCTCTGATTTCAAGGGTTGATAGCAATGGCGTACTCCATGGTGGGACCGTGCCTACCCCTCCACCTGTTGAAACTCCTCAGAATGGCGTCCCTGCGACCGGGGGGAATGGCAGTGACAACGACAATGTAATAGCTAACATGGGACTCAATGGTAATACGACAGGCGTCGGTAATGGGAATTTTGAAGCTAACGTCAATGTTGGGCTGGGTAACGGCACTGCGGGTGTTGGAAATCTGCTTGGGCCTCAGCCGTGGTTAGAAGACCGTCAAGACGATGTGTTCTCTTAGAGAGGTGCTGAAGGGGAGCTGACTGCTGAAGCACGGCTTAGGTTCAAGGCACTCGAGGATAAGATGAGGAATATCGAGAACCAGAACACCCTGGGTGTTGATATGTCCAAGTTGGGACTGATTGCTGATTTCAAGGTGCCTCCCAAGTTCAAGGTACCTGACTTTGAAAAGTACAAGGGCACCACATGCCCTCGCGTCCACCTGAGATCATATTACCGGAAAATGTCCGCTCATTCTGAGGACGAGAAGTTGCTGATGCACTTCTTTCAGGACAGTCTGTCCGGGCCATCCCTCGAATGGTACATGAGTCTGGAACCTACCAGTGTGCGCACGTGGAAGGAACTTGCTGAAGCATTTGTGCACCACTACCAATACAACAGCGACTTGGCTCCGAACCGAGTCCAACTGTAGAATCTGTCGCAAAGGAACAATGAAGGGTTCAAGGAATACGCCCAGCGGTGGCGTGAGTTGGCAGCCAGGGTTCAGCCGCGGATGGTTGAACGCGAGCTTGTGGAAATGTTCGTAGCCACCCTCCCAGGGGTATACTATGAGAAATTGGTCAGCAGTATGTCTGGAACCTTCTCAGATCTCATTATCACGGGTGAGCACATTGAAAATGGGATCAAACTGGGGAAAATTCAAGGTGATTCATCCTCAGCTGGAGGAGGCAAGAAACCTTATGGTGGCAAAAGGAGGGAAGGAGAGACGAGCGCCGTATCCAACGCTCGAAGGAAGGGTAAAGGCCCTCACCAACAGGTGGCCAGCATAATTATCCCGGCAGTTCAACAGCCACAGCAGCAGCAGTAGCCGAATCAACAAGGGTATAGAAAGTATCATAACAGGGCACCTCTGTCGAGCCGTCACCTCGAGACACCGCCCATGTCTTACGCCCAGCTGTTACAAACTCTGCTCCAATTACAGTTGATCCAGAAGAGAACCCTGGCTCCCTTGACAGGGGCACCTCCGCCAGGTTATGATGCGAACGCGACTTGTGAATTTCACTCAGGGGCACCAGGCCACATAATAGAGAATTGCAAAGCCTTCAAGCACAAGGTGCAGGACATGGTGGACGCCAAGATCATCAATTTCTCAGATAATGTGCCAAACGTCACGAAGAACCCTATGCCGAATCATAGGGGAGGTGGAGTAAACGCCATTATTGAGGACGAGAGTGTGGATTTGTTGACTGACGTCAGAGATCTGAAGACACCACTTAGCTTCGTTAAAGCTAAGCTGATGAAAAGAGGTTTCTTTCCAGGTTGTGGATAAATGTGCATGGGCTGTGCGACAAGTCCTGATGGATGTGAACAGTTGATAGAGGGGATTCAGAGTCTGATGACCGAGGGAATCCTGCAGTTTAGCCGAAGGGCCAAAAGCGGAGCGGGAGAGGTAATGCTGAAGCAAGATGATGAGGTTGCCACCATCACCATCCCTCGCCAGACGATAACTATTTCTGCACCCAGGCCGCCCACGATTACCATCACCAAGGCTGGACCAATACCGTTCGAAAGCACTAATGCTGTCCCATGGCATTATGGGGCAGAGGTCTACTGCAACGGACAGAAGTTGGAACTAGAACCGTTTGGGTCGTCTGTGGAGAACCTAGTGGGCGTTAGCGGAATTACTCGCAGCGGAAGAGTATTTGCTCCACCTGAGGTTGTGGCGGACAAAGCGGACAGAGTTAAAGTAACCGATAAGGGAAAGAGTAAAGTCGTTGAGGAAACCCCTCGTGGGGTAGAGAAGGACTTGCTTGTAAAGGACGCTGAAGAGTTCATGAGGTTGATCAAGAAGAGTGACTACAAGATCATGGATCACCTCCATCAAACACCCTCGAAAATTTCCATCCTGAATTTGTTGCTGTGTTCGGAGTCACATCGCAATGCACTGTTAAAGGTCTTGAATGCCACGTATGTACCGCAGGAAATATCGGTCAACTAGTTGGAAGGGCTCGTAGCCCACGTGAATGCTGGAAACGGGTTAGGGTTCACTGACCTAGAGCTGACGCCGAAGGGAAGGAATCACAACAGCGCCCTGCACATCTCGATAGAGTGTAGGGGAACGATTATGTCTCACGTGTTAGTGGACACAAGGTCATCACTCAATGTTCTTCCGAAGAAAGCATTGATGAAGTTAGATACTCGCTGAGTGATTTGCACACCCAGTGATCTGGTTGTGAAAGCATTCGATGGAACCAAACGCCATGTTTTCGGAGAGGTGACGTTGCCAATCCAGGTCGGGCCGGAAACATTCGACGCGGTCTTTTATATTATGGACATCATGCCTGCCTACAGCTGTCTCTTAGGCCGGCCGTGGATCCATTCTGCGGGTGCCGTGACCTCCACGTTGCACCAGAAGCTCAAGTACGCTGTCGGAGGCAGCATCGTGATTGTATGTGGCGAGGAAGATATAATGGTGAGCCATTTGTCGTCCTTCAAGTATGTTGAGATGGACGGGGAAATCCACAAAACCCTATGTCAAGCGTTCGAAGCTGTTAAAGTCAAGAACATAGCTCCTGCAGTCACTGAAAAGCCAGAGATGACTCTCTCCTCCTTCAAGGAAGCCCGGGCCGTTGTCCAAGCCGGACCTACCCCAGGCTGGGGGCGAATTTTGGAGATACCTAACAAGCAAGACAAGTTCGGGTTGGGATATTCTCCTGGAGCTGAAGCCTCCTCTTCTAGCAGTGCGTCGCGAGGTAAAGGGCCGATCCAGTTTACTAGTGGCGGGGTGATATTTGAAAGCGTCAACGCGGTGTCTGAAGACAGCAGAGATAGCGACTGTGACCTAGACTCTTGGATCCAGCCAAGCAAGCCAGGCGAGAGCCTCAACAACTGGTCCGTCAGGGATATCACCCAGATGACAAGCAAAGAGTAATGATTTACTTTTTCCAATCATTGTACAACCCTATGTCCTACCCGGGGCATAGTAGTTTTATTGTCAGGGCCTCGTTTGATTATGTACATGCATTTTATCAATAAATCAAAAGGCGTTTTTCTTCGTATTCAAATGTTCTGATCTCTGTTATTCCTGTTTTATATTTGTTTTGAAAAAACAATAAAATGGCAATGGGGTTTGTGCTGACCTGCATATCCTTGTTTTAAGCTTAACCCTTGTTATTGCAGGATCCACATAGCAGATGACATCGACTCTGGACCTTCTTCGACTCACTTCGACTTTGATTGCCCGATCTATCAAGCCGAAGAAGAGATTGATGACGATGGAGACCTTCCCGAAGAGTTGGCCCGCTTGTTGAAACAAGAAGAGAAAGTTATTCTGCCTCACGAAGAAGAGATCGAGATTGTGAATCTGGGTTCTGAAGAACTTGTCAGGAACGTCAGGATAGGGGCTGCATTGCAGAGTGATGTCAAGCAGAGATTGGTCGAGATGTTGAGCGAGTATAGTGATGTCTTTGCTTGGTCATACGAGGATATGCCCGGACTTGATACTGACATCGTGGTCCACCACTTGCCGCTACGAGAAGATTGTCCTCCCGTTAAGCAAAAGCTTAGGAGGACGCGACCAGATATGTCCGTTAAGATCAAAGAAGAAGTGCGGAAACAACTTGATGCTGGCTTCTTAGCGGTCACTACTTACCCTCCGTGGGTCGCCAACATAGTGCCTGTGCTGAAGAAGGACGGTAAGGTACGAATGTCCGTTGATTTTCGGGATTTGAATAGGGCGAGCCCTAAAGATGATTTCCCGCTCCCTCATATCGATGTGTTGGTCGACAATATAGCTCAGTTCTCTGTATTTTTGTTCATGGATGGCTTCTCCGGCTACAATCAGATCAAGATGGCGCCGGAGGACATGGAGAAAACTATGTTTATTACGCCTTGGGGAACGTTTTGCTACAAGGTAATGCCTTTCGGTCTGAAGAACGCAGGGGCCACTTACCAACGAGCAATGGTTACTTTGTTTCATGACATGATTCATCATGAGATCGAAGTCTATGTTGATGACATGATTGCGAAGTCCCAAACGGAGGAAGGACATCTGGTCAACTTGCTGAAGCTTTTTGAGAGGCTTAGGAAGTTCAGGTTGAGGCTGAATCCTAACAAGTGTACTTTCGGAGTACGGTCCGGAAAGCTACTGGGGTTTATCGTGAGTGAAAGAGGCATCGAGGTTGATCCTGCGAAGATTAAAGCGATACAAGAAATGCCAGCGCCAAAAACAGAAAAAGAAGTTCGTGGTTTCCTGGGAAGGATAAACTACATTGCAAGGTTTATTTCTTAGCTCACGGCCACGTGTGAACCGATGTTCAAACTGCTAAAGAAAGATCAGGCGATTATCTGGAACGAGGATTGCCAGAGGGCATTTGATAAGATAAAACAGTATCTACAGGAACCTCCAATCTTGATACCCCCAGTGGCCGGACGACCCTTAATCATGTACTTGACAGTTCTTGAGAATAGTATGAGGTGTGTTCTCGGTCAGCACGACGAGACAGGCAGAAAGGAGCATGCCATTTACTACTTGAGTAAAAAGTTCACGGACTGTGAATCTCGTTACTCAATGCTGGAGAAAACGTGTTGTGCACTAGCCTGGGCTGCCAAACGTTTGCGATAGTACATGCTCAATCACACCACCATGCTAATTTCGAAGATGGATCCGATCAAGTACGTCTTCGAGAAGCAAGCGCTTTCGGACAGGATTTCCAGATGGCAAATGGTGTTGACGGAATATGACATTCAGTACGTTTCCCAGAAGGCCATCAAGGGAAGCGTATTGTCTGAATACCTGGCTGAACAGCCGATCGAGGATTATCAGCCGATGAAATTTGAATTCCCTGTTGAGGATATCATGTTTCTCAAAGCGAAAGATTGCGATGAACCGTTGCCCGACGAGGGTCCTGACAGGAAATCCCAGTGGAAATTGATATTTGACGGGGCGGTTAATTCTTACGGAAGTGGCATTGGGGCGATCATCACGACTCCCCACGGATCCCATATCCCGTTCACTGCGAGACTGACGTTTCCGGTCACCAATAACGAAGCAGAGTACGAAGCATGCATCATGGGTCTAGAAGAGGCAATTGATTTGAGAATCAAGAACCTAGATGTATATGGTGACTCGACACTTGTGATCAACCAGATTAAAAGGGAGTGGGAGACTCATCAATCGAATTTGGTGCCGTACATGAACTATGCCAGAAGGATACTTCCGTTCTTTGATCGAGTGGAACTCCATCATGTGCCCAGGGCCGAGAATCAAATGGCTGATGCCTTAGCCACGTTGGCTTCAATGTATAAAGTCAATTTTTGGAATGAAGCTCCAAGAATTGTCCTTTCTCGTCTTGATAGACCTGCATTCGTCTTTGCGATCGAGGAAGCCTCCGATGGCAAGCCATGGTTCCATGACATCCAGACTTTCCTTATGACTAAGGAGTATCCTGCGGGAGCGTCAACCCAGGATAAGAAGACTCTGAGGAGGCTGTCTGGAAATTTTTATCTCAATCCTGATGGAGTTTTGTATAAAAGAAACCACGATCTCGTGCTACTCAGATGTGTAGATGAGAAAGAAGCGAGTATGCTCATGGAAGAAGTCCATGAAGGCACATTTGGTACGCACGCAAGCGGGCATGCTATGACGAGAAAGATCCTGAGAGCAGGATACTACTGACTGACGATGGAATCGGATTGCTTTAAATTCGCGAAGAGATGTCATAAATGCCAGATTTATGCTGATAAGATTCATGTACTGCCGTGCCCGTTAAATGTCATGTCCTCCCCGTGGCCGTTCTCCATGTGGGGCATCGACATGATAGGCAAAATTGAGCCCACTGCGTCTAACGGTCATCGCTTCATTCTAGTAGCTATCGACTACTTCACCAAGTGGGTGGAGGCAGCCTCATATGCTAATGTGACCAAGCAGGTGGTGGCTAGATTCATAAAGAGGGACATCATCTGTCGTTACGGAATTCCCGAGCGGATCATTACCGATAATGGTTCGAATCTGAATAACAAGATGATGAAGGAGCTGTGCCAGAGTTTCAAGATTGAACACCACAACTCATCTCCTTACCGGCCGAAGATGAATGGCGCCGTTGAAGCGGCCAATAAGAACATCAAGAAGATTGTACAGAAGATGGTTGTGACCTACAAGGACTGGCATGAGATGTTGCCATTTGCACTGCACGGTTATCGTACAACAGTACGTACATCAACCGGGGCAACTCCTTTCTCCTTAGTGTACGGTATGGAAGCTGTCCTACCGTTAGAAGTGGAGATCCCTTCTTTACGAGTTTTGGTTGATGTGAAACTCGATGAGGCAGAATGGATTAATAACCGACTAAACCAACTCAGCCTGATGGACGAGAAGAGGTTAGTATCGATTGCGTTTGGTCGTCTGTACCAAAGTCGAATGAAGAAAGCGTATGACAAGAAGGTGCGTCCTAGAAGCTTTCAGACGGGTGATCTCGTCCTGAAGAAGATTCTTCCTCCACACTCCGATCACCGGGGCAAGTGGACTCCCAATTACGAAGGTCCGTACGTCGTCAACAAGGTTTTCTCGGGAGGAGCTTTGTTGTTATCCACGATGGATGGCAAAGATTTTGCATCCCCGGTGAACGCGGACGCAGTTAAAAAATACTTTGCTTAAAAATGACCCGCTGGAAAGAAAAAGAATATCCAGGCAAAAATGGCGCATCCCGGCGAACCATAAAAAAGGAAAAAGGTTCGGGCAAAAATTAGGGATATAAAAGAAAAGAATGTACACCCGCAAAGTTGAAAACCCTGAAGGGCGACTTTGGCAAAAAGGGTATCCCGGTGAATTGAAAACCCGAAAGGGCGATTCAGGCAAAAGTTAGGGATTTGAAAAAGCAAATGACTGCGCTCCGCGTGTGGACTGTATTTGTTTAGTGGTTTGGAGGACCTGAGGGCCGTTTATCTGAATCAATCTCTTCTGAAGCTGAAGCGTCGGAGAGGTATCGAAGTCGAGTGGGTCATAGAGGGATCAACTCATGGTGTTCGTCTACGCCTCATTGCCGACATTTGTGTATATACTGATGTATATTTATGTTTTTATATTTGCGCAGCTTCCTCATTCCAGGAGCTTGCATCTGTTGTAAAACATTTTTACCCATTCAGGGGTTCGTTATCAATAAAATGTATACTATTCAGCAATTATGTTTGTTTGTTTAGCATTTATCTGTTTTGTTTACGAAAAAGAACGCCGATGTTTTTGATAAAATGCGCATACATAAACTTACTGGCCTAGGCCACTGATTGTTGAAACAATGAATTACTTGAACATTGTCACAAGATGATAATCTTGATAGGTCCCTTTGAGAAGGGTATCTTGTCTGTTTGTTTGTATTGTTGCAGGTATGGCATACTCCAGGCAATACGCCGTATGCGTCCCCAAGCAGGATGATTCCTTCTTCTCCAGCAAAGTTCAGCAGCCTCTCCCCACAGAGTCTGAACATGAGATCGTAAAGCATTGATATGTCTCCCCAGGCAGAGAAGATTCTCTCCCCAATCAGATGTATCCTGAAGGGTCACCATCTCCCCGGCTGAGTCATATACTGAAGTGTGCAGCAATTGATAGTTCAGACTGACGTCTTTAGCGGAATTGAAATTCCCCACAGAGTTGTATTCTCCCCAGCAAGCAGGATGATTCCTTCTTCCCCAGCCGACCTGGCAAATCTCCAAGAGAGCCGAGTCCTTGGAGGCCGTTCAGGCCATGAGTGGTTTTCCCTAGTAGAATGTTGAATAGCTGATGCCGTATTTCCCCGCTGGAGTCGTTACCTCCAAGAAGGTTTGGCTGCGAATGCCGTGCAGTTTATTTCTGCGATTGACATCGCTTTCCTCAGCAGGTCCAGGTTCTCGTAGAGCTTCGTTCCCCTGCAGCAGTCGACTGAAGTTCATTTCCCCAGGCGGAGTCCGATTGAGATTAGTGTGACTTTTTCTCCTTGGCAGGATGAGTCCTTCCTCCACCAGAGTGGTTCTTTCTCCTTGACAGGAGGATTTTCCCTTCGGCATTTATTTTGCTGATGGGGTCGTAGCATTTTGCATGATTGCATAGCATTTACCCTAAAAACGCGTAGCATTTCCACCGTGTGGAGCATTGCACCATTGTCAAACATATGCATATGAAACATGAGCTAGGTTGTTGTTGTTCTTGTCAAGTTGGTTGCTCAAGTTGACGCTTAGAGTCCCCAGCAGAGTGTTTGCTCAAGATGATTCTTGAAATCTCCAGCAGAGTTATTGGTTCAGGATGATTCTTGAAGTCCCCTCGGAGTTATTTGTTCAAGATGATTCTTGATTTCCTCAGCAGAGATGATTCACCCAGAATGATTTCTGGACCCCGAAGCAGAGTTACTTGATAGTTATCCAAAATCCCCAGCGGAGGTGCGTCATCCCCAGCAGGTTTCTGAACGGAGAAGTTGAAATTTCCCTTGAAGACTTGATGATTGAAGTCCAACCGTGTTAACGAAGCAGTTCTCTCCGCTGATGCGGAGTGCCTGATGACAGAAGTTTGGATATCCCCAATTGTTCATGATTGACTGAGAATTCTATTCCCGACTTGGTAATGAAGTTCGGCTGACGCCCAAAACATTTCTTTGAATGCCTGATGGCATGATTAACGTGATTGTTAACCTGACGAGTCCCGAGGAGTCTTGATGCCCGACGGCATGATCGACCATGTATCACCGGTTACCGTGTGACCAATTCTCCAGCTAGTTGTCTTGAAGCTATTGTTTCAGTGGCCGAAGATTTGTCCCCATCGGAGTACCGTGTACTTGTGCTGTTGGAAAATTTCCGGGTTTGTTGGTATTCAACCGTCTTTTAACTTGATTTTTTGAGAGTCGTTCGCTTCTCACCCAGTCCGGTTCAAGCCGTTTGAATAGGGGCAGCTGTTGCACCCCAAAATTTGCCCAACATTTCTTTACCTAGCTTGTGTTTCATCTCATTCACATTAGCATTATCATTTGCATTTCATTGACATGTATGCAGGAGATCAAGAGGTATGAGTACCAATCAAGGGCTACACAAGACTATGAAGTTAGCTAATAAGGTTATTCAGATGCTCAAGGGTTGATATCCTTGTCAGAGAAGTTAAAAGATCCTCAGAGGGAGTGATTGAAGCCAAGAAGGTGTGCCTCCTAACTTGAGAGTTATGGGAAGCCATCAGATGATTCTGAAGCCATGAAGATGGACTTGAGGTCTTGAGAGAGCTCATTAGAAGTTTTGAATATCACTTTGGAGCCTAGAAAGGTCATTGTGCAAGATTAAGAAGCCTCAGCTATGATTGGTGCAGCTAGGGTTTGACTGGGTCAACCCTAAGTCAATTAATGATTTGGAGAAGGTTGAGACCTAATTCAAAGGCCATGTGATCATGGATTGATACATTGAGATGTTATAAGGATGATTCCAAGGTCAACTCATCATTGAAGAGTTTGAGAAGTTGCAAGCTAGGGTTTCTAAGGCTTGACAGTGTAAAATCCCCTAGTTTGACCCCTATCTTCAAGGCAGTTTAGCTCAAGATGTGGTTGTCATCTCATCTTTCCCTAAACATGAATGTTATAGAGAATGGTCTTAGCTTGAATTTGAGTGCTAGAAGTCCTTGATAGGATTTGTAGAACTCAAGTTATGACTTTGACAAGTTACAGGTCATCTGAGGTATGTGAATTTGGGGGCTTGAAAGTTGTCCAACTTGCATGAAACTTTTGCCCTAGAAGGATGATTCCTATGAACTTTTGGTGAACATGAATGTTGTTCCTTATCCTCTTAGCTTTCTATAGAGTACTATAAGTCCTTGATAGGATTTGTAGAACTCAAGTTATGGCTTTGACAAGTCAAGGGCATTTTGGTCATTTGGAGATTATAGGTCATTTCAAGCACAAGGCCATAACTCCTATTTCCAAGCTTCAAATGGGAAAATGTTCAACATCAAACTTGTTCAAAATTATGCTTTAAGGCTATTCAAGAGGTCATGAGATGTTGGAAGTGCTTGTAGCTCAAAGTTGCAAAAATGACCTAAAATAAGGGTATAAGTTAAATGAACCAAAGTTGGAAATTGATATTTTTGATCTACATGTCCAAACCAAGGCATGTAATATATCATTTTGACTCTAAAACACATTTTAAGAACATTGGTTTAGCCACATTTTTGAATTGAAGTGTAATTTGTGGACTTGCTTTGAAAAGTAGTTACTTACATCATAAGTAACATTTGCAAAACCCAAATTCAAGGCATGGTCAAGGTCCCTTGCAAGCCAAACACTTCCAAAATGTCATCAGAGGAGAAATTGGAAGGAATTGAGAATGATTTCAGGCTGTTAGCAGAGTTGTGCACACCATGGCATGTGATTGAAATTCTCATGACATGAGAGATTGAACTTCTCATTAGAAGGATCTAGAGGTTTTTAGATCATCCACACATGTTCTATATATTGAGTAGAGGTGATCCAAGGCCAAGGTTGGTGATGATTGAAGGAGAGAGCAGAGATTGAGATTGAAATTTCATTGCTTGCAACTGAATTCGGTTACATCATTTCACTCACTTTCCATCCATTTTCTTGATTGCAATCTCTTCCATGGATGCTAGGGAATGATTCCATATCATAATCAAAGGGAATTCATGGCTGATTGGTGTTGTTGAGCTCAGATTTCTCCACCTGCAACTCAGATTTGAATCCAAGAACTGAAGCCATTTCAATCAATTCTATTGCATACAGAAGCTTGGAAGTGATTCATTGAAGGAGTCTGGAGCATTTGAGGGCTTGATTTATGGTCTTTCTACTTCTGTGCATGCGAAATTTTCAGGTTGGTAACCTTCGATCTCTGGCTTGTTTTAGTTAGAATCAATAGGAATTAGGATGATAGATGCATTGTAGAACGGTGTAGGAAGGTTTTCAGATCGTTAATTTGAGAATTAGTGACCAATTAGGGATGTTGCCATTTTCGGTTGAGAGTTGGTTCTTGCGAATCTTGAGGATTTAGGTTGAATTAAGGGCATGAGTGAATTCGTGAGGAAATTTGGGACATGTTTCATTAAGGGATCGTGGCCTATGGTGGACTCTATGTTGAACTAGGGTTGTGGAATGGTGACCGGAGGAAGTCACCGACGGTGGTTTTTGGGCGCGTAGGTGACCTGAGTTGCAGAGATTTGAAACGAGGAAGATGACTTGATAGCCATCAGATCAAGGTTGGACTTTGATTGGGAACCTCATCCAACGGCCACGCGGGCATTTCATTTTGTGAAGAGTCTGAACTTTAATGAAACGCATCGTTTCTTTTAGTTGCTGATTTTGGGCTTAAGGATCCAAGCGCTACATGCACCTCCCTGATGGCCCAATTGCTAAAATGAACTGATTTTCATTACTATCTGCACCGTGTGTTTGTCATTTTATTTGGATTTTCTTCATTTTATTCATGGTTCTTGATAAAATCATAAAAAAATGGAAAAATGATTCAATTGACCCCATTCTTTTTGCATTAGATTCATGATAGGGTCTAGTATTTTTTAGATAAAAAATATTTTTATTTCATGCATTTTCTGATTTTATGGGAATTTTCACATTTTAATTGATATTAAAATTGTCATGTTTAATGCTTGATGTTGTGGAATTTTGTGTGATTAATTGGTGATGATTCTTGCCCTGATTTTTTGTGAGTAGTTAGCATAGATATGCATGCTCCCCATAGATTTTTATCACATTTCTGTGATGAACATAGGTGGTAGTTTAGGTTGAAACCTTAGAAGCTCCATTTTTAGGGTTTATGGTTTATACCTTTGGATTTAGGACTTAATTCTAGGACTTAATAGATGATTTAGTCCCTGGTTTTTGTATGAGGCATTCTTAATTGAATTAGGATCCCTTAGGAATTTTTGTAGAAATTTATAATATAGTTTACTATTTTTGATTGATTTTAGTTTAGGTGCTAACTTTAGATGATTCTAATGCACTAATTCCACTAAATTAACTTCTTTAGTTCCCTTAGATTAGGGTTTTGTTTTGCTTGCTCTTGGATGATGATGAAGGCAAGTTGAAGATGCATTGGATTTCTTGAAGAGGCTTGGATGTGAAGATCTTCCCTTCTTGTGGTGTAGTTTTGATTAGGTTAAGATTATGGTTTTGTAGGCAGAGCTTCTAGATAGTTCACTTCCTTCATAAACATGGATGATGTTGATCACTTCCATTCTTCCCTATGATGAAAGGTCCCTTTGTAAAGGCCTCATCCCTCCTTTGGTAGGATATGTGGCTCTTTGCAAGTTGGTAGAACCTTTGAGGGTCCCTTTCTCTGATGATAGGATGCTTAGTGGTGACCTTTGGTCTTCACTCTGCTACCAATCCTGCAAACTTTGCTCTTGATGGATGCATCTTTCTCCCTTGTTAGAGGATGGAGTTCCCTGCTTGAAGAAGATTCAAGGATGAAGTTGAAGCTTCTGTGTGTTTGAAGATTACTCTGAGAAGCTGAAGCTTGTAGATGAAGAGGACCAAGTTGAAACTTGTGAAGAGGATCCAATTGAGATTGAGTGAAGAGCTGAGGCTTGAAGAAAGAACAAGCTGATACTTATGTTTGATGGGTTGAAACCTTGGAGAAGCAAGTTGATACTTGTTATTGAGGATGATAGCCTTGAAGGGTGGTTGATGGACTGCTGTCAGGGGACTTCTTTGCTGTAAAGTTGTAGGGGTGGTTGATCTGCTTTCTTGACTGTTTGCTTTCTGTGCAACTGTACTTATGTGCCTTGTGTGATTTGCTTGATGCATTAGAATAAGTCCATATTTAGACTGACTTAATCTAGGAGCATGATTGCACTAGAGGTTGAGTTGCTCCCTCTGCTTGTTTTTTTACTGTATGGCTTTGCTTGCGGGTATTCGGTAGAGCCCTGCTCCCTTGCCTATGTGATTTGTGTTTGCTTGATAGCATGTTATTTCTTCTGTATGATTGCAGTTTCTCCTATTTTGCTTGATAGCATTTTATCTTCTGTATGATTTCTGTTATTCATATCTGGCTTGAGGTTGAGATGAGCTTGTGGATGCTGCTGCCCCACTCACATTTCCTCCCTCACTTGCATTGCATGCATTTTACAGTTGTTTACTGTTTACTGTTTAAGCTTATGCTTTATCTGTTTCTGTTTATCATTGACATGATCCACTAGGACTCTCACTTCCTTTGATAAGAAAGTGATTATTAGAACTTTAGGTTGAAACCTATGCATGATAACTTCTAGGAGTTCCCTGTTTCAAACCTCAACCATAGGATGAATCCTTGGCATGACAACAGGAGGACTTGATAGTCTTCCCCTTAGTTGAGCCTGTTCTCTCTTCTCATCTCAAAACAAATTAAAATACAGTAATAAAGGCTAACTGATGTCGTACGTTACGAGCCTTAAGCTATCTGAGAAAGGATTGTTGGAGAGTTTCTTTTCAACAGTTTGGATGTCTAGTATGGTACCCTTTGGGTGACATGCGACACATTCACTCTCAGGTCATAGTCTCTAGTGCGATACTAGTTGCAAACAAACATAAAAAACAGTTCTTCCGTAAAGGACAGAAAACAAACTTCAAACCTTTTTGACCCGTGGGCCCATAATTCAAAGGAAGCTTTTCTGAAGAAAAGAGTGTCGTTAACTCCTAGTTCTACCGCAAACGGTAACGCCTAAGTCTCCAAGGGTCGAGCCGCGTACACCAAATTGCTGGAACTGTTTGTTAACCCTACTCGATAAAACAGATGAATCTGAATCCCCGTAATCCGTATTATCCCGAACTACGTAAGCTCTGATCTCTCAAGCCTGTTGAGAGTACGTAGGCATAATACTGACGTATTGGCGATCCACCTTCCTCCGTAACCCGTACTTAGTCGAACTACGTTGACTCTGATTTCTCATTCTCTGATGAGAATACGTAGGCATAAAGCGCGACGCTTTGCCGAGTCATTTCCTTTTCTGTTTAAGCCAGCCTTGATAGGTAGATAGATAAAACCAACCAGTCATATAAACACAACAAGCGTGGATCCTATCGAGTACGATGGACGTGAGGGGTGCTAATACCTTCCCCTTGCGTAACCGACTCCCGAACCCAGACAACGGTTGCGATGACCTTGTCTTATACCTTTTTGTCAGGTTTTTCCGATCGTTTCCTTTCCCGTTCTGAGGGATAAATAACGAAAGGTGGCAACTCTTCTGTTTTGCCGGCACTTTATTTTCGCGGAAGCGACACCTTCGGGTTCCACGCCTGTTTGTATAACAGATGCCTGACGGCGAGGTCATATGTTCTTCTCCACTTCGGGTTGAGCCGACCTTTGGGTTCGATGCCTGTTTGTTTAACAGGTGCTTGGCGGCTAGGTCAGATGTTCTTCTCAACTTCGGGTTGTGCCGGCCTTCGGGTTCGATTCCTGTTTGTTTAAAAAATGCCTGGCAGCAAGGTCGGATGTTCTTCTCAACTTCGGGTTTAGTCGGCCATCAAATTCGATTCCTGTTTGTTTAACATATGCCTGACAGCAAGGTCAGATGGTCTTCTCAACTTCGTGTTGTGCCGGCCTTCGGGTTCGATGCCTGTTTGTATAACTAATGCATGATGGCGAAGTCAAATGTTCTTATCAACTTCGGGTTCAGCCGCCCTTCGGGTTCGATGCCTGTTTGTTTAATAGATGCCTGACGGTGAGGTCAGATGTTCTTCTCAACTTTGGGTTGAGCCGGCCTTCAGATTTGATGCCTGTTTTTTTAACAGATGCTTGACAGTGAAGTCAAATGTTCCTCTCAACTTCGTGTTGAGCCGCCCTTCGGGTTCGATGCCTGTTTGTTTAACAGATGCCTGATTGTGAGGTCAGATGTTCTTCTCAACTTTAAGTTGAGACGGCCTTCGCGTTCGATACCTGTTTGCTTAACAGATGCGTACCGGCGAGGTCAAATGTTCTTCTCAACTTCGGGTTGATCCGGCCTTCGGGTTCGATGCCTGTTTGTTTAATAGATGCCTGGCGGAGAGGTCTAATGTTCTTATCAACTTCAGCTTGAGCCGGCCTTTGGGTTCGGTGCCTGTTTGTTTAACATACGCCTGACGGCGAGGTCAGATGTTCCTCTAAACTTCGTGTTGAGCCGACCTTCGGGTTCGATGCCTGTTTGTTTAACAGATGCATAACGACGAGGTCAGATGTTCTTATCAACTTCGGGTTGAGCCGGCCTTCGGGTTCGATGCCTGTTTGTTTAACAGATTCCTGACGGCGAGGTCAGATGTTCTTATCAACTTCGGGTAGAGCCGACCTTCGGGTTCCACGCATGTTTGTTTAACAGATGCCTGACGGTGAGGTCAGATGTTCTTCTAAACTTCAAGTTGAGCCGGCCATTGGGTTCGATGCCTGTTTGTTTAATAGATGTTTGAATGCGAGGTCAGATGTTCTTCTCAATTAAGGATTGAGACGGCCTTTGGGTTCGATGCCTGTTTGTTTAACAGATGCCTGACGGTAAGGTCAGATGTTCTTCTCAACTTTGGGTTGAGCCGGCCTTCAGATTTGATGCCTGTTTTTTTAACAGATGCTTGACAGTGAAGTCAAATGTTCCTCTCAACTTCGTGTTGAGCCGCCCTTCGGGTTCGATGCCTGTTTGTTTACCAGATGCCTGATGGTGAGGTCAGATGTTCTTCTCAACTTTAAGTTGAGACGGCCTTCGCGTTCGATGCCTGTTTGTTTAACAGATGCGTACCGGCGAGGTCAAATGTTCTTCTCAACTTCGGGTTGATCCGGCATTCGGGTTCGATGCCTGTTTGTTTAATAGATGCCTGGCGGAGAGGTCTAATGTTCTTATCAACTTCGGGTTGAGTCGGCCTTTGGGTTCGATGCCTGTTTGTTTAACATACGCCTGACAGCGAGGTCAGATGTTCCTCTAAACTTCGTGTTGAGCCGGCCTTCGGGTTCGATGCCTGTTTGTTTAACAGATGCATAACGGCGAGGTCAGATGTTCTTATCAACTTTGGGTTGAGCCGGCCTTCGGGTTCGATGCTTGTTTGTTTAACAGATTCCTGACGGCGAGGTCAGATGTTCTTATTAACTTCGGGTTGAGCCGGCCTTCGGGTTCCACGCCTGTTTGTTTAACAGATGCCTGACGGTGAGGTCAGATGTTCTTCTAAACTTCAAGTTGAGCCGGCCATTGAGTTCGATGCCTGTTTGTTTAACAGATGTTTGACAGCGAGGTCAGATGTTCTTCTCAATTAAGGATTGAGACGGCCTTCGGGCTCGATGCCTGTTTGTTTAACAGATGCCTAATGGTGAGGTCAAATGTTCTTCTCAACTTTGGGTTAAGCCGGGTTTCGGGTTCAATACCTGTTAGTTTAATAGATGCTTGGCGGAGAGGTCTAATTTTCTTATCAACTTCTAGTTGAGCCGCCTTTCGGGTTCGATGCCTGTTTTTTTAACAGATGCCTGACGGTGAGGTCAGATGTTCTTCTCAACTTCGGGTTGAGCCGACCTTCGGGTTCGATACCTGTTTGTTTAACAGATGCGTAACGTCGAGGTCAAATGTTATCAACTTCGGGTTGATCTGGCCTTCGGGTTCGAGGCCTGTTTGTTTAACCGATGCCTGACGGAGAGGTCAAAAAATCCTCTCAACTTCGTGTTGAGCCGCCCTTCAGGTTCGATGCCTGTTTGTTTAACAGATGCCTGACAGCGAGGTCAGATGTTCCTCTCAACTTCGTGTTGACCCGGCCTTCGGGTTCGATGCCGGTTTGTTTAACAGATGCGTAACGGCGAGGTCATATGTTCTTATCGACTTTGGGTTGAGCTGGCCTTCGGGTTCGATGCCTGTTTGTTTAACAGATGCCTGACGGCGAGGTCAGATGTTCTTATCAACTTTGAGTTGAGCCGACCTTCGGGTTCCACGCCTGTTTTTTAACAGATGCCTGACGGTGAGGTCAGATGTCCTTCTAAACTTCAAGTTGAGCCGGCCATTGGGTTCGAAGCCTGTTATTTTAAAAAATGTTTGACAACGAGGTTAGATGTTCTTCTCAATTAAGGATTGAGACGGCCTTCGGGTTTGATGCCTGTTTGTTTAACAGATGCCTAACGGTGAGGTCAAAGTTCTTCTCAAATTTGGGTTGAGCCGGCCTTCGGGTTCGATGCCTGTTTGTTTAATAGATGCCTGGCGGAGAGGTCTAATTTTCTTATCAACTTCGGGTTGAGCCGCCCTTCGGGTTCGATGCCTATTTTTTTAACAGATGCCTGACGGTGAGGTCAGATGTTCTTCTCAACTTCGGGTTGAGCCGACCTTCGGGTCCGATACCTGTTTGTTTAACAGATACGTAACGTCGAGGTCAAATGTTCTTCTCAATTTCGGGTTGATCCGACCTTCAGGTTCGATGCCTGTTTGTTTAAAAGATGCCTGGCGGAGAGGTCAGATGTTCTTATCAACATCGGGGTGAGCCGACCTTTGGCTTCGATGCCTGTTTGTTTAACAGATTCCTGACGGCGAGGTCAGATGTTCTTATCAACTTCGGGTTGGGCCAGCCTTCGGGTTCTATGCCTGTTTGTTTAATAGATGCTTGACGGCGAAGTCAGATGTTCTTATCAACTTCGGGTTGAGCTGCCCTTCGGTTTCCACGCCTGTTTTTTTAAGAGATGCCTGACGATGAGGTCAGATGTTCTTCTCAACTTTGGGTTGAGCCGACATTCGGGTTCGATGCCTTTTTGTTTAACAGATGCATGGAGGAGAGGTCTAATGTTCTTATCAACTTCGGGTTGAGCCTCGCTTCGGGTTAGATGCCTGTTTGTTTAACAGATGCCTGACGGTGAGGTCAGATGTTCTTCTCAACTTCGGGTTGAGTCCGCCTTCGGATTTGATGCCTGTTTGTTTAACAAATGCTTGACAGTAAAGTCAAATGTTCCTATCAAGTTCGTGTTGAGCCGCCCTTCGGGTTCGATGCCTGTTTGTTTAACAGATGCCTGATGGCGAGGTCAGATGTTCCTATCAACTCCGTGCTGAGCTGGCCTTCGGATTCGATGCCTGTTTGTTTAACAGATGCATAACGGCGAGGTCAGATGTTCTTATCAACTTCGGGTTGAGCCGGCCTTCGGGTTCGATGCCTGTTTGTTTAACAGATGCCTGACGGCGAGGTCAGATGTTCTTATCAACTTCGGGCTGAGCCGGCCTTCGGGTTCCACGCATGTTTGTTTAACAGATGCCTAACGGTGAGGTCAGATGTTCATCTAAACTTCAAGTTGAGTCGGCCATTGGGTTTGATGCCTGTTTGTTTAACAGATGTTTGACAGCGAGGTCAGATGTTCTTCTCAATTAAGGATTGAGACGGCCTTCGGGTTCGATGCCTGTTTGTTTAACAAATACCTAACGGTGCGGTCAAATGTTCTTCTCAACTTTGGGTTGAGCCGGCCTTCGGGTTCGATGCCTGTTTGTTTAATAGATGCCTGGCGCAGAGGTCTAATTTTCTTATCAACTTCAGGTTGAGCCGCCCTTCGGGTTCGATGCCTGTTTTTTTAACAGATGCTTGAAGGTGAGGTCAGATGTTCTTCTTAACTTCGGGTTGAGCCGGCCTTCGGGTTCGATACCTGTTTGTTTAACAGATGCGTAACGTCGAGGTCAAATGTTCATCTCAACTTCGGGTTGATCCGGCCTTCGGGTTCGATGCCTGTTTGTTTAACAGATGCCTGACAGAGAGGTCAGATCTTCTTATCAACTTCGGGTTGAGCCGGCCTTTGGCTTCGATGCCTGTTTGTTTAACAGATGCCTGACAGCGAGGTCAGATGTTCTTATCAACTTTGGGTTGGGCCGACCTTCGGGTTCTATGCCTGTTTGTTTAACAGATGCCTGACGGTGAAGTCAGATATTCTTATCAACTTCGGGTTGAGCTGCCATTCGGTTTTGATGCCTGTTTGTTTAACAGATGCCTGACAGTGAGGTCAGATGTTCTTCTCAACTTCGGGTTGAGCCGGCCTTCGGGTTCGATGCCTTTTTGTTTAACAGATGCATGGCGGAGAGGTCTAATGTTCTTATTAACTTCGGGTTGAGCCGCCCTTCGGGTTCGATGTCTGTTTGTTTAACAGATGCCTGGCGGTGAGGTCAGATGTTCTTCTCAACTTCGGGTTGAGTCCGCCTTCGGATTTGATGCCTGTTTGTTTAACAAATGCTTAACAGTGAAGTCAAATGTTCCTCTAAACTTCGTGTTAAGCCGACCATGGGGTTCAATGCATGTTTGTTTAACAGATGCCTGACGGCGAGGTCAGATGTTCCTCTCAACTTCGTGTTGAGCCGGCCTTCGGGTTCAATGCCTGTTTGTCTAACAGATGCGTAACGGCGAGGTTAGATGTTCTTATCAACTTCGGGATGAGCCGGCCTTCCGGTTCGATGCCTGTTTGTTTAACAGATACCAGACGGCGAGGTCAGATGTTATTATCAACTTCGGATTGAGCCGGCCTTCGGGTTCCACGACTGTTTGTTTAACAGATGCCTGACGGTGAGGTCAGATGTTCTTCTAAACTTCAAGTTGAGTCGGCCATTGGGTTCGATGCCTGTTTGTTTAACAGATGTTTGACAGCGAGGTCAGATGTTCTTCTTAATTAAGGATTGAGACGGCCTTTGGGTTCGATGCCTGTTTGTTTAACAGATGCCTAACGGTGAGGTCAAATATTCTTCGCAACTTTGGATTGAGCCGACCTTCGGGTTCGATGCCTGTTTGTTTAATAGATGCCTGGCGGAGAGGTCTAATTTTCTTATCAACTTCGGGTTGAGTCGCCCTTCTGGTTCGATGCCTGTTTTTTTAACAGATGCCTGACGGTGAGGTCAGATGTTCTTCTCAACTTCGGGTGGAGCCGGCCTTTGGGTTCGATACCTGTTTGTTTAACAGATGCGTAACATCGAGGTCAAATGTTCATCTCAACTTCGGGTTGATTCGGCCTTCGGGTCCGATACCTGTTTGTTTAACAGATTCCTGGCGGAGAGGTCAGATGTTCTTATCAACGTCGGGTTGAGCCGGACTTTGGCTTCGATGCCTGTTTGTTTAACAGATGCCTGACGGCGAGGTCAGATGTTGTTATCAACTTTGGGTTGGGCCGGCCTTCGGGTTCTATGCCTTTTTGTTTAACTGATGCCTGACGGCGAAGTCAGATATTCTTATCAACTTCGGGTTGAGCTGCCATTCGGTTTCGATGCCTGTTTGTTTAACAGATGCCTGACAGTGAGGTCAGATGTTCTTCTCAACTTCGGGTTGAGCCGGCCTTCGGGTTCGATGCCTTTTTGTTTAACAGATGCATGGCGGAGAGGTCTAATGTTCTTATCAACTTCGGGTTGATCCGCCCTTCGGGTTCGACGCCTGTTTGTTTAACAGATGCCTGACGGTGAGGTCAGATGTTCTTCTCAACTTCGGGTTGAGTCCGCCTTCAGATTTGATGCCTGTTTGTTTAACAAATGCTTGACAGTGAAGTCAAATGTTCCTATCAACTTCGTGTTGAGCCACCCTACGGGTTCGATGCCTGTTAGTTTAACAGATGCCTGACGGCGAGGTCAGATGTTCCTCCCAACTCCGTGTTGAGCCGGCCTTCGGGTTCGATGCCTGTTTGTTTAACAGATGCGTAACGGCGAGGTCAGATGTTCTTATCAACTTCGGGTTGAGCCGGCCTTCGGGTTCGATGCCTGTTTGTTTAACAGATGCCTAACGGCGAGGTCAGATGTTCTTATCAACTTCGGGTAGAGCCGGCCTTCGGGTTCCACGCATGTTTGTTTAACAGATGCCTGACGGTGAGGTCAGATGTTCTTCTAAACTTCAAGTTGAGCCGGCCATTGGGTTCGATGCCTGTTTGTTTAACAGATGTTTGAATGCGAGGTCAGATGTTCTTCTCAATTAAGGATTGAGACGGCCTTTGGGTTCGATGCCTGTTTGTTTAACAGATGCCTAACGGTAAGGTCAAATGTTCTTCTCAACTTTGGGTTGAGCCGGCCTTCGGGTTCGATGCCTGTTTGTTTAATAGATGCCTGGCGGAGAGGTCTAATTTTCTTATCAACTTCGGGTTGAGCCGGCCTTCGGGTTCGATGCCTGTTTGTTTAACAGATGCATGGCAGAGAGGTCTAATGTTCTTATCAACTTCGGGTTGAGTCCGCCTTCGGATTTGATGCCTGTTTGTTTAACAGATGCGTAACGTCGAGGTCAAATGTTCATCTCAACTTCGGGTTGATTCGGCCTTCGGGTCCGATACCTGTTTGTTTAACAGATTCCTGGCGGAGAGGTCAGATGTTTTTATCAACTTCGGGTTGAGCCGGACTTTGGCTTCGATGCCTGTTTGTTTAACAGATGCCTGACAGCGAGGTCAGATGTTCTTATCAACTTTGGGTTGGGCCGGCCTTCGGATTCTATGCCTTTTTGTTTAACAGATTCCTGACGGCGAAGTCAGATATTCTTATCAACTTCGGGTTGAGCTGCCATTCGGTTTCGATGCCTGTTTGTTTAACAGATGCCTGACAGTGAGGTCAGATGTTCTTCTCAACTTCGGGTTGAGCCGGCCTTCGGGTTCAATGCCTTTTTGTTTAACAGATGCATGGCGGAGAGGTCTAATGTTCTTATCAACTTCGGGTTGAGCCGCCCTTCGGGTTCGACGCCTGTTTGTTTAAGAGATGCCTGACGGTGAGGTCAAATGTTCTTCTCAACTTCCGGTTGAGTCCGCCTTCAGATTTGATGCCTGTTTGTTTAATAAATGCTTGACAGTGAATTCAAATGTTCCTATCAACTTCGTGTTGAGCCGCCCTACGGGTTCGATGCCTGTTAGTTTAACAGATGCCTGACGGGGAGGTCAGATGTTCCTCCCAACTCCGTGTTGAGCCGGCCTTCGGGTTCGATGCCTGTTTGTTTAACAGATGCGTAACGGAGAGGTCAGATATTCTTATCAACTTCGGGTTGAGCCGGCCTTCGGGTTCGATGCCTGTTTGTTTAACAGATGCCTAACGGCGAGGTCAGATGTTCTTATCAACTTCGGGTAGAGCCGGCCTTCGGGTTCCACGCATGTTTGTTTAAAAGATGCCTGACGGTGAGGTCAGATGTTCTTCTAAACTTCAAGTTGAGCCGGCCATTGGGTTCGATGCCTGTTTGTTTAACAGATGTTTGACAGCGAGGTCAAATGCTCTTCTCAATTAAGGATTGAGACGGCCTTTGGGTTCGATGCCTGTTTGTTTAACAGATGCCTAACGGTGAGGTCAAATGTTCTTCTCAACTTTGGGTTGAGTCGGCCTTCGGGTTCGATGCCTGTTTGTTTAATAGATGTCTGGCGGAGAGGTCTAATTTTCTTATCAACTTCGGGTTGAGTCGGCCTTCGGGTTCGATGCCTGTTTGTTTAACAGATGCATGGCAGAGAGGTCTAATGTTCTTATCAACTTCGGGTTGAGTCCGCCTTCGGATTTGATGCCTGTTTGTTTAACAAATGCTTGACAATGAAGTCAAATGTTCCTCTCAACTTCGTGTGGAGCCGCCCTTCGGGTTCGATGCCAGTTTGTTTAACAGATGCCTGACGGCGAGGTCAGATGTTCCTCTCAACTCCGTGTTGAGCCGACCTTCGGGTTCGATGCCTGTTTGTTTAACAGATGCGTAACGGCGACGTCGGATGTTTTTATCAACTTCGGGTTGAGCCGGCCTTCGGGTTCGATGCCTGTTTATTTAACAGATGCCTGACGGTGAGGTCAGATTCTTATCAACATCGGGTTGAGCCGGCCTTCGGGTTCCACGCATGTTTGTTTAACAGATGCCTGACGGTGAGGTCAGATGTTCTTCTAAACTTCAAGTTGAGCCGGCCATTGGGTTCGATGCCTGTTTATTTACCAGATGTTTGACAGCGAGGTCAGATGTTCTTCTCAATTACGGATTGAGACAGCCTTCAGGTTCGATGCTTGTTTGTTTAACAGATGCCTAACGGTGAGGTCAAGTGTTCTTCTCAACTTTGGGTTGAGCCGGCCTTCGGGTTCGATGCCTGTTTGTTTAATAGATGCCTGGCAGAGAGGTCTAATTTTCTTATCAACTTCGGGTTGAGCCGCCCTTCGGGTTCAATGCCTGTTTTTTTAACGGATGCCGGACGGTGAGGTCAGATGTTCTTCTCAACTTCGGGTTGAGCCGGCCTTCCGTGATCGATACCTGTTTGTTTAACAGATGCGTAACGTCGAGGTCAAATGTTCTTCTCAACTTTGGGTTGATCCGGCCTTCGGGTTCGATGTCTGTTTGTTTAACAGATGCCTGGCGGAGAGGTCAGATGTTCTTATCAACTTCGGGTTGAGCCGGCCTTTGGCTTCGATGCCTGTTTGTTTAACAGATGCCTGACGGCGAGGTCAGATGTTCTTATCAACTTCGGGTTGGGCCGGGCTTCGGGTTCTATGCCTGTTTGTTTAACAGATTCCTGACGGTGAAGTCAGATATTCTTATCAACTTCGGATTGAGCCGACCTTTGGGTTCGATGCCTCTTTGTTTAACAGATGTATGGCGGAGAGGTCTAATGTTCTTATCAACTTCGGGTTGAGCCGCCCTTCGGGTTCGATGCCTGTTTGTTTAACAGATGCCTGACATTGAGGTCAGATGTTCTTCTCAACTTCGGGTTGAGCCGACCTTCGGGTTCGATGCCTATTTGTTTAACAGATGCGTAACAGCGAGGTCAGATGTTCTTATCAACTTCGGGTTGAGCCGCCCTTCGGGTTCGATGCCTGTTTGTTTAAGAGATGCTTGACGGTGAAGTCAAATGTTCTTCTCAACTTCGGGTTGAGCCGACCTTCGGATTTGATGCCTGTTTGTTTAACAGATGCCTGACGGTGAGGTCATATGTTCTTCTAAACTTCGTGTTGAGCCAACCATTGGGTTTGATGCCTGTTTGTTTAACAGATGCCTGACGGCGAGGTCAGATGTTCCTCTCAACTTCATGTTGAGCCGGCCTTCGGGTTCGATGCCTGTTTGTTTAACAGATACGTAACGGCGAGGTCAGATGTTCTTATCAACTTCGGGATGAGTCGGCCTTCCGGTTCGATGCCTGTTAGTTTAACAGATGCCTGACGGAGAGGTCAGATGTTCTTATCAACTTCAGGTTGAGTCGGCCTTCGGGTTCCACGACTGTTTGTTTAACAGATGCCTGACGGTGAGGTCAGATGTTCTTCTAAACTTCAAGTTGAGTCGGCCATTGGGTTCGATGCCTGTTTGTTTAACAGATGTTTGATAGCGAGGTCAGATGTTCTTCTCAATTAAGGATTGAGACGGCCTTCGGGTTCGATGCCTGTTTGTTTAACAGATGCCTAACAGCGAGGTCAAATGTTCTTCTCAACTTTGGGTTGAGCCGACCTTCGGGTTCGATGCCTGTTTGTTTAATAGATGCCTGGCGGAGAGGTCTAATTTTCTTATCAACTTCAGGTTGAGCCGCCCTTCGGGTTCGATGCCTATTTTTTTAACAGACGCCTGACGGTGAGGACAGATGTTCTTCTCAACTTCGGGTTGAGCCGACCTTTGGGTTCGATGCCTGTTTGTTTAACAGATACGTAATGGCGAGGTCAAATGTTCTTCTAAACTTCGGGTTGATCCGGCCTTCGGGTCCGATGCCTGTTTGTTTAACAGATGCCTGGCGGAGAGGTCAGATGTTCTTATCAACTTCGCGTTGAGCCGACCTTTCGCTTCGATGCCTGTTAGTTTAACAGATGCCTGACGGCGAGGTCAGATGTTCTTATCAACTTCGGGTTGGGCTGGCCTTCGGGTTCTATGCCTGTTTGTTTAACAGATGCCTGACGGCGAAGTCAGATATTCTTATCAACTTTGGGTTGAGCTGCCATTCGGTTTCGATGCCTGTTTGTTTAACAGATGCCTGACCGTGAGGTCAGATGTTCTTCTCAACTTCGGGTTGAGCCGGCCATCGGGTTCGATGCCTGTTTGTTTAACAGATGCATGACGGAGAGGTCTAATGTTCTTATCAACTTTGGGTTGAGCCGGCCTTCGGGTTCGATGCCTGTTTGTTTAACAGATGCGTAACAGCAAGGTCAGATGTTCTTATCAACTTCGGGTTGAGCTGCCCTTCGGGTTCGATGCCTGTTTGTTTAACAGATGCCTGACGGTTAGGTCAGATGTTCTTCTCAACTTCGGGTTGATTCCGCCTTCGGATTTGATGCCTGTTTGTTTAACAAATGCTTGACAGTGAAGTCAAATGTTCCTCTCAACTTCGTGTTGAGCCGCCTTTCGAGTTCGATGCCTATTTGTTTAACATATGCTTGACGGCGAGGTCAGATGCTCCTCTCAACTTCGTGTTGAGCCGGCCTTCGGGTTCGAAGCCTGTTTGTTTAACAGATGCGTAACGGCGAGGTCAGATGTTCTTATCAACTTCGGGTTGAGCCGGCCTTCAGGTTCGATGCCTGTTTGTTTAACAGATGCCTGACGGCGAGGTCAGATATTCTTATCAACTTCGGGTTGAGCTGGCCTTCGGGTTCCACGCCTGTTTGTTTAACAGATGCCTGACAGTGAGGTAAGATGTTCTTCTAAACTTTAAGTTGAGCCGGCCATTGGGTTCGATGCTTGTTTGTTTAACAGATGTTTGACAGCGAGGTCAAATATTCTTCTCAATTAAGGACTGAGACGGCCTTCGGGTTCGATGCCTGTTTGTTTAACAGATGCCTAACAGCGACGTCAAATGTTCTTCTCAACTTTGGGTTTAGCCGGCCTTTGGGTTCGATGCCTGTTTGTTTAATAGATGCCTGGCGGAGAGGTCTAATTTTCTTATCAACTTCGGGTTCAGCCGCCCTTCGGGTTCGATGCCTGTTTTTTTAACAGATGCCTGACGGTGAGGTCAGATGTTCTTCTAAACTAAGGGTTAAGCCGGCCTTCGGGTTCGATGCCTGTTTGTTTAACAGATGCGTAACGGCGAGGTCAAATGTTCTTCTCAACTTCGGGTTGATCCGGCCTTCAGGTTCGATGCCTGTTTGTTTAACAGATGCCTGGCGGAGAGGTCAGATGTTCTTATCAAGTTCGGGTTGAGCCGGCCTTTGGCTTCGATGCCTGTTTGTTTAACAGATGCCTGACGGTGAGGTCAGATGTTCTTTTCAACTTCGGGTTGGGCCGGCCTTCGGGTTCTATGCCTGTTTGTTTAACAGATGCCTGACGGCGAAGTCAGATGTTTTTATCAACTTCGGGTTGAGCTGCCATTCGGTTTCGATGCCTGTTTGATTAACAGATTCCTGACGGTGAGGTCAGATGTTCTTCTCAACTTCGGGTTGAGCCGGCCTTCGGGTTCGATGCCTGTTTGTTTAACAGATGCATGGTGGAGAGGTCTAATGTTCTTATCAACTTCGGGTTGAGCCGCCCTTCGGGTTCGCTACCTGTTTGTTTAACAGATGCCTGACGGTGAGGTCAGATGTTCTTCTCAACTTCGGGTTGAGTCCGCCTTCGGATTTGATGCCTGTTTGTTTAACAAATGCTTGACAGTGAAGTCAAATGTTCCTCTCAACTTCGTGTTGAGCCGCCCTTCGGGTTCGATGCCTATTTGTTTAAAAGATGTCTGACGGCGAGGTCAGATGTTCCTCTCAACTTCGTGTTGAGCCGGCCTTCGGGTTCGATGCCTGTTTGTTTAACAGATGCGTAACAGCGAGGTCAGATGTTTTTATCAACTTCGGGTTGAGCCGGCCTTCAGGTTCGATGCCTGTTTGTTAAACAGATGCCTGACGGCGAGGTCAGATGTTCTTATCAAATTCGGGTTGAGCCGGCCTTCGGGTTCCACGCCTGTTTGTTTAACAGATGCCTGACGGTGAGGTCAGATGTTCTTCTAAACTTCAAGTTGAGCCGGCCATTGGGTTTGATGCCTATTTGTTTAACAGATGTTTTACAGCAAGGTCAGATGTTCTTCTCAATTAAGGATTGAGACGGCCTTCGGGTTCGATGCCTGTTTGTTTAACAGATGCCTAACATCGACGTCAAATGTTCTTCTCAACTTTGGGTTGAGCCGGCCTTCGGGTTCGATGCCTATTTGTTTAATAGATGCCTGGCGGAGAGGTCTAATTTTCTTATCAACTTCGGGTTGAGCCGCCCTTCGGGTTCGATGCCTGTTTTTTTAACAGATGCCTGACGGTGAGGTCAGATGTTCTTCTCAACTAAGGGTTGAGCCGGCCTTCGGGTTCAATGCCTGTTTGTTTAACAAATGCGTAACGGCGAGGTCAAATGTTCTTCTCAACTTCAGGTTGATTGGCCTTCGGGTTCGATGCCTGTTTGTTTAACAGATGCCTGGCGGAGAGGTCAGATGTTCTTATCAACTTCGGGTTGAGCCGGCCTTTGGCTTCGATGCCTGTTTGTTTAATAGATGCCTGACGGTGAGGTCAGATGTTCTTATCAACTTCGGGTTGGGCCGGCCTTCGGGTTCTATGCTTGTTTGTTTAACAAATGCCTGACGGCGAAGTCAGATTTTCTTATCAACTTCGGGTTGAGCAGCCATTCGGTTTCGATGCCTGTTTGTTTAACAGATTCCTGACGGTGAGGTCAGATGTTCTTCTCAACTTCGGGTTGAGCCGGCCTTCGGGTTCGATGCCTATTTGTTTAACAGATGCATGACGGAGACGTATAATGTTCTTATCAACTTCGGGTTGAGCCGCCATTCGGGTTCGATGCCTGTTTGTTTAACAGATGCCTGACGGTGAGGTCAGATGTTCTTCTCAACTTCGGGTTGAGTCCGCCTTCGGATTTGATGCCTGTTTGTTTAACAAATGCTTGACAGTGAAGTCAAATGTTCCTCTCAAATTCGTGTTGAGCCGCCCTTCGGGTTCGATGCCTATTAGTTTAACAGATGCCTGACGGTGAGGTCAGATGTTCCTCTCAACTTCGTGTTGAGCCGGCCTTCGGGTTCGATGCCTGTTTGTTTAACAGATGCGTAACGGCGTGGTCAGATGTTCTTATCAACTTCTGGTTGAGCCGGCCTTCGGGTTCGATGCCTGTTTGTTTAACAGATGCCTGACGGCGAGGTCAGATGTTCTTATCAACTTCGGGTAGAGCCGACCTTCGGGTTCCACGCATGTTTGTTTAACAGATGCCTGACAGTGAGGTCAGATGTTCTTCTAAACTTCAAGTTGAGCCGGCCATTGGGTTCGATGCCTGTTTGTTTAACAGATGTTTGACAGCGAGGTCAGATGTTCTTCTCAATTAAGGATTGAGACGGCCTTTTGGGTTCGATGCCTGTTTGTTTAACAGATGCCTAACGGTGAGGTCAAATGTTCTTCTCAACTTTGGGTTGAGCCGGCCTTCGGGTTCGATGCCTGTTTCTTTAATAGATGCCTGGCGGAGAGGTCTAATTTTCTTAACAACTTCGGGTTTAGCCGCCCTTCGGGTTCGATGCCTGTTTTTTTAACAGATGCCTGACGGTGAGGTCAGATGTTCTTCTCAACTTCGGGTTGAGCCGGCCTTCGGGTACGATGCCTTTTTGTTTAACAGATGCGTAACGGCGAGGTAAAATGTTCTTCTCAAATTCGGGTTGATCCGTGCTTCGGTTTCGATGCCTGTTTGCTTAACAGATGCCTTGCGGAGAGGTCAGATGTTCTTATCAACTTCGGGTTGAGCCGGCCTTTGGCTTCGATGCCTGTTTGTTTAACAGATGCCTGATGGCGAGGTCAGATGTTCTTATCAACTTCAGGTTGGGCCGGCCTTCGGGTTCTATGCCTGTTTGTTTAACAGATGCCTGACGGCGAAGTCAGATATTCTTATCAACTTCGGGTTGAGCTGCCATCCGGTTTCGAAGCCTGTTTGTTTAACAGATGCCTGATAGTGAGGTCAGATGTTCTTCTCAACTTCGGGTTGAGCCGGCCTTCGGGTTCGATGCCTGTTTGTTTAACAGATGCATGGCGGAGAGGTCTAATGTTCTTATCAACTTCGGGTTGAACCGCCCTTCGGGTTCGATGCCTGTTTGTTTAACAGATGCCTGACATTGAGGTCAGATGTTCTTCTCAACTTCGGGTTGAGCCGGCCTTCGGGTTCGATGCCTATTTGTTTAACAGATGCGTAACAGCGAGGTAAGATGTTCTTATCAACTTCAGGTTGAGCCGCCCTTCGGGTTCGATGCCTGTTTGTTTAACAGATGCTTGACAGTGAATTCAGATGTTCTTCTCAACTTCGGGTTGAGTTCGCCATCGGATTTAATGCCTGTTTGTTTAACAAATGCTTGACAGTGAAGTCAAATGTTCCTCTCAACTTCGTGTTGAGCCGCCCTTCGGGTTCGATGCCTATTTGTTTAACAGATGCCTTACGGCGAGGTCAGATGTTCCTCTCAACTTCGTGTTGAGCCGGCCTTCGGGGTCGATGCCTGTTTGTTTAACAGTTGCGTAACGGCGAGGTCAGATGTTCTTATCAACTTCGGGTTGAGCCGGCCTTCAGGTTCGATGCCTGTTTGTTTAACAGATGCATGGCGGAGAGGTCTAATGTTCTTATCAACTTCGGGTTGAGCCGCCCTTCGGGTTCGATGCCTGTTTGTTTAACAGATGCCTGACATTGAGGTTAGATGTTCTTCTCAACTTCGGGTTCGATGCCTATTTGTTTAACAGATGCGTAACAGCGAGGTCAGATGTTCTTATCAACTTCGGGTTGAGCCGCCCTTCGGGTTCGATGCCTGTTTGTTTAACAGATGCTTGACAGTGAAGTCAGATGTTCTTCTCAACTTCGGGTTGAGTCTGCCTTCGGATTTAATGCGTGTTTGTTTAACAAATGCTTGACAGTGAAGTCAAATGTTCCTCTCAACTTCGTGTTGAGCCGCCCTTCGGGTTCGATGCCTATTTGTTTGACAGATGCCTTACGGCGAGGTCAGATGTTCCTCTCAACTTCGTGTTGAGCCGGCCTTCGGGGTCGATGCCTGTTTGTTTAACAGTTGCGTAACGGCGAGGTCAGATGTTCTTATCAACTTCGGGTTGAGCCGGCCTTCAGGTTCGATGCCTGTTTGTTTAAAAGATGCCTGACGGCGAGGTCAGATGTTCTTATCAACTTCGGGTTGAGCCGGCCTTCGGGTTCCATGCCATTTTGTTTAACAAATGCCTGACAGTGAGGTCAGATGTTCTTCTAAACTTCAAGTTGAGCCGACCATTGGGTTCGATGCCTGTTTGTTTAACAGATGTTGGACAGCGAGGTCAAATGTTCTTCTCAATTAAGGATTGAGATGGCCTTCGGGTTCGATGCCTGTTTGTTTAACAGATGCCTAACGGCAAGGTCAAATGTTCTTCTCAACTTTGGGTTGAGCCGGCCTTCGGGTTCGACGCCTGTTTGTTTAATAGATTCCTGGCGGAGAGGTCTAATTTTCTTATCAACTTCGGGTTGAGCCGCCCTTCGGGTTCGATGCCTGTTTTTTAAACAAATGCCTGACGGTGAGGTCAGATGTTCTTCTCAACTTCGAGTTGAGCCGGCCTTCGAATTTGATGCCTGTTTGTTTAACAGATGCTTGACAGTGAAGTCAAATGTTCCTCTCAACTTCATGTTGATCCGACCTTCAAGTTCGACGCCTGTTTGTTTAGCAGATGCCTCACAGCGAGGTCAGATGTTCCTCTCAACTTCGTGTTGAGCCGGCCTTCGAGTTCGATGCCTGTTTGTTTAACAGATGCCTAACGGCGAGGTCAAATGTTCTTCTCAACTTCGGGTTGAGCCGGCCTTCGGGTTCGATGCCTGTTTGTTTAACAGATGCCTGGCGGAGAGGTCTAATGTTCTTATCAACTTTGGGATGAGCCGACCTTCGGGTTCGATGCCTGTTTGTTTAACAGATGCCTGACGGCGAGGTAAGATTGTCTTATCAACTTCGGGTTGAGCCGGCCTTCGGGTTCGATGCCTGTTTGTTTAATAGATGCCTGACGGCGAAGTCAGATGTTCTTATCAACTTCGGGTTGAGCGGCCCTTCGGGTTTGATGGCTGTTTGTTTAACAGATGCCTGACAACGAGGTCGGATGTTCTTCTCAACTTCGGGTTGAGTCGGCCATCAAATTCAATTCCTTTGTGTTGAACATATGCCTGACAGCGAGGTCAGATGTTCTTCTCAACATCGTGTTGTCCCGGCCTTCGAGTTCGATGCCTGTTTGTTTAACTAATGCATGACGACAAAGTCAAATGTTCTTATCAATTTCGGGTTGAGCCGGTCTTTGGGTTCGATGCCTGTTTGTTCAACAGATGTTTGACGGCTAGGTCAGATGTTGTTCTCAATTAAGGATTGCGACGACCTTCGGGTTCGATGCCTGTTTGTTTAACAGATGCCTAACGGCGGGGGCATATGTTCTTCTCAATTTTGGGTTGAGCCGGCGTTCGGGTTCGATGCCTGTTTGTTTAATAGATGCCTGGCGCAGAGGTCTAATTTTCTTATCAACTTCGGGTTGAGCCGACCTTCGGGTTCGATGCCTGTTTGTTTAACAGATGCTTGACGGTGAGGTCAGATATTCTTCTCAACTTCGGGTTGAGCCGGCCTTCGAATTTGATGCCTACTTTGTTTAACAGATGCTTGACAGTGAAGTCAAATGTTCCTTTCAACTTCATGTTGAGCCGACCTTCAGGTTCGATGCCTTTTTGTTTAACAGATGCCTGACGGCGAGGTCAGATGTTCCTCTCAACTTCGTGTTGAGCCGGCCTTCGGGTTCGATGCCTGTTTGTATAACAAATGCCTGACGGCGAGGTCAGATGTTCTTCTCAACTTCGGGTTGAACCGACATTCGGATTTGATGCCTGTTTGTTTAACAGATGCTTCATAGTGAAGTCAAATGTTCCTCTCAGCTTCATGTAGAGCCGACCTCCGGGTTCGATGCCTGTTTGTTTAACAGATGCTTGACAGTGAGGTCAGATGTTCCTCTCAACTTCGGGTTCGATGCCTCTTTGTTTAACAGATGCATGACAGCGAGATCAGATGTTCTTCTCAACTTTGTGTTGTGCCGGCCTTTGGGTTCGATGCCTGTTTGTTTAACTAATGCGTGATGGGGAGGTCAGATGTTCCTCTCAACTTCAAGGTGAGTTGGCCTTCGGGTTCAATACCTATTTGTTTAACAGATGTTTGACAGCGAGGTCAGATGTTCTTTTCAACTAAGGGTTGAGACGGCCTTCGGGTTTGATGCCTAATTGTTTAACAGATGCCTGACGGCGACGTCAGATGTTCTTCTCAACTTCGGATTGAGCCGGCCTTCTGGTTTCACACCTTTTTGTTTAACAGATGCCTGATGGCGAGGTTCTTATGTTCTTCTCAACTTCGGGTTGAGTCGGCCTTTCGGTTCGATGCCTGTTTGTTTAACAGATGTCTAGCGGCTAGGTCAGATGTTCTTCTCAACTTCGGGTTGAGCCGGACTTCGGGTTCGATTCCTGCTTTTTTAACTAATGCCTGGTGATAACGCGAAAATATATCTATAAAATGACATGCGTTTTAACTAATGTTTGACCGGTTTCACTCTGAATTCGGGGCATTCCATGCTATTTGTCTAAGTATTATGCAGGTATTCGAAGAACATGTCCAAGCAAAGCAATATGAAGAAAAGGAGCAAAAACAAGTGGAAAATGCATGAAAAACCAAGTGAAAACCAGCAGAAACGAGCTTGACTGATGTGACGACCGTCACACAGCTGTTATGACCGTCATGTGTGTGACGACCGTCACACCTCCATGACAACCGTCATGCAGCCAGAACGTGCAGAATGAACTCACGTGCAAATTTCTCCCCTCAAAGACCAAAAGTGTGGCCACTAACTCCTTTTTTTCTGCCTCAAACCCACTTCCTGAAGGAATAACCGTTAGATAATCTCCCTCTATAAAAGGAAGAGGTTGGGACCTGAAAAAGGGGGCCGCATTCAAGACAACGAAGTGCTGCCAATTCGTCTTCAGAGCAACCTTTCCATTATTCTATTCTTATTTGTTTTTCTTTTCCTTCTTTGCATTCTTTGATATTTTGTAATTCCCATTTCTCTTGTACGATCAATTAGCACAAAAACCAGAATCCTGCCAACATTTGTGGAGGATCTGCCCAAAGGTCAATTGGAATATTTACAGGTTTTAAATTTTAATCGTAATTTCAGTTTTCATTATGATGCATGTTATTAATTATTGTTTTTATTTATGTATTACCATTTCTATTTCCATGTCTAGCTAAACTACTGTAATCGATATGTAATAATAATTCAGACGGAATTTGATAATAATTGGCGTAGTTTTTCTCTTTTCAAAAACTCAGTTATGGTTTTAGTTTTTAATCAAAATTCTAAATAAATCTTTGTCACGACAGTGAGAAGCTATTTACGGTGGTTTTGCCACGACAGTGGGAAACCATATTAAGGTACGAACCAACAAGCGACAGCTGAGGCTAAGACCAGATAGTAAAAACTAGGCATTCGATTTAAAAACAACGAAAGCGCTTTAAAAAGGATTAGAACTTAGATATTTTCAAAAGGTAACTTTAACCCCGAACGGGATAGCGAAAGCATACGTTCCACCTTAGAGTTGCGACTAGCGTCAACAACCATCGTGAGACAAAAGTCTTTAAATCACTATTTTCTTCTTAAACTAAGTTTGAAAACATTTAATACGCTAATAAGTTGTCAAATCCCCGAAGAACAAAATTATTGCATATCGATTCATAAATTCATATCTTAAGTAAAACCTTAGTTCCCTTTAGTTTACGCATCTACTCTATTATTATTCAACTTGAAACCAAACCGACCTAGCTAAACACCGTAACACCCAATAATACTAGATTGATTACGAGTCCCTGTGGGATCGATATCTATTATTACTACGCGATAGACTGTGCACTTGCAGTTAGATTTGTTAGACATAGAAAGTCGCGATCACCTGGCAGCGAGTTCGGATGTTCTTCTCAACTTCAGGTTGAGTCGGCCATCAAATTCGATGTCTGTTTATTAAACATATGCCTGACAGCGAGGTCAGATGTTCTTCTCAACTTCGTGTTGTGCCGGCCTTCGGGTTTGATACCTGTTTGTTTAACTAATTCCTGATGGGGAGTTCAGATGTTCCTCTCAACTTCAAGTTGAACCGGCCTTCGGCTTTGATGCCTGTTTATTTAACAGATGTTTGACGGCAAGGTCAGTGGTTCTTCTCAATTAAGGATTGAGACGGCCTTCGGGTTCAATGCCTGTTTGTTTAACAGATGCCTAACGGCAAGGTCAAATGTTCTTCTCAACTTCGGGCTGATCCGGCCTTCGGGTTCGATGCCTGTTTGTTTAACAGATGCCTGACGTTGAGGTCAGATGTTCTTTTCAACTTTGGGTTGGGCCGCCCTTCGGGTTCGATGCCTGTTTGTTTAACAGATACCTGACGGTGAGGTCAGATGTTCTTTTCAACTTCGGGTTGAGTCGGCCTTCGGATTTGATGCCTGTTTGTTTAACAGATGCTTGATAGTGAAGTCAAATGTTCCTCTCAACTTCATGTTGATCCGACCTTCACGTTTGATGCTTGTTTGTTTAACAGATGTCTGACGGCGAGGTCAGATGTTCCTCTCAACTTCATGTTGAGCCGGCCTTCGGGTTCGATGCCTGTTTGTTTAACAGATGCCTGATGGCGAGGTCAAATGTTCTTATCAACATCGGGTTGAGTCGGCCTTCGGGTTCGATGCCTGCTTGTTTAACAGATGCCTAACGGTGAAGTCAGGTGTTCTTATCAACTTCGGGTTGAGCCGCCCTTCGGGTTCAATGCCTGTTTGTTTAACAGATGCCTGACGGTGAGGTCAGATGTTCTTCTCAACTTCGGGTTGAGTCGGCCTTCGGATTTGATGCTTGTTTGTTTAACAGATGCTTCATAGTGAAGTCAAATGTTCCTCTCAATTTCATGTTGAAGCGACCTTCGGGCTCGATGCCTGTTTGTTTAACAGATGCCTGACAACGAGGTCAGATGTTCCTCTCAACTTCAGGTTCGATGCCTCTTTGTTTAACAGATGCCTGACGGCGAGGTCAGATGTTCTTCTCAACTTCGTGTTGTGACGGCCTTTGGGTTCGATGCCTGTTTGTTTAACTAATGCGTGATGGGGAGGTCTGATGTTCCTCTCAACTTCAATGTGAGCCGGCCTTCAGGTTTGATACCTGTTTGTTTAACAGATGTTTGATAGCGAGGTCAAATGATCTTCTCAACTAAGGGTTAAGACGGCATTCGGGTTTGATGCCTAATTGTTTAACAGATGCCTGGCGGCGAGCTCAGATGTTCTTCTCAACTTCGGATTGAGCCGGCCTTCTGGTTTCACACCTTTTTGTTTACCAGATGCCTGATAGCAAGGTCATATGTTCTTCTCAACTTCGGGTTGAGCCGGCCTTTGGGTTCGATGCCTGTTTGTTTAACAGATGTCTAGCGAGTAGGTCAGATGTTCTTCTCAACTTCGGGTTGAGCCGGCCTTCACGTTTGATGCTTGTTTGTTTAACAGATGTCTGACGGCGAGGTCAGATGTTCCTCTCAACTTCATGTTGAGCCGGCCTTCGGGTTCGATGTCTGTTTGTTTAACAGATGCCTGATGGCGAGGTCAAATGTTCTTATCAACATCGGGTTGAGTCGGCCTTCGGGTTCGATGCCTGCTTGTTTAACAGATGCCTAACGGTGAAGTCAGGTGTTCTTATCAACTTCGGGTTGAGCCGCCCTTCGGGTTCAATGCCTGTTTGTTTAACAGATGCCTGACGGTGAGGTCAGATGTTCTTCTCAACTTCGGGTTGAGTCGGCCTTCGGATTTGATGCTTGTTTGTTTAACAGATGCTTCATAGTGAAGTCAAATGTTCCTCTCAATTTCATGTTGAAGCGACCTTCGGGCTCGATGCCTGTTTGTTTAACAGATGCCTGACAACGAGGTCAGATGTTCCTCTCAACTTCAGGTTCGATGCCTCTTTGTTTAACAGATGCCTGACGGCGAGGTCAGATGTTCTTCTCAACTTCGTGTTGTGACGGCCTTTGGGTTCGATGCCTGTTTGTTTAACTAATGCGTGATGGGGAGGTCTGATGTTCCTCTCAACTTCAATGTGAGCCGGCCTTCAGGTTTGATACCTGTTTGTTTAACAGATGTTTGATAGCGAGGTCAAATGATCTTCTCAACTAAGGGTTAAGACGGCATTCGGGTTTGATGCCTAATTGTTTAACAGATGCCTGGCGGCGAGCTCAGATGTTCTTCTCAACTTCGGATTGAGCCGGCCTTCTGGTTTCACACCTTTTTGTTTACCAGATGCCTGATAGCAAGGTCATATGTTCTTCTCAACTTCGGGTTGAGCCGGCCTTTGGGTTCGATGCCTGTTTGTTTAACAGATGTCTAGCGAGTAGGTCAGATGTTCTTCTCAACTTCGGGTTGAGCCGGCCTTCACGTTTGATGCTTGTTTGTTTAACAGATGTCTGACGGCGAGGTCAGATGTTCCTCTCAACTTCATGTTGAGCCGGCCTTCGGGTTCGATGTCTGTTTGTTTAACAGATGCCTGATGGCGAGGTCAAATGTTCTTATCAACATCGGGTTGAGTCGGCCTTCGGGTTCGATGCCTGCTTGTTTAACAGATGCCTAACGGTGAAGTCAGGTGTTCTTATCAACTTCGGGTTGAGCCGCCCTTCGGGTTCAATGCCTGTTTGTTTAACAGATGCCTGACGGTGAGGTCAGATGTTCTTCTCAACTTCGGGTTGAGTCGGCCTTCGGATTTGATGCATGTTTGTTTAACAGATGCTTCATAGTGAAGTCAAATGTTCCTCTCAATTTCATGTTGAAGCGACCTTCGGGCTCGATGCCTGTTTGTTTAACAGATGCCTGACAACGAGGTCAGATGTTCCTCTCAACTTCAGGTTCGATGCCTCTTTGTTTAACAGATGCCTGACGGCGAGGTCAGATGTTCTTCTCAACTTCGTGTTGTGACGGCCTTTGGGTTCGATGCCTGTTTGTTTAACTAATGCGTGATGGGGAGGTCTGATGTTCCTCTCAACTTCAATGTGAGCCGGCCTTCGGGTTTGATACCTGTTTGTTTAACAGATGTTTGATAGCGAGGTCAAATGATCTTCTCAACTAAGGGTTAAGACGGCATTCGGGTTTGATGCCTAATTGTTTAACAGATGCCTGGCGGCGAGGTCAGATGTTCTTCTCAACTTCGGATTGAGCCGGCCTTCTGGTTTCACACCTTTTTGTTTACCAGATGCCTGATAGCAAGGTCATATGTTCTTCTCAACTTCGGGTTGAGCCGGCCTTTGGGTTCGATGCCTGTTTGTTTAACAGATGTCTAGCGAGTAGGTCAGATGTTCTTCTCAACTTCGGGTTGAGCCGGCCTTCGGGTTCGATTCCTGCTTATTTAACTAATGCCTGGCAACGAGGTCGGATGTTCTTCTCAACTTCGAGTTGAGTCGGCCATCAAATTCGATGACTGTTTGTTTAACATATGCCTGACAGTGAGGTCAGATGTTCTTCTCAACTTCGTGTTGTGGCGGCCTTCGGGTTTGATGCCTGTTTGTTTAACTAATTCCTTATGGGGAGGTCAGATATTCCTCTCAACTTCAAGTTGAGCCGGCCTTCGGGTTCGATGCCTGTTTGTTTAACAGATGCTTGACGGAAAGGTCAGTTGTTCTTCTCAATTAAGGATTGAGACGGCCTTCGGGTTCGATGCCTGTTTGTTTAACAGATGGCTAACGGCGAGGTCAAATGTTCTTCTCAACTTCAGGCTAAGCCGGCCTTCAGGTTCGATGCCTGTTTGTTTAAAAGATGCCTGACGTTGAGGTCAGATGTTCTTTTCAACTTCGGGTTGAGCTGCCCTTCGGGTTCAATGCCTATTTGTTTAACAGATGCCTGATGGTGAGGTCAGATGTTCTTCTCAACTTCGGGTTGAGCCGGCCTTCGGATTTAATGCCTGTTTGTTTAACAGATGCTTGATTGTGAAGTCAAATGTTCCTCTCAACTTCATGTTGTGCCGACCTTCACGTTTGATGCCTGTTTGTTTAACAGATGTCTGACGGTGAGGTCAGATGTTCCTCTCAACTTCGTGTTGCGCCGGCCTTCGGGTTCGATGCCTGTTTGTTTAACAAATTATTGATGGCGAGGTCAAATGCTCTTATCAACTTCAAGTTGAGTCGGCCTTCGGGTTCAATGCCTGTTTGTTTAACAGATGCCTGACGGTGAAGTCAGATGTTCTTATCAACTTCGGGTTGAGCCGCCCTTCGGGTTTGATGCATGTTTGTTTAACAGATGCCTGACAGTGAGGTCAGATGTTCTTCTCAAGTTCGGGTTGAGCCGCCCTTCGGGTTTGATGTCTGTTTGTTTAACATATGCCTGACGGTGAGGTCAGATGTTCTTCTCAACTTCGGGTTGTGTCGGCCTTCGGGTTCGATGCCTGTTTGTTTAACAGATTCCTGACAGCGAGGTCAGATGTTCCTCTCAACTTCGGGTTCGATGCGTGTTTGTTTAACAGATGCCTGACGGTGAGGTCAGATGTTCTTCTCAAATTCGTGTTGTACCGGCCTTTGGGTTCGATGTCTGTTTGTTTAACTAATGCGTGATGGGGAGGTCAGGTGTTCCTCTCAACTTCAAGGTGAGCCGGCCTTCGGGTTGGATACCCGTTTGTTTAACAGATGTTTGACAGCGAGGTTAGATGGTCTTCTCAACTAAGGGTTGAGACGGCTTTCGGGTTTGATGCCTAATTGTTTAACAAATGCCTGACGGCGAGGTCAGATGTTCTTCTCGACTTCGGATTGAGCCGACCTTCTGGTTTCACACCTTTTTGTTTAACAGATGCCTAATGGCGAGGTCATACGTTCTACACAACTTCGGGTTGAGCCGGCCTTTGGGTTCGATGACTGTTTGTTTAACAGATGCCTAGCGGCTAGGTCAGATGTTCTTCTCAACTTCGGGTTGATCCGGCCTTCGGGTTCGATTCCTGCTTGTTTAACTAATGCCTGGCAGCGAGGTCGGATGTTCTTCTTAACTTCGGGTTGAGTCGGCCATCAAATTCGATGACTGTTTGTTAAACATATGTATGACAGTAAGTTCAGATGTTCTTCTCAACTTCATGATGTGCCGGCCTTCGTCTTTGATGCGTGTTTGTTTAACTAATTCCTGATGGGGAGGTCAGATGTTCCTATCAACTTCAAGTTGAGCCGCCCTTCGGGTTCGATGCCTGTTTTTTTAACAGATGTTTGACGGAAAGGTCGGTTGTTCTTCTCAATTAAGGATTGAGACGGCCTTCGGGTTCGATGCCTGTTTGTTTAACAGATGCTTAACGGCGAGGTCAAATGTTCTTCTCAACTTCGGGCTGAGCCGGCCTTCGGGTTCGATGCGCGTTTGTTTAACAGATGCCTGACATTGAGGTCAGATGTTCTTTTCAACTTCAGGTTGAGCTGCCCTTCGGATTTGATGCCTGTTTGTTTAACAGATGCTTGACAGTGAAGTCAAATGTTCCTCTCAACTTCATGTTGAGCCGACCTTCAGGTTCGATGCCTGTTTGTTTAACAGATGCCTGATGGCAAGGTCAGATGTTCCTCTCAACTTCGTGTTTAGCCGGCCTTCGGGTTCGATGCCTGTTTGTTTAAGAGATGCCTGACGGTGAAGTCTAATGTTCTTCTCAACTTCGGGTTGAGCCGCCCTTCCGGTTCGATGCCTGTTTGTTTAACAGATGCCTGACGTTGAGCTGGCCTTCAGATTTGATTCCTGTTTGTTTAACAGATGCTTGACAGTGAAGTCAAATGTATCTCTCAACTTCATGTTGAGCCGTCCTTCGGGTGCGATGCCTGTTTGTTTAACAGATGCCTGATGGCGAGGTCATATGTTCCTCTCAACTTCGTTTTGAGCCGGCCTTCGGCTTCGATGCCTGTTTGTTTAACAGATGCCTGACGGCGAGGTCAGATGTTCTTATCAACTTCAGGTTGAGCCGCCCTTCGGGTTCAATGCCTGTTTGTTTAACAGATGTTTGACGGCGAGGTAAGATGTTCTTCTCAACTAAGGGTTGAGACAGTCTTTGGGTTTGATGCCTGTTTGTTTAACAGATGCCTGACGGGGAAGTCAGATGTTCTTCTCAACTTCGGGTTGAGCCGGCCTTCGGGTTCCACACCTTTTTGTTTAACAGATGCCTGACAGCGAGGTCAGATGTTCTTCTCAAGTTCGGGTTGAGCCGGCCTTTGGGTTCGATGCCTGTTTGTTTAACAGATGCCTGACGGCTAGGTCAGATGTTCTTCTCAACTTCGGGTTGAACCAGCCTTCGGGTTCGATTCCTGTTTTTTTAACTAATGCCTGGCAGCGAGGTCAGATGTTCGTCTCAACTTCGGGTTGAGTCGACAATCAAATTCAATGCCTGTTTGTTTAACATATGCCTGACAGTGAGGTCAGATGTTCTTCTCAACTTCATTTTGTGCCGGCCTTCGGGTTCGATTCCTGTTTGTTTAACTAATGCCTGATGGGGAGGTCAGATGTTTCTATTAACTTCAAGTTAAGTCGGCCTTCGGGTTCGATGCCTGTTTGTTTAACAGATGTTTGACGGTGAGGTCAAATGTTCTTCTCAATTAAGGATTGAGACGACCTTCGGGATTGATGCCTGTTTGTTTAACAGATGCCTGACGGTGAGGTCAAATGTTCTTCTCAATTTTGGGTTGAGCCGGCCTTCAGGTTAGATGCCTGTTTGTTTAACAGATGCCTGGTGGAGACGTCTAATTTTCTTATCAACTTCGGGATAGGCTGCCCTTCGGGTTCGATGCCTGTTTGTTTAACAGATGCCTGATGGTGTGGTCAGATGTTCTTCTCAACTTCGGGTTGAGCCGGCCATCGGATTTGATGCCTGTTTGTTTAACATATGCTTGACAGTGAAGTCAAATGTTCCTCTCAACTTCATGTTGAGCCGACTGGTTGGTGGTTTTTACACGTTATTTTACAGTTTATTTCAGTTAATCATTTGTTTTTCTTGTCGCATTTTAGTTGTTTTTATTACATTTTACGCGTCGATTTGGTATTTTTACTGTTTCTTGGTTTAGGTATACAATAAAGGAGTAGCAGAGCGAAAACTGGGAAAAATGGCAAGATTCCGGAAGAGTTTTGTTGTGAAATCTTTAGTAGTCTGCACGAAAACGATCATAACTGGAGTTCCGGGAATCCGTTTGAGGCGTTCTAAAAACCTCCGGAAAGCTAAGAGAGAGAGCTACGACTTTTGTGTTGGAATCGAAGTCAGATTCGAAACAAGGGTGCAACACGGGTGCCCGTGTTGTGTGACACGGCCCGTGTTGCAGGATGTGCTCAGAAAAGGCGATTTTTGGAGAAAAAATAGTGGCACAACACGGGTGCCCGTGTCGTGTGACACGGCCCGTGTTGTGACACCTGGGACTTGCAAATTTCACGCGAAAAATCTTTCAGGAAGCCAACACGGGCGCCTGTGTTACCTGACACGGCCCGTGTTGCAGGAAGCGTTTTTTTCCCTATTTTTCTTGTATTTTTGACTCTTGTGATCCCCGAGGGTATTGTGGGTATTTCCCTAGTGATGAGTTTGAATGAAGACTATTTGATACGTGTTTGGAGAAATAATAAGGATTACTTTTGAACGGAAAATAAAATTTGACGATAAAGATTGAAGCGATCAAGGATTTGGGAACGGAAGATCCTCATGAGCGGAAGCGATTGAAGATCAAAGCAACCAATTCTCTTGTAATGTTGAATTTTATTGTTGAGTTTATTTTTATTATTATGAGTAGCTAAACCCCCCAATGCTAGGGGGGTGTCCCTGAATTGACTCTGTAATAACCTTTGGTTTCTTGAATTATATATTTCACTGCTTTCTAATCATCGTTGTTATCGTATAATGTTTTATGGCTTTTCTTATTTGACAAATGGGAATATGATTTACGGTTAACCTTAGGTTTGGAAGAACAAGTGTTAACGCGTGTATACGATAATATTATAGTAGATATTGCCTAGGAATGGGGATACCCTATAGTAACCATAATGTTTTAGATAAAATATATTGCTTGGTATTGTTCCTATACCGCCAAGGAATTGGAGCATAAGGAGAATACCAAAGGGTTTTCTGCTAAGGAATTAGTGTCAACTAATCTTTAAAACCGGTAACGATTGAATTGAGCAGTGATTTATGAAAATTAAGGATTAAGGTTATTACAAGGTTTTTTCATACACCCTACTCTAGCATGCTTCTCATAACTGTCTAAAACCTTTATTTTAATGCTTTTGCCTTTTGGCCTTTAAAATTGTAGGAAACAAACCAAAACCCCTATGACTTTTTGTTCAATTGTATTATTTTAGAACTTGTGTTCATACGCAGTCCGCGAGATCGATATTCGCGGAATTTCCCCTTATTACTACATCGGTACAATTAGTACACTTGCTAATTTACCGGTCAAGTTTTTGGCGCCGTTGCCGGGGACTGCCAGAATATAAGTTTGATTCTAAGTCAATTGAAATTTTGTTGCTCTGCGACCAAAATTTTATTTTCAGTTTTTAATTTTAATTTTTATTATTTTTATTTTGTTACTACTAATCTACGTCTAACACTTTCATGCGAGGAGATCCCTCAGCTAATTTTTCTTTGGACGCAGAAATTGAAAGGACTCTACGCGAAAGACGTATGCAAGCTAGACTATTAGTTTCAGAAGAGGAAAGAGTTTCTGTTCATTCAGATTCAGGTTCAGAATCAGAAAGAGATACTGAAGCTATGGCGGATCTCCCACCAGCGGAGAGACTTTTGGGAGACTATGGAGGGGCAAATGCTCAACCAAACCGGATGACCATTGTGAATCAACCAGTGAATGTCGCAAATTTCCAACTGCATCCGAGCACAATCACTCACCTTGAGAGGAGACCTTTCACCGGAAAGGTTAGTGAAGATGCAAATAAGCATCTACAGAGATTTCTAACGATGAGCACTACTCTAAAGATTGAAGGACACACAGATGAAGCTAAAAGGTTAAGAATGTTCCCGTTCACTTTATCTGAAGAAGCTGAAGAATGGTTTTACTCCTTACCAGCCGAAAGTATTACTACGTGGGAAGAAATGGAAAAAGCCTTTCTGAATGAGTATTTTCCTGCCTCTGTTTATATTCGCAAACGATATGATATTATGAATTTTAAACAGGGGGAGGGAGAATCACTCGGGGACTCGTATAAAAGGTTCAAACGGTTATTGGTTGCATGTCCTACTCACAATCTGGATCAAACTGAACAGATGCAGATGTTTGTGAATGGTCTTAAGATGAAGACTAAGCAGCTAATCGATACAGCAGCCGGTGGTTCATCCAACTTTACAACAGCCACTGGAATCAGAAAAATTATTGAAGCGATCGCTGCAAACGAACATCTGGAATTATATGACCGGAGTGTGAGTAAGCCGGAAGAAATAGTTGACTTGAAGTTGGCCGCACAAGTTGTGAAAATGGAAGATCAAATCAAAGATGAAGTGGAAAGAAGGCTTAAGGGAATGAATGTGGGTATTGAAACTGTAGCTCAGGTGCAACCTGTCCAAGTTGTGAGTTGTGAGGTATGTAATGGTCCCCATTTTACTGTGCATTGTCTTGCTACTGCTCAACAAATTGAAGAGATAAAAGTTTTGAGGCAAAACAATCCGTATTCTCATACCTATAATCCAGGATGGATGAATCATCCTAATTTTTCCTGGAAAGACCAAAACCAATCTCCATATCCGCAACAACAACAGGCTCCTCAAAAAGCAGAATGGGAGTTAGCTATTGAAAGAATGGCAGCTCAAGGTATGCAATTTCAAGAAGAAACCCGAAACATTCAAAGGAACATCACAACTTCCATAAAAAACCTTGAGTCGCAAATGGGACAGATAGCCCAACACCTCTCAACACACGCTCAAGGAACCCTTCCAAGTGCGACAATATCGAACCCGAAAAATCAAGAGAGTATTAGTGCTGTCACAACAAGAAATCAGAAAGTGATAGTAGAGGAGGAAACAAAGGAGGACGAATGCATAGAGGTGGAACTTGTGGTAAGAGAAAAAATAAAAGAACCGGAAGAAGCTGTGCTATCTGAAAGGTCAACTGGGGAGAAAAAGAAAGAGGAGGTCAAACCGAAAATCAAATTACCGTTCCATCAAAGAGTTACAAGGAAGGATCAGAACGAGAAAGACTTCGGAAGGTTCAGTGCAATGTTCAATAAATTGGAAATCAACATGCCGTTCTTTGAAGCACTTGAGCAAATGCCTCTGTACAAGAAATTCATGAAAGAGGTTATAGGTAAAAAGAGACCAATGAGTGAAAAACCGAAGACCACAACTGAGCAATGTAAGGAAATATCGCAAGAAAGGAAAATACCCATCAAGATGAAAGATCCTGGACCAGTTATAATCCCTTGTACTATAAAGGATTGAACTTTTAAGAAAGTCCTGATCGATTCAGGTGCTAGTGTGAGTCTCATGCCGTTATCAATTTTCAAAACGCTGGATATTGGAAAAGTGAGCGATATGGGAACAAGCTTGAAGTTTGCCGACCACACAACCAAGATGGCATATGGGCTAGCAGAGGATGTTCTAGTGACAATCAATAACTTCACTTACCCAGTTGATTTTCGAATCATGGATATACCCGAGGATGAAGAAACTTCGATCATACTTGGGCGACCATTCTTGCTTACTAGTCGGTGCAATATTGATGTGGAAAAAGGTACGTTCACTTTGAAATTTTTTGATGAGGAAATCACTTTAAAAACTCAAGAGGGTCGAAAGAAAGGTAACGAGAAAGATGTCAAACCTTCAGTTGGGAAGATTAACACAACTAAGAAGGGAGAACGATTAAAACCATTTCAAGTTGCTCTTATCTCTGAACCGGCACAATATTCTGTTGCGAAGAAGTCGAGCAATAGAGTTTGGAAGCTGAAGTACCCCCCATAATAATGGGGAGTCGATCGTCGAGCCATGCGATGTTAAACGAAGCGCTGCATGGGAGGAAACCCACGGTTTTATGAATTGATGTTGTTTCTTTTGTTGTTATTTTTTTTGCAGGAATAAACAAGATTTTACAAGGGAAAACATGGAAGCAGCGAAGAGGTACTGCATTACTTGTCGACCCCTCTGTGAGGATCTCTGTGAGTACACCTCGTCTTCTCTTGATTCTTGAACATTGAGACAATGTTTAGTTCAAGTTTGGGGGAGGTTTTACCGTTTTGAATTGTCTATTTAAATACCTTTTTATTTTTAAGTTCGGTAAAAATCACATCGAATTCGCCCATATGGAGACCGTAAAATTTTTTTCTTGTGATTAGTAGGTGTGTAAGGTAGTCAAGAAAGTATTTAGAGTTCAAGGGAAGTTGAGTTTGAACTAAGGAACTTAGGAAAGTTTGGAAATTGAGGTATAACTTGAACACCCTAGGTTTCCCAGAGTAAGGAAACGAGTCCAACGTGTAGATTTGTGCCATAGTACTTGGATTTGAAAAGTATACCCCGATTAGTTCATTATGATAGTCCTACATAAAAAAAAAATTGTTTTGAGAATAATGTGTGGCACCAAAAAAAAAGAGTTGAATAATTGACGGTAAAGACAACCTGTCCTTCTAAGTTGGGTAACCCTCACCCGGTTATTTAGCCTAACGGCGGTTAAATCTCTATAGTCGTCCCAAAGTGGACTAATAAACGTCTGTAAGCGAGAAAAAGAATAAAGGTGCCACAGAAAAAATCTCGAGCAAATGTGTATGCCTTAATCTGATTATTCGAATGAAAGGGGTAGAAAACTGAAGAAAAGACTTAAGCCCAAAGCATAGTTGGAGAGGTGGCCGAAAGGGAGATTTAGGTACGTAAGTTTACTGCAGTATGTGTTTATGTAATGCCTTCGTTAACGGATGAGTACCGAAAGAGCTGGTTTGAGCCGATCAGAACTAAGACTCACGTATGGGTATCGACACACCTTACACCCTGAACCCTTCACTTGATGTGCTGTTTGACTTGAAAATGATTTATCCAAGATTTTTACTTGAGGTCAAGCAATGGTTTAATTTTGGGGGAGTTTGATCGATGGTTTTTACACGTTATTTTACAGTTTATTTCAGTTAATCATTTGTTTTGTCTTGTCGCATTTTAGTTGTTTTTATTACATTTTACGCGTCGATTTGGTATTTTTGCTGTTTCTAGGTTCAGGTATACAATAAAGGAGAAGCAGAGCGAAAACTGGGAAAAATGGCAAGATTTCGGAAGAGTTTTGTTGTGAAATCTTTAGCAGTCTGCACGAAAACGATCAGAATTGGAGTTCCGGGAATCCGTTTGAGGCATTCTAAAAACCGCCGGAAATCTAAGAGAGAGAGCTACGACTTTCATGTTGGAGTCGAAGTCAGATTCGAAACAGGGGTGCAACACTGGTGCCCGTGTTGTGTGACACGGCCCGTGTTGCAGGATGTGCTCAGAAAAGGCGATTTTTGGAGAAAAAACAGTGGCACAACACGGGTTCCCGTGTCGTGTGACACGGCCCGTGTTGTGACACCTGGGACTTGCAAATTTCACGCGAAAAATCTTTCAAGAAGCCAACACGGGCGCTCGTGTTGCCTGACACGGCCCGTGTTGCAGGAAGCGTTTTTTCCCTATTTTTCTTGTATTTTTGACTCTTGTGATCCCCAAGGGTATTGTGGGTATTTACCTAGTGATGAGTTTGAATGGAGACTATTTGATACGTGTTTGGAGAAAGAATAAGGATTACTTTTGAACGGAAAATAAAATTTGACGATAAAGATTGAAGCGATCAAGGATTTGGGAACGAATGATCCTCATGAGCGGAAGCGATTGAAGATCAAAGCAACCAATTCTCTTGTAATGTTGAATTTTATTGTTGAGTTTATTTTTATTATTATGAGTAGCTAAACCCCCCAATGCTAGGGGGTGTCCTTGAATTGACTCTGTAATAACCTTTGGTTTCTTGAATTATATATTTCACTGCTTTCTAATCATCGTTGTTATCATATAATGTTTTATGGCTTTCTTATTTGACAAATGGGAATATGATTTACGGTTAACCTTAGGTTTGGAAGAACAAGTGTTAACGCGTGTATACGATAATATTATAATAGATATTGCCTAGGAATGGGGATACCCTATAGTAACCGTAATATTTTAGATAAAATATATTGCTCGGTATTGTTCCTATACTGCCAAGGAATTAGGGCATAGGGAGAATACCAAAGGGTTTTTTGCTAAGGAATTAGAGTCAACTAATCTTTAAAACCGGTAACGATTGAATTGAGCAGTGATTTATGAAAATTAAGGATTAAGGTTATTACAAGGTTTTTTCATACACCATACTCTAGCATGCTTCTCATAACTGTCTAAAACCTTTATTTTACTACTTTTGCCTTTTGGCCTTTAAAATTGTAAGAAACAAACCAAAACCCCTATGACTTTTTGTTCAATTGTATTATTTTAGAACTTGTGTTCATACGCAGTCCGCGAGATCGATATTCACGGAATTTCCCCTTATTACTACATCGGTACAATTAGTACGCTTGCTAATTTACCGGTCACCGACCTTCAGGTTCGATGCCTGTTTGTTTAATAGATGCTTGATGGCGAGCTCAGATGTTCCTCTCAACTTCGTGTTGAGCCGACCTTCGGGTTCGATGCCTGTGTGTTTACGGGATGCCTGACGGCGAGGTCTAATGTTCTTATTAACTTCGGGTTGAGCCGCCCTTCGGGTTCGATGCCTGTTTGTTTAACAGATGCCTGACGGTGAGGTCAGATGTTCTTCTCAACTTCGGGTTGAGTCGGCCATCGGATTTGATGCCTGTTTGTTTAACAGATGCTTGACAGTGAAGTCAAATGTTCCTCTCAACTTCATGTTGAGCCGACCTTCAGGTTCGATGCCTGTTTGTTAAATAGATGCTTGACGACAAGGTCAAATGTTCCTCTAAACTTCGTGTTGAGCCGACCTTCGTGTTCGACGCCTGTTTGTTTAACAGATGCCTACCGGCGAGGTCAGATGTTCTTATTAACGTCGGGTTGAGCCGCCCTTCGGGTTCGATGCCTGTTTGTTTAATAGATGTTTAACGGCGAGGTCAGATGTTCTTCTCAACTAAGGGTTGAGACGACCTTCGGGTTTGAAGCCTGTTTGTTTAACAGATGCTTGACGGCGAGGTGAGGTGTTCTTCTCAACTTCGGGTTGAGACGGCCTTCGTGTTCCACACCTTTTGTTTAACATATGCTTGACAGCGAGGTCAGATGTTCTTCTCAACTTCGGGTTGAGCCGGCCTTTGGGTTCGATGCCTGTTTGTTTAACAGATATCTGGCGGCTAGGTCAGATGTTCTTTTCAACATCTGGTTGAGCCGGCCATCAGGTTCGATTCCTGCTTGTTTAACTAATGCCTGGAAGCGAGGTCGGATGTTCTTCTCAACTTCGGGTTGAGTCGGCCATCAAATTTGATGCCTGTTTGTTTAACATATGCCTGACAGCGAGGTCAGATGTTCTTCTCAACTTCGGTTTGTGCCGGCCTTCGGGTTCGATGCGTGTTTGTTTAACTAATGCATGATGGAAAGGTCAGATGTTCCTCTCAACTTCAAGTTGAGCCGGCCATTGGGTTCGATGCCTATTTGTTTAACAGATGTTTGACGTCGATGTCAGATGTTCTTCTCAATTTAGGATTAAGACGGCCTTCAGGTTTGATGCCTATTTGTTTAACAGATGCCTGACGACGAGGTCAAATGTTCTTCTCAACTGCCGGTTGAGCCGGCCTTCGGGTTCGATGCCTGTTTGTTTAACAGATGCCTGGCAGAGAGGTCTAATGTTCTTATCAACTTCGGGTTGAGCCGCCCTTTGGGTTCGATGCCAGTTTCTTTAACAGATGCCTGACGGTGAGGTTAGATCTTCTTCTCAACTTCAGGTTGAGTCGGCCTTCGGATTTGATGCCTGTTTGTTTAACAGATGCTTCACAGTGAAGTCAAATGTTCCTCTCAACTTCATGTTGAGCCGACCTTCAGGCTCGACGCCTGTTTGTTTAACAGATGCCTGATGGCAAGGTCAGATGTTCCTCTCAACTTCGTGTTGAGCCAGCCTTCGGGTTTGATGCCTGTTTGTTTAAGAGATGCCTGACAGCAAGGTCAAATGTTCTTATCAACTTCGGGTTGAGCCGCCCATCGGGTTCGATGCCTGTTTGTCTAACAGATGTTTGACTGCGAGGTTAGATGTTCTTCTCAACTAAGGGTTGAGACAGCCTTCGGGTTTGATGCCTGTTTGTTTAACAGATGCCTGACGGGGAGGTCAGATGTTCTTCTCAACTTCGCGTTGACCCGGCCTTCGGGTTCCACACCTTTTTGTTTAACAGATGCCTGACAGCGAGGTCAGATGTTCTTCTCAACTTCGGTTTGAGCCGGCCTTTGGGTTCGATGCCTGTTTGTTTAATAGATGCCTGACGGCTAGGTCAGATGTTCTTCTCAACTTCGGGTTGAGCCGGCCTTCGGGTTCGATTCCTGTTTTTTAACTAATGCGTGGCAGCGAGGTCGGATGTTCTTCTCAACTTCGGGTTGAGTCGACCATCAAATTCAAGGCCTGTTTGTTTAAGATATGCCTGACAGCGAGGTCAGATGTTCTTCTCAACTGCATGTTGTGCCGGCCTTCAGGTTCGATGCCTGTTTGTTTAACTAATGCCTGATGGGGAGGTCAGATGTTTCTATTAACTTCAAGTTGAGCCAGCCTTCGGGTTCGATACCTGTTTGTTTAACAGATGTTTGGCGGTGAGGTCAAATGTTCTTCTCAATTAAGGATTGAGACGGCCTTCGGGTTCGATGCCTGTTTGTTTAACAGATGCCTGACGGCGAGGTCAAATGTTCTTCTCAACTTTGGGTGGAGCCGGCCTTCGGGTTCGATGCCTGTTTGTTTAACAGATGCCTGGCGGAGAGGTCTAATTTTCTTATCAACTTCGGGTTAGGCTGCCCTTCGGGTTCGATGCCTGTTTATTTAACAGATGCCTGACGGTGTGGTCAGATGTTTTTCTCAACTTCGAGTTGAGCCGGCCATCAGATTTGATGCCTGTTTGTTTAACAGATGCTTGACAGTGAAGTCAAATGTTCCTCTCAACTTCATGTTGAGCCGACCTTCAGGTTCGATGCCTGTTAGTTTGATAGATGCCTGATGGCGAGGTCAGATGTTCCTCTCAACTTCGTGTTGAGCCGACCTTCTGGTTCGATGCCGGTTTGTTTAAGAGATGCCTAACGGCGAGGCCTAATGTTCTTATCAAATTCGGGTTGAGCCGCCATTCGGGTTCAATGCCTGTTTGTTTAACAGATGCCTGACGGTGAGGTCAGATATTCTTCTCAACTTTGGTTTGAGCCGGCCTTCGGATTTGATGCCTGTTTGGTTTAACAGATGCTTGATAGTGAAGTCAAATATTCCTCTCAACTTCATGTTGAGATGACCTTCAGGTTCGATGCCTGTTTGTTTAATAGATGTTTGACGGCGAGGTCAGATGTTCCTCTCAACTTCGTGTTGAGCCGACCTTCGGGTTCGATGCCTGTTTATTTAACAGATGCCTAACAGCGAGGTCAGATGTTCTTATTAACTTCGGGTTGAGCCGCCCTTCGGGTTCGATGGCTGTTTGTTTAACAGATGTTTGACGGCGAGGTCAGATGTTCTTCTCAGCTAAGGGTTGAGACGACCTACGAGTTCCACACCTTTTTGTTTAACATATGCTTGACAGCGAGGTCAGATGTTCTTCTCAACTTCGTGTTAAGCCAACATTTGGGTTCGATGCCTGTTTGTTTAACAGATATCTGGCGGCTAGGTTAGATGTTCTTCTTAACTTCTGGTTGAGCCGGCCTTCGGGTTCGATTCCTATTTGTTTAACTAATGCCTGGCAGCAAGGTCGGATGTTCTTCTCAACTTTGGGTTGGGTCGGCCATCAAATTCGATGCTTGTTTGTTTAACATATGCCTGACAGCGAGGTCAGATGTTCTTCTCAACTTCGTGTTGTGCCGGCCTTCGGGTTCGATGCCTGTTTGTTTAACTAATGCATGATGGGGAGGTCAGATGTTCCTCTCAACTTCAAGTTAAGTCAGCCATCGGGTTCGATGCCTGTTTGTTTAACAGATGTTTGACGTCGATGTCAGATGTTCTTCTCAATTAAGGATTAAGACGACCTTTGGGTTCGATGCCTGTTTGTTTAACAGATGCCTGACGGCGAGGTCAAATGTTCTTCTCAACTGCCAGTTGAGCCGGCCTTCGGGTTCGATGCATGTCTGTTTAACAGATGCCTGGCAGAGAGGTCTAATGTTCTTCTCAACTTCGGGTTGAGCCGCCCTTTGGGTTCGATGCCTGTTTGTTTAACAGATGCCTGACGGTGAGGTCAGATCTTCTTCTCAACTTCGGGTTGAGTCGACCTTCGAATTTGATGCCTGTTTATTTAACAAATTCTTCACAGTGATGTCAAATGTTCCTCTCAACTTCATGTTGAGGCGACCTTTAGGTTCGACGCCTGTTTGTTTAACAGATGCCTGACAGAGAGGTCAGATGTTCCTCTCAACTTCGTGTTGAGCCGGCCTTCGGGTTCGATACCTCTTTGTTTAAGAGATGCTTGACGGCGAGGTCAGATGTTCTTATCAACTTTGGGTTGAGCCGCCCTTCGGGTTCGATGCCTATTTGTGTAACAGATGCCTTATGGTGAGGTCAGATGTTCATATCAACTTCGGGTTGAGCCGTCCTTCAGGTTTGATGCATGTTTGTTTAACAGATGCCTGATGGTGAGGTCAGATGTTCTTCTCAACTTTGGGTTGAGCCGGCCTTCAGATTTGATGCCTGTTTGTTTAACAGATGCTTGACAGTGAAGTCAAATGTTCCTCTCAACATCATGTTGAGCCGACCTTCGGGTTCGATCCCTGTTTGTTTAACACATGCCCGACGGCGAGGTCAGATGTTCCTCTCAACTTTGTGTTGAGTTGGCCTTCGAGTTCGATGCCTGTTTGTTTAACAGATGCTTGATGGCGAGGTCAGATGTTCTTCTCAACTTCGTGTTGTGCCGGCCTTCTGGTTCGATTCCTGTTTTTTTAACTAATGCCTGATGGGGAGGTCAGATGTTCCTCTCAACTTCCAGGTGAGCCGGTCTTGAGGTTCGATACCTGTTTTTTTAACAGATGTTTGACAGTGAGGTCAGATGTTCTTCTCAACTAAGGGTTGAGACGTACTTCGGGTTTGATGCCTGTTTGTTTAACAGATGCCTGACGCCAAGGTCAGTTGTTCTTCTCAACTTCGGGTTGAGACATCCTTCGGGTTCCACACCTTTTTGTTTAACAGATGCCTGGCGACTACGTCAGATGTTCTTCTCGAATTCGAGTTGAGCCGGCCTTCGGGTTTGATGCCTGTTTGTTTAACTAATGCCTGGCAGCAAGGTCGGATGTTCTTCTCAACTTCGGGTTTAGTTGACCATCAAATTCGATGCCTGTTTGTTTAACATATGCCTGACAGCGATGTCAGATGTTCTTCTCAACTTCTTGTTGTGTCGTCCTTCGGGTTCGATGCCTGTTTGTTTAACTAATGCGTGATGGGGGGGGTCAGATGTTCCTCTCAACTTCAAGTTGAGTCAGCCTTCGAGTTCGATGCCTGTTTGTTTAACAGATGTTTGACGACGAGGTCAAATGTTCTTCTCAATTAAGGAATGAGACAGCCTTCGGGTTCGATGCCTGTTTGTTTAACTAATGCCTGACGGCGAAGTCAAATTTTCTTATCAACTTCGGGTTGAGCCGCCCTTCGGGTTTGATGCCTGTTTGTTTAGGAGATGCCTAACGGTGAGGTCAGATGTTCTTCTCATCTTCGGGTTGAGCTGACCTTCGGATTTGATGCCTGTTTGTTTAACAGATGCTTGACAGTGAATTCAAATGTTCCACTCAACTTTGTGTTGAGCCGCCCTTCAAGTTTGATGCCTGTTTGTTTAACGGATGCCTGACAGCAAGGTCAGATGTTCTTATCAACTTTGGGTTGATCCAGCCTTCGGGTTCGATGCCTATTTGTTTAGCAGATGCCTGACGGCGAAGTCAGATGTTCTTATCAACTTCGGGTTGAGCCGCCCTTCGGGTTCGATGCCTGTTTGTTTAAGAGATTCCTAACGGCGAGGTCAGATGTTCTTATCATCTTTGGGTTGAGCCAGCCTTTGGGTTCGATGCCTGTTTGTTTAACAGATGCCTGACAGCGAAGTCAAATGTTCTTATCAACTTCGGGTTGAGCCGCCCTTCGGGTTTGATGCTTGTTTATTTAACAGATGTTTGACAGCGAGGTCAGATGTTCTTCTCAAATAAGGGTTCAGAAGGCCTTCATGTGTGATGCCTAATTGTTTAACAGATGCCTGACGGCGAGGTCAGATGTTCTTCTCAACTTCGGGTTGAGCCGGCCTTCGGGTTCGATGCCTGTTTGTTTAACAGATGCTTGACGGCGAAGTCAGATGTTCTTATCAACTTCTTGTTGAGCCGACCTTCAGGTTCAATGCCTGTTTGTTTAACAGATGCCTGACTGCGAGGTCAGATGTTCCTCTCAACGACGGGTTGAGCCGGCCTTTCAGTTCGATGCCTGTTTGTTTAACATATGCCTGACCGCGAAGTTAGATGTTCTTATCAACTTCGGGTTGAGCCAGCCTTCGGGTCCGATGCCTGTTTGTGTAACAGATGCCTGATAGTGAGGTCAGATGTTCTTCTCAATGACTGGTTGTGCCGGCCTTTGTGTTTGATACCTGTTTGTTTAATAGATGCCCGACGGAGAGGTCTAATTTTCTTATCAACTTCGGGTTGAGCCGCCCTTCGGGTTCGATGCCTGTTTGTTTAACAGATGCTTGACAGTGAAGTCAGATGTTCTTCTCAACTTCGGGTTGAGCCGACCTTCGGATTTGATGCATGTTTGTTTAACAGATGCTTGGCAGTGAAGTCAAATGTTCCTCTCAACTTCATGTTGAGCCGACCTTCGGGTTCGATGCCTGTTTGTTTAACAGATGCCCGACGGTGAGGTCAGATGTTCCTTTCAACTTCGTGTTGAGCCGGCCTTCGGGTTCGATGCCTGTTTGTTTAACAGATGCCTGACGGCGAGGTCAAATGTTCTTCTCAACTTCGTGTTGTGCCGGCCTTCGGGTTCGATGCCTGTTTGTTTAACTAATGCCTGATGGGGAGGTCAGATATTCCTCTCAACTTCAAGGTGAGCCGGCCTTCGGGTTCGATACTTGTTTGTTTAACAGATGTTTGACAACAAGGTTAGATGTTTTTCTCAACTAAGGGATGAGACGGCCTTCGGGTCTGATGCCTATTTGTTTAACAGATGCCTGACGGCAAGGTCAGTTGTTCTTCTCAACTTCGGGTTGAGCCAGCCTTCGGGTTCCACATCTTTTTGTTTAACAGATGCCTAGCGACTAGGTCAGATGTTCTTCTCTACTTCGGGTTGAGCCGGCCTTCGGGTTCAATGCCTGTTTGTTTAACAGATGCTTGAAAGTGAAGTCAAATGTTCCTCTCAACTTCATGTTGAGCCGACCTTCAGGTTCAATGCCTGTTTGTTTAACAGATGCCTGACGACAAGGTCAGATGTTCCTCTCAACTTCGTGTTGAGCCGGCCTTCAGGTTCGATGCCTATTTGTTTAACATATGCCTGACAGTGACGTCAGTTGTTCTTCTCAACTTCGTGTTGTGCCGGCCTTCGGGTTCGAGGCCTGTTTGTTTAACTAATGCCTGATGGGGAGGTCAGATGTTCCTCTCAACTTCAAGTAGAGCCGGCCTTCGGGTTCGATGCTTGTTTGTTTAGCAGATGCCTGACAGCGAGGTCAGATGTTCTTCTCAACTTCGTGTTGTGTCGGCCTTCAGATTCAATGTCTGTTTGTTTAACTAATGCCTGACGGCGAAGTCAGATGTTCATATCAACTTCGGGTTGAGCCGCCCTTTGGGTTCGATGCCTGTTTGTTTAACAGATGCCTGAAGGTGAGGTCAGATGTTCTTCTCAACTTCGGGTTGAGCCGGCCTTCGGATTTGATGCCTGTTTGTTTAACAGATGCTTGACAGTGAAGTCAAATGTTCCTCTCAACATCATGTTGAGCCGACCTTCGGGTTCGATCCCTGTTTGTTTAACACATGCCCGACGGCGAGGTCAGATGTTCCTCTCAACTTTGTGTTGAGTTGGCCTTCGAGTTCGATGCCTGTTTGTTTAACAGATGCTTGATGGCGAGGTCAGATGTTCTTCTCAACTTCGTGTTGTGCCGGCCTTCTGGTTCGATTCCTGTTTTTTTAACTAATGCCTGATGGGGAGGTCAGATGTTCCTCTCAACTTCCAGGTGAGCCGGTCTTCAGGTTCGATACCTGTTTTTTTAACAGATGTTTGACAGTGAGGTCAGATGTTCTTCTCAACTAAGGGTTGAGACGTACTTCGGGTTTGATGCCTGTTTGTTTAACAGATGCCTGACGCCAAGGTCAGTTGTTCTTCTCAACTTCGGGTTGAGACATCCTTCGGGTTCCACACCTTTTTGTTTAACAGATGCCTGGCGACTACGTCAGATGTTCTTCTCGAATTCGAGTTGAGCCGGCCTTTGGGTTTGATGCCTGTTTGTTTAACTAATGCCTGGCAGCAAGGTCGGATGTTCTTCTCAACTTCGGGTTTAGTTGACCATCAAATTCGATGCCTGTTTGTTTAACATATGCCTGACAGCGATGTCAGATGTTCTTCTCAACTTCTTGTTGTGTCGTCCTTCGGGTTCGATGCCTGTTTGTTTAACTAATGCGTGATGGGGGGGGGTCAGATGTTCCTCTCAACTTCAAGTTGAGTCAGCCTTCGAGTCGATGCCTGTTTGTTTAACAGATGTTTGACGACGAGGTCAAATGTTCTTCTCAATTAAGGAATGAGACAGCCTTCGGGTTCGATGCCTGTTTGTTTAACAGATGCCTGACGGCGAGGTCAGATGTTTTTCTCAACTTCGTGTTGTACCGGCCTTCGGGTTCGATGCCTGTTTGTTTAACTAATGCCTGACGGCGAAGTCAAATTTTCTTATCAACTTCGGGTTGAGCCGCCCTTCGGGTTTGATGCCTGTTTGTTTAGGAGATGCCTAACGGTGAGGTCAGATGTTCTTCTCATCTTCGGGTTGAGCTGACCTTCGGATTTGATGCCTGTTTGTTTAACAGATGCTTGACAGTGAATTCAAATGTTCCACTCAACTTTGTGTTGAGCCGCCCTTCAAGTTTGATGCCTGTTTGTTTAACGGATGCCTGACAGCAAGGTCAGATGTTCTTATCAACTTTGGGTTGATCCGGACTTCGGGTTCGATGCCTATTTGTTTAACAGATGCCTGACGGCGAAGTCAGATGTTCTTATCAACTTCGGGTTGAGCCGCCCTTCGGGTTCGATGCCTGTTTGTTTAAGAGATTCCTAACGGCGAGGTCAGATATTCTTATCATCTTTGGGTTGAGCCAGCCTTTGGGTTCGATGCCTGTTTGTTTAACAGATGCCTGACAGCGAAGTCAAATGTTCTTATCAACTTCGGGTTGAGCCGCCCTTCGGGTTTGATGCTTGTTTATTTAACAGATGTTTGACAGCGAGGTCAGATGTTCTTCTCAAATAAGGGTTCAGAAGGCCTTCATGTGTGATGCCTAATTGTTTAACAGATGCCTGACGGCGAGGTCAGATGTTCTTCTCAACTTCGGGTTGAGCCGGCCTTCGGGTTCGATGCCTGTTTGTTTAACAGATGCTTGACGGCGAAGTCAGATGTTCTTATCAACTTCTTGTTGAGCCGACCTTCAGGTTCAATGCCTGTTTGTTTAACAGATGCCTGACTGCGAGGTCAGATGTTCCTCTCAACGACGGGTTGAGCCGGCCTTTCAGTTCGATGCCTGTTTGTTTAACATATGCCTGACCGCGAAGTTAGATGTTCTTATCAACTTCGGGTTGAGCCAGCCTTCGGGTCCGATGCCTGTTTGTGTAACAGATGCCTGATAGTGAGGTCAGATGTTCTTCTCAATGACTGGTTGTGCCGGCCTTTGTGTTTGATACCTGTTTGTTTAATAGATGCCCGACGGAGAGGTCTAATTTTCTTATCAACTTCGGGTTGAGCCGCCCTTCGGGTTCGATGCCTGTTTGTTTAACAGATGCTTGACAGTGAAGTCAGATGTTCTTCTCAACTTCGGGTTGAGCCGACCTTCGGATTTGATGCATGTTTGTTTAACAGATGCTTGGCAGTGAAGTCAAATGTTCCTCTCAACTTCATGTTGAGCCGACCTTCGGGTTCGATGCCTGTTTGTTTAACAGATGCCCGACGGTGAGGTCAGATGTTCCTTTCAACTTCGTGTTGAGCCGGCCTTCGGGTTCGATGCCTGTTTGTTTAACAGATGCCTGACGGCGAGGTCAGATGTTCTTCTCAACTTCGTGTTGTGCCGGCCTTCGGGTTCGATGCCTGTTTGTTTAACTAATGCCTGATGGGGAGGTCAGATATTCCTCTCAACTTCAAGGTGAGCCGGCCTTCGGGTTCGATACTTGTTTGTTTAACAGATGTTTGACAACAAGGTTAGATGTTTTTCTCAACTAAGGGATGAGACGGCCTTCGGGTCTGATGCCTATTTATTTAACAGATGCCTGACGGCAAGGTCAGTTGTTCTTCTCAACTTCGGGTTGAGCCAGCCTTCGGGTTCCACATCTTTTTGTTTAACAGATGCCTGGCGACTAGGTCAGATGTTCTTCTCTACTTCGGGTTGAGCCGGCCTTCGGGTTCAATGCCTGTTTGTTTAATAGATGCTTGAAAGTGAAGTCAAATGTTCCTCTCAACTTCATGTTGAGCCGACCTTCAGGTTCAATGCCTGTTTGTTTAACAGATGCCTGACGACAAGGTCAGATGTTCCTCTCAACTTCGTGTTGAGCCGGCCTTCGGGTTCGATGCCTATTTGTTTAACATATGCCTGACAGTGACGTCAGTTGTTCTTCTCAACTTCGTGTTGTGCCGGCCTTCAGGTTCGAGGCCTGTTTGTTTAACTAATGCCTGATGGGGAGGTCAGATGTTCCTCTCAACTTCAAGTAGAGCCGGCCTTCGGGTTCGATGCTTGTTTGTTTAGCAGATGCCTGACAGCGAGGTCAGATGTTCTTCTCAACTTCGTGTTGTGTCGGCCTTCAGATTCAATGTCTGTTTGTTTAACTAATGCCTGACGGCGAAGTCAGATGTTCATATCAACTTCGGGTTGAGCCGCCCTTTGGGTTCGATGCCTGTTTGTTTAACAGATGCCTGAAGGTGAGGTCAGATGTTCTTCTCAACTTCGGGTTGAGCCGGCCTTCGGATTTGATGCCTGTTTGTTTAACAGATGCTTGACAGTGAAGTCAAATGTTCCTCTCAACTTCGTGTTAAGCCTCCCTTCGGGTTCGATGCCTGTTTGTTTAACAGATGCATGACAGCGAGGTCAGATGTTCTTATCAACTTTTGGTTGAGTCGTACTTCGGGTTCGATGCCTGTTTGTTTAACAGATGCCTGACGTCGAAGTCAGATATTCTTATCATCTTCGGGTTGAGCCGCCCTTTGGGTTCGATGCCTGTTTGTTTAAGAGATGCCTGACGGCGAGGTCAGATGTTATTATCAACTTTGGGTTGAGCCAGCGTTCGGGTTCGATGCTTGTTTGTTTAACAGATGCCTGAAAGTGAAGTCAGATGTTCTTATCAACTTCGGGTTGAGCTGTCCTTCGGGTTTGATGCTTTTTTATTTAACAGATGTTAGACAGCGAGGTCAGATGTTCTTCTCACCTATGGGTTCAGACGGCCTTCGGGTTTGATACCTAATTGTTTAACAGATGCCTGACAACAAGGTCAGATGTTCTTCTCAACTTCGGGTTGAGCCGGCCTTCGAATTTGATGCCTGTTTGTTTAACAAATGCTTGACAGTGAAGTCAAATGTTCCTCTTAACTTCATGTTGAGCCGACATTCAGGTTCGATGCCTGTTTGTTTAACAGATGCCTGACGGCGAGGTCAGATGTTCCTCTCAACTTCGTGTTGAACCGGCCTTAGGGTTCGATGCCTGTTTGTTTGAGAGATGCCAGGCGGTGAGGTCATATGTTCTTATTAACTTCGGGTTGAGCCGGCCTTCGGGTTCGGTGCCTGTTTGTTTAAAAGATGCCTAACGGCGAAGTCAGATGTTCTTATCAACTTCGGGTTGAATCGCCCTTCGGGTTTGATGCCTGTTTGTTTAAGAAATGCCTGACGGTGAGGTCAGATGTTCTTCTCAATGTCAAGTTGAGCCGGCCTTCGGGTTCGATGCCTGTTTGTTTAACAGATGTTTGACGGCGAGGTCATATGTTCTTCTCAATTAATGATTGACACGACCTTCGGGTTCGATGTCTGTTTGTTTAATAGATGCCTAACGGCGAGGTCAAATTTCTTATCAACTTCGGGTTGAGCCGCCCTTCGGGTTTGATGCTTGTTTATCTAACAGATGTTTGACAGCGAGGTCAGATGTTCTTCTAAACTAAGGGTTCAAACGGCCTTCGGGTTTGATGCCTAATTGTTCAACAGATGCCTGACGACGAGGTCAGATGTTCTTCTCAACTTCGAGTTGAGTCGGCCTTCGGATTTGATGCCTGTTTGTTTAACAGATGCTTGACAGTGAAGTCAAATGTTCCTCTCAACTTCATGTTGAGCCGACCTTCAGGTTGATGCCTGTTTGTTTAACAGATGCCTGACGGCGAGGTCAGATGTTCCTCTAAACTTCTTGTTGAGCCGGCCTTCGGGTTCGATGCCTGTTTGTTTAACAGATGCCTGACAGCGAAGTCAGATGTTCTTATCATCTTCGGGTTGAGACGCCCTTCGGGTTCGATGCCTGTTTGTTTAACAGATGCCTGACAGTGAGGTCAGATGTTCTTCTCAACGACGGGTTGAGCCGGCCTTTGGGTTTGATGCCTCTTTGTTTAACAGATGCCTGGCGGAGAGGTCTAGTGTTCTTATCAACTTTGCATTGAGCTGCCCTTTGGGTTCGATGCCAGTTTGTTTAACAGATGCCTAACGGTGAGGTCAGGTGTTCTTCTCAACTTCGCGTTGAGCCGACCTTCGGATTTGATGTCTGTTTGTTTAACAGATGCTTGACATTGAAGTCAAATGTTCCTCTCAACTTCATGTTGAGCCGACCTTCAGGTTCGATACCTGTTTGTTTAACAGATGCCTGACGGTGAGGTCAGATGTTCCTCTACACTTCGTGTTGAGCCGGCCTTAGGGTTCGATGCCTGTTTGGTTAAGAGATGCCAGACGGTGAGGTCAGATGTTCTTATCAACTTCGGGTTGAGCCGGCCTTCGGGTTTGATGCCTGTTTCTTTAACAGATGCCTAACGGCGAAGTTAGATGTTCTTCTCATCTTCGGGTTGAGCCGCCCTTCGGGTTCGATGCCTGTTTGTTTAACATATGCCTGACGGCGAGGTAATATGTTCCTCTGAACTTCGTGTTGAGGCGACCTTCGGGTTCGATGTCTGTTTGTTTAACAGATGCCTGACGGTGAAGTCAGATGTTCTTATCAACTTCAGGTTGAGACGCCCTTCGGGTTCGATTCCTGTTTGTTTAACAGATGCGTGACAGTGAGGTCAGATGTTCTTCTCAACGATGGGTTGAGCCGGCCTTTGGGTTTGATGCCTCTTTGTTTAACAGATGCCTGGTGGAGATGTCTAATGTTCTTATCTACTTTGCGTTAGGCCCCCCTTCGGGTTTGATGCCTGTTAGTTTAACAGATGCCTGACGGTGAGGTCAGATGTTCTTCTCAACTTCGGGTTGAGCCGATCTTCGGATTTGATGCCTGTTTGTTTAACAGATGCTTGACAGTGAAGTCAAATGTTCCTCTCAACTTCATGTTGGGCCGACCTTCAGGTTCGATGCCTGTTTGTTTAACAGATGCCTGACGGCGAGGTCAGATGTTCCTCTCAACTTCGTGTTGAGCCGACCTTAGAGTTCGATGCCTGTTTGTTTCAGAGATGCCAGACGGTGAGGTAAGATGTTCATATCAACTTCGGGTTGAGCCGGCCTTCGGGTTCGATGCATGTTTGTTTAAAAGATGCCTAACTGCGAAGTCAGATGTTCTTATCAACTTCAGGTTGAACCGCCCTTCGGGTTTGATGCCTGTTTGTTTAACAAATGCCTGACAGTGAGGTCAGATGTTCTTCTCAACTTCAAGTTGAGCCGGCCTTCGGGTTCGATGCCTGTTTGTTTAACAGATGTTTGACGACGAGGTCATATGTTCTTCTCAATAAAGGATTGAGACGGCCTTCAGGTTCGATGCCTGTTTGTTTAATAGATGCCTAACGGCGAGGTCAAATGTTCTTATCAACTTCGGGTTGAGCCGCCCTTCGGGTTTGATGCTTGTTTATTTAACAGATGTTTGACAGCGAGGTCAGATGTTCTTCTCAACTAAGGGTTTAGACGGCCTTCGGGTTTGATGCCTAATTGTTTAACAGATGCCTGACGACGAGGTCAGATGTTCTTCTCAACTTCGAGTTGAGCCGGCCTTCGGATTTGATGCCTGTTTATTTAACAGATGCTTGACAGTGAAGTCAAATGTTCCTCTCAGCTTCATGTTGAGTCGACCTTCAGGGTTGATGCCTGTTTGTTTAACAGATGCCTGACGGCGAGGTCAGATGTTCCTCTAAACTTCCTATTGAGTCGGCCTTCGGGTTCGATGCATGTTTGTTTAACAGATGCCTGACAGCGAAGTCAGATGTTCTTATCATCTTCGGGTTGAGACGCCCTTCGGGTTCGATGCCTGTTTGTTTAACAGATGCCTGACAGTGAGGTCAGATGTTCTTCTCAACGAAGGGTTGAGCCGGCCTTTGGGTTTGATGCCTCTTTGTTTAACAGATGCCTGGCGGAGAGGTCTAGTGTTCTTATCAACTTTGCATTGAGCTGCCCTTTGGGTTCGATGCCTGTTTGTTTAACAGATGCCTAACGGTGAGGTCAGATGTTCTTCTCAACTTCGAGTTAAGCCGACCTTCGGATTTGATGTCTGTTTGTTTAACAGATGCTTGACATTGAAGTCAAATGTTCCTCTCAACTTCATGTTGAGCCGACCTTCAGGTTCGATACCTGTTTGTTTAACAGATGCCTGACGGTGAGGTCAGATGTTCCTCTACACTTCGTGTTGAGCCGGCCTTAGGGTTCGATGCCTGTTTGTTTAAGAGATGCCAGACGGTGAGGTCAGATGTTCTTATCAACTTCAGGTTGAGCCGGCCTTCGGGTTTGATGCCTGTTTCTTTAACAGATGCCTAACAGCGAAGTCAGATGTTCTTCTCAACTTCAGGTTGAGCCGCACTTCGGGTTCGATGCCTGTTTGTTTAACAAATGCCTGAGGTTAAGGTCAGATGTTCTTCTCAACTTCAAGTTGAGTCGGCCTTCAGGTTCGATGCCTGTTTGTTTAACAGATGTTTGACGGCGAGGTCAAATGTTCTTCTCAATTAAGGATTGAGACGGCCTTCGGGTTCGATGCCTGTTTGTTTAACAGATGCCTAACGGCAAGGTCAAATGTTCTTCTCAACTTCGGGTTGAGCCGGCATTCGGGTTCGATGCCTGTTTTTTTAACAGATGCCTGGCAGAGAGGTCTAATGTTCTTATGAACTTCGAGTTGAGCCGCCCTTCGGGTTCGATGCCTGTTTATTTAACAGATGCCTGAAGGTGAGGTCAGATGTTCTTCTCAACTTCGGGTTAAGCCGGCCTTCGGATTTGATGCCTGTTTGTTTAACAGATGCTTGACAGTGAAGTCAAATGTTCCTCTCAACTTCATGTTGAGCCGACCTTCAGGTTCAATGCCTGTTTGTTTAACAGGTGCCTGACGACAAGGTCAGATGTTCCTCTCAACTTCGTGTTGAGCCGGCCTTCGGGTTCGATGCCTATTTGTTTAGCAGATGCCTGACGGCGAGGTCAGATGTTCTTATCAACTTCGGGTTGAGCCGATCTTCGGGTTCGATGCCTGTTTGTTTAACAGATGCGTGACAGCGAAGTCAGATGTTCTTATCAACTTTGGGTTGTGCCACCCTTCGTGTTCGATGCCTGTTTGTTTAAGAGATGCCTGACGGTGAGGTCAGATTTTCTTATCAACTTCGGGTTGAGCTGGCCTTTGTGTTCGATGCCTGTTTGTTTCACAGATGCCTGATAGCGAAGTCATATGTTCTTATCAACTTCGGGTTGAGCCGCCCTTTGGGTTTTATGCCTGTTTGTTTAACAGATGCCTGACGGTGAGGTCAGATGTTTTTCTCAACTTCAAGTTGAGCCGGCCTTCGGGTTCGATGCCTGTTTGTTTAACAGATGCTTGACGGCGAGGTCAGATGTTCTTCTCAAATTAAGGATTGAGACGGCCTTCGGGTTCGATGCCTGTTTGTTTAACAGATGTCTAACGGCGAGGTCAAATGTTCTTCTCAACTTTGGGTTGAGCCGCCCTTCGGGTTCGATGCCTGTTTGTTTAACAGATGCTTGACAATGAGGTCAGATGTTCTTCTCAACTTCGGGTTAATCCGGCCTTCGGATTTGATGCCTGTTTATTTAACAGATGCTTGACAGTGAAATCAATTGTTCCTCTCAACTTCATGTTGAGCCGACCTTCAGGGTTGATGCCTGTTTGTTTAACAGATGCCTGACGGCGAGGTCAGATGTTCCTCTAAACTTCCTATTGAGTCGGCCTTCGGGTTCGATGCATGTTTGTTTAACAGATGCCTGACAGCGAAGTCAGATGTTCTTATCATCTTCGGGTTGAGACGCCCTTCGGGTTCGATGCCTGTTTGTTTAACAGATGCCTGACAGTGAGGTCAGATGTTCTTCTCAACGAAGGGTTGAGCCGGCCTTCGGGTTCGATGCCCGTTTTTTTAACAGGTGATTGACGGCGAGGTTAGATGTTATTCTCAACTTCGGGTTGAGCCGGCATTCGGGTACGATGCCTGTTTGTTTAACTAATGCCTAATGGGGAGGTCAGCTGTTCCTCTCAACATCAAGGACAGTTGGGCTTCGGGTTCGATACATGTTTGTTTAATAGATGTTTGACAGTGAGGTCAGATGTTCTTCTTAACTTCAGGTTGAGTCGGCCTTCGGATTTGATGCCTGTTTATTTAACAGATGCTTGACAGTGAAATCAAATGTTCCTCTCAACTTCATGTTGAGCTGCCCTTTGGGTTCGATGCCTGTTTGTTTAACAGATGCCTAACGGTGAGGTCAGATGTTCTTCTCAACTTCGAGTTGAGCCGACCTTCGGATTTGATGTCTGTTTGTTTAACAGATGCTTGACATTGAAGTCAAATGTTCCTCTCAACTTCATGTTGAGCCGACCTTCAGGTTCGATACCTGTTTTTTTAACAGATGCCTGACGGTGAGGTCAGATGTTCCTCTACACTTCGTGTTGAGCCGGCCTTAGGGTTCGATGCCTGTTTGTTTAAGAGATGCCAGACGGTGAGGTCAGATGTTCTTATCAACTTCAGGTTGAGCCGGCCTTCGGGTTTGATGCATGTTTCTTTAACAGATGCCTAACAGCGAAGTCAGATGTTCTTCTCAACTTCAGGTTGAGCCGCACTTCGGGTTCGATGCCTGTTTGTTTAACAAATGCCTGAGGTTAAGGTCAGATGTTCTTCTCAACTTCAAGTTGAGTCGGCCTTCAGGTTCGATGCCTGTTTGTTTAACAGATGTTTGACGGCGAGGTCAAATGTTCTTCTCAATTAAGGATTGAGACGGCCTTCGGGTTCGATGCCTGTTTGTTTAACAGATGCCTAACGGCAAGGTCAAATGTTCTTCTCAACTTCGGGTTGAGCCGTCATTCGGGTTCGATGCCTGTTTTTTTAACAGATGCCTGGCAGAGAGGTCTAATGTTCTTATGAACTTCGAGTTGAGCCGCCCTTCGGGTTCGATGCCTGTTTATTTAACAGATGCCTGAAGGTGAGGTCAGATGTTCTTCTCAACTTCGGGTTAAGCCGGCCTTCGGATTTGATGCCTGTTTGTTTAACAGATGCTTGACAGTGAAGTCAAATGTTCCTCTCAACTTCATGTTGAGCCGACCTTCAGGTTCAATGCCTGTTTGTTTAACAGGTGCCTGACGACAAGGTCAGATGTTCCTCTCAACTTCGTGTTGAGCCGGCCTTCGGGTTCGATGCCTATTTGTTTAGCAGATGCCTGACGACGAGGTCAGATGTTCTTATCAACTTCGGGTTGAGCCGATCTTCGGGTTCGATGCCTGTTTGTTTAACAGATGCGTGACGGCGAAGTCAGATGTTCTTATCAACTTTGGGTTGTGCCACCCTTCGTGTTCGATGCCTGTTTGTTTAAGAGATGCCTGACGGTGAGGTCAGATGTTCTTATCAACTTCGGGTTGAGCTGGCCTTTGGGTTCGATGCCTGTTTGTTTCACAGATGCCTGACAGCGAAGTCATATGTTCTTATCAACTTCGGGTTGAGCCGCCCTTCGGGTTTTATGCCTGTTTGTTTAACAGATGCCTGACGGTGAGGTCAGATGTTTTTCTCAACTTCAAGTTGAGCCGGCCTTCGGGTTCGATGCCTGTTTGTTTAACAGATGCTTGACGGCGAGGTCAGATGTTCTTCTCAATTAAGGATTGAGACGGCCTTCGGGTTCGATGCCTGTTTGTTTAACAGATGTCTAACGGCGAGGTCAAATGTTCTTCTCAACTTTGGGTTGAGCCGCCCTTCGGGTTCGATGCCTGTTTGTTTAACAGATGCTTGACAATGAGGTCAGATGTTCTTCTCAACTTCGGGTTAATCCGACCTTCGGATTTGATGCCTGTTTATTTAACAGATGCTTGACAGTGAAATCAAATGTTCCTCTCAACTTCATGTTGAGCCGACCTTTAGGTTTGATGCCTGTTTGTTTAATAGATGCCTGGCGGCGAGGTCAGATATTCCTCTTAACTTTGTGTTGAGCCAGCCTTCGGGTTCGACACCTGTTTGTTTAACAGATGCCTGACAGTGAGGTCAGATGTTCTTATCAACATCGGGTTGACCCGGCCTTCGGGTTCGTTTCCTGTTTGTTTAACAGATGCCTGACGGCGAAGTCAGATGTTCTTATCAACTTCGGGTTGAGCCGCCCTTCGGGTTCGATGCCTGTTTTTTTAACAGGTGATTGACGGCGAGGTTAGATGTTATTCTCAACTTCGGGTTGAGCCGGCATTCGGGTTCGATGCCTGTTTGTTTAACTAATGCCTAATGGGGAGGTCAGCTGTTCCTCTCAACATCAAGGACAGTTGGGCTTCGGGTTCGATACATGTTTGTTTAATAGATGTTTGACAGTGAGGTCAGATGTTCTTCTTAACTTCAGGTTGAGTCGGCCTTCGGATTTGATGCCTGTTTATTTAACAGATGCTTGACAGTGAAATCAAATGTTCCTCTCAACTTCATGTTGAGCCGACCTTTAGGTTCGATGCCTGTTTATTTAACAGATGCCTGACGTTGAGGTCAGATGTTCCTCTCAACTTCGTGTTGAGCCGGCCTTCGGGTTCGATGCCTGTTTGTTTAACAGATGCTTGACGGCGAGGTCAGATGTTCTTATCAACTTCAGGTTGAGCCGACCTTCGGGTTCGATGCCTGTTTGTTTAACGGATGCGTGACGGTGAAGTCAGATGTTCTTATCAACTTCGGGTTGTGCCGCCCTTCGGGTTCGATGCCTGTTTGTTTAAGAGATGCCTGACGGTGATGTCAGATGTTCTTATCAACTTCAAGTTGAGCCGCCCTTCGGGTTTGATGCCTGTTTGTTTAACATATGCCTGACGGTGAGGTCAGATGTTCTTCTCAACTTCAAGTTAAGCCGGCCTTCGGGTTCGATGCCTGTTTGTTTAACAGATGCTTGACGGTGAGGTAAGATGTTCTTCTCAATTAAGGATTGAGACGGCCTTTGAGTTCGATTCCTGTTTGTTTAACAGACGCCTAACGGCGAGGTCAAATGTTCTTTTCAACTTTGGGTTGAGCCGGCCTTCGGGTTCGATGCCTGTTTGTTTAACAGTTGCCTGGCGGAGAGGTCTAATGTTCTTATCAACTTCGGGTTGAGTCGCCCTTCGGGTTCGATGCCTGTTTGTTTAACAGATGCTTGACGGTGAGGTCAGATGTTCTTCTCAACTTCGGGTTGAGCCGACCTTCGGATTTGATGCTTGTTTATTTAACAGATGTTTGACAGTGAAGTCAAATGTTCCTCTCAACTTCATGTTGAGCCGACCTTTAGGTTCGATGCCTGTTTGTTTAACAGATGCCTAACGGGGAGGTCAGATGTTCATCTCAACTTCGTGTTGAGCCGTCCTTCGGGTTCGATGCTTGTTTATTTAACAGATGCCTGACGGTGAGGTCAGATGTTCTTCTCAACTTCGGGTTGAGCCGGGCTTCGGATTTGATGCCTGTTTCATTAACAGATGATTGACAGTGAAGTCAAATGTTCCTCTCAACTTCATGTTGAGCCAACCTTCAGGGTCAATGCCTGTTTGTTTAACAGGTGCCTGACAACAAGGTCAGATGTTCCTCTCAACTTCATGTTGAGCCGGCCTTCGGGTTCGATGCCTGTTTGTTTAACAGATGCCTGACAGCGAGGTCAGATGTTCTTATCAACTTCGGGTTGAGCCGACCTTCGGGTTCGATGCCTTTTTGTTTAACAGATGCGTGACGGTGAAGTCAGATGTTCTTATCAACTTTGGGTTGTGCCGCCCTTCGGGTTCGATGCCTGTTTGTTTAAGAGATGCCTGACGGTGAGGTCAGATGTTCTTACCAGCTTCGGGTTGAGCCGACCTTTGGGTTCGATTCCTGTTTGTTTGACAGATGCCTGACAGCGAAGTCGGATGTTCTTATCAACTTCGGGTTGAGCCGCCCTTCGGGTTTGATGCCTCTTTGTTTAACAGATCCCTGACAGTGAGGTCAGATGTTTTTCTCAGCTTCAAGTTGAGCCGTCCTTCGGGTTCGATGCCTGTTTGTTTAATAGCTGCTTGACGGCGAGGTCAGATGTTCTTCTCAATTAAGGATTGAGACGGCCTTCGGGTTCGTTGCCTGTTTGTTTAACAGATGCCTAACGGCGAGGTCAGATGTTCTTATCAACATCGGGTTGACCCGGCCTTCGGGTTCTATTCCTGTTCGTTTAACAGATGCCTGACGGCGAAGTCAGATGTTCTTATCAACTTCGGGTTGAGCCGCCCTTCGGGTTCGATGCCTGTTTGTTTAACAGATGCCTGACGGTGAGGTCAGATGTTCTTATCAACTTCGGGTTAGGCCGGCATTCGGGTCCATTGCCTGTTTGTTTAACAGATGCCTGACGGCGAAGTCAGATGTTCTTATCAACTTCAGGTTGAGCCACCCTTCGGGTTCGAAGCATGTTTGTTTAGCAGATGCCTAGCGGTGAGGTCAGATGTTCTTCTCAACTTCGTGTTGAGCCGTCCTTCGGGTTCGATGCCTGTTTGTTTAACACATGCCTGACGGTGAGGTCAGATGTTCTTCACAAGTTCGGGTTGAGCCGGCCTTCGAATTTGATGCCTGTTTGTTTAACAGATGCTTGACAATGAAGTCAAATGTTCCTCTCAACCTCATGTTGAGCCGACATTCAGGTTCGATGCCTGTTTGTTTAACAGATGCCTGACGGCGAGGTCAGATGTTCCTCAAAACTTCGTGTTGAGCTGGCCTTCGGGTTCGATACCTGTTTCTTTGACAGATGCCTGACAGCGACGTCAGATGTTCTTATCAACTTCGGGTTGAGCCGGCCTTCCGGTTCGATGCCTGTTTGTTTAACAGATGCCTGACAACGAAGTCAAATGTTCTTATCAACTTCGGGGTGAGCCGCCCTTCGGGTTCGATGCCTGTTGGTTTATAAGATGCTTGACGGTGACGTCAGATGTTCTTATCAACTTCGTGTTGAGCCGGCCTTCGGGTTCGATGCCTGTTTGTTTAACAGATGCCTGACGGCAAGGTCCGATGTTCCTCTCAACTTCGGGTTGAGTCGGCCTTCGGGTTCGATGCCTGTTTGTTTAACAGATTATTGACGGCGAGGTTAGATGTTATTCTCAACTTCGTGTTGTACGGCCTTCGGGTTCGATGCCTGTTTGTTTAACTAATGCCTGATGGGGAGGTCATATATTCCTCTCAACATCAAGGAGAGCCGGGCTTCGGGTTTGATACATGTTTGTTTAATAGATGTTTGACAGTGAGGTCAGATGTTCTTCTCAACTTCGGGTTTAGCCGGCCTTCGGATTTGATGCCTGTTTATTTAACAGATGCTTGACAGTGAAGTCAAATGTTTCTCTCAACTTCATGTTGAGCCAACCTTCAGGTTCGATGCCTGTTTGTTTAACAGATGCCTGGCGGCGAGGTCAGATGTTCCTCTCAACTTCGTGTTGAGCCGGCCTTCGGGTTCGATGCCTGTTTGTTTATCAGATGCCTGACGGCGAGGTCAGATGTTCTTATCAACTTCGGGTTGAGCCGACCTTCGGGTTCGATGCCTGTTTGTTTAACAGATGCGTGACGGCGAAGTCAGATGTTCTTATCAACTTCGGGTTGTGCCGCCCTTATGGGTTGATGCCTGTTTGTTTAAGAGATGCCTGACGGTGAGGTCAGATGTTCTTATCAACTTCGGGTTGAGCCGACCTTTGGGTTCGATGCCTGTTTGTTTGACAGATGCCTGACAGCGAAGTTAGATGTTATTATCAACTTCGGGTTGAGCCGCCCTTCGGGTTTGATGCCTATTTGTTTAACAGATGCCTGACGGTGAGGTCGGATGTTCTTCTCAACTTCAAGTTGAGCCGGCCTTCGGGTTCGATGCCTGTTTATTTAACAGATGCTTGACGACGAGGTCAAATGTTCATCTCAATTAAGTATTGAGACGGCCTTTGGGTTCGATGCCTGCTTGTTTAACAGATGCCTAACGGCGAGGTCAAATGTTCTTTTCAACTTCGGGTTTAGCCGGCATTCGGGTTCGATGCCTGTTTGTTTAACAGTTTCCTGGCGGAGAGGTCAAATGTTCTTATCTACTTCGGGTTGAGCCGCCCTTCGGGTTCAATGCCTGTTTTTTTAACAGATGCTTGATAGTGAGGTCATATGTTCTTCTCAACTTCGGGTTGAGCCGACCTTCGGATTTGATGCCTGTTTATTTAAAAGATGCTTGACAGTGAAGTCAAATGTTCCTCTCAACTTCATGTTGAGCCGACCTTTAGTTTCAATGCCTGTTTGTTTAACAGATGCCTGACGGTGAGGTCAGATGTTCTTATCAACTTCAGGTTGAGCCGGCCTTCGGATTCGATGCCTGTTTGTTTGACAGATGCCTGACAGCAAAGTCAGATGTTCTTATCAACTTCGGGTTTGATGTCTATTTGTTTAAGAGATGTCTGACGGTAAGGTCAGATGTTCTTTTCAACTTCAAGTTGAGCCGGCCTTCGGGTTCGATGCCTCTTTGTTTAATAGATGCTTGACGGCGAGGTCAAATGTTCATCTCAATTAAGGATTGAGACGGCCTTCGGGTTCGATGCCTGTTTGTTTAACAGTTGCCTAACGGCGAGGTCAAATGTTCTTTTCAAATTCGGGTTTAGCCGGCCTTCGGGTTCGATGCCTGTTTGTTTAACAGTTGCCTGGCGGAGATGTCTAATGTTCTTATCAACTTCGAGTTGAGCCGCCCTTCGGGTTCGATGCCTGTTTGTTTAACAGATGCTTGACGGTGAGGTCAGATTTTCTTCTCAACTTCGGGTTGAGCCGGCCTTCGGATTTGATGCCTGTTTCTTTAACAGATGCTTGACAGTGAAGTCAAATGTTCCTCTCAACTTCATGTTGAGCCGACCTTTAGGTTCGATGCCTGTTTGTTTAACAGATGCCTGACGGTAAGGTCAGATGTTCTTCTCAACTTCGTGTTGAGCTGTCCTTCGGGTTCGATGCTTGTTTATTTAACAGATGCCTGATGGTGAGGTCAAATGTTCTTCTAAAGTTCGGGTTGAGCCGGCCTTCGGATTTGATGCCTGTTTGTTTAACAGATGCTTGACAGTGAAGTCAAATGTTCCTCTCAACTTCATGTTGAGCCGACCTTCAGGTTCGATGCCTGCTTGTTTAACAGATGCCTGACGGCGAGGTCAGATGTTCCTCTCAACTTCGTGTTGAGCCGGCCTTCGGGTTCGATGCCTGTTTGTTTAATGGATGCCTGACTGCAAGGTCAGATGTTCTTATCAACTTCGGGTTGACCCGACCTTCCGGTTCGATGCCTGTTTGTTTAACAGATGCGTGACGGCGAAGTCAGATGTTCTTATCAACTTCGCGTTGTGCCTCCCTTCGGGTTCGATGCCTGTTTGTTTAAGAGATGCCTGACGGTGAGGTCATATGTTCTTATCAACTTCGGTTTGAGCCGGCCTTTGGCTTCGATGCCTGTTTGTTTTACAGATGCCTAACAGCGAAGTTAGATGTTCTTATCAACTTCGGGTTGAGCCACCCTTCGGGTTTGATGCCTGTTTGTTTAATAGATGCCTGACGGTGAGGTCAGATGTTTTTCTCAACTTCAAGTTGAGCCGGCCTTCGGGTTCGATGCCTGTTTGTTTAACAGATGCTTGACGGCGAGGTCAAATTTTCTTCTCAATTAAGGATTGAGACGGCCTTCAGGTTCGATTCCTGTTTGTTTAACAGATGCCTAACGGCGAGGTCAAATGTTCTTCTCAACTTCGGGTTGAGCCGGCCTTCAGGTTTGATGCTTGTTTGTTTAACAGTTGCCTCGCGGAGAGGTCTAATGTTTTTATCAACTTCGGGTTGAGCCGCCCTTCGGGTTCGATGCCTGTTTGTTTAACAGATGCTTGACGGTGAGGTCAGATGTTCTTCTCAACTTCGGGTTAAGCCGGCCTTCGGATTTGATGCCTGTTTATTTAACAGATGCTTGACAGTGAAGTCAAATGTTCCTCTCAACTTCATGTTAAGCCGACCTTTAGGTTCGACACCTGTTTGTTTAACAGATGCCTGACAGCAAGGTCAGATGTTCTTATCAACATCGGGTTGACCCGGCCTTCGGGTTCGATTCCTGTTTGTTTAACAGATGCCTGACGGCGAAGTCAGAAGTTCTTATCAACTTCGGGTTGAGCCGCCCTTCAGGTTCGATCTCTATTTGTTTAACAGATGCCTGACGGTAAGGTCAGATGTTCTTATCAACTTCGGGTTGAGCCGGCCTTCTGATTCGTTGCCTGTTTGTTTAACGGATGCCTGACGGCGAAGTCAGATGTTCTTATCAACTTCGGGTTGAGCCACCCTTCGGGTTCGAAGCATGTTTGTTTAACAGATGCCTGACAGTGAGGTCAGATGTTCTTCTCAACTTCGGGTTGAGCCGGCCTTCGGATTTGATGCCTGTTTGTTTAACAGATGCTTGACAATGAAGTCAAATGTTCCTCTCAACCTCATGTTGAGCCGACCTTCAGGTTCGATGCCTGTTTGTTTAACAGATGCCTGACGGCGAGGTCAGATGTTCCTCAGAACTTCTTGTTGAGCCGGCCTTCGGGTTCGATCCCTGTTTTTTTAACAGATGCCTGACAGCAAGGTCAGATGTTCTTATCAACTTCGGGTTGAGCCGACCTTCGGGTTCGATGCCTGTTTGTTTAACAGATGCCTGACGGCAAAGTCAAATGTTCTTATTAAGATTGGGTTGAGCCGCCCTTCTGGTTTGAAGCCTGTTGGTTTATAAGATGCCTGACGGTGACGTCAGATGTTCTTCTCAACTTCGTGTTGAGCCGGCCTTCGGGCTCGATGCCTGTTTGTTTAACAGATGCCTGACGGCGAGGTCATATGTTCTTATCAAATTCGGGTTGAGCCGGCCTTCGGGTTCGATGCCTGTTTATTTAACAGATGCCTGACGGCGAGGTCCGATGTTCCTCTCAACTTCGGGTTGAGCCGGCCTTTGGGTTCGATGCTTGTTTGTTTAACAAATGATTGACAGCGAGGTTAGATGTTATTCTCAACTTCGTATTGTGCCGGCCTTCGACTTCAATGCTTGTTTGTTTAACTAATGCCTGATGGGGAGGTCAGATGTTCCTCTCAACATCAAGGAGAGCCGGGCTTCGGGTTCGATACAGGTTTGTTTAATAGATGTTTGACAGTGAGGTCAGATGTTCTTCTCAACTTCGGGTTGAGCCGGCCTTCGGATTTGATGCCTGTTTATTTAACAGATGCTTAACAGTGAAGTCAAATGTTCCTCTCAACTTCATGTTGAGCCGACCTTCAGGTTCGATGCCTATTTGTTTAACAGATGCCTGACGGCGAGGTCAGATGTTCCTCTCAACTTCGTGTTGAGCCGGCCTTCGGGTTCGATGTCTGTTTGTTTAACAGATGCCTGACTGCAAGGTCAGATGTTCTTCTCAACTTCGGGTTGACCCGACCTTCGGGTTCGATGCCTGTTTGTTTAACAGATGCGTGACGGCAAAGTCAGATGTTCTTATCAACTTCGCATTGTGCCTCCTTTCGGGTTCGATGCCTGTTTGTTTAAGAGATGCCTGACGGTGAGGTCATATGTTCTTATCAACTTCGGGTTGAGTCGGCCTTTGGGTTCGATGCCTGTTTGTTTGACAGATGCCTGACAGCGAAGTCAGATGTTCTTATTAACTTCGGGTTGAGCCGCCCTTCGGGTTTGATGCTTATTTGTTTAACAGATCCCTGACGGTGAGGTCAGATGTTCTTCTCAACTTCAAGTTGAGCCGGCCTTCGGGTTCGAAGCCTGTTTGTTTAACAGATGCTTGACGGCGAGGTCATATGTTCTTCTTAATTAAGGATTGAGGCGACCTTCGGGTTCGATGCCTGTTTGTTTAACAGATGCCTAACAGCGAGGTCAAATGTTATTTTCAACTTCTGGTTGATCCGGCCTTTGGGTTTGATGCCTGTTTGTTTAACAGTTGCCTGGCGGAGAGGTCTAATGTTCTTATCAACTTTGGGTTGAGCCGCCCTTCGGGTTCGATGCCTGTTTGTTTAACAGAAGCTTGACGGTGAGGTCAGATGTTCTTCTCAACTTCGGGATGAGCCGGCCTTCGGATTTGATGCCTGTTTATTTAACAGATGCTTGACAGTGAAGTCAAATGTTCATCTCAACTTCATGTTGAGCCGACCTTTAGGTTCGATGCCTGTTTGTTTAACAGATGCCTGACGGTGAGGTCAGATGTTCTTCTCAACTTCGTGTTGAGCCGTCCTTCGGGTTCGATGCTTGTTTATTTAACAGATGCCTGACGGTGAGGTCAGATGTTCTTCTCAACTTCGGGTTGAGCCGGCCTTCAGATTTGATGCTTGTTTGTTTAACAGATGCTTGACAGTGAAGTCAAATGTTCCTCTCAACTTCATGTTGAGCCGACCTACAGGTTCGATGCCTGTTTGTTTAACAGATGCCTGACGGCGAGGTCAGATGTTCCTCTCAACTTCGTGTTGATTCGGCCTTCGGGTTCGATGCGTATTTGTTTAAGAGATGCCTGACGGCGAGGTCAGATGTTCTTATCAACTTCGGGTTGAGCCGGCCCTCGGGTTCGATGCCTGTTTGTTTAATAGATGCCTGACGGTGAGGTCAGATATTCTTATCAACTTCTGGTTGAGCCGGCCTTCGGGTTTGATGCCTGTTTGTTTAACAGATGCCTGACGGCGAAGTCAGATGTTCTTATCAACTTCGGGTTGAGCCGGCCTCCATATTTGATGCCTGTTTGTTTAACGGATGCTAGACAGTGAAGTCAAATGTTCCTCTCAACTTCATGTTGAGCCGACCTTCAGGTTTGATGCCTGTTTGTTTAACAGATGCCTAACAGCGAGGTCAGATGTTCTTCTCAACTTCAAGTTGAGCCGGCCTTCGGGTTCGATGCCTGTTTGTTTAACAGATGTTTGACGGCTAGGTCAGATGTTCTTCTCAATTAAGGATTGAGACGGCCTTCGGGTTCGATGCCTATTTGTTTATAAGATGCCTAACGGCGAGGTCAAATGTTCTTCTCAACTTTGGGTTGAGCCGGCCTTCAGTTTCGATGCTTGTTTGTTTAACAGATGCCTGGCGGAGAGGTCTAATGTTCTTATCAACTTAGGGTTGAGTCGCCCTTCGGGTTCGATGCCTGTTGGTTTAACAGATGCCTGACAGTGAGGTCAGATGTTCTTCTTATCTTCGGGTTGAGCCGGCCTTCGGATTTGATGCCAGTTTGTTTAACAGATGCTTGACAGTGAAGTCAAATGTTCCTCTCAACTTCATGTTGAGCTGACCTTCAGGTTCAATGCATGTTTGTTTAACAGATGCCTGACGGCGAGGTCAGATATTCCTCTCAACTTCGTGTTGAACCGACCTTCGGGTTCGATGCATGTTTGTTTAACAGATGTTTGATGGCGAGGTCAGACGTTCTTCTCAATTAAGGATTGAGACGGATTTCGGGTCTGATGCCTGTTTGTTTAACAGATGCCTAACAGCGAGGCCAAATGTTCTTCTCAACTTCGGGTTGAGTCGGCCTTCGGTTTCGATGCCTGTTTGTTTAACAGATGCCTGGCAGAGAGGTCTAATGTTCTTATCAACTTAGGGTTGAGCTGACCTTCGGATTCGATGCCTGTTAGTTTAACAGATGCCTAACGGTGAGGTCATATGTTCTTATCAACTTCGGGTTGAGCCGGCCTTTGGGTTCGATGCCTGTTTGTTTGACAGATGCCTGACAGCGAAGTCAGATGTTCTTATTAACTTCGGGTTGAGCCGCCCTTCGGGTTTGATGCTTATTTGTTTAACAGATCCCTGACGGTGAGGTCAGATGTTCTTCTCAACTTCAAGTTGAGCCGGCCTTCGGGTTCGAAGCCTGTTTGTTTAACAGATGCTTGACGGCGAGGTCAGATGTTCTTCTTAATTAAGGATTGAGGCGACCTTCGGGTTCGATGCCTGTTTGTTTAACAGATGCCTAACGGCGAGGTCAAATGTTATTTTCAACTTCTGGTTGATCCGGCCTTTGGGTTTGATGCCTGTTTGTTTAACAGTTGCCTGGCGGAGAGGTCTAATGTTCTTATCAACTTTGGGTTGAGCCGCCCTTCGGGTTCGATGCCTGTTTGTTTAACAGAAGCTTGACGGTGAGGTCAGATGTTCTTCTCAACTTCGGGATGAGCCGGCCTTCGGATTTGATGCCTGTTTATTTAACAGATGCTTGACAGTGAAGTCAAATGTTCATCTCAACTTCATGTTGAGCCGACCTTTAGGTTCGATGCCTGTTTGTTTAACAGATGCCTGACGGTGAGGTTAGATGTTCTTCTCAACTTCGTGTTGAGCCGTCCTTCGGGTTCGATGCTTGTTTATTTAACAGATGCCTGACGGTGAGGTCAGATGTTCTTCTCAACTTCGGGTTGAGCCGGCCTTCAGATTTGATGCTTGTTTGTTTAACAGATGCTTGACAGTGAAGTCAAATGTTCCTCTCAACTTCATGTTGAGCCGACCTACAGGTTCGATGCCTGTTTGTTTAACAGATGTCTGACGGCGAGGTCAGATGTTCCTCTCAACTTCGTGTTGATCCGGCCTTCGGGTTCGATGCGTATTTGTTTAAGAGATGCCTGACGGCGAGGTCAGATGTTCTTATCAACTTCGGGTTGAGCCGGCCCTCGGGTTTGATGCCTGTTTGTTTAACAGATGCCTGACGGCGAAGTCAGATGTTCTTATCAACTTCGGGTTGAGCCGGCCTTCATATTTGATGCCTGTTTGTTTAACGGATGCTAGACAGTGAAGTCAAATGTTCCTCTCAACTTCATGTTGAGCCGACCTTCAGGTTTGATGCCTGTTTGTTTAACAGATGCCTAACAGCGAGGTCAGATGTTCTTCTCAACTTCAAGTTGAGCCGGCCTTCGGGTTCGATGCCTGTTTGTTTAACAGATGTTTGACGGCTAGGTCAGATGTTCTTCTCAATTAAGGATTGAGACGGCCTTCGGGTTCGATGCCTATTTGTTTATAAGATGCCTAACGGCGAGGTCAAATGTTCTTCTCAACTTTGGGTTGAGCCGGCCTTCAGTTTCGATGCTTGTTTGTTTAACAGATGCCTGGCGGAGAGGTCTAATGTTCTTATCATCTTAGGGTTGAGTCGCCCTTCGGGTTCGATGCCTGTTGGTTTAACAGATGCCTGACAGTGAGGTCAGATGTTCTTCTTATCTTCGGGTTGAGCCGGCCTTCGGATTTGATGCCAGTTTGTTTAACAGATGCTTGACAGTGAAGTCAAATGTTCCTCTCAACTTCATGTTGAGCTGACCTTCAGGTTCAATGCATGTTTGTTTAACAGATGCCTGACGGCGAGGTCAGATATTCCTCTCAACTTCGTGTTGAACCGGCCTTCGGGTTCGATGCCTGTTTGTTTAACAGATATTTGATGGCGAGGTCAGACGTTCTTCTCAATTAAGGATTGAGACGGATTTCGGGTCTGATGCCTGTTTGTTTAACAGATGCCTAACAGCGAGGCCAAATGTTCTTCTCAACAGATGCCTGTTTGTTTAACAGATGCCTGGCAGAGAGGTCTAATGTTCTTATCAACTTAGGATTGAGCTGACCTTCGGATTCGATGCCTGTTAGTTTAACAGATGCCTAACGGTGAGGTCAGATGTTTTTCTTAACTTCGGGTTGAGCCGGCCTTCGGATTTGATGCCAGCTTATTTAACAGATGCTTTACAGTGAAGTCAAATGTTCCTCTAAACTTCATGTTGAGCCGACCTTCAGGTTCAATGCCTGTTTGTTTAACAGATGCCTGGCAGCGAGGTTAGATGTTCCTCTCATCTTCGTGTTGAGCCGGCCTTCGGGTTCGATGCCTGTTCGTTTAACAGATGCCTAATAGCGAGGTCATATGTTCTTAGTAACTTCGGGTTGAGCCAGCCTTCGGGTTCGATGCCTATTTGTTTAATAGATGCCTGACGGTAAAGTCATATGTTCTTATCAACTTCTGGTTAAGCCGCCCTTCGGGTTCGATGCCAGTTTGTCTAAGAGATGCCTGACAGCGAGGTCAGATGTTCTTATCAACTTCGGGTTGAGCCGGCCTTCTGGTTTAATGCCTGTTTGTTTAACAGATGCCTGACGGCAAAGTCAGATGTTTTTATCAACTTCGGGTTGAGCCGGCCTTTAGATTTGATGCCTGTTTGTTTAACAGATGCTTGACAGTGAAGTCAAATGTTCCTCTCAACTTCATGTTGAGCCGACCTTCAGGCTTGATGCCTGTTTGTTTAACAGATGCCTAACAGCGAGCTCAGATGTTCTTCTCAACTTCAAGTTGAGCCGGCCTTCGGGTTCGATGCCTGTTTGTTTAATAGATGTTTGACGGCGAGGTCAGACGTTCTTCTCAATTAAGGATTGAGACGGCCTTCGGGTTCGATGCCTGTTTGTTTAACAGATGCCTAACGGCGAGGTCAAATGTTCTTCTCAACTTCGGGTTGAGCCGGCCTTCAGTTTCGATGCTTGTTTGTTTAACAGATGCCTGGCAGAGAGGTCTAATGTTCTTATCAACTTAGGGTTGAGCCGCCCTTCGGGTTCGATGCCTGTTAGTTTAACAGATGCCTGACAGTGAGGTCAGATGTTCTTCTTATCTTCGGGTTGAGTCGGTCTTCGGATTTAATGCCAGTTTCTTTAACAGATGCTTGACAGTGAAGTCAAATGTTCCTCTAAACTTCATGTTGAGCCGACCTTCAGGTTCAATGCCTGTTTGTTTAACAGATGCCTGGCGGCGTGGTTAGATGTTCCCCTCAACTTTGTGTTGAGCCGGCCTTCGGGTTCGATGCCTGTTCGTTTAACAGATGCCTAACAGCGAGGTCAGATGTTCTTATTAACTTCGGGTTGATCCGGCCTTCGGGTTCGATGCTTGTTTGTTTAACAGATGCCTGACAGTAAAGTCAGATGTTCTTATCAACTTCTGGTTAAGCCGCCCTTCGGGTTCGATGCCTGTTTGTCTAAGAGATGCCTGACGGCGAGGTCAGATTTTCTTATCAACTTCGGGTTGAGCCGGCCTTCGGGTTTGATGCCTGTTTGTTTAACAGATGCCTGACAGCGAAGTCAGATGTTCTTATCAACTTCGGGTTGAGCCGGCCTTCGGATTTGATGCCTGTTTGTTTAACAGATTCTTGACTGTGAAGTCAAATGTTCCTCTCAACTTCATGTTGAGCCGAGCTTCAGGTTTGATGCCTGTTTGTTTAATAGATTCCTGACAGCGAGATCAGATGTTCCTCTCAACTTCGTGTTGAGCCGGCCTTCGGGTTCAATGCCTGTTTGTTTAACAGATGCCTGACGGTGAAGTCATATGTTCTTATAAACTTCGTGTTGAACCGGCCTTCGGGTTCGATGCCTGTTTGTTTAACAGATGTTTGACGGCGAGGTTAGATGTTCTTCTCAACTTCGGGTTGAGCCGGCCTTTGGGATTGATGCCTGTTTGTTTAACAGATGCCTGGCGGAGAGGTCTAATATTCTTATCAACTTCGGGTTGAGCCTCCCTTTGGGTTCGATGCCTATTTGTTTAACAGATGCCTGACGATGAGGTCAGATGTTCTTCTCAACTTCGGGTTGAGCCGGCCTTCGGATTTGATGCCTGTTTGTTTACAGATGCTTGAGAGTGAAGTCAAATGTTCCTCTCAACTTCATGTTGAGCCGACCTTCAGGTTCGATGCCTGTTTGTTTAACAGATGCCTGACGGCGAGGTCAGATGTTCCTCTCAACTTCATGTTGAGCCGGCCTTCGGGTTCGATGCGTGTTTGTTTAAGAGATGCCTGACGGCGAGGTCAGATGTTCTTATCAACTTCGGGTTGAGCCGGCCTTCGGGTTTGATGCCTGTTTGTTTAACAGATGCCTGACGGCGAGGTCAGATATTCTTATCAACTTCGAGTTGATTCGGCCTTCGGGTTTGATGCCTGTTTGTTTAACAGATGCCTGACGGCGAAGTCAGATGTTCTTATCAACTTCGGGTTGAGCCGACCTTCAGATTTGATGCCTGTTTGTTTAACAGATGCTTGACAGTGAAGTCAAATGTTCTTCTCAACTTCATGTTGAGCCGACCTTCAGGTTTGATGCCTGTTTGTTTAACAGATGCCTGACAGCGAGGTCAGACGTTCTTCTCAACTTCAAGTTGAGCCGGCCTTCAGGTTCGATGCCTGTTTGTTTAACAGCTGTTTGACGGCTAGGTCAGATGTTCTTCTCAATTAAGGATTGAGACGGCCTTCGGGTTCGATGCCTATTTGTTCAACAGATGCCTAACGGCGAGGTCAAATGTTCTTCTCAACTTCGGGTTGAGCCGGCCTTCGGTTTCGATGGCTGTTTGTTTAACAGATGCTTGGTAGAGAAGTCTAATGTTCTTATCAACTTAGGGTTGAGCCGCCCTTTGGGTTCGATGCCTGTTAGTTTAACAGATGCATGACGGTGAGGTCAGATGTTCTTCTTATCTTTGGGTTGAGCCGGCCTTCGAATTTGATGCCAGTTTGTTTAACACATGCTTGACAGTGAACTCAAATGTTCCTCTCAACTTCATGTTGAGCCGACCTTCAGGTTCAATGCATGTTTGTTTAATAGATGCCTGACGGCGAGGTCAGATATTCCTCTCAACTTCGTGTTGAGCCGGCCTTCGGGTTCGATTCCTGTTTGTTTAACAGATGTTCTTCTCAATTAAGGATTGAGACGGCCTTCGGGTTCGATGCCTGTTTGTTTAACAGATGCCTAACAGCAAGGCCAAATGTTCTTCTCAACTTCGGTTTGAGCCGGCCTTCAGTTTCGATGCCTGTTTGTTTAACAGAAGTCTGGCGGAGAGGTCTAATGTTCTTATCAACTTAGGGTTGAGCACAAAGTCCCGCTCAACACAAAGTTGAGAGCAACGTCTGACCTAACCGTAAGGGATTTTTTAAATAAACCGGCATCAAACACGAAGGTCTGCTTAACCCGAGGTTGAGAAGAACATCTGACCTCGCTGTCAGGCATCTATTAAACAAACAGGCATCGAATTTGATGGCCGGTTCAGAAGAACATCTAACAGATACCTGACGGCAAGGTCAAATGTTCCTCTCAACCCGAATTTGAGAAGAACATCTGACCTCGCCGTCAGGCATCTGTTAAACAAACATGCATCAAACCCAAAGGCTGGCTCAACCTGAAGTTTATAAGAACATATAACCTTACCATGAGGCATCTATTAAACAAACAGGCATCGAACCCAAAGGTCGTCTCAACCCGTAGTTGAGAAAAACATTTGACCTAGCCGTCAGGCATCTGTTAAACAAACAGGCATCGAACCCGATTGCTGGGACAACACGAAGTTGAGAGGAACATCTGACCTCGATGTCAGGCATTTGTTAAACAAACAGGCATCGAACCCGAAGGCCGGCTCAACACAAAGTTCATAGGAATATTTTACCTTGTCGTCAGGGATCTGTTAAACAAACAGGCATCAAACACAAAAGTCGGCTAAACCCGAAGTTGAGAAGAACATTTGACCTCGCTGTCAGGCATCTGTTAAACAAAATGGCATCGAACTCGAAGGCCGGATCAACACGAAGTTCATAGGAATATTTTACCTTGCCATCAGGGATCTGTTAAACAAACAGGCATCAAACACGAAGGCCGGCTCAACCCGAAGTTGAGAAGAACATTTGACCTCGCTGTCAGGCATCAGTTAAACAAACAAGCATCGAATTTGATGGCCACCTCAACCCGAAGTAGATAAGAACATTAGACCTCGCCGTCAGGCATCTGTTAAACAAACAGACATCGAACCCGAAGGCTGGCTCAACAAGAAGTTGAGAGGAACATTTGACCTTGCCGTCAGGCATCTGTTAAACAAACTTGCATCAAACTCGATGGCTGGCTCAACCCGAAGTTGAGAAGAATATCTAACCTTACCCTGAGGCATCTGTAAAACAAACAAGCATCAAACTCGAAGGTTGTCTCAACCCGTAGTTGAGAAAAACATTTGACCTAGCCATCAGGCATCTGTTAAACAAATAGGCATCGAAACCGAAGGCCGGCACAATACGAAGTTGATAGGAACATATGACCTCGCTGTCAGGCATCTATTAAACAAACAGGCATCGAACCCGAAGGCTGGCTCAACACGAAGTTCATAGAAATATCTGGCCTCGTCATCTGGGAGCTGTTAAACAAACTGGCATCGAACACGAAGGTCGCCTCAACCCGAAGTTGAGAAGAACATCTGACCTCGTTGTCTTGCATATGTTAAACAAACAGGCATCAAATTTGATGGCCGGCTCAAACCGAAGTTGATAAAAACATTAGACCTCGTTGTCAGGCATCTGTTAAACAAACAGGCATCGAACCCGAAGGCCGGCTCAACAAGAAGTTGAGAGGAATATTTGACCTCGCCGTCAGGCATTTGTTAAACAAAAATGCATCGAACTCCAAGGGTGGTTCAACACGAAGTTGAGAAGTACATCTGACCTCGCCGTCAAAGATCTGTTAAAAAAACAGGCATCGACCCCAGAGGTCGGCTCAACCCGAATTTGAGAAGAACATCTGACCTCGTTATCAGGCACCAGTTAAACAAACAGTAATCGAACCCGAAGGCTGGCTCAAAATCGAAGGTGATAAGAACATCTGACCTCGCAGTCAGGTATCTGTTAAATAAACAGACATCGAACCTGAAGGTCAGCTCAACCCGAAGTTGATAAGAACACTAGACCTCGGTGTCAAGTATCTGTTAAACAAACAGGCATCGAACCTGAAGGTCGGCTCAACCCGAAGTTGAGAAGTACATTTGACCTCGCCGTCAATCATCTGTTAAACAAGCATGCATCAAACCCGAAGGCTGGCTCAACCTGAAGTTGAGAAGAACATCTGACCTTGCCGTCAAGTATCTGTTAAACAAATAGGCATTGAACCCGAAGGCCAGATCAACCCGAAGTTTATAAGAACATTAGACCTCCCCGTTAGGCATCTGTTAAACAAACAAGCATCGAACTCGAAGGCCGGCTCAACCTGAAGTTGAGAAGAACATCTGACCTCGCCGTCAGGCATCTGTTAAACAAACAAGCATCAAAACCGAAGGCTGGCTCAACCCAAAGTTTAGAAGAACATCTAACCTTACCGTGAGGCATCTATTAAACAAAAAGGCATCGAACCCAAAGGCCGTCTGAACCCGTAGTTGATAAAAACATTTTACCTAGCCGTCAAGCATCTGTTAAACAAACAGGCATCGAACCCGATTGCTGGCACAACACGAAGTTAAGAGGAACATCTGACCTTGCTGTCAGACATCTATTAAACAAACAGGAATCGAACCCGAAGGCCGGCTCAACACGAAGTTCATAGGAATATCTTACCTTGCCATCAGGGATCTGTTAAACAAACAGGCATCGAACACGAAGGCCGGCTCAACCCGAAGTTGAGAAGAACATTTGACCTCGTTGTCAGGCATCGAATTTGATGGCCACCTCAACTCGAAGTAGATAAGAACATTAGACCTTGTCGTCACGCATTTGTTAAACAAATAGGCATCGAACCCGAAGGCCGGCTCAACAAGAAGTTGAGAGGAACATTTGACCTTGCCGTAAGGTATCTGTTAAAAAAACTTGCCTCAAACCCGAAGGCTGGCTCAACCCGAAGTTCAGAAGAACATCTAACCTCACCCTGAGGCATCTGTAAAACAAACAAGCATCGAACTCGAAGGCTGTCTCAACCCGTAGTTGAGAAAAACATTTGACCTAGCCATCAGGCATCTGTTAAACAAATAGGCATCGAAACCGAAGGCCGACACAATACGAAGTTGAGAGGAACATATGACCTCGCTGTCAGGCATCTATTAAACAAACAGGCATCGAACCCGAAGGCCGGCTCAACAAGAAGTTCATAGAAATATCTGGCCTCGCCATCTGGGAGCTGTTAAACAAACAGGCATCGAACACGAAGGTCGGCTCAACCCGAAGTTGAGAAGAACATCTGACCTCGTTGTCTGGCATATGTTAAACAAACAGGCATCAAATTTGATGGCCGGCTCAAACCGAAGTTGATAAAAACATTAGACCTCGTTGTCAGGCATCTGTTAAACAAACAGGCATCGAACCCGAAGGTCGGCTCAACAAGAAGTTGAGAGGAACATTTGACCTCGCCGTCAGGCATTTGTTAAACAAAAATGCATCGAACTCCAAGGGCGGTTCAACACGAAGTTGAGAAGTACATCTGACCTCGCCGTCAAAGATCTGTTAAACAAACAGGCATCGACCCCAGAGGCCGGCTCAACCCGAATTTGAGAAGAACATCTGACCTCGTTGTCAGGAATCAGTTAAACAAACAGTAATCGAACCCGAAGGCCGGCTCAAACCGAAGGTGATAAGAACATCTGACCTTGCAGTCAGGTATCTGTTAAACAAACAGACATCGAACCCGAAGGCCGGCTCAACCCGAAGTTGATAAGAACACTAGACCTCGGCGTCAAGTATCTGTTAAACAAAAAGGCATCGAACCCGAAGGTCGGCTCAACTGGAAGTTGAGAAGTACATCTGACCTCGCTGTCAAGCATCTGTTAAACAAGCATGCATCAAACCTGAAGGCTGGCTCAACCCGAAGTTGAGAAGAACATCTGACCTTGCTGTCAGGTATCTGTTAAACAAATAGGCATCGAACCCGAAGTCCAGATCAACCCGAAGTTTATAAGAACATTAGACCTTCCCGTCAGGCATCTGTTAAACAAACATGCATCGAACCCGAAGGCCGGCTCAACCTGAAGTTGAGAAGAACATCTGACCTCGCTGTCAGGCATCTGTTAAACAAACAAGCATCAAACCCGAAGGCTGGCTCAACCCGAAGTTTAGAAGAACATCTAACCTTACCATGAGGCATCTATTAAACAAAAAGGCATCGAACCCTAAGGTCGTCTGAACCCGTAGTTGATAAAAACATTTGACCTAGCCGTCAAGCATCTGTTAAACAAACAGGCATCGAACCCGATTGCTGGCACAACACGAAGTTGAGAGGAACATATGACCTTGCTGTCAGACATCTATTAAACAAACAGGAATCGAACCCGAAGGCCGGCTCAACACGAAGTTCATAGGAATATCTTACCTTGCCGTCAGGGATCTGTTAAACAAACAGGCATCAAACACGAAGGCCGGCTCAACCCGAAGTTGAGAAGAACATTTGACCTCGCTGTCAGGCATCGAATTTGATGGCCACCTCAACTCGAAGTAGATAAGAACATTAGATCTCGTTGTCACGCATCTGTTAAACAAACAGGCATCAAACCCGAAGGCCGGCTCAACAAGAAGTTGAGAGGAACATTTGACCTTACCGTCAGGTATCTGTTAAACAAACTTGCATCAAACCCGAAGGCTGGCTCAACCCGAAGTTGAGAAGAACATCTAACCTCACCCTGAGGCAACTGTTAAACAAACAGGCATCGAGCCCAAAGGCTGTCTCAACCCGTAGTTGAGAAAAACATTTGACCTAGCCATCAGGCATCTGTTAAGAGAGAATAACCCTCTTAACTAGCTTCATAGCCTTGTGTAACCCTTGATTGGTAGTCATACCTCTTGATCTCCTGCACACATGTCAATGCAATGCAAATGATAATTCTAATATGAATGAAATGAAACACAAGCTAGGTAAAGAAAGGTTGGGCAAATTTTGGGGTGCAACCCCCAGCTCTCAACAATTTTCTAGCCATTGCATGTCCATTAGCATGAGTACTGAAAGAACCCTCATGGGCTTCCTCCATCAATAGGTTTGCTTCAAGTTCATCAACACAACGCAGCAAGACCATGTCGAAATTTCTCCTGTAGAGCACATCGTCCTTGTTCAGATAAATATTTCCAACTAACCTCCTCAGAGTCTTCTTATCTTTACTGGATGCCCCAGATGGGTACTCCCTAGTCTTGAGAAAATGCTTGATATCAAAATATCAAGGCTTTCCATCAGATGCTTTCTCAACGGCAAACACAAAAGCAGGTCTATCAAGATGCATGATAGTGATAGCATGAGTTTCATTCTAGAAATTCACTTTGTACATCGAAGATAGCGTGGCCAAGGTATCCGCCATCTGATTCTTAGCCCTCGGCATATGATGGAAATCAACTCTATCAAAGAAAGGCAACAGTCTCCTTGCATAATCTCTATAAGGCACCAGGTTGGCCTGATGAGTTTCCCACTCTCCTTTGATTTGGTTAACGACTAACGCAGAGTCACCGTATACATCCAGATTCTTAATCCTCATATCAACGGCCTCTTTTAAACCCGTAATGCAAGCTTCATACTCGGCTTCATTATTGGTGCAGGCGAATGTTAATCTAGCGGTGAACGGTATATGAGAACCATGAGGAGTAGTAATGATCGCGCCAATCCCATTACCATACAAATTAACCGCTCCGTCGAAAACCAATTTCCACTGAGATCCCCTCTCAGGACCCTCGTCAGGTAAAGGCTCATCACAGTTTTTCATTCTCCGAAAAATGACGTCTTCATATGGGAAGTCAAACTTCATCGGCTGATAATCCTAAATCGGTTGTTCCGCTAGATATTTCGACAGAACGCTTCCCTTAATGGCTTTTTGGGAAACGTACTGAATATCATACTCTGTTAACACCATTTGCCATCGGGCAATCCTTCCGGAGAGTGCTTGTTTTTCAAAGACATATTTAATCGGGTCCATCTTTGAAATCAATAGGGTTGTGTGGTTTAACATGTACTGTCTCAAACGCTTAGCAGCCCAAGCGAGTGCACAACATGTTTTTTCCAGCATCGAGTACCTCGACTCACAATCGGTGAATTTCTTACTCAGGTAGTAGATGGCATGCTCTTTTCTACCTGACTCGTCCTGTTGACCGAGCACGCATCCTATTGTGTTCTCAAGAATCGTGAGATACATGATCAGTGGTCTCCATGCAACTGGAGGCATGAGTATTGGAGGTTCCTGCAGATATTCTTTTATTCTTTCGAATGCTTTCTGGAAATTTTCATTCCACCTGTCCGTTTGATCTTTTCTCGGCAATTTGAATATTGGTTCACAAGTGGCTGTAAGATGAGATATAAACCTTGCAATGTAGTTTAATCTCCCCAGGAAACCACGAACCTCTTTTTCCATTCTCGGCTCAAGCATTTCTTGTATAGCTTTTATTTTGGCATGATCTACCTCAATACCCCTTTCACTGATAATGAAACCCAATAACTTTCCAAATCTCACCCCGAAGGTGCACTTGTTAGGATTCAGCTTCAACTTGAACTTCCTCAGCCTTTCAAACAATTTCAGAAGATCGACTAGATGTCCCTCCTCCGTCTGCGACTTTGCAATCATGTCATCAACATAGACTTCCACCTCATGATGAATCATGTCATGAAACAAAGTGACAAACGCCCGCTGATAAGTTGCCCCTGCATTTTTCAATCCAAAGGGCATCACCTTATAGCAAAAGGTCCCCCATGGTGTGATGAAAGTAGTTTTCTCCATGTTCTCTAGGGCCATCTTTATTTGGTTATACCTAGAGAAGCCATCCATGAATGAAAACACAGAATAGTGAGCGATGTTATCAACCAACACATCAATATGGGGGAGCGGGAAATCGTCTTTCGGGCTCACTTTATTCAGATCTCGATAATCAACGCACATCCTGACCTTTCCATCCTTCTTAGGCACAGGAACAATATTAGCGACCCACGGAGGGTAATTCGTGACAACAAGAAACCCAACATTCAGCTGCTTATGAACTTCTTCTTTGATCTTGACTGCCATGTCAGGCCTTGTCCGTCTCAACTTTTGCTTGACTGGCGAGCATTCTTCTCTAAGAGGTAACCGGTGTACCATAATATCTGTATCCAGCCCAGGCATGTCTTGGTAAGACCAAGCGAAGATATCCCTATACTCACTGAGCATTTCAACCAATCTTCTCTTGACACTGTCTTCCAATGCAGCCCCCACTTTGACCTCTTTCTTGTCATCCTCGGTACCCAGATTGATAACCTCAATATCCTCTTGATGAGGCAGAATAACCCTTTCCTCCTGCTTGGGAAGTCTGGCTAACTCTTCGGGTAGTTCACAGTCTTCGTTAGTCTCATCTTCAGCTTGATAAATGGGATTATCAAAGTCATACGAAGTCATAGCTGAACCTGAATCGATGGCATCTGATAGAAAAGACCTGCATGAGGATGTTATGTTTATTATGCGATGCAACAAACAAAACACATTGCCATTTTTCTGTTAAGTATAAATGCAAAACAAAAACAAGAAAACAGGGATCACAATATTTGAATGCGAAACGTCTTTTATTTAATTATAAATTGCAAATAACAAGAAGGCCCCGCAAATGTGTCACTACGTCTTGGGCAGAACGCAGGACTGAACATAATCAAAACAATGAACATTACTCTGCAGTAGTAACATGAATGACTTCTTCGGTAGTCCAGCTGCACAGTTTCTAGCCGGGAGTACATGGACGGATCCAGGCATCCATGTCGCAGTCACTGTCACCTTCACCGTCTTCAATGGCATTAATCCTGTCAAATATCACACCACTGCTAGTGAACTGAACAGGTCCCCTGTATCTCGGAATCTGAGAAGAACTGGAGGGTTTGTATCCCAGGCCGAACTTGTCCTGCTTGACAGGAACATCCAGAACTTGGCCCCACTTCTGAGACGAGCCGGATTCTACGATAGCACGGGCTTCCTTAAGTGATGACATCGAAACCTCTGGGCCCTTTTCTTCTACAGGAGAATTCCCCTGAATCTGAACTGCTTCAAATACCTGGCAGATTGTTTCGTGGATGTCACCATCTACTTCTACGTACTTGAAGGATGACAGATGGCTAACCATAATGTCCTCTTCACCGCACACGGTGACTATCTTTCCTTCCACCATGTATTTCAGCTTTTGATGCAATGTTGAGGTAACTGCCCCAGCAGCATGTATCCATGGTCGGCCAAGCAAACAACTGTATGCTGGATGGATATTGTCGCTACTGCGAAAAACAACCGGCGAAAAAAACAGAAGAGTCGCCACTTTCGTTATTTATCCCAAAGAGAGGGAAAGGAAACGATCGCAAAAACCTAAAGAAAAAGGAAAGATAAGGTCATCGCAAACATGCCTGGGTTCGGGAGTCGGTTACGCAAGGGGAAGGTATTAGCACCCCTCACGTCCGTCGTACTCGACGGGATCCACACATGTGTTGTCTAGCTAAAAGGGTGTGTAAACTATCTACGCTAAAGGCTTATGGACAAAAGAAAAAGAAAACAGAACTGACTCGGCAGAGCATCACCGCTCTGTGCCTACGTACTCCCTCGTGCAATGGGATAGTCAGAGTCAACGTAGTTCGCCTAACTATGGCTAGAGAAGGGGGAAAGGTTTCTCACCAAGACATCGCGTCTTGTGCCTAAGTACTTTCATCTGGTATGAAAGATCAGAGCAAACGTAGTTCGGGCTTACGAGAACACAGGCTGTTCAAAAGTTTTACCCGAGTAGGGTTAACAGACAGTTCTAGCAGTTGGTGTATGCAGCTCGACCATTGGAGACTTAGGCGTTACCGTTTGCGATAGGACTGAAAGTTAACAACGCTTTTGCTTGTGAAAAGGTTTTTCTGATTAAGATCCCGAAGGATAAAAAGGTTTGAAGTGTTTTTGTGTTTTTTAAAGAAGAAGTGTTTTGAATTAGAGTGTTCATAATGTATGTTGTAACAAAGTCTAAAACCTAGGATCGAATGCATCGCATATCGTCCTAAGGACGTATACTAAAAACTCTAGGCAATTGAGAGGTAACCACTCAATCACCATTTCCCAAGTACAAGGCTCATAGCACAACATTCATTATATCTATTAAGTGAATTGAAGTTGTTTGAAGATGAGAAGAGAAAGGGGACAAACTAAGGGGGACTAGTCCAAACCCTAAAAGTTGCCATGCAAGGTGCACCTAAAGTTGGGATTACAAAAGGGAAATCTTTACCTAATGTTATCATGCATGGTTTGAACCCTAATGTCTATCATAACCTCTCTTGAACAAGAGAGGTTAGAAATCCTAAGTGAAGGAAGACAAAGGAAGAAGGAAGAAACATGCATAAGAATGCAAACATGAAATGCAAACATGGAAGACAAGGATGCAATGCAAGTGAGGGAGGAAATATGTTTGGGACTGGAGCCTCCACAAGCTCATCTCAACCTCAAGCCATAAACCATACTAATGCACCAAAGAAGGCGAACAAGAGCAAACCATACTAATGCACCAAAGAAGGCGAACAAACAACATTGAAAAGCATGAAAATAAACACACAAACCAACAAGCAATGAACATAATTTTGACCTAAAAATGAACCTACAGCAAGCTCAACATGTCTAGAATGTGAAACAAGAAGAGTTGATAGCTTATTGGATCCACAAAGGTCATTTCCAATCCAAACTAGGTCATGTACTTGGGTGAGCTTCCAATGGGATGACCTAACTTGTAAGGTATCTCAAAAATAGGAAAACAGCTCAAAAATTACCAAATAAAATGCACAAACAAGCTAAACATGTTGGCAAACAGAGGCCACAAGCACAAGCCAAATATCCCATCAAAGCACCCTCAAAAGAAAAAATCATTAGGAGGTACCACTTTGAAATGGGAGAAACAAGAGCAAAAAGAAAAGTCACAAAAGTTAACCCAAAAGTCAACTATCCAGGGGAAAAATGGTCCTCAAAAATCTCTCAACTCATGGTGAACATGAGGAATAATTTTTAATCATTGAACCAAAAAGAAATGAGAGAAACAAATTAAAGAACAAACAATATTGCAATTTAACTCAACTAAAGTAGTCCCAATATTTAATTCATTTTAAAATAGAAAATAAAATCAAAAAATAAAATAAAAATATCCAGAAAATACTAGACATCTCAAGGTTCACGAAAAATATTTTTGGGGAATTTTTAGGATATTGGAACTATTTTATTTGAATTAAAATGAAACAGCACACAAAGCAGAATTTTAAAACAAAAATGCTAATTGAATAACAAACATATGTGACAAATAGCAAACAAATTGAGTGCAAATGGTGGACTGGGCCTCCCTGGGGGTGCAAGTAGCGCGTGGGTCATAAGCCCAACAAGAAAAAACAAATAAATAAATTCTGGAAATTAAATGCAATTAGTCAACTAAGGTGCACCATGGACAAGCAAGCAAGAGCACATGATGGTTTGGTATTTTGATCAAGTGGCTAGAAACATGACATGTCAATTAATGAATTTGGGAAATAATCCCATGCACATGAGAAAAAACGAAAACGGTGGGAAATAATCACGGCCGTCCGTGTGAGAAATCAACCGATCGGACGCTCCTCACGCGTATTCAACCTCTCACGCTCTCACCGGCCGGAAAATGCTCCGGTCACCCTCTCCAAAATTCCGGCTATTAGACTATGGCACGGATCTAGAAGGGGGGGGGGGGGGGTTGAATACATCCCAATTAAAAATTTGAGTCGGCGCTACCAATTTAAAAATTGGTTTTGAAAATTTGTTTTAAGTGCGGAAGCGGCCGAGGAAAGTATAGTCTAAAACGAACGGTTATTGGAAAACCAGATATGCGTAAGCCTTTGGTTTAATGATAATATGGAAAATAGAATCACAACACTAATCACACTTATCAATGATCTAATTCAGTTGTTAGGATTCCTAGTTCCAATGATTTAAGGAGCATACCAAAACTAGATACACAAGTAAGATAATTTTGTTTTAGGCAATTTGTCAAACACTTGGTGTGCAAAACACTCCAAGTGATATTTATGTTGAGTAAGTGATTCCATCTAGCCTAGTACAATGTCTTAATTTACTTTGGATTCAAAAACAGAGTTTTAACCTCTTACTCAATTGATATCACAGTTTGACAATAGTGCTTATACAAAAATCACTTATTTTCGAGCTATAACGTAAATGCTGCAAAATAGAGAAGACAAGTATTTGGTGAGGCAGTTCCTCCGTCATTCTCGCTTTGGGGTACGTCTGCCCTCAATTCTAAAACTAGAATTGAGATAGATTTTATAGATATCACCTGTTGAATGTAACAGTTTATACAAGGATTGAGCAGCAAATATACAACAGAAATCTCAATATGTTGAATGTTGCTTTCACTCCTTGCCCCTTGATTCAAGATGAATCAAGTCCTCCGATCATTGTTGATGGACCTCCGATTCCAGCCACCTTATTGAATAACCCGTTGTTGTTCAAACCTTCGGCTCCGGCTGATCTCAACAGCAACAAATCGAACCCGAGATCTTCCCTTCAATGTCTCTGAATCCGCTACTAGACTGTTGAAGAACACCTCTTCACAATCACCTTCGCTCAGTTGACCCTTGATGAAGAATCTCGTCCAAAAACCCCCAAAATTCAAACCAATCTTGTAGGATAAAATCCTAACGGTTTTATTCAAGAAAGAACCTGTCACAAGCTTCAACCCGAACTAGATTACCCAATCTAAGCTTCGAACCTTATCACCTTTAATCACTCACAATGCACTTCAAAACTGGTTGTGTGTAATTGATGTGTTGTGAGATGTTGAAGATGAAGATGATGAATCTTGGACACCTATTTCACTCTTTCTTTTTCTTGAACACATGAATCAATTTTATCAAATGTTGTTGTGTTAAAATGAACAAACTTCTATTTATAGTAATAAGCAAATCAGCCAACAAAATAGATTTTCAAACAGATTGGAAATACTGCACTGACTGTGTCAACGCGCGAACGGTCGACTATAGGTCGGCGTGCGCTGATCCGTGTGAAATTCCAAGGCTTCATGTGCTGACTTATGGTCGACTCATGGTTGCTGTGTGTTGACTGTATGGTCGACTCATGGTTGTTGTGTGCTGACTGTATGGTCGACTCATGGTTACTGTGTGCTAACTGTATGGTCGACTCATGGTTGCTGTGTGCTGACCAGTGGGAAATGAACTGATCCATGCGCTGACTGTATGGTCAACTCATGGTTGCTGTATGCTGACCAGTGGGAAATGACTTGATCCATGAGCTGACTGTATGGTCGACTCATAGCTCCAAAATATGCAAAAATTGACATGTTTGTTGTTTCGTGCATCTTGTCACGACTATACATCAATCAATTATATTGTAATGAAATATGATGATTTAAAAGGATATAGGAAGGATGTAATATGTTAAGTATTGCATGACGACTCCGATTCATCCGAGGTTGTACTTTGTCATCATCGAAACTTGAGAACCTATGTTGTGAGACAGTTTGCCCTCACATACTCCCCCTTTTTGATGATGACAACTTGTGCAAAGCTTAGTGAGAACAACATGAAATATCGTTGACATGGTAGTATAAGCTCCCCCTTTCTTTTGTAATCAAGGCCCCTTTCTTTTGCAGTCAAAGCTGTTGTAATCTTTTGCAAGAATCAGAGCTGTTGTGATCTACTATCTACTTATATTTTCTCCCCCTTTGACAACATCAAAAAGAGATGGAGAAGGTAAAGTTCTGACAGATTAACAATTAACAAAATACTCAACAGGCTATAAGTAATCATATACCAATATCCACACAAAATATTGACAATGAGCAAAATATTGAAAATAGATTAAACAAGATTGAGGACACATAAAGTCATAACATTTCATAGGAATCAAGGTTGTAAAACAAACATTAGTGTGCACTTAGGAGAGATAAAACAGAACATGATTACAAACACAACATGGAGAATGAGCAAATGCACAAACAAATGACTAATAGCCTCGTCCCCTGCCCATATCAATGAAGACGAATTATGATATGGATCATCCATATCAGTGAGGTAATCCACTGCTTGATTCAGGCGATTGATGCCGCGAGAGACGGTTGTTTCTTGGTATCCATGGGCAGTTGTGAAAGCTGCAAATCTTTCATCCATTCTTGTTAAAAAAAGAGTTGAAATGTTCAGATTGGGTGTGTAGCTCAGTTCGGATGCACAAATGCAGATTTGCACTTAATGTCACATATAATGCCATATTTGATTCCTACCTAAAATGCCACAAAACAATTTGCATCCAAACACATAAAACACATAGTAAGTGTCATATATATATATATATATACACTATTTGTCATACGATACTATTATTGAATCATGAGAATTTTAAGGAGAGAGAGAGAGAGAGAGAGAGAGAGAGAGAGAGAGAGAGAGAGAGAGAGAAGGGAACAATATCACCTCTACACCAGGATAGCTTGATAACAATACACTTGTGCTTGCAACAAAACTTAACTTGTTAGAAGTACAAGCATGTAATTATAAGTGAAGTAAGACGAAATAAGCAATTATGACCCGCGATCCGAAATGTCGAGAATGCCAAGTTCTCGGCGGATATGAAAGAAAGGCTCAGTGGCTAGCGGCTTTGTGAAAATGTCCGCTAGTTGATTTTTGGTGTCAACGTGTTCAAAGACAACGTCACCTTTCTCTACATGATCCCTTAGAAAATGGTGTTGAATTTTGATATGTTTGGTACGAGAATGTAGCACGGGATTTTTGGTAAGGTTTATAGCACTAGTATTGTCACAAAATATTGGAACACGTTCTAGTTTTAAATTGAAATCCAATAGTTGCTGCTTAAGCCATAGGACTTGCGTACAACAACTACCAGCGGCTACGTATTCCGCTTTGGCGGTTGACAGAGAAACAGACACTTGTTTCTTGTTGTGCCAACTGACCAAGGAATTTGAAAATAAGTGACATGTACCGCTGGTGCTTTTCCTATCCGATTTGCAACCGGCAAAATCGGAATTGGAGAAACCTACCAATGAACAATCATTGCCTTTGGAATACCACAGTCCATACTTTGGAGTACCAGATAGGTATCGAAGTATACGTTTGATAAATTTTAGGTGGGATTCCTTAGGACATGATTGGTATCTTGCGCACATACACATGTTAAACATAATGTCGGGACGAGAAGCAGTAAGATAGAGAAGAGAGCCAATCATACCTCTATACCTTTTTACCTCAACGTCCTTACCACTTTCATCTTTACTCATATTTACACATGTTGGCATAGGAGTGTCTATGGCTTTTGAATTTTCCATGTCAAATCTCTTGAGAAGCTCCAAACAATATTTTGTTTGGCTCACGAATGTTCCTTCTTTCAGTTGCTTGATTTGCAAACCGAGAAAGTATGTGAGTTCACCGATCATACTCATCTCGAATTCACCCTGCATAAGCTCAAAAAACTCTCTCACGAGACTCATGTTAGTGGATCCAAATATGATATCGTCAACATAAATTTGTACAAGAATTAAGTGCTTTCCTTGACGTTTAATGAAGAGAGTAGTGTCAACCTTTCCTCTTGAGTAGCCTTGATCAAGTAAAAATTTACTTAGTCTCTCATATCAAGCTTTAGGAGCTTGTTTGAGACCATATAAAGCTCTTTTCAGTTTGTAGACATGATCAGGATACTCATGAGATTCAAAACCAGGAGGTTGAGCAACATAGACTTCTTCATTTATGTACCCGTTAAGGAACACACTCTTAACGTCCATTTGAAATAACTTAAAATCCTTCGCACAAGCAAAATCAAGCAAAAGGCGTATAGCCTCGAGTCGGGCAACCGGCACATAAGTTTCCTCATAGTCGATGCCTTCCTCTTGGTTATACCCTTGTGCGACTAACCGCACCTTGTTGCGAGTTATTACTCCGTTTTCGTCCAATTTATTTCTAAAAACCCATCAGGTGCCGATTACTCGATGACCTCGCGGAGGAGGGACAAGGTCCCAAACCTCATTTCTAGTGAACTGATTCAGTTCCTCCTGCATTGACAAAAACCAGTGTTCATCGAGTAGGGCTTCCTTAGGGTTTTTAGGTTCCATTTGTGAAACGAACGCGAAGTGATAAAAGAAATTACTTAGCTTCGATCGAGTTGTTACACCCTTTGTGATGTCTCCGAGAATGTTTTCAATTGGATGGTCTTTGGAAGACTTCCAAGCTTGAGGGAGATCATCGTTTGAAGGCGGATGAACTTCCTTGGTTACATCATGGTGTACATCCTTATCCTTCTCAACTTTGGCTTTGTCAGGTTGATCAATCCCCGTCTCACCACCTTTGAGTATGTCTTCTGTAGATGTACCTGCACCATGAACAACACTATCCTTTCCGACATTTCTCGGATATGACTCATCAAAATTAACATGCACAGACTCTTCTACAGCAAGCAATCGTTTATTATATATTCTATATGCTTTACTCGATTAAGAGTATCCAAGGAAGATACCTTCATCGGCCTTGGAATCGAATTTGCCCAAGTTTTCCTTTCCATTGTTTAATACAAAACATTTGCAGCCGAACACATGCAAGTGAGAAACATTTGGCTTTCGCCCTTTTAGAAGTTCATACGGTGTTTTATTTAGAATGGGGCAAATAAGCACCCTATTCAAAACATAACACGCCGTACTAATGGCGTCGGCCCAAAAATATTTCGGTAAACCACTTTCGTTAATCATTGTTCTTCCTAGTTCTTCTAAAATTCGGTTTTTACGCTCCACAACCCCGTTTTGTTGAGGGGTGCGTGGAGCGGAGAAGTTATGATCTATACCATGGTTACCGCAATATTCTTCAAATAAGTGATTTTCAAACTCACCTCCATGGTCGCTTCTAATTGATACAATGTTTGTATTTAACTTATTTTGGGAAAGCTTAGCAAACCTTTCAAAAGCGGCAAATGTATCACTCTTACTTACTAAAAAGATGGTCCAACAAAACCTAAAAAAGTCGTCCACTATTACGAACCCGTAATAGTTTCCTCCTAGAATTTTAATCCTAGACGGCCCAAACATGTCCATATGAAGAAGTTCGAGAGGTCTCGTTGTTGAAACAATCTTTTTGGATTTAAATGAGATCCTCGTTTGCTTCCCTTTTTGACAAGCATCACAAAGGTGATCCTTGGTGAACTTTATTTTGGGAAGTCCTAAGACTAAGTCTTTTGAGACCACCTTATTGAGTAAGTCAAAGTTAACATGCACTAAACGCCTATGCCATAGCCATGAGTCTTCACTCATAGTTATGAGGCATTTGTCGCTTGTTAACGATACTTCATTTAAGTCAAGCATATATACGTTGTTTACTCTAAAACCATTAAACATATTCTTCTTATCATTTTCATGCACAATTTTGCAACAATCTTTTGAAAAATATACATTGTATCCTTTGTCACATAATTGGCTAATGCTAAGCAGATTATGTTTAAGGTTTTCGACAAGCAACACGTCGGAAATCGTAGTAGAGGAGGGATTACCTACACTGCCTTTACCTATTATTGCTCCGTGGTTGTTATCACCATAAGTTACATACCCTTTCTTCTTAGCCACGAAGTCTATGAATAAGGATATGTCTCCAGACATGTGTCTTGAGCACCCACTGTCGAGAACCCATCTTCTCTCGGTGGTCTCGACACATTTCACCTATCAAAACATAATTAGCAAAAGGAGGTACCCAATGGCATATTGGGTCCTAATAGGTTAGCGACAAAATGGTTGCGTTTGGGCAACCATTGATAGATGTCTTTAGGAACAAGAAATCTCCTAGTTCGGCATTTACCAATGGAATGGCCTTTCTTGCAACAATATAAGCATGCAAAATCGACTTTAGAATCACTTTTACTTGCTTGATCCCTAATTATATATGCATATTTTTGATATGGGTTTATCATACTTTTTCTAAAATCCTTTTTATTAATAGCAAATGTAATTTTAGGCTCAAGTGCCTTGTTTAATTTGGCCTTAAGGTTGCTAACCTCACTTTGCTAAATATGACAAGTATCACACCCAAAGTCGAAAGGATTTCTATTATCCTTACAATCCGATTTATTACCTTCCACAATGGAAGCCTTAAGGTCCTCTAGTTTCTTTTTGGACTCTTTAACTTTGTGCCCTAAGTATGTAAAAATTCTTTTATTAGAGGCAAGTTTCTTGAAGGCTTCAGTTGCTTCATTGTGTAAAGCACTAAATGCGGTTTGTAATTCTGAATGCGACATATTTGAGGACTTAACATATTTAGAGTGACGTACCTGTTTTTTCTTATTTTTCTGATGAGCGGGGAGGCATAGATTCACAGACTCTTCTTCATCACTAGAGCTTTCATCAGAGGAGGAAGTGTTGTTGTTGCTTTCCCAAGCTATGTACACTCTCCTAGGCTTTGATGATTTCTTGTGTGACTTTGATGATTCCTTTGCCTTTGCCTTTTTGTTCATCGGACAGTTCAGTTTGTAGTGATCGGGCATCCCACACTTGTAGCACGTCCCTCTAGTCTTTTTACCTTTTGAGTCATCATATTTGGAGTACCTCGATTGTTTTCGGAAGTTTACCAAGTTCTTCTCGGAATGTTGGATGTCGTTCTTTCTAACGTAACGGTTGTAACGTTTAACGAACAGCCTCATATCTTCGCTCCTGTCCTCTTCTTCTTTGTCGCTTGAGGAATAATCACTTTGCTCTTTTACTTGAGACTTCGAGGAGGAAGTCTTAAGAGCTATTGATTTCTTTTCACTCACCTTCGTTTTGTCTTTCTTTTCCATCTTTTCGCGTTGGTCTAGACTCAAGAGTACCTGTTCATGCTCTTGAAGTTTGCCAAACAATGTTGTCAAGTCTAATATGGTAAGATCATTTGCTTCTTTGATGGCGGTCACTTTCGGCTGCCATTCCCTGTTAAGACATCTCAAAACCTTATTAGTAGCAACATCATTAGGAACAAGCCTACCTAGTGAATGTAAACGATTGATGAGATGAGTGAATCTCTTTTGCATGTCAGCAATGGTTTCCCCTTGCTCCATGAAAAAGAGATCAAACTCTTGTGTTAATGTGTTGATTCTAGCCAACTTAACATCGTTCGTCCCCTCATGGGCGATTTGTAGTGAATCCCACATGGCCTTAGCAGTAGGACAATGGGATACACAATAGTATTCATCTACACCTAATGAGGAGATTAAGATATTTTTGGCTTTCCAATCATAATTGTATTTTTTTTCATCGTCATCGGTCCATTGTACTTCGGGCTTTGGCACAACTACGTTATCCGCATTGGTCATAGTAATTTCTATTGGACCATTGAGAATAACGTTCCATATTTTTCTGTCTATGGAGTTTATGTGCACCCGCATACATTCTTTCCAATAACTATAATTTTCACCGTTGAAAACGGGAGCTCTATTGTACGTCCCTTTTGGTTCGTTAGCCATTTTCTATCAACGTTGTATTTGAAGCACTGAGTAACCGGAGCTCTAGATACCACTTGTTAGACTATGGCACAGATCTAGAAGGGGGGGGGGGGGTTGAATAGATCCCAATTAAAAATTTGAGTCGGCGCTACCAATTTAAAAATTTCTTTTGAAAAATTGTTTTAAGTGCGGAAGCGGCCGAGGAAAATATAGTCTAAAACGAACGGTTATTGGAAAACCGGATATGCGTAAGCCTTTGGATTAATGACAATATGTAAAATAGAATCACAACACTAATCACACTTATCAATGATCTAATTCACTTTTTAGGATTCCTAGTTCCAATGATTTAAGGAGAAAACCAAAACTAGATACACAAGTAAGATAATTTTGGTTTAGGCAATTTGTCAAACACTTGGTGTGCAAAACACTCCAAGTGATATTTATGTTGAGTAAGTGATTCCAACTAGCCTAGTACAATGTCTTATTGTACTTTGGAGTCAAAAACAGAGTTTTAACCTCTTACTCAATTGATATCACAGTTTGACAATAGTGCTTATACAAAAATCACTTATTTTTGAGCTATAACGTAAATGCTGAAAAATAGAGAAGACAAGTATTTGGTGAGGCAGTTCCCCCGTCGTCCTCGCTTCGGGGTACGTCTACCCTCAATTATAAAACTAGAATTGAGATAGATTTTCTAGATATCACCTGTTGAATGTAACAGTTTATACAAGGATTGAGCAGCAAATATACAACAGAAATCTCAATATGTTGAATGTTGCTTTCACTCCTTGCCCCTTGATTCAAGATGAATCAAGTCCTCCGATCGTTGTTGATGGACCTCCGATTCCAGCCACCTTACTGAATAACCCGTTGTTGTTCAAACCTTCGGCTCCGGCTGATCTCAACAGCAACAAATCGAACCCGAGATCTTTCCTTCAATGTCTCTGAATCCGCTACTAGACTGTTGAAGAACACCTCTTCACAATCACCTTCGCTCAGTTGACCCTTGATGAAGAATCTCGTCCAAAAACTCCCAAAATTCAAACCAATCTTGGAGGATAAAACTCTAACGGTTTTATTCAAGAAAGAACCTGTCACAAGCTTCAACCCAAACTAGATTACCCAATCTAAGCTTCGAACCTTATCACCTTTAATCACTCACAATGCACTTCAAAAATGGCTGTGTGTAATTGATGTGTTGTGAGATGTTGAAGATGAAGATGATGAATCTTGGACACCTATTTCACTCTTTCTTTTTCTTGAACACATGAATCAATTTTATCAAATGTTTTTGTGTTAAAATGAACAAACTTCTATTATAGTAATAAGCAAATCAGCCAACAAAATAGATTTTCAAACAGATTGGAAATACTGCACTGACTGTGTCAACGCGCGAACGGTCGACCATAGGTCGGCGTGCGCTGACTCGTGTGAAATGCCAAGGCTTCATGTGCTGACTTATGGTTGACTTATGGTGTTTGTGTGCTGATTGTATGGTCGACTCATGGTTGCTGTGTGCTGACTGTATGGTCAACTCATGGTTGTTGTGTGCTGACTGTATGGTCGACTCATGGTTGCTGTGTGCTGACCAGTGGGAAATGAACTGATCCATGCGCTGACTGTATGGTCGACTCATGGTTTCTGTGTGCTGACCAGTGGGAAATGACTTGATCCATGAGCTGACTATATGGTCGACTCATAGCTCCAAAATATGCAAAAATTGACATGTTTGTTGTTTCGTGCATCTTGTCACGACTATACATCAATCAATTATATTGTAATGAAATATGATGATTTAAAAGGATATAGGAAGGATGTAATATGTTAAGTATTGCATGACAACTCCGATTCATCCAAGGTTGTACTTTGTCATCATCGAAACTTGAGAACCTATGTTGTGAGACAGTTTGCCCTCACACCGGCCACCGCGGATCACCAACAACAACACAACTCTCTCAATTTTCAACCGTTTTTTACGTTCTTTATATTGAAATTCATCTACACGAAACGAGGATCTCAAATCTTCCATTAATTTCTATTTATCTTGCACCTTTAAAGAAAAACGTAAACAACAAGGTTGATGCACAAAAACAAAGGTTCACCAAAACTTCTCCAATTTAATTCTAAAATCATCCTTATGTCATGGAGGTTATAGATCAAGCAACATTGAAGCAAAAACGCGCAAAAACAGTTCATACAAAATCAACAAAGTTTGGAGCTCCATTTTTCAAATGTCATGAACATCAACGATTAACATCCATAAATGATCTACATGGTTCATGGATCACAATGCAACAAAAATGGCAGAGAATCATGATATATTGAGAGTGTAAGGTTGAATTCAAGTTACCTAGTAGAGAACTTCCACTGAGCCTTCAAATGGAGCTTCAACTTGCAGAAAATGATCCAAACACGTTCAGTGATCCTCAATAAAGCGTTTGCAACCTTCAATTTGCCTTGAAATGGAGTAAATCTGAGAATTCGAAATTTTAATTTTGCTCACTTTTTCCACTTTATTCTTGCTCCAATTCTTGACCAAAACCAATTCTGAAGCTTTGTGAAGGTTGGAAATGTTATATATGATGGACCTTGAACAAAATGAGGCCCAATCTCAGTCCATAAAGTCCAAATGAATTTTCACATTTTCCTCACTTTTCTCTCATGAAGGTACACAGATTTGGCATGAAATTGGCTTCAAATTGCTTCATTTCAACTGCTGGGAGTGTTTTGAGTGTGAATGGCTGAGATTTGGTCCTTGTTTCCATCTCAATGGTTGGAATTGAAAGTGTTGCTTCAACATGAAGGAAGCTTGGAAATGGCTCACTTAAACACCTCAAACCAAAAATGTAAAATTGCCAAAGTGTTTAGAATATCGTTTGCACTCAAAAAATGCATCCATTTGCACCAAAATGATTAAAAATGAATTAATTCACGTTTTCATCTTTTTAACCTTTTTCCATGAAAATTCAAATATCAAAACCTCAAACCAAACCAACTCCTTAACTTCTCAATGCTTGACTATGCAAATAACACCATTTGGAATAAGTTTGATGTTGGAAAAATCTTCATTTGAAGTGTGCAAGTTGGTGAAATGGACCTATAATTTTATGACCTGTAATCTTACTTCCCAAAATACCCCTAACTTGTAAACCTCATAACTTGCGTTCTACAAATCAGATGAAAGACTTCTAGTACAATTTGGAAAGCTAAGACCAAGTCCTACAACTTTCATGTTGGCCAAAAGTTGAGGAGAAACATACTTCTAGGTCAAAAATGGCTTGGAAGTTGGTTGACTTTTGTTGACCAAAATCAGATCCCTCTGATGACTTGTAACTTGTCTGGACCATAACTTGAGTTCTATAAATCCAATCAAGGACTTCTAGTACTCAAATTAAAACTAAGAACATGCTCTATAAGTTCCATGTTGGTTAAAAGGTGAGATGAAACTTTTATCTTGAGATAGGTGGTCTTGAAGTCAAGCACTAAATATGGGATTTTACCCTGAGAACCCTAATTTAGTAACTTCTCACACACATAACCTTTGATGAATGGAACTTGAAATTACATCTCATATATCTTAACACAACATCCCATGACCATAGAGACTTTGAATTGAGTTTTAATCTCCTTCTATTGCATAATTGACTGAGGATTAGCCAGATGGACCCCCTAGGTGCAACACCTTCAATTGTAACCTTTCACACTTGGCACAAACATTTGGATGAGCTCCACAATGACCCTCAAGGCACTCAATGAGCTCTCTCAACACTTCATCCATAACCATGAACCACAATCCCCTGGTGATCTTGAACTGGCCTCCAAGTTAGGAGTTGACCTACATACATCCATCCTTTCTCTCACCAGACCATTGTCCACTTCCTGATGACTTGATTACCTTCCAAACTTGAGTAAAACCCCTTGCTTAGGCTCAACCCTCCGAGTAGACTCCTCTTGAGGTGCACATACTCTTGATCCCCTGTTAAACAAACAATGATATGCAATGCAAATGCTAGAACAATGCAATGAAACATAAGCCAAGTTAAGAGAAGGTTAGGCAAATTTTGGGGTGCAACAGCTGCCCCTGTTCAAACGACTTGGACCTGAATGGATGAAAAGCGAAAAGCTTTCAAACAATCAAGGTAAAAGACGGTTGAATACCAAAGAGCCCGGAAATTTGCCAACCGCAGAAATAAACTGCAAAACAATGATTGGGGAACAAATATCCAGAAAAACCAAATGCATACAGTTGCAACGGCAACCGGCTGACTGATCATCCGATAAAGAACACCTGACATTGCTGCCAGTCATCTATGTAACACCATAAACATTGAACCCATGGACCGGATCAACATGCACTTGATCCTTTCCATTGTCCAAAACCAGATCAACATGCACTTGATTTATTCACATCGTCTAAAACCGGATCAACATGCACTTGATCCATTCACATCGTCTAGTGATAGACAGGAAGAAAAAAAATCCCAAATCTTGCATCGTCTAAAGCCGGATCAACATGCGCTTGATCCTTTCACATCTTCTAATGATAGACAAGAAGAAAAACAAAATTTATCCAAAGCTCGCATCGTCTAATGATAGACGAGAGGAAACACAATCCCGAAGGTTCACATTGTCTAATGATAGACAGGAAAAAGAAACATCATATCCAGAACTCATATCGTCTCATGATATACGAGAGGAACAATAAATCCAAATCTCGCATCGTCTAGTGATAGATGAGAAGAACAATAAAGACCACGTCAATGAACCTCAAAACCACCCATCAAATTTCAGAATCCTTTCGTCCATAGGAATTGATGGAAAAATATCTTCAAAGGAGCCACATCATCAATAAGAACTGCTAGGAAGAAAACCACCTTCAAAGAACCATGTCATCAATAAGAATCAACAACTAGGAAATCCTAACATTCTTCAAAGAGCCCCGACGTCAATAAGAATCGACAGCCAGAAAAAGTCTCCTTGGAATGTCATCTCAACCAATAAACAGAAAGAAAACCATATCTGAAAGATCTCCTTGAAACCTCGCGTCGTCTGAAGGTAGACGGAGAGAGAAAACCATATCCAAAGCTCGCATCGTCTAATGATAAACGAGAGAAAACCTGTTGGGGAAACACATCGTCGATAGGAACTGACGGAAAGAAAATCTGCTTGGGGATGTCATCATCAGAGGACTGATGGACAAAATCATAATCGTCGTATGATCTGAAACCCGAATAAACAGATAAGCTGACTCAACCAAGCTACTGGATAAATGCCCCTGCATATGCACATGTTTGAATATGGCGTAATGCTCCATACGAAATGGAAATGCTACGCATTTGAGGATGAGATGCAAATATGATGCAAATATGATAACTATATGCAAAGATGCAGATGCAGGCTCGGGCTGCCGGAGAAAGCTGGATAATAGAACATTCCAGCAAAATAAATGCTGGAAAGGTGAAGCCAACTCCGCTGGGAATAACCAGATGTGCCAATTATGATCGAACTCTACTAGGGATAGCTCACACGTGCCAATGATGATTGGGCTTCTGCTGGGGAAGACAGATGAAACCTGATGGTGATTGATTAACATGACTTCCCAACATTCTTCTTACACTCGAAAGTTAGCTGAATCTGCTTGAACAACTCCTAAAGACATGGAGAGGAACAAATCCTACGCTTCCAATTTGTCCCAGCCTGTGGGGATTTCTACGGGGATATTTTTCAACAGGAAATCTGAAATCTCATGCCCTGATGGCTTGATATGCCCTGCCTAAGCATCTTGAACCTCGAAAAGGTGTTACACATTAATTTCCCACGGATAAAGAATAGCTTATGCGCCCTTGGGGTGGCATGCTCCAGTCTGCAATAATTTTGCCCCGGATTGGCTGATCTGTGGGGAAAGTGTTCCTCGGTCGCGAGAGATTCGTTGAATCTCGACTTGACCGCCTCAGATTAAATGACTTTTTAGATGGTTGATTCCCATGATGTGATCATTTGATATAACTTGCCCCAGTTCGATGGAGTATTCAAGCAATCTGCATCCTATCCTGATCAATCTTTCCACTGTGGAAACTCTCCTGCTGATAAGAGTTTACTCACAAGTAAAATAAGTTGTCTTGCATAAAAGATATTTTAAATGCAATGCATATGACAGTTTTGACATTCCAATCTGTTCACAGGAAAAAATTTGTGACATAAAGTGTGGGAAATCAAATATCAGCATGTCAACATCAGTACAACACTGTAAGAGGAATCCTTTTAGGAGTCAATTTCAATGTGATCTTTACCGAAGTATGCTTTCGAAACAAACCTGCTTCAATTAGGACTTTTTCAGGTTGTACCTTGGTCAGGTTCACGGTTTACAAGGAAAGGATAAAGGCTCAAAGTTTATTTTAACCCACCCATTCTCCGTGATGTTCTCCAATCCTATATTCATCTAATTTGACGCTAACGCTCACCTATCAGAGGTTGAATGACAGGAGTTATGGTTCAGGAAACCACAAGTTTTTATTAGAGTAACAGTCATTCGCTTTTTCGTTTTTAGGTGTCTGAATCACACGACTTGTTTTTATCATCATTCTTTTTATTTCCCTAACTTTTGCCTGAACTGACTCTTTCGAGTTTCTTTTGATTTCAAAGTCCAGCGGGATGCCCTAATTTTTGCCTAAGTCGCTTATTTTCAAGGTTCGATTTAGCGGGTTTTGTTCTCTCTTTTTTTTTTTCTTTTTTCTCTTTTTTTTTCTATTCTTTTCGAACAAATCGTGTGACACTGGCTTGTCTGACTTCTTGGGGAATAACGTGACTGTTTCACTCCTTGTCGGCAAGGTTTAACCATTGTGATTCTTTAGGCACGACCTATACAGGTGTGATTTTTGCTCGAACGGGAGCACTCCTGTGGCAAATTGGATATTCGGTCAAATTAGCTGACACCTACCCTGCCATAAGTTAAAATTAGGGTTTTTCGTTTTCAGAAAGAAACTCCTACAACTAGGCTCAAAGGGGTTGACAAGGGATTATCATCCTTATATCTCCGGTATTTGGGATTTGAAACAATGCCTGTACATCATCAGCTAATTTTATTTCAAAAGCATACTTTCGGAAGCTTGCGCGTCTTTAAACTTTGTCATCCTCCCCGGACTCCGCTTAAACAAGTGTATAACATCTGTAAAAAGCAATTAGTGAACAAGAATGGATTAAATCAAAACATGCATATTCATATCATTAATATCAATCAACGGAAACAACAAGTTTTACAAATGAGATTGCACTCTAAACAGGAAAGGGAAATTACAAACATAAAGAAATAACAGGATAAAATGAAAATTGCCAGCTTCTGGGAACTGGGCTTTCACACTGATTAGCTGCTTAGGGAGATGCGACTCTTGAAGTCTTCAAACTCAATCAGACGACCGACGTGGCATAGGCACTGGATGCAGAGGAGCACTCATTCTTTTCAAATTGTTACTGCAAGGCCTATTCTGATTCTGGTACTGATAGCCTTGCTGCGAGGATGCGAAAGGTCGTGGATTCTGAACAGCAGAAACATTCGGTGACTAGGTCTGAACTCTTGAGGATTCCCCTTGCGCGGGCGCTTTCATCCTTAAACCTGATCCAGGAACAGGCAACAACTGTGGGCAAGGGGATTCTGATACCATTGATTGTAGGATATACTATTGACTTATTGCAGCCTTAGGCATGGGAGCAGAAGTATCCATCTCTTTTTCACGACAGGGAGCAAACTCGCCTGATACCTTCATGCCGCTCGGCGTGAATTCAATTGTCTTCAAATTAATCAGGTCCTGAACCTTATGCTTAAAAGCTTTACAGTTCGCAATGTCGTGCCCCTGTCCCCCAGGGTGGAACTCAAAATAAGCATTTACATCGAAGCCCGGTGGTGGTTGGCCAGTAAGTGGATCCAAAGTTCGAGGCTTAACCAACCGAAGTTGGAGCAAGAGCTGCACCAACTGAGCATAATCCATGGGGATCTGATCGAAGATTCTATCTTGTGATTTTATCCTTTGACCATATCTTTTAATCATCGGATTCTCCTGAGAAACAAGGTGCGATTGATGACATGGGAATTTCGGAACCTCCGGTTGTGCAGCAGACTTCTGACATACATCATGCTCTAGCATAGGTTCCACAGACAGAAGTGGAACAAACATCTTTGCTCCAGCCTCAGGCATTTGATCACCTTCTTTCTTGAGCATGTTTCTTATCACTTCCATGATTAAACCTACTCGAGTCTTCAACTGATGGTTCTCTTCTCTGAGCGCATTGTGATCCGAACGCAATGCTTGCATGTCCGTGATGAACTGCCCCATCTGGGTCTTGACTTCTCTCAGCTCTGCTTGGACTTGCTCCATGACTTTGTGATAATTCATGTATCTGATTCTATAACCTGCAACAAACTAGTGAGTACATGAAGTCAGATTAACAGCTCTGAGGTACCTGTTACACAAAAGCAATATGCAAGATGCAAACAAGTATGCAACAAGGAAATCTCATAATAGCACTAAAGCAACAAGAAAAACAAGATCCAATCAGGGATAACCACCACACAGATATCACACCATCCAGAAATAACCGAATACAAACAGAGTGACCTTAACCAAAAGGCCTGGCGATGGTCAGCATACTGTAATAAACAAAAGCTAACAGATGCGGCAGTCGGCACAGGAAACCTTCTAGCAACTTTCCTTATATTCAACCGAGCCTTCAGTTTGAAACTCTTCAGAATACACACTCTCGGAGGATCCTTCCATAACAAGAACTGTAGTGCCCCTGTGGCTGGATGAAGGGGAATCATTAATCTGAATAATACCCTGAGGCGTGATGGAAAACTTGTTAGAGTCTAACAGAGTCTGAACTTGGCTCCTAAGCACTTTACAATCATTCGTGGAATGCCCCTGTGCCCTAATATGGTACTCACAGCGGGCATTGACATCGAAGCCTGGAGGGTATGGCGGGATCATTGGATTAGTCTCTTTTGGCACTATTAGCCCACCTTTAACTAAATCTGGCAACAACTGACCGTACGACACCGGTAGCTGAGTAAATTGCCTTTCGGGTTTCCTTGGTCTTCGTTGAGCATGCTGACGCGGTTGACGGCGGTAAGACCATTGACTTTGAACACTTGAAACGTCTGAAGACTGAACCTGAGATGCCGAAGATTTTGAGATAAGATCACTTCCTTTCTCCCATTCTTCTTGTGAACTAACAACTGATTCATTCTCCTCAACTGAGATAAAGGGGATGTCTCTAACACGTTCACCCATTATCACCAAATCAGCAAAGTTTGACATTCCACCGCTGATCAGCTTATCAAAGTAATGGCCCTTCAGAGTACCCAAGAAGATGTCAACCAGTTCTCTATCCTAAAGCGGTGGTTGTACATGAGCAGCGAATTCTCTCCATCTCTACACATACCTCTAAAGGATTCACTCTCCGCCTGAGATAATTCTTGCAACTGCATACGACTAGGAGCCATATTGAGATTGTAATCATACTGCTTAACGAATGCATTGGCTAAATCTGACCATGATTGGATACAACCGCTCTCCAACTGCATATACCAACTCAACGATGCTCCACTCAGACTGTCTTGAAAACAGTGGATCATAAGCTGATCATTGTGAACATACGAAGTCATTCTCCTACAGAACATTACCAAATGCTGCTTCAGACAACTATCTCCTTTAAACTTCTCAAAATTTGGCATTTTAAACTTCGGCGGCATCACAAGACCTGGCACCAAACACAAACTCGCAGCATTCAGATCAAGAGTATCCTGACTCATCAAGGCATCAAGCTTTTCTTCCAACAACTGACATTTTCCCATAAATTCAACAGTCTTCGGGTCTTCAACATTAAACTTTGGAACAGTCCTCTGAGAATCTGGCACAGAGAAGGTGAAACTATGATATTTTGTGTCATAGAGAGGAAAAATCTTCATTGCTGGCAATGGGATGCTCTTCAACAGGAATCGGCACGGGATGAGCTCGAGCAACATTGTTCACTGGAGTCTTCTAAATACCGGTCTCTCCTCTAGTCATAGCTGACATGGCTTCCATGAGCTAACTCAACTGATTCCTCATCAATTCAAATTCTGCCCTCGTAACAACCAAGTTCTGCTCTCCTGAGTTCATGATCTTTCTAGAAGCTAACTCAAATCCAATACGAATGTCGGGAAATCAACTGACGAAGCAGACAAATGACGGGTAAGCTCCATGTTCCAACTGAGGATGGAAATGCAAATGCAATGCAAAATGCTAATGCACACACAAGGGATCAAGATTGTTGTGTTGTAGACTGAGGAAGATCAGAGCTCTACTTCAGCAAGAACATAGCACTGCACCGATAGAAACCAACTGATACCAACAATCCAGATTCAAACTGCAGAGAAAAACCGGGTAATCTAAAGGTAAAAGTTTCCTACATAACCCCAGTCCCACTCACATGTATGAACTTATTAACTAATAACGGTATGGCATCTTATGCGTTTGTCAGTGTCACAGACTTTCAAGAAATGATAATACGTTCACCATTTCTTGTTTGGCATCATTATCTCCTGAATAGGCCTCACTTAACTGACTCACAAATGATCGGTTCCCAGAGTCGACAACCCTTAAATCTGAAATCCTCTCAACGGCCCACTGGGCTGGAAAGAAAGTCATCAAAGAGAATCTCGTCTGGGCGCAAATTTCGTGGGAACGGGTGCATGCCTAACATACAGGTTCACAACTACTCAAGCCCAGGTCCGACTTATCACTCATCAGAACTTCCTATTTCCACAGCACAACAGTAATGATATATGATGCGGAAAATAAATGCGGGAAAGTAAAATGCGAAAGTAAATAGAGTACATATATACAACACCCAAAGATAAACAAACAAGCGCTAGGACTAACTCGCATAGGGGATATTCCTATCCCCAGCAGAGTCGCCAGCTATCGCTACTACGAAAAACAACCGGCAGAAAAAACAAAAGAGTCACCACTTTCGTTATTTATCCCAAAGAGAGGGAAAGGAAACGATCGCAAAAACCTAAAGAAAAAGGAAAAGACAAGGTCATCGCAACCATGCCTGGGTTTGGGAGTCGGTTACGCAAGGGGAAGGTATTAGCACCCCTCACGTCCGTCGTACTCGACGGGATCCACACATGTGTTGTCTAGCTAAAAGGGTGTGTTGAAACTACCTAGCTAAAGGCTTAAGGATAGAAGAAAAAGAAAAGACAGGACTCGACAGAGCATCGCTGCTCTGGGCCTACGTACTCCCTCGTGCAATGGGAAAGTCAGAGTCAACGTAGTTCGACTAACTACGGCTAAAGAAGGGGGAAAGGTTGCTCGCCAAGACATCGCGTCTTGTGCCTACGTACTTTCATCTGGTATGAAAGATCAGAGCAAACGTAGTTCGGGCTTATGAGAACACAGGCTGTTCAAAAGTTTTACCCGAGTAGGGTTAACAGACAGTTCTAGTAGTTGGTGTATGTAGCTCGACCATTGGAGACTTAGGCGTTACCGTTTGCGATAGGAATGAAAGTTAACAACACTATTGCTTATGAAAAGGTTTTCCTTATTAAGATTCCGAAGGATAAAAAGGTTTGAAGTGTTTTTGTGTTTTTTAAAGAAGAAGTGTTTTGAATTAGAGTGTTCATAATGTATGTTGTAACAAAGTCTAAAACCTAGGATCGAATGCATCACATATCGTCTTAAGGACGTATACTAAACACTCTAGGAAATTGAGAGGTAACCACTCAATCACCATTTCCCAAGTACAAGGATCATGGCACAACATTCATTATATTTATTAAGTGAATTGAAGTTCTTTGAAGATGAGAAGAGAAAGGGGACAAACTAAGGGGGACTAGTCCAAACCCTAAAAGTTGTCATGCAAGGTGCACCTAAAGTTGCGATTACAAAAGGGAAATCTTTACCTAATGTTATCATGCATGGTTAAAACCCTAATGTCTATCATAACCTCTCTTGAACAAGAGAGGTTAGAAATCCTAAGGGAAGAAAGACAAAGGAAGAAGGAAGAAACATGCATAAGAATGCAAACATGAAATGTAAACATGGAAGACAAGGATGCAATGCAAGTGAGGGAGGAAATATGTGTGGGGCTGGAGCCTCCACAAGCTCATCTCAACCTCAAGCCATAGTATGAATAAATGCAAGAGAAGAGGAGAAGAAATGCAACAAGAGCAAACCACACTAATGCACCAAAGAAGGCGAACAAACAACATTGAAAAGCATGAAAATAAACACACAAACCAACAAGAAATGAACATAATTTTGACCTAAAAATGAACCTGCAGCAAGCTCAACATGTCTAGAATGTGAAACAAAAAGAGTTGAGAGCTTATTGGATCCACAAAGGTCATTTCCAATCCAAACTAGGTCATGTACTTGTGTGAGCTTCCATATGGGATGACCTAACTTGTAAGGTATCTCAAAAATAGGAAAACAGCTCAAAAACTACCAAGCTAAACATGTTGGCAAACAGAGGCCACAAGCACAAGCCAAATATCCCCTCAAAGCACCCTCAAAAGAAAAAATCATTAGGAGGTACCACTTTGAAATGGGAGAAACAAGAGCAAAAAGAAAAGCCACAAAAGTCAACCCAAAAGTCAACTATCCAGGGGCAAAATGGTCCTAAAAAATCTCTCAACTCATGGTGAACATTAGGAATAATTTTTAATCATTGAACCAAAAAGAAATGAGAGAAACAAATTAAAGAACAAACAATATTGCAATTTAACTCAACTAAAACAGTCCCAATATTTAATTCATTTTAAAGTAGAAAACAAAATCAAAAAATAAAATAAAAATATCCAGAAAATACTAGACATCTCAAGGTTCACAAAAAATATTTTTGGGGAATTTTTAGGATATTGGAACTATTTTATTTGAATTAAAATGAAACAGTACACAAAGCAGAATTTTAAAATGAAAATGCTAATTAAATAACAAACATATGTGACAAATAGCAAACAAATTGAGTGCAAATGGTGGACTGGGCCTCCCTGGGGGTGCAAGTAGCGTGTGGGTCATAAGTCCAGCAAGAAAAAACAAATAAAATAAATTCTAGAAATTAAATGCAATTAGTCAACTAAGGTGCACCATAGACAAGCAAGCAAGAGCACATGATGGTTTGGTATTTTGATCAAGTGGCTAGAAACATGACATGTCAATTAATGAATTTGGGAAATAATCCCATGCACATGAGCAAAAACAAAAACGGTGGAAAATAATCACGGCCGCCCGTGTGAGAAATCAACCAATCGGACGCTCCTCACGCGTCTTCAACCTCTTACCCTCTCACCGGCCGGAAAATGCTCCGGTCACCCTCTCTAAAATTCCGGCCAACGCGGATCACCAACAACAACACAACTCTCCCAGTTTTCAACCATTTTTTACGTTCTTTATATCGAAATTTATCTACACGAAACGAGGATCTCAAATCTTCCGTTAATTTCCATTTATCTTGCACCATTAAAGAAAAACGCAAACAACAAGGTTGATGCACAAAAACAAAAGTTCACCAAAACTTCTCCAATTTAATTCTAAAATCATCCTTATGTCATGGAGGTTATAGATCAAGCAACATTGAAGCAAAAACGCGCAAAAATAGTTCATACAAAATCAACAAAGTTTGGAGCTCCATTTTTCAAACGTCATGAACATCAACAATTAACATCCAGAAATGATCTACATGGTTCATGGATCACAATACAACAAAAATGGCAGAGAATCATGGCATATTGAGAGTGTAGGGTTGAATTCAAGTTACCTAGTAGAGAACTTCCACTGGGTCTTCAAATGGAGCTTAAGCTTGCAGAAAATGATCCAAACACGTTCAGTGATCCTCAATAAAGCTTTTGCAACCTTCAATTTGCCTTGAAATGGAGTAAATCTGAAAATTCAAAATTTTAATTTTGCTCACTTTTTCCACTTTGTTCTTGCTCCAATTATTGACCAAAACCAATTCTGAAGCTTTGTGAAGGTTGGAAATGTTATATATGATGGACCTTGATCAAAATGAGGCCCAATCTCAGTCCATAAAGTCCAAATGAATTTTCACATTTTCCTCATTTTTCTCTCATGAAGGTACACGAATTTGGCATGAAATTGGCTTCAAATTGCTTCATTTCAACTGCTGGGAGTGTTTGGAGTGTGAATGGCTGACAATTGGTCCTTGTTTCCATCTCAATGGTTGGAATTGAAAGTGTTGCTTCAACATGAAGGAAGCTTGGAAAAGGCTCACTTAAACACCTCAAACCAAAAATGTAAAATTGCCAAAGTGTTGAGAATATTGTTTGCACTCAAAAAATGCATCCATTTGCACCAAAATGATTAAAAATGAAGTAATTCACATTTTCATCTTTTTAACCTTTTTCCATGAAAATTCAAATATTAAAACCTCAAACCAAACCAACTCCTTAACTTCTCAATGCTTGACTATGCAAATAACATCATTTAGAACAAGTTTGATGTTGGAAAAATCTTCATTTGAAGTGTGCAAGTTGGTGAAATGGACCTATAATTTTATGACCTGTAATCATACTTTCCCAAAATACCCCTAACTTGTAAACCACATAACTTGAGTTCTACAAATCAGATGAAAGACTTCTAGTACAATTTGGAAAGCTACGACCAAGACCTACAACTTTCGTGTTGGATAAAAGTTGAGGAGAAACATCCTTCTAGATTAAAAATGGCTTGGAAGTTGGTTGACTTTTGTTGACCAAAATCACATCCCTCTGATGACCTGTAACTTGTCTGGACCATAACTTGAGTTCTATAAATCCAATCAAGGACTTCTAGTACTCAAATTAAAGCTAAGAACATGATCTACAAGTTCCATGTTGGTCAAAAGGTGAGATGAAACTTGTAGCTTGAGATAGGTGGTCTTGAAGTCAAGCACTAAATAGGGGATTTTACCCTGAGAACCCTAATTTAGTAACTTCACACACACTTAACCTTTGATGAATGGAACTTGAAATTACATCTCATATATCTTAAAACAACATCCCATGACCATAGAGACTTTGAATTGAGTTTTAATCTCCTTCAATTGCATAATTGACTGAGGATTAGTCAGATGGACCCCCTAGGTGCAACACCTTCAACTGTAACCTTTCACAGTTAGCACAAACACTTGGATGAGCTCCACAATAACCCTCAAGGCACTCAATGAGCTCTCTCAACACTTCATCTATAACCATGAACCACAATCCCCTGGTGATCTTGAACTGGCCTCCAATTTAGGATTTGACCCACATACATCCATCCTTTCTCTCACCAGACCATTGTCCACTTCCTGATGACTTGATTACCATCCAAACTTGAGTAAAACCCCTTGCTTAGGCTCAAACCTCTGAGTAGACTCCTCTTGAGATGCACAAACTCTTGATCCCCTATTAAATGAACAATGTTATGCAATGCAAATGCTAGAACAATGCAATGAAACATAAGCCAAGTTAAGAGAAGGTTGGGTAAATTTTGGGGTGCAACAGATATCCATATTATAGAAATTTGCATCAAAGATCTATGGCCCTATCTGAATAGGCAGCGTGATCTCTCCAAACACTGATCTCTTAGATCCATCAAAAGCCCTTACGACCAGATCACTTGGCATGCACAACAAACCGTGAATGTCCAACTTCATCAATGCCTTCCTCGGAAGCATATTGAGAGATGATCCTGTATCCACCAAGACATGTGACATCAGAGATCCTCTACACTCTAAAGATATGTGCAAAGCACGGTTATGGTTCCTCCAAGCAAGAGTCAGATCCAAATCAGTAAAGCCGAGACTATTACCGGCATTTACATGAGCGACTACCCCTCCAACTGATTAACAGAAATCTCATGGGGTACGTACGCTGCATTCAAAACTTTCAGTAGAGCGTTGTGATGAGCCTCCGAACTCATCAACAATGACAAGATAGAAATCTTCGAAGGAGTTTGATTCAAGTGATCCACAATTTTGTAGTCACTCTTCTGAATTAACCTCAAAATTCCTCTGCGTCGTTTGAAAGATCATCGATAACAACCTGGGGTTGGACATTGTCTTCAATCACAACCTTATGCTTACCTTTATCATTCTTATCAGTATTAACCTCCGGTGGAGAAAAGACCCTACCACTTCTGGTGATACCTCCGACCCCCACTATATTCTCAACCGACGAACTTCCGCTTGCCGATTCTGTCCATTCTTGCTTCTGCCCGTTACAGAACACCTCTCCCCCATAATTCCATGGGATAGCTCTAGTGCTCTCGTACGGCATGGGTCCAGGTACAGTAATGGTCACTGGAGCTGGCCTAGCAGGCGCTGAAATATTGATAGTCCGGTATGGAATGGAAATCGTAGCAACTTCGTTTCCATCATCACTCACTTCTTTCACGACATCTTCTTTCACGACTTTATCAAACTACAAACAACCTTCATCAATCATTCTCTGAATACCCCTCTTCAAAAGATCACAACCCTCGGGTTGCGCTTCACATTCTGAGCAGTCAGCAGAACAACCAGGAAACACCCCCTTCTTCAACAGACAACCCTTCACATATCCCAGTGGAGTCTTCAAATCCTCAACCTCAGTTATCAGATTCAACTTCTCACCCTCAATAATGGCATTGGCTCCGGCCACACCATGATTCGGCATCGGGTTCTGAGTCACATTAGGCCCCTCATTGATGAAATTGATAGCTTTGGAATCAAGCAAGTCCTGTACTTTATGCTTGAAAGCTTTGCAATGTTCAATATCGTGCCCTGGAGCACCCGAGTGGAAATCACAATGAGCGTTCGCATCGTACCCAGCAGGTGGCGGACCAGTGAGAGGAGCCAAGGTCCTCTTCTGAACCAGTTGTAACTCCAACATCAATTGTAACAACTGAGAATACGACATAGGAGGATTCGTAAACTGTCTATTAGTCGTTCTTTGTCTAGCAGCATAAGGTCGTTGAACATTGCCTTGCTGATGAGCTGCAGCCGGGATATCTACTGTAGCGACTTGTTGAGGATAACGGGACTGAGCTCTACCCTTACCCTTGTGCGAGACAGCACTTGCATCCCCCTCCCTTCTCTTGGAGTTTGCAGAATATGAGTTCTTCGTTCCTTCCAATGAGGATCCACCTGGAATCTTACTAGACTTGATTCCACTCTCCAACCTCTCGCCAGCAATTACCATATCAGAAAACCCTACAAACATGCAGCCTATCAAGTTCTCAAAGAACACACCAGGTAACGAAGCCATGAACAATTCGATCAACTCCCTTTCAACCAAAGGAGGTTGCACTCTTGCAGCCAGATCCCGCCACCTTTGGGCGTATTCCTTGAAACTTTTAGAATTTTTCTGCGACAAACTCTGCAATTGTACCCGATTTAGTGCCAGATCACTATTACATTGATAGTTATGCACAAAAGCCTCAGCCAATTCTTTCCAGTTATGGATATGGGTTCTCTCAAGCCTCATATACCATTCCAAAGAAGCCCCTGCCAGATTATCCTGGAAGAAATGCATCAGCGGCTTTTCATCACTGGAGTAAGCTGACATTTTCCTGAAGTATGCCCGAATGTGTACTCTGGGACAAGTCGTCCCTTTGTACTTATCAAAATCGGGAACCTTGAATTTGGGGGGAATCCTAACCCCAGGAACCAAACCAAGATCAGACATATCCAGGCCCAAAGAGTTCTGATTCTCAAACGATTTCATCTTCTCCTCAATCAGTTTGAACATTCGGTCAGCTTCAGTCGGCAAACCACCCTCCAAATCTTTCACAGAAAATATATCATCTTGATTATCCTCTCAATAAGGCCCAGCAACCCCATGCACAACGTACACACTGCCATTACAAGCAATATTATCGTTCTCACCAGCAGCTCCTCCGCCCGGAGGTACAACAACAGTAGGAATACCCTGAGGAATAGACCCACCAATCGAAGGATGAACAACACCAGCTCCTCCGTGCAAAACATCGTCTTCAGCAACCCGTGCTATCAACGGCTGGACTAGAGTTCTCAACTGTTCCTGTCCACTAGCAACAATCTGCATCAACTCCATGAATTGGGCCATGCGCGCCCTGACCTCCTGCAATTCTGTCTGAACCTGATCCATCACCTTCTGCTGATTCCCTCGAGTAGAATACCTGTGGAAACTGAACTCCTCAATCCTGAACTGAAGAAAACCAAGTAGAGATAAGAACACAAGGCCACCAAGAACAACCTGCGATGCAAATGAGAATGCAAGATGCAAAATGCAAACATGTCTATGTATGCACAGGGAGTTCTTCCCCTTGATTCCGGTTTCAATAAACAGCAGAGATGGATAAGAATACCACAATAAATCTTCTCATATATCAAGTAAAGCTAAAACAATACAACCAAATGAGAAATATCCACATATAAAAAGGTATTGATCTCATCCAACATCCTTGGTGATGATCAAGATACAAAAGCAAATGAAACTACAAAAGATAACACTCCTAGTAGCCATGATCTCTACGCCACTCCTGAGACTCCTCAAGCATCTCCTTCGTGTCGGGATGGTCTGGCCTCTCCATCAAATCTCGGATGAGGACATCCCTCTTGCGTATCACATCCCAAAGATAATGAGAATTGTCCTCCCAAGCATCTTCGCCGAAGGCATCCTCAAGCCTGGGTTTCTTCACCTCTGCCCGAATCTTGAACTCTTCAAGTGCTGACAAATTCTCTTGGTATTTCTGCTCGATCGTACTTCTGCGGAACGTTTCTAGCAATACCTCCCTCTCCTTAGCCTTGAATTACGCCTTCAGCTTATCAACTTGAACACGAATCCGGTCCTCCCTATTCTTGTTGGCTGTCACAGTAGCATTCCACTTCTCATTGAATTTGGATATCTTTAGATAAGCACTGTCTAAATCCTCCTTACTCTTCAGAACATCACCAGTGCTTTTCAGATCAAGACCGACTTGCTTCCGTGCTTGTACCTGATTAGCAAGTTCTTCCTTCAACTTAGTCAACAGTTCTGCATTTATCTTGGCCAAATACACAACTTCACCCTTATCGTGCTTCAGCTGACTGATTTGCTGCTTCAACTCTTCGTTTTCTTTGCGCAGCTCTTCCTTCTCTGGCCAAAGCTTGGTATATCTTAGGATATCGACGGTTGTCGGCGGCTCAATGACTAAGGGATATAATGGTGCTTCAATAGGAAATGACAACAATACCTCTTCAATCCTCTTCTGAATCCAATCCAAGTACGGATTGTAGGCTCTACAATCTCCTTTGCCCAAAGAAAGCTTTCCATTCTTGTGAATCTTACCCCAAGCGTCCACGAATCTGGCCGAGATACAAAGATCAACTACATCTGTGAAGTACAGAGATTCCTGCACTTCCTCTTCTTTCGGAGATCCTTTTGAAGCATAACCGAATTGTCTCACAGCAAGAGAAGGATTATAATTGATACCGCCTTTCCTCCCCATCAAGGGCACATTAGGAAAGCTACCACAACTAAAGACAAGCTCACGACCCAGCAAGTCTCAGTTGAACCAGACGATATTCTTCTCCGTTAAACCCATAAGCCTCTTCGACCATTCAGATGAGTTCGCGGAATCCACAAAAGCTCCAGAGCGAGGAAGGTGATCAACAAACCACTTATGCAACAACGGTGCGTAACAAGAAACCATCTTTCCTCTTCTTTTCACGTTCTTGTAATGCACTGAATGATACAAGTCTCCTAGAAGAGTAGGTACGGGGTTCTTGGAAGCTAAGATATGAAAAGCATCGAAATCCACAAAGTCCGGTACATTGGGAAACAACACAACACCATAAACACATAGAGCCAAGATAGCACTGAAAACCACCCAACAACCCTTTTCAGCATACTCTCGAGCTTTGTCGACCAGGAAGGGTAAAGTAAATCTAGAGACTCTGTTTCTGCTAATAACATGACCTACCAAGTCAGAGGCGCTCAAATAAAGAGCGGCAGATAGCTTCTCAAGATTAGGTTCTTCCTCGGAGCTGAAGAAAGGCACTTTGTTCAGAATCGGAACACCTAAGATGTAAGCAAATTCTTCCAAAGTCGGAACCAACACATAGTCCGGAAACGTGAAGCATCTCAGCGGAGGATCATAAAACTGCAACAAGGTATGAATAGCTCCATGCTCATAAGTCGTGAGCTTACGGACAAACTTTAGAATTCCACCATACTGTTCTCTAAAAGCTGCAAGAACACCAGGATCCGCCAGGGAAATCAGAGCAAATAAAGGTCCCAACCCAGGTGCCAGAAACTTATACACCACAATCTTCTTTCTGCGAACTTCCATCTCTAAAGAAGACTAGTACCAGAATCAAGGGAAAGACGAGAACCTGTAACACACATAAACATGTAATGTTAAATGCAGAATGCTTATGCGAATGCACACATGGGATCAAGGTATCCAATGCTCAAATTCGCTGTTGTGCCGTTGACTGAATTCAACCAGAGCTCCGCCCTAATCAGGACACTGAGATAACACACTAGATAGAACACTCAGGATCAAAATTCTGCATTAATAAGAAAACCAGGGTTGGTTGAAGGTCAAGTTTCCTACAAAAACCCATTCCTCTCACATGTGGGTTATAGTCTTGAAAGGTACGACATCCTATGCGAGCTGTCAGCGTCACAGACTTTCGAGAACCGATGATACGTTCACCATTTTTGGTTTGGCATCATAGTCTAACGAAGCGGCCTCACTTAGCTGACTTCCCAAATGAACGGTCTCCAGAGTCGACAGTTTCTCTAAGTCAATATTCCCTCAACTGCACCAGACGCGCAGGATAGAATATTTCCAAAGAAAAACCTCGTATGAACTTGAATTTCACGCGAGGTATTGCACAACCAAATGCTAAACAAGCTCCCTCTAATCTCCACTCTAATCCTATGTGTATACTCAAGCCCCGGTCCGACTTATCTCTCAATAGAACAACCCAAGCCACAGCACAGCAGCAACATAATATGATAATAAAATACAAATGCAATAATATACAACAGATAATGTACATAAAGCAAAAACTGCACAAAAGTAAACACCCAAAGACGCAACAGAAAAGTGCTAGGAGTGACTCGCATAGGGAACCATCGTTGTTTCCCCAGCAGAGACGCCAGCTGTCGCAACTGCGAAAAACACCCAGCAAAAAACATAAGAGTCACCACCTTTCGTTATTTATCCCGAAGAGAGGGAAAGGAAACGATCGGAAAAACCTAACGAGAAAAAGGAAAAGACGAGGTCATCGCAACCAAGTCCTGGATTCGGGAGTCGGTTACGCAAGGGGAAGGTATTAGCACCCCTCACGTCCGTCGTACTCGACGGGATCCATGCTTGTTGCCTATCTAAGGGTGTGTTTAACTATCTACGATACAGGCTCACAGGATAAAAAGAAAAAGGAAAAGTGACTCGGCAGAGCATCGCCACTCTGTGCCTACGTATTCCCTCGTGCAATGGAAAAGTCAAAGTCAACGTAGTTCGGCTAACTACGGGCGATGGTGGGGAAAGGTTGCTCGCCAAGACATCGTCGTCTTGTGCCTACGTATCCTCATCTGGTATGAGAAATCAGAGCAAACGTAGTTCAGGCTAACATGAAATCACAGGTTAATTAAGTGTTTTAACCGAGTAGGGTTAAACCATAGTTCCAGCAGTTAGGGACAAAGCCTGTTTGCGGTAGAACCAAAGCTTAACAACACTCTTTTTTCTGAAAAAGGTTTTCTGATTAATCCCGAAGGAAAAAGGTTTGAATTTTGTTTGTGTTCTTTAGTGAAGTGAATTAATTTGGTTTGTGATTCACGTTGCACTAAAGACTTATGACATAAGAGCGAATGCGTCGCGTATCACCCCCAAACGGGACGTACACTAAACACTCTAGACAAGCGAGAGGAGACCCCTCACTCATTATTCCCCATGTAGCTCAAGGCTCGTAGTGCGCAACGTTTATCGCCTTTATTAGATGAGTTAGAATTGTTTTGAGATGAGAAGAGAGACACACGGAAGGTCTAAGGGAAACTCGGCTCTAACGTTGTCATGCAAAGCGATCCTAAAGTTTGGATTAAAGGGGGAACGTCTACCCTAATGTTAGCATGCCTGGATTGAACACCTAATGTCTCTCCTACTCCCATCCTAAACGAAGGGACTAGGAATCCCATGGGGATCATGGCAAAAAGCATAAGAAGAACAAAAGAAGGATCAATCACAAGTAGAAAATGCAAACATGAAAATGCACATTTAAAATGGTGGGAGGGAGGAAAAAATGTGTGGGGAAGCAGCCGCCACAAGCGCATCTTGACCTCAACAGTGATGCAAAATGATGCAAATAAACCTGAAAACAAATGCTCACTTTGAACCACATACACAAGCATGCAACCAAGTGGAAAATGAACACCCATGTCAACAAAATCATGATTAACCAACCACAAACAGTGACAAATACCCACAACATTTTGATCTTAATGCATCACAGTGATCTATGATGATTCGAATCGAAACGGTATGTAAACAAGCAAGCAAAATAGCAAATATGACATTCTGGCACAGTGTTAATCGGTTAACACCTTAAAAAGTTTGGAAAATCTAGAATTTTGAACAGGTTAATTGGTTAACCATATGCGTTAACCGATTAACACTGTTAACGTTTGAAAAAAATTTGAAAGTTTGAAATGGTTAACCTATTAACATTGTACCAGAAGCCAAAAACAATAGCAAAAAATCACTTCTAGCACCAAAACAGCTTATCCAAGGTTCCAACAGATCAACTTATCAATTAAGCAAGAAATTAACAACAGAACACAGAGATCCAACAATAAGGATACACAATTACACAGCAATATCACAATCTGAACGGATCGAAATCAACCAAAATCCAATCGAATATGAAGAATACCATGATAAGCTCAAAAATTAAATCGGATCGAGAATTCCAACCTTCGAAGAGGAGATTTGCTTCGGTAAATTTTGATCAACTGAATTTGAGCAGATCCAAGCAAGATTATCCGGAAAACTTCAAGATCCACAATAATTCTTGCAAGAGGAATGAAGATCAAACACTTTTAAGCCAAATTACTCCAAATAAGCACTTCCAACTCAAGCTCCAAAATCAGATCTCAATTTGCACGAAAATTGATTATGAAAATTGATCCATTTATTTCAATGAAAAATCAATGAATCCAAACGATGAAGAGCTTTGAGTGAGGTTTTGGGAATGGAGAAATTTGAGAGCTCAAGAGTGAATTCTGAAAAATGAATTGAATTATGAGAGATTTGATGGTTTGGTTTGGAGTAAATCACTTAAGTATGACTTAGGTTTGGATCCAAAGCAAGGTTTGGAAATCGGATTGGAAAACTTGGCTTGGAAAGTGGCATGGGATTTTGAAGGGAAATCTGAATTTTAAAGAGGTTCTAGATCCTTCCCACATGCAAAATTTGAATTTCCAAAGGCCAAAAATGAACCCCAAATGAAAATTGCTTGAAATCTCACGTGCAAGGCAAAATCTGCTTTGGTTAACCGGTTAACCATATGCGTTAACCGGTTAACACTGTTAAAATTTCAAATCTGGGCTAATTCTCCAATGGTTAATCAGTTAACCATATGTGTTAACTGATTAACACCTTCAAAAATTTGAATATAGCGCCTTTTGGAGGGAAAACCTGTCCATTTGCCCGTTTCTTGCCGTTTTGAGCTCTGTTTAGCTTCTGAACCTCATTTTTGAACGCTATCACTATGAAAATGCTTGACATGAGCCAGAATGTTACACCGGCCTTCGGGTTCGATGCTTGTTTGTTTAACAGATGCCTCACGATGAGGTTAGATGTTCTTCTCAACTTCGGGTTGAGCCAGCCATCGGGTTTGATGCAGGTTTGTTTAACAGATGCCTGACGGCGAGGTCAGATGTTCTTCTCAACTTCGAGTTTAGCCGTCCTTCGAGTTCGATGCCTGTTTGTTTAACAGATGCTTGACGACGAGGTCAAATGTTCCTCTCAACTTCGTGTTGAGCCAACCATCGCATTCGATGCCTATTTGTTTAACAGATACCTGACGACGAGGTCAGATGTTCTTCTCAACTTCGGGTTGAGCCGACCTTTGGGTCCGATGCCTATTGGTTTAACAGATGCTTGACGGCGAGGTCAGATGTTCTTCTCAACTTTTGGTTGAGCCGGCCTTCGGGTTCGATGCCTGTTCGTTTAACAGATGCCTAACGGCGATGTTAGATGTTGCTCTCAACACCTTGTTGAGCTGGACTTCATGTTCGATGCCTATTTGTTTAACAGATGCCTGATGGCAAGGTCTAATGTTCTTATAAACTTCGTGTTGAGCCATCCTTCAGGTTGACGCCTGTTTGTTTAACAGATGCCTAACCGCGAGGTCAGATGTTCTTCTCAACTTCGGGTTGAGCCGGCCTTCGGGTTCGATGCCTGTTTGTTTAACAGATGTCTGACTGCGAGGTCAGATGTTCTTCTCAACTTCGGGTTGAGCCGACCTTCAAATCGATGCCTGTTTGTTTAACAAATGCCTGATGGAAAGGTCATATGTTCTTTTTAACTTCGTGTTGAGCCGGCCTTCAGGTTCGATGCCTGCTTGTTTAATAGATGCCTGACGACGAGGTCAGATGGTCTTCTCAACTTTTGTTTGAGCCGCCCTTTGGGTTCGATGCGTGTTTCTTTAACAGATGCCTGGCAGCGAGGTCAGATGTTTTTCTTAACTCTGGGTTGAGCCGGCCTTCGGGTTCGATGCCTGTTTGTTTAACAGATACCTGACAGCATGGTCAGATGTTCTTCTCAACTTTTGGTTGAATCGGCATTCGGGTTCGATGCTTGTTTGTTTAACATATGCTTGACGGCAAGGTCAGATGTTCCTCTCAACTTCATGTTGAACCGGCCTTCGGGTTCGATGCCTGTTTGTTTAATAGATGCTTGATGGCGAGGTCAGATGTTCCTCTCAACTTCGGGTTGAGCCGGCCTTCGGGTTCGACGCCTGTTTTTTTAACAGATGCCTGACAGCAAGGTCAGATGGTCTTTTTAACTTCGGTTTGAGCCGCCCTTCTAGCTCGATCCGTGTTTATTTAACAGATGCCTGGCAGCGAGGTCAGATGTTCCTCTCAACTTCATGTTGAGCCGGCCCTCGGGTTCGATGCCTGTTTGTTTAACTGATGCCTGACAGCAAAGTCAGATGTTGTTCTCAACTGCGGGTTGAGCCAACCTTGAAATTCGATGTGTGTTTGTTTAACAGATGCCTGGCAGCGAGGTCAGATGTTGCTCTAAACTTCATGTTGAGCCGACCTTCGCGTTCGATGGTTGTTTGTTTAACTGATGCTTGACAGCGAGGTCAGATATTCTTCTCAACTTCGGGTTGAGTTGGCCTTCGGGTTCAATGCATGTTTGTTTAACAAATGCTTGACGGCGAGGTCAGATGTTCCTCTCAACTTCGGGATGACCCAGCCTTCGGGTTCGATGCCTGTTTATTTAACTGATGCCTGACAGCGAGGTCAGATGGTCTTCTTAACTTCGGTTTGAGCAGCCCTTCGTGCTCGATGCGTGTTTGTTTAACAGATGCCTGGCAGCGAGGTCAGATGTTCCTCTCAACTTCGTGTTGAGCCGGCCCTCGGGTTCGATGCCTATTTGTTTAACTGATGCTTGACAACGAGGTCAGTTGTTATTCTCAACTGTAGGTTGAGCCGGCCTTCAAATTCGATGCATGTTTGTTTAACAGATGCCTGGCAGCAAGGTCACATGTTGCTCTCAACTTCATGTTGAGCCGGCCTCCGGGTTCGATGCCAGTTTGTTTAACTGATTCCTAACACCGAGGTCAGATGTTCTTCTCAACTTCGGGTTGATCCGGCCTTCGGGTTCGATGCCTGTTGGTTTAACAGATGCCTTACGGCGAGGTCAGATGTTCTTCTCATCTTTTGGTTGAGCCGACCTTCGGGGTCGATGCCTGTTCGTTTAACAGATGCCTCACGACAAGGTTATATGTTCTTCTCAACTTCGGGTTGAGCCAGCCTTCAGGTTTGATGCATGTTTGTTTAACAGATTCCTGACAGTGAGGTCAGATGTTCTTCTCAACTTCGGGTTTAGCGGCCCTTCGGGTTCGATGCCTGTTGGTTTAACAGATGCCTGTCGGCGAGGTTAGATGTTCTTCTCAAATTTTGGTTGAGCCGGCCTTCGGGTTTGATGCTTGTTTGTTTAACAGATGCCTGATGGAGAGGTCAGACGTTGCTGTCAACTTCGTGTTGAGCGGGACTTTGTGTTCGATGCCTATTTGTTTAACAGATGCCTGACGGCGAGGTCTAATGTTCTTATCAACTTCATGTTGAGTCGGCCTTCGGGTTGACGCTTGTTTGTTTAACAGATGCTTGACAGCAAGGTCAGATGTTCTTCTCAACTTCGGGTTGAGCTGACCTTCAGGTTCGATGCCTGTTTGTTTAACATATGCCTGACTGCGAGGTCAGATGTTTTCTCAACATCGGGTTGAGCCAGCCATCAAATTCGATGTCTGTTTGTTTAACAGTACCTAACGGCGAGGTCAGATGTTCTTCTCAACTTCGTGTCGAGCCGGCCTTCAGGTTCGATGCCTGTTTGTTTAACAGATGCCTGACGACGAGGTCAGATGGTCTTCTCAACTTCGGTTTGAGCCTCCCTTTGGGTTCGATGCGTGTTTATTTAACAGATGCCTGACGGTGAAGTCAGATGTTCTTCTCAACTTTTGGTTGAATCGGCATTCGGGTTCGATGCTTGTTTGTTTAACATATGCTTAACAGCGAGGTCAGATGTTCCTCTCAACTTCATGTTGAGCCGGCCTTCGGATTCGATGCCTGTTTGTTTAATAGATGTTTGACAGCGAGGTCAGATGTTCCTCTCAACTTCGGGTTGAGCCGGCCTTCAGGTTCGACGCCTGTTTGTTTAACAGATGCCTGACAGCAAGGTCAAATGGTCTTCTTAACTTCGGTTTGAGCCGACCTTCGAGCTCGATGCGTGTTTGTTTAAAAGATGTCTGGCAGCGAGGTCAGATGTTCCTCTCAACTTCGTGTTGAGCCGGGCCTCGGGTTCGATGCCTGTTTGTTTAACTGATGCCCGACAGCAAGGTCAGATGTTGTTCTCAACTGCGGGTTGAGCCAGCCTTCAAATTCGATGCGTGTTTGTTTAGCAGATACCTGGCGGCGAGGTCAGATGTTGCTCTAAACTTCATGTTGAGCCGGCCTTCGGGTTCGATGCCTGTTTGTTTAACTGATGCTTGACAGCAAGGTCAGATGTTCTTCTCATCTTCGGGTTGAGTCGGCCTTCGGGTTCAATGCATGTTTATTTAACAGATGCTTGACGGCGAGGTTTGATGTTCCTCTCAACTTCGGGTTGACCCAGCCTTCGGGTTCGATGCCTGTTTGTTTAACAGATGCCTGACAGCGAGGTCAGATGGTCTTCTTAACTTCGGTTTGAGCCGCCCTTTGGGCTCGATGCGTGTTGTTGTTTTAACAGATGCCTGGCGGCGAGGTCAGATGTTCCTCTCAACTTCGTGTTGAGCCGGCCCTCGGGTTCGATGCCTGTTTGTTTAACTGATGCTTGACAACGAGGTCAGATGTTATTCTCAACTGCGGTTTGAGCCGGCCTTCAAATTCGATGTGTGTTTGGTTAACAGATGCCTGGCGGCGAGGTCACATGTTGCTGTCAACTTCATCTTGAGCCGACCTTCGGGTTCGATGCCAGTTTGTTTAACAGATGCCTCACGACAAGGTTATATGTTCTTCTCAACTTCAGATTGAGCCATCCTTCGGGTTCGATGCCTGTTGGTTTAGCAGATGCATGACGGCGAGGTCAGATGTTCTTCTCAACTTTTGGTTGCGCCGGCCTTCGGGTTTGATTCCTGTTTATTTAACAGATACCTGACGACGAGGTCAGATGGTCTTCTCAACTTCGGTTTGAGCCTCCCTTTGGGTTCGATGCGTGTTTGTTTAACAGATGCCTGGCAGCGAGGTCAGATGTTCTTCTTAACTTTGGGTTGAGCCGGCCTTCGGGGTCGATGCCTGTTTTTTTAACAGATGCCTGACGGCGATGTCAAATGTTCTTCTCAACTTTTGGTTGAATCGACATTCGGGTTCGATGCCTGTTTGTTTAACATATGCTTGACGGCGAGGTCAGATGTTCCTTTCAACTTCATGTTGAGTCGGCCTTCGGGTTCGATGCCTGTTTGTTTAACATATGCTTGACGGCGAGGTCAGATGTTCCTTTCAACTTCGGGTTGAGCCGGCCTTCGGGTTCGATGCCTGTTTGTTTAACAGATGCCTGACAGCGAGGTCAGATGGTATTCTTAACTTCGGTTTGAGCCGCCCTTCGGGCTCGATGCGTGTTTGTTTAACAGAAGGTTGGCAGCGAGGTCATATGTTCCTCTCATCTTCGTGTTGAGCCAGCCTCGAGTTCGATGCTTGTTTGTTTAACTGATGCCTGACAGCGAGGTCAGATGTTGTTCTCAACTGCGGGTTGAACCGGCCTTCAAATTTGATGCGTGTTTGTTTAACAGATACCTGGCGGCAAGGTCAGATGTTGCTCTCAACTTCATGTTGTGATGACCTTCGGGTTCGATGACTGTTTGTTTAACTGATGCGTAACAGCGAGGTCAGATGTTCTTCTCAACTTCGGGTTAAGCCGGCCTTCGGGTTCGATGCGTGTTTGTTTAACAGATGCCTGACTGCGAGGTCAGATGTTTTTCTCAACTACGGGTTGAGATGGCCTTCGGGTTCGATGCCTTTTTGTTTAACAGATGCCTCACGACAAGGTTATATGTTCTTCTCAACTTCAGATTGAGGCAGCCTTCGGGTTCGATGCCTGTTGGTTTAAAAGATGCCTGACAGCGAGGTCAGATGTTCTTCTCAACTTTTGGTTGAGCCGGACTTCGGGTTCGATGCCTGTTTGTCTAACATATGCTTGACGGCTAAGTCAGATGTTCCTCTAAACTTCGTGTTGAGCCGACATTCGGGTTCAATGCATGTTTGTTAACAGATGCTTGACGGCGAGGTCATATATTCCTCTCAACTTCGGGTTGAGCCAGCCTTCGGGTACGATGCCTGTTTGTTTAACAGATGTCTGACAGCGAGGTCAGATGGTCTTCTTAACTTCGGTTTGAGTCGGCCTTCAAATTCGATGTCTGTTAATTTAATAGATGCCTGACAGCGAGGTCAGATGTTCTTCTCAACTTCGTGTTGAGCCAGCCTTCAGGTTTTAAGCTTGTTTGTTTAACAGATGCCTGACGACGAGGTCAGATGTTCCTCTCAACTTCGTGTTGAGCCTTCCTTTGGGTTCAATGCCTCTTTGTTTAATAGATGCCTGGCGACGAGGTCAGATGTTCTTCTCAACTTTGGGTTGAGCCGGCCTTCGGGTTCGATGCCTGTTTGTTTAACAGATGCCTGACGGCGAGGTCAAATGTTATTCTTAACTTTTGGTTGAATCGGCATTCGGGTTTGATGCCTGTTTGTTTTACACATGCTTGACGGCGAGGTCAGATGTTCCTCTCAACTTCGTGTTGAGCCGGCCTTCGGGTTCGATGCCTGTTTGTTTAACATATGCTTGACAGCGAGATCAGATGTTCCTCTCAACTTCGGGTTGAGCCGGCCTTCGGGTTCGATGCCTGTTTGTTTAACAGATGCTTGACAGCGAGGTCAGATGGTATTCTTAACTTCGGTTTGAGCCGCCCTTCGGGCTCATTGTGTGTTTGTTTAACAGAAGCCTGACGGCGAGGTCAGATGTTCCTCTCAACTTCGTGTTGAGCCAGCCTCGAGTTCGATGCCTGTTTGTTTAACTAATGCCTGACAGCGAGGTCAGATGTTGTTCTCAACCGCGGGTTGATCCAACCTTCAAATTCGATGCATGTTTGTTTAATAGATGACAGGCGGCGAGGTCGGATGTTCTTCTCAACTTCGGGTTGAGTCGGCCTTCGAGTTCGATGCGTGTTTGTTTAACAGATGCCTGACAGCGAGGTCAGATGTTTTTCTAAACTACGGGTTGAGACAGCCTTCGAGTTCGATGCCTGTTTCTTTAACAGATGCCTCACGCCAATGTTATATGTTCTTCTCAACTTCGGGTTGAGCCAGCCTTCGGGTTCGATGCTTGTTGTTTTAACAGATGCCTGACGGCGAGGTTAGATGTTCTTCTCAACTTTTGGTTGAGCCGGCCTTCGGGTTCGATGCCTGTTTGTCTAACATATGCTTGACGGCGAGGTCAGATGTTCCTCTCAACTTCGTGTTGAGCCGGCCTTCGGGTTCAATGCCTGACGACGAGGTCAGATGTTCCTCTCAACTTCGGGTTGAGCCAACCTTCAGGTTCGACGCCTGTTTGTTTAACAGATGCCTGACAGCGAGGTTAGATGGTCTTCTTAACTTCGGTTTGAGCCAACTTTCAGGCTCGGTGGGTGTTTGTTTAACAGATGCCTGACGGCTAGGTCAGATGTCCCTCTCAACTTCGTGTTGAGCCGGCCCTCGGGTTCGATGCCTGTTTGTTTAACTGATGCCTAACAGCGAGGTCAGATGTTGTTCTCAACTACGGGTTGAGCCGGCCTTCAAATTCGATGCGTGTTTGTTTAACAGATGCCTGGCGACAAGGTCAGATGTTGCTCTCAACTTCATGTTGAGCCAACCTTCGGGTTCCATGCCTGTTTGTTTAACTGATGCCTGACAGCGAGGTCAGATGTTATTCTCAACTTCGGGTTGAGCCAGCCTTCGTGTTTGATGCGTGTTTGTTTAACAGATGCATGACAGCGAGATCAGATGTTTTTCTCAACTACAGGTTAAGACAACCTTCGGGTTCGATGCCTGTTTGTTTAACAGATGCCTCACGACAAGGTTATATGTTCTTCTCAACTTCGGGTTGAGCCAGCCTTCGGGTTTGATGCATGTTTGTTTAACAGATTCATGACGGCGAGGTCAGATGTTCTTCTCAACTTTGGGTTGAGTCGCCCTTCGGGTTTGATGTCTGTTTGTTTAACAGATGCTTGACAGCAAGGTCAAATGTTCCTCTCAACATCGTGTTGAGCCGACCATCGCGTTCGATGCTTGTTTGTTTAACAAATACCTGACGGCGAGGTCAGATGTTCTTCTCAACTTCGTGTTGAGCCGGCCTCCGGGTTCGATGCCTGTTTATTTTACAGATGCCTGACGGCGAGGTCATATGTTCTTCTCAACTTTTGGTTTAGCCGGCTTTCGAGTTCGATGTCTGTTTGTTTAACAGATGCCTGATGGCGAGGTCAGATGTTCCTCTCAACTTCGTGTTGAGCCGCTCTTCGGGTCGATGCCTGTTTGTTTAATAGATGCCTGACGGCAAGGTCAGGTGTTCCTCTCAATTTCGTGTTGTATCGGCCTTCGTGTTCGATGCCTGTTTTTTTAATAGATGCCTGACGGTGTGGTCAGATGTACTTCTCAACTACGTGTTGAACCGACCTTCGGGTTTGATGTCTGTTTCTTTAACAGATACCTGGCGGCGAGGTAAGATGTTCTTCTCAAATTCAGGTTGAGCCGACCTTCGGGTTCGATGCCTGTTTGTCTAACAAATGTCTGACGACGAGATCAGATATTCTACTCAACTTCGTGTTGAGCCGGCCATCGGGTTCGATGCCTGTTTGTTTAACAGATGCCTGACGGTGAAGTATAATGTTCTTGTCAACTTCGAGTTGAGCCGCCCTTCGGGTTCGATCCCTGTGTGTTTAACAGTTGCCTCACGGCGAGGTCAAATGTTCCTCTAAACTTCGTGTTGAGCCGGCCTTCAGGTTCGATGCCTGTTTGTTTAACAGATGCCTCACAGCGAGGCTAGATGTTCTTCACAACTTCGGGATGATCTAGCCTTCGGGTTTGATGCATGTTTGTTTAACAGATACCTGACAGCGAGGTCAGATGTTCCTCTCGACTTTGTGTTGTGTCGGCCTTCGGGTTCGACGCCTGTTTATTTAACAGATGCCTGATGGGGAGGTCAGATGTTCTTCTCAACTTCGTGTTCAGCCGGCCACTGGGTTCGATGTTTGTTTGTTCAACAGATGCCTGACGGGGAGGTCAGATGTACTTCTCAACTTCGTGTTGAACCGACTTTCAAGTTCGATGCCTGTTTGTTTAACAGATACCTGACGGTGAGGTAAGATGTTCTTCTCAAAGTCAGGTTGAGCCGGCCTTCGGGTTCGATGCCTGTTTATTTAACAAATGACTGACGGCGAGGTTAGACATTCTTCTCAACTTCGTGTTGAACCGGCCATCGGGTTAGATGCCTGTTTGTTTAACAGATGCCTGACGGCGAGGTCTAATGTTCTTTTCAACTTCTGGTTGAGCCACCCTTCGGGTTCGATGCCTGTGTGTTTAACAGATGCCTCACGACAAGGCCAAATGTTCCTCTCAACTTCGTTGTGAGCCGTCCTTCGGGTTCGATGCATTTTTGTTTAACAGATGCCTGACAGCGAGATCAGATGTTTTTCTCAACTACGGGTTGAGACGGCCTTCGTGTTCGATGCCTGTTTGTTTAACAGATGCCTCACAGCGATGTTAGATGTTCTTCACAACTTCGGGATGAGCCAGCCTTCGGGTTTGATGCATGTTTGTTTAACAGATGCCTGACGGCAAGGTCAGATGTTCTTGTCAACTTTAGGTTGAGCCGCCGTTCGGGTTCGATGCCTGTTTGTTTAACAGATGCCTCACGACGAGGTCAAATTTTCATTTCAACTTTGTGTAAAGCCGACATTCGGGTTCGATGCCTGTTTGTTTAACAGATGCGTAATGGCGAGGTCAGATGTTTTTCTCAACTATGGGTTGAGACGGCCTTTGGGTTTGATGCCTGTTTGTTTAACAGATGCCTGATGGCGAGGTCAAAATTTCCTCTCAACTACGTGTTGATTCCTCCTTCGGGTTCGATGCCTATTTTTTAATAGATATCTGATGGCGAGGTCAGATGTTCTTCTCAAATTCGGGGTCAGCCGGCCTTCGGGTTCGATGCCTGTTTGTTTAACAGATGCTTGACAGTGAGGACAGATGTTCTTCTTATCTTTTGGTTGAGTCGGCCTTCGGGTTCGATGCCTGTTTGTTTAACATATTATTGACGGCAAGGTCAGATGTTCTTCTCAACTTCATGTTGAGCCGGCCTCCGGGTTCGATGCCCGTTTGTTTATTAGATGCCTGAAGGCGAGGTCAGATGTACTTCTCAAATTTAGGTTGAACCGACCTTCGGGTTCGATGCCTGGTTGTTTAACAAATATTTGACGACGAGGTCAGATATTCTTCTCAACTTTCGCTTGAGCCGGCTTTTGGATTTGATGTCTGTGTGTTTAACAGATGCTTGACAGCAAGGTCAAATGTTCCTCTCAACTTCGTGTTGTGTCGGCCATCGGGTTCGATGCCTGTTTGTTTAACAGATGCCTGAAAGCGAGGTCAAATGTTCTTGTCAACTTCGGGTTGAGCCGCCCTTTGGGTTCGATGCCTGTGTGTTTAATTGATGCCTCACGGTGAGGTCAAATGATCCTCTCAACTTCGTGTTGAGCCGGCCATCAGGTTCGATGCCTGTTTGTTTAACAGATGCCTGACGGCAAGGTTAGATGTTCTTCTCAACTTTAGGTTGAGCCGCGTTTGGGTTCGATGCCTGTTTGTTTAACTGATGCGTCATGGCGAGGTCAACTTTTCCTCTCAACTTCGTGTTAATCCGACTTTCGAGTTCGATGCATGTTTGTTTAACAGATGTGTCACGGTGAGGTCAGATTTTTTTCTCAACTACGGGTTGAGACGGCCTTCGGTTCCGATTCCTGTTTGTTTAACAGATGCCTCACAGCGAGGTTAGATGTTCTTCTCAACTTCGGGGTGAGCCATCCATCGGGTTTGAGGCATGTTTGTTTAACATACGCCTAACGGCGAGGTCAGATGTTCTTCTCAACTTCGGGTTGAGCCGTCCCTCGGGTTCGTTGCCTGTTTGTTTAACAGATTCCGGATGGCGAGGTCAAATTTTCCTCTCAACTTCGTGTTGAGCCGGCCATCGGGTTCAATGCCTGTTTGTTTAACAGATACCTGATGGCGAGGTCAGATGTTCTTCTCAACTTCGGGTTGATCCGACCTTCGGATTCGATGCCTGTTTGTTTAACAGATGCTTGACAGCAAGGTCAAATGTTCTTCTCATCCTTTGGTTGAGTTGGCCATCGGGTTTGATGCTTGTTTGTTTATCATATGCTTGACGGCGAGGTCAGATGTTCCTCTCAACTTCATGTTGAGCCGGCCTTCGGGTTTGATACCTGTTTGTTTAACAGATGCCTGACAGCGAGGTCAGATGTTCTTCTCAACTTCGGGTTGAGCCGGTCTTCGAGTTTGATGCCTGTTTGTTTAATAGATGCCTGACGGCAAGGTCAGATGTTCCTCTCAACTCTGTGTTGAGCCAGCCTTCGGATTCGATGCCTGTTTGTTTAATAGATGCTTGACGGCGAGGTCAGATGGTCTTCTTAACATCGGTTTGAGCCGCCCTTCGGGTTCGATGCGTGTTTGTTTAAAAGATTCCTGGTGGCGAGGTCATATGTTCCTCTCAACTTCGTGTTAAACCGGCCTTCAAATTCGATGCGTGTTTGTTTAACATATGCCTGGCAGCGAGGTCATATGTTCTTCTTAACTTCAGGTTGAGCAGCCGTTCGAGTTCGATGCCTGTTTGTTTAATAGATGTTTGACGGCGTGGTCAGATGTTCCTCTCAACTTCGTGTTGAACCGGCCTTCGGGTTCGATGCCTGTTTGTTTAACAGATGCCTGATGGCGAGGTCAGATGTTTCTCTCAACTTCAAGTTGAGCCGGCCTTTGGGTTCGATGCCTGTTTGTTTAACAGATGCTTGACAGCGAGGTCATATGTTCTTGTCAACTAAGGGTTGAGACGGACTTCGGGTTCGATTCCTGTTTGTTTAAAAGACGCCTGACGGCAAGGTCAAATATTCTTCTCAACTTCGGGTTGAGTCGGCCTTCGGGTTCGATGCCTGTTTGTTTAACATATGCCTGACACCAAGGTCAGATGTTCTTCTCAACTACGGGTTGAGCCACCCTTCGAGTCCAATGCCTGTCTGTTTAACAGATGAATGACGACAAGGTCAAATGTTCCTCTCAACTTCGTGTTGAGCCGGCCTTCGGGTTCGATGCCATTTTGTTTTGTAGATGCCTGACGGCGAGGTCAAATGTTCATGTCAACTTCTGGTTTAGCCGCCCTTCCGGTTTGATGCCTGTTTGTTTAACAAATGCCTCACGGTGAGGTCAGATGTTCCTCTCAACTTCGTGTTGAGCCGGCCATCGGGTTCGATGCCTGTTTGTTTAACAGATGCCTGACGGCAAGGTCAGATGTTCTTCTCAACTTTAGGTTGAGCCGCGTTTGGGTTCGATGCCTGTTTGTTTAACTGATGCATCATGGCGAGGTCAACTTTTCCTCTCAACTTCGTGTTAAGCCGACCTTCAGGTTCGATGCCTGTTTGTTTAACAGATGTGTCACGGTGAGGTCAGATGTTTTTCTCCACTACGGGTTGAGACGGCCTTCGGTTTCGATTCCTGTTTGTTTAACAAATGCCTCACAGCGAGGTTAGATGTTCTTCTCAACTTCGGGGTGAGCCATCCATCGGGTTTGAGGCATGTTTGTTTAACATACGCCTGACAGCGAGGTCAGATGTTCTTCTCAACTTCGGGTTGAGCCGCCCCTCGGGTTCGTTGCCTGTTTGTTTAACAAATTCCGGATGGCGAGGTCAAATTTTCCCCTCAACTTCGTGTTGAGCCGGCCATCGGGTTCGATGCCTATTTGTTTAACAGATACCTGATGGCAAGGTCAGATGTTCTTCTCAACTTCGGGTTGATCTGACCTTCGGATTCGATGCCTGTTTGTTTAACAGATGCTTGACAGCAAGGTCAAATGTTCTTCTCATCCTTTGGTTGAGTCGGCCATCGGGTTCGATGCTTGTTTATTTAACATATGCTTGACGACAAGGTCAGATGTTCCTATCAACTTCGTGTTGAGCCGGCCTTCGGGTTCGATGCCTGTTTGTTTAACAGATGCCTGACAGCGAGGTCAGATGTTCTCCTCAACTTCGGGTTGAGCCGGCCTTCGAGTTCGATGCCTGTTTGTTTAACAGATACCTGACGGCAAGGTCAGATGTTCCTCTCAACTTCGTGTTGAGCCAGCCTTCGGATTCGATGCCTGTTTGTTTAACAGATGCCTGACGGCGAGGTCAAATGGTCTTCTTAACATCGGTTTCAGCTGCCCTTCGGGTTCGATGTGTGTTTGTTTAACAGATGCCTGGCGGCAAGGTCATATGTTCCTCTCAACTTTGCGTTGATCTGGCCTTCAAATTCGATGCGTGTTTGTTTAACATATGCCTGGCAGCGAGGTCATATGTTCTTTTTAACTTCGGGTTGAGTCGCCCTTCGAGTTCGATGCCTGTTTTTTTAATAGATGTTTGACGTCGGGGTCAGATGTTCCTCTCAACTTCGTGTTGAGCCGGTCTTCGGGTTCGATGCCTGTTTGTTTAACAGATGCCTGATGACGAGGTCAGATGTTCCTCTCAACTTCAAGTTGAGCCGGCCTTTGGGTTCGATGCCTGTTTGTTTAACAGATGCTTGACAGCGAGGTCATATGTTCTTGTCAACTAAGGGTTGAGACGGCCTTCGGGTTCGATTCCTGTTTGTTTAACAGACGCCTGACGGCAAGGTCAAATATTCTTCTCAACTTCGGGTTGAGTCGGCCTTCGGGTTCGATGCCTGTTTGTTTAACATATGCCTGACACCAAGGTCAGATGTTCTTCTCAACTACTGGTTGAGCCACCCTTCGAGTTCAATGCCTGTCTGTTTAACAGATGAATGACGACAAGGTCAAATGTTCCTCTCAACTTCGTGTTGAGACGGCCTTCGGGTTCAATGCCATTTTATTTTGTAGATACCTGACGCCGAGGTCAAATGTTCTTGTCAACTTCTGGTTTAGCCGCCCTTCTGGTTTGATGCCTGTTTGTTTAACAAATGCCTCACGGTGAGGTCAGATGTTCCTGTCAACTTCGTGTTGAGCCGGCCATCGAGTTCGATGCCTGTTTGTTTAACAGATGCCTGACAGCAAGGTCAGATGTTCTTCTCAACTTTAGGTTAAGCCGCGTTTGGGTTCGATGCCTGTTTGTTTAACTGATGCGTCATGGCGAGGTCAACTTTTCCTCTCAACTTTGTGTTAAGCCGACCTTCGGGTTCGATGCCTGTTTGTTTAACAGATGTGTCATGGTGAGGTCAGATGTTTTTCTCAACTACGGGTTGAGACGGCCTTCGGTTTCGATTCCTGTTTGTTTAACAAATTCCTCACAGCGAGGTTAGATGTTCTTCTCAACATCGGGGTGAGCCATCTATCGGGCTTGAGGCATGTTTGTTTAACATACGCCTGACGGCGAGGTCAGATGTTCTTCTCAACTTCGGGTTGAGCCGCCCCTCGGGTTCGTTGCCTGTTTTTTTAACAGATTCCGGATGGCGAGGTCAAATTTTCCTCTCAACTTCGTGTTGAGCTGGCCATCGGGTTCGATGCCTGTTTGTTTAATAGATACCTGATGGCGAGGTCAGATGTTCTTCTCAACTTCGGGTTGATCCGACCTTCGGATTCGATGCCTATTTGTTTAACAGATGCTTGACAGCGAGGTCAAGTGTTCTTCTCATATTTTGGTTGAGTCGGCCATCGGGTTCGATGCTTGTTTGTTTAACATATGCTAGACGGCGAGGTCAGATGTTCCTCTCAACTTCGTGTTGAGCCGGCCTTCGGGTTTGATGGTTGTTTGTTTAACAGATGTCTGACAGCGAGGTCAGATGTTCTTCTCAACTTCGGGTTGAGCCGACTTCGAGTTCGATGCCTGTTTGTTTAACAGATGCCTGACGGCGAGGTCAGATGTTCCTCTCAACTCTGTGTTGAGCCAGCCTTCGGATTCGATGCCTGTTTGTTTAATAGATGCTTGACGGCGATGTCAGATGGTCTTCTTAACATCGGTTTGAGCCGCCCTTCGGGTTCGATGCGTGTTTGTTTAACAGATGCCTGGCGGTGAGGTCATATGTTCCTCTCAACTTCGTGTTGGGCCAGCCTTCAAATTCGATGCGTGTTTGTTTAAGAGATGCGTGGCAGTGAGGTCATATGTTCTGCTTAACTTCGGGTTGAGCTGCCCTTCAAGTTTGATGCCTGTTTGTTTAATAGATGTTTGACGGCGAGGTCAGATGTTCCTCTCAACATCGTGTTGAGCCGGCCTTTGGGTTCGATGCCTGTTTGTTTAACAGATGCTTGATGGCGAGGTCAGATGTTCCTCTCAACTTCAAGTTGAGCCAGCCTTTGGGTTCGATGCCTGTTTGTTTAACGGATGCTTGACAGCGAGGTCATATGTTCTTGTCAACTAAGGGTTGAGACGGACTTCGGGTTCGATTCTTGTTTGTTTAACAGACGCCTGACGGCAAGGTCAAATGTTCTTCTCAACTTCGGGTTGAGTCGGCCTTCGGGTTCGATGCCTGTTTGTTTAACATATGCCTGACACCAAGGTCAGGTGTTCTTCTCAACTACTGGTTGAGCCACCCTTCGAGTTCAATGCCTGTCTTTTTAACAGATGAATGACGACAAGGTCAAATGTTCCTCTCAACTTCGTGTCGATCCGGCCTTCGGGTTCATGCCATTTTGTTTGGTAGATGCTTGACGATGAGGTCTAATGTTCTTATCAACTTCGGGTTTAGCCGCCCTTCCGGTTTGATGCTTGTTTGTTTAACAGATGCCTCACGGTGAGGTCAAATGTTCTTCTCAACTTCGTGTTGAGCCGACCATCGGGTTCGATGCCTGTTTGTTTAACAGATGCCTGATGGCAAGGTCAGATGTTCTTCTCAACTTTAGGTTGAGCAGCGTTTGGGTTCGATGTCTGTTTATTTAACTAATGCGTCATGGTGAGGTCAACTTTTCCTCTCAACTTCGTGTTAAGCCGACCTTCGGGTTCGATGCCTGTTTGTTTAACAGATGTGTCACGGTGAGGTCAGATGTTTTTCTAAACTATGGGTTGAGACGGCCTTCGGTTTCGATTCCTGTTTGTTTAACAGATGCGTCACAGTGAGGTTAGATGTTCTTCTCAACTTTGGGGTGAGCCATCCATCAGGTTTGAGGCATGTTTGTTTAACATATGCCTGACGGCGAGGTCAGATGTTCTTCTCAACTTCGGGTTGAGCCACCCCTTGGGTTCATTGCCTGTTTGTTTAACAGATTTCGGATGGCGAGGTCAAATTTTCCACTCAACTTCGTGTTGAGCTGGCCATCGGGTTCGATGCCTGTTTGTTTAACAGATACCTGATGGCGAGGTCAAATGTTCTTCTCAACTTAGGGTTGATCCGACCTTCGAATTTGATGCCTGTTTGTTTAACAGATGCTTGACAGCGAGGCCAAATGTTCTTCTCATCTTTTGGTTGAGTCGCCAATCGGGTTCGATGCTTGTTTGTTTAACATATGCTTGACGGCAAGGTCTGATGTTCCTCTCAACTTCGTGTTGAGCCGGCCTTCGGGTTCGATGCCTGTTTGTTTAACAGATGCCTGACAGCGAGGTCAGATGTTCTTCTCAACTTCGGGTTGAGCCGGCCTTCGAGTTCGATGCCTGTTTGTTTAACAGATGCCTGACAGCGAGGTCAGATGTTCCTCTCAAATTCGTGTTGTGCCAGCCTTCGGGTTTGATGCCTGTTTATTTAACAGATGCCTGACGGTGGTGGTAAGATGTTCTTCTAAACTTCGGGTTGAGCTGGCCTTCGGGTTCGATGCCTGTTTGTTTAACAAATGCCTGACGGCGAAGTCAAATATTCTTCTCAACTTTGGGTTGAACCGGCCTTCGGATTCGATGCCTGTTTCTTTAACAGATGCTTGACAGTGAGGTCTAATGTTCCTCTCAACTTTGTGTTGAGCAGGCAATCGGGTTCGATGCCTGTTTGTTTAACAGATGCCTGACAGCGAGGCCTAATGTTCTTGTCAACTTCGGGTTGAGCCGCCCTTCGGGTTCGATGCCTGTTTGTTTAACAGATGCCTTACGGCGAGGTCAAATGTTCCTCTCAACTTCGTGTTGAGCTGGCCTTCGGGTTTGATGCCTGTTTCTTTAACAGATGCTTGACGACGGGGTCAGATGTTTTTCTTAACTACAATTTGAGACGGCCTTCGGGTTTGATGTCTGTTTGTTTAATAGATGCCTCAAAGCGAGGTTAGATGTTCTTCTCAACTTCGGGGTGAGCCAGCCTTCAGGTTCGAAGCCTATTTGTTTACCAGATGGCTGACGACGAGGTCAGATGTTCTTCTCAACTTCGGGTTGAGCCGCCCTTCGGGTTCGATGCCTGTTTGTTTAACAGATTCCTGACGGCGAGGTCAGATGTTCTTCTCAACTTCGGGTTGAGCCGACCTTCGGGTTCAATGCCTGTTTGTTTAACAGATGCTTGACAGTGTGGTCAGATGTTCTTCTCAACGTTTGGTTGAGCCGGCCTTCGGGTTCGATACTTGTTTATTTAATATATGCTTGACGGCGAGGTGATATGTTCCTCTCAACTTCGTGTTGAGCCGGCCTCGGGTTGGATGCCTGTTATTTTAACAGATTCCTGACGGCAAGGTCAGATGTTCTTCTAAACTTCGTGTTCGAAGCCTATTTGTTTACCAGATGCCTGATGGCAAGGTCTAATCGTCTTATCAACTTTGTGTTGAGCTGGCCTTCGGGTTCGATGCCTGTTTGTTTAACAGATGCTTGACGAAGAGGTCAGATGTTCTTCTAAACTTTGGGTTGAGCCGACCTTCGAGTTCGATGCCAATTTGTTTAACAGATGCCTGACTGCGAGGTCAGATGTTCTTCTCAACTTCGGGTTGAGCCGCCCTTCGGGTGCGATGCCTGTTTGTTTAACAGATGCCTTACGACGAGGTCAAATGTTCCTTTCAACTTCATGTTGAGCCGGCCTTTGATTTCGATGCTTATATGTTTAACAGATGCCTGACGGCGAGGTCAGATATTTTTCTCAACTACAGTTTGAGACGGCCTTCGGGTTCGATGCCTATTTGTTTCCGAGATGCCTCAAAAGGAGGTTAGATGTTCTTCTCAACTTCGGGGTGAGCCAGCCTTCGGGTTTGATGCATGTTTGTTTAACAAATGCCTGACAACGAGGTCAGATGTTCTTCTCAACTTTGGGTTGAGCCGCCCTTCGGGTACGATGCCTGTTTGTTTAACAGATGCTTGATGGCGAGGTCAGATGTTCTTCTCAACTTCGGGTTGAGCCGGTCTTCGGGTTCAATGCCTGTTTGTTTAACAGATGCTTGACAGCATGGTCAGATGTTCTTCTCAATGTTTGGTGGAGTCGGCCTTCGGGTTCGTTGCTTGTTTGTTTAACATATGCTTAACTGCGCAGTAAGATGTTACTCTCAACTTCGTGTTGAGCCGGCCTTCGGGTTGAATGCCTGTTTGTTTAGCAGATGCCTGACAGCGAGGTCAGATGTTGCTCTCAACTTCGTGTTGACCCGGCCTTTGGGTTGAATGCCTGTTTGTTTAATAGATGCCTGATGGCGAGGTCTAATGGTGTTATCAACTTTGTGTTGAGCTGGCCTTTGGGTTCGATGCCTGTTTGTTTAACAGATGCCTGGCGGCGAGGTCAAATGTTCTTCTAAACTTTGGGTTGAGTCGGCTTTCGAGTTCGATTCCTGTTTGTTTAACAGATGCCTGACTGTGAGGTCAGATGTTCTACTCAACTTCGGGTTGAGCCGGACTTCGAGTTCGATGCATGTTTGTTTAACAAATGCCTAACGCCGAGGTCAGTTGTTCCTCTCAACTTCGTGTTGAGTCGGCCTTCGGGTTCGATGCCTGTTTGTTTAACAGATGCCTGACGGCAAGGTCAGATTGTCTTCTTACCATCGGTTTGAGCCGTCCTTCTGGTTAGATGCGTGTTTGTTTAACAGATGCCTGGCGGCAGGTCAGATGTTCCTCTCAACTTCGTTTTGAGCCGGCCTTCAGGTTCGATGCATGTTTGTTTCGCAGATGCTAGACAGCGAGGTCAAATGTTCCTCTCAACTTCGTGTTGAGCCGTCCTTTCGGTTCGATGCCTGTTTTTTTAACAGATACTAGATGGCGAGGTCAGATGTTCCTCTCAAGTTCAAGTTGAGTCGGCCTTTGGGTTCGATTCCTGTTTGTTTATTAGATGCTTAACGGTGAGGTCAGATGTTCTTATTAACTAAGGCTTGAGACTGCCTTCGGGTTCGATTCCTGTCTGTTTAACAGATGCTTGACGGCATTGTCAGACGTTCTTCTCAACTTCAGGTTGATCCGGCCTTCGGGTTCGATGCCTGTTTGTTTAACAGATGTCTGACAGCAAGGTCAGATGTTCTTCTCAACTACAGGTTCGATGCCTGTTTGTTTAACAGATGCCTCACGGTGATGTCAGATGTTCTTATCAACATCGTGTTGAGCCGACCTTCGGATTCGATGTCTGTTTGTTTAATAGATACCTGACGGCAAGGTCAGATGTTCTTCTCAACTTCCAGTTGAGCCGGCCATCGTGTTCGATGCCTGTTTGTTTAACAGATGCCTTAAGGCAAGGTCAGATGTTCTTCTCAACTTTGGGTTGAGCCGGCCTTCGGATTCGATGCCTATTTTGTTTAACAGTTACTTGTCAGTAAGGTCAGATGTTCCTCTCAACTTCGTGTTGAGCCGGCTTTCGGGTTCGATGCCTGGTTTTTTAATAGATGCCTGACGGCGAGTTCAGATGTTCCTCTCAACTTCGTGTTGTGCCAGCCTTCGGGTCCGATGCCTGTTTATTTAACAGATGCCTGATGGCGAGGTCAGATGTTCTTCTCAACTTCAAGTTGAGTCGGCCTTTGGGTACGATGCGTGTTTTTTTAACAGATGCTTGGCGGCGAGGTCTAATGTTCTTATCAACTTCGTGTTTAGCTGCCTTTCGGGTTCGATGCCTGTTTGTTTAACAGATGCCTCACGGAGATGTCAGATATTCTCCTCAACTTTGTGTTGAGCCGGCCTTCAGGTTTGATGCTTATTTGTTTAATAGATACCTGACGGCGAGGTCAGTTGTTCTTCTCAATATCCGGTTGAGCCGGCCTTCGGGTTCGATGCCTGTTTGTTTAACAGATGCCTTAAAGCGAGGTCAGATGTTCTTCTCAACTTCGGGTTGAGCCGGCCTTCAGATTCGTTTCCTGTTTGTTTAACAGATGCTTGTCAGTAAGGTCAGATGTTCCTCTCAACTTCGTGTTGAGCCGGCCTTAGGGTTCGATGCTTGTTTGTATAACAGATGCCTAACGGTGAGGTCAGATGTTCCTCTCAACTTGGTGTTGTGTCGGCCTTCAGGTTCGATGCCTGTTTATTTAACAGATGCCTGATGGCGAGGACAGATGTTCTTCTAAACTTCTTGTTGAGCCGGCCTCCGGGTTCGATGCCTTTTTATTTAACAGATGCCTGACGGCGAGGTCAGATGTACTTCTCAACTTCGTGTTGAACTGACCTTCGGGTTTGATGCCTGTTTGTTTAACAGATACCTGACGGTGAGGTAAGATGTTCTTCTCAAATTCAGGTTGAGCCGACCTTCGTGTTCAATGCCTATTTATTTTACAAATTCCTGACAGCGCGGTAAGATATTGTTCTCAACTTTGGGTTGAGCCAGCCTTCGGATTCGATACCGTTTTCTTTAACAGATGCTTGACAGCGAGGTTAAATGTGACTCTCAACTTTGTGTTGAGCCGGCCATCGGGTTCGATGTCTGTTTGTTTAACAGATGCCTGACGGCAAGGTCTAATGTTCTTGTCAACTTCGAGTTGAGCCGCCCTTCGGGTTCGATGCCTGTTTGTTTAATAGATGCCTCACGACGAGGTCAAGTGTTCCTCTCAACTTCGTGTTGAGACGGCCTTCGGGTTCGATGCCTGTTTGTTTAACAGATGCCTCACAGCGAGGTTAGATGTTCTTCTCAACTTCGTTTTGAGCCGGCCTTCGGGTTCGATGCCTGTTTGTTTAACAGATGCCTTAAAGCGAGGTCAGATGTTCTTCTCAACTTCGGGTTGAGCCGGCCTTCGGATTCGATTCCTGTTTGTTTAACAGACGCTTGTCAGTGAGGTCCTATTTTCCTCTCAACTTCGTGTTGATCCGACCTTCGGGTTCGATGCCTGGTTTTTTAACAGATGCCTGACGGCGAGGTCATATGTTCCTCTCAACTTCGTGTTGAGGCGGCCTTAGGGTTCGATGCTTGTTTGTTTAACAGATACCTAACGGCGAGGTCAGATGTTCCTCTCAACTTGGTGTTGTGCCGGCCTTCGGGTTCGATGCCTGTTTATTTAACAGATGCCTGATGGCGAGGTCAGATGTTCTTCTAAACTTATTGTTGAGCCGGCCTCCGGGTTCGATACCTTTTTCTTTAACAGATGCCTGACGGCGAGGTCTAATGTTCTTATCAACTTCGGGTTCGATGACTATTTGTTTAACAGATGCCTCACGGTGATGTCAGATGTTCTTCTCAACGTCGTGTTGAGCCGACCTTCGGGTTCGATGCCTGTTTGTTTAATAGATACCTGACGGCGAGGTCAGATGTTCTTCTCAACTTCCGGTTGAGCCGGCCTTCGGGTTCAATGCCTGTTTGTTTAACATATGCCTTAAAGCGAGGTCAGATGTTCTTCTCAACTCCGGATTGAGCCGACCTTCGGATTTGATTCTTGTTTGTTTAACAGATGCTTGTCAGTAAGGTCAGATGTTCCTCTCAACTTCGTGTTGATCCGGCCTTAGGGTTCGATGCTTGTTTGTATAACAGATGCCTAACTGTGAGGTCAGATGTTCCTCTCAACTTCGTGTTGAGCCGACCTTAGGGTTCAATGCATGTTTGTGTAACAGATGCCTAACGGCAAGGTCAGATGTTCCACTCAACTTCCTGTTGTGCCGGCCTTCGGGTCCGATGCCTGTTTATTTAACAGATGCCTGATGGCGAGGTCAGATGGCCTTCTCAACTTCAAGTTGAGTCGGCCTTTGGGTTCGATGCGTGTTTTTTTAACAGATGCTTGACGGTGAGGTGAAATGTTCTTGTCAACTAAGGGTTGAGACTGCCTTCGGGTTCGATTCCTGTTTGTTTAATAGATGCATGACGCCAAGGTCAGATGTTCTTCTCAACTTCGGGTTGAGTCGGCCTTTGAGTCCGATGCCTGCTTGTTTAAAATATGCCTGACACCGAGGTCAGATGTTCTTCTCAACTACTGGTTGAGCCGCCCTTCGGGTTCAATGCCTGTTTGTTTAACAGATGCATGACGGCAAGGTCAAATGTTCCTCTCAACTTCGTGTTGAGCCAGCTTTCTGGTTCGATGCCTGTTTTTTTAAAAGATGTCTGGCAGCGAGGTCTAATATTCTTATCAACTTCGTGTTTAGCCGCCCTTCGGGTTCAATGCCTGTTTGTTTAACAGATGCCTCACGGCGATGTCAGATGTTCTTCTCAACTTTGTGTTGAGCCGGCCTTTGGGTTCGATGCCTGTTTGTTTACCAGATGCCTTAAAGCAAGGTCATATGTTCTTTTCAACTTCGGGTTGAGTCGGCCTTTGGATTCGATTCCTGTTTGTTTAACAGATGCTTGTCAGTAAGATCAGATGTTCCTCTCAACTTCGTGTTGAACCGACCTTAGGGTTCGATGCTTGTTTGTTTAACAGATGCCTAATGGTGAGGTCAGATATTCCTCTCAACTTAGTGTTGTGCCTGCCTTCGCGTTCGATGTCTGTTTATTTAACAGATGCCTGATGGCGAGGTCAGATGTTCTTCTAAACTTCTTGTTAAGCCGGCCTTCGGGTTCGATGCCTTTTTATTTTACAGATGCCTAAAAGCGTGGTCAGATAAACTTCTCAACTTCGTGTTGAACAGGCCTTCGGGTTTGATGCCTGTTTGTTTAACAGATACCTGACGGTGAGGTAAGATGTTCTTCTCAAATTCAGGTTGAGTAGGCCTTCGTGTTCAATGCCGTTTTTTTAGCAATTGCCTGACAGCACGGTCAGATATTCTTCTCAACTTTGGGTTGAGCCGGCCTTCGGATTCGATGCCTATTTCTTTAACAGATGCTTCACAGCGAAGTCAATTGTAACTCTCAACTTTGTGTTGAGCCGGCCATCGGGTTCGATGCCTGTTTTTTTAACAGATGCTTGACGGTGAGGTCATATGTTCCTCTGAACTTCGTGTTGAGTCGGCCTTCAGGTTCGATGCCTGTTTGTTTAACAGATGCCTTAAAGCGAGATCAGATATTCTTCTCAACATCGAGTTGAGCCGGCCTTCGGATTCAATTCCTGTTTGTTTAACAGACGCATGTCAGTGAGGTCAGATGTTCCTCTCAACTTCGTGTTGAGACGGCCTTCGGGTTCGATGCCTGTTTGTTTAACAGATGCCTGACGGCGAGGTCCGTTGTTTTTCTCAACTACGGGTTGAGACGGCCTTCGGGTTCGATACCTGTTTGTTTAACAGATGCCTCACAGCGAGGTTAGATTTTCTTCTCAACTTCGTTTTGAGCCGGCCTTTGGGTTCGATGCCTGTTTGTTTAACAGATGCCTTAAAGCGAGATCAGATGTTCTTCTCAACATCGGGTTGAGCCGGCTTTCGGATTCAATTCCTGTTTGTTTAACAGACACTTGTCAGTGAGGTCAGATGTTCCTCTCAACTTCGTGTTAAGCCGGCATTCGGGTTCGATCCCTGGTTTTTAATAGATTCCTGATGGCGAGGTCAGATGTTCCTCTCAACTTCGTGTTGAGCCGGCCTTAGGATTCAATGCTTGTTTGTTTAACAGATGCCTAACGGCAAGGTCAGATGTTCCTCTCAACTTGGTGTTGTGCCGCCTTCGGGTTCGATGCCTGTTTATTTAACAGATGCCTGATGGCGAGGTCAGATGTTCTTCTAAACTTCTTGTTGAGCCGGCCTCCGGGTTCGATGCCTTTTTGTTTAATAAATGCCTGACGGCGAGGTCAGATGTACTTCTAAACTTCGTGTAGAACAGGCCTTCGTGTTCAATGTCTGTTTGTTTAACAAATGCCTGACGGCGCAGTTAGATATTCTTCTCAACTTTGGGTTTAGCCGGCCTTCGGATTCGATGCCTATTTGTTTAACATATGCTTGACAACGATGTCAAATGTAACTCACAACTTTGTGTTGAGCCGGCCATCGGGTTCGATGCCTGTTTGATTAACAGATGCATGACGGCGAGGTGTAATGTTCTTGTCAACTTTAGGTTGAGCCGCCCTTCGGGTTCGATGCCTGTTTATTTAACAGATGCCTCACGGCGAGGTCAAATGTTCCTCTCAGCTTCGTGTTGAGATGGCCTTCGGGATCGATGCCTGTTTGTTTAATAGATGCCTGACGGCGAGGTCCGATGTTTTTCACAACTACGGGTTGAGACGACCTTCAGGTTCGATGCCTGTTTGTTTAACAGAGGCCTCAAAGTGAGGTTAGATGTTCTTCTCAACTTCGTTTTGAGCCGGCCTTCGGGTTCGATGCCTGTTTGTTTAACAGATGCCTTAAAGCGAGGTCAAATGTTCTTCTCAACTTTGGGTTGAGCCAGCCTTCGGATTCGATTCCTGTTTGTTTAATTGATGCTTGTCAGTGAGGTCAGATGTTCCTCTCAACTTCGTGTTGAGTCGGCACTCGGGTTCGATGCCTGGTCTTTTAACAGATGCCTGATGACAAGGTCAAATGTTCCTCTCAACTACGTGTTGATCCGGCCTTAGGGTTCGATGCTTGTTTCTTTAACAGATGCCTAACGGCGAGGTCAGATGTTCCTCTCAACTTGGTGTTGTGCCGGCCTTCGGGTTTGATGCCTGTTTATTTAACAGATACCTGACGGTGAGGTAAGATGTTCTTCTCAAATTCAGGTTGAGCCGGCCTTCGTGTTCAATGCCTACTTGTTTAACAAATGCCTGACAGCGCGGTCAGATATTCTTCTCAACTTTAGGTTGAGCCGGCCTTCGGATTTGATGCCTGTTTTTTTAACAGATGTTTGAGAGCGAGGTCAAATGTAACTCTCAACTTTGTGTTGAGCCAGCCATCGGGTTCGATGCCTGTTGTTTTAACAGATGCCTGACGGCGAGGTCTAATGTTCTTGTCCACTTCGGGTTGAGCCGCCCTTCGGGTTCGATGCCTGTTTATTTAACAGATGCCTGACGGCGAGGTCAAATGTTCCTCTCAACTTCGTGTTGAGACGGCCTTCGGGTTCGATGCCTGACGGCGAGGTCCGTTGTTTTTATCAACTACGGGTTGAGACGGCCTTCGGGTTCGATGCCTGTTTGTTTAACAGATGCCTCACAGCGAGGTTAGATGTTCTTCTCAACTTTGTTTTGAGCCGGCCTTCGGGTTCGATGCCTGTTTGTTTAACAGATGCCTTAAAGCGAGATCAGATGTTCTTCTCAACATCGGGTTGAGCCGGCCTTCGGATTCGATTCCTGTTTGTTTAACAGACGCTTGTCAGTGAGGTCAGATGTTCCTCTCAACTTCGTGTTGAGCCGACATTCGGGTTCGATGCCTGGTTTTTTAATAGATGCCTGACGGCGAGGTCAGATGTTCCTCTCAACTTCGTGTTGAGCCGGCCTTAGGGTTCGATGCTTGTTTGTTTAACAGATGCCTAACAGCGAGGTCAGATGTTCCTCTCAACTTGGTATTGTGTCGACCTTCTAGTTCGATGCCTGTTTATTTAACAGATGCCTGATGGTGAGGTCAGATGTTCTTCTAAACTTCTTGTTGAGCCGACCTCCGGGTTCGATGCCTTTTTGTTTAAACGATGCCTGACGGCGAGGTCAGATGTACTTTTCAACTTCGTGTTGAACAGGCCTTCGGATTCGATGCCTGTTTCTTTAACAGATGCTTGACAGTGAGGTCAAATGTAACTCTCAACTTTGTGTTGAGCCGGCCATCGGGTTCGGTGCCTGTTTGTTTAATAGATGCCTGACGACGAGGTCTAATGTTCTTGTCAACTTCGGATTGAGCCGCCCTTCGGGTTTGATGCCTGTTTGTTTAACAGATGCCTCATGGAGAGGTCAATGTTCCTCTCAACTTCGTGTTGAGACGGCATTCGGGTTCGATGCCTGTTTGTTTAACAGATGTCTGACAGCGAGGTCAGATGTTACTCTCTACTTCCTGTTAGCGGGACTTCGTGTTCGAATCCTATTTGTTTAACAGATGCCTGATAACGAGATCTAATGTTGTTATCAACTTCGTGTTGAACCGTCCTTCAGGTTCGATGCCTGTTTGTTTAACAGATGCCTGACAACGAGGTCAGATGTTCTTCTAGAGTTCGGGTTGAGTCGGCGTTCTCGTTTGATGCTTGTTTTTTTGACAGATGCCTGATTGCGAGGTCAGATGTTCTTCCCAACTTCGGGTTGAGCCGGCCATCGGGTTTGATGCCTATTTGTTTAACAGATGCTTGACGGCGAGGTCAGATGTTCCTCTCAACTTCGTGTTGAGCCGGCCTTCGGGTTCGATGCCTGTTTTATTAACAGATGCCTCACGGCGTGGTCTAATGTTCTTATCAACTTCGGGTTTAGCCGCCCTTCGGGATCGATGCCTGTTTGTTTAACAGATGCATCACGGCGATGTCAGATGTTCTTTTCAACTTCGTGTTGAGCCGGCCTTCGGGATCGATGCCTATTTGTTTAATAGATACTTGACGGCAAGGTCAGATGTTCTTTTCAACATCCGGTTGAGCCGGCCTTCAGGTTCGATGCCTGTTTGTTTAACATATGCCTTAATGCGAGGTCAGATGTTCTTCTCAACTTCGGGTTGATTCGGCCTTCAGATTTGATGCCTGTTTGTTTAACAGATGCTTGTCAGCGAGGTCATGTGTTCCTCTCAACTTCGTGTTGAGTCGGCCTTAGGGTTCGATGCTTGTTTGTTTAACAGATGCCTAACAGCAAGGTCAGATGTTCCTCTCAACTTGGTCTTGTACCGGCCTTCGGGTTCGATGCATGTTTATTTAACAGATGCCTGATGGCGAGGTCAGATGTTCGTCTAAACTTTTTGTTGAGCCGGCCTCCGGGTTCAATGCCTTTTTGTTTAACAGATTCCTGAGGGTGAGGTTAGATGTACTTCTCTACTTCGTGTCGAACAGGCCTTCGGGTTTGATGCCTGTTTGTTTAATAGATACCTGACGGTGAGATAAGATGTTCTTCTCAAATTCAGGTTGAGCCTGCCTTCGGATTCGATGTCTGTTTCTTTAACAGATGCTTGAAAACGAGGTCAAATGTAACTCTCAACTTTGTGTTTAGCCGGCAATCGGGTTCGATTCCTGTTTGTTTAAGAGATGCCTGACGGCGAGGTCTAATGTTCTTGTCAACTTCGGGTTGAGCCGCCTTTCGGGTTCGATGCCTGTTTGTTTAACAGATGCCTCACGGCAAGGTCAAATGTTCCTCTGAACTTCATGATGAGACGGCCTTCGGGTTCGATGCCTGTTTGTTTAACAGATGCCTGACGGCGAGGTCCGATGTTTTTCTCAACTACAAGTTGAGACGACCTTCAGATTCGATGCCTGTTTTTTTAACAGATGCCTCACAGCGAGGTTAGATGTTCTTCTCAACATTGTTTTGAGCCGGCCTTCAGGTTCGATGCCTGTTTGTTTAACAGATACCTGATGGCGAGGTCAGATGTTCTTCTCAACTTTGGGTTGACCCGGCCTTCGGGTTCGATGCCTATTTGTTTAACATATTCTTGACAGCAAGGTCAGATGTTCTTCTCAACTTTTGGATGAGCCGGCCATCGGGTTCGATGTCTGTTTGTTTAACATATGCTTGACGGCAAGGTCAGATGTTCCTTTCAACTTCGTATTGAACCGGCCTTCAGATTCGATTCCTGTTTGTTTAACAGATGCCTGACGGTAAGGTCAGATGTTGCTCTCAACTTCTTGTTGAGCGGGACTTCATGTTCGAAGCCTATTTGTTTAACAGATGCCTGACGACGAGGTCTAATGTTCTTATCAACTTCGTGTTGAGCCGTCCTTCGGGTTCGATGCCTGTTTGTTTAACAGATGCCTTACAGCAAGGTCAGATGTTCTTCTAAACTTTGGGGTGAACCGGCCTTCGCATTTGATGCCTGATTGCAAGGTCAGATGTTCTTCTCAACTTTGGGTTGAGCCGGCCTTTGGGTTCGTTGCCTGTATGTTTAACAGATGCCTGGCGGCAAGGTCAGATGTTCCTCTCAACTTCGTGTTGAGTCCGCCTTCAGGTTCGATGCCTGTTTTTTTAACAGATGCTTGATGGCGAGGTATAATGTTCTTATCAACTTTGGGTTTAGCCGCCCTTCGGGTTCGATTCCTTTTTGTTTAACAGATGCCGCACGGTGATGTCAGATGCTCTTCAGAACTTTGTGTTGAGCCGACCTTCTAGTTTGATGCCTATTTTTTTAATAGATACCTGACAGCGAGGTCAAATGTTCTTCTCAACATCCGGTTGATCCGACCTTCGGGTTCGATACCTGTTTGTTTAACAGATACCTTAAAGCGAGGTTAGATGTTCTTCTTAACTTCGGGTTGAGCTGACCTTCGGATTAGATGCCTGTTTGTTTAACAGATGCTTGTCAGTAAGGTCAGATGTTCTTCTAAACTTCTTGTTGAGCCGGCCTCCGGGTTCGATGCCTTTTTGTTTAACAGATACCTGAAGATGAGGTAAGATGTTCTTCTGAAATTCAGGTTGAGCCGACCTTCATGTTCAATGCCTGTTTGTTTAACAAATGCCTGACGGCGCAGTCAGATATTCTTCTCAACTTTGGGTTGAACCGGTCTTCCGATTTGATGCTTGTTTCTTTAACAGATGCTTGACAGCGAGGTCAAATGTAACTCTCAACTTTGTGTTGAGCTGGCCATCGGGTTCGATGCCTTTTTTTAACAGATGCTTGATGGCGAGGTCTAATGTTCTTGTCAACTTCGGGTTGAGTCGACCTTCGGGTTCGATGCCTGTTTGTTTAACAGATACCTCATGGCGAGGTCAAATGTTCCTCTCAACTTCGTGTTGAGACGGCCTTCGGGTTCGATACCTGTTTATTTAACAGATGCCTGACGGCGAAGTCCGATGTTTTTCACAACTACGGGTTGAGACGGCCTTCTGTTTCGATGCCTGTTTGTTTAACAGATGCCTCACAGTGAGGTTAGATGTTCTTCTCAACTTCGTTTTGAGCCGGCCTTCGGGTTCGATGCCTGATTGTTTAATATATACCTGATGGCGAGGTCATATGTTCTTCTCAACTTTAGGTTGAGCCAGCCTTCGGGTTCGATGCCTATTTGTTTAACAGATTCTTGACAGCGAGGTCAGATGTTCATCTCAACTTTTAGTTGAGCCGCCCATCGGTTTCGATGCCTGTTTGTTTAACATATGCTTGACGGCGAGCTCATATGTTCCTCTCAACTTCATATTGATCCGGCCTTTGGATTCGATGCCTGTTTGTTTAACAGATGCCAGACAGCGAGGTCAGATGTTGCTCTCAACTTCCTATTGAACGGTACTTCGTGTTCGAAGCCTATTTGTTTAACAGACGCCTGACGACGAGGTCTAATGTTGTTATCAACTTCGTGTTGAGTCGTCCTTCAGGTTCGATGCCTGTTTGTTTAACAGATGCCTGACAGCGAGGTCAGATGTTCTTCTATACTTTGGGTTGAGCCGGCCTTCACGTTTGATGCATGTTTGTTTAACAGATGCCTGATTGTGAGGTCAGATGTTCTTCTCAACTTCGGGTTGAGCCGACCTTCGGGTTCGATGCCTGTTTGTTTAACAGATGCCTGACGGTGAGGATAGATGTTCCTCTCAACTTCGTGTTGAGCTGGCCTTCGGGTTCGATGCCTGTTTGTTTAACAGATTCTTGACAGCGAGGTCATATGTTCTTCTCAACTTTTGGTTGAGCCGACAATCGAGTTTGATGTCTGTTTGTTTAACATATGCTTGACGGCGAGTTCAGATGTTCCTCTCACTTTCATGTTGAGTCGGCCTTTGGATTCGATGCCTGTTTGTTGAACAGATGCCTGACGTCGAGGTCAGATGTTGCTCTCAACTTCGTGTTGAGTCGGCCTTAGGGTTCGAAGCCTATTTGTTAAACAGATGCCTGACGACGAGGTCTAATGTTCTTATCAACTTCGTGTTGAGCCGTCCTGCGGGTTTCATGCCAGTTTGTTTAAAAGATGCCTGACGGCGAGGTCAGATGTTCTTCTCAAATTCGGGTTGAGCTGGCCTTCGAGTTTGATGCCTATTTGTTTAACAGATGCTTGTCTGCGATGTTAGATGTTCTTCTCAACTTCGGGTAGAGCCGGCCTTCGGGTTCGATGCCTGTTTGTTTAATATATGCTTGACGGAGAGGTAAGATCTTCCTCTCACTTTCGTGTTGAGTCGGCCTCAGATTCGATGCCTATTTGTTGAACAGATGCCTGACGGCGAGGTCAGATGTTGCTCTCAACTTCGTGTTGAATGGGACTTCGTGTTCGAATCCTATTTGTTTAACAGATACCTGACGACGAGGTCTAATGTTCTTATCAACTTCGTGTTGAGCCGTCCTTCGGGTTCGATGCCTGTTTGTTTAACAGATGCCTGACTGCGAGGTCAGATGTTCTTCTCAACTTCGGGTTGAGCCGGCCTTCGGTTTCGATGCCTGTTTGTTTAACATATGCTTGACGGCGAGCTCATATGTTCCTCTCAACTTCATATTGAGCCGGCCTTTGGATTCGATGCCTTTTTGTTTAACAGATGCCAGACAGCGAGGTCAGATGTTTCTCTCAACTTCCTGTTGAGCGGGACTTCGTGTTCGAAGCCTATTTGTTTAACAGACGCCTGACGACGAGGTCTAATGTTGTTATCAACTTCGTGTTGAGTCGTCCATCAGGTTCGATGCCTGTTTGTTTAACAGATGCCTAATAGCGAGGTCAGATGTTCTTCTATACTTTGGGTTGAGCCGGCCTTCGCGTTTGATGCCTGTTTGTTTAACATATGCCTGATTGTGAGGTCAGATGTTCTTCTCAACTTCGAGTTGAGCCGACCTTCGGGTTCGATGCCTGTTTGTTTAACAGATGCCTGACGGTGAGGATAGATGTTCCTCTCAACTTCGTGTTGAGCCGGCCTTCGGGTTCGATGCCTGTTTGTTTAACAGATACCTGATGGCGAGGTCAGATGTTCTTCTCAACATCGCGTTCAGCCGGCCTTCGGGTTCGATGCCTGTTTGTTTAACAGATTCTTGACAGCAAGGTCATATGTTCTTCTCAACTTTTGGTTGAGCCGGTCATCGAGTTTGATGTCTGTTTGTTTAACATATGCTTGACGGCGAGTTCAGATGTTCCTCTCACTTTCATGTTGAGTCGGCCTTTGGATTCGATGCCTGTTTGTTGAACAGATGCCTGGCGTCGAGGTCAGATGTTGCTCTCAACTTCGTGTTGAGTCGGCCTTAGGGTTCGAAGCCTATTTGTTAAACAGATGCCTGACGACGAGGTCTAATGTTCTTATCAACTTCGTGTTGAGCCGTCCTGCGGGTTTGATGCCTGTTTGTTTAAAAGATGCCTGACGGCAAGGTCAGATGTTCTTCTCAACTTCGGGTTGAGCTGGCCTTCGAGTTCGATGCCTGTTTGTTTAACAGATGCTTGTCTGCAAGGTCAGATGTTCTTCTCAACTTCGGGTCGAGCCGGCCTTCGGGTTCGATGCCTATTTGTTTAATATATGCTTGAAGGAGAGGTAAGATCTTCCTCTCACTTTCGTGTTGAGTCGGCCTCAGATTCGATGTCTGTTTGTTGAACAGATGCCTGACGGCGAGGTCAGATGTTGCTCTCAACTTCGTGTTGAATGGGACTTCGTGTTCGAATCCTATTTGTTTAACAGATACCTGACGACGAGGTCTAATGTTCTTATCAACTTCGTGTTGAGTCGTCCTTCGGGTTCGATGCTTGTTTGTTTAACAGATGCCTGACTGCGAGGTCAGATGTTCTTCTCAACTTCGAGTTGAGCCGGCCTTCGGGTTCGATGCCTGTTTGTTTAACAGATGCTTGATGGCGAGGTCATATGTTCCTCTCAACTTCGTGTTGAGCCGGCCTTCGGGTTCGATGCCTATTTGTTTAATAGATACCTAATGGCGGTGTCAGATGTTCTTCTCAACTTCTGGTTGAGCCGACCTTTGCGTTTGATGCCTGTTTGTTTAACAGATGCCTGACGGTAAGGTCAGATGTTCCTCTCAACTTCGGGTTAAGCCGGCCTTCGGATTCAATGCGTGTTTGTTTAACAGATGCCTGACAGCGAGGTCAGATGTTCTTCTCAACTTCGGGTTGAGCCGCCCTTCTGGTTCAACGACAAGGTCAAATGTTTCTCTTAGCTTCGTGTTGGGTTGTATGATTACGTGTTGGGTTGTGTTTATTTATCGCATTTTATTTCCCGCACTTTATTTTCAGTATGATATGATTATCTGTGCTGTTGTGGGAGGGGCATTCTGATGAGTGAGAAGCCAGACCCAGGCTTGAGTGAACATAGCATTAGTTGTGGAAATTAGTGGGTGCGTGCTTGCTTGGCAGGCACTAGTGTCTCATGAAATCCACGCTCAGACGAGGTTCTCCCGGTTGGCTTCTCTTTCAACCCTTTGGGTTGAGACGGTTGTTGGTTTGGAGGATTGTCGACTCTGAGGACCGATCATTTGTGATTCAGCCGAGTGAGGCCGCTTCATGAGCTGGTAATGCCACACCTTCTGGGTATCGTATCACCCCTCTTGAATGTCTGTGATGCTGATGAACGCATAGGATGCCGAACTTGAGTCAGTTTAGGTCCATACCTGTGAGCAGGGTCGGGTTTATTGCAGGAAACTTTGACCTTCAGACTACCTGGTTTTCTTGACAGCGAATCAATTTTGTTGGTACCGGAGGTTCTCATCATCGGATATATGATTGTTCTTGACAGAGCAGAGCTTTGGTCCTGTATTAGAGGACCTTATATTCAGAGATGGGTATTTGTTCTTGACAGAGCAGGTTTTTGATTGGGGTCTGAGGACCTCATTTGCAGACAGATGTTTGTTCTTGACAGAGCAGAGTTTTGGTCCTGTATCAGAGGTCCTTATTATCAGATGTTTGTTCTTGACAAAGCAGGTTTTTGGTCTTGTATCAGAGGTCCTTATTATCAGACGTGTGTTCTTGACAGAGCAAATTTCTTGGTCTTGTATCAGAGGTCCTTATTATCAGACGTTTGTTCTTGACAGAATTATGGTCCTATGTATATGGCCCTATCAGATGGTTGTTCTTGACAGAGCAGATTTGTGGTCTGATACCCGGGTTTTCTTATTATCAGATATAGTGGTTGTTCTTGATAGAGCAGGATTATGGTTTTGTTGATACAGAATCTCCATAACACAGTTGCCTTGATCTCCTGCTGCATGATTGCATTTTACATTATTTTGCATACTCATTTACATTTCATTAACGTGTGTCTGTGTTGCAGGTACCGTTTTCCCCGATCCAGGATTTCTTGCCTCCTATTGTATTGTTATGGGTTCTCTGAGGAAGACCGTGGCTTACAAGTTCCCTGCCCTTGATGTGGTTCGGCTGACCGGTTTGATTGCTTTAGCAGATGAGTCTGTGAGGGATGAGTTCAGAAAGTCTTACGGCAAATTGCTCAGTTTGGTTCGTAAACCCTCTGCGTTTAAGTTGAATGGGTTACACGCTCTGCTGCAGTTCTACGATCCTCCGCTGAGATGCTTCACTTTCCAGGATTTTGTTCTCGCACCCACACTGGAGGAATATGCTGATTTGTTAGGTGTGCCTATCAAGAGGCAGATGCCTTTTGTGCATATGGATGCTGAGCCTGATCTGGCTAGTCTAGCTCCTTCACTTCATCTGGATGCCTCCGAATTGGTATTGTCTAGTTGGAACAAGGCTCCCGATTTCTCCTTGCAGTTCCTAGTGGGTAAAGCTCAGCAGTGCGCCAAAGACGGATGTTGGGCCGTGTTCAACGCCATCCTCGCTCTGTGCATATATGGCATCATTTTGTTCCCTAATATGCCCGACTTTGTAGACTTCGACGCATTTCATATCTTTGCATCAGGGAATCCAGTCCCTACCTTGATAGGAGATGTCTACCATTCCATCCACTACAAAAACGAGAACAGAAGGGGCAAGAATGTCTCATGCTGTGTACCCTTGCTTTATAAATGGCTTGATAGTCATCTGCCCAAGAGGGGTCCCTTTGTTTCGTCTGCAGCCACAGCTAAGTGGTCCGAGCGTCTGATGAGTTTATCTGCAGAGGATATTGACTGGTTTGACAGAGATAGGCTGGGTACTGAGATTATCTTCAGCTGCAGCGGGTTTCCAAATGTGCCTTTGATAGGCAGGAAGGGTTGTATCAATTATAACCCATCTTTGCTAGTCCGACAGTTTGTGTATGCTTTGAGAGCTCCGCCAAAGGATGAAGAGGTGCAGGAATCTCTGTACCTCACTGGTCTTCTAGAGGGGGATCTGTTATCTAAGCTTCAACGCGCTTGGAATGGCATCAGTAAGAAGGGAAAACCATTGCTGGGGAGAAGCAATAATCAAGCCTACCCTCCGTATGTGACTTGGATCAGAGCCAGAGCAGATGCTATAGGGATGCCGTTTCTTCCTGCCAAGCCAGAAAGCCCTCCAATGATTGAAGAGCCTATTATTCTGCCCATTCAGCAGCATAATCAGGTGTTAGCTGAGAGAGATGAATTGAAGCGGGCAAATGAGGAACTGGAGAAAGAATTGGATCAGCTCCGAAGCGAGAGGAACGAAGCCGTTCATTCTTTCAAAAGGCAAACAGAGCTGGTGAACCAGCTAGGTACAGACCTGACTAAGCAGATAGCCGAGCGTGAACGCATGGGTCAAGACTTCAAAGCTGTCAACGACGTACTGGCTATGAAGAAGCAACACTTGGATGAAGCGTATCGGAGGATATCCAAGTTCAACCAGCACTGGAAGGCCTCCCTAGCCACCAGGAAAGAGCGGGAGGATAAGCTGATGCTACAGATTTCCAAGCTGAAAGCCCAGGTGAAGGCTAATGAGAAGAGGTTTGATGAAGAAACCGCTCGCAGATACACCGTCGAAGGCTAGCTCAACAGAGCTCTCGCTAACCTGAAGGAGCGCAAACTGACGTTTGAATCCAAGAAGCGGAAGTTAGAAGATTGTTTCGGCGAAGGAGCATGGGAAGATTCGGTCGAAGGTCTTCAGTACACCATTGTGCAAAGGGAATTACTCGTCGAAGGGTTACTCACTCTGGCTGATCATCCAGAAACGAAGGAGTTATTAGAAGAGTATCGCGCCTGTGGCCATGCTTGACTATTTGTATTCCTTTTGTTTTGATCATTATTGTATGCTGACCATCACCAGACTTGTTGGCTGAGGTCACGCTATTGATTCATCTTGTACTCGCTGATGTTGTGTACTGCCTTGATGGGCTTTCTTTATATATGAGATCGTTATTTCCATGACTGGACTCGGACTTCTTATTATTATCAACACTGGCACTCAGGCACTAGGATCGGGGGAGATCTCCCTAACACACAGACACACGTTTGCATTTGCATGAAGCATTTGCATAACGAGCACTTTGTCGTTTTTTCCTAACCCTTTTGTATTGACAGGTTGTTTCAGGTGGTTCTAGGATTGATCAGAGACCTATTCACCGCTATCCGACTAGAGCTAATCAAACCAGAATCATGGAGCAAGTGCAAACTGATGTTCAGGAACTCCGCGAAAGAATGGATCGCTTCATGGAGCTCATGCAAGCGGTCTCCAATGGCCAGGATCAGCTTAGAACCTTGGTTCAGCCTCTGATTTCAAGGGTCGACAATAATGGCGTGCTCCATGGGGGGACTGTGCCTACTCCTCCACCAGTGGAAACTCCGCAGAATGGCGTCCCCGTGATCGGGGGAAATGGCAGTGCCAACAGCAATGTGATGGCCAACATGGGACTCAATACGACGGGCGTCGGTAATGGGAGTCTGGGAGCTAATGTCAATGTTGGGCTGGGCAACGGTAACGCAGGTGTTGGGAATCTGTTCGGGCCTCAGTCGTGGTTAGAAGATCGTCAGGACGATGTGTTCTCACAGAGAGGTGCTGAAGGGGAGCTGAATGCTGAAGCACGTCTAAGGTTCAAGGCACTTGAAGATAAGATGAGAGATATCAAGAACCAGAACACCCTGGGCGTTGATATGTCCAAGTTGGGACTGATTGCTGATTTCAAGGTACCTCCCAAGTTCAAGGTACCTGACTTTGAGAAGTACAAGGGCACCACTTGCCCTCGTGTCCACCTGAGATCATACTACAGAAAAATGTTCGCTCATTCTGAGGACGAGAAGTTGTTGATGCACTTCTTTCAAGACAGTCTTTCCGAACCATCCCTCGAATGGTACATGAGTCTGGAGCCCACTAGTGTGCGCACGTGGAAGGACCTTGCTGAAGCATTTGTACACCACTACCAATACAACAGCGACTTGGCCCCGAACCGAGTCCAACTGCAGAATCTGTCGCAGAGGAACAATGAAGGGTTTAAGGAATACGCCCAGCGGTGGCATGAGTTGGCAGCCAGGGTTCAGCCGCCGATGGTTGAATGTGAGCTCGTGCAGATGTTCGTAGCCACCCTCCCAGGGGTTTACTATGAGAAGTTGGTCAGCGGTATGTCTGGAACATTCTCAGATCTCATTATCACGGGTGAGCACATCGAAAATGGGATCAAACTCGGGAAAATTCAAGGTGATTTATCCTCAGCTGGAGGCGGAAAGAAACCTTATAGTGGCAAAAGACGAGAAGGAGAAGCGAGCACTGTGACCAACGCACAAAGGAAGGGTAAAGGTCCTCACCAGCAGGTGGCCAGTATAACTATCCTGGCAGTTCAACAGCCACAGCAGCAGTAGCAGCAGCAACCAAATCAACAAGGGTACAGAAAATATCAGAATCGGGCACCTTTGTCGAGCCGTCACCTCGAGACACCGCCCATGTCGTACGCGCAACTCTTGCAGACTTTGCTTCAGCTACAGTTGATCCAGAAGAGAACGCTGGCTCCCTTGACAGGGGCACCTCCTCCAGGTTATGACGCAAATGCAACTTGTGAGTTTCACTCAGGGGCACCCGGCCACACAATAGAGAATTGCAAAGCCTTCAAGCACAAGGTGCAGGACATGGTGGATGCCAAGATCATCAACTTCTCGGATAATGTGCCAAATGTCACAAAGAATCCTATGCCGAATCATAGGGGAGGTGGAGTGAACGCCATTATCGAAGACGAGAGTTTGGATTTGTTGACTGACGTCAGAGATCTGAAGACACCGCTTAGCTTCGTTAAAGTTAAGCTGATGAAAAGAGGTTTCTTCCCAGGTTGTGGAGAGCTGTGTATGGACTGTGCCACACGTTCTGATGGATGTGAACAGTTGGTAGAAGGAATTCAAAGTCTGATGACTTAAGGGATTTTACAGTTTAGCCGGAGGGCTGAAAGCGGATTGGGAGAGGTAGTGCTGAAGCAAGATGATGAGGTTGCCACCATCACCATCCCTCGCCAGACGATAACTATTTCTGCGCCCAGGCCGCCCACAATTACCATCACCAGAGCTGGGCCGATACCGTTCAAAAGCACTAACGCCGTCCCATGGCATTACGGGGCTGAAGTCTACTGCAACGGACAGAAGTTGGAGCTAGAACCGTTTGGGTCGACTGTGGAGAACCTTGCGGGAATCAGTGGTATTACTCGCAGCGGAAGAGTGTTTGCACCACCAGAGGTCGTGGCAGATAGAGCAGTCAGAGCTGATGCGGCTGATAAAGGTAAAAGTAAAGTCGTTGAAGAGATCCCACGTGGGGCAGAAAAAGACTTGCTTGTTAAAGATGCCGAGGAGTTTATGCGGTTGATTAAAAAGAGTGACTACAAGATTGTGGATCATCTCCATCAGACGCCCTCGAAGATTTCCATTCTGAACTTGTTGTTGTGTTCTGAAGCACACCGCAACGCACTGCTGAAGGTGTTGAACGCCACATATGTACCGCAGGAAATATCGGTAAATCAGCTAGAAGAGGTCGTAGCCCACGTAAATGCTTGAAATGGGTTAGGGTTCACTGATTTAGAGCTGACGCCGAAAGGGAGGAACCACAATAGCGCTCTGCATATCTCGATAGAGTGTAGGGGAACGATTATGTCGCACGTGTTGGTGGACACAGGTTCGTCACTTAATGTTCTTCCGAAGAAGGCATTAATGAAGTTGGATACTCGTGGAGTGATTTGCACACCCAGTGATCTGGTTGTGAAGGCGTTCGATGGAACCAAACGCCACGTTTTCGGGGAGGTGACCCTGCCAATCCAAGTTGGTCCGGAAACGTTCGACGCGGTCTTTTATATTATGGACATCATGCCTGCCTACAGCTGTCTCTTGGGCCGGCCGTGGATCCATGTTGCTGGTGCCGTGACCTCCACGTTGCACCAGAAACTCAAATATGCCGTCGGGGGTAGCATCGTAACCGTGTGTGGCGAGGAAGACATAATGGTGAGCCATTTGTCGTCCTTCAAGTATGTTGAGATGGATGGAGAAATCCATGAGACTCTATGCCAAGCGTTCGAAGCTGTCAAAGTGAAGACGTAGCTCCTGTAGTCACGGAAAAGCCAGAGATGACTCTCTCCTCATTCAAGGAAGCTCCTGGCGTCACCATCTCCTGAAGCGGCCTCACTTAGCTGAATCCCAAATTATCGGTCCCTAGAGTCGACAACCCTCCAAACACACAACCCCTCAGGCTCAAAGGGCCGGAAAAGAAGTCAACCGGGAGAACCTCGTCTGAGCGTGGATTTCATGAGACACTAGTACCTGCAAAGCAAGCACGCGCCCACTAATTTCCACAACTAATGCTAGGTACACTTAAGCCTGGGTCTGGCTTCTCACTCATCAGAATGCCCCTCCCACAACAACACAGATAATCATATCATACTGAAAATAAAGTGTGGGAAATAAAATGTGATAAATAAACACAACCCAACAAGTAATCATACAAGCGCTAGGATTGACTCTCGCAGGGGATGTTGGATCCCCAGATTGACTCGCCTAAGGGACGTCGGATCCCTAGGAAACTATCAAGTCCCCGGCAGAGTCGCCAGCTGTCACTACCGCAAAAATAAGGTGCCGGCAAAACAGAAGAGTCGCCACCTTTCGTTATTTATCCCTCAGAGCGGGAAAGGAAAAGATCAGAAAAACCTGACGAAAGGGTATAAGACAAGGTCATCGCAACCATTGTCTGGGTTCGGGAGTCGGTTACACAAGGGGAAGGTATTAACACCCCTCACGTCCATCGTACTCGATGGGATCCACGCTTGTTATGTTTATCTGACAGGTTGGTTTTATCTATCTACCTATCAAGGCTGGCTTAAAAAGAAAGAAAATGACTCGGCAAAGCGTCACACTTTATGCCTACGTATTCTCATCAGAGAATGAGAAATCAGAGTCAACGTAGTTCGACTAACTACGGGTTACGGGGAAGGTGGCTCGCCAATACGTCAATATTGTGCCAACGTACTCTCAACAGGTATGAGAGATCAGAGCTTACATAGTTCGGGATAATACGAATTACGGGGATTCAGATTCATCTGTTTTTATCGAGTAGGGTTAACAAACAATTCCAGCAGTTTGGCGTACGCAGCTCGACCTTTGGAGGCTTAGGCGTTATCGTTCGCGGTAGAACTAGGAGTTAACGACACTCTTTTCTTCAGAAAAGCTTCCTTTGAATTATGGACCCATAGGGCAAAAAGGTTTGAAGTTTGCTTTCTGTCTTTTACGGAAGAACTGTCTTTTATGGATGTTTGCAACTAATATCGCACTAGAGACTATGACCTGAGAGTGAATGCGTCGCATGTCACCCAAAGGGTGCCATACTAAACATCCAAGCTGTCGAAAAGAAACTCTCTGACAACCCTTTCTCAGATAGCTTAAGGCTCATAACGTACGACATCAGTTAACCTTTATTACTGTATTTTAATTTGTTTTGAGATGAGAAGAGAGAACGAACTGGTTCAACTAAGGGGAGACTATCAAGTCTTAATGTTGTCATGCCAAGGATTCATCCTATGGTCGAGGTTTGAAACAGGGATCTCCTAGAAGTTATCATGCATAGGTTTCAACCTAAAGTTCTAATCATCACTTCCTTATCAAAGGAAGTGAAATTCCTAGGGGATCATGTCAATGAGATACAGAAATAGATAAAGCATCAACTTAAACAGTAAACAGTAAACAGTACAGGAAACAACTGTAAAATGCATGCAATGCAAGTGAGGGAGGAAATGTGTGTGGGGCATCAGCCTCCACAAGCTCATCTCAACCTCAAGCCAGATATGAATAACTGTAATCATACAGAAGAAATGAAATAAAATTCCATCAAGCAAATCACAAATCACCTAGGCAAGGGAGCAGGGCTCTACCGAATACCCGCAAGCAAAGCCACACAGTAAAAATACAAGCAGAGGGAGCAGCTCAACCTCTAGTGCAATCATGCTCCTAGCTTAAATCAATCTAAATATGAACTTATTCTAATGCATCAAGCAAATCAAACAAGTCACATCAATACATTTGCACAGCAAGCAAACAGACAGGAAAGAAAGCAAATCAACAACTTCCACAGCCTCACAGCTAAACTATCCTCTGACAGCAGTTCAGTCCTCAGTCTGCAACTGCTCTTCAAGGCTATCATCTTCAACAGCAAATATCAACTTGCTTCTTCAAGATTTTAACACAAGTATCAACTTGTTCTCCAACTTTAAGCTTCAACTCTTCCTTCAATCTCCACTGGATATTCTTCACAAGTGTCAACTTGTTCTTCCTGGTCTTCAAGCTTCAGCTCTAAGGGCAGCCTTCAAGTACAGAGAAGTAGCAACTTCTAGCGTCTTCAATCTTCTAACAAGGAACTCCATCCTATAGCAAGGGAGAAAGATTCATCTAACAAGAGCAAGGTTTGGATAGTGGAAAGCAAAGTGAAGACCAAAGGTCACCACTAAGCACTCCATCATCAGAGCAAGGAACCCTCAAAGGTTCTACCAACTTGTGAAGAGCCACACATCCTACCAAAGGAGGGATGAGGCCTTCACAAGGGGACCTTATATCATAGGGAAGAATGGAAGTGATCAACACCTTCCATGTTTATGAAAGAAGAGGATCTATCTAGAAGCTCTGCTTACAAACCTTAATCTTAACACCGAAACAAAACTACACCAAAAGAAGGGAAAACTTCACATCCAATCTTCTTCAAGCATTCCTCAGCAGCCCACACATGTCTTCAACATCAGCCAAGAGCAAGAGAGGCAAAACCCTAATCTAAGGGAACTAAAGAAGTCATTCTAGTTGAATTAGCAAGTTAGGATCACCTAAAACCTAGTACTAAAGTTAATCTTAACTAAAATACTAAAACTAATTGTAAATTCCTACAAAAATAACTATGGGAACCTAAGTCAATCATGAATCTACCATATAAAATCCAGAGGTTGAATCATCCACAAAGTCCTAGAAATAAATCCTAAATCATAAGGTACTAAGCTTAAACCCTAAAACTAGAGCACCTAAAGTTCCAACCTAAAACCACTACCTAATTTCATCAAAAAAATGTGAGAAAAATCTAAGGGGAACATACATATCCAAACTAATCACACACAAAAAATCATCTCAAGAATCATCATCAAATGATCACACAAAATTCAGCAAAACAAGGTATCAACCATAATGAATTTAATATCAATTAAAATGCAAAAAATGCAATTAAAATCACAAATGCATGAATTCCTAATTTTTCAATTTCTTAAAATTCTAGACTCATTCATGAGTTAGGGGGAAAAAACTTGGAATTAATTGAGTTAACTTCCTATTTTTTATGAATTATTTTCAAACCTATATGAAATGATGAAAATAAAAGAAATAAGAAGAAAATAATAAAAGGTGTGGATATCACTCAGCTAACCAAGCCCAAACCATTTCAATTAATGAAACGGTGCGTTTCACTTAGAAATCTCTCTTCATAGTTGAGAGCAAATTGTGGCCGTGTATCCCTTGCCTAAGTCAATTGTCAAACCTTCAACTGATGGTCCATGTTCATCGTCCCCAATTCAAACTGAGATGGAGGGAGTTCTCAGACGGTGGCCTGAGCTGCAGCGCCACCGTCTTCTCCAGTGAGGTGCTCTTCTCAGGTCATCAAAAATGACAAAACAAATCATCATCTTGCTCAATTTTTCATCCTGATCACGAATCCATCATATAAATTCCCTAATTCTTTCTCTATCTCAAAACACGATATCAATTTCAGAAATCCACCAAATCTTGATCATCATGATTCTGAAAATTAATGACACTAATGTAATCCTCACTCTTCACTGATCAATTTTCACCATCCAATCATGAATAACACTCCAAGAATCATGAGAAATCCATCTCAACAGAAGTTGCACAACACCTAGCATTGTCTCTAACCGTGTAATTAACCATCCTAAATCCATCTATATCAATAGGGGAACCTAACCACATGCTTCTAGTTCATTGAAAACACATAATTAGAGAGAAATTTCAAGAAGTTAAAACCTGTGTTTGAGCTTGTACCAGATGCACTTCTTGCTCGATTCAACCTTCAAGATGATGCAGATTCACTCTAAATCACCTTCCAAAGCTAATGCAATCTTCAATTTCCCTTGGATTGGCCTTGAACTCAGAATACGATTTCAACTTGCAGCTGTGAAACTTCAACCTCACTCTTTGCTTCAGGGATCAATCTTCACCAAAAAAATGGCTGAACACACTCTAATGTTTATATAGAACTCATTGGAAATGTCTAGAAAGTTCTATAACCTTCCATAGGAGATTTTGCAATTTCAATTTCTCCTTCAAAGTCTCATGTGCACAGTCATGATTCTGGCCCTCTTTGGGCATGAAAATGCTTGCAATCATCATCTCATGAGATATTGGATTAGTTTGTTATGTTAATTTCCTTGTTTGCAAGCCAATGGTGTGAGTTTGATGTGTTGCTTCATCATGAAGAAACAACATGAAATGGTATGAAAATGGACTCAAGCCAAAATTCCAACATCGCCAAAGTTCCTAAAATTACTTTCCCATTCAAAATGACCTATTATTTTGCCTTGTTTGGACACAAAATGAATTATTTCAATTTTTGGTCATTAAATGCCTTTAATTCTTCTTTTTTCAGAAATTCCTCAAACCACATCCTTCCTTGAGCCATTTCAATGTCTCCTTGATGCATGGTCAAGGTTAAAACCCCATTTTGAGCAACTTTCTAGTTGAATAAAATTTCATTTGAGGTCTCTAAGTTAGTGAAAATGACCTATGATCATAAATGACCTATAATCACAAATACCCAAAATACCCTTGACTTGTCAAAGCCATAACTTGAGTTCTACAAATCCTATCAAGGACTTCTAGTACTCTATGGAAAGCTAATAGGATAAGGAACAACGTTCATGTTGACCAAAAGTTCATATGAATCATCCTTCTAGGGCAAACGTTTCATGCAAGTTGGGTAACTTTCAAGCTCCAAATTCACATACCTCAGAGGACTTGTAACTTGTCAAAGCCATAACTTGAGTTCTACAAATCCTATCAAGAAATTCTAGTACTAAAATTAAATCTAAGACCATGCTCCACAACAATCATGTTGGGGGTAAGATGAGATGACAATCACATCTTGAGCTAAATTGCCTTGAAGATAGGGGTCCAACTAGGGGATTTTACACTGTCAAGCCTTAGAAACCCTAGCTTGAAACTTCTCAAACTCTTCAATCATGATGAGTTAACCTTGGAATCATCCTTATAACATCTCAATGTATCAATCCATGATCACCTGGCCCTTGAATTAGGTCTCAACCTCTTTCAAATCCTCAGTTAACTTAGGGTTGACCCAGTCAAACCCTAATTGCACCACTCATGGCTGAGCCTTTTCAATCTTACACAATGACCTGTCTAGGCCTCAAAGTGATATTCAACACTTCTCATGAGCTCTCTCAAGACCTCAAGTCTAACTTCATGGCTTCAGAATCATCTGATGACTTCCCACAACTCTCAAGCTAGGAGACACACCCTCTTGGCTTCAATCACTCTCTCTGAGGATCTTTTAACTTCTCTGACAAGGATATCAACCCTTGAACACCTAAATAACCTTCTTAGCTTAGCTTAATAGTATTGTATAGCTTTTGATTAGTAATCATACCTCTTGATCTCCTGCATACATGTCAATGAAATGCAAATGATAATGCTAATGTGAATGAAATGAAACATAAGCTGGGTAAAGAAATGTTGGGCAAATTTTAGGGTGCAACAACTGCCCCTATTCAAACGGCTTGGACCTGACTGGGTGAGAAGAGAACGACTCTCAAACAATTAAGGTACGAGACGGTTGAATACCAACAAACCCGGAAATTTGCCAACTGCATAAGTACACGGTACTCTGATGGGAACAAATCTTCGGAAACTGAAATAATAGTTGCACGGCAACTAGCTGGAGAAATACTGATCTGAACCTCCGTCAGGATGATTCTCTGATTTATCCGATATCATTACGTCCTCAAATCATCGAGGAATCACTGGGTACACGGTAGCTGGTGATTTATCGACCGTACGGGTAAACGGTACTCCGATTGGCCGGAATATCTTCAAAACCGAGCATGACAGTTGCACGGCAACTCTGCTGGGGAACTTGTCACACGGTAACTGGTGAAGGGTCTAATCTCAAACCTCCGTCAGGATGATCATCTGATTTTGCTGTAGATCTTCGTCCTCAAGTCATTAAGGGATCATCGGTTACACGGTAACGGGTAATGGATGGTTGATCACGCCGTCAGGCGTTCTGCGTCGTAGCAGAAGAATTCCTTATCGTCGCCTATGGACTCATCATGTCACTAGGCACATCGACAACATCTTCGTTGGACTTCATTCGTAAGTCAATAAGGGATCACCGGTTATTCGGGAACTGGTGAATGGCTACTTTCAAATCTCCGTCAGGATGATCATCAGATTTCACTGCAGCTTCTTCCTCAAGTCATTAAGGGATCACTGGTCACTCGGTAACCGGTGATACATAACTGGTATTGTCGTCAGGCATTCTGCGACACTGCGGCAGAAGAATTCCTCGGGACTCATCAGGTCATTTAGGAACTTTTTAACAATCAAGTTAATCATGCCATCAGGCATTCACAGAAACTTTCGGGCGTCAGCCGGACTTCGTCAGTAAGTCTGAAAATAGAATCCTCGGTCAATCATGAACCAAATAGGGATATCCAAATTTCTGCCATCAGGCACTCCGCATCAGCTGAGGGAACTGCATTGACATAACAGTTGGACTTCATCAGTAAGTCTTCAAATGAGATCCTTAATCAATCAGGAGCTAATAAGGATATACAATCTTTCACCGTCAGGCACCCTGCGTTAGCTAGGCAAACTGCTTCGACATCGCAGTTGGACTTCATCAGTAAGTCTGGGGTTTTGGCACCGCTTCCAGACTTCAACCATCAAGTCTTCAAGGAGATTTCAACTTCGCTATTCAAAAACCTGTCGGGGATGACACATCTCCGCTGGGGATTCTGGAGAACTATCAAGTAACTCTGCTTCGGAGATCCAGAAATCATTCTGGATGAATCAACTCTGTTGAGGACTTCAAGAATCATCTTGGACAAATAACTCCGTCGGAGACTTCAAGAATCATCCTGAACCAATAACTCTGCTGGAGATTTCAGGAATCATCCTGAGCAAACACTCTGCCGGGGACTCTAAGCATCAACTTGAGAAACCCTCTCTGGCGACTTCACTGGGGATTTTAAGAATCATCTTAAGCAAACAACTTCGCTGGAGAATTCAAGAATCATCTTGGGCAAGCGACTTTGCTGGGGAATACCTGCAAAACAAGAACGGTAACAACCTAGCTCATGTTTCATATGCATATGTTTGACAATGGCGCAATGCTCCACATGGTGGAAATGCTACGCGCTTAGGGTAAATGATATGCAATCATGCAAAATGCTATGACCCCATCAGCAAAATAAATGTTGAAGGGAAGATCCTCCTGTCAAGGAGAAAGAACCACTCTGGTGGAGAGGAGGAATCATCCGACCAAGGAGAAGAAGTCACGCCAATCTCAATTGGCCTCCGCCTGGGGAACTGAACTTCATTCGACTGTTGTAGGGGAACACAGTTCTACGAGAACCTGAACCCGCTCAACCGGGTGTACGAACCACAAACTGCTGAGGGAAACGATGTCAATCGCAGAAATAAACTGCACGACCTTCGTGGCAAAACTTTCCGGGAGATAACGACTCCGTTGGGGAAATACAGCATCAGCTATTCAACACTCTACTGGGGTAAACCAATCATGGCCCGAACGGCTTCCAAGGACTCGGCTCTCTTGGGGATTTGCAAACTCGGCTGGGGAAGGAGGAATCATCCTGCTTGCTGGGGAGAGTACAACTCTGTGGGGAATTTCAATTCCGCTGGAGACTTCAGTCTGGATTACCGGATGCTGAACACTTGCGAGTGTTCTTCTACGAGAACTGCACTTTGACCAGTGTTGGGGAATGAACGTACACTTCAGTGTATGATTTAGCTGGGGAAATGATGATCCCTCAAGATACATCTGGTTGGGGGAGAGAATCTTCTCTGCTTGAGGAGACATATCAATGCTTACGATCTCATGTTCAGACTCCGTGGGGAGATGCTGTTGAACTTGCTGGAGAAGAAGGAATCATCCTGCTTGGGAACGCATACGGCGTACTATCTGGAATATGCTATACCTGCAACAACACAAACAAACAGACAAGATACCCTTCTCAAAGGGACCTATCAAGGTTATCATCTTGTGACAATGTTCAAGTGATTCATTATTTCAACATTCGGTGGCCTAGGCCAGTAAGTTTATATATGCGCATTTTATCAAAAACATCGGCGTTCTTTTTCGCAAACAAAACAAATAGATGCTAAACAGACAAACAGGATTGCTGAATAGTATATATTTTATTGATGATGAACCCCTGAATGGGTGAAAATGTTTTACAACAGATGCAAGCTCCTGGAATGAAGAAGTTGCGCAAATATAAAAACATAAATATACATCAGTATATATACAAATGTCGGCAATGAGGCGTAGATGAACACCATGAGTTGATCCCTCTATGACCCACTCGACTTCGATACTTCTCCAACGCTTCAGCTTCAGAAGAGATTGATTCAGATAAACGGCCCTCAGGTCTTCCAAACCACTAAACAAATATAGTCCACACGCGGAACACAGTAATTTGCTTTTTCAAATCCCTAACTTTTGCCTGAATCGCCCTTCCGGGTTTTCGATTCACCGGGATACCCTTTTTTGCCAAAGTCGCCCTTCCAGGTTTTCGACTTTGCGGGTGTACATTCTTTCCTTTTATATCCCTAATTTTTGCCCGAACCTTTTCCTTTTTTATGGTTCTCCAGGATGCCCCATTTTTGCCTGGATATTCTTTTTCTTTCCAGCGGGTCATTTTTAAGCAAAGTATTTTTTAACTGCGTCCGCATTCACCGGGGATGCAAAATCTTCGCCATCCATCGTGGATAACAACAAGGCTCCTCCCGAGAAGACCTTGCTGACGACGTACGGACCTTCGTAATTGGGAGTCCACTTGCCCCGGTGATCAGAGTGTGAAGGAAGAATCTTCTTCAGGACGAGATCACCCGTCTGAAAGCTTCTAGGACGCACCTTCTTGTCATAGGCTTTCTTCATTCGGCTCTGGTACAGACGACCATACGCAATCGATGCTAATCTTTTCTTGTCCATCAGGCTGAGTTGGTTTAGTCGGTTCTTAATCCATTCTGCCTCATCAAGTTTCACGTCAACCAAAACTCGTAAAGAAGGAATCTCAACTTCTAACGGTAGGACAACTTCCATATCGTACACCAGTGGGAAAGGAGTTGCCTCGGTTGATGTGCGTACCATTGTAGGATAACCATGCAGTGCAAATGGCAACATCTCGTGCCAATCCTTATAGGTCACAACCATCTTCTGTACAATCTTCTTAATGTTCTTGTTGGCCGCTTCAACGGCGCCATTCATCTTCGGTCGATAAGGAGATGAGTTGTGGTGTTCAATCTTGAAACTCTGGCACAACTCCTTCATCATCTTGTTGTTCAGATTCGAACCATTATCAGTAATGATCCGCTCGGGAATTCCGTAATGACAGATGATGTCCCTCTTTATGAATTTAGCCACCACCTGCTTGGTCACATTAGCATACGAGGCTGGCTCCACCCACTTGGTGAAGTAGTCGATGGCTACTAGAATGAAGCGATGACCGTTAGGTGCAGTGGGCTCGATCTTGCCTATCATGTCGATGCCCCACATGGAGAACGGCCACGGGGAGGACATGACATTTAATGGGCACGACGGCACATGAATCTTGTCAGCATAAATATGGCATTTATGACATCTCTTCGCGAATTTAAAGCAATCTGATTCCATCGTCAGCCAGTAATATCCTGCTCTCAGGATCTTTCTTGTCATAGCATGCCCGCCAGCGTGCGTACCAAATGTGCCTTCATGGACTTCCTCCATGAGCATACTCGCATCTTTCTCATCTACACATCTGAGTAGCACGAGATCCTGGCTTCTTTTATACAAAACTCCATCAAGATTGAGATAAAAATTTCCGGACAGCCTCCTCAGAGTCTTCTTATCCTGGGTTGACGCTCCCGTAGGATACTCCTTAGTCATAAGGAAAGTCTGGATATCATGGAACCATGGCTTGCCGTCGGAGGCTTCCTCAATCGCAAAGACGAATGCAGGTCTATCAGGACGAGAAAGGACAATCCTTGGAACTTCATTCCAAAAATTGACTTTATACATCGAAGCCAACGTGGCTAAGGCATCAGCCATCTGGTTTTCAGCCCTGGGCACATGATGGAGTTCTACTCGATCGAAGAACAGAAGCAGCCTTCTGGCATAATTCATGTACGGCACCAAATTCGATTGATGAGTCTCCCACTCCCCTTTAATCTGGTTGATCACAAGCGCCGAGTCACCATATACATCTAGGTTCTTGATTTTCAAATCGATTGCCTCTTCTAGACCCATGATGCATGCTTCGTACTCCGCTTCGTTATTGGTGACCGGAAACGTCAGTCTTGCGGTAAACGGGATGTGGGATCTGTGGGGAGTCGTGATGATTGCCCCAATGCCACTTCCATAAGAATTAACCGCCCCGTCAAATATCAATTTCCACTGGGATTTCCTATCTGGACCCTCGTCGGGCAACGGTTCATCGCAATCTTTTGCTTTGAGAAACATGATGTCCTCGTCAGGGAATTCAAATTTCATCGGCTGATAATCTTTGATCGGATGTTCGACAAGGTATTCAGACAATACGCTTCCCTTGATGGCCTTTTGGGAAACATACTAAATGTCATATTCCGTCAACACCATTTGCCATCTGGCAATCCTGCCTGAAAGCGCCTGCTTCTCGAAGACGTACTTGATCGGATCCATCTTCGAAATTAGCATGGTCGTGTGATTGAGCATGTACTGTCGTAAACGTTTGGCAGCCCAGGCTAGTGCACAACACGTCTTCTCCAGCATCGAGTAACGAGATTCACAGTCTGTGAACTTTTTACTCAAATAGTAAATGGCATGCTCCTTTCTGCCCGTCTCGTCATGCTGACCGAGGACACACCCCATACTATTCTCAAAAATTGTCAAGTACATGATTAAGGGTCTTCCGGCCATTGGGGGTATCAAGATCGGAGGTTCCTGTAGATACTGTTTTATCTTATCAAATGCCTTCTGGAAATCCTCGTTCCAGATAATCGCCTGATCTTTCTTTAGTAGTTTGAACATCGGTTCACACGTGGCTGTTGTTGCACCCTAAAATTTGCCCAACCTTATTCACTTGGTTTATGTTTCAATATCATTAGCATTTGCATATAGAGTCATGTACATAGTCTAATCATCTGCATAGCATAAGCATAGCAAGTCATACAACAGGGGGGCCAATCATTATTCTCATCTCTAGAAGCCTATCAAGAGGTTATTATCCCAATTCAATCTCATTCAAGTCATCAGGAAAGAATTTGAAAGCAAAGAGTTCAGCAGATCAAGCCTTGAGTCCATCTCCTAGCTGAGGGTATCTGAGGGTCAGCAAGAGGGTTGTGAGCTGTGAGTTGAAGGCATGGAGAGTATCTAGACATTATGAGAGACTTAGAAAGTCATTTGGAGAAGGAGACAAGTCATTGGTGTGATCACAAATATTGCAGTTGAAGACAGTCAACTAGGGTTTCATCTGGGTCAACCCTAGGTCAATTGACTGATTTAAAGGGCATTCAAGTCTAGTGGAGAGATGTGGGATTCATCATTGGACATATAAAGAAGGATAGGGAGATATGCCAAGAAGAATTCAAGAGAAATCAAGGAGAAGAGGAGTTTCTAAATTAGGGTTTCTGTGTAAAATCCCCTAGTTTAGGTCAAATTTCCAAGCAAGATAAGTCAAAATGCTAGCTTCAAATGGATCCTTGGCCAACATGAAACTTGTAGAGGATCTCAAGACCTTTAATTTGAGTGGTGGAAGACATCAAGGAGATTTATAGAACTCAAGTTATGGTCCTTGCAAGTTACAGGTCATCTGAGGTATCTGAAATTTTGTCTGTGAAAGTGACTTGACTTCCAAGCTAGTTTTACCCCTCAAGGAGATTTCAAATGAATTTCTGGTCAACATAAGAATTGTTCCTCATTGTCTTAGCTTTCTAGAATGGTATAGCATGCCCTCATATGATGTGTGGAACTCAACTTATGGTCTTGGCAAGCAAAGGGTATTTTGGTCATTTGTGAATTACAGGTCATTTTAACCTATGTCCAAAACTCATACAAGGAGTCCTCAAATGGAAAAACTTACAACATCAAACTTGCTCCAAATGACATTTTGAGTCTAGAAAGAAGGTCACAAATTGTTGGAAAAGCTCATAACATGAAGTTGCATGATTGGTCAAATTTGAACTAAAATGGCTTATAACTTGAATAAAGTCAAAGTGAAAAATGGTTTGAGAGATTTATAAGTCCAAATGGAGACTTCCCATATATGATTTTGGGTCCAAAAGACATTTTAGAGACAATGGTTCAAGTACATTTTTGAGCTTAGTGGAAAATTTCAAAGTTATCCTTGGTTACTTGTAATTGAAGAAACATACCCAAGTTGGATCACTTGTGGAATGTAAGGGAAGGTGTAGGAATGCTCTAGAAACTTCCATGGAGGCCTATATATTCATGAAATCAGATTTGAGCAAGGGTTGGAATCACCATTTTGTGCAAAGCTTCACCATTTTCTCTCATTCCCCAAAGTTGCATTTTGATCAAAATTCACAAGTTCTCCATTGATCAAGCATCAACACTGAGTCTACTACATTTCATCATCATCATAGATCAGAATTCAACCAAGAACAGGGTGTGATCAATCCATTTTCGAGCACCATAATCATCAACATCAAAATTGCAATTTCAAGTGGATAGCACAATCCAAGCCAAGTTTCATCCAAGTATTGCAAACAAAATCAAGTATATCAAGAATGGACCAAGATTGAAGCATACAAGAGCCTGGATCCACGTGATTACTCAGCCTCCATTAGAGCTTGCTCAAGGTGCAAATCTTTCTAACTTATTCAATCTAGGGAGATTTAGGTAGTTTTACTAGTATATTCATGATCTATGATGTTAGGAGGTTAGTTTAGATGAATTTGAGGCTGAATAGAGACAATTCATAACAGGTGTACAAAACTGTTTGGATCAAGAACTCGTAGGATTTTGCATGATGATCTTAGTTTTGTGGTTTAGAATGATTACCATAATGTGTAGTTTAGATTAGCATAAGTTTGAGCAAGAATTATTGTGATGCATCTCAGTGTATGTTCATGGTGGCAAGAACTTCATGTGATCGGGTTGAGTGATATGATGAGTTTCAAGACAAACTACTACCATAGCTGGATAGAGCCTGAAAATTGGAGCAAGTTTGATGTTTACATCGTGAGTTTTGGTGGATTATAGAGAGAGAACAGAGAGGAGGAACTTGGATGTTCATGGCATGCGTGTGAGGGTTTCAGAAACCCTAGATGGATGGAGGTAGGAGACGTAATCCCAGCCCTCCATTTTGTTTGAATTATTTGACTGCTAGACGCATCCAACGGCCCCAATTCATACTGATTTTGGAGGGAATTATAGCTGGGTGCCCTAAACGCACCGTTTCATTAATTGAAACGGGCGGGCCTAAGACTCTATTGATATCCCCACCCCCCGTGACCTGAGCCCAATTCATTTTGCACGTGAAAACCCTGCTATTCTCACCCCCTGCGTCCCTTTTTTTATTTTCATTATTTCTGACTTGTTCTGGGCTTAACCCGTTCGCTAACCACACCCCCACTGCCTGGCCCATCCAAGAATACAACTAGGGCGCCCTGCTATTCAAACCCCCTCCACTTTATTTCATTATATATTCTTTTATTTTCTTTATTTTTTTTATGCATTTTCTAAAATTCATAATAAATAGATAAAAAATCATTTTTAATCCATTCTTTTTACATCATTTTCATTAGAATGTGTAGAAAATTGTCATTAAATAAAAGGGCATTTTTATTTTCATTTGATATTTTTCCCATATTTTCCAAATAAATGACATTTTAAATAGTTTCATTTCATGCATGATTTCATTAATTTTTGTTCTATTAGATGCTTTCATATTTTTTGTTCATTCTTTTTAGGGTGTTTAGATGAGGCATTGAACTTGTAGAAACAATTTAGTTCCCATTTTTAGAAATTAATTTTAGGTGCTTAATGTAGGCTTGAACAACATGAACAAATTAGGGTTTTTTAGGTGATGACTTAGGAAGTTTGATTCTTTCCCTTAGGGCTTAGGGTTTAACTAGATTAGTTATGGGACTATAGGGGCTATGGGTAGTTATTAGATCCCTTAGAAAAAGTCAGGATTCCCCTACTGCTATTAATACTCTGTATGTCTGATTGTCTGGTGTGGTGTGCCCTCTGGGGATTATTGCTTGCTTGCTTGGGTATTGGGATTGTCCGGGGATTTGGGAGAGCTGAAGACTTGAAGAGATGAAGGCCATTGGAGAGCCAGAGATTGAAGATCAACTGCCAGAGTTGGAGAGGAGGTTCTTGCTAGCGGCTGCTGAGGAGACTAGGGTTTAGGAGCTAGGCAGAGCTCTAGATTAGAAAGCTTGTTTCTCAAACATAGATGGCTTTGTTTGCCTCTATCCTTTCTCTATGATTCAAAGTCTCTTTCAAATATCCACCTCCTTCCTTTGGAAGGATCAGTGAATATATTTGAAAGATAGAACTTTTGAGAGGAAACTTTCTGTTTAATGTTAACAGTTGATGAACCACCCTTGGTAGGTAATTAACTGTCTAACATTCATTCACCTCATCTGGTTGACTAATGTTCATCCTAGCCTGAGACATGAAGAAAAGCCATTGCAGATGGAAGACAGATGATCAAAGCCCTTGCTTGAAGGTCATGAAGATGGAGATTGATGCTTGTTGAAGCCTGTAGCTGAATGGAGATTACTTGAAGTCAGATGTTGAGTCAGAGCTGCTGATGCTGTTGTATTTCTTTGCTGATGTATTGTTTGGATTTCCTGGTTGTATTGTTTGCTGTTTACCCTGTTAGGTTGAAAGTGAAGCCTGTTCACTTTCGCCTATTGTTTTCTAGGTTCGAGGTCGAGTGGGACTCCCTTGCCTCGCTTGTACTGTTGCATCCATGCATTTTACCGCTTTACTGTATATATATATATCTGTTATTGTTTCTGTTTCTGCCTATCCCGTAGGATCTCTGTTTCTCTCTGTGCAAGAGAGGAACATGATAGACACTAGGTCTTAACCCATGCATGATAACATTAGGTTAGTTTGATTCCCTTCGCAACCGTAGGTTAGAATTCTGTCTCTTCTCTCTCAAAACAAACAGAAAAACACATAAAGATTTCAAACACAATAAAAGACACTTCTTCCGTAAAAGAATGTGAACTCATCAAGACGTCATTTTTGTCCGCCGGGACTGCTAATCAAGAAACCCTTTTTCAGAAGGAATAAAATCAATCAAGGACAGACTTGTGTCGTACGTGGCCCGAACTACGTTTGCTCTGATCTTTCATGTCGTGTGAAAGTACGTAGGCATAGGATGCGATATCCTAGCGAGCAACCTTCCCCTCCTTTCCCGTAGGTAGGCGAACTACGTTGACTCTGATTTCTCGTTCCAGACGGGAATACGTAGGCATAAAGTGCGATACTTTGCCGAGTCATTTTTATTTTCATTTTATTTTTCACCCTTGACCTATAGCGTAGATAGAATAACAATCCATACCTGAAAACAAGCGTGGATCCCATCGAGTACGATGGACGTGAGGGGTGCTAATACCTTCCCCTTGCGTAACCGACTCCCGAACCCAGGTTTTGGTTGCGATGACCATACCTTTTCCCGTCTTTGCGAGGTTTACTTCGAGCGTTTCCTTTCCCTCCCGTGGGATAAATAACGCACGGTGGCGACTCTTCTGTTCAGCCGGCGCCGATTTTCGCAGTAGCGACAGCTGGCGACTCTGCTGGGGAGTCAACGTCCCCTGGCTGCTAAGGACTGCGATAGTTCTTATGCATTTGGGATCCAACGTCCCTTGAGCGAGTCAATCCTAGCGCTTGTTTTCCCGTCGAGGATTTTGTATGGAGTTATTGTATATTTCTAACCTTGTATTTCCAGCTTTGTATATTGATTATTATTGCTGTATTTGGGGTGTGACGGGTGTTCTGATATTGAGAGATAAGCCGGACCTGGGCTTGAGTGCACCTAGAATTAGAGTAGAAATTAGTGGGCGCGTGCCGGCTTTGCTTGCATTAGTGTCTCATGAAATCTACACTCGGACGAGGTTCTTCTGGTTGGCTTCTTTTTCTACCCTTTGGGTCGAAGGGGTTGTTGGTCAGCTGAATTGTCGACTCCGGGGACCGATCATTTGGAAGTTGGCTAAGTGAGGCCTCTTCAGGAATTGATGATGCCACTCCTTCTGGGAATCGTATCATCAACCCTGAAAGTCTGTGACGCCGACGACCGCATAGGATGCCGTACCTTGTGCCAGTTATAGGGCCACCCACCTGTGAGGGGATTTGGGGTTATGCAGGTAACTAGACTTTCAGACTACCGGTTATTTCTTGATCAGAGATCTTGGTTATTTATGGAGAGTTATGAGGTCTGTCAGAGACCATTTGGAGATGTGTTCTGAGGTCTGTCAGAGACCAATTAGAGATGTGATTTGAGGTCTACCAGAGACCAGTTGGAGTTATGGTTTGAGGTCTGTCAGAGACCAGTGTTGGAGCTTTGTTTTGGGTCTATCTGAGACCAGGGCTTGATGACTTCTGGATGGTCTATCTGAGACCTTTCTTGATTGGGTTCAGGCTATTCAGCTACAGCTTTGGTCCCTGTTGCATGTTACTTGCATTGCATTGCCTGCATATCCATTACCATTTGCATTTCAATAACGTGTGTCTGTGCTGCAGGTGCATTTGCATTTCCCTAGTTCTAGTGCCCGGACTTCTGAGTATTGACTATGGCTGGTTTGAGGAAAACAGTTGCGTACAAGCTGCCTTCACCTGATATTACTTCTTTGCTTGGTCTGATATCTCTCGCTGATGAGGAGGTTAGAAGAAGCTTTAGAATGAGTCATGGGAGATTACTGAGATTAGTCTGTAAGCCCACTGCTGATGAGATGAACGGGCTATACACCTTGATGCAGTTCTATGATCCCGCATTGAGATGTTTTACGTTTGCTGACTTCATTCTAGGACCTACCATTGAGGAGTATGTGGAGTTTACTGAGCTTCCCGTGCAGAACGAGGTTTCCTTTATTCACTCTGCTGCTGAGCCCAAGTTGGAGGACTTAGCCAAAGCCTTACATATGGACGCTGCAGATCTGTTATTGACTTCTTGGCTTGGGGTTTCAGGTTTCTCTCTTGATTTCTTAGTTGTCAAAGCTCGAGAGTACGCCAAGAACGGTTGTTGGGTGGTTTTCAATGCTATTTTGGCTTTATGCATCTATGGAATTGTGCTGTTTCCTAACTTGCCCAACTTTGTGGATTTGGATGCTTTCTATCTATTTGCTGCAGGCAACCCAGTGCCAACGTTGATTGGAGACTTCTATCATTCATTGCACTATAAGAACGAAAACCGAAGGGGAAAAGTTGTTTACTGCTGTACTCCTCTGTTGAATATGTGGTTCAAAAGTCATCTCCCCATGAAGGGACCATTTGTAGACAGTGCAACCTCAGCCAGTTGGTCAGGGCGCCTGATGAGGCTATATTCCGAAGACGTTGTGTGGTTTGATCGAGACCTGTTGGGGTCTGAGCTCATCTTTAGTTGTTCTGGGTACCCTAATGTGCCGCTGATAGGAAGAAAATGGTGTATTAACTACAACCCATCTCTGTTCGTCCGTCAGTTCGGATACGCCCTGAAGAACCCGCCAAAGGAGGAGGAAGTACAGGAATCTCTGTACTTCACCGGAGACGTGAAAGGGGAGTTACTAGCCAAGCTGCAACATGCCTGGACGCGTATTAACCGCAGAGGGAAGCCTTTGTTAGGAAAGAATGACTGTCAGGCCTATGCACCTTATAGAGTTTGGATTCAGGAGAGGGCTAGTCAGTTGAGGATGCCGTTTCCAGATGCACCAATTCTTGTTCCTATTCCGGTAGTAGAGCCAACTACTGTTTCTAGGGAGGCCTACGAGCAAGTTGTGAAGGAAAAAGAAGCCTTGATGAAGGTCAACGAAGGGTTAGAGCAAGAGCTAGCTCAAGTACGCAGTGAGAAAAACAAGGCTGTATATGCTTTCCGACAACAGATCGAGCTGTTAAACAGGTTAGGGGCCGAGTTGACTGAGGAGAAGAAAAAGCGCGAACGTCTGGGGCAAGAGTTCAGAAGTTCCCATGACATGCTGGAATCAAAAAAGAAGGCGCTCGACGCAGCACACCGAGAAATCTCCTCTTGCAATAAGACTTGGAACGCCACACTCACCAACAATAAGAAGAGGGAAGATAAGCTGAAGCAGCAAATTTCCGACCTCGAAGAGAAGTTGAAGTCTAGCATCAAGAAGTGTGAGGAAGAAGTAATGACCTGGTATAGTGTCCAGCATGCACTGAACAAGGCCATCAAAGGCAGAGATGAAGCCGTGTCTCAGAAGCGTAAACTAGAGGATCGCTTCGGAGACGGGGCATGGGAAGAAACTGCTGAAGACGTGCGCCATGTTCTTAAGAAGAGAAACCAACTTGTTGAAGAGCTGCTTGATCGACCAAGTCATCCGAAAACCAAGAAATTGCTAGAAGAGTACCAGACTTCTGGGAGGATTTGATCACTTCATGTAGTAGCTTGTATGCTTTATTTGCATATTTCTGACCATCGCCAGGATTGTTGGTTGAGGTCATGCCTTCTTATTGTACTCAGTGATATTGTATTCTTGGCCTATTAGTTTTCTCAGCAATACATGAGGCTTTCTATGATTCAGCTCCGATCTTTGTAATGCCTGCACCGGCACCTCCACACTAGAATCGGGGAATGAATTTCCCTAATGCACAGACACACACATTGCATTGCATTCATATTCATATTGCATTACAGGTAATTATTAAATTGTATCTCATCTCCTGTATCCATCAGGTCCTCCAAGATTAGCGACCGAAGAATTCCCTGGCAGCAAGGAAGTCATGAGTCAGGATCCGACTGAGATGCAAGAGGTGCGCGACCACATAACGCGGATCATACAGGTAATGGAAGCCATGGCCGAGAGTCAGAAGCAGTTGCAGGATACGGTACAGCCTCTGATGGCACGGGCTAATGATAGAGCTGCCGGCTTTGCTCAGCTAGAGAATCAAGGTCTTCTCCCAGGCCGCATACGCCAACTTGTGGGGGTAGCCATCAAACAGGTTCGAGCAGAATTAACGGATGTTCGAGGCCAGCTGGGGCAGTTCACGAAAGATATGCAAGAGTTGCGCTCGAATCAAGAGACGCTAGAAGAAGAGAACTGCCGACTGAAGGCACAGATAGGGTTGATGGCTGAAGTATTAAGGAACGTACTCAGGAGAGAAGGAGGGCAAATGTTGGAAGACGCGGCTGGATTATCTGTTCCTCAGGGGTCTGAAGAACCATTACCCACGCAGGATAGGCTTAAGAGACCTTCCCCAGGATTCGAAGCTCAGAATTCTCCTCGTCAGCAGTCGCAATTGATTTTGCAGGATAACTCAAGAAGGTGTGGTAAGAGGATGAGGTCTTCTAACAGAGTATTTGATGAGATCCCTGTGGATTATGATCAGCTGGTGCAACTCTTGTTCCAACTCCAACTGGTTGAGCCCCGCATTTTGGTTCCACTGACAGGGCAGCCGCCACCAGACTATGACTTGAACGCCCATTGCGCCTTCCACTCCGGAGCACCGGGGCATAACATTGCAAACTGCAAAGCTTTTAAGCATAAGATCCAAGATTTGCTGGATGGGAAAATAATTGAGTTTGTACCGGGGGGCATAAAAGTTGCAGGGACTGATATTCCCATTTCTCCGCCAGAGGTCGCAGACGAATCGAGGTATATCCCAGAACCACTGAAAGCTGAGTCTCCATGTCCACAACAGCTGCCGATGCCAGGGTTGAATTTAAGGATGATAACGCGTGAGCCCAAGGAATCGTCCGAGCAAAGCCAGCAGCATACAAGAGGCCAGTATCCAGCTCAACAAAGAATTCGGGGAAAGAAGCCGAGGAGGGTGTTTGAGAAGCCTCCCTCAACATACGCAGATTTGTTACAGACACTACTAAGATTGAACTTGGTGGAGAAAAGAACTCTGGCGCCAATAACCGGCACTCTGCCGGATGGCTATGATACAAGCAGGCACTGTGAATTCCACTCCGGGGCTCCCGGACATGATATTGAAGGTTGTCACGCGTTCAAGCATAACGTCCAAGATTTAATCGACAGCAGGGTCATTAACTTCTCCGATAGGGTCCCCAAGGTGGTGCAAAGCCATAGACAAGCAAAAGCCGGGGTGATGAAAAGGTTTCCCAGATTTGATCGGGCCGGTGAAAGAAGATCGAGACAGCAGTAGACTACCCCTGATGATAGCTTCTGAGGATGATTGACTCACCAATAAGTCAGAGCGCAGGAAGTCCAGTTATGAGACGCCGACATTTTTCATGTTATCTTGTTCATGTCCTCGCATTTGTAGTTTCTTTTCTGTGTAATTGCAAATTTCGCTCTTAAAACTTGTTGTTTTTTCAATTGATATTGATAAACGAAATGAATATGCATGTTTTGAATTAATCCAGTCGTGTTCACTCTTTGTTTTTCTTTAATGCTTAATGCTTGTGTTAGCAGGAATCTGGGGAGGATGACGAAAACAGATGACGAATAATATTCTGATTGCCAGCTTTTGGATAAAGAACCTGTTGATGAGATACAGGCATTGTTTCAATCCCTAAACACCGGAGATATAAGGAAGATAATCCCTTGATAACCCCTTTGAGCCGGTAGTAGGAGTTTCTTTTGAAAATGAAAAAACCTAAATCTTAACCCGGGGCAGGGTAGGCGGCAGTTAGTTTGGCCAAGCGTTCGAATCGTGAAAGGAGTGTCCGGTTGAGGATAAATCACACTTGTATAGGTCGTGCCTAAAAAGCCACAATGGTTAAGCGACAAGAGTGAAACAGTCACATTATTCCACAAAAAAGTCAGACAAACCAGTGTCACGCGACTTGTTCAAAAAAAAAAAAAAGAACGAAAAGCAAAAAGAATCAAAAGCCCGCTAAGTCAAAACTTGAAAACAAGCGACTTAGGCAAAAATTAGGGCATCCCGCTGGACTAAAAAAAACAAAAGATACTCAGTCCAGGCAAAAGTTAGGGAACGAAAAAACGAAAGACGAAAAGGATTGTCAAAGAAAAGAACAAATCCTCGAAAAGGACAAAAGTCGTGTGATTCTAGGTACCCAAAGACGAAAAGCAAATGATTGTCACTCAAAAACAAAAAATGTGTGATATCCTGAACCATCACTCCTATCATTCCACCTCTAATAGGTGAACGCTGAAGTCAGATTAGCTGAACATAGGATTGGAGAACATCACGAAGAATGGGTGGGTCGAAATAAATCTTGAGCCTATATCTTTCCTTGTTAACCGTGAACCTGACCACGTTACAACCCGCAAAAGTCCTAATTGAAACAGGTTTTGTCCGAGGGCATACGTCAGTAAAGATCTCGTCGATTCTGACTCCTAAAAGGGGTTCCTCTTACCAGCTTTCATATTGACATTTTGATAATTGATTCATTACATGTCACAAAATTTTTTTAGTGAACAGACTTGGGTTTTGAAACTGTCATATGCATTGCGTTTAATATATCTTTTATGCAGAACAACTTGTGTTACCTGCGAGTAAGCGCATGCCGACAGGAAAGATTCCTACAGTGGAAGGTATGATCGGGATAAAATGCAGAAATGCCCAAATGTTTCGTGAACTGGGGCAAGCTATACTGATTAATTCAGGTAGAGTCAGTCATCCTAGAATCAGTAAATCTGGGGCAGTCAGGTCAAGGTGTGGCAAATCTCTCAAAGCTATGGGCAGTATTCCACGACTCAGGCGATCAGAGACAAAAGGTTGTTACGAGACCGGGGCAGGTCACCCTAGAAGCACGAAAGTTATGTTCTTGAAACACCCCTTCAAGGTCCGAAATGTAGAAGCCGTCCATGTCTGGTTGTCAAGATACGAAGACTGAAGGGTCCATTCCGAAATGGTCGCAGATTCAGGGGCAAGCTATACAAAATACAGACTGGGGGCATGTTAGTATCCCCGAAGCGGAGTTCTCTCTTTTCAGCAAGTGTTCTTTCCTTCCAGTGGAACTCGAAGATCAAGACTCTCCCCAGCAGAGTTGGTGGTGGGTCCTGGCATTTATTTTGTCAGGGATACTGTGTAATATCAGTTCACTCGCCAGCAGAAGTTCAATCATACCAGGCACATCCGCTACTCCCCAGTAGAGTTATATTCCCCAGCAGGATGTTACTTCAACAAGGTGCTCGGTTTAAGTTCCCAATTTCCCAGCAGGGTTGACTTCACCCTTCCAGCATTTATTTTGCTGGAATAATTCTGTAGCATCTGGCTATCCCCGGCGGAGTCGGCATTATCTTCAGCATTTATTTTGCTGAAGCAGTTTCTGTACTCTAGCAAGTCAGGTGGAGAGAACTCTTGCTCAAATGAACTACCAAACATTCAAGATCTCGGCATGAGACATCCAATGATAATGTCAGTTTCGGCAGTATTCCCCACAGAGTTATCAGGATAAGTTTCTCTTTTGTCATCAGGGGTTCCATGAATCAGAATTTCAGAGGCCACCGCCGGTTATCAAAACAGGCGTCCGGTAGTTTGGTTTCCAAATATCCCCAGTAGAGTCCATCTCAAAGTCGCTGTCACGTCAGTGCCAAGAAGTTTGTGGGTTGGGATCAATGGAGAACTAAGTCCTGACATGGACAAGATTTATTCTCTCAGCAGAAAAGATGTAGTCCTTACGTGGACAAATCAAGACGAGATCAGTGTCCTGACATGGACAAATCAAAGAGGTGATTCCTAACGTGGAAAGAGTGGAGTCCTTACGTGGACAGATTAAGATGGTGTTCCTGACGTGGAAAGGTGGGTCCTAACGTGGACGATGTTCTCCTTACGTGGAAAGACAATGTTTCCTTACGTGGAAAAGATGGTTTCCTTACGTGGAAAGACGAAATTATTCCTTACGTGGAAAGAAGTTGGTATTCCTTACGCGGAAAGATTGAGTCCTTACGCGGATATATCGAAATGGATTCCTTACGGGGAAACAAATGCATTCCTAACGTGGAAGAGCTTAGTCCTGACGCGGACCGTTCCCGACGAAGTCCTATTCCTTACGTGGAAAAAGGGTGATTCCTTACGTGGAAAATAGATTGACTCCTTACGTGGAAAAGTTTAGTCCTGACGCGGACAGATGGAGAAGAAGTTGATTCCTGACGTGGAAAAAGAGGGTGATTCCTTACGCGGAAAGATTGATTCCTAACGTGGAAAGATTGAGTCCTGACGCGGACATATCAAGATTGATTCCTGACGTGGATTCCTTACGTGGAAAGAAGAAGTATTCCTGACGTGGAAAGAAGCGTGTTCCTTACGTGGAAGAGAAAGATAGTTATTCCTTACGTGGAAAGATAGAGGCACTCCTAACGTGGAAAAAGTTTGATTCCTAACGTGGAAAGATCAGAGTCCTTACGTGGATATATTAAGAGCACTCCTTACGTGGAAGAAAAATGGTTTCCTTACGTGGAAAGAGTGGAGTCCTTACGTGGACAGATTAAGATGGCATTCCTTACGTGGAAAAATGTAGTCCTGACGCGGACAAATCGGAAAGAGTTGGTTTCCGTACGTGGAAAAATTTATTCCTTACGTGGAAATGACAGCATTCCTGACGTGGAAAGATTGGAGTCCTTACGTGGACAGATTGATATAGTTCTCCTTATGTGGAAAGAAGATTGCTTCCTGACGTGGAAAGATGAAAGGGTTAGTCCTGACGTGGACAGATACAGAAGAAATGATTCCTAATGTGGACAGGTGTTACTCCTAACGTGGAAGAGTTTTATTCCTAACGTGGACGATTCAGTTTATGGAAATGCAGACGAATTATCCCCAGCGGAGTTGCCGAGATTTTTCTGGATTAATAGCAAGTGGAGTCCTAACGTGGACAGGTTTTAGTTGAGATTTCTTCGTATTGATGACAGACAGAGTCCTAACGTGGACAAGCAAGCAATCTGTTATGACAGAATCCCCTTCAGAGCGATGAAGACAATCCCCAGCACGGTCGCGCGAGATCAGTGGGTTGCCGTAACAGTTAAATTCAGCTGATGAATGTCGTTCCCCAAGCAGTGGCGCAGTTTATTTCTGCGGTTGGCAAATTTCTGGGTTCCTAGTATTCAACCGTCTCGTACCGCGAATGCCTGAAGGCTTCGGGCTCTTCACCCAATCGGGTCCAAGCCGTTTGAATAGGGGCAGCTGTTGCACCCTAAAATTTGCCCAACCTTATTCACTTGGTTTATGTTTCAATATCATTAGCATTTGCATATAGAGTCATGTACATAGTCTAATCATCTGCATAGCATAAGCATAGCAAGTCATACAACAGGGGGGCCAATCATTATTCTCATCTCTAGAAGCCTATCAAGAGGTTATTATCCCAATTCAATCTCATTCAAGTCATCAGGAAAGAATTTGAAAGCAAAGAGTTCAGCAGATCAAGCCTTGAGTCCATCTCCTAGCTGAGGGTATCTGAGGGTCAGCAAGAGGGTTGTGAGCTGTGAGTTGAAGGCATGGAGAGTATCTAGACATTATGAGAGACTTAGAAAGTCATTTGGAGAAGGAGACAAGTCATTGGTGTGATCACAGATATTGCAGTTGAAGACAGTCAACTAGGGTTTCATCTGGGTCAACCCTAGGTCAACCCTAGGTCAATTGACTGATTTAAAGGGCATTCAAGTCTAGTGGAGAGATGTGGGATTCATCATTGGACATATAAAGAAGGATAGGGAGATATGCCAAGAAGAATTCAAGAGAAATCAAGGAGAAGAGGAGTTTCTAAATTAGGGTTTCTGTGTAAAATCCCCTAGTTTAGGTCAAATTTCCAAGCAAGATAAGTCAAAATGCTAGCTTCAAATGGATCCTTGGCCAACATGAAACTTGTAGAGGATCTCAAGACCTTTAATTTGAGTGGTGGAAGACATCAAGGAGATTTATAGAACTCAAGTTATGGTCCTTGCAAGTTACAGGTCATCTGAGGTATCTGAAATTTTGTCTGTGAAAGTGACTTGACTTCCAAGCTAGTTTTACCCCTCAAGGAGATTTCAAATGAATTTCTGGTCAACATAAGAATTGTTCCTCATTGTCTTAGCTTTCTAGAATGGTATAGCATGCCCTCATATGATGTGTGGAACTCAACTTATGGTCTTGGCAAGCAAAGGGTATTTTGGTCATTTGTGAATTACAGGTCATTTTAACCTATGTCCAAAACTCATACAAGGAGTCCTCAAATGGAAAAACTTACAACATCAAACTTGCTCCAAATGACATTTTGAGTCTAGAAAGAAGGTCACAAATTGTTGGAAAAGCTCATAACATGAAGTTGCATGATTGGTCAAATTTGAACTAAAATGGCTTATAACTTGAATAAAGTCAAAGTGAAAAATGGTTTGAGAGATTTATAAGTCCAAATGGAGACTTCCCATATATGATTTTGGGTCCAAAAGACATTTTAGAGACAATGGTTCAAGTACATTTTTGAGCTTAGTGGAAAATTTCAAAGTTATCCTTGGTTACTTGTAATTGAAGAAACATACCCAAGTTGGATCACTTGTGGAATGTAAGGGAAGGTGTAGGAATGCTCTAGAAACTTCCATGGAGGCCTATATATTCATGAAATCAGATTTGAGCAAGGGTTGGAATCACCATTTTGTGCAAAGCTTCACCATTTTCTCTCATTCCCCAAAGTTGCATTTTGATCAAAATTCACAAGTTCTCCATTGATCAAGCATCAACACTGAGTCTACTACATTTCATCATCATCATAGATCAGAATTCAACCAAGAACAGGGTGTGATCAATCCATTTTCGAGCACCATAATCATCAACATCAAAATTGCAATTTCAAGTGGATAGCACAATCCAAGCCAAGTTTCATCCAAGTATTGCAAACAAAATCAAGTATATCAAGAATGGACCAAGATTGAAGCATACAAGAGCCTGGATCCACGTGATTACTCAGCCTCCATTAGAGCTTGCTCAAGGTGCAAATCTTTCTAACTTATTCAATCTAGGGAGATTTAGGTAGTTTTACTAGTATATTCATGATCTATGATGTTAGGAGGTTAGTTTAGATGAATTTGAGGCTGAATAGAGACAATTCATAACAGGTGTACAAAACTGTTTGGATCAAGAACTCGTAGGATTTTGCATGATGATCTTAGTTTTGTGGTTTAGAATGATTACCATAATGTGTAGTTTAGATTAGCATAAGTTTGAGCAAGAATTATTGTGATGCATCTCAGTGTATGTTCATGGTGGCAAGAACTTCATGTGATCGGGTTGAGTGATATGATGAGTTTCAAGACAAACTACTACCATAGCTGGATAGAGCCTGAAAATTGGAGCAAGTTTGATGTTTACATCGTGAGTTTTGGTGGATTGTAGAGAGAGAACAGAGAGGAGGAACTTGGATGTTCATGGCATGCGTGTGAGGGTTTCAGAAACCCTAGATGGATGGAGGTAGGAGACGTAATCCCAGCCCTCCATTTTGTTTGAATTATTTGACTGCTAGACGCATCCAACGGCCCCAATTCATACTGATTTTGGAGGGAATTATAGCTGGGTGCCCTAAACGCACCGTTTCATTAATTGAAACGGGCGGGCCTAAGACTCTATTGATATCCCCACCCCCCGTGACCTGAGCCCAATTCATTTTGCACGTGAAAACCCTGCTATTCTCACCCCCTGCGTCCCTTTTTTTATTTTCATTATTTCTGACTTGTTCTGGGCTTAACCCGTTCGCTAACCACACCCCCACTGCCTGGCCCATCCAAGAATACAACTAGGGCGCCCTGCTATTCAAACCCCCTCCACTTTATTTCATTATATATTCTTTTATTTTCTTTTATTTTTTTTATGCATTTTCTAAAATTCATAATAAATAGATAAAAAATCATTTTTAATCCATTCTTTTTACATCATTTTCATTAGAATGTGTAGAAAATTGTCATTAAATAAAAGGGCATTTTTATTTTCATTTGATATTTTTCCCATATTTTCCAAATAAATGACATTTTAAATAGTTTCATTTCATGCATGATTTCATTAATTTTTGTTCTATTAGATGCTTTCATATTTTTTGTTCATTCTTTTTAGGGTGTTTAGATGAGGCATTGAACTTGTAGAAACAATTTAGTTCCCATTTTTAGAAATTAATTTTAGGTGCTTAATGTAGGCTTGAACAACATGAACAAATTAGGGTTTTTTAGGTGATGACTTAGGAAGTTTGATTCTTTCCCTTAGGGCTTAGGGTTTAACTAGATTAGTTATGGGACTATAGGGGCTATGGGTAGTTATTAGATCCCTTAGAAAAAGTCAGGATTCCCCTACTGCTATTAATACTCTGTATGTCTGATTGTCTGGTGTGGTGTGCCCTCTGGGGATTATTGCTTGCTTGCTTGGGTATTGGGATTGTCCGGGGATTTGGGAGAGTTGAAGACTTGAAGAGATGAAGGCCATTGGAGAGCCAGAGATTGAAGATCAACTGCCAGAGTTGGAGAGGAGGTTCTTGCTAGCGGCTGCTGAGGAGACTAGGGTTTAGGAGCTAGGCAGAGCTCTAGATTAGAAAGCTTGTTTCTCAAACATAGATGGCTTTGTTTGCCTCTATCCTTTCTCTATGATTCAAAGTCTCTTTCAAATATCCACCTCCTTCCTTTGGAAGGATCAGTGAATATATTTGAAAGATAGAACTTTTGAGAGGAAACTTTCTGTTTAATGTTAACAGTTGATGAACCACCCTTGGTAGGTAATTAACTGTCTAACATTCATTCACCTCATCTGGTTGACTAATGTTCATCCTAGCCTGAGACATGAAGAAAAGCCATTGCAGATGGAAGACAGATGATCAAAGCCCTTGCCTGAAGGTCATGAAGATGGAGATTGATGCTTGTTGAAGCCTGTAGCTGAATGGAGATTACTTGAAGTCAGATGTTGAGTCAGAGCTGCTGATGCTGTTGTATTTCTTTGCTGATGTATTGTTTGGATTTCCTGGTTGTATTGTTTGCTGTTTACCCTGTTAGGTTGAAAGTGAAGCCTGTTCACTTTCGCCTATTGTTTTCTAGGTTCGAGGTCGAGTGGGACTCCCTTGCCTCGCTTGTACTGTTGCATCCATGCATTTTACCGCTTTACTGTATATATATATCTGTTATTGTTTCTGTTTCTGCCTATCCCGTAGGATCTCTGTTTCTCTCTGTGCAAGAGAGGAACATGATAGACACTAGGTCTTAACCCATGCATGATAACATTAGGTTAGTTTGATTCCCTTCGCAACCGTAGGTTAGAATTCTGTCTCTTCTCTCTCAAAACAAACAGAAAAACACATAAAGATTTCAAACACAATAAAAGACACTTCTTCCGTAAAAGAATGTGAACTCATCAAGACGTCATTTTTGTCCGCCGGGACTGCTAATCAAGAAACCCTTTTTCAGAAGGAATAAAATCAATCAAGGACAGACTTGTGTCGTACGTGGCCCGAACTACGTTTGCTCTGATCTTTCATGTCGTGTGAAAGTACGTAGGCATAGGATGCGATATCCTAGCGAGCAACCTTCCCCTCCTTTCCCGTAGGTAGGCGAACTACGTTGACTCTGATTTCTCGTTCCAGACGGGAATACGTAGGCATAAAGTGCGATACTTTGCCGAGTCATTTTTATTTTCATTTTATTTTTCACCATTGACCTATAGCGTAGATAGAATAACAATCCATACCCGAAAACAAGCGTGGATCCCATCGAGTACGATGGACGTGAGGGGTGCTAATACCTTCCCCTTGCGTAACCGACTCCCGAACCCAGGTTTTGGTTGCGATGACCATACCTTTTCCCGTCTTTGCGAGGTTTACTTCGAGCGTTTCCTTTCCCTCCCGTGGGATAAATAACGCACGGTGGCGACTCTTCTGTTCAGCCGGCGCCGATTTTCGCAGTAGCGACAGCTGTGAGCTGAGAGATAAACCTTGCAATGTAGTTTATTCTGCCTAGGAAACCACAAACTTCTTTTTCGGTTTTTGGCGCTGGCATCTCTTGTATCGCTTTTATCTTCACAGGATCAACCTCGATGCCTCTTTCACTCACGATAAACCCCAGTAGTTTTCCTGGCCGTACTCCGAAAGTACACTTGTTAGGATTCAGCCTCAACCTGAACTTCCTAAGCCTCTCAAAAAGCTTCAGCAAATTGATCAGATGTCCCTCCTCCGTTTGGAACTTCACAATCATGTCATCAACATAGACTTCAATCTCATGATGAATCATATCATGAAACAAAGTAACCATTGCTCGTTGGTAAGTGGCCTCTGCGTTCTTCAAACCGAAAGGCATTACCTTGTAGCAAAATGCTCCCCAAGGTGTAATAAACGTAGTTTTCTCCATATCCTCCGGCGCCATCTTGATCTGATTGTAGCCGGAGAAGCCATCCATGAATGAAAACACGGAGAACTGAGCTGTATTGTCGACCAACACATCAATATGAGGGAGCGAGAAATCATCCTTAGGGCTCGCCCTATTCAAATCCTGATAATCGACGCACATTCGCACCTTACCGTCCTTCTTCGATACAGGCACTATGTTGGCGACCCACAGAGGGTAAGTAGTGACCGCTAAGAAGCCAGCATCAAGCTGCTTTTGCACTTCTTCTTTGATCTTAACGGCCATATCTGGTCGTGTCCTCCTAAGTTTCTACTTAACGGGAGGGCAATCTTCTTACAGCGGCAAGTGATGGACCACGATGTCAGTATCAAGTCCGGGCATATCTTCGTATGACCAAGCAAAGATGTCACTATACTCTCTCAGCATCTCGACCAATCTCTGCTTGACATCACTCTGCAATGCAACCCATATCTTGACGTTCCTGACCAGTTCTTCAGAACCCAAATTCACAATCTCAATCTCTTCCTCGTGAGGCAGAATAACTTTCTCTTCTTATTTCAACAAGCGGGCCAACTCTTCGGGAAGGTCTTCGTCTTCATCAATCTCTTCTTCGGCTTGATAGATCGGGCAATCGAAGTCGAAGTGAGTCGTAAAAGGTCTAGAGTCGATGTCATCTGCTATGTGGATCCTGCAATAACAAGGGTTAAGCTTAAAACAAGGATATGCAGGTTAGCACAAACCCCATTGCCATTTTATTGTTTTTCAAAACAAATATAAAACAGGAATAACAGAGAGCACAACATTTGAATGCGAAGAAAAACGCCTTTTGATTTATTGGTAAAATGCATGTACATAATCAAACAAGGCCCTGACAATAAAACCACTATGCCCCGGGCAGGACATAGGTTTGTACAATGATTGGAGAAAGTAAATCATTACTCTTTTCCTGTCACTTGGATGGTATCCCTGATGGACCAGTTGTTGAGGATCTGGCCTGGTTTGCTTGGCTGGATCCAAGAGTCTAGGTCGCAATCACTGTCTTCGCCGTCTTCAGACACTGCGTTGACATTTTCGAATATTACTCCGCCGCTTGTAAACTGGATCGGCCCTTTACCTCGCGACGCACTGTGAGAAGAGGAGGCTTCAGCCGCCGGAGAGTATCCTAACCCAAACCTATCCTGTTTGTTAGGTATTTCTAGAACCTGCCCCCAGCCTAGGATAGATCCGGCTTGAACAACGGCCCGGGCTTCCTTGAAGGAAGAGAAAGTCATCTCTGGTTTCTCGGTCATTACTGGAGCCACGTCCTTGACTTTAACAGCTTCGAACGCCTGACATAGGGTTTCGTGGATTTCCCCATCCATCTCAACATATTTGAAGGACGACAAATGGCTCACTGTTATGTCTTCCTCGCCACATACGGTTATGATGCTTCCTCCGACAGCGTACTTGAGTTTCTGGTGCAACGTGGAGGTCACGACACCAGCAGAATGGATCCATGGCCGACCTAAGAGACAGATGTAGGCTGGCATGATGTCCATAATGTAGAAGACTGCGTCGAAAGTTTCCGGCCCGACTTGGATTGGCAACGTTACCTCTTCAAAGACATGACGCTTGGTTCCGTCGAAAGCCTTCACAACCAGATCACTGGGTGTGCAAATCAATCCTCGAGTATCTAGCTTCATCAATGCCTTCTTCGGAATAACATTGAGCGATGACCCAGTGTCCACCAACACATGAGACATAATTGTTCCCCTACACTCTATCGAGATGTGCAGGGCACTGTTGTGGTTTCTTCCCTTCGGCGTCAGCTCCAGGTTAGTGAACCCTAAACCGTTTCCAGCATTCACGTGGGCTACTACCCCTTCCAACTGGTTGACCGAGATTTCCTGTGGTACATACGTGGCATTCAAAACCTTTAACAGCGCGTTCCGATGTGACTCCGAACACAGCAACAAATTCAGGATGGAAATTTTCTAGGGTGTTTGATGAAGATGGTCAATGATCTTGTAATCACTCTTCTTGATCAACCTCATGAACTCTTCAACGTTCTTTACAAGTAAGTCCTTCTCTACCCCACGAGGGATTTCCTCAACGACTTTACTCTTTCCCTTATCAGTTTCTTCAGCTTTGTCCGCTTTGTCCGCCACAATCTCTGGTGGAGCAAATACTCTTCCGCTGCGCGTGATTCCGCCAATTCCCACTAGGTTATCCATAGACCGCCCAGATGGTTCTAGCTCTAACTTATGTCTGTTACAGTAGACGTCTGCTCTATAGTGCCACGGGACAACATTGGTGCTTTCAAAAGGTATCGGCCCAGCTTTTGTGATGGTGATGGTGGGCGTCCTGGGTGCAGAAATGGTTATCGTCTGGCGAGGGATGGTGATGGTGGCAACCTCATAATCTTGCTTCAGCATTACCTCTCCAGATCCACATTCGGCCCTTCGGCTAAACTGCAAGATTCCTTCGGTCATCAGACTCTGAATCCCCTCTATCAACTGTTCGCATCCATCAGGACGAGTCGCACAGCCCATACATAGTTCTCCACATCCCGGAAAGAAGCCTCTCTTCAGCAGCTTGGCTTTAACGAAGCTAAGCGGTGTCTTCAGATCCTTGACATCAGTCAATAAATCCAAGTTCTCGTCTTCAATAATGGCATTCACCCCACCTCCCATATGATTCGGCATAGGGTTCTTCGTGACATTCGGCACATTATCTGAGAAGTTGATGATCTTAGCATCCACCATATCCTGCACCTTGTGCTTGAAGGCTTTGCAGTTTTCTATCGTGTGGCCTGGTGCCCCTGAGTGAAACTCACATGTTGCATTCGCGTCATAACCTGGCGGAGGTACCCCTGTCAAGGGAGCCAGGGTTCTCTTTTGGACTAGCTGTAACTGAAGCAGAGTCTGTAACAGCTGGGCATAAGACATGGGCGGTGTCTCAAGGTGACGGTTCGACAAAGGTGCCATGTTCTGATACTTTCTGTACCCTTGCTGATTTGGTTGTTGCTGCTGTGGCTGAGGTTGTTGGATAGCGGGGATGGTTATGCTAGCCACCTGCTGGTGCTGGCCTTTACCTTTCCTTCGAGCGTTGGACACGGCGCTCGTCTCCCCTTCACGCCTTTTGTTACCATACGGTTTCTTTCCTCCTCCAGGTGAAGATAGATCACCCCCTTGAATTTTTCCCAATTTGATCCCATTCTCGACGTGCTCGCCAGTGATGATAAGATCTGAGAAACTTCCAGACATACCGTTGACTAGTTTCTCGTAATAAACCCCTAGGAGGGTGGCTACAAACATTTCAACAAGCTCTCGTTCAACCATCGGCGGTTGAACTCTAGCTGCTAATTCACGCCATCGCTGGGCGTATTCTTTGAACCCTTCGTTGTTCCTTTGTGACAAGTTCTGCAGTTGAACTCGGTTCAGAGCCAAGCCACTGTTATACTGGTAATGGTGCATGAATGCCTCAGCAAGTTCCTTCCACGTGCGCACACTGGTGGGTTCCAAACTCATGTACCATTCCAAGGATGGCCCGGACAAGCTATCCTGAAAGAAGTGCATCAGCAACTTCTCGTCTTCAGAGTGAGCGGACATCTTCCGGTAGTATGACCTTAAGTGGACACGAGGGCAGGTGGTGCCCTTGTACTTCTCAAAGTCGGGTACCTTGAATTTAGGAGGCACCTTGAAATCAGCAATCAATCCTAATTTAGACATGTCAACACCCATAGTGTTCAGGTTCTCGAAATCCCTCATTTTGTCCTCGAGTGCCTTAAACCTCAGACGTGCTTCAGCAGTCAGCTCTCCTTCAGCACTTCTCTGTGAGAATAAATCTTCTTGACGATCTTTCAGCCATGGCTGAGGCCCATACAGATTTCCAGCACCTACGTTGCCGTTTCCCAGTCCGGCATTGCCATTAGCTTCAAAATTTCCATGACCGATGCCAGTCGTATTACCATTGAGCCCTATGTTGGTGATTATGTTGTCGTTACCACTGCCATTCCCCCCGGTCACGGGGATGCCATTCTGAGGTGTTTCAATAGGGGGAGGGGTTGGAACATTCCCACCATGGAGTACACTGTTGCTGTCAACCCTTGAGATCAGAGGCTGGACCAGTGTTCTGAGCTGGTCTTGGCCGTTGGCAACCACTTGCATGAGCTCCATGAAGCGGTCCATCCTCTCTCGGAGTTCCTGAACATCAGTCTGCACTTGTTCCATGGCTCTAGCTTGGTTTGCTCTGGTCGGATAGCGGTGGATCGGTCTTCGATCAATCCTTGAACAACCTGTATACATAAAGGGTTAGAAGAAAAAATGACAAGATGTTCGTTATGCAAATGCTTCATGCAAATACAAACGTGTGTCTGTGCGCTAGGGAGATTTCCCCCCCGATCCTAGTGCCTGAGTGCCAGTGCTGATAATAAGAAGTCCGAGTCCAGTCATGGAAATAACATCTCATATATATAAAGAAAGCCCATCAAGGCGGTACACAACGTCACTAAGTACAAGCAGAATCAATAGCATGACCTCGACCAACAAGCCTGGTGATGGTCAGCATACAACAATGATCAAAACAAAAGGATTACAAATATAGTCAAGCACGGCCACGGGCGCGGAACTCTTCTAACAGATCCCTCGTTTCTGGATGATCAGGCCGAGTGAGCAACCCTTCAACGAGTAACTCCCTCTGCCTGATAGTGTATTGAAGACCTTCAACTGAGTCTTCCCATGCTCCTTGGCCAAAACAATCTTCTAACTTCTGCTTCTTGGATTCCAATGTCAGTTTGCGCTCCTTCAGGTTAGCAAGAGCCTTGTTCAGCAGGCCTTCAGCGGCATATCTGCGAGCGGTTTCTTCATCAAACCTCTTCTCACTAGCCTTCACCTGGGCTTTCAATTTGGAGATCTGCTGCTTCAGTTTATCCTCCCGTTCCTTGTCGTTGGCTAGGGTGGCATTCCAATGCTGATTAAACTTGGATATTCTCCGGTACGCTTCATCCAAGTGCTGCTTCTTAGTGGCCAATACGTCGTTGACAGATTTGAAGTCCCGACCCAAGCGCTCACGCTCGGCTATCTACTTAGTCAAATCCGTACCTAACTTGTTTACCAACTCTGTTTGCCTTTTGAAGGAGTGGACGGCTTCACTTCTCTCGCTTCTGAGCTGAGCCAGTTCTTTCTCCAACTCTTCATTGGCTTTTTTCAGCTCTTCTCTCTCAGCTAACACCTGATTGTACTGCTGAATAGGCACGGTAGTTGGCTCTTCAATCACTGGAGGGCTTTTTGGCTTGGTAGGAGGAAACGACATCCCTATGATCTCTGCTCTGGCTCTGATCCAGGTCACATATGGAGCGTAGGCTTGATTATTGCTTTTTCCCAGCACTGGTTTCCCTCGTCTATTGATACTATTCCAAGTGTGCTGAAGCTTAGATAACATATCCCCCTCTAGAAGACCAGTGAGGTACAGAGATTCCTGCACCTCTTCATCCTTCGGCGGAGCTCTCAAAGCATAAGCAAACTGTCGGACTAACAGGGATGGATTATAGTTGATACAACCCTTCCTGCCTATCAAAGGCACATTCGGAAACCCGCTGCAGCTGAAGATAATCTCAGTACCCAACCTATCTCTATCAAACCAGGCAATATCCTCCGCTGATAGACTCATCAAACGCTCAGACCACTCAGCTGTGGCTGCAGACGAAGCAAAGGGACCCTTCTTGGGTAGGTGACTATCAAGCCATCTATAGAATATGGGCACACAGCACGAGACATTCTTGCCTCTTCTGTTCTCATTTTTGTAGTGGACGGAATGATAGACATCTCCAATCAAGGTAGGGACTGGATTCCCTGCTGCAAAGATGTGAAAGGCGTCGAAGTCTACAAAGTCAGGCATATTATGGAACATAATGGTGTCGTATATGCAAAGAGCAAGAATAGCGTTGAACACGATCCAACAACTGTCTTTGGCACACTGCTGGGCCTTTCCCACTAAGAACTGCAAGGAGAAACCGGGAACCCTGTTCCAACTAGACAAGACCAACTCGGAGGCATCCAGATGAAGTGAAAGAGCTAGACTAGCCAGATTAGGCTCAGCATCCATATGAACGAAGGGCATCTGACTCTTGATAGGCACACCTAACAAATCAGCATACTCCTCTAGCGTAGGTGCGAGAATAAATTCCGGGAAAGTAAAGCATCTCAAAGGAGGATCGTAGAACTGCAGCAAGGCGTGCAACCCATTCAACTCAAACACAGAAGGTTTGCGAACCAAGTTGAGTAGTTTCCCATAAGACTTTCTAAATTCACCTCTCATAGAATCATCTGCCAAAGCAATCAAACTAGACAGCTGAACAACATCAGGAGTGGGGAGCTTGTAGGCCACGGTCTTCCTCAGAGAACCCATGATAGCACAATAGAAGGAAAGAAAACTTGAACCGGGGGAAACGGTACCTGCAACACAGACACACGTTAATGAAATGCAAATGAGTATGCAAAACAATGCAAAATGCAATCATGCAGCGGGAGATCAAGACGACTATGCTGTCGAGGAGATGAAGGTGAAGATTCTGTATCAACAAAACCATAATACTGCTCTTTCAAGAACAACCCTATCTCTGATGAGAAGAAAACCCTGATATCGGACCATAAATCTGCTATGTCAAGAACAAACACATATCTGATAATGAGGAGAAACCCCTGATGTCAGACTATAACCCTGCTCTGTTAAGAACAAAGACATATATTTGATGATGAGACCCTCTGATACCAACAAAACTGATTCACTATCAAGAAAACCAGGTAGTCTGAAGGTTAAGGTTTCCTGCAACAAACCCGACCCTGCTCACAGGTATGGACCTAAACTGACACAAGTTCGGCATCCTATGCGGTCATCAGCGTCACAGACATTCAAGAGAGATGATATGATACCCAGAAGGTGTGGCGTCACCATCTCCTGAAGCGGCCTCACTTAGCTGAATCCCAAATGATCGGTCCCCAGAGTCGACAACCCTCCAAACCAACAACCCCTCAGGCCCAAAGGGCCGGAAAAGAAGTCAATCGGGAGAACCTCGTCTGAGCGTGGATTTCATGAGACACTAGTGCCTGCAAAGCAAGCACGCGCCCACTAATTTCCACAACTAATGCTAGGTACACTCAAGCTTGGGTCTGGCTTCTCACTCATCAGAATGCCCCTCCCACAATAGCACAGATAATCATATCATACTGAAAATAAAGTGCGGGAAATAAAATGCGATAAATAAACACAACCCGACAAGTAATCATACAAGCGCTAGGATTGACTCTCGCAGGGGACAATGGATCCCCAGATTGACTCACCTAAGGGACGTTGGATCCCTAGGAAACTATCAAGTCCCCGGCAGAGTCGCCAGCTGTCGCTACCGCAAAAATAAGGTGCCGGCAAAACAGAAGAGTCGCCACCTTTCGTTATTTATCCCTCAGAGCGGGAAAGGAAACGATCGGAAAAACCTGACGAAAGGGTATAAGACAAGGTCATCGTAACCATTGTCTGGGTTCGGGAGTCGGTTACGCAAGGGGAAGGTATTAGCACCCCTCACGTCCATCGTACTCGATGGGATCCATGCTTGTTGTGTTTATCTGACGGGTTGGTTTTATCTATCTACCTATCAAGGCTGGCTTAAAAAGAAAGAAAATGACTCGGCAAAGCGTCACACTTTATGCCTACGTATTCTCATCAGAGAATGAGAAATCAGAGTCAACGTAGTTCGACTAACTACGGGTTACGGGGAAGGTGGCTCGCCAATACGTCAGTATTGTGCCTACGTACTCTTAACAAGTATGAGAGATCAGAGCTTACGTAGTTCGGGATAATACGGATTACGGGGATTCAGATTCATCTGTTTTTATCGAGTAGGGTTAACAAACAATTCCAGCAGTTTGGCGTACGCAGCTCGACCTTTGGAGGCTTAGGCGTTACCGTTCGCGGTAGAACTGGGAGTTAACGATACTCTTTTCTTCAGAAAAGCTTCCATTGAATTATGGGCCCACGGGGCAAAAAGGTTTGAAGTTTGTTTTCTGTCTTTTACGGAAGAACTGTCTTTTATGGATGTTTGCAACCAATATCGCACTAGAGACTATGACCTGAGAGTGAATGTGTCGCATGTCACCCAAAGGGTGCCATACTAAACATCCAAGCTGTCGAAAAGAAACTCTCCGACAACCCTTTCTCAGATAGCTTAAGGCTCGTAACGTACGACATCAGTTAACCTTTATTACTGTATTTTAATTTGTTTTGAGATGAGAAGAGAGAACGAACAGGTTCAACTAAGGGGAGACTATCAAGTCTTAATGTTGTCATGCCAAGGATTCATCCTATGGTCTAGGTTTGAAACAGGGATCTCCTAGAAGTTATCATGCATAGGTTTCAACCTAAAGTTCTAATCATCACTTCCTTATCAAAGGAAGTGAGATTCCTAGGGGATCATGTCAATGAGATACAGAAACAGATAAAGCATCAGCTTAAACAGTAAACAGTAAACAGTATAGGAAACAACTGTAAAATGCATGCAATGCAAGTGAGGGAGGAAATGTGTGTGGGGAATCAGCCTCCACAAGCTCATATCAACCTCAAGCCAGATATGAATAACTGTAATCATACAGAAGAAATGAAATAAAATGCCATCAAGTAAATCACAAACCACATAGGAAAGGGAGCAGGGCTCTACCGAATACACGCAAGCAAAGCCACACAGTAAAAATACAAGCAGAAGGAGCAGCTCAACCTCTAGTGCAATCATGCTCCTAGCTTAAATCAATCTAAATATGAACTTATTCTAATGCATCAAGCAAATCAAACAAGTCACATCAATACATTTGCACAGCAAGCAAACAGACAGGAAAGAAAGCAAATCAACAACTTCCACAGCCTCACAGCTAAACTATCCTCTGACAGCAGTTCAGTCCTCAGTCTGCAACTGCTCTTCAAGGCTATCATCTTCAACAACAAATATCAACTTGCTTCTTCAAGCTTTTAACACAAGTATCAACTTGTTCTCCAACTTCAAGCTTCAACTCTTCCTTCAATCTCCACTGGATATTCTTCACAAGTGTCAACTTGTTCTTCCTGGTCTTCAGGCTTCAGCTCTAAGGGCAGCCTTCAAGTACAGAGAAGTAGCAACTTCTAGCATCTTCAATCTTATAACAAGGAACTCCGTCCTCTAGCAAGGGAGAAGATTCATCTAACAAGAGCAAGGTTTGGATAGTGGAAAGCAAAGTGAAGACCAAAGGTCACCACTAAGCACTCCATCATCAGAGCAAGGAACCCTCAAAGGTTCTACCAACTTGTGAAGAGCCACACATCCTACCAAAGGAGGGATGAGGCCTTCACAAGGGGACCTTATATCATAGGGAAGAATGGAAGTGATCAACACCTTCCATGTTTATGAAAGAAGAGGATCTATCTAGAAGCTCTGCTTACAAACCTTAATCTTAACACCTAAACAAAACTACACCAAAAGGAGGGTAAACTTCACATCCAAACTTCTTCAAGCATTCCTAAGCAGCCTACACATGTCTTCAACATTAGCCAAGAGCAAGAGAGACAAAACCCTAATCTAAGGGAACTAAAGAAGTCATTCTAGTTGAATTAGCAAGTTAGGATCACCTAAAACCTAGTACTAAAGTTAATCTTAACTAAAATACTAAAACTAATTGTAAATTCCTACAAAAATAACTATGGGAACCTAGGTCAATCATGAATCTACCATATAAAATCCAGAGGTTGAATCATCAACAAAGTCCTAAAAATAAATCCTAAATCATAAGGTACTAAGCTTAAACCCTAAAACTAGAGCACCTAAAGTTCTAACCTAAAACCACAACCTAATTTCATCACAAAAATGTGAGAAAAATCTAAGGGGAACATACATATCTAAACTAATCACACACAAAAAATCAGCTCAAGAATCATCATCAAATGATCAAACAAAATTTAGCAAAACAAGGTATCAACCATAATGAATTTAATATCAATTAAAATGCAAAAAATGCAATTAAAATCACAAATTCATGAATTCCTAATTTTTCAATTTCTTAAAATTCTAGACTCATTCATGAGTTAGGGGGAAAAAACTTGGAATTAATTTAGTTAATTTCCTATTTTTTATGAATTATTTTCAAACCTATATGAAATGATGAAAATAAAAGAAATAAGAAGAAAATAATAAAAGGTGCGTGCTGAATAGCAATTCATTGCAGTTCATTTCAGGAATTGGGCCCATTGGGGGGTGTGGATATCACTCAGCTAACCAAGCCCAAACCATTTCAATTAATGAAACAGTGCGTTTCATTTACAAATCTCTCTTCAGAGTTGAGAGCAAATTGTGGCCGTGTATCCCTTGCCTGAGTCAATTGTCAAACCTTCATCTGATGGTCCATGTTCATCGTCCCCAATTCAAACTGAGATGGAGGGAGTTCTCAGACGGTGGCCTGAGCTGCAGCGCCACCGTCTTCTCCGGTGAGGTGCTCTTCTCAGGTCATCAAAAATGACAAAACAAATCATCATCTTGCTCAATTTTTCATCCTGATCATGAATCCATCATCTAAATTCCCTAATTCTTTCTCTATCTCCAAACACGATAGCAATTTCAGAAATCCACCAAATCTTGATCATCATGATTCTTAAAATTAATGACACTAATGTAATCCTCACTCTTCACTGATCAATTTCCACCATCCAATCATGAATAACACTCCAAGAATCATGAGAAATCCATCTCAACAGAAGTTGCACAACACCTAGCATTGTCTCTAACCGTGTAATTAACCATCCTAAATCCATCTATATCAATAGGGGAACCTAACCACATGCTTCTAGTTCACTGAAAACACATAATTAGAGATAAATTTCAAGAAGTTAAAACCTGTGTTTGAGCTTGTACCAGATGCACTTCTTGCTCGATTCAACCTTCAAGATGATGCAGATTCACTCTAAATCACCTTCCAAAGCTAATGCAATCTTCAATTTCCCTTGGATTGGCCTTGAACTCAGAATACGATTTCAACTAGCAGCTGTGAAACTTCAACCTCACTCTCTGCTTCAGGGATCAATCTTCACCAAAAAAATGGCTGAACACACTCTAATGTTTATATATAACTCATTGGAAATGTCTAGAAAGTTCTGTAACCTTCCATAGGAGATTTTGCAATTTCAATTTCTCCTTCAAAGTCTCATGTGCACAGTCACGATTCTGGCTCTCTTTGGGCATGAAAATGCTTGCAATCATCATCTCATGAGATATTGGATTAGTTTGTTATGTTAATTTCCTTGTTTGCAAGCCAATGGTGTGAGTTTGATGTGTTGCTTCATCATGAAGAAACAACATGAAATGGTATGAAAATGGACTCAAACCAAAATTCCAACATTGCCAAAGTTCCTAAAATTACTTTTCCATTCAAAATGACCTATTATTTTGCCTTGTTTGGACACAAAATGAATTATTTCAATTTTTGGTCATTAAATGCCTTTAGTTCTTCTTTTTTCCAAAATTCCTCAAACCACATCCTTCCTTGAGCCATTTCAATGTCTCCTTGATGCATGGTCAACGTTAAAACCCCATTTTGAGCAACTTTCTAGTTGAAAACAATTTCATTTGAGGTCTCTAAGTTGGTGAAAATGACCTATGATCATAAATGACCTATAATCACAAATACCCAAAATACCCTTGACTTGTCAAAGCCATAACTTGAGTTCTACAAATCCTATCAAGGACTTCTAGTACTCTATGGAAATCTAAGAGGATAAGGAACAACATTCATGTTAACCAAAAGTTCATAGGAATCATCCTTCTAGGGCAAAAGTTTCATGCAAGTTGGGTAACTTTCAAGCTCCAAATTCACATACCTCAAAGGACTTGTAACTTGTCAAAGCCATAACTTGAGTTCTACCAATCCTATCAAGGACTTCTAGTACTCAAATTAAAGCTAAGACCATGCTCTACAACAATCATGTTGGGGGTAAGATGAGATGACAATCACATCTTGAGCTAAATTTCCTTGAAGTGAGGGGTCCAACTAGGGGATTTTACACTATCAAGCCTTAGAAACCCCAGCTTGAAACTTCTCAAACTCTTCAATCATGATGAGTTAACCTTGGAATCATCCTTATAACATCTCAATGTATCAATCCATGATCACCTGGCCCTTGAATTAGGTCTCAACCTCTTTCAAATCCTCAATTGACTTAGGGTTGACCTAGTTAAACCCTAATTGCACCACTCATGGCTGAGCCTTTTCAATCTTACACAATGACCTGTCTAGGCCTCAAAGTGATCTTCAAAACTTCTCATGAGCTCTCTCAAGACCTCAAGTCTAACTTCATGGCTTCAGAATCATCTGATGACTTCCCACAACTCTCAAGCTAGGAGACACACCCTCTTGGCTTCAATCACTCTCTCTGAGGATCTTTTAACTTCTCTGACAAGGATATCAACCCTTGAACACCTAAATAACCTTCTTAGCTTAGCTTCATAGTATTGTATAGCTTTTGATTGGTAATCATACCTCTTGACCTCCAGCATACATGTCAATGAAATGCAAATGATAATGCTAATGTGAATGAAATGAAACATAAGCTGGGTAAAGAAATGTTGGGCAAATTTTGGGGTGCAACAGCTGCCCCTATTCAAACGGCTTGGACCTGACTTGGTGAGAAGAGAACGACTCTCAAACAATTAAGGTACGAGACGGTTGAATACCAACAAACCTGGAAATTTGCCAACTGCACAAGTACACGGTACTCTGATGGGAACAAATCTTCGGAAACTGAAATAATAGTTGCACGGCAACTAGCTGGAGAAATACTGATCTGAACCTCCGTCAGGATGATTCTCTGATTTATCCGATATCATTACGTCCTCAAATCATCGAGGGATCACTGGTTACACGGTAACTGGTGATTTACCGACCGTACGGGTAAACGGTACTCCGATTGGCCGGAATATCTTCAAAACCGAGCATGACAGTTGCACGACAACTCTGCTGGGGAATTGGTCACACGGTAACCGGTGAAGGGTCTAATCTCAAAACTCCGTCAGAATGATTATCTGATTTTGCTGTAGATCTTCATCCTCAAGTCATCAAGGGATCACCGGTTACACGGTAACGGGTAATGGATGGTTGATCACGCCGTCAGGCGTTCTGCGTCGTAGCAGAAGAATTCCTTATCGTCGCCTATGGACTCATCATGTCGCTAGGAACATCGACAACATCTTCGTTGGACTTCATTAGTAAGTCAATAAGGGATCACCGATTATTCGAGAACTGGTGAATGGCTACTTTCAAATCTCCGTCAGGATTATCATTAGATTTCGCTGCAGCTTCGGGTAAGCTGGTTACACGATAACGGGTAATGGATGGTTGATCACGCCGTCAGGCGTTCTGCGTCGTAGCAGAAGAATTCCTTATCGTCGCCTATGGACTCATCATGTCGCTAGGAACATCGACAACATCTTCGTTGGACTTCATTAGTAAGTCAATAAGGGATCACCGGTTATTCGGGAACTGGTGAATGGCTACTTTCAAATCTCCGTCAGGATGATCATCAGACTTCGTTGCAGCTTCGGGCATCAGCTTCGTGGTCAGATGTTCTTATCAACTTTGGGTAAGCCGCCCTTCGGGTTCGATGCCTGTTTGTTTAACAGATGCCTCACGGCAAGGTCAGATGTTCTTCTCAACTTCGTGTTGAGCCGGTCTTCGGGTTCAATGCCTGTTTGTTTAACAGATACCTGACGAGAAGGTCAGATGTTCTTCTCAACTTCCGGTTGAGCCGGACTTCAGGTTCGATGCCTACTTGTTTAACAGATGCCTGACGGTGAGGTCATATGTTCTTCTCAACTTCGTGTTGAGTCGACCTTCAGATTCGATGCCTGTTTTTTTAATAGATGCTTGACAGCGAGGTCAGATGTTCCTCTCAACTTCGTATTGAGCCGGCATTAGCGTTCGATGCCTGTTTGTTTAGCTGATGCCTCATAGCGAGGTCAGATGTTCTTCTCAACTTCGGGTTGAGCCGGCTTTCAAATTCGATGCCTGTTTGTTTAATAGATGCCAGACGGCGAGGTCAGATGTTCTTCTCAACTTCGGGTTGTGCCGCCCTTCAGGTTCGATGCCTGTTTGTTTAACAAATGCTTGACGGTGAGGTCTGATGTTCCTCTCAACTTCGTGTTGAGCCGGCCTTCGGGTTTGATGCCTGTTTGTTTAACAGATGCCTGATGGCGAGGTCAGATCTTTCTCTCAACTTCAAGTTGAGCCAGCCTTTGGGTTTGATGCCTGTTTGTTTAACAAATGCTTGACGGCAAGGTCATATGTTCTTGTCAACTAAGGGTTGAGACGACATTCAGGTTCGATGGCTGTTTGTTTAACAGATGCATGACAGCGAGGTCAGATGTGCTTACCAGATGCATGTTGGCAATGTCAAATGTTCCTCTCAACTTCGTGTTGAACCGGCCTTCGGGTTCGGTGCCTCTTTGTTTAATAGATGCCTCACGGCAAGGTCAGATGTTCTTCTCAACTTCGTGTTGAGCCGGTCTTCTGGTTCGATGCCTGTTTTTTTAACAGATACCTGACGACGAGGTCAGATGTTCTTCTCAACTTCCGGTTGAGCCGGCCTTCGGGTTCGATGCCTACTTGCTTAACAGATGCCTGACAGCGACGTCAGACATTCTTCTCAACTTCAGGTTGAGCCGACCTTCAGATTCGATGCCTGTTTTTTTAACAGATGCTTGACAGTGAGGTCAGATGTTCCTCTCAACTTTGTATTGAGCCGGCCTTAGGGTTCGATGCCTGTTTGTTTAACTGTTGCCTGACAGCAAGGTCAGATGTTATTCTCAACTTCGGGTTGAGCCGGCTTTCAAATTGGATTCGTGGTTGTTTAATAGATGTCTGACGGCGAGGTCAGATGTTCTTCTCAACTTCGGGTTGAGCCGCCTTTCGGGTTCGATGCCTGTTTGTTTAACAAATTCTTGACGGCGAGGTCAGATGTTCCTCTCAACTTCGTGTTGAGTCGGCCTTCGGGCTTATGCCTGTTTATTTAACAGATGCCTGATGGCGAGGTCAGATCTTCCTCTCAACTTCAAGTTGAGCCGGCCTTTGGGTTCGATGCCTGACGTTTAACAGATGCTTGACGACAAGGTAATATGTTCTTTTCAAATAAGGGTTGAGATGGACTTCGGGTTCGATGCCTGTTTATTTAACGGATGCCTGACGGCGAGGTCAGATGTTCTTCCCAACTTCGGGTTGAGCCGACCTTCGGGTTCCATGCCTGTTTGTTTAACATATGCCTGACACCAAGGTCAAATGTTCTTCTCAACTACGGGTTGAGCCGCCCTTCGAGTTTAATGCCTGTTTGTTTACCAGATGCATGACGACAAGGTTAAATATTACTCTCAACTTCGTGTTGAGCCGGCCTTCGGGTTCGATGCCTGTTTGTTTAACAGATGCCTGACGGTGCGATCTAATGTTCTTATCAACTTTGGGTTTAGCCGCACTTCGGGTTCGATGCCTGTTCGTTTAACAGATGCCTCACGGCGAGGTCAAATATTTCTTCTCAACTTCGTGTTGAGTCGGTCTTTGAGTTTGATACCTGTTTGTTTAACAGATACCTGACGGCGAGGTCATACGTTCTTCTCAACTTTCGGTTGAGCCGGCCTTCGTGTTCGATGCCTACTTGTTTAACAGATGCTTGACAGCGAGGTCAGATGTTCTTCTCAACTTCGTGTTGAGTCGACCTTCAGATTCGATGCCTTTTTTTTTAACAGATGCTTGACAGCAAGGTCAGATGTTCCTCAAAACTTCGTATTGAGCCGGCCTTAGGGTGCGATGCCTGTTTGTTTAACTGATGCTTGACAACGAGGTCAGATGTTCTTCTCAACTTCGGGTTGAGCCGACTTTCAAATTCGATTCGTGTTTGTTTAATAGATGTCTGACAGCGAGGTCAGATGTTCTTCTCAACTTCGGGTTGAGCCGCCCTTCGGGTTCGATGCCTGTTTATTTAACAAATGCTTGACGGTGAGGTCAGATGTTCCTCTCAACTTCGTGTTGAGACGGCCTTCGGGTTTGATGCCTGTTTGTTTAACAGATGCCTGATGGCGAGGTCAGATCTTCCTCTCAACTTCAAGTTGAGCCGGCCTTCGGGTTCAATGCTTGTTTGTTTAACAGATGCCTGACAGCGAGGTCAGATGTTCTTCTAAAGTTCGGGTTGAGCCGTCCTTCGGGTTCGATGCCTGTTTGTTTAACATATTCCTGACACCAAGGTCAGATGTTCTTCTCAACTACGGGTTGAGCCGCCCTTCGGGTTCAATGCCTGTCTATTTAACAGATGCATGACGACAAGGTCAAATGTTCCTCTCAATTTCATCTTGAGCCGGCCTTCGGGTTTGATGCCTGTTTGTTTAACAGATGCCTGACGGAGAGGTTTAATGTTCTTATCAACTTCGGGTTTAGCCGCCCTTCGGGTTCGATGCCTGTTTGTTTAAGGCGAGGTCAGATGTTCTTCTCAACTTCGTGTTTAGCCGGTCTTCCGTTTCGATGCCTCTTTGTTTAACAAATACCTGACGGCGAGGTCAGATGTTCTTCTCAACTTCCAGTTGAGCCGGCCTTCGGGTTCGATGCCTACTTGTTTAACAGATGCTTGACAGAGAGGTCAGATGTTCTTCTCAGCTTTGGGTTGAGCCGCCCTTCGGGTTCGATGGCTGTTTGTTTAACAAATGCTTGACAGCAAGGTCAGATGTTCCTCTCAACTTAGGGTTGAGCCGCCCTTCAGGTTTGATGCCTGTTTGTTTAACAGATGCCTGATGGAGTGGTCAGATGTTCCTCTCAACTTCAAGTTGAGCCGGCCTTTGGGTACGATGCCTGTTTGTTTAACAGATGCTTGACGGCAAGGTCAGATGTTCTTGTCAACTAAGGTTTGAGACGGCCTTCGGGTTCGATGCTTTTTTGTTTAACAGATGCCTGACGGCGAGGTCAGATGTTCTTCTCAACTTCGGGTAGAACCGGCCTTCGGTTTCGATGCCTGTTTGTTTAACATATGCCTGACACCGAGGTCAGATATTCTTCTCAACTACGGGTTGAGCCGCCCATTGGGTTCAATGCCTGTCTCTTTAACAGATGCATGACGGCGAGGTCAAATGTTCCTCTCAACTTCGTGTTGAGCCGGCCTTCGGGTTCGATGCCTGTTTGTTTAACAAATGCCTGACGGAGAGGTCTAATGTTCTTATAAACTTCGGGATTAGCCGCCCTTCGGGTTCGATGCCTGTTTGTTTAATAGATGCCACACGGTGAGGTCAGTCGTTCTTCTCAACTTCGTGTTGAGCCGGTCTTCGGGTTCGATGCCTGTTTGTTTAACAGATACCTGACGGTGAGATCAGATATTCTTCTCAACTTCCGGTTGAGCCGGCCTACGGGTTCGATGCCTACTTGTTTAACAGATGCCTGACAGCGAGGTCAGATGTTCTTCTCAACTTCGGGTTTAGCCGCCCTTCGGGTTCGATGCCTGTTTGTTTAACAAATTCTTGACGGCGAGGTCAGATGTTCCTCTCAACTTCGTGTTAAGCCGGCCTTCGGGTTTGATGCCTGTTTGTTTAACAGATGCCTGATGGAGTGGCCAAATGTTCCTCTCAACTTCAAGTTGAGCCGACCTTTGGGTACGATACCTGTTTGTTTAACAGATGCTTGACGGCAAGGTCATATGTTCTTGTCAAGTAAGGGTTGAGACGGCCTTCGGGTTTAATGCCTGTTGGTTTAACAGATGCCAGACGGCGAGGTCATATGTTCTTCTCAACTTCGTGTTGAGCCGTCCTTTGGGTTCGATGCCTGTTTGTCTAACATATGCCTGCCACCGAGGTCAGATATTCTTCTCAACTACGGGTTGAGCCGCCCTTCGGGTTCAATGCATGTCTGTTTAACAGATGCATGACAACAAGGTTAAATGTTCCTCTCAACTTCGTGTTGAGTTGGACTTCGGGTTCGATGCATGTTTGTTTAATAGATGCCTGAAGGAGAGGTCTAATGTTCTTATCAACTTCGAGTTTAGGCGCCCTTCGGGTTCGATGCCTGTTTGTTTAATAGATGCCTCACGGCGAGGTCAGATGTTCTTCTCAACTTCGTGTTGAGACGGTCTCCGGGTTCGATGCCTGTTTGTTTAACAGACACCTGACGGCGAGGTCAGATGTTCTTCTCAACTTCCGGTTGAGCCAACCATCTGATTCGATGCCTGTTTTTTTAACAGATGCTTGACAGCAAGGTCAGATGTTCCTCTCAACTTCGTATTGAGCCGACCTTCAGGTTCGATGCCTGTTTGTTTAAACGATGCCTGACAGCGAGGTCAGATGTTCTTCTCAACTTCGGGATGAGCCGACCTTCAAATTTGATTCGTATTTGTTTAATAGATGCATGACGGCGAGGTCAGATGTTCTTCTCAACTTCGGGTTGAGCCAGCCTTCGGGTTCGATGCCTGTTTGTCTAACATATGCCTGACACCGAGGTCAGATATTCTTCTCAACTACGGGTTGAGCCGCCCTTCGGGTTGAATGCCTGTCTGTTTAACAGATGCATGACGGCAAGGTTAAATGTTCCTCTCAACTTCGTGTTGAGCTGGCCTTCGGGTTCGATGCCTGTTTGTTTAATAGATGCCTGAAGGAGAGGTCTAATGTTCTTATCAACTTCGAGTTTATCCGCCCTTCGGGTTCGATGCCTGTTTGTTTAACAGATGCCTCACGGCGAGGTCAGATGGTCTTGTCAACTTCGTGTTGAGACGGTCTTCGGGTTCGATGCCTGTTTGTTTAACATATGCCTGACACCGAGGTAAGATATTCTTCTCAACTACGGGTTGAGCCGCCCATCGGGTTCAATGCCTGTCTTTTTAACAGATGCATGACGGCGAGGTCAAATTTTCCTCTCAACTTCGTGTTGAGCCGGCCTTCGGGTTCGATGCCTGTTTGTTTAACAAATGCCTGACGGAGAGGTCTAATGTTCTTATCAACTTCGGGATTAGCCGCCCTTCGGGTTCGATGCCTGTTTGTTTAATAGATGCCTCACGGCGAGGTCAGACGTTCTTCTCAACTTCGTGTTGAGCCGGTCTTCGTGTTCGATGCCTGTTTGTTTAATAGATACCTGACAGTGAGGTCATATATTCTTCTCAATTTTCGGTTGAGCCGACCTACGGGTTCGATGCCTACTTGTTTAACAGATGTTTGACAGCGAGGTCAGATGTTCTTCTCAACTTCGGGAAGAGCCGCCCTTCGGGTTCGATGCCTGTTTGATTAACAAATGCTTGACGCCGAGGTCAGATGTTCCTCTCAACACGTGTTGAGCCGACCTTCGGGTTTGATGCCTGTTTGTTTAACATATGCCTGACGGAGTGGTCAGATGTTCCTCTCAACTTCAAGTTGAGCCGACCTTTGGGTACGATGCTTGTTTGTTTAACAGATGCTTGACGGCAAGGTCATATGTTCTTGTCAACGAAGGGTTGAGATGGCCTTTGGGTTCGATGTTTAACAGATGCCTGACGGCGAGGTCAGATGTTCTTCTCAACTTCGGGTTGAGTCGGCTTTCGAGTTCGATGCCTGTTTGTCTAACATATGCCTGACATCGAGGTCAGATATTCTTCTCAACTACGGGTTGAGCCGCCCTTCGGGTTGAATGCCTGTCTGTTTAACAGATGCATGACGGCAAGGTTAAATGTTCCTCTCAACTTCGTCTTGAGCTGGCCTTTGGGTTCGATGCTTGTTTGTTTAATAGATTCCTGAAGGAGAGGTCTAATGTTCTTATCAACTTCGAGTTTATCCGTCCTTCGGGTTCGATGCCTGGTTGCTTAACAGATGCCTCACGGCGAGGTAAGATGTTCTTCTCAACTTCGTGTTGAGACGGTCTTTTGGTTCGATGCCTGTTTGTTTAACAGTTACCTGACGGCGAGGTCAGATGTTCTTCTCAACTTCTGGTTGAGCCGGCCTTCGGGTTCGATGCCTACTTGTTTAACAGATGCCTCACGGCGAGGTCAGATATTCTTCTCAACTTCGGGTTGAGCCGACCTTCTGATTCGATGCCTGTTTTTTTAACAGATGCTTGACAGCAAGGTCAGATGTTCCTCTCAACTTTGTATTGAGCCGACCTTCGGGTTCGATGCCTATTTGTTTAAACGATGCCTGACAGTGAGGTCAGATGTTCTTCTCAACTTCGGGTTGAGACGACCTTCAAATTTGGTCCGTGTTTGTTTAATAGATGTCTGACGGCGAGGTCAGATGTTCTTCTCAACTTCGGGTTGAGCCGCCCTTCGGGTTCGATGCCTGTTTTTTTAACAAATGCTTAACGGTGATGTCAGATGTTCCTCTTAACTTCGTGTTGAGCCGGCCTTCGGGTTTGATGCCTGTTTGTTTAACAGATAACTGATGGCGAGGTCAGATCTTCCTCTCAACTTCAAGTTGAGCCAGCCTTTGGCTTCGATGCCTGTTTGTTTAACAGATGCTTGACGGCAAGGTTAGATGTTCTTGTCAACTAAAGGTTGAGACAACTTTTGGGTTCGATGCCTGTTTGTTTAACAGATGCCTGACGGCGAGGTCAGATGTTCGTCTCGACTTCGGGTTGAGCCGGCCTTCGGGTTCAATGCCTGTTTGTTTAAAATATACCTGAGACCGAGGTCAGATGTTCTTCTCAACTACGGGTTGAGCCGCCCTTCGGGTTTAATGCCTGTCTGTTTAACATATGCATGACGGGAAGGTCAAATGTTCATCTCAACTTCTTGTTGAGCCATCCTTTGGGTTCGATGCCTATTTGTTTAACAGATGCCTGACGATGAGGTCTAATGTTCTTATCAACTTCGGGTTTAGTTGCCCTTCGGGTTCGATGCCTGTTTGTTTAACAGATGCCGGATGGCGAGGTCAGATGTTCTTCTCGACATCGTGTTGAGTCGGCCTTCGGGTTTGATGCCTGTTTGTTTAACAGATGCCTGATGGAGTGGTCAGATGTTCCTCTCAACTTCAAGTTGAGCCGGCCTTTGGGTACTGTTGCATCCTAAAATTTGCTCAACCTACTTCACCTGATTTTATGTTTCAATTGCATTAGCATTTGTCTATTAGGTCATGAACATAATTGATTCATCTGCATAGTATAGCATGGGCAAGCCATCCAACAAGGGACCAAGTGCTATTCTTATCTCTATGGGCATATCAAGAGGTTCTTATTCAAATTCAATCTTAGCCAAGTCATCAGAAAGAAATTGAAATCTAAGAAGTCAGTGGATCAAGCAGTGGGTCTATCTCCTATCTTGAGGGTATTTGAAGATTATCAGGGAAGTTGTGAGCTATGAACTGAGGTCATGGAGGGTATGTAGACATCATGGAAGATCTAGAGGGTCATTTTGAAAGTGAGACAAGTCATTGATGTGATTACAAGAGCTGCAGTTGAAGACAGTCAACTAGGGTTTCATCTGGGTCAACCCTAGGTCAACCCTAGGTCAAATGCTTGATTGAAGGGAATCAAGGTCTATTTGAAATATGTGGGTTTCATCATTTGATATGTGGATATGTATGTGGTGTTGTGCCAAGGAGAAATCAAGAGAAATCAAGAAGAAGAGAGGTTTCTAAATTAGGGTTTCTGTGTAAAATCCCCTGATTTAGGGCAAACTTCCAAGCCATATAATTCAAAATGCAAGTCTCAAATGGATCCTTGGCCAACATGAAACTTGTATAGGATCTCAAGACCTTTAATTTGAGTGGTGGAAGACATCAAGGAGATTTATAGAACTCAAGTTATGGTTCTTGCAAGTTACAGGTCATCTGAGGACACTGATATTTGTCTGTGAAAGTTACTTGATTTCCAAGCAACTTTTACCCCTCCAGGAGCTTTCAAATAGATTTTGGGCCAACATAAAAGTTGTTCCTCATGATCTTAGCTTTCTAGAAAGGTATGGTATTCCTTCATATGATTTGTAGAACTCTACTTATGATCTTGGCAAGCCAGGGGTATTTTGGGAAAATGGAATTACATGTCATTTCAAGCATATGCCCAAAACTCCTATTTCCATATTTCAAATGAAAAAATGGTCAACATAAAACTTGTTCCAAATGACATTTTGAGTCTAGGAAAGTGGTTGTGGCAAGTTGGAAATTCATGGGACTTAGATTTGCAAAAATGACCAATATTAAAGGGAAAAAGTACCTTTTTAAATGACCAAATTGTAATTTTTTGATACAAAAGCAAAACCAAGCATATGACCAACCATTTTGAAGGTAAATTGCATTTTAAGATCATTGGCAATATTAGTTTTTTGGTTTGAAGTCAAGAAATCGGAGTTATCATAAGTTGCTTGTATGGAAAGATACACTTGCCAAATCGAGCTAGAATCAAGGTGCAAGGCAAGGGATGGTTTCTACATTCTCTAATTGTCATGAAAGGAGAAATTCAAGAGATTTTGAGGGGCTGTAACAAGGCAATGCAGAGTTAGTTTTTCCACTTGACCATTTTCATTTTCTCATGCAATGATATGAATAACTTCTCATGGGATTAATCTAGCTTCTTCTAGAACTTTCCATCATCATCTATATAAACCCTAGAACTGATCCATGAAGGGGTTGCACTTCATTTTGATCCAAAACACATAGTTTCACTCCATCTTGCATTTTTGCAAATCACACAAAAACTCTCTCAATTCTTCATCATTCTTCAAAGTTATTGATTCTACCATACTCCATATTCATCATAGATCACATTGCTAGCAAGATCTGGTTGAATTGAAGCCATAATTTTATGCTGCGAATTTCACTTTCAAATTGCAAGAAGAGTTGGTTATGGCAATCCAAGGTGTTTAAGCAAGAACAAGTGCATACAGAATCAAGATCCTGGTCCATTGATTGCTATTGGAGCATTGCTGAACTTGAAGTGGAGATTTCATCCATCTGTTTTCAATTTTACACCAGGTTGGTATTTCTATCGAATTGGCCTGAATTAGGTAGTATGATGTAGATTTGTTAGGTTAGACTTGGTTTAGGTAGTTAGATGATTGATTCTGGAGCTTTAGGCAAGTTTTCATGGAGGTTGACATGTGAGTGTAAATTCGGTTTGGACCTAGAACACAATGGTTAGGAGGTTATAATCTTAGATAATTAGTTAGATTTGTTCAGTGTGGCATAAGGATTATTGTTGTGCAAAGAATGATGAGATTGGTGATGATGGAAACCTGACGAAATTTGGATTGCTTGATGTTATCTCTTTCGGTTTGGATGATAGAGGGTGATTTAATGTAAACCAACACCATGGTTGTGTTCTACGCAAGAAATAGGGTAAGTTTGGTTCTTGGATCGTGTGATTTGATGGAGAGGTGAGAGAGAACGACGAGATGGAAGTTTCACGCATGGTGCTCGTGTATGCATGAATTCTGAAACCCTAGTGTGGCCAAGGTTGAAGACGAAATCTCCGCCATTGAACACGCGCTGACCTTGTTGACTGGGAGGACCATCTAACGGTCCACGTTCAAACGCGAGAAGGGAGGGAAATTATGACCTTGGAACGCAGCGTTCCATTTAATCCAACATGGGCTTTGTGCTCAATTTGCTATCCAGACCCCCATGCAAAGCCCAATCTCGTTTTTAACTTCATTTCGCTGCTATTTACACCGCTATTCCATCTTTTTCTTTAGTTTTTTTTTTATGATTTTTCTGATGCAAGCTGGGCCCAGGCGCGCCTTGCTATGCACACCCCCATATCTGGGCCCATCACCAATCCAACTGCATTTTATTTCCTTCTTGCACCCCTCATCAATTTTCATACTATAATTCAATCCAAATTTTCTTAATCTTTAAAAATTCATAAAAAATTGAAAAAACATTATTTTTTAATGAGACTTTTTTCCCATTTTCTATCTTTTGTCAAGAAAAATATGAAAACATAAAATTGTCATTTTACTTCATTTTCATATTTTTTTGCATATTTTTACATTTAATAGCTTTTTTTTAATTCTTTTGGTTTGTACTACTAGTTGTTGAATTTAGTTTGAGAGTTTCCTTTAGGATTTTCATCCCATTCTTTTTAGCACAACTAGATATGGATATTAGGTGCCCCCCTGATTTTTTATACCAATTTTTTAGGATTTATTTTAGGTAGTTTAGTTAGAAAATATTAGGCTAGTTAATTAGGGTTGTGAAAGATGACATAGGTGTAATAAAACAAGTTTCTTTTTGGGTTTTTTTTAGGACAAATTAGGAGATGGGACTATAGGGGTATTATGGGTAAGTGATAGATCCCTTAGAAAATGCTAGACTTCCCCTATTATATAAATGCTATTAGTATATTCTTGTAATTGATTGATTGTGTGGTGTGCCCTCTCTAGGGGTATTTGTTTGACTGTGTGGGGTATTAGGCCTGCTTGGGGTTTGGGTTTGAGCTGAAGACTTTGTTGATGAAGCCATTGAAGACCAAAGGAATGAAGACCCAGTTCAAGAGGTGAGGAAGATTGTAGCCTGCTTGTAGCAGATGAAGATTATAGGAACTAGGAGCTAGGTAAAACTCTAGAATAACAACTTGATTCACAAACATGGAAGGTCTTGTTTGCCTCCATCCCTCTCTATGATGCAGAGTCTCTCTAGGACACTCACCCCCTTCCTTTGGAAGGCTTGGTGACAGGGTCTAAGAGATAGAACTCTTGAGAGAAACATTCTGCATGTTGTTAACAGTCTGTTTGCCACCTTTGGTGGTCAACTAACTGTTTAACATTCCAGTTCATCCTCTTAACTGTTCCTCATCTTGGAGAATGAGACTTGAAGAAAAGCCCTGAAAGATTGAAGATAGAGACCTTGCTTGAAGGCTGTGAAGATGAAGACTGATGCTTGCTTGAAGCCTGTAGATGGTTGAATATGACTTGAAGACAGATGTTGATGGAGCTTGCTATGCAGATCTGCTATTTGTTGTTTATTTTTGTTGTTTATAATTTCTGATGTATTGTTTGAATTTCCCTGACTGTATTGTTTGCCATTTAATCTGTTAGGTTGAAAGCGAATTTTGTTCGCTTTTTTCCTATTGTTTTCTAGGTTCGAGGTTGAGTGGGACTCCCTTTCCTCGCTTGTATTGTTGCATTCACGCATATTTTACTGTTTTATTGTATCTGTTGTTTCTGTTTTCGTTTATCCCCTTAGGATATCTATTTCTCTCTGTGCAAGAGAGGAACATGATAGACATTAGGTCTTAACCCATGCATGATAACATTAGGTTAGTTTGATTCCCTTTTCAACCGTAGGTTAGAGTTCTGTCTCTTCGTTCTCAAAACAAACAGAAAAACACAATAAGATTTCAAATCCAATAAAAGACACTTCTTCCGTAAAAGAATGTGAACTCATCAAAACGTCATTTTTGTTCGCTTGGACCAGTAATCGGAAAAACCCTTTTTCAGAAGGAGATAAAAACAATCAAGACAGACTTGTGTCATGCGTGGCCCGAACTACGTTTGCTCTGATCTTTCATGCTGTATGAAAGTACGTAGGCATAGGATGCGATATCTTAGCGAGCAACCTTCCCCTCCTTTCCCGTAGATAGGCGAACTACGTTGACTCTGATTTCTTGTTCCAGACGGGAATACGTAGGCATAAAGTGCGATACTTTGCCGAGTCAGTTTATTTTCTTTTAACCCTGACCTTTAGAGTAGATAGAATAACAATCCGTACTAGAAAACAAGCGTGGATCCCGTCGAGTACGACGAACGTGAGGGGTGCTAATACCTTCCCCTTGCGTAACCGACTCCTGAATCCAGGGTTTGGTTGCGATGACCATTTCTTTCCCCGTTTTGCAGTAGGTTTACCTCGAGCGTTTCCTTTCCCTCCGTTGGGATAAATGACGCACGGTGGCGACTCTTCTGTTCAGCCGGCGCCGATTTTCGCAGTAGCGACAACTGGCGACTCTGCTGGGGATCCAACGTCCCCTGGCTGCTAAGGACTGCGATAGTTCCTTATGCATGTGGGATCCAACGTCCCTTAAGTGAGTCAATCCTAGAGCTTGTTTTCCCGTCGAGGATTTTGTATGGATTTACATTTCTGTCATTTACTTTCAGCATTATATTATTGTTATTATTGTTGTATTGGGGTGTGACGGGTGTTCTATGATTGAGAGATAAGCCGGACCTGGGCTTGAGTGCACCTAGAATTAGAGTGGAAAGTAGTGGGCGCGCACATGCTTTGCATGTCCTAGTGTCCTGCGAAATCCACACTCAGACGAGGTTCTTCTGGTTGGCCTTCTGTCCTACCCTTTGGGTGGCTCGGGTTGCTGGTTAGTTGGATTGTCGACTCTGGGAACCGATCACTTGGAAATTGGCTAAGTGAGGCCTTCACGAGGGGACCTTATATCATAGGGAAGAATGGAAGTGATCAACACCTTCCATGTTTATGAAAGAAGAGGATCTATCTAGAAGCTCTGCTTACAAACCTTAATCTTAACACCTAAACAAAACTACACCAAAAGGAGGGTAAACTTCACATCCAAACTTCTTCAAGCATTCCTCAGCAGCCTACACATGTCTTCAACATCAGCCAAGAGCAAGAGAGACAAAACCCTAATCTAAGGGAACTAAAGAAGTCATTCTAGTTGAATTAGCAAGTTAGGATCACCTAAAACCTAGTACTAAAGTTAATCTTAACTAAAATACTAAAACTAATTGTAAATTCCTACAAAAATAACTATGGGAACCTAGGTCAATCATGAATCTACCATATAAAATCCAGAGGTTGAATCATCCACAAAGTCCTAAAAATAAATCCTAAATCATAAGGTACTAAGCTTAAACCCTAAAACTAGAGCACCTAAAGTTCCAACCTAAAACCACTACCTAATTTCATCACAAAAATGTGAGAAAAATCTAAGGGGAACATACATATCTAAACTAATCACACACAAAAAATCAGCTCAAGAATCATCATCAAATTATCAATCAAAATTCAGCAAAACAAGGTATCAACCATAATGAATTTAATATCAATTAAAATGCAAAAAATGCAATTAAAATCAAAAATGCATGAATTCCTAATTTTTCAATTTCTTAAAATTCTAGACTCATTCATGAGTTAGGGGAAAAAAACTTGGAATTAATTTAGTTAATTTCCTATTTTTTATGAATTATTTTCAAACCTATATGAAATGATGAAAATAAAAGAAATAAGAAGAAAATAATAAAAGGTGCGTGCTGAATAGCAATTCATTGCAGTTCATTTCAGGAATTGGGCCCATTGGGGGGTGTGGATATCACTCAGCTAACCAAGCCCAAACCATTTCAATTAATGAAACAGTGCGTTTCATTTAGAAATCTCTCTTCAGAGTTGAGAGCAAATTGTGGCTGTGTATCCCTTGCCTGAGTCAATTGTCAAACCTTCATCTGATGGTCCATGTTCATCGTCCCCAATTCAAACTGAGATGGAGGGAGTTCTCAGACGGTGGCCTGAGCTGCAGCGCCACCGTCTTCTCCGGTGAGGTGCTCTTCTCAGGTCATCAAAAATGACAAAACAAATCATCATCTTGCTCAATTTTTCATCCTGATCATGAATCCATCATCTAAATTCCCTAATTCTTTCTCTATCTCCAAACACGATAGCAATTTCAGAAATCCACCAAATCTTGATCATCATGATTCTTAAAATTAATGACACTAATGTAATCCTCACTCTTCACTGATCAATTTCCACCATCCAATCATGAATAACACTCCAAGAATCATGAGAAATCCATCTCAACAGAAGTTGCACAACACCTAGCATTGTCTCTAACCGTGTAATTAACCATCCTAAATCCATCTATATCAATAGGGGAACCTAACCACATGCTTCTAGTTCACTGAAAACACATAATTAGAGATAAATTTCAAGAAGTTAAAACCTGTGTTTGAGCTTGTACCAGATGCACTTCTTGCTCGATTCAACCTTCAAGATGATGCAGATTCACTCTAAATCACCTTCCAAAGCTAATGCAATCTTCAATTTCCCTTGGATTGGCCTTGAACTCAGAATACGATTTCAACTTGCAGCTGTGAAACTTCAACCTCACTCTCTGCTTCAGGGATCAATCTTCACCAAAAAAATGGCTGAACACACTCTAATGTTTATATAGAACTCATTGGAAATGTCTAGAAAGTTCTATAACCTTCCATAGGAGATTTTGCAATTTCAATTTCTCCTTCAAAGTCTCATGTGCACAGTCACTATTTTGGCTCTCTTTGGGCATGAAAATGCTTGCAATCATCATCTCATGAGATATTGGATTAGTTTGTTATGTTAATTTCCTTGTTTGCAAGCCAATGGTGTGAGTTTGATGTGTTGCTTCATCATGAAGAAACAACATGAAATGGTATGAAAATGGACTCAAACCAAAATTCCAACATTGCCAAAGTTCCTAAAATGACTTTTCCATTCAAAATGACCTATTATTTTGCCTTGTTTGGACACAAAATGAATTATTTCAATTTTTGGTCATTAAATGCCTTTAATTCTTCTTTTTTCCAAAATTCCTCAAACCACATCCTTCCTTGAGCCATTTCAATGTCTCCTTGATGCATGGTCAAGGTTAAAACCCCATTTTGAGCAACTTTCTAGTTGAAAAAAATTTCATTTGAGGTCTCTAAGTTGGTGAAAATGACCTATGATCATAAATGACCTATAATCACAAATACCCAAAATACCCTTGACTTGTCAAAGCCATAACTTGAGTTCTATAAATCCTATCAAGGACTTCTAGTACTCTATGGAAAGCTAAGAGGATAAGGAACAACATTAATGTTAACCAAAAGTTCATAGGAATCATCCTTCTAGGGCAAAAGTTTCATGCAAGTTGGGTAACTTTCAAGCTCCAAATTCACATACCTCAAAGGACTTGTAACTTGTCAAAGCCATAACTTGAGTTCTACAAATCCTATCAAGGACTTCTAGTACTCAAATTAAATCTAAGACCATGCTCTACAACAATCATTTTGGGGGTAAGATGAGATGACAATCACATCTTGAGCTAAATTGCCTTGAAGTTAGGGGTCCAACTAGGGGATTTTACACTATCAAGCCTTAGAAACCCCAGCTTGAAACTTCTCAAACTCTTCAATCATGATGAGTTAACCTTGGAATCATCCTTATAACATCTCAATGTATCAATCCATGATCACCTGGCCCTTGAATTAGGTATCAACCTCTTTCAAATCCTCAATTGACTTAGGGTTGACCTAGTTAAACCCTAATTGCACCACTCATGGCTGAGCCTTTTCAATCTTACACAATGACCTGTCTAGGCCTCAAAGTGATCTTCAACACTTCTCATGAGCTCTCTCAAGACCTCAAGTCTAACTTCATGGCTTCAGAATCATCTGATGACTTCCCACAACTCTCAAGCTAGGAGACACACCCTCTTGGCTTCAATCACTCTCTCTGAGGATCTTTTAACTTCTCTGACAAGGATATCAACCCTTGAACACCTAAATAACCTTCTTATCTTAGCTTCATAGTCTTGTATAGCTTTTGATTGGTAATCATACCTCTTGATCTCCAGCATACATGTCAATGAAATGCAAATGATAATGCTAATGTGAATGAAATGAAACATAAGCTGGGTAAAGAAATGTTGGGCAAATTTTGGGGTGCAACAGCTGCCCCTATTCAAATGGCTTGGACCTGACTGGGTGAGAAGAGAACGAATCTCAAACAATTAAGGTACGAGACGGTTGAATACCAACAAACCTGGAAATTTGCCAACTGCACAAGTACACGGTACTCTGATGGGAACAAATCTTCGGAAACTGAAATAATAGCTGCACGGCAACTAGCTGGAGAAATACTGATCTGAACCTCCATCAGGATGATTCTCTAATTTATCCGATATCATTACGTCCTCAAATCATCGAGGGATCACTGGTTACACGGTAACTGGTGATTTGTCGACCGTACGGGTAAACGGTACTCCGATTGGCCGGAATATCTTCAAAACCGAGCATGACAGTTGCACGACAACTCTGCTGGGGAATTGGTCACACGGTAACCGGTGAAGGGTCTAATCTCAAAACTCCGTCAGGATGATTATCTGATTTTGCTGTAGATCTTCATCCTCAAGTCATCAAGGGATCACCGGTTAGATGGTAACGGGTAATGGATGGTTGATCACGCCGTCAGGCGTTCTGCGTCGTAGATGAAGAATTCCTTATCGTTGCCTATGGACTCATCATGTCGCTAGGCACATCGACAACATCTTCGTTGGACTTCATTAGTAAGTCAATAAGGGATCACCGATTATTCGAGAACTGGAGAATGGCTACTTTCAAATCTCCGTCAGGATGATCATTAGATTTCGCTGCAGCTTCGGGTAAGCTGGTTACACGATAACGGGTAATGGATGGTTGATCACGCCGTCAGGCATTTTGCGTCGTAGCAGAAGAATTCCTTATCGTTGCCTATGGACTCATCATGTCGCTAGGAACATCGACAACATCTTCGTTGGACTTCATTAGTAAGTCAATAAGGGATCACCGGTTATTCGGGAACTGGTGAATGGCTACTTTCAAATCTCCGTCAGGATGATCATCAGACTTCGTTGCAGCTTCGGGCATCAGCTTCGTGGTCAGATGTTCTTATCAACTTTGGGTAAGCCGCCCTTCGGGTTCGATGCCTGTTTGTTTAACAGATGCCTCACGGCAAGGTCAGATGTTCTTCTCAACTTCGTGTTGAGCCGGTCTTCGGGTCCAATGCCTGTTTGTTTAACAGATACCTAACGAGAAGGTCAGATGTTCTTCTCAACTTCCGGTTGAGCCGGACTTCAGGTTCGATGCCAACTTGTTTAACAGATGCCTGACGGTGAGGTCATATGTTCTTCTCAACTTCGTGTTGAGTCGACCTTCAGATTCGATGCCTGTTTTTTTAATAGATGCTTGACAGCGAGGTCAGATGTTCCTCTCAACTTCGTATTGAGCCGGCATTAGCGTTCGATGCCTGTTTGTTTAGCTGATGCCTCATAGCGAGGTCAGATGTTCTTCTCAACTTCGGGTTGAGCCGGCTTTCAAATTCGATGCCTGTTTGTTTAATAGATGCCTGACGGCGAGGTCAGATGTTCTTCTCAACTTCGGGTTGAGCCGCCCTTCAGGTTCGATGCCTGTTTGTTTAACAAATGCTTGACGGTGCGGTCAGATGTTCCTCTCAACTTCGTGTTGAGCCGGCCTTCGGGTTTGATGCCTGTTTGTTTAACAGATGCCTGATGGCGAGATCAGATCTTCCTCTCAACTTCAAGTTGAGCCAGCCTTTGGGTTTGATGCCTGTTTATTTAACAGATGCTTGACGGCAAGGTCATATGTTCTTGTCAACTAAGGGTTGAGACGACATTCAGGTTCGATGGCTGTTTGTTTAACAGATGCATGACGGCAAGGTCAAATGTGTTTACCAGATGCATGACGGTAATGTCAAATGTTCCTCTCAACTTCGTGTTGAGCCGGCCTTCGGGTTCGATACCTGTTTGTTTAACAGATGCCTCACGGCGTGGTCAGATGTTCTTCTCAACTTCGTGTTGAGCCGGGCTTCGGGTTTGATGCCTGTTTTTTTAATAGATACCTGACGGCGAGGTCAGATGTTCTTCTCAACTTCCGGTTGAGCCGGACTTCAGGTTCGATGCCTACTTGTTTAACAGATGCCTGACGGTGAGGTCATATGTTCTTCTCAACTTCGTGTTGAGTCGACCTTCAGATTCGATGCCTGTTTATTTAACAAATGCTTGACAGCGAGGTCAGATGTTCCTCTCAACTTCGTATTGAGTCGGCCTTAGGGTTCGATGCCTGTTGGTTTGACTGATGCCTGACAGCGAGGTCAGAAGTTCTTCTCAACTTCGGGTTGAGACGGATTTCAAATTCGATTTGTGTTTGTTTAATAGATGCCTGACGGCGAGGTAAGACGTTCTTCTCAACTTCGGGTTGAGCCGCCCTTCGGGTTCGATGCCTGTTTGTTTAACAAATGCTTGACGGTGAGGTCAGATGTTCCTCTCAACTTCGTGTTGAGCCGGCCTTCGAAATTGATGCCTGTTTGTTTATCAGATGCCTGATGGCGAGGTCAGATCTTCCTCTCAACTTCAAGTTGAGCCTGCCTTTGGGTTCGATGCCTGTTCGTTTAACAGATGCTTGAGACGACATTCGGGTTCGATGGCTATTTGTTTAACAGATGCATGACTGCGAGGTCAGATGTGCTTACCAGATGCATGTTGGCAATGTCAAATGTTCCTCTCAACTTCGTGTTGAACCGGCCTTCGAGTTCGGTGCCTCTTTGTTTAATAGATGCCTCACGGCAAGGTCAGATGTTCTTCTCAACTTCGTGTTGAGCCGGTCTTCTGGTTCGATGCCTGTTTTTTTTAACAGATACCTGACGACGAGGTCAGATGTTCTTCTCAACTTCCGGTTGAGCCGGCCTTCGGGTTCGATGCCTACTTGCTTAACAGATGCCTGACAGCGACGTCAGACATTCTTCTCAACTTCAGGTTGAGCCGACCTTCAGATTCGATGCCTGTTTTTTTAACAGATGCTTGACAGTGAGGTCAGATGTTCCTCTCAACTTTGTATTGAGCCGGCCTTAGGGTTCGATGTCTGTTTGTTTAACTGTTGTCTGACAGCGAGGTCAGATGTTATTCTCAACTTTGGGTTGAGCCGGCTTTCAAATTCGATTCGTGGTTGTTTAATAGATGTCTGACGGCGAGGTCAGATGTTCTTCTCAACTTCGGGTTGAGCCGCCTTTCGGGTTCGATGCCTATTTGTTTAACAAATGCTTGACGGCGAGGTCAGATGTTCCTCTCAACTTCGTGTTGAGCCGGCCTTCGGGCTTATGCCTGTTTATTTAACAGATGCCTGATGGCGAGGTCAGATCTTCCTCTCAACTTCAAGTTGAGCCGGCCTTTGGGTTCGATGCCTGACGTTTAACAGATGCTTGACGATAAGGTAATATGTTCTTGTCAAATAAGGGTTGAGATGGCCTTCGGGTTCGATGCCTGTTTATTTAACGGATGCCTGACGGCGAGGTCAGATGTTCTTCCCAACTTGGGGTTGAGCCGACCTTTGGGTTCCATGTCTGTTTGTTTAACATATGCCTGACACCAAGGTCAAATGTTCTTCTCAACTACGGGTTGATCCGCCCTTCGAGTTTAATGCCTGTTTGTTTACCAGATGCATGACGGCAAGGTTAAATATTACTCTCAACTTCGTGTTGAGCCGGCCTTCGGGTTCGATGCTTGTTTGTTTAACAGATGCCTGACAGCAAGGTCAGATGTTCTTCTCAAGTTCGGGTTGAGTCGGCCTTCGAGTTCGATGCCTGTTTGTTTAACATATTCCTGACACCAAGGTCAGATGTTCTTCTCAACTACGGGTTGAGCCGCCCTTCGGGTTAAATGCATGTCTGTTTAACAGATGCATGACGACAAGGTCAAATGTTCCTCTCAATTTCGTCTTGAGCCGGCCTTCGGGTTTGATGCCTGTTTGTTTAACAGATGCCTGACGGAGAGGTCTAATGTTCTTATCAACTTCGGGTTTAGCCGCCCTTCGGGTTCGATGCCTGTTTGTTTAAGGCGAGGTCAGATGTTCTTCTCAACTTCGTGTTTAGCCGGTCTTCGGTTTCGATGCCTCTTTGTTTAACAAATACCTGACGGCGAGGTCAGATGTTCTTCTCAACTTCCAGTTGAGCCGGCCTTCGGGTTCGATGCCTACTTGTTTAATAGATGCTTGATAGAGAGGTCAGATGTTCTTCTCAGATTTGGGTTGAGCCGCCCTTCGGGTTCGATGCCTGTTTGTTTAACAAATGCTTGACAACGAGGTCAGATGTTCCTCTCAACTTCGGGTTGTGCCGCCCTTCGGGTTTGATGCCTGTTTGTTTAACAGATGCCTGATGGAGTGGTCAGATGTTCCTCTCAACTTCAAGTTGAGCCGGCCTTTGGGTACGATGCCTGTTTGTTTAACAGATGCTTGACGGCAAGGTCAGATGTTCTTGTCAACTAAGGTTTGAGACGGCCTTCGGGTTCAATGTTTTTTTGTTTAACAGATGCCTGACGGCGAGGTCAGATGTTCTTCTCAACTTCGGGTAGAGCCGGCCTTCGGTTTCGATGCCTGTTGTTTAACATATGCCTGACACCGAGGTCAGATATTCTTCTCAACTACGGGTTGAGCCGCCCATTGGGTTCAATGCCTGTCTCTTTAACAGATGCATGACGGCGAGGTCAAATGTTCCTCTCAACTTCGTGTTGAGCCGGCCTTCGGGTTCGATGCCTGTTTGTTTAACAAATGCCTGACAGAGAGGTCTAATGTTCTTATAAACTTCGGAATTAGCCGCCCTTCGGGTTCGATGCCTGTTTGTTTAATAGATGCCACACGGCGAGGTCAGTCGTTCTTCTCAACTTCGTGTTGAGCCGGTCTTCGGGTTCGATGCCTGTTTGTTTAACAGATACCTGACGGTGAGGTCAGATATTCTTCTCAACTTCCGGTTGAGCCGGCCTACGGGTTCGATGCCTACTTGTTTAACAGATGCCTGACAGCGAGGTCAGATGTTCTTCTCAACTTCGGGTTGAGCCGCCCTTCGGGTTCGATGCCTGTTTGTTTAACAAATTCTTGACGGCGAGGTCAGATGTTCCTCTCAACTTCGTGTTAAGTCGGCCTTCGGGTTTGATGCCTGTTTGTTTAACAGATGCCTGATGGAGTGGCCAGATGTTCCTCTAAACTTCAAGTTGAGCCGACCTTTGGGTACGATACCTGTTTGTTTAACAGATGCTTGACGGCAAGGTCATATGTTCTTGTCAAGTAAGGGTTGAGACGGCCTTCGGGTTTGATGCCTGTTGGTTTAACAGATGCCAGACGGCGAGGTCAGATGTTCTTCTCAACTTCATGTTGAGTCGTACTTCGGGTTCGATGCCTGTTTGTCTAACATATGCCTGACACCGAGGTCAGATATTCTTCTCAACTACGGGTTGAGCCGCCCTTCGGGTTCAATGCATGTCTGTTTAACAGATGCATGACAACAAGGTTAAATGTTCCTCTCAACTTCGTGTTGAGCTGGACTTCGGGTTTGATGCTTGTTTGTTTAATAGATGCCTGAAGGAGAGGTCTAATGTTGTTATCAACTTCGAGTTTAGCCGCCCTTCGGGTTCGATGCCTGTTTGTTTAACAGATGCCTCACGGCGAGGTCAGATGTTCTTCTCAACTTCGTGTTGAGACGGTCTTCGGGTTCGATGCCTGTTTGTTTAACAGACACCTGACGGCGAGGTCAGATGTTCTTCTCAACTTCCGGTTGAGCCGACCATCTGATTCGATGCCTGTTTTTTTAACAGATGCTTGACAGCGAGGTCAGATGTTCCTCTCAACTTCGTATTGAGCCGGCCTTCAAGTTCGATGCCTGTTTGTTTAAACGATGCCTGACAGCGAGGTCAGATGTTCTTCTCAACTTCGGGATGAGCCGACCTTCAAATTTGATTCGTATTTGTTTAATAGATGCATGACGGCGAGGTCAGATGTTCTTCTCAACTTCGGGTTGAGCCAGCCTTCGGGTTCGATGCCTGTTTGTCTAACATATGCCTGACACCGAGGTCAGATATTCTTCTCAACTACAGGTTGAGCCGCCCTTCGGGTTGAATGCCTGTCTGTTTAACAGATGCATGACGGCAAGGTTAAATGTTCCTCTCAACTTCGTGTTGAGCTGGCCTTCGGGTTCGATGCCTGTTTGTTTAATAGATGCCTGAAGGAGAGGTCTAATGTTCTTATCAACTTCGAGTTTATCTGCCCTTCGGGTTCGATGCCTGTTTGTTTAACAGATGCCTCACGACGAGGTCAGATGGTCTTGTCAACTTTGTGTTGAGACGGTCTTCGGGTTCGATGCCTGTTTGTTTAACATATGCCTGACACCGAGGTAAGATATTCTTCTCAACTACGGGTTGAGCCGCCCTTCGGGTTCAATGCCTGTCTGTTTAACAGATGCATGACGGCGAGGTCAAATTTTCCTCTCAACTTCGTGTTGAGCCGGCCTTCGGGTTCGATGCCTGTTTGTTTAACAAATGCCTGACGGAGAGGTCTAATGTTCTTATCAACTTCGGGATTAGCCGCACTTCGGGTTCGATGCCTGTTTGTTTAATAGATGCCTCACGGCGAGGTCAGACGTTCTTCTCAACTTCGTGTTGAGCCGGTCTTCGTGTTCGATGCCTGTTTGTTTAATAGATACCTGACAGTGAGGTCATATATTCTTCTCAATTTTCGGTTGAGCCGACCTACGGGTTCGATGCCTACTTGTTTAACAGATGTTTGACAGCGAGGTCAGATGTTCTTCTCAACTTCGGGAAGAGCCGCCCTTCGGGTTCGATGCCTGTTTGATTAACAAATGCTTGACGCCGAGGTCAGATGTTCCTCTCAACACGTGTTGAACCGGCCTTCGGGTTTGATGCCTGTTTATTTAACATATGCCTGACAGAGTGGTCAGATGTTCCTCTCAACTTCAAGTTGAGCCGACCTTTGGGTACGATTCTTGTTTGTTTAACAGATGCTTGACGGCAAGGTCATATGTTCTTGTCAACAAAGGGTTGAGATGGCCTTTGGGTTCGATGTTTAACAGATGCCTGACGGCGAGGTCAGATGTTCTTCTCAACTTCGGGTTGAGCCGGCCTTCGAGTTCGATGCCTGTTTGTCTAACATATGCCTGACATCGAGGTCAGATATTCTTCTCAACTACGGGTTGAGCCGCCCTTCGGGTTGAATGCCTGTCTGTTTAACAGATGCATGACGGCAAGGTTAAATGTTCCTCTCAACTTCATCTTGAGTTGACCTTTGGGTTCGATGCTTGTTTGTTTAATAGATTCCTGAAGGAGAGGTCTAATGTTCTTATCAACTTCGAGTTTATCCGTCCTTCGGGTTCGATGCCTGGTTGCTTAACAGATGCCTCACGGCGAGGTAAGATGTTCTTCTCAACTTCGTGTTGAGACGGTCTTTTGGGTTCGATGCCTGTTTGTTTAACAGTTACCTGACGGCGAGGTCAGATGTTCTTCTCAACTTCTGGTTGAGCCGGCCTTCGGGTTCGATGCCTACTTGTTTAACAGATGCCTGACGGCGAGGTCAGATATTCTTCTCAACTTCGGGTTGAGCTGACCTTCTGATTCGATGCCTGTTTTTTTAACAGATGCTTGACAGCAAGGTCAGATGTTCCTCTCAACTTTGTATTGAGCCGACCTTCGGGTTCGATGCCTATTTGTTTAAATGATGCCTGACAGTGAGGTCAGATGTTCTTCTCAACTTCGGGTTGAGACGACCTTCAAATTTGGTCCGTGTTTGTTTAATAGATGCCTGACGGCGAGGTCAGATGTTCTTCTCAACTTCGGGTTGAGCCGCCCTTCGGGTTCGATGCCTGTTTTTTTAACAAATGCTTGACGGTGATGTCAGATGTTCCTTTTAACTTCGTGTTGAGCCGGCCTTCGGGTTTGATGCCTGTTTGTTTAATAGATAACTGATGGCGAGGTCAGATCTTCGTCTCAACTTCAAGTTGAGCCGACCTTTGGCTTCGATGCCTGTTTGTTTAACAGATGCTTGACGGCAAGGTTAGATGTTCTTGTCAACTAAAGGTTGAGACAACTTTTGGGTTCGATGCCTGTTTGTTTAACAGATGCCTGACAGCGAGGTCAGATGTTCTTCTCGACTTCGGGTTGAGCCAGCCTTCGGGTTCAATGCCTGTTTGTTTAAAATATACCTGAGACCGAGGTCAGATGTTCTTCTCAACTACGGGTTGAGCCGCCCTTCGGGTTTAATGCCTGTCTGTTTAACATATGCATGACGGGAAGGTCAAATGTTCATCTCAACTTCTTGTTGAGCCATCCTTCGGGTTCGATGCCTATTTGTTTAACAGATGCCTGACGACGAGGTCTAATGTTCTTATCAACTTCGGGTTTAGCTGCCCTTCGGGTTCGATGCCTGTTTGTTTAACAGATGCCGGATGGCGAGGTCAGATGTTCTTCTCGACATCGTGTTGAGTCGGCCTTCGGGTTTGATGCCTGTTTGTTTAACAGATGCCTGATGGAGTGGTCAGATGTTCCTCTCAACTTCAAGTTGAGCCGGCCTTTGGGTACTGTTGCACCCTAAAATTTGCTCAACCTACTTCACCTGATTTTATGTTTCAATTGCATTAGCATTTGTCTATTAGGTCATGAACATAATTGATTCATCTGCATAGTATACCATGGGCAAGCCATCCAACAAGGGACCAAGTGCTATTCTTATCTCTATGGGCATATCAAGAGGTTCTTATTCAAATTCAATATTAGCCAAGTCATCAGAAAGAAATTGAAATCTAAGAAGTCAGTGGATCAAGCAGTGGGTCTATCTCCTATCTTGAGGGTATTTGAAGATCATCAGGGAATTTGTGAGCTATGAATTGAGGTCATGGAGGGTATGTAGACATCATGGAAGATCTAGAGGGTCATTGTGAAAGTGAGACAAGTCATTGATGTGATTACAAGAGCTGCAGTTGAAGACAGTCAACTAGGGTTTCATCTGGGTCAACCCTAGGTCAACCCTTGGTCAAATGCTTGATTGAAGGGCATCGAGGTCTATTTGAAAGATGTGGGGTTCATCATTTGATATGTGGATATGGATGTGGTGTTGTGCCAAGGAGAAATCAAGAGAAATCAAGAAGAAGAGAGGTTTCTAAATTAGGGTTTCTGTGTAAAATCCCCTGATTTAGGGCAAACTTCCAAGCCATATAATTCAAAATGCAAGTCTCAAATGGATCCTTGGCCAAAATGAAACTTGTATAGGATCTCAATACCTTTAATTTGAGTGGTGGAATACATCAAGGAGATTTATAGAACTCAAGTTATGGTTCTTGCAAGTTACAGGTCATCTGAGGACACTGATATTTGTCTGTGAAAGTTACTTGACTTCCAAGCAACTGTTACCCCTCAAGGAGCTTTCAAATGGATTTCTGGACAACATGAAAGTCGTTCCTCATGATCTTAGCTTTCTAGAAAGGTATGGAATGCCTTCATATGATTTGTAGAACTCTACTTAGGATCTTGGCAAGCCAGGGGTATTTTGGGAAAATGGAATTACATGTCATTTCAAGCATATGCCCAAAACTCCTATTTCCAAATTTCAAATGAAAAAATGGTCAACATCAAACTTGTTCCAAATGACATTTTGAGTCTAGGAAAGTGGTTGTGGAAAGTTGGAAATGCATGGGACTTAGATTTGCAAAAATGACTAATATTAAAGGGAAAAAGTACCTTTTTAAATGACCAAATTGTGATTTTTTGATACAAAAGCAAAACCAAGCATATGACCAACCATTTTGAAGGTAAATTGAATTTTAAGATCATTGGCAATATTAGTTTTTTGGTTTGAAGTCAAGAAATCGGAGTTATCATAAGTTGCTTGTATGGAAAGATACACTTGCCAAATCGAGCTAGAATCAAGGTGCAAGGCAAGGGATGGTTTCTACATTCTCTAATTGTCATGAAAGGAGAAATTCAAGAGATTTTGAGGGGCTGTAACAAGGCAATGCAGAGTTAGTTTTTCCACTTGACCATTTTCATTTTCTCATGCAATGATATGAATAACTTCTCATGGGATTAATCTAGCTTCTTCTAGAACTTTCCATCATCATCTATATAAACCCTAGAACTGATCCATGAAGGGGTTGCACTTCATTTTGATCCAAAACACATAGTTTCACTCCATCTTGCATTTTTGCAAATCACACAAAAACTCTCTCAATTCTTCATCATTCTTCAAAGTTATTGATTCTACCATACTCCATATTCATCATAGATCACATTGCTAGCAAGATCTGGTTGAATTGAAGCCATAATTTTATGCTGCGAATTTCACTTTCAAATTGCAAGAAGAGTTGGTTATGGCAATCCAAGGTGTTTAAGCAAGAACAAGTGCATACAGAATCAAGATCCTGGTCCATTGATTGCTATTGGAGCATTGCTGAACTTGAAGTGGAGATTTCATCCATCTGTTTTCAATTTTACACCAGGTTGGTATTTCTATCGAATTGGCCTGAATTAGGTAGTATGATGTAGATTTGTTAGGTTAGACTTGGTTTAGGTAGTTAGATGATTGATTCTGGAGCTTTAGGCAAGTTTTCATGGAGGTTGACATGTGAGTGTAAATTCGGTTTGGACCTAGAACACAATGGTTAGGAGGTTATAATCTTAGATAATTAGTTAGATTTGTTCAGTGTGGCATAAGGATTACTGTTGTGCAAAGAATGATGAGATTGGTGATGATGGAAACCTGACGAAATTTGGATTGCTTGATGTTATCTCTTTCGGTTTGGATGATAGAGGGTGATTTAATGTAAACCAACACCATGGTTGTGTTCTACGCAAGAAATAGGGTAAGTTTGGTTCTTGGATCGTGTGATTTGATGGAGAGGTGAGAGAGAACGACGAGATGGAAGTTTCACGCATGGTGCTCGTGTATGCATGAATTCTGAAACCCTAGTGTGGCCAAGGTTGAAGACGAAATCTCCGCCATTGAACACGCGCTGACCTTGTTGACTGGGAGGACCATCTAACGGTCCACGTTCAAACGCGAGAAGGGAGGGAAATTATGACCTTGGAACGCAGCGTTCCATTTAATCCAACATGGGCTTTGTGCTCAATTTGCTATCCAGACCCCCATGCAAAGCCCAATCTCGTTTTTAACTTCATTTCGCTGCTATTTACACCGCTATTCCATCTTTTTCTTTAGTTTTTTTTATGATTTTTCTGATGCAAGCTGGGCCCAGGCCCGCCTTGCTATGCACACCCCCATATCTGGGCCCATCACCAGTCCAACTGCATTTTATTTCCTTCTTGCACCCCTCATCAATTTTCATATTATAATTCAATCCAAATTTTCTTAATCTTTAAAAATTCATAAAAAATTGAAAAAACATTATTTTTTAATGAGACTTTTTTTCCCATTTTCTATCTTTTGTCAAGAAAAATATGAAAACATAAAATTGTCATTTTACTTCATTTTCATATTTTTTGCATATTTTTACATTTAATAGCTTTTTTTTAAATTCTTTTGGTTTGTACTACTAGTTGTTGAATTTAGTTTGAGAGTTTCCTTTAGGATTTTCATCCCATTCTTTTTAGCATAACTAGATATGGATATTAGGTGCCCCCCTGATTTTTTATACCAATTTTTTAGGATTTATTTTAGGTAGTTTAGTTAGAAAATATTAGGCTAGTTAATTAGGGTTGTGAAAGATGGCATAGGTGTAATAAAACAAGTTTCTTTTTGGGTTTTTTTTAGGACAAATTAGGAGATGGGACTATAGGGGTATTATGGGTAAGTGATAGATCCCTTAGAAAATGCTAGACTTCCCCTATTATATAAATGCTATTAGTATATTCTTGTAATTGATTGATTGTGTGGTGTGCCCTCTCTAGGGGTATTTGTTTGACTGTGTGGGGTATTAGGCCTGCTTGGGGTTTGGGTTTGAGCTGAAGACTTTGTTGATGAAGCCATTGAAGACCAAAGGAATGAAGACCCAGTTCAAGAGGTGAGGAAGATTGCAGCCTGCTTGTAGCAGATGAAGATTATAGGAACTAGGAGCTAGGTAGAGCTCTAGAATAGCAACTTGATTCACAAACATGGAAGGTCTTGTTTGCCTCCATCCCTCTCTATGATGCAGAGTCTCTCTAGGACACTCACCCCCTTCCTTTGGAAGGCTTGGTGACAGGGTCTAAGAGATAGAACTCTTGAGAGAAACATTCTGCATGTTGTTAACAGTCTGTTTGCCACCTTTGGTGGTCAACTAACTGTTTAACATTCCAGTTCATCCTCTTAACTGTTCCTCATCTTGGAGAGTGAGACTTGAAGAAAAGCCCTGAAAGATTGAAGATAGAGACCTTGCTTGAAGTATGTGAAGATGAAGACTGATGCTTGCTTGAAGCCTGTAGATGGTTGAATATGACTTGAAGACAGATGTTGATGGAGCTTGCTATGCAGATCTGCTATTTGCTGTTTATTTTTGCTGTTTATAATTTCTGATGTATTGTTTGAATTTCCATGACTGTATTGTTTGCCATTTAATCTGTTAGGTTGAAAGCGAATTTTGTTCGCTTTTTTCCTATTGTTTTCTAGGTTCGAGGTTGAGTGGGACTCCCTTTCCTCGCTTGTATTGTTGCATTCATGCATATTTTACTGTTTTATTGTATCTGTTGTTTCTGTTTCCGTTTATCCCCTTAGGATCTCTATTTCTCTCTGTGCAAGAGAGGAACATGATAGACATTAGGTCTTAACCCATGCATGATAACATTAGGTTAGTTTGATTCCTTTTTCAACCGTAGGTTAGAGTTCTGTCTCTTCGTTCTCAAAACAAACAGAAAAACACAATAAGATTTCAAATCCAATAAAAGACACTTCTTCCGTAAAAGAATGTGAACTCATCAAAACGTCATTTTTGTTCGCTTGGACCAGTAATCAGAAAAACCCTTTTTCAGAAGGAGATAAAAACAATCAAGACAGACTTGTGTCATGCGTGGCCCGAACTACGTTTTCTCTGATCTTTCATGCTGTATGAAAGTACGTAGGCATAGGATGCGATATCTTAGCGAGCAACCTTCCCCTCCTTTCCCGTAGATAGGCGAACTACGTTGACTCTGATTTCTCGTTCCAGACGGGAATACGTAGGCATAAAGTGCGATACTTTGCCGAGTCAGTTTATTTTCTTTTAACCCTGACCTTTAGAGTAGATAGAATAACAATCCGTACTAGAAAACAAGCGTGGATCCCGTCGAGTACGACGAACGTGAGGGGTGCTAATACCTTCCCCTTGCGTAACCGACTCCCGAATCCAGGGTTTGGTTGCGATGACCATTCCTTTCCCCGTTTTGCGGTAGGTTTACCTCGAGCGTTTCCTTTCCCTCCGTTGGGATAAATGACGCACGGTGGCGACTCTTCTGTTCAGCCGGCGCCGATTTTCGCAGTAGCGACAACTGGAGACTCTGCTGGGGATCCAACGTCCCCTGGCTTCTAAGGACTGCGATAGTTCCTTATGCATGTGGGATCCAACGTCCCTTAAGCGAGTCAATCCTAGCGCTTGTTTTCCCGTCGAGGATTTTGTATGGATTTACATTTCTGTCATTTACTTTCAGCATTATATTATTGTTATTATTGTTGTATTGGGGTGTGACAGGTGTTCTATGATTGAGAGATAAGCCGGACCTGGGCTTGAGTGCACCTAGAATTAGAGTGGAAAGTAGTGGGCGCGCACATGCTTTGCATGTCCTAGTGTCCTGCAAAATCCACACTCAGACGAGGTTCTTCTGGTTGGCCTCCTGTCCTACCCTTTGGGTGGCTCGGGTTGCTGGTTAGTTGGATTGTCGACTCTGGGAACCGATCACTTGGAAGTTGGCTAAGTGAGGCCTCTTCAGGATTTGATGATGCCACTCCTTCTGGGAATCGTATCATCAACCCTGAAAGTCTGTGACGCCGACGACCGCATAGGATGCCATACCATTGTCAGTTACTAGGACACCTACCTGTGAGAGGGTTTGGGGTTATGCAGGTAACTAGACCTCCAGATACCGGTTTGTTCTTGATTTGAGATTCAGGCTGCCTGTGGACAGTTATTAGGGGTCTGTCAGAGACCAAGTTGGAGTAATTATTGGGTCTGAGGCTTGATTGGAGCTTATGTATGGGGTCTGTCTGAGACCATGGTTTGAAGAATATTGGAGGGTCTGTTGGAGACTTTGTTCTTGGTGTGATTGGGGCTTATCAGTCGGAGCACTTGGTCCCTGTTGCATTTTATTTGCATTGCATTGTTTGCATAACCATTATCATCGCATTCCATTAACGTGTGTCTGTGCTGCAGGTGCATTTGCATATTCCCTGATTCTAGTGTCCGGACTTCTAACTATTGATCATGGCTGGTTTGAGGATGACAGTTGCCTACAAGTTACCTATCCCTGATGTTACCCCCCTCCTGGGTTTGATTTCTCTTGCTGATGAGGATGTCCGGAGAAGCTTCAGGCAAAGTTACGGAAGGCTGTTGAGATTGGTTCGCAAGCCAACTGATGATGAACTGAATGGGCTGTATACATTGATGCAATTCTATAACCCTGCTTTGAGATGTTTCACATTTGCTGACTTTATTTTGGGGCCTACCATGGAAGAGTACCCAGAGTTTATTGAGCTGCCAGTACAGAATAAGGTTCCTTTTATTCACTTTGACGCTGAGCCCAAGCTGGAGGACTTAGCTAAGGCCTTGCACATGAACGCTTCTGAGCTATTGATGACTTCTTGGCGCGGGGTTCCAGGTTTCTCCCTCCAGTTTCTGATTAGTAAGGCTCAGGAATACGCAAAGAATGGATGCTGGGTAGTCTTTAACGCTGTTTTGGCTCTATGCATTTACGGGATAGTGTTGTTTCCCAATTTCCCGAATTTTGTGGACATTGATGCATTTCATTTGTTTGCTGCTGGCAACCCTGTACCCACATTGATCGGGGATTTCTACCATTCGATGCATTACAGAAATGAGAATAGGAGAGGCAAGAACGTCTTTTGTTGTGTGCCTTTGTTGTACATGTGGTTTAAGAGCCACCTCCCCCTAAAGGGACCTTTTGTAGATGGTGCAACTACAGCTGACTGGCCAGAGCGCCTGATGAGACTATCTTCTGAAGACATCGAGTGGTTTGACCGAGACTTGCTGGGGTCTGAGCTTATTTTCAGTTGTTCTGGGTATCTGAACGTGCCCTTGATAGGAAGGAAAGGATGCATCAATTACAACCTGTCTCTGTTTGTTCGCCAGTTTGGATACGCATTGAAGAGCCCACTGTAGCGGTAAAAATCGTGAGTGTAAGTTATTGACTAACTTAACTCAAAGAAAACAAGAGTCGCCACCGCACTTTTATTTTATCCAAATAAAGGAAAGGAAAAAGAGCGAACAAAACCAAAGAGTTCTAAGATAAGAACACGAGACAGAGATCGGGGTAAGGGGGTTGGTTACGCAATGGGAAGGTGTTAGCACCCAAAACGTCTATAGTACTCTATAGGAGCCTTTTGAAATATTTACGCTTTTTGGTTTGAAAATGGTTTGTTTGGAAAGAGATTGGGGAGATGAGAAGAGAATTATTTTTTTAGATTTTTGTGTTTGGAGAGACTTATCGTCTCATGCCTACGTACCCATAAAGTGCAATATGGAATCAAAACCCCGTAGTTCGTGGTACAAATGACAAAAATTTGTTGGTTTTGATTGATTTTAGATGTTCAGACAAGTCGTCATTTCAAGGAGAAAACTGCGACTATCCACCCACGAGTATTAAGACAACATTTGCGTCACATAAAGATGGAGGATTTGCTTGGATTATCAACAAGACTATCACTCAACATCAACGTGGAAAATGTCAAGGTCTTAATAATATGGGGAATAGGAGATTTACATCTCAACTATAGAAATGAATCATGTCTAAACTTTATGAAAAGTTTTAAAGTGAAAAAGTGCATAAAGGCACAAAAAGAGTTGATGAGTTTTTGTATTTTTTATGTCTTTTGAAATTGGTCAAAGCATGATTAACATTGATTGACTTTTATTAAGAAAAACAAAGTTTAAAAATCACTTGACGAAAGTCAAGGTTTTATTGCGAAAGCGGTTTTGAAGTTTGAAACCAAGAAGGTTTTGAAAAAGGGAGAAAGTTTTGAAAATTTAAGAAGGGGAGGAGATGAAGTGACTATCCTAAAAAAACAAAATAAGAGCTAGAGATAAGAAAGATCTAACCGACTTGTAGCACACTCCAAAGCAAGCAAAAAGAATTCCATCCGATTTAAAGTACAAGCCAGTGATCGAGCCAAATAAAGGCTAAGATTCAAAATTCTCCAAGCATAGGGAAGAAAGTCCTAATCCTAAGTCCAAAATGTCCATGAAGTCCAAGGTCTAAGAATGGTCCAAGAGTATAACCACAAAATTAATAGCACCAAATTTTTTAGATGTTTTATCCTTTATTAGTGTTTTGAACAAAGTATGGTCCAAGTGGACAAAAGAAAAAATGACATAAACATAAACAAAGATATGGTATGGAATGATAAAATGAAAGCATAAAAGTAAAAAAATAAGGAGTAAGAAGAGAATATAAACAAAATTAAACAAGGATATTGTTAGTGAATTAGTGGTTAGTGGTTAGAACATATGATCAATGATGATTAATTCTTGTACTTAGACCAAGATTAATGAAAATTCATTAGAGGATTGATAGAATCAAAGCCTCCTAACAATGATTTTCATAGGTATTGGAGTTAAGACAAGCAACTAAACATACTTGGACTTTTAAACGTAAGTTTGAGCCACGAATGATCATTTTCCGATTAAGGGACACTTTAGCGCTATGTTAAGCAATCGTAATCGGGTTTATGTAGAAACCACGACTATCTGAGGCCGGTCAATAAAATGTTAGTGTTAATACATGTTAGAGAAATGATATGTAAATCACTCTCCTAAAACATGCCACACAAAAAGAAAAGAGGTAGTGATCTCATCATAATCAAGATTTTTAATTAATTAATCAAAGGTAATCTATCACTATTCCAAAGTAAGGAGAATTATCTCAATGATTATTCGTCCATAGTTTTGAAATAATGAAGATTAATCAACCTTGATAATCAACAATCTATGATCCATAGATTTCATCGATCAAAAGAAAAATAAGAAGAAGAACTAAAATGAAAAGAAACCACAATTTGGATCTTAAATCGATTAAATCATCATCAATATCAATCACCTCTTTTGGTGGATAAAATCGACACCCAAAGTCCATTGAGATTGATGAGATCTTATCAAAATTTAAAATCCAAAACAACCAACAATTAGCTCATAACAAAAGTTTTTTAAATAAATTTTTTTAAGAGCTCTTTTTTTAAAAAAAAAACTATTTAAAATATTAACTAGTAAAAAAAAGAAATAACAAAATAAAAGGAATAAAGAAAAATATATTTAAAATAGTAAAGAAAAACGAAAAGGAAAAAGAGAAATAGAAAACCAAAACATCAGAACAACTTTCTTCTTCAAAGCTTCACGCGACACCGTTCACCGTGGCTATGGATTCAAGCTCAAATCAAAGCGACGGGATGCGAAACTAACACGGTTGTGATCGGAATCAAAAACTCTTCACAACAGTATAAACAATCCAAGGAAATATGCAATGACGAACTCGAATCGAGAAAACGAAATCCATCTAACTACCTTCAAAATCACAGGTAAGAAATCAATCCGAACTTCTTCTTGCTTCTCTTCTTCTTCTGAACGAATCTCTGGTTGAATTGCTGTGTTTGAGGTTGATTTGAAGTTAATTTGGTGGAATGAAAGTATGAGAAGAGAATGAACGAAGGTTTTTCTGGTAGTGAGGAATTTGATGAAGAAAATCAGCAGAGGTTTTTTGGCTTGAAAAGCTTGAAGAATAGAGTGAGGGATGAATTCTATTTATAGATGAGAATGAGTGAAAAAATGATTTGCCGTTTGTGAGACTTTTTCTGCGTTCTGTGATGGGTGTGTTGTGCGTGATATTTTTTTGCTGGTATTTGACATGTCGTTTTGCAATTTTTCTCTTTGTAGCTCATTTAAGTGACATGGATAGCTTGTGGGGTCAGCTGATATTATATTCACATGGCTTGCAATATGGCTTGGATAAGTGACAAATTGTTTTCTCAGCTTAACCTCAATTTCGAGCCGTTTTCGCTCTGCTTCATATATACAACACTCCTCAGAAAATCTTGCTCCTATTTTAATTTCTTTTTTGGAAATCTCCGCCGGCACGGGTAGCTCTAAAATTTGGTAAATCGATTGATGACAGAAAATGACACTCAATTTTTAAGTCCAAAAATGAGCTCTGCTTGAGTTGAAGAGTTCCAGATAATCTCTGGTGTGTCAGAATCAGAAACCATTGCTGCCGCAAAAGCCGCTGGACCACTACGCTCCAGTACATACAGTAAAGATTCAGGTAGAAGTCCACCAAGAACACTGCGTTTTGCCAAAGGCAATGAAGAAGAAACTGCAGCCTCTTCGCCACCATGAAATGCTTGATGGACATGGGTGACAGCGAAGAGCTTCCCAATTGAAAGTAGATTAGACCCAGGATATGCTAGCGCAAAGTAAAATGCACCGGTACTGTATAGACGTATCATGGCTTTGGGGTTGCGGGTAACAATAGCCTTTAGCAAAGCAGCAGCTGCTTCAACAATACTTGGTTCCCCAGAAAGAATTGCCTGTGCAATATGTGGAAGGCAGCGTGGACTTGACAATATTCTTTTTACTCTAGGAGTTGGAGTAACAATCTCTCCAGCATCATCTAAATCTGAATGTGCGGAGACCATGCTATGCAATATGGACAGAGCTGTGTCCCCAACCTGAGGTGGGGTAATGACGGGAACTCTACTTGCAAGTGCCCAACGAAGCTCCCGAATATCACGCAATTTCTTCCAATCTAGCATCCCAGAAGCCCAAAACCTTGTTGTCCAATCAATAGCCTTCTTGGACCATAACCTTCTAATAGCATCTTTTTCCATAGGCCCAACTTGAGAACCATCTTTGTCAATATACATCCATTCCTTAAGTGGTTCCATAAAAGCACTAGCTGCTATCAAATTCGATTGCAAGGGAATAGATGTCCTCTCTGAGGTTTCATGTACTACTGTAATCAGATCAACTGCTAAAACACAACCTCCAACCAGAACACAGGCCTCAACATTTGATAAAACCTTCATCAATGCCTTCAGAAGTAAAAGAAGTCGGTGCCTCAAAGCTCTGTCATCTGTCCTATCCAATAGAACAGTGATGTGAGCTGTACCTTCAAAAGGGCCTATGGTCTTGCTATGCTGCTCATATACAATTGACATTGCCCTTGCACAAAGCTCCCTCACTGATGATCCAACACCTCCGCCAAAACCATCTAAACTACCCATGTCACACCAATCATCAGATGCACCTAATTCATCGGGAACAGCACCATCTACGGTAAGCCCTGTGTCCGCATCACACAAGAAACGATGGTAAAGGGCTCTAAAGAAAGCAACTGGATCACGCAATGGAAAGTCTTGTGCCCTGCCACCACTGCCACTCTCAAGCAGTAAACGCAGATAATACTGACCTACACAAACTTCTTTCGACAAGCTTGGATAACGAACAGAATATTCAGAATAGTTCCAAGATATTTGTGGAACACTCTCAATCCCTGTCATCAATTCAAGGGTAGTACCCCTCTTTTTGTCACCGTACTTCTTCTTTCTAGAACCACAACAGCTCTTCATAATTATGTTAGGTTCAAGATCTTCCTCGGTCAAAACAGGATCATAACCATACAAAGCTTGCCTATTGAAACAACAACCAGTTCCCACATAGACTGGGCCCTGAATACCATCATGACCTTTCATGTTGATATCGAAGAAGACAATATTGCGATTGGCATATCGATCGTGCAAGTCAATGCCATCAAATCTCTGAGGAAATTGCACATAGCATGTCTTCTTTGCATAGGCAGGATCCATCATGAAACACATTGCTTCTCTCAGAGCTTTGTTATTATTGAAGTAGTGATCACAATCAACATTCAACATATATGCACCGTTGGTCAAAACAGCAGAAACTCGAATCAAAGCATTCATAGCTCCAGCCTTCTTGGAATGTTGGAAGCCATGTCGCTTTTCACGAGAAACATAAACAAGCCTAGGCAGCTCATTACCATCTGTGTCAAGCAAGATAAAGGAAGCGGAGCAGCTTCTCCTGGTTGGAGTAGCCCAACAGATATTTCATTCTTAAGATCGTCTGCTATCAGCTTCGAGGACATGCTGGTCTTGACACATATTGGAATTGTAAGCTGCAGTTGTAATGCGGATATGCGGCTGAGGAGGACAACCTGTTCCGCAAGGAATGTAATTCCATTATGGTTAGTCAATTCATAAGTCTCTCCAAGGATAGGATTAAAAGGCTTCCAGGTTCGTTGGTATGCAAAGTACACAGATATGGCCCATGACGATGCATATACCAACTGCATATAAGGATCCTCTGATTTATCTGCTTCATCTAACAGGTGGGAGTACTCCATCAACTCTGCCATTTTTTGAATCATAGTCATTGGTTCAAATATAATAACCGGGAGTGTAACCAGTGACGTTACATCTGCACCAATATAATTCTGCATCATCTTCCAATAACCATCTCTTTTCACAACAATTATTGGTATGTCTACTACACCTTCAACAAATATCACACGAGCACCTTCATTGTCTTCAACTAGTTCTAATTTCTCCAGTTTCTCCAAAGTTGGAAGGATTAATGGATTATAGAAGCTCTCTGGCATTTCCTCTAAATGAATTCCAACCTTGTCAAACTCAGTCCTACTAATATCACGAATTTGCTGCCATGCCGCACGATACTTGGGATCCCCGCTCTGGAGCTTGACCACATTCTGCTGTAATCTTTTATAATGGTGGAAGTTGACCAAAGGTACATTGTTCGAATTGTAAACTAAATCTTGACTGCATTGAGGAACTAATAATACATCACTTCCGACAGGCATGGTAGATATGGATGGTAATGATTGTTTGTCGCCTTGAACGTGAGAATACTGGTTTTGGATAGAAACCTGAGACATTGCCGACTTGTCTGCTTGAACATGAGAGTACAGGCTAGGTGCACCTCTTGAACCAGAAATTGGAAGCCCGTAAAGAGACTGACCCCCCTGATTAGGAATCAAACCCATCAGGCGCAGTTGTTCTGGGGATAACACAAAACCATTAGCGGATCCTTGCATAACTGCAGATGCACCTCGCTGGAGCCAATTTGCATTAGCTGCCATAACTTCAGGCTGCCACATAAGGTTAGATGCCTCATTGATGGGAATGCCATTAATAAGAGATGCAGAATGTCTTGCAACTGTCTGTTTTGAAATGGAGGAAGCTGGAGTCATGGAATGTTGCCTCGCTTCTAGTTGATGAAATTGTTGCTGCCTTTGAAGTTCTTGCATCTGGTTGAGCATAGCTTGTTGTTGTAAAAGCTGCATGTCATTTATCCCTGACTGCTGTCTAGGGAAAGACTGAAGCATGCCTGATTGTCGACTGCTTATTTGCTATTGACTGCCAAAAAAAATCATAATTGACAGAAGACTCTGTAGCATCAGTCCTAGTCAAGCTTTTCTTATAGTGGTCAAGACCAGCTCCTTGCTGATTGAAGTTGATTCAGTCATATCAAAATCTGCTAACATCTTTAGAACAGTACTCTCTAGATTCCAATCTGAATAATTCTGCCTTAGCCAACTAGCGAGTTTCAAGCATGCTTTGGCCTTCAGAATTCTCTCTTCCACATCAAATATTCTAGATGTTGGAAAAACCATAAAAGGACATAAAAAAGACCAAAGGTTTGTGAAAGCATCTTCAAATTTGTTTTCAGCATACTGCAGTAAAATGCTCTCGAATTGCAAATTTAACAGAAGATTGTGATGTTTCTCCTCTGGGCAAGCAGATATGTTATCTTTGATATATTTGCTCAAACGATTTGCCAGCGGTAGATTTTTTTGTTTACGGGCTAAACTATGCAAATTCATGCAGAATTTAAGAGTAACTAGAGAAGTTGGGGAAATGGTTTGATAAACCCGAAGAACTTTCAGCCATGGATTACAATCTTGACGGATTTTACTAATAGAGAATGGAAATGACTGGAGAGAATTTATTAATGACTGATGAGGTTGTGTGCCGAAGCAAGGAAGCATGCAAAGAGTACATCAAGAGCTTCCTGTCGGTGAGAACATAAATTGCTCCAGACTTCATTATAGCAGCTTTATTTCTTTCATCATGACAAGCAACACCATATGCAGTGGAAGTTCTAGTGTTGGATTCACGGCCGTTGGCCTCTTTTGTGTAGACTCTAAAGAAATGGATGCTGGTTCCAGTGTCCTTAGTGAGTCTGTCAACAACTGTGAATTTCTCTGAATCATCAAAAAGTCTAACATTATATGTACCAGCACAACATCAGTTTTGATTGACATTTAAAAATTGGATTTTGAATTGTGGCAATCATCTTGTCTTGTTAAACTCTTGACAACCTTCAATCATCCTTTAAAATCACTTGGAAATGGCACACTTGAATGAGCACTTTGGACTTGTATCCTAACACAAACATCTTGTTTGAACATCCACCAAACCTGACTTGTACAGATAAAACTTTAAATCTTTGATTAAAACTGGGACAAATTTCTCATAGAACACTGCTTGAAAGCTTGATGAATCGTGACACAGGACAACTTGTCCTTGAACAAACACATTTCTTGAGAAAATAACCCGCCACCACGGGTAACTTATAGTTGAAGCAAACTCTTGATAGTTTGACCAAGATGAGGTCAAACGTCCATCTGATTTAAACTTGAATGAATGTCTTTGCCATTAATCTCCTTGCAAAACCCTAAACACACAGAGAAGAAGAAGAAACAAACAAATTGAAAAATATTTTTGGTAATTTTGGTTAGATGTTAGTAAACAGAAACAAACATAAAGTAAATAAGAAACACAAAGTAAGATCTTGTTTGTGGAATGATATGCAAATGAAATGTGGGATCTTAGGGGTAAAAATTAGGGTATTACACCCACCTAGGGAGGAAGAAGTACAGGAATCTCTGTACTTCACCGGTGACTTGAATGAAGAGTTACTAGCTAAGCTTCAGCACGCCTGGATGCGTATCAACAGAAGAGGGAAACCACTATTGGGGAAGAATGATTGTCAGGCTTATGTACCTTACAAAGTTTGGATCCAAGAGAGAGCAAAGCAGTTGCTAATGCCGTTTCCGGCTGCACCAGTCCTTGTTCATATTCCAGTGGAGGAACCAACCACCGTTACTATGGAGGTCTACGAACAAGTTGTAAAAGAGAAGGAAGCCTTGATGAAGATCAATGAAGAGTTAGAAAAGGAACTGGCTCAGATGCGTAGTAAGAAGAACAAGGCTGTGCATTCTTTTCAACAACAGATTGAATTAGTAAACAGGCTGGGTGCTGAACTGACCAAAGAGAAAAAGAAGCGTGAACGCTTGGGGAAAGAATTTAGAAGCTCTCATGATATGTTGGAGTCCAAGAAGAAAGCACTCGATGCCGCCCACCGGGAAATCTCTTCTTGTAACGAAACATGGAATGCTACGCTAACCAACAACAAAAAGAGGGAAGACAAATTGAAGCAGCAAATTTCTGAACTCGAAGAACAGTTGAAGGTTAGCACTAAGAAGTATGAAGAGGAGGTGATGGCGAGATATAGTCTCCAGAATGCATTGAACAAGGCCATCGAAGGCAAGAAATAGGCTGTGTCTCAGAAGCGGAATCTAGAGGATCGCTTCGGAGAAGGGGCATGGGAGGAATCTGCTGGTGATTTACAAAGGGTTCTCAAGCGAAGAGATCTACTCGTTGAGGGTCTGCTTACCCGACCAAGTCATCCAGAGACTAAGAGGTTATTAGAAGAGTACCAGGCATATGGGAGCACTTGACATTTCATGTATTAATGTGTATGATTTATTTGCATAGTGCTGACCATCACCAGGATTGTTGGCTGAGGTCATGCCTTCTTATTGTACACTCATTGATATTGTATTCCTGACTTGATGGATTTCTCTGCAATATATGAGGTGTTTTCTATGATTCGGCTCCGAACTTCGTATTTCTACCACTGTCACCGCACTGGCACATTCGCACTAGAATCGGGGAATGATATTCCCTAATACACAGACACATACTGCATTGCATACACATTCATGTCGCATTACAGGTGATTATTGGACTGTATCTCACTCCCTGCACCGTACAGGTCTTTTCAGGATTGAAAGTCAACGCCCGCACCGATACTCCACTCGTACCAACTGCAGAAGAGTTATGGATCAGATGCAGAATGAAATGCAGGACATGTGTGAGAAGCTGGCGCTATTCATGCAGACAATGGAGACCATTGTGAAAGGCCAGGAGAACTTGCAAGCTTTGGTGCAACCCTTGCTGATGAGAAATGCTGGGCACGGAAATGAAGACCATAATTCTGTGCGAGTTGACACTATTCACGGGGATGGTACTCCCACACCGGTAGCTCCACCTGTGGGGAACATACCAGCTGTCAATGTGAACAATGGCGCTGCCGCCGGGAACGGTAACGTTGGAATCGGTAACGAGACTGTTGTCAACAACGTCGGGTTCGGAGATGTCAATCTGGGTGGTGATAATATGGGAGGTAATGGCTTCGGTAACAACGGATTTGGCTTTAATGACCATGGGTTTGATCACGCTGGGAAGTACGGCTTCAACGCTCAGGGCTTCGGACAGGACGGATTTGGCATGACTAATCAGGGTTATGGCGGACTCGGTAATGGGAACGGTGCTGGGATAATGTCTTTTGGACCCGCTGGGGTCGCTCCGGGGTATGGTAACAGGGGGCAGGGCCCTGTAATGAATCAGACTAGATTTGGCCGTACCAACGGGTACGATGGATACGGAAATGAGAACGGTAATTGGCTAGAAGATCAGCAAGAGGATGCTTTCTCGGGTGGAGGTTTTGAAGGTCATATGGATGACTCTCAGAGAATCAAGATGCTCGAGGAGCAGATGAAAGGGGTCGTGAATCAAAGCGCTGTTGGCTTAGATATGACCACAATGGGTCTGGTGCCTGGCCTGAGGGTACCGCTAAAATTCAAAGCTCCCACATTCGACAAATATAAGGGGGATACCTGTCTAAAGGTGCATGTGCGATCATATTATAGGAGGATGTCGGCCTATTCAAACGATGAGAGGATGCTGATGCATTTCTTTCAAGATAGCTTGTCTGGTCCTTCCCTTGAATGGTACATGGGGTTGGAACCAACTCAGGTAAAGACTTGGAAGCAGCTGGCTGAAGCGTTTGTGGCTCATTATAAGTATAATAGTGACTTGGCACCCAACCGAGTCCAATTGCAGGGGTTGTCCCAGAAGAAGGATAAGAGCTTCAAAGAATATGTGCAGAGATGGCGCGACATGGCTGCTCGAGTTCATCCTCCTTTGGATGACAAAGAAATGAACGATATGTTCATAGGAACATTTACCGGTATGTTTTATGACAAGCTGTTTCATACTTCTTTGGGCAGTTTCTCAGACTTAATCCTGATGGGTGAGAAAATTGAAAGCAATATTAAACTGGGAAGATTCCAAGCTGAGGAATCCACTTCAGCTGGCAGTAACAGAAGGGCTTTCGGTGGACGCCGTCAAGGTGATGCAAGCGCAGTGTTCGGGGGCCGAGGCCGAGGCCGGGGCAGAGGTCGAAACCAGTACAATCAGCCGCAACAGGTGGCAAGTGTCACCATTCCGTTTCAGCAACAACCGATACAACAACAGCAACAACAACCACAACAGGGGGTACATCCTGCCCAGCGCAGAATCCAGGGGGGCAGACCAAGGAGGGTGTTTGAAACGCCTCCTTCAACGTATGCAGAATTGCTACAGACGTTACTGGGTTTGAACTTGGTGGAAAAAAGGACTATGGAGCCAGTAACGGGCACTCCTCCGTACGACTTTGACGCGAACAAGCATTGTGAATTCCACTCCGGGGCTCCTGGCCATGACATAGAGAGTTGCCACGCGTTCAAACATGTGGTACAGGATCTATTGGATAGTAAGGCTATCAATTTTGGACAGGCAGGTCCGAACATAGTACAAAAGCCCATGCCCAACCATGGGGCAAATGCTATTTTAACCGAGGAGGGTTTGAACTTGATCATGAATGTTGATGACCTCAAGACACCGTTGTGTGAGATAAAGAGCAGATTATTGAAAGGAGGTGTGTATCCGGGCTGCGATGAGTTTTGTTTAGAGTGTTGGACCCAAGCTGGGGGTTGTGCTGAATTGAAGAAGGGTATTCAGACCTTGATAAATGGAGGCACATTACAATTTGACAGAACGGCAGTTGAAGAACCTGCAGAGGTATTAGCGGATGAGCAAAGTGATGTAGCTACCGTGACAATCCCCCGAAAAACGATAACCATAACGGCGCCGGCCAGGCGACCACCGATCACTATCACCAAGGCAGGACCAATCCCTTATGAGAGCACTAAGGCAGTACCCTGGACCTATGGGTTGGAAGCATACTGTGATGGGGTGAAAATTGATGTTAGTAAGCAGCCAGTTGAGGTTGTAGACAATGTCGTCGGTACTGGAGGGATGACGAGAAGTGGGAGAATCTTTATATCGCCTGAGGTAGAGGCTGAACGACTGGCGAAAGGAAAAGGAAAGATGAATGAGAATGCCCTTGTGCAGAGGAATGAAAAAGAAACGTCATTGAAGGATGTGGAAGAGTTCATGCGCCTTATTCGTAAGAGCAATTATAAGATTGTTGAGCACCTTCAACAGACGCCATCGAAGATATCCATACTGTCGTTGCTATTATGTTCCGAAGCTCATAGAAATGCATTGTTGAAAGTTCTGGATACTTCCTTCGTACCCCAAGATGTTTCCGTGAATCAGCTGGAGGGGGTGTTGGCGCATGTGAACGCAGGCCATAGCTTGGGATTTACAGACTTTGATTTAACCCCGAAGGGGAGAGCGCATAACATGGCGTTGCACGTCTCAGTTGAATGTAGGGGCTCAGTCATGTCTCATGTACTGGTAGATATCGGATCTTCCTTGAACGTGCTACCCAAGAAAGCGATGATGAAACTGGACGTCAGAGGAATCCTTTGTACGCCTAGTGACTTGGTGGTCAGAGCATTTGATGGTACACGAAGAACAGTCTTTGGATCCATAACGTTACCTCTACAGGTAGGGCCGGAGGTTTTCGCAACTGAATTTTACATTATGGACATACAGCCCGTATATAGCTGCCTTATCGGACGACCCTGGATTCATGGTGCTGGGGCAGTCACATCCACCTTGCACCAAAAGCTGAAGTACATGGTAGGGGACAGTGTGGTCACAGTCTGTGGAGAAGAAGATATATTGGTTAGCCATCTATCATCATTCAAGTACGTAGAAGTCGACGGCGAGATTCATGAAACACCCTGTCAAGCCTTTGAAGGGTTGCGCATCAAAGACAAAGTTCCAGGGCCGAGTAAAGCACCAGAGGTGGTCGTCTCGTCATACAAGGAGGCTCAGGCTCTAGTAAAGATTGGTGAAACAAAAGGCTGGGGCAAGGTTCTGGATATTCCCGTGAAGATGGACATATTTGGACTGGGATATCAACCATCATCATCAACACCTGCTGCAGGGGCACCCCATTTCAAAGGACCGATAACAATCACAGCTAGTGGAGTGTATCACGAGGCCATCAACACTGTTTCAGATTCCGAAGAAGGAGACAGTGACTGCGACATGGACGCCTGGATTCAGCCGAGCATGCCAGGACAAGGATTATGCAATTGGTCTATTCAGGAGATTGTTCCTGTGACTCTCAAACAGTAATACTTTGTTTTCTTAATTGTTGAACAATCCGGTGTCTTACCCGGGGCATCGTGATTTTGCTTAGGTCCGTGCTGTTATGTACCTTGCGTTGTTTAATCATTAAATAAGAGGCGTTTTTCATGTACAAATATTGCGATCTCTGTTTTTCCTATTTTTGTGTTTTACAATAAAATGGCAATGTGGTTATTCGCTTTATACATATTTTGAAGCATTTAACTATTCCTTTTGCAGGATAATATTTTCAGATGACATCATTGAACCGCCTATGACTCATTTCGACTTTGAGCACCCGGTATTTCAGGCTGAAGAAGAGATTGTTGAAGATGGCGACGTTTCAGAAGAGTTGTCTTGGTTGGTAAAGCAAGAAGAGCGAGTCATTCTGCCTCATGAGGAGGTCATTGAAATTATTAACCTGGGGTCGGAAGGGGTTGAAAAGAGCATCCGTATAGGAGCCGCGCTGCAGAGCGACGTCAAGCGAAGACTGGTTGAAATGCTCAGAGAGTACAGTGATGTGTTCGCTTGGTCGTATGAAGACATGCCTGGGTTGGATACGGACATGGTTGTGCACCGTCTGCCGCTAAAAGAAGAATGCCCGCCGGTCAAGCAGAAGCTTCGCAGAACTAGACCTGATATGGCAGTGAAAATTAAGGAGGAGGTTCGAAAGCAGTGGGATGCTGGTTTCCTAGCTGTTACAAAATATCCCTCATGGGTCGCTAATATAGTGCCAGTGCCAAAGAAAGACGGTAAAGTGAGAATGTGCATAGATTACCGTGATCTGAACAAAGCGAGCCCGAAAGATGATTTCCCGCTTCCTCACATCGATGTGCTGGTTGACAACACTGCCCAATTCTCCGTATTCTCCTTCATGGATGGCTTCTCGAGCTATAATCAGATTAAAATGGCGCCAGAAGACATGGAGAAGACTACTTTCATAACGCCTTGGGGAACATTTTGTTACAAAGTGATGCCCTTCGGATTAAAGAATGTTGGGGCAACGTATCAGCATGCAATGACGACTCTTTTTCATGATATGATGCATAAAGAGATCGAGGTTTATGTTGATGATATGATTGCCAAAACCCAGACGGAGGAGGAACATTTGGTCAATCTGCTGAAGCTATTCAAAAGACTTAGGAAGTTCAGGCTGAGACTGAACCCTAACAAGTGCACCTTCGGGGTGAGATCGGGTAAACTGCTGGGGTTTATCGTGAGTGAAAAAGGAATAGAGGTCGATCCTGCAAAAGTAAAAGCCATACAAGAGATGCCGACGCCTAAAACAGAAAAAGAAGTACGTGGGTTTTTAGGGAGGTTGAACTACATCGCGCGGTTCATATCTCACGTGACAGCTACGTGTGAGCCGTTATTCAAGTTGTTGAAAAAAGACCAGGCTGTAACATGGAACGAAAATTGTCAAAAGGCGTTCGATAAAATAAAACAGTATTTGCAGGAGCCTCCTATTTTGATACCTCAAGTGGCAGGGAGACCCTTGATTATGTATTTGACAGTTCTTGAGGGAAGTATGGGTTGTGTTCTCGGTCAACACGACGAGACAGGAAGAAAAGAGCATGTGATATACTACTTGAGTAAGAAGCTTACTGACTGTGAGTCCAGATACTCAATGCTCGAAAAAACTTGTTGCGTGCTAGCCTGGGCCGCCAAGAGTTTGAGGCAATACATGCTGAACCATACAACCATGCTCATCTCGAAGATGGATCCTATCAAATATGTATTCGAAAAGCAGGCATTATCGGGGAGAATTGCTCGTTGGCAGATGGTTTTGACCGAATATGACATCCAGTATGTCTCGCAAAAGGCTATAAAGGGGAGTGTACTATCTGAGTACTTGGCAGAGCAGCCTATTGAGGACTACCAATCGATGAGGTTTGATTTTCCTGACGAGGATATCATGTACCTAAAGATGAAAGATTGTGAAGAACCGTTGCCGGACGAAGGACCAGAATTGGGTTCCAAATGGAAGTTGATCTTTGACGGAGCTGTAAACGCCTATGGTAGCGGAATAGGGGCAATCATCACTACTCCACACGGGTCGCACATCCCGTTTACTGCTCGATTGACCTTTCCAGTTACCAATAATGAAGCCGAATACGAAGCTTGTATCATGGGGCTTGAAGAAGCCATTGATTTGCGAATCAAAAATCTGGATGTATACGGAGACTCAGCTCTAGTAGTGAATCAAATAAAAGGAGAATGGGAGACACGTCATCCCAATTTGATACCGTATATGAATTATGCGAGGAGATTGTTGACTTTCTTTAACAAGGTTGAGTTACATCATGTACCGCGAGCAGAGAATCAGATGGCTGACGCCCTGGCCACTTTGTCTTCCATGTATAAAGTCAATTTCTGGAATGAGGCTCCCAGAATTGTTATCTCTCGGCTTGACAGACCTGCCTTCGTGTTTGCCATTGACGAAGCATCTGATGATAAACCCTGGTATTTTGATATCCTTAATTTCCTGAAAAACAAAGAGTATCTGGCTGGGGCATCCAGTCACGATCTGAAGACTCTCAGGAGATTGGCGGGTAATTTCTATCTGAATCCGGACGGTGTCCTATATAAGAGAAATCACGACTTGGTGCTACTACGTTGTGTATACGAGAAAGAGGCGAAGCTGCTCATGGAGGAAATACATGAGGGTACATTTGGTACACACGCTGGGGGGCATGCTATGACGAGGAAGCTGCTGCGGGCAGGTTATTACTGGCTGACTATGGAAACTAACTGTTTCAAGTTTGCGAAAAGGTGTCATAAGTGTCAGATCTATGCGGATAAAATCCATGTGTCTCCGAGTCCTCTTAATGTAATGTCGTCACCGTGGCCGTTCTCAATGTGGGGAATCGATATGATTGGAAAGATCGAACCGACGGCATCTAACGGACACCGGTTCATTCTGGTAGCGATCGATTATTTTACCAAATGGGTTGAAGTGGCATCCTATGCGAATGTGACTAAGCAAGTGGTAGCCAGGTTCATCAAGAGAGATATCATTTGCAGATATGGAATCCCCGAGCGGATAATTACCGACAACAGTTCAAACCTGAATAACAAAATGATGAAGGAGCTGTGTCAGAATTTTAAGATCGAGCATCATAACTCCTCCCCTTATCGACCCAAGATGAATGGCGCTGTTGAAGCGGCCAATAAGAATATAAAGAAGATTGTTCAGAAGATGGTGGTGACCTATAAGGACTGGCACAAGATGCTACCTTTTGCTTTGCACGGTTATCGTACGACGGTACGCACATCAACCGGGGCAACCCCGTTCTCGTTAGTATATGGAATGGAAGCAGTGTTACCACTGGAAGTTGAGATTCCTTCCCTGAGGGTATTGCGAGATGTCCAACTAGACGAGGCAGAATGGGTGAAAGACAGGTTGAACCAGCTGAGTTTAATGGATGAGAAAAGGTTAGCTTCTCTAGCATACGGTCGGTTGTACCAGAGCCGAATGAAGAAAGAATATGATAAGAAGATACATCCTCGGAGCTTTCAGACGGGCGACCTTGTGCTGAAAAGGATTCTCCCGCCACAGGCAAATCACAGGGGCAAGTGGACCCCCAACTACGAAGGGCCATACGTTGTCAGAAAAGTCTTTTCAGGAGGAGCTTTGTTGTTGTCCACCATGGACGGTGAAGACTTTACGTCATCTGTGAATTCGGACGCAGTTAAAAAATACTTTGCTTGAAATTGACCCGCTGGACAGAAAAAAGAGAGTCCAGGCAAAAATGGGGCATCCTGGCGAACCAAAAACAGAATGAAAGGTTCGGGCAAAAGTTAGGGATAAAATTGAAAAATGTACACCCGCGAAGTTGAAAACCTACACTGGGCGGCTTCGGCAAAAAAAGGGTATCCCGGTGCACTACAAACCCGTAAAGGGCGGTTCACGCAAAAGTTAGGGATTTGAAAAGCAAATGACTGCGGTCCGAATTTGATACTGCGGTGCGCATTGGTGCGGGAGAATATACCTGAGGGGTCGATTATCAGATACAATCTCTTCGGAAGTGTGAATACCGGGAAAGCACTAGAGTCAGGCGAGTCATAGGAGGATCAGCTCATGATGTTCGTCTGCATCCCGTTGCCGACATGTGTACAAATTTGAGTTGTCATTATATTTATGCTTCTTGTGCATACTTGTATATTTGTTGTGCGTAGCTTCCTTTTTTCAGGAGTTACATCCCGTGTACAAAACTCTGCCTATTTAGGGGCCCAATCAATAAAACATGTTATTCAGTATTTGATGTTGGTTCTTTACTGTTTTGTACATGACAAACGCCAAGGTTTAATAGAGCTAGCAAGTGTATAATATCGCTGGCCCTTGCCAATAATTGCTAAAACTTGGAATTAACTGAAAACAATGTCACGAACGCTAACCTGAATAGATTTGGTTGCATAGACTTGTCTTGTCTTGTTTGTGGTGTTGCAGGGTTCCTGACCATATGAAGTGTACGATCAAAAGATCGCAGTACTGACCAGAGGCTCGTAACGGAAAGACTCATCGCGCTTCTGAGATGACAATGTTCCTTACTGAAGAAGGATCAAATTCCCCAGCTAGTCGTAGCTTATCCGAAGGACATTCTCCAGCAAGGGCGTTTACCCTCAGTAGAACTGACGATTCCAAGATCGAAGGCTGTATTCAGACAGTGTGGTGTCCCCCAAAGGGATTCCCCATCCCGAGCGGAGTGGTTTAGCTTCAGAGGATTAATATTTCCAACTCGTGAGCTGTACTCAGACAATCTACTCTTCCCGGTAGAGATTCCCTTCCCAGTAGGGTCATTTACTCTCCCCAACGGAGTCAGTTGGTTTTCCCCAAGAGAGTCGTTTCGTCCCCGGCGGAGTTCTCTCTTTTCAGCAAGTGTTCTTTTTCCTCCTCGTGGAACTCAAAGATTAAATAAAAACTCTCCCCAACAGAGTTGGCTGTGTCCTGGCATTTATTTTGTCAGAATACCGTGTGATACCCGTTCACTCTCCTGACAGAAGTCCAACCATGATTGGCGCGTTCAGTTATTCCTCAGCGAAGCGGGCTTCACTCTGCCAGCATTTATTTTGCTGGAATAATTTTGTAACGCCCGGTTACCCCCAGCAGAGTTGGCGTTGTCTTCAGCATTTATTTTGCTGAAGCGGTTTTCTGTATCCCAGAAGTTCGAGCTTGCATCTGCATTGGCATATAGTGTCATATTTGCATCTACCAAATAAAAACGCGTAGCATTTCCATGTTGAATGGAGCATTGCGTCATTGTCAAAGCATATGCATTTTGAAACATAAACCAGGTTAGTTAACCGTTTGTTTTCAAGTATTGTTTCCCTTACAGGTGGAGAGAGCTCTTGCTCAAATTAATTGTCAAACATTCAAGATCTCGGCGTGAGATGTGTAATGATAATGTCAGTTTTGGCATTATTCCCCACAGAGTTGCTTGATTAAGTTCTCTTACCCCTCCAGTGGAGTATTTCTTCAAGGTTGTTGTTGTGACAGCATCAAAAGATTTCGTGAATCGATTATTGGAAGTTGCCGCCTATGTTAAAATAGGTGTCTGGCAGTGTGGATTCAGAAAATCCCCAGTAGAGTACTTCTCAGATTTGCTGCCATGTCAGCACTGAAAATTGGAAGACCAGACTCATATTGTGTTACCCATGTGATTGATGGAGCTAGCTGCTGCAAAGATAGGCAGAAAAGCTGTATCAGATTATTACCCGTAGCAGAGGCGGAGTTATTTTCCTGTATTCGACAGAGTGTTTACCCGTAGCAAAGGCAGAGTTATTTCCCTGTATTCGACAGAGTGTTACCCGTAGCAGAGGCGGAGTTATTTTCCTGTATTCGACAGAGTGTTTACCCGTAGCAAAGGCAGAGTTATTTCCATGTATTTGCCAGAGTGTTACCCGTAGCATAGGCGGAGTTATTTTCCTGTATTCGACAGAGTGTTTACCCGTAGCAAAGGCGGAGTTATTTCCCTGTATTTGCCAGAGTGTTACCCGTAGCAGAGGCGGAGTTATTTTCCTGTATTCGACAGAGTGTTTACCCGTAGCAAAGGCGGAGTTATTTTCCTGTATCTGGCAGAGTATTACCCGTAGCAAAGGCGGAGTTATTTTCTTGTATCTGGCAGAGTATTTCCCGTGATGGTGACGGAGTTATTTTCCCGCAGTGGTGGCGGAGTGATTTCTCGTAGTGGTGGCGGAGTGATTTCCCGTAGTGATGACGGAGTGATTTTCCTGTATCAGTGGCAGGGTCAGGTTTTGTTGACAGAAGTATTTCTCCCAGTGAAGTCAATAGGTTCCTTCCAGTATTGAAAAGATAATGTTGAAATCAGATTTGTAGATAGTGTTCCCCAAGCAGTGGTGCAGTTTATTTCTGTGGTTGGCAAATTTCCGGGTTTATTTTGTATTCAACCGTCTCGTACCTCGATTGTCTGAAGGCTCCGGGCGTTTCACCCAGTCGGGTCCAAGTCGCTTGAATAGGGGCAGCTGTTGCACCCTAAAATTTGCTCAACCTACTTCACCTGATTTTATGTTTCAATTGCATTAGCATTTGTCTATTAGGTCATGAACATAATTGATTCATCTGCATAACATAGCATGGGCAAGCCATCCAACAAGGGACCAAGTGCTATTCTTATCTCTATGGGCATATCAAGAGGTTCTTATTCAAATTCAATCTTAGCCAAGTCATCAGAAAGAAATTGAAATCTAAGAAGTCAGTGGATCAAGCAGTGGGTCTATCTCCTATCTTGAGGGTATTTAAAGATCATCAAGGAAGTTGTGAGCTATGAATTGAGGTCATGGAGGGTATGTATACATCATGGAAGATCTAGAGGGTCATTGTGAAAGTGAGACAAGTCATTGATGTGATTACAAGAGCTGCAGTTGAAGACAGTCAACTAGGGTTTCATCTGGGTCAACCCTAGGTCAACCCTAGGTCAAATGCTTGATTGAAGGGCATCAAGGTCTATTTGAAAGATGTGGGGTTCATCATTTGATATGTGGATATGTATGTGGTGTTGTGCCAAGGAGAAATCAAGAGAAATCAAGAAGAAGAGAGGTTTCTAAATTAGGGTTTCTGTGTAAAATCCCCTGATTTAGGGCAAACTTCCAAGCCAGATAATTCAAAATTAAAGTCTCAAATGGATCCTTGGCCAACATGAAACTTGTAGAGGATATCAAGACCTTTAATTTGAGTGGTGGAAGACATCAAGGAGATTTATAGAACTCAAGTTATGGTTCTTGCAAGTTACAGGTCATCTGAGGACACTGAAATTTGTCTGTGAAAGTTACTTGACTTCCAAGCAACTTTTACCCCTCAAGGAGCTTTCATATGGATTTATGGCCAACATTAAAGTTGTTCCTCATGATCTTAGCTTTCTATAAAGGTATGGTATGCCTTCATATAATTTGTAGAACTCTACTTATGATCTTGGCAAGCCAGGGGTATTTTGGGAAAGTGGAATTACATGTCATTTCAAGCATATGCCCAAAACTCCTATTTCCAAATTTCAAATGAAAAAATGGTCAACATCAAACTTGTTCCAAATGACATTTTGAGTCTAGAAAAGTGGTTTTGGCAAGTTGGAAATGCATGGGACTTAGATTTGCAAAAATGACCAATATTAAAGGTAAAAAGTACCTTTTTAAATGACCAAATTGTGATTTTTTGATACAAAAGCAAAACCAAGCATATGACCAACCATTTTGAAGGTAAATTGAATTTTAAGATCATTGGCAATATTAGTTTTTTGGTTTGAAGTCAAGAAATCGGAGTTATCATAAGTTGCTTGTATGGAAAGATACACTTGCCAAATCGAGCTAGAATCAAGGTGCAAGGCAAGGGATGGTTTCTACATTCTCTAATTGTCATGAAAGGAGAAATTCAAGAGATTTTGAGGGGCTGTAACAAGGCAATGCAGAGTTGGTTTTTCCACTTGACCATTTTCATTTTCTCATGCAATGATATGAATAACTTCTCATGGGATTAATCTAGCTTCTTCTAGAACTTTCCATCATCATCTATATAAACCCTAGAACTGATCCATGAAGGGGTTGCACTTCATTTTGATCCAAAACACATAGTTTCACTCCATCTTGCATTTTTGCAAATCACACAAAAACTCTCTCAATTCTTCATCATTCTTCAAAGTTATTGATTCTACCATACTCCATATTCATCATAGATCACATTGCTAGCAAGATCTGGTTGAATTGAAGCCATAATTGTGTGCTGCGAATTTCACTTTAAAATTGCAAGAAGAGTTGGTTATGGCAATCCAAGGTGTTTAAGCAAGAACAAGTGCATAAAGAATCAAGATCCTGGTCCATTGATTGCTATTGGAGCATTGCTGAACTTGAAGTGGAGATTTCATCCATCTGTTTTCAATTTTACACCAGGTTGGTATTTCTATCGAATTGGCCTGAATTAGGTAGTATGATGTAGATTTGTTAGGTTAGACTTGGTTTAGGTAGTTAGATGATTGATTCTGGAGCTTTAGGCAAGTTTTCATGGAGGTTGACATGTGAGTGTAAATTCGGTTTGGACCTAGAACACAATGGTTAGGAGGTTATAATCTTAGATAATTAGTTAGATTTGTTCAGTGTGGCATAAGGATTACTGTTGTGCAAAGAATGATGAGATTGGTGATGATGGAAACCTGACGAAATTTGGATTGCTTGATGTTATCTCTTTCGGTTTGGATGATAGAGGATGATTTAATGTAAACCAACACCATGGTTGTGTTCTATGCAAGAAATAGAGTAAGTTTGGTTCTTGGATCGTGTGATTTGATGGAGAGGTGAGAGAGAACGACGAGATGGAAGTTTCACGCATGGTGCTCGTGTATGCATGAATTCTGAAACCCTAGTGTGGCCAAGGTTGAAGACGAAATCTTCGCCATTGAACACGCGCTGACCTTGTTGACTGGGAGGACCATCTAACGGTCCACGTTCAAACGCGAGAAGGGAGGGAAATTATGACCTTGGAACGCAGCGTTCCATTTAATCCAACATGGGCTTTGTGCTCAATTTGCTATCCAGACCCTCATGCAAAGCCCAATCTCGTTTTTAACTTCATTTCGCTGCTATTTACACCGCTATTCCATCTTTTTCTTTAGTTTTTTTTATGATTTTTCTGATGCAAGCTGGGCCCAGGCGTGCCTTGCTATGCGCACCCCCATATCTGGGCCCATCACCAATCCAACTGCATTTTATTTCCTTCTTGCACCCCTAATCAATTTTCATATTATAATTCAATCCAAATTTTCTTAATCTTTAAAAATTCATAAAAAATTGAAAAAACATTATTTTTTAATGAGACTTTTTTTCCCATTTTCTATCTTTTGTCAAGAAAAATATGAAAATATAAAATTGTCATTTTACTTCATTTTCATATTTTTTGCATATTTTTACATTTAATAGCTTTTTTTTAATTCTTTTGGTTTGTACTACTATTTGTTGAATTTAGTTTGAGAGTTTCCTTTAGGATTTTCATCCCATTCTTTTTAGCATAACTAGATATGGATATTAGGTGCCCCCCTTATTTTTTATACCAATTTTTTAGGATTTATTTTAGGTAGTTTAGTTAGAAAATATTAGGCTAGTCAATTAGGGTTGTGAAAGATGACATAGGTGTAATAAAACAAGTTTCTTTTTGGGTTTTTTTTAGGACAAATTAGGAGATGGGACTATAGGGGTATTATGGGTAAGTGATAGATCCCTTAGAAAATGTTAGACTTCCCCTATTATATAAATGCTATTAGTATATTCTTATAATTGATTGATTGTGTGGTGTGCCCTCTCTAGGGGTATTTGTTTGACTGTGTGGGGTATTGGGCCTGCTTGGGGTTTGGGTTTGAGATGAAGACTTTGTTGATGAAGCCATTGAAGACCAAAGGAATGAAGACCCAGTTCAAGAGGTGAGGAAGATTGCAGCCTGCTTGTAGCAGATGAAGATTATAGGAACTAGGAGCTAGGTAGAGCTCTAGAATAGCAACTTGATTCACAAACATGGAAGGTCTTGTTTGCCTCCATCCCTCTCTATGATGCAGAGTCTCTCTAGGACACTCACCCCCTTCCTTTGGAAGGCTTGGTGACAGGGTCTAAGAGATAGAACTCTTGAGAGAAACATTCTGCATGTTGTTAACAGTCTGTTTGCCACCTTTGGTGGTCAACTAACTGTTTAACATTCTAGTTCATCCTCTTAACTATTCCTCATCTTGGAGAGTGAGACTTGAAGAAAAACCCTGAAAGATTGAAGATAGAGACCTTGCTTGAAGGCTGTGAAGATGAAGACTGATGCTTGCTTGAAGCCTGTAGATGGTTGAATATGACTTGAAGACAGATGTTGATGGAGCTTGCTGTGCAGATCTGCTGTTTGCTGTTTATTTTTGCTGTTTATAATTTCTGATGTATTGTTTGAATTTCCCTGACTGTATTGTTTGCCATTTAATCTGTTAGGTTGAAAGCGAATTTTGTTCGCTTTTTGCCTATTGTTTTCTAGGTTCGAGGTTGAGTGGGACTCCCTTGCCTCGCTTGTATTGTTGCATTCATGCATATTTTACTGTTTTATTGTATCTGTTGTTTCTGTTTCCGTTTATCCCCTTAGGATCTCTGTTTCTCTCTGCGCAAGAGAGGAACATGATAGACATTAGGTCTTAACCCATGCATGATAACATTAGGTTAGTTTGATTCCCTTTTCAACCGTAGGTTAGAGTTCTGTCTCTTTGTTCTCAAAACAAACAGAAAAACACAATAAGATTTCAAATCCAATAAAAGACACTTCTTCCGTAAAAGAATGTGAACTCATCAAAACGTCATTTTTGTCCGCTTGGACCAGTAATCGGAAAAACCCTTTTTCAGAAGGAGATAAAAACAATCAAGACAGACTTGTGTCAGGCGTGGCCCGAACTACGTTTGCTCTGATCTTTCATGCTGTATGAAAGTATGTAGGTATAGGATGCGATATCCTAGCGAGCAACCTTCCCCTCCTTTCCCGTAGGTAGGCGAACTAAGTTGACTCTGATTTCTCGTTCCAGACGGGAATACGTAGGCATAAAGTGCGATACTTTGCCGAGTCAGTTTATTTTCTTTTAACCCTGACCTTTAGAGTAGATAGAATAACAATCCGTACTAGAAAACAAGCGTGGATCCCATCGAGTATGACGGACGTGAGGGGTGCTAATACCTTCCCCTTGCGTAACCGACTCCCGAATCCAGGGTTTGGTTGCGATGACCATTCCTTTCCCCGTTTTGCGGTAGGTTTACCTCGAGCGTTTCCTTTCCCTCCGTTGGGATAAATAACGCACGGTAGCGACTCTTCTGTTCAGCCGGCGCCGATTTTCACAGTAGCGACAAGTACAATGTCTATTTGTTTAACAGATACTTGATGGCAAGGTCATATGTTCTTGTCAACTAAGGGTTGAGACGGCCTTCGGGTTCGATGCCTGTTTGTTTAACAGATGCCTGACAGCGAGGTCAGATGTTCTTCTCAACTTCGGGTTGAGCCGGCCTTCGAGTTCGATGCCTGTTTGTCTAACATATGCCTGACACCGAGGTCAGATATTATTCTCAACTACGGGTTGAGCCGCCATTCGGGTTAAATGCCTGTCTGTTTAACACATTCATGACGGCAAGGTTAAATGTTCCTCTCAACTTCGTGTTGAGCTGGCCTTCGGGTTCGATGCTTGTTTGTTTAATAGATGCCTGAAGGAGAGGTCTAATGTTCTTATCAACTTCGAGTTTATCCGCCCTTCGGGTTCAATGCCTGGTTGCTTAACAGATACCTCACGGCGAGGTCAGATGTTCTTCTCAACTTCGTGTTGAGACGGTCTTTGGGTTCGATGCCTGTTTGTTTAACAGTTACCTGACAGCGAGGTCAGATGTTCTTCTCAACTTCTGGTTGAGCCGGCCTTCGGGTTCGATGCCTACTTGTTTAACAGATGCCTGACGGTGAGGTCAGATATTCTTCTAAACTTCGGGTTGAGCCGACCTTCTGATTCGATCCGTGTTTGTTTTATAGATGCCTGACCGCGAGGTCAGATGTTCTTCTCAACTTCGGGTTGAGCCGCCTTTCGGGTTCGATGCCTGTTTGTTTAACAAATGCTTGACGGTGATATCAGATGTTCCTCTTAACTTCGTGTTGAGCCAGCCTTCGGGTTTGATCCCTGTTTGTTTAACAGATAACTGATGGCGAGGTCAGATCTTCCTCTCAACTTCAAGTTGAGCCGGCCTTTGGCTTCGATGCCTGTTTGTTTAACAGATGCTTGACGGCAAGGTTAGATGTTCTTGTCAACTAAGGGTTGAGAAAACTTTTGGGTTCGACGCCTGTTTGTTTAACAGATGCCTGACGGCGAGGTCAGATGTTCTTCTCGACTTCGGGTTGAGCCGGCCTTCGGGTTCAATGCCTGTTTGTTTAAAATATACCTGAGACCGAGGTCAGATGTTCTTCTCAACTACGGGTTGAGCCGTCCTTCGGGTTTAATTCCTGTCTGTTTAACAGATGCATGAAGGGAAGGTCAAATGTTCATCTCAACTTCTTGTTGAGCCAGCCTTCGGGTTCGATGCCTGTTTGTTTAACAGATGCCTGACGACGAGGTTTAATGTTCTTATCAACTTCGGGTTTAGCCGCCCTTCGGGTTCGATGCCTGTTTGTTAAACAGATGCCTTATGGCGAGGTCAGATGTTCTTCTCAACTTCGTGTTGAGCCGACCTTCGGGTTTGATGCCTGTTTGTTTAACAGATGCCTGATGGAGTGGTCAGATGTTCCTCTCACCTTCAAGTTGAGCCGGCCTTTGGGTACGATGTCTGTTTGTTTAATAGATGCTTGACGGCAAGGTCATATGTTCTTGTCAACTAAGGGTTGAGACGACCTTCGGGTTCGATGCCTGTTTGTTTAACAGATACATGACACCGAGGTCAGATATTCTTCTCAACTACGGGTTGAGCCGCCCTTCGGGTTGAATGCATGTTTGTTTAACAGATGCATGACGGCAAGGTTAAATGTTCCTCTCAACTTCGTGTTGAGCTGGCCTTCGGGTTCGATGCTTGTTTGTTTAATAGATGCCTGAAGGAGAGGTCTAATGTTCTTATCAACATCGAGTTTATCCGCCCTTCGGGTTCAATGCCTGGTTGCTTAACAGATGCCTCACGGCGAGGTCAGATGTTCTTCTCAACTTCGTGTTGTGACGGTCTTTGGGTTCGATGCCTGTTTGTTTAACAGTTACCTGACGGTGAGGTCAGATGTTCTTCTCAACTTCTGGTTGAGCCGGCCTTCGGGTTCGATGCCTACTTGTTTAACAAATGCCTGACGGCGAGGTCAGATATTCTTCTCAACTTCAGGTTGAGCCGACCTTCTGATTCGATGCCTGTTTTTTTAACAGATGCTTGACAGCAAGGTCAGATGTTCCTCTCAACTTTGTATTGAGCCGGCCTTCGGGTTCGATGCCTGTTTGTTTAAACGATGCCTGACAGCGAGGTTAGATGTTCTTCTCAACTTCGGGTTGAGCCGACCTTCAAATTTGATCCGTGTTTGTTTAATAGATGCCTGACAGCGAGGTCAGATGTTCTTCTCAACTTCGGGTTGAGCCGCCCTTCGGGTTCGATGCCTGTTTGTTTAACAAATGCTTGACGATGATGTCAGATGTTCCTCTTAACTTCGTGTTGAGCCGGCCTTCGGGTTTGATGCCTGTTTGTTTAACAGATAACTGATGGCGAGGTCAGATCTTCCTCTCAACTTCAAGTTGAGCCGGCCTATGGCTTCGATGCCTGTTTGTTTAACAGATGCTTGACGGCAAGGTTAGATGTTCTTGTCAATTAAGGGTTGAGACAACTTTTGGGTTCGATGCCTGTTTGTTTAACAGATGCCTGACGGCGAGGTCAGATGTTCTTCTCGACTTCGGGTTGAGCCGGCCTTCGGGTTCAATGCCTGTTTGTTTAAAATATACCTGACACCGAGGTCAGATGTTCTTCTCAACTACGGATTGATCCGCCCTTCGGGTTTAATGCCTGTCTGTTTAACAGATGCATGACGGGAAGGTCAAATGTTCATCTCAACTTCTTGTTGAGCCAGCCTTCGGGTTCGATGCCTGTTTGTTTAACAGATGCCTGATGACGACGTCTAATGTTCTTATCAACTTCGGGCTTAGCCGTCCTTCGGGTTCAATGCCTATTTGTAAAACAGATGCATGATGGCGAGGTCAGATGTTCTTCTCGACTTTGTGTTGAGCCGTCCTTCGAGTTTGATGCCTACTTGTTTAACAGTTTCCTGACTGCGAGGTCATTTGTTCTTCTCACCTTCGGGTTGAGCCGCCCTTTGGGTTCGATCCTTGTTTGTTTGAAAAATGTTTGACAGCGAGGTCAGATGTTCCTCTGAACTTCGTATTGAGCCGGGCTTCGGGTTCGATGCCTGTTTGTTTATCTAATGTCTAACAGCGAGGTCAGATGTTCCTCTTAACTTCAAGTTGAGTCGACCTTTGGGTTCGATGCCTGTTTATTTAACAGATGCTGGACGACAAGGTCATATGTTCTTGTCAACTAAGGGTTGAGACGGCCTTCGGGTTCGATGCCTGTTTGTTTAACAGATGCCTGACGGTGAGGTCAGATGTTCCTCTCAACTTCGTGTTGAGCTGACTTCGGGTTTGATGGCTGTTTGTTTAACAAATGCCTAATGGCGAGGTCAGGTCTTCCTCTCAACTTCAAGTTGAGCCGACCTTTGGGTTCGATGCCTGTTTGTTTAAAAGATGCTTGACGGCAAGGTCAGATATTCTTGTCAACTAAGGGTTGAGATGGCCTTCGGGTTCGATGGCTGTTTGTTTAACAGATCCTAACGGCGAGGTCAGATGTTCTTCTCAACTTTGGGTTGAGCCGGCCTTCGGGTTCGATGCCTGTTTGTTTAACATATGCCTGACACCGAGGTCAGATGTTCTTAACTACAGGTTTAGCTTCCCTGCGGGTTCAATGCCTGTCTGTTTAACAGATGCATGACGGCAAGGTCAAATGTTCCTCTCAACTTCGTGTTGAACCGGCCTTCGGGTTCGATGCCTGTTTGTTTAAATGATACCTGACGGAGAGGTCTAATGTTCTTATCAACTTCAGGTTTAGCCGCCCTTCGGGTTCGATGCCGGTTTGTTTAACAGATGCCTCACGGCGAGGTCAGATTTTCTTCTCAACTTCATGTTGAGCCGGCCTTCGGGTTCGATGCCTGTTTGTTTAACAAATACCTGACGGCGAGGTCAGATGTTCTTCTAAACTTCTGGTTGAGCCGGCCTTCGGGTTCGATGCCTACTTGTTTAACAGATGCCTGACAGCGAGGTCAGATGTTCTTCTCAACTTCGGGTTGAGTCGTCCTTCGAGTTCGATGCCTGTTTGTTTAACAAATGCTTGACGGCGAAGTCAGATGTTCCTCTCAACTTCGTGTTGAGTCGGCCTTCGGGTTCGATGCCTGTTTGTTTAACAGATGCCTGATGGAGAAGTCAGATGTTCCTCTCAACTTCAAGTTGAGTCGTCCTTTCGGTTCGACGCCTTTTTGTTTAACAGATGCTTGATGGCGAGGTCATATGTTCTTGTCAACTAAGGGTTGAGACGGCCTTCGGGTTCAATGCCTGTTTGTTTACCAGATGCCTGACAATGAGGTCATATGTTCGTCTCAACTTCCTATTGAGCCGGCCTTCGGGTTTGATGCCTGTTTGTTTAACAGATGCCTAATGGTGATGTAAGATCTTCCTCTCAACTTCAAGATGAGCCGACCTTTGGGTTCGATGCCTGTTTGTTTAACAGATGCTTGACGACAAGGTCAGATGTTCTTGTCAACTAAGGGTTGAGACGGCCTTCGGGTTCGATGCCTGTTTGTTCAATAGATGCCTGACGGTGAGGTCAGATGTTCTTCTCAACTTCGGGTTGAGCCGACCTTCGGGTTCGATGCCTGTTTGTTTAAAATATGGCTGACACCGAGGTCAGATGTTCTTCTCAAGTACGGGTGAGCCGCCCTACGGGTTCAATGCCTGTCTGTTAAACAGATGCATGACGGCAAGGTCATATGTTCCTCTCAACTTCGTGTTGAGCTAGCCTTCGGGTTCGATGCCTGTTTGTTTAATAGATGGCTAAAGGAGAGGTCTAATGTTGTTATCAACTTCGAGTTTAGCCGCCCTTCGGGTTCGATGCCTGTTTCTTTAACAGATGCCTCACGGCGAGGTCTGATGTTCTTCTCAACTTCGTGTTGGGCCGGTCTTTGGGTTCAATTCCTGTTTGTTTAATAGATACCCGACGGCGAGGTCAGATGTTCTTCTCAACTTCTGGTTGAGCCGGCCTTCGGGTTCGACGCCTAGTTGTTTAACAGATGCCTGACGGCGAGGTCAGGTGTTCTTCTTAACTTCGGTTTGAGCCGACCTTCAGATTCGATGCCTGTTTTTTTAACAGATGCTTGACAGCGAGGTCTGATGTTCCTCTCAACTTCGTATTAAGTCGGCCTTCGGGTTCGATGCCTGTTTGTTTAACTGATGCTTGATAGTGAGGTCAGATGTTCTTCTCAAATTCGGGTTGAGCCGGCCCACAAATTCGATTCGTGTTTGTTTAATAGATGCCTGACGGCGAGTTCAGATGTTCTTCTCAACTTCGGGTTGGGCCGCCCTTCGGGTTCGATGCCTGTTTGTTTAACAAATGCTTGACGGTGAGGTCAGATGTTCCTCAAAACTTCGTGTTGAGCCGGCCTTCGGGTTTGATTCCTGTTTGTTTAACAAATACCTGATGGCGAGGTCAGATGTTCTTCTCAACTTCGGGTTGAGCCGGCCTTCGGGTTTGATGCCTGTTTGTTTAACATATGCCTGACACTGAGGTCAGATGTTCTTCTTAACTACGGGTTGAGCCGCCCTTCGGGTTCAATGCCTGTCTGTTTAACAGATGCATGAGGGCAAGGTCAAATGTTCCTTTCAACTTCTTGTTGAGTCGGGCTTCGGGTTCGATGCCTGTTTATTTAACAGATGCCTATTGGCGAGGTCAGATCTTCCTCTCAACTTCAAGTTGAGTCGGCCTTTGGGTTTGATGCCTGTTTGTTTAACAGATGCTTGACGGCGAGGTCAGATGTTCTTGTCAACTAAGGGTTGAGACGGCCTTCAGTTTCGATGCCTGTTTGTTTAACAGATATCTGATGGCGAGGTTAGATGTTCTTCTCAACTTCGAGTTAAGCCGACCTTCAGGTTCGATGCCTGTTTGTTTAACATATGCCTGACACCGAGGTCAGACGTTCTTCTCAACTACGGGTTGAGCCACCCTTCGGGTTCAATGCCTGTCTGTTTAACAGATTCATGATGGCAAGTTCAAATGTTCCTCTCAACTTCGTGTTGAGCCGGCCTTCGGGTTCGATGCCTGTTTGTTTAACAGATGCCTGACGGCGAGGTCTAATGTTCTTATCAAATTCAGGTTTAGCCGCCCTTCAGGTTCTATGCATGTTTGTTTAACAGATACCTTACGGCGAGGTCAGATGTTCTTCTCAACTTCGTGTTGAGCCGGTCATCGGGTTCGATGCCTGTTTGTTTAACAGATACTTGACGGCGAGGTCAGATGTTCTTCTGAACTTCCGGTTGACCCGGCCTTCGGGTTCGATGCCTACTTGTGTAACAGATGCCTGACAGCGAGATCAGATGTTCTTCTCAACTTCAGGTTGAGCCGACCTTCAGATTCTATGCCTGTTTTTTTAACAGATGCTTGACAGCGAGATAAGATGTTCCTCTCAACTTTGAATTGATCCGTCCTTCGGGTTCGATGCATGCTTGTTTAACTGATGCCAGATAGCGAGGTTAGATGTTCTTATCAACTTCAGGTTGAGCCGACCTTCAAATTCAATTCGTGTTTGTTTAATAGATTCCTGATGGCGAGGTCAGAAGTTCTTCTCAACTTCGGGTTGACCCGGACTTGGGTTCGATGCCTGTTTGTTTAACAAATGCTTGACGGTGAGGTTAGATGTTCCTCTCAACTTCGTGTTGAGTCGGCCTTCGGTTTTGATGCTTGTTTGTTTAACAGATGCCTGACGGCGAGGTCAGATCTTTCTCTCAACCTCAAGTTGATCCGACCTTTGGGTTCGATGCCTATTTGTTTAATAGATGCCTGAGGGCGAGGTCAGATGTTCTTCTCAACTTCGGGTTATGCCGGCCTTCGGGTTCGATGCCTGTTTGTTTAACAGATGCCTGACAGCGAGGTCAGATGTTCTTCTCAACTTAGGGTTGAGCCGGCCTTCGGGTTCGATGCCTGTTTGTTTAACATATGCCTGACACCGAGGTCAGATGTTCTTCTAAACTAAGGGTTGAGCCGCCCTTCGGGTTCAATGTCTGTCTGGTTAACAGATGCATGACGGCAAGGTCAAATGTTCCTTTCAACTTCGTGTTGATCCGGCCTTCGGGTTCGATGCCTGTTTGTTTAACAGATGCCTGACAGCAAGGTCTAATGTTCTTATCAACTTCAGATTTAACCGCCCTTCGGGTTTGATGCCTGTTTGTTTATCAGATGCCTTACAGCGAGGTCAGATGTTCTTCTCAACTTCGGGTTGAGCCGGTCTTCGGGTTTGATGCCTGTTTGTTTAACAGATACCTGACGGCGAGGTCAGATGTTCTTCTCAACTTCCGGTTGAGCCGGCCTTTGGGTTCGATGCCTACTTATTTAATAGATGCCTGTTTGTTTAACAGATGCCTGACGGCAAGGTCAGATGTTCTTCACAACTTCAGGTTGGGCCGACCTTCAGATTCTATGCCTGTTTTTTTAATAGATGCTTAACAGCGAGGTCAAATGTTCCTCTAAACTTTGTATTGAGCCGGCCTTCGGGTTCGATGCCTATTTGTTTATCTGATGCCTGACAGCGAGGTCAGATGTTCTTCTCAACTTTCGGTTGAGTCGGCCTTCAAATTCGATGCATGATGGCAAGGTCAGATGTTCTTCTCAACTTCGGGTTGAGCCGCCCTTCGGGTTCGATGCCTATTTGTTTAACAAAAGCATGACGGTGAGGTCAGATGTTCCTCTCAACTTCGTGTTGAGCTGGCATTCGGATTTGATGCCTGTTTGTTTAACCAATGCCTGATGGTGAGGTCAGATCTTCCTCTCAACTTCAAGTTGAGTTGTCCTTTGGGTTCGATGCCTGTTTGTTTAACATATGCTTGACGTAAAGGTCATATGTTCTTGTCAACTAAGGGTTGAGATGGCCTTCGGGTTCGATGCCTATTTGTTTAACAGATGCCTGACGGCGAGGTCAGATGTTCTTCTCAACTTCAGGTTGAGTCGGCCTTCGGGTTCGATGCCTGTTTGTTTAACATATGCCTGACACCGAGATCTGATGTTCTTCTCAACTACAGGTTGAGCCGCCCTTCGGGTTCAATGCCTGTCTATTTAACAGATGCATGACGGCAAGGTCAAATGTTCCTCTCAACTTCGTGTTGTGCCGGCCATCGGGCTCGATGCCTGTTTGATTAATAGATGCCTGAAGGAGAGGTCTAATGTTCTAATCAACTTCGGGTTTAGCCGCCTTTCGGGTTTGATGCCTGTTTGTTTAACAGATGCCTCACGGCGAGGTCAGATGTTCCTCTCAACTTCGTGTTGAGCCGGTCTTCGGGTTCGATGCTTGTTTGTTTAACAGATACCTGTCGGCGAGGTCAGATGTTCTTCTCAACTTCCGGTTGAGCCGGCCTTCGGGTTCGATGCCTACTTCTTTAATAGATGCCTGACAGCGTAGTCAGATGTTCTTCTCAACTTCGGGTTGAGCCGACCATCAGATTCGATGCCTGTTTTTTTAACAAATGCTTGACAGCGAGGTCATATGTTCCTCTCAACTTCGTATTGAGCCGGCCTTCGGGTCCGATGCCTGTTTGTTTAACTGATCCCTGACAGCAAGGTCAGATGCTCTTCTCAACTTCGGGTTGAGCTGACCTTCAAATTCGATTCGTGTTTGTTTAATAGATTCCTAATGGCGAGGTCAGATGTTCTTCTCAACTTCGGGTTCGATGCTTGCTTGTTTAACAAATGCTTGACAGTGAGGTCAGATGTTCCTCTCAACATCGTCTTGAGCCGGCCTTTGAGTTTGATGCCTCTTTGTTTAACAGATGCCTGATGGCGAGGTCTGATCTTCCTCTCAACTTCAAGTTGACCCGGACTTTGTGTTCGATGCCTGTTCGTTTAATAAATGCTTGATGGCAAGGTCAGATGTTCTTGTCAACTAAGGGTTGAGACGGCCTTTGGGTTCGATGCCTGTTTTTTTATCAGATGCCTTACAACAAGGTCAGATGTTCTTCTCAACTTTGGGTTGAGCCGGCCTTCGGGTTCAATGCCTGTTTGTTTAACATAGGCCTGACACCGAGGTCAGATGTTCTTCTCAACTATGGGTTGAGCCGCCCTTCGGGTTCAATGCCTGTCTGTTTAATAGATGCATGACGGCAAGGTCAAATGTTCCTCTTAAATTCGTGTTGAGCCGGCCTTCGGGTTCGATGTCTGTTTGTTTAACAGATGCCTGAAGGCAAGGTCTAATGTTCTTATCAACTTTGGGTTTAGCCACCTTTCGGGTTCAATGCCTGTTTGTTTAACAGATGCCTCACGACGAGGTTAGATGTTCTTTTCAACTTCGTGTTGAGCCGGTCTTCGGGTTCGATGCCTGTTTGTTTAACAGATACCTGACGGCAAGGTCAGTTGTTCTTCTCAACTTCCGGTTGAGCTGGCCTTCGGGTTCGATGCTTACTTGTTTAATAGATGCCTGACAACAAGGTCAGATGTTCTTCTCAACTTCGGGTTGAGCGGCCATTCGGGTTCTATGCCTGTTTGTTTAACAAATGCTTGACAGCGAGGCCAAATGTTCCTCTCAACTTCGTGTTGAGCCGGCCTTCAAGTTTGATGCTTGTTTGTTTAACACATGCCTGATGGCGAGGTCAGATCTTCCTCTCAACTTTAAGTTGAGCCGGCCTTTGGGTTTGATGCCTGTTTTTTTAACAGATGCTTGACGGTAAGGTCAAATGTTCTTGTCAACTAAGGGTTGAGACGGCCTTCGGGTTCGATGCCTGCTTGTTTAACAGATGCCTGATGGCGAGGTCAGATGTTCTTCTCAACTTCGGGTTGAGCCGACCTTCGGGTTCGATGCCTGTTTATTTAACATATGCCTGACACCGAGGGCAGATGTTCTTCTCAACTACGGGTTGAGCCGCCTTTCGGGATCAATGCCTGTCTGTTTAACAGATGCCTCACGGCGAGGTCAAATGTTCTTCTCAACTTCGTGTTGTGCCGGTCTTCGGGTTCGATGCTTGTTTGTTTAACATATACCTGACGGAGAGGTCAGATGTTCTTCTCAACTTCCGGTTGAGCCGGCCTTCGGGTTCGATGCCTACTTGTTTAACAGATGCCTAACTGTTGCACCCCAAAATTTGCTCAACTTTTCTTTACCTAGCTTGTGTTTCATTTCATTCACATTAGCATTATCATTTGCATTTCATTGACATGTATGCAGGAGATTAAGAGGTATGATTACCAATCAAGAGCTATAAAAGACTATGAAGCTAGCTAAGAAGGTTATTCAAGTATTCAAGGGTTGACATCCTTGTCAGAGAAGTTAAAAGATCCTCAGAGAGAGTGATTGAAGCCAAGAGGGTGTGTCTCCTAACTTGAGAGTTGTGGGAAGTCATCAGATGATTTTGAGGCCATGGAGATGGACTTGAGGTCTTGAGAGAGCTCATGAGAAGTTTTGAAGATCACTTTGAGGCCTAGACAGGTCATTGTGCAAGATTAAGAAGACTCAGCCATGAGTGGTGCAACTAGGGTTTGACTGGGTCAACCCTAGGTCAACTGATGATTTGAACAAGGTTGAGACCTAATTCAAAGGCCATGTGATCATGGATTGATGCATTTAGATGTTATAAGGATGATTCCAAGGTCAACTCATCATGATTGAAGAGTTTGAGAAGTTTCAAGCTTGGGTTTCTAAGGCTTGACAGTGTAAAATCCCCTAACTTGACCCCTATCTTCAAGGCAGTTTATCTCAATATGGGATTGTAATCTCATCTTTCCCCCGACGTGAAGGTTGTAGAGCATGATCTTAGCTTTAATTTGAGTTCTAGAAGTCCTTGATAGGATTTGTAGAACTCAAGTTATGACTTTGACAAGTTACAGGTCATCTGAGGTATGTGAATTTGGAGCTTGAAAGTTGTCCAACTTGCATGAAACGTTTTCCCTAGAAGGATGATTCCTATGAACTTTTGGTCAACAGGAATGTTGTTCCTTATCCTCTTAGCTTTCTAGATAGTACTAGAAGTCCTTGATAGGATTTGTAGAACTCAAGTTATGGCTTTGACAAGTCAAGGGTATTTTGGTCATTCGGATATTATAGGTCATTTCAATCATAAGGCCATAACTCCTATTGCCAAGCTTCAAATGGGAAAATGTTCAACATCAAACTTGTTCAAAATGATGTTTTAAGGCTAGCCAAGAGGTCACGAGAGCTTGGAATAGCTTGCTTCACAAAATCACAAAAATGGCCTAAAATAAGGATGATTTTCAAATGAACCAAAGATGGAAATTGGTATTTTTGATCTACATGTCCAAACCAAGGCATGTAATATTTCATTTTGATTCTAAAACATATTTTAAGAACATTGACATTGCCACAATTTTGACTTGAGGTTTAATTTGTGGACTTGCTTTGAAAAGTAGTTACTTACATCATAAGTAACATTTGCCAAACCAAAATTCAAGGCATGGCCAGGGCTTCTTTCAATCCAAACACATCCAAAATACCATTAGGAGAGAAATTGGAAGAGAATGAGGGTGAATACATGCTGATAACAGAATTGGTATGACCATGGCATGAGATTGAAATTTCCATGAAGTGAGATATTGAATTTCTCATTAGGAGGATCTAGAGCTTTCTAGATCATCCATACATGGTCTATATATTGAATAGAGGTGATCCAAGGCCAAGGTTGGTGATAATTGAAGGAGAGAATAGAGATTGAGTGTGAAAATTTTGTTGCTTGCAACTGAATTCGGTTACACCATTTTCTTCACTTTCCATCCATTTTCTTGATTGCAATCACTTCCATGGATGCTAGTTAATGATTCCAGATCATAATCAAGGCAAATTCGTGGCTAAATAGTGTTCTTGATCTCAGATTTTTCCACCTGCAACTCAGAAGTGGTTCCAAGAATCCAGAGCATTTCCATCCATTTCATTGCATACAGAAGCTTGGAATTGATTCATTAAAGGAGTCTGGAGCATTTGAAAGCTTGATTTGAAGGTTTACTACCTCTGTGCACACGAAATTCTCAGGTTAGTAACTTTCAATCTCCAGCTTAAATTAGGTAGAATTAAGAGGAATTAGGATGTTAGATGCATTGTGGATTGATGTAGGAAGGTTTATGGATCATTAATTTGAGAATTAGTGGCCAATTAGGGTTGTTACCATTTTCGGTTGAGATGGTGTTGTTGCGAATCTTGAGGTTTTAGAGTGAATTAATGGCATGATTGAGTTCCTGAGGAAATTTGGGTCAAGTTTCATCAAGGAATCGTGGCCTATGGTGGATTTTATAGCAAGCTAGGGTTGTGAGATGATGACCGGAGAAAGTCATCGGCGGTGACTATGGCGCGCAGGTGACCTGAGTTTCAGGGATTCAAATTGGAGAAGATGACTTGATAGCCATCAGATTGTGGTTGGACTTTGACTGAAGGCGTGATCCAATGGCCATGCGTGCAGGAAAAGTTGTGAAGGATTTCTGAACTTAAATGAAACACAACGTTTCATTTAAGTTGTGGTTTTGGACTTTATGCAATAGATGCTACCCACACCCCCTTTGTGGCCCAGTTTGGGAAATGAACTGAATGACCTTCCTATCTACACCACACGTTTGTTTATTTTCCTTGGATTTTCTTTTATTTTCCATTTTATTCATGGTTATTGATTAATTCATAAAAAATGCAAAAATGATGCAATTAATCCCATTATTTTTGCATTGGATTCATGATAGGATCTAGTATTTTTTAGAAAAAAATATTATTATTTCATGCATTTTCTGATTTTATGGGAATTTTTACATTTTAATTAACATTAAAATATTCATGTTTGATGCTTGATATTGTGGAATTTGGTTTGATCATGTGATGATGATTTTGACCTTGATTTTTTGTGAGTAGCTAGCATAGATATGCATGCTTCCCATAGATTTTTCTCACATTTTTGTGATGAATACAAGTGGTAGTTTTAGGTTGAAACTTTAAGAGCTCCATTTTTAGGGTTTATGGTTGATACCTTGTGGTTTAGATTTTATTTTTAGAACTTGGTGGATGATTCAACCTCTTATTTTTGTAGGGTAGATTCATGATTGAATTAGGGTCCCTTAGGAATTTTTTAGGAATTTTCAATGAAGTTTACTATTTTTGTTTGATTTTAGTTTAGATACAAACTTTAGATGATTCTAATGCACTAATTCAACTAGATTGACTTCTTTAGTTCCCTTAGATTAGGGTTTTCTCTCTCTTGCTCTTGGGTGATGGTGAAGGCAAGTTGAAGATGCATTGGATTGCTTGAAGAGGCTTGGATGTGAGGATCTTCCCTTCTTTTGGTGTAGTTTTGTTTAGGTGTTAAGATTAGGGTTTTGTAGGCAGAGCTTCTAGATAGATTCTCTTCCTTCATAAACATGGATGATGTCGATCACTTCCATTCTTCCCTATGATGTACCGTCCCCTTATAAAGGCCTCATCCCTCCTTTGGTAGGATGTGTGGCTCTTTACAAGTTGGTAGAACCTCTGAGGGTCCCTTTCTCTGATGATAGGATGCTTAGTGGTGACCTTTGGTCTTCACTCTGCTACCAATCATCCAAACTTTGCTCTTGATAGATGAATCTTTCTCCCTTGCTAGAGGGTGGAGTTATTTGTTAGAGGATTGGAGATGATGGAGTTGATACTTCTTTGTGTTTGGATATAACCTTTTGAAGCTGAAGCTTGTAGATCAGGAAGAACAAGTTGATACTGGTAAAGAAGAGAGAGCTGAAGCTTGAAGACCAAGTTGACACTTGTGAAGAAGATCAAATTGAGATTGAGTGAAGAGCTTAGGCTTGAGGAATAAAGGATAAGTTGATACTTATGTTGATGCACTGAGAGTCTGAGGGAGCCAAGTTGATACTTGATATTATGGTTGAAGCCTGAAAGTGGAATTTACTGGAGAGCTGAAGCTTGAAGAAGAAAGAATAAGTTGATACTTATGTTTGATGTGTTAGAAGCTTGTAGAAGCAAGTTGATACTTGCTATTGAAGATGAAAGCCTTGAAGGGTGGTTGAAGATTGAGGACTAAACTGCTGTCAGAGATTGCTTTGCTGTGAAGCTGTGGAAGCTGTTGATTTGCTTTCTTGTCTGTCTGTCTGCTTTCTTTTCTGTATTGATGTGACTTGTTTGATTTGCTTGATGCATTAGAATAAGTTCATATCTAGACTGACTTAAGATAGGGTCATGATTGCACTAGGGTTTGAGCTGCTCCCTCTGCTTGTATTTTTACTGTATGGCTTTGCTTGCGGGTATTCGGTAGAGCCCAGCTCCCTTGCCTATGTGGTTTGTGTTTTGCTTGATGGCATTTTATTTCATTTCTTCTGTATGATTACAGTCACTTGTTATTTGCTTGATAGCATGTTATTTCTTCTATATGATTGCAGTTATTCATATCTGGCTTGAGGTTGAGATGAGCTTGTGGAGGCTGATGCCCCACACACATTTCCTCCCTCACTTGCATTACATGCATTTTACAGTTGTTTACTGTTTAAGCTGATGCTTTATCTGTTTCTGTTTATCATTGACATGATCCCCTAGGAATCTCACTTCCTTTGATAAGGAAGTGATGATAGAACTTTAGGTTGAAACCTATGCATGATAACTTCTAGGAGTTCCCTGTTTCAAACCTCAACCATAGGATGAATCCTTGGCATGACAACATTAGGACTTGATAGTCTCCCCTTAGTTGAGCCTGTTCTTTCTTCTCATCTCAACACAAATTAAAATACAGTAATAAAGGTTAACTGACGTCGTACGTTACGAGCCTTAAGCTATCCGAGAAAGGATTGTTGGAGAGTTTCTTTTCAACAGTCTGGATGTTTAGTATGGCACCATTTGGGTGACATGCGACGCATTCACTCTCAGGTCATAGTCTCTAGTGCGATATTGGTTGCAAACATCCATGAAAAACAGTTCTTCCGTAAAAGACAGAAAACAAACTTCAAACCTTTTTGCCCCGTGGGCACGTAATTCAAAGGAAAGCTTTTCTGAAGAAAAGAGTGTCATTAACTTCTAGTTCTACCGCAAACGGTAACGCCTAAGTCTCCAAAGGTCGAGCTGCGTACATCCAACTGCTGGAACTGTTTGTTAACCCTACTCGATAAAAATAGATGAATCTAAACCCGTAAGCCGTATTATCCCGAACTACGTAAGCTCTGATCTCTCATATCTGTTGAGAGTACATAGGTACAATACTGACGTATTGGCGAGCCACCTCCCCCCGTAACCCGTAGTTAGTCGAACTACGTTGACTCTGATTTCTCATTCTCTTATGAGAATACGTAGGCATAAAGCGCGGCGCTTTGCCGAGTCATTTTCTTTTATTTTTAGACCGGCCTTGATAGGTAGATATTAAATAAACCCGTCAGATAAACACAACAAGCATGGATCCCATCGAGTATGATGGACGTGAGGGGTGTTAATACCTTCCCCTTACGTAACCGACTCCCGAACCCAGACAATGGTTGCGATGACCTTGTCTTATACCTTTTCGTCAGGTTTTTCCGATCGTTTCCTTTCCCGTCCCGAGGGATAAATAACGAAAGGTGGCGACTCTTCTGTTTTGCCGACACCTTATTTTTGCGGTAGTGACAAATGGTGACTCTGCTGGGGACTTGATAGTTTCCTGGGATCCAACGTCCCGTATGCGAGTCAGTTTGGGGATCCAACGTCCCCTGCGAGAGTCAGTCCTAGCGCTTGTATGATTACTTGTTGGGTTGTGTTTATTTATCGCGTTTTATTTCCTGCATTTTATTTTCAGTATGATATAATTATCTGTGCTGTTGTGGGAGGGGCATTCTGATTAGTGAGAAGCCAGACTCAGGCTTGAGTGTACTTAGCATTAGTTGTGGAAATTAGTGGGCGCGTGCTTGCTTTGCAGGCACTAGTGTCTCACGAAATCCACGCTCAGACAAGGTTCTCCCGGTTGACTTCTTTTTCAACCCTTTGGGTTGAGGGGGTCGTTGGTTTGGAGGATTGTCGACTCTGGGGACCGATCATTTGGAATTCAGCTGAGTGAGGCCGCTTCAGGAGCTGGTGATGCCACACCTTCTGGGTATCATATCACCCCTCTTAAATGTCTGTGACCCTGATGACCGCATAGGATGCTGAACTTGTGTCAGTTTAGGTCCATACCTGTGAGCAGGGTCGGGTTTGTTGCAGGAAACCTTAACTTCAGACTACCTGGGTTTCTTGATAGTGAATCAGTTTTGTTGGTATCAGAGGTTCTCATCATCGGATGTACATGTGTTCTTGACAGAATAGAGTTATGGTCCTGTATCAGAGGTCCTTATTTTCAGAGATGTTTGTTCTTGACAGAGCGGAGTTATGGTCCTGTATCAGAGGTCCTTATTTTCAGAGATATGTTTGTTCTTGACAGAGCAGAGTTATGGTCTTGTGACAGAGGTCCTTATTATCAGATGTGTGTTTGTTCTTGACAGAGCAGATTTATGGTCTGATACCAGGGTTTCCTTCTTATCAGAGATAGTGGTTGTTCTTGATAGAGCAGCATTATGGTTTTGTTGATACAGAATCTTCGCAGCACAGTCGTCTTGATCTCCTGCTGCATGATTGCATTTTACATCGCTTTGCATACTCATTTGCATTTCATTAACGTGTGTCTGTATTGCAGGTACCGTTTCCCCCGATTCAGGATTTCTTGCCTTCTATTGTGCTATTATGGGTTCTCTGAGGAAGACTGTGGCCCAAGCTTCCCACTCCTGATGTTGTTCAGCTGACTGGTTTGATTGCTTTGGCAGATGATTCTGTGAGAGAGGAATTTAGAAAGTCTTACGGTAAACTGCTCAGTTTGGTTCGTAAACCCTCTGTGTTCGAGCTGAATGGGTTGCACGCTTTGCTGCAGTTCTACGATCCTCCATTGAGATGCTTTACTTTCCAGGACTTTATTCTCGCACCCACACTAGAGGAGTATGTTGATCTGTTAGGTGTGCCTATCAAGAGTCAGATGCCTTTTGTCCATATGGATGCTGAGCCTAATCTGGCTAGTTTAGCCCCCTCACTTCATCTGGATGCCTCCGAGTTGGTTTTGTCTAGTTGGAACAAGGTTCCCGGTTTCTCCTTGCAGTTCTTAGTGGGAAAGGCTCAGCAGTGCGCCAAAGACGGATGTTGGGTCGTGTTCAACGCCATTCTCGCTCTGTGCATATACGACATCATTTTGTTCCCCAATATGCCCGACTTTGTAGACTTCGACGCCTTCCACATCTTTGCATCAGGGAATCCAGTCCCTACCTTGATAGGAGATGTCTACCATTCCGTCCACTAAAAAACGAGAACAGAAGGGGTAAGAATGTCTCATGCTGTGTGCCCTTGCTCTATAGATGGCTTGATAGTCATCTACCCAAGAAGGGTCCCTTTGCTTCGTCTGCAGCCACAGCTGAGTGGTCCGAGCGTTTGATGAGTCTGTCAGCGGAGGATATTGCCTGGTTTGATAGAGATAGGTTGGGTACCGAGATCATCTTCAGCTGCAGTGGGTTTTTGAACGTGCCTCTGATAGGCAGAAAGGGCTGCATAAACTATAATCCGTCTCTGCTGGTCCGACAATTTGCTTATGCTTTGAGAGCTCCGCCGAAGGATGAAGAGGTGCAGGAATCTCTGTACCTCACTGGACTTCTAGAGGGGGATATGTTATCTAAGCTTCAGCACGCTTGGAATGGTATCAGTAAGCGGGGAAAACCTTTGCTGGGAAAGAGTAATAGCCAGGCCTACGCTCCATATGCGACTTGGATCAGAGCCAGAGCAGATATTATAGGAATGTCGTTTCCACCTGCCCAGCCAGAAAGCCCTCCAGTGATTGAAGAGCCTACCACCGTGCCCATTTAGCAGCATAATCAGGTGTTAGCTGAGAGAGATGAGCTGAAGAAGGAAAATGAAGAACTGGAGAAAGAATTGGCTCAACTCAGAAGCGAGAGAAGCGAAGTCGTCCATTCCTTCAAGAGGCAAACAGAGCTGGTGAACCAGTTAGGGACGGATTTGACTAAGCAGATAGCTGAGCGTGAGCGTTTGGGTCGAGATTTCAAAGATGTCAACGATGTACTGGCCACTAAGAAGCAGCACTTGGATGAAGCGTACCGGAGAATATCCAAGTTTAATCAACATTGGAAGGCCACCCTAGCCAATGGGAAAGAACGGGAGGATAAGCTGAAGCAACAGATCTCCAAGTTGAAAGCCCAGGTGAAGGCTAGTGAGAAGAGGTTTGACGAAGAAACCGCTCGCAGATATGCCGCTGAAGGACAGCTCAACAAGGCTCTTGCTAACCTGAAGGAGCGCAAACTGACGTTTGAATCCAAGAAGCGGAAGTTAGAAGATTGTTTCGGCGAAGGAGCATGGGAAGATTCGGTTGAAGGTCTTCAATACACTATTATGCAAAGGGAGCTACTCGTCGAAGGGTTGCTCACTCGGCCTAATCATCCAGAAACGAAGGGGTTGTTAGAAGAGTTTTGCGCTCGTGGCCGTGCTTGACTATTCGTAATCCTTTTGTTTTGATCATTGTTGTATGCTGACCATCACCAGGCTTGTTGGTTGAGGTCACGCTGTTGATTCAGCTTGTATCCAGTGACATTGTGTACTTCCTTGATGGGCTTTCTGTATATATGAGATGTTATTTCCATGATTGGACTCAGACTTCTTATTATCAGCACCGGCACTCAGGCACTAGGATCGGGGAATACCTCTCTAACACACAGACACACGTTTGCATTTGCATGAAGCATTTGCATGACGAGCACTTTGTTGTTTTTTCTGACCCTTTTGTGTATGTTGATTGTTTCAGGTTGTTCCAGGATTGATCAGAGACCTATCCACCGCTATCCGACTAGAGCAAATCAAACCAGAATTATGGAGCAAGTGCAAACGGACGTTCAGGAACTCCGAGAAAGGATGGACCGCTTCATGGAGCTCATGCAAGCGGTCGCCAACGGCCAGGATCAGCTCAGAACCTTGGTTCAGCCTCTGATTTCAAGGGTCGACAGCAATGGGGTACTCCATGGTGGGACTGTGCCAACCCCTCCACCAGTTGAAACTCCTCAGAATGGCGTCCCCGTGACCGGGGGGAATGGCAGTGCCAACAGCAATGTGATAGCTAATGTGGGACTCAATGGTAATACGAATGGCGTCGGTAATGGGAATTTCGAAGCTAACGTCAATGTTGGACTGGGCAACGGCAATGCGGGTGTTGGAAATTTGTTTGGGCCTCAGCCATGGTTAGAAGACCGTCAAGACAATGTGTTCTCTCAGAGAGGTGCTGAAGGGGAGCTGACTGCTGAAGCACGACTAAGGTTTAAGGTACTCGAGGACAAGATGAGCAATTTCGAGAACCAGAACACCATGGGTGTTGATATGTCCAAGTTGGGACTAATTGCTGATTTCAAGGTGCCTCCCAAGTTCAAGGTACCTGACTTTGAAAAGTACAAGGGCACCACTTGCCCCCGCGTCCATTTGAGATCATATTACCGGAAAATGTCCGCTCATTCTGAGGACGAGAAGTTGCTGATGCACTTCTTTCAGGACAGTCTGTCCGGGCCCTCCCTCAAATGGTACATGAGTCTGGAACCTACCAGTGTGCGCACGTGGAAGGAACTTGCTGAAGCATTCGTGCACCACTACCAATATAACAGTGACTTGGCTCCGAACCGAGTCCAACTGCAGAATCTGTCACAAAGGAACAATGAAGGGTTCAAGGAGTACGCCCAGCGGTGGCGTGAATTGGCAGCTAGGGTTCAGTCGCCGATGGTTGAACAGGAGCTTGTGGAAATGTTCGTAGCCACCTTCCCAGGGGTTTATTATGAGAAATTGGTCAGCAGTATGTCTGGAAGCTTCTCAGATCTCATTATCACGGGTGAGCACGTTGAAAATGGGATCAAACTGGGGAAAATCCAAGGTGATTTGTCCTCGGCTGGAGGAGGAAAGAAACCTTATAGTGGCAAATGGAGGGAAGGAGAGACGAGCGCCGTGTCCAACGCTCGAAGGAAAGGCAAGGGCCAACATCAGCAGGTGGCCAGCATAACTATCCCGGCAGTCCAACAGCCACAATAGCAGCAGCAGCAGCAGCAGCCGAACCAACAAGGGTACAGAAAGTATCAGAACAGGGCACCTCTGTCGAGCCGTCACCTCGAGACACCGCCCATGTCCTATGCTTAGCTATTACAGACTCTGCTCCAGTTACAGCTGATCCAGAAGAGAACCTTGGCTCCCTTGACAGGGGCACCTCCGCCAGGTTACGATGCGAATGCGACTTGCGAATTTCACTCAGGGGCACCAGGCCACACGATAGAAAATTGCAAAGCCTTCAAGCACAAGGTGCAGGATATGGTGGATGCTAAGATCATCAATTTCTCAGATAATGTGCCAAACGTCACGAAGAACCCTATGTCGAATCATAGGGGAGGTTGAGTAAATGCCATTATTGAAGATGAGAGTTTGGATTTGTTGACTGACGTCAAGGATCTGAAGACACTGCTTAGCTTCATTAAAGCCAAGCTGATGAAGAGAGGCTTCTTTCCAGGTTGTGGAGAGCTGTGTATGGGCTGTGCGACAAGTCCTGATGGATGTGAACAGTTGATAGAGGGGATTCAAAGTCTGATGACCGAAGGAATCCTGCAATTTAGCCGAAGGGCCGAAAGCGGATCGGGAGAGGTAATGCTGAAGTAAGATGATGAGGTTGCCACCATCACCATCCCTCGTCGGACGATAACTATTTCTGCACCCAGGCCGCCCACAATTACCATCACCAAAGCTGGGCCGATAACTTTCGAAAGCACCAATGATGTCCCATGGCTTTATGAGGCAGACGTCTACTACAACGGACAAAAGTTGGAACTAGAACCCTCAGGGTCATGTGCGGAGAACCTAGTGGGCGTTAGCGGAATCACTCGCAGCGGAAGAGTATTTGCTCCACCTGAGATCGTGGCGGAAAAGGAGGACAAAGCTGACGCAACTGATAAAGGGAAGAGTAAAGTCGTTGAAGAGATCCCTCGTGGGGTAGAAAAAGACTTACTTGTTAAAGACGCCGAAGAGTTTATGAGGTTGATTAAAAAGAGTGACTACAAGATCGTGGATCATCTCCATCAAACACCCTCAAAAATTTCCATCCTGAATTTGTTGCTGTGTTCTGAGGCACACCGCAATGCGCTGCTGAAGGTGTTGAACGCCACGTATGTACCGCAGGAAATATCGGTCAACCAGTTAGAAGGGGTCGTAGCCCACGTGAATGCTGGAAATGGGTTAGGATTCACTGACCTGGAGCTGACGCTGAAGCGGAGGAACCACAATAGCGCCCTGCACATCTCGATAGAGTGTAGGGGAACGATTATGTCTCATGTGTTGGTGGACACAGGGTCATCGCTCAATTTTCTTCCTAAGAAAGCATTGATGAAGTTAGATACTCGTGGATTGATTTGCATACCCAGTGATCTGGTTGTGAAGGCGTTCGATGGAACCAAACGTCATGTTTTCGGGGAAGTGACGTTACCGATCCAAGTTGGGCCGGAAACATTCGACGCGGTCTTTTACATTATGGACATCATGCCCGCCTACAGCTGTCTCTTAGGCCGGCCATGGATCCATTCTGCGGGTGCCGTGACCTCCACGTTGCACCAGAAGCTCAAGTATGCCGTCGGAGGTAGCATCGTGACCGTTTGTGGCGAGGAAGATATAATGGTGAGCCATTTGTTGTCCTTCAAATATGTCGAGATGGATGGGGAAATTCACGAAACTCTATGTCAAGCGTTCGAAGCTGTTAAGGTCAAGAACGTAGCTCCTGTAATCACTGAGAAACCATAGATGACTCTCTCTTCCTTCAAGGAAGCCCGGACCGTTGTTCAAGCCGGATCTACCCCAGGTTGGGGGCGGATTCTAGAGATACCTAACAAGCAAGACAAGTTTGGGTTGGGATATTCTCCTGCGGCTGAAGCCTCCTCTTCTCACAGTGCGTCGCGAGGTAAAGGGTCGATCCAGTTTACAAGCGGCGGAGTAATATTTGAAAGCGTCAACGCAGTGTCTGAAGACGGCGAAGACAGTGATTGCGACCTAGACTCTTGGATCCAGCCAAGCAAGCCAGGCGAGAGCCTCAACAACTGGTCCGTCAGGGATATCATCCAAGTGGCAGGCAAAGAGTAATGATTTACTTTTTCCAATCATTGTACAACCCTATGTCCTACCCGGGGCATAGTGGTTTTATTGTCAGGGCCCTGTTTGATTATGTACATGCATTTTACCAATAAATCAAAAGGCGTTTTTCTTCGTATTCAAATATTGTGATCTCTGTTATTCCTGTTTTATATTTGTTTTGAAAAACAACAAAATGGCAATGGGGTTTGTGCTAACCTGCATATCCTTGTTTTAAGCTTAACCCTTGTTATTGCAGGATCCACATAGCAGATGACATCGACTCTGGACCTTCTACGACTCACTTCGACTTCGATTGCCCGATCTATCAAGCCGAAGAAGAGATTGATGAATACGAAGACCTTCCCGAAGAGTTGGCCCGCTTGTTGAAATAAGAAGAGAAAGTTATTCTGCCTCACGAGGAAGAGATTGAGATCGTGAATCTGAATTCTGAAGAACTTGTCAGAAACGTCAGGATAGGGGCTGCATTGCAAAGTGATGTCAAGCAGAGATTGGTTGAGATGCTAAGAGAGTACAGTGACGTCTTTGCTTGGTCATACGAAGATATGCCCGGACTTGACACTGACATTGTGGTCCATCACTTGCCGCTGCGAGAAGATTGTCCTCCCGTCAAGCAGAAGCTTAGGAGGACACGACCAGATATAGCCGTTAAGATCAAAGAAGAAGTGCAAAAGCAGCTTGATGCTGGCTTCTTAGCGGTCACCACTTACCCTCCGTGGGTCGCCAACATAGTGCCTGTACCGAAGAAGGACGGTAAGGTACGAATGTGTGTCGATTATCGGGATTTGAATAGGGCGAGCCCTAAAGACGATTTCTCGCTCCCCCATATTGATGTGTTAGTCGACAATACAGCTCAGTTCTCCGTATTTTCGTTCATGGATGGCTTCTCCGGCTACAATCAGATCAAGATGGCGCTGGAGGACATGGAGAAAACTACGTTTATCACTCCCTGGGGAACATTTTGCTACAAGGTAATGCCTTTCGGTCTGAAGAACGCAGGGGCCACTTACCAACGAGCAATGGTTACTTTGTTTCATGATATGATTCATCATGAGATTGAAGTCTATGTTGATGACATGATTGCGAAGTCCCAAACAGAGGAAGGACATCTTGTCAATTTGCTGAAGCTTTTTGAGAGGCTTAGGAAGTTCAGGTTGAGGCTGAATCCTAACAAGTGTACTTTCGGAGTACGGTCCGGAAAGTTACTGGGGTTTATCGTGAGTGAAAGAGGCATTGAGGTTGATCCTGCGAAGATTAAAGCAATACAAGAAATGCCAGCGCCAAAAACCGAGAAAGAAGTTCGTGGTTTCTTGGGCAGAATAAACTACATTGCAAGGTTTATTTCTCAGCTCACGGCCACGTGTGAACCGATGTTCAAACTACTAAAGAAAAATCAGGCGATTATCTGGAACGAGGATTGCCAGAAGGCATTCGATAAGATAAAACAGTATCTACAGGAACCTCCAATCTTGATTCCCCCAGTGGTCGGACGACCCTTAATCATGTACTTGACAGTTCTTGAGAATAGTATGGGGTGTGTTCTCGGTCAGCACGACGAGACGGGCAGAAAAGAGCATGCCATCTATTATTTGAGTAAAAAGTTCACAGACCGTGAATCTCGTTACTCGATGCTGGAGAAGACGTGTTGTGCACTAGCCGGGGGCTGCTAAACGTTTACGACAGTACATGCTCAATCACACAACCATGCTAATTTCGAAGATGGATCCAATCAAGTACGTCTTCGAGAAGCAAGCGCTTTCAGGCAGGATTGCCAAATGGCAAATGGTGTTGACAGAATATGACATTCAGTACGTTTCCCAGAAGGCCATCAAGGGAAGCGTATTGTCTGAATACCTTGCCGAACAACCAATCAAGGATTATCAGCCGATGAAATTTGAATTCCCTGATGAGGATATCATGTTTCTCAAAGCAAAAGATTGTGATGAACTGTTTCCCGACGAGGGTCCAGACAGGAAATCCCAGTGGAAATTGATATTTGACGGGGCGGTTAACTCTTACGGAAGTGGCATTGGGGCGATCATCACGACTCCCCACAGATCCCACATCCCGTTCACTGTGAGACTGACGTTTCCGGTCACCAATAACGAAGCGGAGTACGAAGCATGCATCATGGGTCTAGAAGAGGCAATTGATTTGAGAATCAAGAACCTAGATGTATATGGTGACTCGGCACTTGTGATTAACCAGATTAAAGGGGAGTGGGAGACTCGTCAATCGAATTTGGTGCCGTACATGAATTATGCCAGAAGGCTGCTTCCGTTCTTTGATCGAGTGGAACTCCATCATGTGCCCAGGACCGAGAATCAGATGGCTGATGCCTTAGCCACGTTGGCTTCGATGTATAAAGTCAATTTTTGGAATGAAGCTCCAAGGATTGTCCTTTCCCGTCTTGATAGACCTGCATTCGTCTTTGCAATCGAGGAAGCCTCCGACGGCAAGCCATGGTTCCATGACATCCAGACCTTCCTTATGACTAAGGGGTATCCTGCGGGAGTGTCAACCCAGGATAAGAAGACTTTGAGGAGGCTGTCTGGAAATTTTTATCTCAATCCTGATGGAGTTTTGTATAAAAGAAACCACGATCTCGTGCTACTCAGATGTGTAGATGAGAAAGAAGCGAGTATGCTCATGGAAGAAGTCTATGAAGGCACATTTGGTACGCACGCCGGCGGGCACGCTATGACAAGAAAGATCCTGAGAGCAGGATACTACTGGCTGACGATGGAATCAAATTGCTTTAAATTTGCGAAGAGATGTCACAAATGCCAGATTTATGCTGATAAGATTCATGTGCCGCCGTGCCCGTTAAACGTCATGTCCTCCCCGTGGCCGTTCTCCATGTGGGGCATCGACATGATAGGCAAGATCGAACCCACTGCGTCTAACGGTCATCGCTTCATTCTGGTAGCTATCGACTACTTCACCAAGTGGGTAGAGGCAGCCTCATACGCTAATGTGACCAAGCAGGTGGTGGCTAAATTCATAAAGAGGGACATCATCTGTCGTTACGGAATTCCCGAGCGGATCATTACTGATAATGGTTCGAATCTGAATAACAAGATAATGAAGGAGTTGTGCCAGAGTTTCAAGATTGAACACCACAACTCATCTCCTTACCGGCCGAAGATGAATGGCGCCGTTGAAGCGGCCAATAAGAACATCAAGAAGATTGTACAGAAGATGGTTGTGACCTACAAGGATTGGCACGAGATGCTTCCATTTGCACTGCACGGTTATCGTACAACGGTACGTACATCAACCGGGGCAACTCCTTTCTCACTGGTGTACGGTATGGAAGTTGTCCTACCATTAGAAGTTGAGATTCCTTTTTTACGAGTTTTGGTTAACGTGAAACTCGATGAGGCAGAATGGATCAAGAACCGATTAAACCAACTCACCCTGATGGATGAGAAGAGGTTGGCATCAATTGCATATGGTCGTCTGTACCAAAGCCGAATGAAGAAAGCTTATGATAAGAAGGTGCGTCCTAGAAGCTTTCAGACGGGTGATCTCGTCCTGAAGAAGATTCTTCCTCCACACTCCGATCACCGGGGCAAGTGGACTCCCAATTATGAAGGTCCGTACATCGTCAGCAAAGTCTTCTCGGGAGGAGCCTTGTTGTTATCCACGATGGATGGTGAAGATTTTGCATCCCCGGTGAACGCGGACACAGTTAAAAAATACTTTGCTTAAAAAATGACCCACTGGAAAGAAAAAGAATATCCAGGCAAAAATGGGCCATCCCGGCGAACCATAAAAAAGGAAAAAGGTTTGGGCAAAAATTAGGGATATAAAAGAAAGACTGTACACCCGCAAAGTCGAAAACCCGGAAGGGCGACTTTGGCAAAAAAGGGTATCCCGGTGAATCGAAAACCCGAAAGGGCGATTCAGGCAAAAGTTAGGGATTTGAAAAAGCAAATGACTGCGTTCCGCGTGTGGACTTTCATTGTTTAGTGGTTTGGAAGACCTTAGGGCCGTTTATCTGAATCAATCTCTTCTGAAGCTGAAGCGTCGGAGAAGTATCGAAGTCGAGTGGGTCATAGAGGGATCAACTCATGGTGTTCGTCTACGCCTCATTGCCGACATTTGTGTATATACTGATGTATATTTATGTTGTATATTTGCGCAGCTTCCTCATTCCAGGAGCTTGCATCTGTTGTAAAACATTTTTACCCATTCAGGGGTTCGTTATTAATAAAATGTATACTATTCAGCAATTCTGTTTGTCTGATTGGCATTTATCTGTTTTGTTTGCGAAAAAGAACGCCAATGTTTTTGATAAAATGCGCATACATAAACTTACTGGCCTGGGCCACTGATTGTTGAAACAATGAGTTACTTGAACATTATCACAAGATGATAACCTTGATAGGTCCCTTTGAGAAGGGTATCTTGTCTGTTTGTTTGTGTTGTTGCAGGTGTAGCATATACCAGGCAGTACGCCGTATGCGCCCCAAGCCGGATAATTCCTCCTTCTCCAGCAAGCTCAGTAGTGCATCCCCGTGGAGTTCGAACATGAGATCGTAGGCATTGATATGTCTCCCCAGGCAGAGAAGATTTGTTCCCCAATCAGAAGCATCCTGAAGGAGCGTCATCTCCCCAGCTGAGTCATACACTGAAGTGTGCGGCACTCGAAAGTTTCAGACTAAAGTCTTCAGCGGAATTGAAATTCCCCGCAGAGTCGTACTCTCCCCAGTAAGCAGGATGATTTCTTCTTCCCCAGCCGAGTAGGCAAACCCCCAAGAGAGCCGAGTCCTTGGAAAGCGTTCGGGCCATGATTGGTGTTCCCCGGTAGAGTGTTGAATAGCTGATGTTGTATTTCCCCACTGGAGTCGTTATCTCCAGGGAAGTTTGGCCGCGAAGGCCTTGCAGTTTATATCTGCAATTGACATCGTTTTCCTCAGTAGTTGTGGTTTAAATACCTAGCTGAGCAGGTCTAAGTTCCTGGAGAGCTTTATTCCCCTGCAGCAGTCAACTGAAGTTCGTTTCCCTAAGCGGAATCCAATTGATATTGGCGTGACTTCTCCTCCTCGGCAGGATGACTCCTTTCCCCACCAGAGTGGTTCCTTATCCTTGACAGGAGGATTCTCCCTTCAGCATTTATTTTGCTGATGGGGTCGTAGCATCTTGCATAATTGCATAGCATTTACCCTAAAAATGCATATCATTTCCACCGTGTGGAGCATTGCGCCATAGTCAAACATATGCATATGAAACATGAGCTAGGTCGTTACCGTTCTTGTTTTGCAGGTGTTCCCCGACAGGGTGTCTGCTCAGGATGATTCCTGAAATCTCAGAAGAGTGGTGTGGTTCAAGATGATTCCTGAATTCCCCCAGCAAAGTCGTTCGCCCAAGATGATTCTTGAACTCCCCATCGAAGTTATTGCTTAAGATGATTCTTAAAATCCCCAGTGAAGTCGCCAGAGAGGTTTGCTCAGGATGATTCCTGAAATCCCCGGCAGAGTATTTGCTCAGGATGATTCCTGAAATCTCCAGCAGAGTTATTGGTTCAGGATGATTCTTGAAGTTTCTGGCGGAGTTATTTGTCCAAGATGATTCTTGAAGTCCTCAGCAGAGTTGATTTACCCAGAATGATTTCTGGATCCCCGAAGCAGAGTTACTTGATAGTTCTCCAGAATCCCCAACGGAGATGCATCATCCCCAGCAGGTTTCTGAACAGCGAAGTTGAAACTTCCCTTGAAGACTTGATGATTGAAGTCCAACCATATTAACGAGGCAGTTCTCTCAGCTGATGTGGAGTGCCTGATGGAAGAAGTTTGGATATCCCCAATTGGTTCATGATTGACTGAGAATTCTATTCCCGACTTAGTGATGAAGTTCGACTGACGCCCAAAAATTTCTTTGAATGCCCGATGGCATGATTAACTTGGTTGTTGACCTGATGAGTCCCGAGGAATCCTGATGCCTGACGGCATGATCGACCATGTATCACCGGTTACCGTGTGACCAATTCCCCAGCTAGTTGTCGTGCAGCTAATATTTCAGTTTTCGAAGATTTGTTCCCATCAGAGTACTGTGTACTTGTGCAGTTGGCAAATTTCCGGGTTTGTCGGTATTCAACCGTCTCGCACCTTGATTGTTTGAGAGCCATTTGCTTCTCACCCAGTCAGGTCCAAGCCGTTTGAATAGGGGCAGCTGTTGCACCCCAAAATTTGCTCAACTTTTCTTTACCTAGCTTGTGTTTCATTTCATTCACATTAGCATTATCATTTGCATTTCATTGACATGTATGCAGGAGATTAAGAGGTATGATTACCAATCAAGAGCTATACAAGACTATGAAGCTAGCTAAGAAGGTTATTCAAGTATTCAAGGGTTGACATCCTTGTCAGAGAAGTTAAAAGATCCTCAGAGAGAGTGATTGAAGCCAAGAGGGTGTGTCTCCTAACTTGAGAGTTGTGGGAAGTCATCAGATGATTCTGAGGCCATGGAGATGGACTTGAGGTCTTGAGAGAGCTTATGAGAAGTTTTGAAGATCACTTTGAGGCCTAGACAGGTCATTGTGCAAGATTAAGAAGACTCAGCCATGAGTGGTGCAACTAGGGTTTGACTGGGTCAACCCTAGGTCAACTGATGATTTGAACAAGGTTGAGACCTAATTTAAAGGCCATGTGATCATGGATTGATGCATTGAGATGTTATAAGGATGATTCCAAGGTCAACTCATCATGATTGAAGAGTTTGAGAAGTTTCAAGCTAGGGTTTCTAAGGCTTGACAGTGTAAAATCCCCTAACTTGACCCCTATCTTCAAGGCAGTTTAGCTCAAGATGGGATTGTCATCTCATCTTTCCCCCAACATGAATGTTGTAGAGCATGATCTTAGATTTAATTTGAGTTCTAGAAGTCCTTGATAGGATTTGTAGAACTCAAGTTATGACTTTGACAAGTTACAGGTCATCTGAGGTATGTGAATTTGGAGCTTGAAAGTTGTCCAACTTGCATGAAACTTTTTCCCTAGAAGGATGATTCCTATGAACTTTTGGTCAACATGAATGCTGTTCCTTATCCTCTTAGCTTTCTAGATAGTACTAGAAGTCCTTTATAGGATTTGTAGAACTCAAGTTATGGCTTTGACAAGTCAAGGGTATTTTGGTCATTCGGAGATTATAGGTCATTTCAATCATAAGGCCATAACTCCTATTGCCAAGCTTCAAATGGGAAAATGTTCAACATCAAACTTGTTCAAAATGATGTTTTAAGGCTAGCCAAGAGGTCACGAGAGCTTGGAATAGCTTGCTTCACAAAATCACAAAAATGGCCTAAAATAAGGATGATTTTCAAATGAACCAAAGATGGAAATTGGTATTTTTGATCTACATGTCCAAACCAAGGCATGTAATATGTCATTTTGATTCTAAAACACATTTTAAGAACATTGACATTGCCACAATTTTGACTTGAGGTTTAATTTGTGGACTTGCTTTGAAAAGTAGTTACTTACATCATAAGTAACATTTGCCAAACCAAAATTCAAGGCATGACCAAGGCTTCTTTCAATCCAAACACATCCAAAATACCATTAGGAGAGAAATTGGAAGAGAATGAGGGTGAATACAAGTTGATAACAGAATTGGTATGACCATGGCATGAGATTGAAATTTCCATGAAGTGAGATATTGAATTTCTCATTAGGAGGATCTAGAGCTTTCTAGATCATCCATACATGGTCTATATATTGAATAGAGATGATCCAAGGCCAAGGTTGGTGATAATTGAAGGAGAGAATAGAGATTGAGTGTGAAAATTTTGTTGCTTGCAACTGAATTCGGTTACACCGTTTTCTTCACTTTCCATCCATTTTCTTGATTGCAATCACTTCCATGGATGCTAGTGAACGATTCCAGATCATAATCAAGGCAAATTCGTGGCTAAATAGTGTTCTTGATCTCAGATTATTCCACCTGCAACTCAGAAGTGGTTCCAAGAATCCAAAGCATTTCCATCCATTTCATTGCATACAGAAGCTTGGAATTGATTCATTGAAGGAGTCTGGAGCATTTGAAAGCTTGATTTGAAGGTTTACTACCTCTGTGCACACGAAATTCTCAGGTTAGTAACTTTCAATCTCCAGCTTAAATTAGGTAGAATTAAGAGGAATTAGGATGTTAGATGCATTGTGGATTGATGTAGGAAGGTTTATGGATCATTAATTTGAGAATTAGTGGCCAATTAGGGTTGTTACCATTTTCGGTTGAGATGGTGTTGTTGCGAATCTTGAGGTTTTAGAGTGAATTAATGGCATGATTGAGTTCCTGAGGAAATTTGGGTCAAGTTTCATCAAGGAATCGTGGCCTATGGTGGATTTTATAGCAAGCTAGGGTTGTGAGATGATGACCGGAGAAAGTCACCGGCGGTGACTATGGCGCGCAGGTGACCTGAGTTTCAGGGATTCAAATTGGAGAAGATGACTTGATAGCCATCAGATTGTGGTTGGACTTTGACTGAAGGCGTGATCCAATGGCCATGCGTGCAGGAAAAGTTGTGAAGGATTTCTGAACTTAAATGAAACGCAACGTTTCATTTAAGTTGTGGTTTTGGGCTTTATGCAATAGATGCTACCCACACCCCCTTTGTGGCCCAGTTTGGGAAATGAACTGAATGACCTTCCTATCTACACCACGCGTTTGTTTATTTTCCTTGGATTTTCTTTTATTTTCCATTTTATTCATGGTTATTGATTACTTCATAAAAAATGGAAAAATGATGCAATTAATCCCATTCTTTTTGCATTGGATTCATGATAGGATCTAGTATTTTTTAGAAAAAAATATTATTATTTCATGCATTTTCTGATTTTATGGGAATTTTTACATTTTAATTAACATTAAAATATTCATGTTTGATGCTTGATATTGTGGAATTTGGTTTGATCATGTGATGATGATTTTGGCCTTGATTTTTTGTGAGTAGCTAGCATAGATATGCATGCTTCCCATAGATTTTTTTCACATTTTTGTGATGAATACAAGTGGTAGTTTTAGGTTGAAACTTTAAGAGCTCCATTTTTAGGGTTTATGGTTGATACCTTGTGGTTTAGATTTTATTTTTAGAACTTGGTGGATGATTCAACCTCTTATTTTTGTAGGGTAGATTCATGATTGAATTATGGTCCCTTAGGAATTTTTGTAGGAATTTTCAATGAAGTTTACTATTTTTGTTTGATTTTAGTTTAGATACAAACTTTAGATGATTCTAATGCACTAATTCAACTAGATTGACTTCTTTAGTTCCCTTAGATTAGGGTTTTCTCTCTCTTGCTCTTGGGTGATGGTGAAGGCAAGTTGAAGATGCATTGGATTGGTTGAAGAGGCTTGGATGTGAGGATCTTCCCTTCTTTTGGTGTAGTTTTGTTTAGGTGTTAAGATTAGGGTTTTGTAGGCAGAGCTTCTAGATAGATTCTCTTCCTTCATAAACATGGATGATGTCGATCACTTCCATTCTTCCCTATGATGTAAGGTCCCCTTGTAAAGGCCTCATCCCTCATTTGGTAGGATGTGTGGCTCTTTACAAGTTGGTAGAACCTCTGAGGGTCCCTTTCTCTGATGATAGGATGCTTAGTGGTGACCTTTGGTCTTCACTCTGCTACCAATCATCCAAACTTTGCTCTTGATAGATGAATCTTTCTCCCTTGCTAGAGGGTGGAGTTCCTTGTTAGAGGATTGGAGATGATGGAGTTGATACTTCTTTGTGTTTGGAGATAACCTTTTGAAGCTGAAGCTTGTAGATCAGGAAGAGCAAGTTGATACTGGTAAAGAAGAGAGAGCTGAAGCTTGAAGACCAAGTTGACACTTGTGAAGAAGATCAAATTGAGATTGAGTGAAGAGCTGAGGCTTGAGGAATAAAGGATAAATTGATACTTATGTTGATGCACTGAGAGTCTGAGGGAGCCAAGTTGATACTTGATATTATGGTTGAAGCCTGAAAGTGGAATTTACTGGAGAGCTGAAGCTTGAAGAAGAAAGAATAAGTTGATACTTATGTTTGATGTGTTAGAAGCTTGTAGAAGCAAGTTGATACTTGCTATTGAAGATGAAAGCCTTGAAGGGTGGTTGAAGATTGAGGACTAAACTGCTGTCAGAGATTGCTTTGCTGTGAAGCTGTGGAAGCTGTTGATTTGCTTTCTTGTCTGTCTGTCTGCTTTCTTTTCTGTATTGATGTGACTTATTTGATTTGCTTGATGCATTAGAATAAGTTCATATCTAGACTGACTTAAGATAGGGTCATGATTGCACTAGGGTTTGAGCTGCTCCCTCTGCTTGTATTTTTACTGTATGGCTTTGCTTGTGGGTATTCAGTAGAGCCCAACTCCCTTGCCTATGTGGTTTGTGTTTTGCTTGATGGCATTTTATTTCATTTCTTCTGTATGATTACAGTCACTTGTTATTTGCTTGATAGCATGTTATTTCTTCTGTATGATTGCAGTTATTCATATCTGGCTTGAGGTTGAGATGAGCTTGTGGAGGCTGATGCCCCACACACATTTCCTCCCTCACTTGCATTACATGCATTTTATAGTTGTTTACTGTTTAAGCTGATGCTTTATCTGTTTCTGTTTATCATTGACATGATCCCCTAGGAATCTCACTTCCTTTGATAAGGAAGTGATGATAGAACTTTAGGTTGAAACCTATGCATGATAACTTCTAGGAGTTCCCTGTTTCAAACCTCAACCATATGATGAATCTTTGGCATGACAACATTAGGACTTGATAGTCTCCCCTTAGTTGAGCCTGTTCTCTCTTCTCATCTCAACACAAATTAAAATACCTTAATAAAGGTTAACTGACGTCGTACGTTACGAGCCTTAAGCTATCCGAGAAAGGATTGTTGGAGAGTTTCTTTTCAACAGTCTGGATGTTTAGTATGGCACCCTTTGGGTGACATGCGACGCATTCACTCTCAGGTCATAGTCTCTAGTGCGATATTGGTTGCAAACATCCATGAAAAATAGTTCTTCCGTAAAAGACAGAAAACAAACTTCAAACCTTTTTGCCCCGTGGGCCCGTAATTCAAAGGAAATCTTTTCTGAAGAAAAGAGTGTCGTTAACTTCTAGTTCTACCGCAAACGGTAACGCCTAAGTCTCCAAAGGTCGAGTTGCGTACATCCAACTGCTGGAACTTTTTGTTAACTCTACTCGATAAAAATAGATGAATCTAAACCCGTAAGCCGTATTATCCTGAACTACGTAAGCTCTGATCTCTCATATCTATTGAGAGTGCGTAGGCACAATACTGACGTATTGGCGAGCCACCTCCCCCCGTAACCCGTAGTTAGTCGAACTACGTTGACTCTGATTTCTCATTCTCTGATGAGAATACGTAGGCATAAAGCGCGGCGCTTTGCCGAGTCATTTTCTTTTATTTTTAGACCGGCCTTGATAGGTAGATAGTAAATAAACCCGTCAGATAAACACAACAAGCATGGATCCCATCGAGTACGATGGACGTGAGGGGTGCTAATACCTTCCCCTTGTGTAACTGACTCCCGAACCCAGACAATGTTTGCGATGACCTTGTCTTATACCTTTTCGTCAGATTTTTCCGATCGTTTCCTTTCCCGTTCCGAGGGATAAATAACGAAAGGTGGCGACTCTTCTGTTTTGCCAGCATCTTATTTTCGCGGCAGCGACACTAACGGCGATGTCAGATGTTCTTCTCATCTTTGGGTTGAGCCGACCTTCAGATTCGATGCCTGTTTTTTAACAGATGCTTGACAGCTAGGTCCGATGGTCCTCTCAACTTCGTATTGAGCCGGCCTTCGGGTTCGATGCTTGTTTGTTTAACTGATGCTGACGCCGAGGTCAGATGTTCTTCTAATCTTCGGGTTGAGCCAGCCTTCGGCCCCGATGCCTGTTTGTTTAACATATGCCTGACACCGAGGTCAGATGTTCTTCTCAACTACAGGTTCAGCCGCCCTTCGGGTTTAATGCATGTCTGTTTAACAGATGCATGACGGCAAGGTCAAATGTTCCTCTCAACTTCGTGTTGAGCCGGCCTTCGGGTTCGATGCCTGTTTGTTTAATAGATGCCTGAAGGAGAGGTCTAATGTTCTTATCAACTTCGGGTTTTTCCGCCCTTCGGGTTCGATGTTTGTTTGTTTAACAGATGCCTCACGGCGAGGTCAGATGTTCTTCTCAACTTCGTGTTGAGCCGGTCTTCGGGTTCGATGTCTGTTTGTTTAACAGATACCTGACGGCAAGGTCAGATGTTCTTCTCAACTTCGGGTTGAGCCGACCTTCAGATTCGATGCCTTTTTCTTTAACAGATGCTTGACAGCGAGGTCAGATGTTCCTCTGAACTTCGTATTGAGCCAGCCTTCGGGTTCGTTGCCTGTTTGTTTAACTGATGCCTGACAGCGAGTTCATATGTTCTTCTCAACTTCGGGTCGAGTCGGTCTTTGGGTATGATGCTTGTTTTTTTAACAGATGCTTGACAACGAGGTCAGATATTCCTCTCAAATTCGTAATGAGTTGGCCTTCGGGTTCGATGCCTTTTTGTTTAGCTGATGCCTAACAGCAAGGTCAGATGTTCTTCTCAACTTCGGGTTGAGCCGACCTTCAAATTCGATGCGTGTTTGTTTAACATATACTTAACGGCGAGGTCAGATGTTCTTCTCAACTTCGGGTTGAGCCTGCCTTCGGGTTCGATGCCTGTTTGTTTAACATATGCCTGACACCGAGGTTAGATGTTCTTCTCAACTACGGGTTTAGCCGCCCTTCGGGTTCAATTTCTGTCTATTTAACAGATGCATGACGGCTAGGTCAAATGTTCCTCTCAACTTCGAGTTGAGCCGGCCTTCTGGTTCGATGCCTGTTTGTTTACAGATGCCTGACGGCGAGGTCTAATGTTCTTACGAACTTCGGGTTTAGCTGCCCTTCAGGTTCGATGCCTGTTTGTTTAACAGATGCCTCACGGCGAGGTTAGATGTTCTCCTATCTTCATGTTGAGCAGGTCTTCGGGTTCGATGTCTGTTTGTTTAACAGAAACCTGACGGCGAGGTCAGATGTTCTTCTCAACTTCCGATGAAGCCGGCCTTCGGGTTCGATGCCTACTTGTTTTACAGATGCCTGACAGTGAGGTCAGATGTTCTTCTCAACTTCGGGTTGAGCCGACCTTTAGATTCGATGCCTGTTTTTTTAACAGATGCTTGACATCGAGGTCAGATGTTCCTCTAAAATTCGTATTAAGCCGGCCTTCGGGTTCGATGCCTATTTTTTTAACTGATTCCTGACAGCGAGGTCAGATGTTCTTCTCAACTTCGGGTTGAGCCGGTCTTCGGGTTTGATGCTTGTTTGTTTAATAGATGCTTGACATCGAGGTCAGATGTTACTCTCAAATTCGTATTGAGTCGGCCTTCGAGTTCGATGCCTTTTTGTTTAGCTGATGCTTGACAGCGAGGTCAGATGTTGTTCTCAACTTCGAGTTGAGCCGACCTTCAAATTTGATGTGTGTTTGTGTAACATATGCCTAACAGCGAGTTCATATGTTCTTCTCAACTTCGGGATGAGCCGGCCTTTGGGTTCGATGCCTGTTTGTTTAACATATGCCTGACACCGAGGTCCATGTTCTTCTCAACTACGGGTTGAGACGCCCTTCGGGTTCAATGTCTGTCTGTTTAATAGATGCATGACGGCTAGGTCAAATGTTCCTCTCAACTTTGTGTTGAGCTGGCCTTCGGGTTCGATGCTTGTTTGTTTAACATATGCCTGACGGCGAGGTGTAATGTTCTTACCAACTTCGGCTTTAGCCGCCCTTCGGGTTCGATGCCTGTTTGTTTAACAGATGCCTCATGGCGAGGTCAGATGTTCTTCTCAACTTCGTGTTGAGCCGGTCTTCGGGTTCGATGTCTGTTTGTTTAACAGATACCAGACGGCGAGGTCAGATGTTGTTCTCAAATTCCGGTTGAGCCGACCTTTAGGTTCGATGCCTACTTGTTTTATAGATGCCTGACAGTGAGGTCAGATGTTCTTCTCAAATTCGGGTTGAGCCGACCTTCAGATTCGATGCCTGTTTTTTTAACAGATGCTTGACAGCAAGGTCAGATGTTCCTCTGAACTTCGTATTGAGCCGGCCTTCGGGTTCGATGCCTATTTTTTTAACTGATTCCTGACAGCGAGGTCAGATGTTCTTCTCAACTTCGGGTTGAGCCGGTCTTCGGGTTTGATGCTTGTTTGTTTAATAGATGCTTGACATCGAGGTCAGATGTTACTCTCAAATTCGTATTGAGTCGGCCTTCGAGTTCGATGCCTTTTTGTTTAGCTGATGCTTGACAGCGAGGTCAGATGTTGTTCTCAACTTCGAGTTGAGCCGACCTTCAAATTTGATGTGTGTTTGTGTAACATATGCCTAACAGCGAGTTCATATGTTCTTCTCAACTTCGGGATGAGCCGGCCTTTGGGTTCGATGCCTGTTTGTTTAACATATGCCTGACACCGAGGTCCATGTTCTTCTCAACTACGGGTTGAGACGCCCTTCGGGTTCAATGTCTGTCTGTTTAATAGATGCATGACGGCTAGGTCAAATGTTCCTCTCAACTTTGTGTTGAGCTGGCCTTCGGGTTCGATGCTTGTTTGTTTAACATATGCCTGACGGCGAGGTGTAATGTTCTTACCAACTTCGGCTTTAGCCGCCCTTCGGGTTCGATGCCTGTTTGTTTAACAGATGCCTCATGGCGAGGTCAGATGTTCTTCTCAACTTCGTGTTGAGCCGGTCTTCGGGTTCGATGTCTGTTTGTTTAACAGATACCAGACGGCGAGGTCAGATGTTGTTCTCAAATTCCGGTTGAGCCGACCTTTAGGTTCGATGCCTACTTGTTTTATAGATGCCTGACAGTGAGGTCAGATGTTCTTCTCAAATTCGGGTTGAGCCGACCTTCAGATTCGATGCCTGTTTTTTTAACAGATGCTTGACAGCAAGGTCAGATGTTCCTCTGAACTTCGTATTGAGCCGGCCTTCGGGTTCGATACCTGTTTGTTTAACTGATGCTTGACAGCAAGGTCAGATGTTCTTCTCAACTTCGGGTTGAGGCGGTCTTCGGGTTTGATGCCTGTTTGTTTAATAGATGCTTGACAGCGAGGTCAGATGTTACTCTCAAATTCGTATTGAGTCGGCCTTTGGGTTTGATGCCTTTTTGTTTAGCTGATGCTTGACAGCAAGGTCAGATGTTGTTCTCAACTTCGGGTTGAGCCAACCTTCAAATTAGATGCGTGTTTGTTTAATATATGCCTAACGGCGAGGTCAGATGTTCTTCTCAACTTCGGGATGAGCCGGCCTTCGGGTTCGATGCCTGTTTGTTTAACATATGCCTGACACCGAGGTCAGATGTTCTTCTCAACTACGGGTTGAGACGTCCTTCGGGTTCAACGTCTGTCTGTTTAATAGATGCATGACGGCTAGGTCAAATGTTCCTCTCAACTTTGTGTTGAGCCGGCATTCGGGTTCGATGCCTATTTGTTAACAGATGCCTGACGGCGAGGTCTAATGTTCTTACCAACTTCGGGTTTAGCCGCCCTTCGGGTTCGATGCCTGTTTGTTTAACAGATGCCTAACGGCGAGGTCAGATGTTCTCCTATATTCGTGTTGAGCCGGTCTTCGGGTTCGATGTTTGTTTGTTTAACAGATACCTGACGGCAAGGTCAGATGTTCTTCTTAATTTCCTGTTAAGCCGGCCTTCGGGTTCGATGCCTACATGTTTTACAGATGCCTAACAGTGAGGTCAGATGTTCTTCTCAACATCGGGTTGAGCCGACCTTCAGATTCGATGCCTGTTTTTTTAACAGATGCTTGACAGCAAGGTCAGATGTTCCTCTAAAATTTGTATTGAGCCGGCCTTCAGGTTCGATGCCTATTTTTTTAACTGATACCTGACAGCGAGGTCAGATGCTCTTCTCAATTTCAGGTTGAGCCGGTCTTCGGGTTTGATGCCTGTTTGTTTAACAGATGCTTGACAGTGAGGTCAGATGTTACTCTCAAATTCGTATTGAGTCGGCCTTCGGGTTCAATGCCTTTTTGTTTAGCTGATGCCTGACAGCGAGGTCAGATGTTCTTCTCAACTTCGGGTTGAGCCGACCTTCAAATTTGATGCGTCTTTGTTTAACATATGCCTAATGGCGAGGTCAGATGTTCTTCTCAACTTCGGGTTGAGCCGGCCTTCGGGTTCGATGCCTGTTTGTTTAACATATGCCTGACACCGAGGTCATATGTTCTTCTCAACTACGGGTTGAGCCGCCCTTCGGGTTCAATTTATGTCTATTTAACAGATGCATGACGGCTAGGTCAAATGTTCCTCTCAACTTCGTGTTGAGCCGGCCTTCAGGTTCGATGCCTGTTTGTTTACAAATGCCTGACGGTAAGGTCTAATGTTCTTACAAACTTCGGGTTTAGCCGCCCTTCAGGTTCGATGCCTGTTTGTTTAACAGATGCCTCATGCCGAGGTCAAATGTTATTCGCAACTTCGTGTTGAGCCGGTCTTCGGGTTCGATGTCTGTTTGTTTAACAAATACCTGACGGCAAGGTCAGATGTTCTTCTCAACTTCCATTTGAGCCGGCCTTCGGGTTCGATGCCTACTTGTTTTACAGATGCCTGACAGTAAGGTCAGATGTTCTTTTCAACTTCGGGTTGAGCCGACCTTCAGATTCGATGCCTGTTTTTTAACAGATGCTTGACAGCAAGGTCAGATGTTCCTCTAAAATTCGTATTGAGCCGGACTTCGGGTTCGATGCCTGTTTGTTTAACTGATGCCTGACAGCAAGGTCAGATGTTCTTATCAACTTCGGGTTGAGCCGGTCGTCGGGTTTGATGCCTGTCTGTTTAACAGATGCTAGATAACGAGGTCAGATGTTCCTCTCAAATTCGTATTGATTCTCCCTTCGGGTTCAATGCCTTTTTGTTTAGCTGATGCTTGACAGCGAGGTCAGATGTTGTTCTCAACTTCGGGTTGAGCCGACCTTCAAATTCGATCCGTGTTTCTTTAACATATGCCTAACGGCGAGGTCAGATGTTCTTCTCAACTTCGGGTTGAGCCGGCCTTCGGGTTCGATGCCTGTTTGTTTAACATATGCCTGACACCGAGGTCTGATGTTCTTCTCAACTACGGGTTGAGCCGCCCTTCGGGTTCAATGTCTATCTATTTAACAGATGCATGATAGCTAGGTCAAATGTTCCTCTCAACTTCGTGTTGAGCCAGCCTTCGGGTTCGCTGGCTGTTTGTTTAACAGATGCCTGACGGCGAGGTTTAATGTTCTTACCAACTTCGGGTTTAGCCGCCCTTCAGGTTCGATGCCTGTTTGTTTAACAGATGCCTCATGTCGAGGTCAGATGTTCTTCTCAACTTCGTGTTGAGCCGGTCTTTGGGTTCGATGTCTGTTTGTTTAACAGATACCTGACGGCGAGGTCAGATGTTCTTCTCAACTTTCGGTTGAGCCGGCCTTCGGGATCGATACCTACTTGTTTTACAGATGCCTGACAGTGAGGTCAAATGTTCTTCTCAACTTCGGGTTGAGCCGGCCTTCAGATTCGATGCCTGTTTTTTAACAGATGCTTGACAGCGAGGTCAAATGTTCCTCTAAACTTCGTATTGAGCCGGCCTTCGGGTTCGATGCCTGTTTGTTTAACTGATGCCTGACAGCAAGGTCAGATGTTCTTCTCAACTTCGGGTTGAGCCGGTCTTCGGGTTTGATGCATGTTTGTTTAACAGATGCTAGACAGCGAGGTCAGATGTTTCTCTCAAATTCATATTGAGTCGGCCTTCGGGTTCGATGCCTTTTTGTTTAGCTGATGCTTGACAGTGAGGTCAGATGTTGTTCTCAACTTCGGTTTAAGCCGACCTTCAAATTCGATGCGTATTTGTTTAACATATGCCTAACGGCTAGGTCAAATTTTCTTCTCAACTTCAAGTTGAGCCGGCCTTCGTGTTCGATGCCTGTTTTTTTAACATATGCCTAACACCGAGGTAAGATGTTCTTCTCAACTACGGGTTGAGCCGCCCTTTGGGTTCAATGTCTGTCTATTTAACAGATGCATGACAGCTTGGTCAAATGCTACTCTGAACTTCGTGTTGAGCCGGCCTGCAGGTTTGATGCCTGTTTGTTTAACAGATGCCTGACGACGAGATCTAGTGTTCTTACCAACTTTGGGTTTAGCCGCCCATCGGGTTCGATCCCTGTTTGTTTAATAGATGCCTCATGGCGAGATCAGATGTTCTTCTCAACTTCGTGTTTAGCCGGTCTTCGGGTTCGATGTCTGTTTGTTTAACAGATACCTGACGGCGAGGTAAGATGTTCTTCTCAACTTCCGGTTAAGCCGGCCATCGGGTTCGAAGCTTAATTGTTGTACAGATCCTGACAGTGAGGTCAGATGTTCTTCTCAACTTCGGGTTGAGCCGACCTTCAGATTCGATGCCTGTTTTTTTTAACAGATGCTTGACAACGAGGTCAGATGTTCCTCTGAACTTCGTATTGAATCGGCCTTCGGGTTCGATGCCTTTTTGTTTAACTGATGCCTGACAGCAAGGTCAGATGTTCTTCTCAACTTCAGGTTGAGCCGGTCTTCGGGTTTGATGCCTGTTTGTGTAACAGATGCTTGACAGCGAGGTCAGATGTTCCTCTCAAATTCGTATTGAGTCGGCCTTCGGGTTCGATGCCTTTTTGTTTAGCTGATGCCTGACAGTGAGGTCAGATGTTCTTCTCAACTTCGGGCTGAGCCGACCTTCAAATTTGATATGTGTTTGTTTAACATATTCCTAACGGCGAGGTCAGATGTTCTTCTCAACTTCGGGTTGAGTCGGCCTTCAAGTTCGATGCCTTCTTGTTTAACATATGCCTGACATCGAGGTCATATGTTCTTCTAAACTACGGGTTGAGCCGCCCTTCGGGTTCAAACTCTGTCTGTTTAACAGATGCATGACGGGTAGGTCAAATGTTCCTCTCAACTTCGTGTTGAGCCTGCCTTCGGGTTCGATGCCTGTTTGTTTAACAGATGCCTGACGGCGAGGCCTAGTGTTCTTACCAACTTCGGGTTTAGCCGCCCTTCGGGTTCGATGCCTGTTTGTTTAATAGATGCCTCACGACGAGGTCAGATGTTCTTCTGAACTTCGTGTTGAGCCGGTCTTCGGGTTCGATGCCTGTGTGTTTAAAAGATACCTGACGGCGAGGTCAGATGTTCTTCTCAACTTCCAGTTGAGCCGGCCTTCGGGTTCGATGCCTACTTGTTTAACAGATGCCTGACAGCGAGGTCAGATGTTCTTCTCAACTTTGGGTTGAGCAGACCTTCAGATTCGATACCTTGTTTTTAACAGATGCTTTATAGAGAGGTCAGATGTTACTATCCACTTCGTATTGATACGGCCTTCGGGTTCTATGTCTTTTTGTTTAACAGATGCCTCACGGCGAGGTCAAATGTTCTTCTCAACTTCATGTTAAGCAGTTCTTCGGGTTCGATGTCTGTTTGTTGAACAGATACCTGACGGCGAGGTCAGATGTTCTTCTCAACTTCCAGTTGAGCCGGCCTTCGGGTTCGATGCCTACTTGTTTTACAGATGCCTGACAGTGAGGTGAGATGTTCATCTCAACTTCGGGTTGAGCCGACCTTCAGATTCGATGCCTGTTTTTTAACAGATGCTTGACAGCGAGGTCAGATGTTCCTCTGAACTTCGTATTGAGCCGGCCTTCGGGTTCGATGCCTGTTTGTTTAACTGATGCCTGACAGCAAGGTCAGACGTTCTTCTCAACTTCGGGTTGAGCCGGTCTTCGGGTTTGATGCCTGTTTGTTTAACAGATGCTTGACAACGACGTCAGATATTCCTCTCAAATTCGTATTGAGTCGGCATTCGGGTTCGATGCCTTTTTGTTTAGCTGATGCCTGACAGTGAGGTCAGATGTTCTTCTCAACTTCGAGTTGATCCGACCTTCAAATTCGATGCGTGTTTATTTAACATATGCCTAACGGCGAGGTCAGATGTTCTTCTCAACTTCGGGTTAAGCCGACCTTCAGATTCGATGCCTGTTTTTTAACAGATGCTTGACAGCGAGGTCAAATGTTCCTCTGAACTCCGTATTGAGCCGGCCTTCGGGTTCGATGCCTGTTTTTTTAACTGATACCTGACAGCAAGGTCAGATGTTCTTCTCAACTTCGGGTTGAGCCGGTCTTCGGGTTTGATGCATGTTTGTTTAACAGATGCTAGACAGCGAGGTCAGATGTTTCTCTCAAATTCGTATTGAGTCGGCCTTCGGGTTCGATGCCTTTTTGTTTAGCTGATGCTTGACAGCGAGGTCAGATGTTGTTCTCAACTTCGGGTTGAGCGCACCTTCAAATTCGATGCGTATTTGTTTAACATATGCCTAACGGCGAGGTCAAATTTTCTTCTCAATTTCAAGTTGAGTCGGCCTTCGTGTTCGATGCCTGTTTTTTTAACATATGCCTGACACCGAGGTCAGATGTTCTTCTCAACTACGGGTTGAGCCGCCCTTCGAGTTCAAAGTATGTCTATTTAACAGATGCATGACAGCTTGGTCAAATGCTACTCTCAACTTCGTGTTGATCCGGCCTGCGGGTTCGATGCCTGTTTGTTTAACAGATGCCTGACGGCGAGATCTAGTGTTCTTACCAACTTCGGGTTTAGCCGCCCATCGGGTTCGATGTCTGTTTGTTTAACAGATGCCTCATGGCGAGATCAGATGTTCTTCTCAACTTCGTGTTTAGCCGGTCTTCGGGTTCGATGTCTGTTTGTTTAACAGATACCTGACGGCGAGGTAAGATGTTCTTCTCAACTTCCGGTTAAGCCGGCCATCGGGTTCGATGCCTACTTGTTTTACAGATCCAGAGAGTGAGGTCAGATGTTCTTCTCAACTTCGGGTTGAGCCGACCTTCAGATTCGATGCCTGTTTTTTTTAACAGATGCTTGACAGCGAGGTCAGATGTTCCTCTGAACTTCGTATTGAATCGGCCTTCGGGTTCGATGCCTTTTTGTTTAACTGATGCCTGACAGCAAGGTCAGATGTTCTTCTCAACTTCAGGTTGAGCCGGTCTTTGGGTTTGATGCCTGTTTGTGTAACAGATGCTTGACAGCGAGGTCAGATGTTCCTCTCAAATTCGTATTGAGTCGGCCTTCGGGTTCGATGCCTTTTTGTTTAGCTGATGCCTGACAGTGAGGTCAGATGTTCTTCTCAACTTCGGGCTGAGCCGACCTTCAAATTTGATATGTGTTTGTTTAACATATTCCTAACGACGAGGTCAGATGTTCTTCTCAACTTCGGGTTGAGTCGGCCTTCAAGTTCGATGCCTTCTTGTTTAACATATGCCTGACATCGAGGTCAGATGTTCTTCTCAACTACGGGTTGAGCCGCCCTTCGGGTTCAAAGTCTGTCTGTTTAACAGATGCATGACGGGTAGGTCAAATGTTCCTCTCAACTTCGTGTTGAGCCGACCTTCGGGTTCGATGCCTGTTTGTTTAACAGATGCCTGACAGCGAGGTCTAGTGTTCTTACCAACTTTGGGTTTAGCCGCCCTTCAGGTTCGATGCCTGTTTGTTTAATAGATGCCTCACGGCGAGGTCAGATGTTCTTCTGAACTTCGTGTTGAGCCGGTCTTCGGGTTCGATGCCTGTTTTTTTTAACAGATACCTGACGGCGAGGTCAGATGTTCTTCTCAACTTCCAGTTGAGCCGGCCTTCGGGTTCGATGCCTACTTGTTTAACTGATGCCTGACAGCGAGGTCAGATGTTCTTCTCAACTTTGCGTTGAGCAGACCTTCAGATTCGACACCTTGTTTTTAACAGATGCTTTACAGCGAGGTCAGATGTTACTATCCACTTCGTATTGAGACGGCCTTCGGGTTCGATGTCTTTTTGTTTAACAGATGCCTCACTGCGAGGTTAGATGTTCTTCTCAACTTAATGTTGAGCAGTTCTTCGGGTTCGATGTCTGTTTGTTTAACAGATACCTGAAGGCGAGGTCAAATGTTCTTCTCAACTTCCAGTTGAGCCGGCCTTCGGGTTCGATGCCTACTTGTTTTACAGATGCCTGACAGTGAGGTGAGATGTTCATCTCAACTTCGGGTTGAGCCGACCTTCAGATTCGATGCCTGTTTTTTAACAGATGCTTGACAGCGAGGTCAGATGTTCCTCTGAACTTCGTATTGAGCCGGCCTTCGGGTTCGATGCCTGTTTGTTTAACCGATGCCTGACACCAAGGTCATACGTTCTTCTCAACTTCGGGTTGAGCCAGTCTTCGGGTTTGATGCCTGTTTGTTTAACAGATGCTTGACAACAACGTCAGATATTCCTCTCAAATTCGTATTGAGTCGGCCTTCGGGTTTGATGCCTTTTTATTTAGCTGATGCCTGACAGTGAGTTCAGATGTTCTTCTCAACTTCGAGTTGAGCCGACCTTCAAATTTGATGCGTGTTTGTTTAACATATGCCTAACGGCGAGGTCAGATGTCCTTCTCAACTTCGGGTTGAGCCGCTCTTCGGGTTCAATGTCTGTCTGTTTAACAGATGCCTGACGGCTAGGTCAAATGTTCCTCTCAACTTCGTGTTAAGCTGGCCTTCGGGTTCAATGCCTGTCTGTTTAACAGATGCATGACAGCTTAGTCTAATGTTCTTACGAACTTCGGGTTTAGCCGCCCTTCTGGTTCGATGCCTGTTTGTTTAACAGATGTCTCACGGCGAGGTCAGATGTTCTTCTCAACTTCGTGTTGAGCCGGTCTTCGGGTTCGATGTCTGTTTGTTTAACAGATACCTGACGGCGAGGTTAGATGTTCTTCTTAACTTCTGGTTGAGCCGGCCTTCGGGTTCGATGCATACTTGTTTTACAGATGCCTAACAGTGAGGTCAGATGTTCTTTCTCAACTTCGGGTTGAGCCGACCTTCAGATTCGATGCCTGCTTTTTTAACAGATGCTTGACAGCAAGGTCAGATGTTCCTCTGAACTTCGTACTGAGCCGGCCTTCGGGATCGATGCCTGTTTGTTTAACTGATGCCTGACAGCAAGGTCAGATGTTCTTCTCAACTTCGGGTTGAGCCGGTCTTCGGGTTTGATGCCTGTTTGTTTAACAGATACTTGACAGCGAGGTCAGATGTTCCTCTCAAATTTGTATTGAGTCGGCCTTCGGGTTCGATGCCTTTTTGTTTAGCTGATGCCTGACAGCGAGGTCAGATGTTCTTCTTAACTTCGGGTTGAGCCGACCTTCAAATTTGATGTGTATTTTTTTAACATATGCCTAACGGCGAGGTCAGATGTTCTTCTCAACTTCGGGTTGAGTCGTCCTTCGGGTTCGATGCCTGTTTGTTTAACATATGCCTGACACCGAGGTCAGATGTTCTTCTCAACTACGGGTTGAGCCGCCCTTCGGGTTCAATGTCTGTCTGTTTAACAGATGCATGACGGGTAGGTCAAATTTTCCTCTCAACTTCGTGTTGAGCCGGCCTTCGGGTTCGATGCCTGTTTGTTTAACAGATGCCTGACGGCGAGGTCTAGTGTTCTTACTAACTTCGGGTTTAGCCGCCCTTCGGGTTCGATGCCTGTTTGTTTAATAGATGCCTCACGGCGAGGTCCAATGTACTTCTGAACTTCATGTTGAGCCGGTTTTCGGGTTCGATGCCTGTTTTTTTAACAGATACCTGACGGCGAGGTCAGATGTTCTTCTCAACTTCCAGTTGAGCTGGCCTTCGGGTTCGATGCCTACTTGTTTAACAGATGCCTGACAGCGAGGTCAGATGTTCTTCTCAACTTTGGGTTGAGCAGACCTTCAGATTCGATACCTTGTTTTTAACAAATACTTTACAGCGAGGTCAGATGTTACTATCCACTTCGTATTGAGACGGCCTTCGGGTTCGATGTCTTTTTGTTTAACAGATGCCTCACGGCGATGTCAGATGTTCTTCTCAACTTCATGTTGAGTAGTTCTTCGGGTTCGATGTCTGTTTGTTTAACAGATACCTGACGGCGAGGTCAGATGTTCTTCTCAACTTCCAGCTGAGCCGGCCTTCGGGTTTGATGCGTACTTGTTTTACAGATGCCTGACAGTGAGGTGAGATGTTCTTCTCAACTTCGGGTTGAGCCGACCTTCAGATTCGATGCCTGTTTTTTAACAGATGCTTGACAGCGAGGTCAGATGTTCCTCTGAACTTCGTATTGAGCCGGCCTTCGGGTTCGATGCCTATTTGTTTAACTGATGCCTGACAGCGAGGTCAGACGTTCTTCTCAACTTCGGGTTGAGCCGGTCTTCGGGTTTGATGCCTGTTTGTTTAACAGATGCTTGACAACGACGTCAGATATTCCTCTCAAATTCGTATTGAGTCGGCCTTCGGGTTCGATGCCTTTTTGTTTAGCTGATGCCTGACAGCGAGGTCAGATGTTCTTCTCAACTTCGGGTTGAGCCGACCTTCAAATTTGATGTGTATTTTTTTAACATATGCCTAACGGCGAGGTCAGATGTTCTTCTCAACTTCGGGTTGAGTCGTCCTTCGGGTTCGATGCCTGTTTGTTTAACATATGCCTGACACCGAGGTCAGATGTTCTTCTCAACTACGGGTTGACCGCCCTTCGGGTTCAATGTCTGTCTGTTTAACAGATGCATGACGGGTAGGTCAAATTTTCCTCTCAACTTCGTGTTGAGCCGGCCTTCGGGTTCGATGCCTGTTTGTTAAACAGATGCCTGACGGCGAGGTCTAGTGTTCTTACCAACTTCGGGTTTAGCCGCCCTTCGGGTTCGATGCCTGTTTGTTTAATAGATGCCTCACGGCGATGTCCGATGTTCTTCTGAACTTCATGTTGAGCCGGTCTTCGGGTTCGATGCCTGTTTTTTTAACAGATACCTGACGGCGAGGTCAGATGTTCTTCTCAACTTCCAGTTGAGCCGGCTTTCGGGTTCGATGCCTACTTGTTTAACAGATGCCTGACAGCGAGGTCAGATGTTCTTCTCAACTTTGGGTTGAGCAGACCTTCAGATTCGATACCTTGTTTTTAACAAATGCTTTACAGCGAGGTCAGATGTTACTATCCACTTCGTATTGAGACGGCCTTCGGGTTCGATGTCTTTTTGTTTAACAGATGCCTCACGGCGATGTCAGATGTTCTTCTCAACTTCATGTTGAGTAGTTCTTCGGGTTCGATGTCTGTTTGTTTAACAGATACCTGACGGCGAGGTCAGATGTTCTTCTCAACTTCCAGTTGAGCCGGCCTTCGGGTTCGATGCGTACTTGTTTTACAGATGCCTGAAAGTGAGGTGAGATGTTCTTCTCAACTTCGGGTTGAGCCGACCTTCAGATTCGATGCCTGTTTTTTAACAGATGCTTGACAGCGAGGTCAGATGTTCCTCTGAACTTCGTATTGAGCCGACCTTCGGGTTCGATGCCTATTTGTTTAACTGATGCCTGACAGCGAGGTCAGACATTCTTCTCAACTTCGGGTTGAGCCGGTCTTCGGGTTTGATGCCTGTTTGTTTAACAGATGCTTGACAACGACGTCAGATTGTCCTCTCAAATTCGTATTGAGTCGGCCTTCGGGTTCGATGCCTTTTTGTTTAGCTGATGCCTGACAGTAAGGTCAGATGTTCTTCTCAACTTCGAGTTGAGCCGACCTTCAAATTCGATGCGTGTTTATTTAACATATGCCTAATGGCGAGGTCAGATGTTCTTCTCAACTTCGGGTTGAGCCGCCCTTCGGGTTCAATGTCTGTCTGTTTAACAGATGCCTGACGGCTAGGTCAAATGTTCCTCTCAACTTCGTGTTGAGCTGGCCTTCGGGTTCAATGCCTGTCTGTTTAACAGATGCATGACAGCTTGGTCTAATGTTCTTACCAACTTCGAGTTTAGCCGCCCTTCTGGTTCGATGCCTATTTGTTTAACAGATGCCTCACGACGAGGTCAGATGTTCTTCTCAACTTCGTGTTGAGCCGGTCTTCGAGTTCGATGTTTGTTTGTTTAACAGATACCTGACGGCGAGGTTAGATGTTCTTCTTAACTTCTGGTTGAGCCGGCCTTCGGGTTCGATGCCTAATTGTTTTACAGATGCCTAACAGTGACGTCAGATGTTCTTTCTCAACTTCGGGTTGAGCCGACCTTCAGATTCGATGCCTGTTTTTTTAACAGATGCTTGACAGCAAGGTCAGATGTTCCTCTGAACTTCGTACTGAGCCGGCCTTCGGGTTCGATGCCTGTTTGTTTAACTGACTCCTGACAGCAAGGTCAGATTTTTTCTCAACTTCGGGTTGAGCCGGTCTTTGGGTTTGATGCCTGTTTGTTTAACAGATACTTGACAGCGAGGTCAGATGTTCCTCTCAAATTTTTATTGAGTCGGCCTTCGGGTTCGATGCCTTTTTGTTTAGCTGATGCCTGAAAGCGAGTTCAGATGTTCTTCTCAACTTCGGGTTGAGCCGACCTTCAAATTTGATGTGTATTTTTTTAACATATGCCTAACGGCGAGGTCAGTGTTCTTCTCAACTTCGGGTTGAGTCGTCCTTCGGGTTCGATGCCTGTTTGTTTAACATATGCCTAACACCGAGGTCAGATGTTCTTCTCAACTACGGGTTGAGCCGCCCTTCGGGTTCAATGTCTGTCTATTTAACAGATGCATGACGGGTAGGTCAAATGTTCCTCTCAACTTCGTGTTGAGCCGGCCTTCGGGTTCGATGCCTGTTTGTTTAACAGATGCCTGACGGCGAGGCCTAGTGTTCTTACCAACTTCGGGTTTAGCCGCCCTTCGGGTTCGATGCCTGTTTGTTTAATAGATGCCTCACGACGAGGTTAGATGTTCTTCTGAACTTCGTGTTGAACCGGTCTTCGGGTTCGATGCCTGTGTGTTTAAAAGATACCTGACGGCGAGGTCAGATGTTCTTCTCAACTTCCAGTTGAGCCGGCCCTCGGGTTCGATGCCTACTTGTTTAACAAATGCCTGACAGCGAGGTCAGATGCTCTTCTCAACTTTGGGTTGAGCCGACCTTCAGATTTGATGCCTTTTTTTAACAGATGCTTTACAGCGAGGTCAGATGTTACTATCCACTTCGTATTGAGTCGGCCTTCGGGTTCGATGCCTGTTTGTTTAACAGATGCCTCACGGCGACGTCAAATGTTCTTCTGAACTTCGTGTTGAGCAGTTCTTCGGCTTCGATGTCTGTTTGTTTAACAGATACCTGACGGCAAGGTCGGATGTTCTTCTCAACTTCCGGTTGAGCTGGCCTTCGGGTTAGATGCCTACTTGTTTTACAGATGCCTGACAGTGAGGTCAGATTTTATTCTCAACTTTGGGTTGAGCCGACCTTCAGATTCGATGCCTGTTTTTTAACAGATGCTTGACAACGTGATCAGATGTTCCTCTGAACTTTGTATTGAGTCGGTCTTCGGGTTCGATGCCTGTTTGTTTAACTGATGCCTGACAGCAAGGTCAGATGTTCTTCTGAACTTTGAGTTGAGCCGGTCTTCAGGTTTTATGCCTGTTTGTTTAACAAATGCTTGTTAGCGAGGTCAGATGTTCCTCTCAAATTCGTATTGAATCGGCGTTCGGGTTCGATGCCTTTTTGTTTACCTGATGCCTGACAGCGAGGTCAGATGTTCTTCTTAACTTCGGGTTGACCTGACCTTCAAATTTGCTATGTGTTTGTTTAACATATGCCTAACAGCGAGGTGAGATGTTCTTCTCAACTTCGGGTTGAGCCGGCCTTCGGGTTCGATGCCTGTTTGTTTAACATATGCCTGACACCGAGGTCAGATGTTCTTCTCAACTACGGGTTGAGCTGACCTTCAGATTCGATGCCTTTTTTAACAGATGCTTTACAGCGAGATCAGATGTTACTATCCACTTCGTATTGAGCCGGCCTTCGGGTTTAATGTCTGTCTGTTTAACAGATGCATGACGGGTAGGTCAAATGTTCCTCTCAACTTCGTCTTGAACCGGCCTTTGGGTTCGATCCCTGTTTGTTTAACGGATGCCTCACGGCGAGGTCATATGTTCTTCTGAACTTCGTGTTGAGCCGGTCTTCGGGTTCGATGCCTGTTTGTTTAATAGATACCTGACAGCGAGGTCAGATGTTCTTCTCAACTCTGGGTTGAGCCGACCTTCAGATTCGATGCCTTTTTTAACAGATGCTTTACAGCGAGATCAGATGTTACTATCCACTTCGTATTGAGTTGGCCTTCGGGTTCGATGCCTGTTTGTTTAAATGATGCCTGACAGCAAGGTCAGATGTTCTTCTCAACTTCAGGTTGAGCCGACCTTCAAATTCGATGCGTGTTGTTTAACAGATGCTTGACGGCAAGGTCTTATGTTCTTCCCAACTTCGGGTTGAGCCGCCCTTCGGGTTCGATACCTGTTTGTTTAACAAATTCTTGACGGCGAGGTCAGATGTTCCTCTCAACTTCTTGTTGAGCCGGCCTTCGGGTTTGATGCCTCTTTGTTTAACAGATGTCTGATGGCGAGGTCAGATGTTCCTCTCAACTTCAAGATGAGCCGGCCTTTGGGTTCATGCCTGTTTATTTAACAGATGCTTGATGGCGAGGTTAAATATTCTTGTCAACTAAGGTTTTAGACGGCCTTCGGGTTCGATGCCTATTTGTTTAACAGATGCCTGACAGCGAGGTCAGATGTTCTTCTCAACTTTGGGTTGAGCCGGCCATCGGGTTCGATGCCTGTTTGAATAACATATGCCTAAAACTCTGTTCAGATGTTCTTTTCAACTACGGGTTGAGCCGCCTTTCGGGTTCAATGTCTGTCTGTTTAACAGATGCATGACGACAAGGTCAAATGTTCATCTCAACTTTGTGTTGAGCCGGCCTTCGGGTTCGATGCCTGTTTGTTTAACAGATGCCTGAAGGAGAGGTCTAATGTTCTTATCAACTTCGGGTTTAGCCGCCCTTCGGGTTCGATGCTTGTTTGTTTAACAGATGCCGCATGGCGAGGTCAGATGTTCTTCTCAACTTCGTGTTGAGCCGGTCTTCGCGTTCGATGCCTGTTTGTTTAACAGATACCTGACGGCGAGGTCAGATGTTCTTTTTAACTTTGGGTTGAGCCGACCTTCAGATTTGATGCCTGTTTTTTTAAACAGATGCTTGACGTCAAGGTCAGATGTTCTTGTCAACTAAGGGTTGAGACGACCTTCGGGTTCGATGCCTCTTTGTTTAACAGATGCCTGACGGCGAAGTCAGATGTTCTTATCATCTTCGGGTTGAGCCGCCCTTCGGGTTTGATGCCTGTTTGTTTAACAAATGCTTGACGGCGAGGTTAGATGTTCCCCTCAACTTCGTGTTGAGCCAACCTTCGGGTTTGATTCCTGTTTGTTTAATAGATTCCTGATGGCGAGGTCATATGCTCTTCTTAACTTCGAGTTGAGCCAGCCTTTCGCATCGATGCCTGTTTGTTTAACAGATGCTTGAAAGCGAGGTTAGATGTTCTTGTCAACTAAGGGTTGAGACGGCCTTCGGGTTCGATGCTTGTTTGTTTAACATATGCCTGACACCGTGGTTGGATGTTCTTCTCAACTACGGGTTGAGCCGTCCTTCGGGTTCAATGCTTGTCTGTTTAACAGATGCATGACGGGTAGGTCAAATGTTCCTCTCAACTTCGTGTTGAGCCAGCCTTCGGGTTTGATTCCTGTTTGTTTAACAGATGATTTACGGCAAGGTCAGGTGTTCTTGTCAACTAAGGGTTGAGCCGGACTTCGGGTTCGACGCCTGTTACTTTAACAGATGCATGACAGCGAGGTCTAATGTTCTTATCAACTTTGGGTTTAGCAGCCCTTCGGGTTCGATGCCTGTTTGTTTATCAGATGCCTCACGGCAAGGTTAGATGTTCTTCTCAACTTCGTGTTCAGCCGGTCTTCGGGTTCGATGCCTGTTTGTTTAACAGGTACCTGACGGCGTGGTCAGATGTCTTCTCAACTCTCGGTTGAGCCGGCCTTCGGGTTCGATGCCTACTTGTTTATCAGATGCCTGACGGCGAGGTCAGATGTTCTTCTCAACTTCAGGTTGAGCCGAGCTTCAGATTCGATGCCTGTTTTTTTAACAGGGGCTTGACAGCGAGGTCAGATGTTCCTCTCAACTTCGTATTGAGCCGGCCTTCGGGTTTGATGCCTATTTGTTTAACTGATGCCTGACAGCGAGGTCAGATGTTCTTCTCAACTTCGGGTTGAGCCAACCTTTAAATTCCATGCGTGTTTGTTTAACAGATGCCTGACGGCGAGGTCAGATGTTATTCTCAACTTCGGGTTGAGCCACCCTTCGGGTTCGATGCCTGTTTGTTTAACAAATTCTTGACGGCGAGGTCTGATGTTCCTCTCAACTTCATGTTGAGCCGGCCTTCGAGTTTGATGCCTGTTTGTTTAACAGATGCCTGACAACGAAGTCAGATGTTCCTTTCAACTTCAAGTCGAGCTGGCTTTTGGTTTCGATGCTTGTTTGTTTAATAGATGCTTGATAGCGATGTCAGATGTTCTTGTCAACTAAGGGTTGAGACGGCCTTCGGGTTCGATTCCTGTTTGTTTAACATATGCCTCACGGCGAGGTCAGATGTTCTTCTCAACTTCAGGTTGAGCCGGCCTTCGGGTTCGATGCTGAGACGACCTTCGTTTTTTAACATATGCCTGACACGGAGGTCAGATGTTCTTCTCAACTACGGCTTGAGCCGCCCTTTGGGTTCAATGCCTGTCTGTTTAACAGATGCATGACAGCAAGGTCAAATGTTCCTCTCAACTTCGTGTTGAGACGACCTTCGTTTTCGATGCCTGTTTGTTTAACAGATGCCTGAAGGAGAGGTCTAATGTTCTTATCAACTTCGGGTTTAGCCGTCCTTCGGGTTCGATGCCCGTTTCTTTAATAGATGCCTCACGGCAAGGTCAGATGTTCTTCTCTACTTCGGGTTGAGTCGGCCTTCGGGTTCGATGCCTTTTTGAATAACATATGCCTGACACCAAGGTCAGATGTTCTTCTCAACTACGGCTTGAGCCGCCCTTCGGGTTCAATGTCTGTCTGTTTAACAGATGCATGACGACAAGGTCAAATGTTCATCTCAACTTTGTGTTGAGCCGACCTTCGGGTTCGATGCCTGTTTGTTTAACAGATGCCTGAAGGAGATGTCTAATGTTCTTATCAACTTCGGGTTTAGCCGCCCTTCGGGTTCGATGCTTGTTTGTTTAACAGATGCCGCATGCCGAGGTCAGATGTTCTTCTCAACTTCGTGTTGAGCCGGTCTTCGCGTTCGATGCCTGTTTGTTTAACAGATACCTGACGGCGAGGTCAGATGTTCTTCTCAACTTCGGGTTGGGACGACCTTCGGGTTCGATGCCTACTTGTTTAACAGATGCCTGACGGCGAGGTCAGATGTTCTTTTTAACTTCGGGTTGAGCCGACCTTCAGATTTGATGCCTGTTTTTTTAAACAGATGCTTGACGGCAAGGTCAGATGTTCTTGTCAACTAAGGGTTGAGACGACCTTCGGGTTCGATGCCTCTTTGTTTAACAGATGCCTGACGGCGAAGTCAGATGTTCTTATCATCTTCGGGTTGAGCCGCCCTTCGGGTTTGATGCCTGTTTGTTTAACAAATGCTTGACGGCGAGGTTAGATGTTCCCCTCAACTTCGTGTTGAGCCAACCTTCGGGTTTGATTCCTGTTTGTTTAATAGATGCCTGATGGCGAGGTCATATGCTCTTCTTAACTTCGAGTTGAGCCAGCCTTTCGCATCGATGCCTGTTTGTTTAACAGATGCTTGAAAGCGAGGTTAGATGTTCTTGTCAACTAAGGGTTGAGACGGCCTTCGGGTTCGATGCTTGTTTGTTTAACATATGCCTGACACCGTGGTTGGATGTTCTTCTCAACTACGGGTTGAGCCGTCCTTCGGGTTCAATGCTTGTCTGTTTAACAGATGCATGACGGGTAGGTCAAATGTTCCTCTCAACTTCGTGTTGAGCCAGCCTTCGGGTTTGATTCCTGTTTGTTTAACAGATGATTTACGGCAAGGTCAGGTGTTCTTGTCAACTAAGGGTTGAGCCGGACTTCGGGTTCGACGCCTGTTACTTTAACAGATGCATGACAGCGAGGTCTAATGTTCTTATCAACTTTGGGTTTAGCAGCCCTTCGGGTTCGATGCCTGTTTGTTTATCAGATGCCTCACGGCAAGGTTAGATGTTCTTCTCAACTTCGTGTTCAGCCGGTCTTCGGGTTCGATGCCTGTTTGTTTAACAGGTACCTGACGGCGTGGTCAGATGTCTTCTCAACTCTCGGTTGAGCCGGCCTTCGGGTTCGATGCCTACTTGTTTATCAGATGCCTGACGGCGAGGTCAGATGTTCTTCTCAACTTCAGGTTGAGCCGAGCTTCAGATTCGATGCCTGTTTTTTTAACAGGGGCTTGACAGCGAGGTCAGATGTTCCTCTCAACTTCGTATTGAGCCGGCCTTCGGGTTTGATGCCTATTTGTTTAACTGATGCCTGACAGCGAGGTCAGATGTTCTTCTCAACTTCGGGTTGAGCCAACCTTTAAATTCCATGCGTGTTTGTTTAACAGATGCCTGACGGCGAGGTCAGATGTTATTCTCAACTTCGGGTTGAGCCACCCTTCGGGTTCGATGCCTGTTTGTTTAACAAATTCTTGACGGCGAGGTCTGATGTTCCTCTCAACTTCATGTTGAGCCGGCCTTCGAGTTTGATGCCTGTTTGTTTAACAGATGCCTGACAACGAAGTCAGATGTTCCTTTCAACTTCAAGTCGAGCTGGCTTTTGGTTTCGATGCTTGTTTGTTTAATAGATGCTTGATAGCGATGTCAGATGTTCTTGTCAACTAAGGGTTGAGACGGCCTTCGGGTTCGATTCCTGTTTGTTTAACATATGCCTCACGGCGAGGTCAGATGTTCTTCTCAACTTCAGGTTGAGCCGGCCTTCGGGTTCGATGCTGAGACGACCTTCGTTTTTTAACATATGCCTGACACGGAGGTCAGATGTTCTTCTCAACTACGGCTTGAGCCGCCCTTTGGGTTCAATGCCTGTCTGTTTAACAGATGCATGACAGCAAGGTCAAATGTTCCTCTCAACTTCGTGTTGAGACGACCTTCGTTTTCGATGCCTGTTTGTTTAACAGATGCCTGAAGGAGAGGTCTAATGTTCTTATCAACTTCGGGTTTAGCCGTCCTTCGGGTTCGATGCCCGTTTCTTTAATAGATGCCTCACGGCAAGGTCAGATGTTCTTCTCTACTTCGGGTTGAGTCGGCCTTCGGGTTCGATGCCTTTTTGAATAACATATGCCTGACACCAAGGTCAGATGTTCTTCTCAACTACGGCTTGAGCCGCCCTTCGGGTTCAATGTCTGTCTGTTTAACAGATGCATGACGACAAGGTCAAATGTTCATCTCAACTTTGTGTTGAGCCGACCTTCGGGTTCGATGCCTGTTTGTTTAACAGATGCCTGAAGGAGATGTCTAATGTTCTTATCAACTTCGGGTTTAGCCGCCCTTCGGGTTCGATGCTTGTTTGTTTAACAGATGCCGCATGCCGAGGTCAGATGTTCTTCTCAACTTCGTGTTGAGCCGGTCTTCGCGTTCGATGCCTGTTTGTTTAACAGATACCTGACGGCGAGGTCAGATGTTCTTCTCAACTTCGGGTTGGGACGACCTTCGGGTTCGATGCCTACTTGTTTAACAGATGCCTGACGGCGAGGTCAGATGTTCTTTTTAACTTCGGGTTGAGCCGACCTTCAGATTTGATGCCTGTTTTTTTAAACAGATGCTTGACGGCAAGGTCAGATGTTCTTGTCAACTAAGGGTTGAGACGACCTTCGGGTTCGATGCCTCTTTGTTTAACAGATGCCTGACGGCGAAGTCAGATGTTCTTATCATCTTCGGGTTGAGCCGCCCTTCGGGTTTGATGCCTGTTTGTTTAACAAATGCTTGACGGCGAGGTTAGATGTTCCCCTCAACTTCGTGTTGAGCCAACCTTCGGGTTTGATTCCTGTTTGTTTAACAGATGCCTGATGGCGAGGTCAGATGCTCTTCTTAACTTCGAGTTGAGCCAGCCTTTCGGTTCGATGCCTGTTTGTTTAACAGATGCTTGAAAGCGAGGTTAGATGTTCTTGTCAACTAAGGGTTGAGACGGCCTTCGGGTTCGATGCTTGTTTGTTTAACATATGCCTGACACCGTGGTTGGATGTTCTTCTCAACTACGGGTTGAGCCGTCCTTCGGGTTCAATGCTTGTCTGTTTAACAGATGCATGACAGGTAGGTCAAATGTTCCTCTCAACTTCGTGTTGAGCCAGCCTTCGGGTTTGATTCCTGATTGTTTAACAGATGATTTACGGCAAGGTCAGGTGTTCTTGTCAACTAAGGGTTGAGACAGCCTTCGGGTTCGATGCTTGACGGCGAGGTCAGATGTTCTTCTCAACTTCGGGTTGAGCCGGACTTCGGGTTCGATGTCTGTTACTTTAACAGATGCCTGACAGTGAGGTCTAATGTTCTTATCAACTTTGGGTTTAGCAGCCCTTCGGGTTCGATGCCTGTTTGTTTATCAGATGCCTCACGGCAAGGTTAGATGTTCTTCTCAACTTCGTGTTCAGCCGGTCTTCGGGTTCGATGCCTGTTTGTTTAACAGGTACCTGACGGCGTGGTCAGATGTCTTCTCAACTTTCGGTTGAGCCGGCCTTCGGGTTCGTTGCCTACTTGTTTATCAGATGCCTGACGGCGAGGTCAGATGTTCTTCTCAACTTCAGGTTGAGCCGAGCTTCAGATTCGATGCCTGTTTTTTTAACAGGGGCTTGACAGCGAGGTCAGATGTTCCTCTCAACTTCGTATTGAGCCGGCCTTCGGGTTTGATGCATATTTGTTTAACTGATGCCTGACAGCGAGGTCAGATGTTCTTCTCAACTTCGGGTTGAGCCAACCTTTAAATAAGATGCGTGTTTGTTTAACAAATGTCTGACGGCGAGGTCAGATGTTATTCTCAACTTCGGGTTGAGCCACCCTTCGGGTTCGATGCCTGTTTGTTTAACAAATTCTTGACGGCGAGGTCTGATGTTCCTCTCAACGTCATGTTGAGCCGGCCTTCGAGTTTGATGCCTGTTTGTTTAACAGATGCCTGACAACGAAGTCAGATATTCCTCTCAACTTCAAGTCGAGCCGGCTTTTGGTTTCGATGCCTGTTTGTTTAATAGATGCTTGACAGCGAGGTCAAATGTTCTTGTCAACTAAGGGTTGAGACGGCCTTCGGGTTCGATTCCTGTTTGTTTAACATATGCCTCACGGCGAGGTCAGATGTTCTTCTTAACTTCAGGTTGAGCCGGCCTTCGGGTTCGATGCTGAGACGACCTTCGTTTTTTAACATATGCCTGACACGGAGGTCAGATGTTCTTCTCAACTACGGCTTGAGCCGCCCTTTGGGTTCAATGCCTGTCTGTTTAACAGATGCATGACAGCAAGGTCAAATGTTCCTCTCAACTTCGTGTTGAGACGACCTTCGTTTTCGATGCCTGTTTGTTTAACAGATGCCTGAAGGAGAGGTCTAATGTTCTTATCAACTTCGGGTTTAGCCGTCCTTCGGGTTCGATGCCCGTTTCTTTAATAGATGCCTCACGGCGAGGTCAGATGTTCTTCTCAACTTCGAGTTGAGCCGGCCTTCGGGTTCGATGCCTTTTTGAATAACATATGCCTGCCACCAAGGTCAGATGTTCTTCTCAACCACGGCTTGAGCCACCCTTCGGGTTCAATGCCTGTCTGTTTAACAGATGCATGACGACAAGGTCAAATGTTCCTCTCAACTTCGTGTTGAGCCGGCCTTCAGGTTTGATGCCTGTTTGTTTAACAGATGCTCGACGGCGAAGTCAGATGTTCCTCTCAACTTCAAGTTGAGACGGATTTTGGTTTTGATGCCTGTTTGTTTAACAAATGCTTGACGGCGAGGTCAGATGTTCTTGTCAACTAAGGGTTGAGACGGCCTTCGGGTTCGATGCCTGTTTGTTTAGCATATGCTTGACGGCGAGGTCAGATGTTCTTCTCAACTTCAGGTTTAGCCGGCCTTCAGGTTCGATGCCTGTTTTAATAACATATGCCTGACACCGAGATCAGATGTTCTTCTCAACTACGGCTTCAATGCTGTCTGTTTAACAGATGCATGACGGCAAGGTCAAATGTTCCTCTCAACTTCGTGTTGAGACGGCCTTCGGTTTCGGGTCCTATTTGATTAACAGATGCCTGAAGGAGAGGTCTAATGTTCTTTTCAACTTCGGGTTTAGCCGCCATTCGGGTTTGATTCCTAGTGGTTTAATAGATGCCTCACGACGAAGTCATATGTTCTTCTCAACTTTGTGTTGAGCCGGCTTCGGGTTCGATGGCAGTTTGTTTAACAGATATCTAACGGCGAGGTCAGATGTTCTTCTCAACTTCCAGTTGAGCCGGCCTTCGGGTTCGATGCCTACATGTTTAACAGATGCCTGATGGCGAGGTCCGATGTTCTTCTTAACTTCAGGTTAAGCCGACCTTCAGATTCGATGCCTATTTTTTTAACAGATGCTTGACAGCGAGGTCAGATGTTCCTCTCAACTTCGTATTGAGCCGGCCTTCGAGTTCGATGCCTATTTGTTTAACTGATGCCTTGCAGCAAGGTCAGATGTTCTTCTCAACTTAGGGTTGTGTCGGCCTTCAAATTTGATGCATGTTTGTTTAACAGATGCCTGACGGTGAGGTCAGATGTTCTTCTCAACTTCGGGTTGAGCCGCCCTTCGGGTTCGATGCTTGTTTGTTTAACAAATGCTTGACGGCGAGGTCAGATGTTCCTCTCAACTTCGTGTTGAACCGGCCTTCGGGTTTGATGACTATTTGTTTAACAAGTGCCTGATGGCGAGGTCAGACGTTCCTCTCAACTTCAAGTTGAGCCGACCTTTGGGTTCGATGCCTGTTTGTTTAACAGATGATTTACGACAAGCTCAGATGTTCTTGTCAACTAAGGGTTGAGACGGCCTAAGGGTTCGATGCCTGTTTGTTTAACAGATGCCTAATGGCAAAGTCAGATGTTCCTCTCAACTTCAAGTTGAGCCGACTTTTGGTTTCGATACCTGTTTGTTTAACAGATGCGTGACGGCGAGGTCAAATGTTCTTGTCAACTAAGGGTTGAGACGGCCTTCGGGTTCGATGCCTGTTTATTTAACATATGCCTGACGGCGAGGTCAGATGTTCTTCTCAACTACAGGTTGAGCCGGCCTTCAGGTTCGATGCCTGTTTTAATAACATATGCCTGACACCGAGGTCGGATGTTCTTCTCGACTACGGCTTGAGCCGCCCTTTGGATTCAATGCCTGTCTGTTTAACAGATGCATGACGACAAAGTCAAATGTTCCTCTCAACTTCGTATTGAGACGGCATTCGGTTTCGATGCCAGTTTGTTCAAAAGATGCCTGAAGGATAGGTCTAATGTTCTTATCAACTTCGGGTTTAGCCGCCCAACGGGTTTAATGCCTGTTTGTTTAACGGATGCCTCATGGCGAGGTCAGATGTTCTTTTCAACTTTGTGTTGAGCCGGTCTTCGGGTTCGATGCCAGTTTGTTTAACAGATATCTGACGGCGAGATCAGATGTTCTTTCAACTTCCAGTTGAGCCGGCCTTCGCGTTCGATGCCTACACGTTTAACAGATGCATGACGGCGAGGTCAAATGTTCTTCTTAACTTCGGGTTAAGCCGACCTTCAGAGTCGATGCCTGTTTTTTTAACAGATGCTTGACAGCGAGGTCAGATGTTCCTCTCAACTTCGTATTGAGCCGTCCTTCGGGTTCGATGCCTGTTTGTTTAACTGATGCCTTACAGCAAGGTCAGATGTTCTTGTCAACTAAGGGTTGAGACGGCCTTCGGGTTCGATGCCTGTTTGTTTAACAGATGCCTGACGGCGAGGTCAGATGTTCTTCTCAACTTCGGGTTGAGCCGGACTTCGGGTTTGATGCCAGTTTGTTTAACATATGCCTGACACCAAGGTCAGATGTTCTTCTCAACTACGGGTTGAGCCGCCCTTCGAGTTCAATGCCTTTCTATTCAATGGATGCATGACGGCAAGGTCAGATGTTCCCCTCAACTTCGTGTTGAGCCGGCCTTCGGGTTCGATGCTTATTTCTTTAACAGATGACTGACGGCAAGGTCTAATGTTCTTACCAACTTCGGGTTTAGCAGCCCTTCTGGTTCGATACTTGTTTGTTTAACAGATGCCTCACGTAAATGTCAGATGTTTTTCTCAACTTCGTGTTCAGCCGGTCTTCGGGTTCGATGCCTGTTTTTTTAACACATACCTGATGGCGTGGTCAGATGTTCTTCTCAACTTTCAGTTGAAGCGCCTTTCAGATTCGATGCCTACTTGTTTAACAAACGCCTGACGGCGAGGTCAGATGTTTTCTCAACTTCGGGTTGAGTCGACCTTTAGATTCGATGCCTATATTTTTAACAGATGTTTGACAGCAAGGTCAAATGTTCCTCTCAACTTCGTATTGAGCCGGCCTTCGGGTTCGATGCCTGTTTGTTTAACTGATGCCTGACAGCGAAGTCAGATGTTCTTCTCAACTTCAGATTGAGCCGGCCTTCAAATTCGATGCGTGTTTGTTTAACAGATGCCTGACGGTGAGGTCAGATGTTCTTCTCAACTTCGGGTTGAGCCTCCCTTCGGGTTCGATGCCTGTTTCTTTAACAAATGCTTGACGGCGAGGACTGATGTTCCTCTCAACTTCGTGTTGAGCAAGCCTTCGCGTTTGATGCGTTTTTGATTAACAGACACCTGATGGCGAGGTCAGATGTTCCTCTCAACTTCAAGATGAGCGGCCTTTGGGTTCAATGCCTACTTGTTTAACAGATGCTTGACAGTGAGGTCAGATGTTCTTATCAACTAAGGGTTGAGACGACCTTCGGGTTCGATGCCTGTTTGTTTAACAAATGCCTTACAGCACAGTCAGATGTTCTTCTCAACTTCGAGTTGAGCCGACTTTCGGGTTCGATGCCTGTTTGTTTAACATATGCCTGACACCGAGGTTAGATGTTCTTCTCAACTACGGGTTGAGCCGCCCTTCGGGTTCAATGCTTGTCTGTATAACAGATGCATGACGGCAAGGTCAAATGTTCCTCTCAACTTCGTGTTGAGCCGACCTTCGGGTTCGATGCCTGTTTCTGGAACAGATGCCTGACGATGAGGTCTAATGTTCTTATCAAGTTTGGGTTTAGCAGCCCTTCGAGTTTGATTTCTGTTTGTTTAACAGATGCCTCACGGCGAGGTCAGATGTTCTTCTCAACTTCGTGTTGAACTGGTCTTCGGGTACAATGCCTGTTTGTTTAACAGATACCTAATGGTGAGGTCAGATGTTCTTCTCAACTTCCGGTTGAACCGTCCTTCGGGTTCGATGCCTACTTGTTTAACAGATGCCTGACGGCGAGGTCAGATGTTCTTCTTAATTTCATGTTGAGCCGACCTTCAGATACGATGCCTGTTTTTTTAACAGATGCTTGACAACGAGGTTAGATGTTCCTCTCAACTTCGTATTGAGCCGGCCTTCGAATTCGATGCATGTTTGTTAAACTAATGCCTGACAGTGAGGTCAGATGTTCTTCTCAACTTCGGATTGAGCCAGACTTCAAATTCGATGCGTGTTTGTTTAACAGATGTCTGACGTTGAGCTCAGATGTTCTTCTCAACTTCGGGTTGAACCGCCCTTCGGGTTCGTTGCCTGTTTGTTTAACAAATGCTTGATGGCGAGGTCAGATGTTCCTCTCAACTTCGTGTTGGGCCAGCCTTCGGGTTTGATTCCTGTTTGTTTAACAGATGCCTAATGGCGAGGTCAGATGTTCTTCTCAACTTCGAGTTGAGCCGGCCTTTGGGTTCGATGCCTTTTTATTTAATATATGGTTGATAGCGAGGTCAGATGTTCTTGTCAACTAAGGGTTGAGACGGCCTTCGGGTTTGATGCTTGTTTGTTTAACAGATGCCTGACAGCGAGGTCAGGTGTTCATCTCAACTTCGGGTTGATCCGGCCTTCGGGTTCGATGTCTGTTTGTTTAACATATGCCTGAGACCGAGGTCGAATGTTCTTCTCAACTACGGGTTAAGACATCCTTCGGGTTCAATGCCTGTCAGTTTAACAGATGCATGACAGCAAGGTCAAATGTTCCTCTCAACTTCGTGTTGAGCCGGCCTTCGGGTTCGGTGCCTGTTACTTTAACAGATGCCTGACGGCGACGTCTAATATTCTTATCAACTTTGGGTTTAGCATCCCTTCGGGTTCAATGCCTGTTTGTTTAATAGCTGCCTCACGACAAGGTTAGATGTTCTTCTCAACTTCGTGTTCAACCGGTCTTCGGGTTCGATGCCTGTTTGTTTAAAAGATACCTGACGGTGTGGTCAGATGTTCTTCTCAACTTTCGGTTGAGCCGGCCTTCGGTTTCAATGCCTACTTGTTTAACAGATGCCTGACGACGAGGTCAGATGTTCTTCTCAACTTCGGGTTGAGCCGACCTTCAAATTCGATGCCTGTTTTTTTAACAGATGCATGACAGCGAAGTCAGATGTTCTTCTCAACTTCGTATTGAGCCGGTCTTCGGGTCTGATGCCTGTTTGTTTAACTGATGCCTGACAGTGAGGTAAGATGTTCTTCTAAACTTCGGATTTATCCGACCTTCAAATTCAATGTGTGTTTGTTTAACAGATGCCTGACTACACGGTTTAATGTTCTTCTCAACTTTGGGTTGAGCCGCCCTTCGAGTTCGATGCCTGTTTGTTTAACTGATGCCTGACAGCGAGGTCAGATGTTCTTCTCAACTTCGGATTTAGCCAGCCTTCAAATTCAATGCGTGTTTGTTTAACAGATTCCTGACAGCAAGGTCTAATGTTCTTCTCAACTTCGGGTTGAGCCGCCCTTCGAGTTCGATGCCTGTTTGTTTAACAAATACTTGACGGTGAGGTCAGATGTTCCTCTCAACTTCGTGTTGAGCCAGCCTTCGGGTTTGATGCCTGTTTGTTTAACAGATGGCTGATGGCGAGGTCAGATGTTCCTCTCAACTTCAAGTTGAGCCGGCTTTTAGTTTCGATGCCTGTTTGTTTAACAGATGCTTGACAGCGAGGTCAGATGTTCTTGTGAACTAAGGGTTGTAATAGCATTCGGGTTCGATGCCTGTTTGTTTAACAGATGCCTGATTGCGAGGTCGGATGTTCTTCTCAACTTCGGGCTGAGCCGGCCTTCGGGTTGATCCGGCTTTCGGGTTCGATGCCGGTTTGTTTAACATATGCCTGGCACCAAGGTCAGATGTTCTTCTCAACTACGGGTTGAGCCGCCCTTCGGGTTCAATGCCTGTCTGTTTAACAAATGCATGACGGCAAGGTCAAATGTTCCTCTCAACTTCGTGTTTAGTCGGCCTTCGGGTTCGATGCCTGTTTCTGGAATAGATGCCTCACAACAAGGTCTAATGTTCTTATCAACTTCGGGTTTAGCAGCCCTTCGAGTTTGATGCCTGTTTGTTTAACAGATGCCTCACGGCGAGGTCAGATGTTCTTCTCAACTTCGTTTTGAACCGGTCTTCGGGTTTGATGCCTGTTTGTTTAACAGATACCTGATGGCCAGGTCAGATGTTCTTCTCAACTTCCAGTTGAGCCGACCTTCGGGTTCGATGCCTACTTGCTTAACAGATGCCTGACAGCGAGGCCAGATGTTCTTCTTAACTTCGGGTTGAGCCGACCTTCAGATTCGATGCCTATTTTTTTAACAGATGCTTGACAGTGAGGTTAGATGTTCCTCTCAACTTTGTATCGAACCGCCCTTCGGGTTCGATGCCTGTTTGTTTAACAAATGCTTGACCGCGAGTTCAGATGTTCCTCTCAATTATGTGTTGGGCAAGCCTTCGGGTTTGACTGCTGTTTGTTTAACAAATGCCTGATGGCGAGGTCATATGTTCTTCTCAACTTCGAGTTGAGCCGGCCTTTGGGTTCGATGCCTTTTTGTTTAACAGATGCTTGATATCGAGGTCAGATGTTCTTGTCAACTAAGGGTTGAGACGGCCTTCAGGTTCGATGCCTATTTGTTTACCCAGATGCCTGACGGCGAGGTCAGGTGTTCATCTCAACTTCGGGTTGAGCCGGCCTTCGGGTTCGATGCCTGTTTGTTTAACATATGCCTGACACCGAGGTTTGATGTTCTTCTCAACTACTGGTTGAGCCGTCCTTCGGGTTCAATGCCTGTCTGTTTAATAGATGCATGACGGTAAGGTCAAATGTTCCTCTCAACTTCTTGTTGAGCTGGCCTTCAGGTTCGATGCCTGTTACTTTAACAGATGCATGACGGCGAGGTCTAATGTTCTTATCAGCTTTAGGTTTAGCAGTCATTCTGGTTCGATGCCTGTTTGTTTAACAGATGCCTCACGGCAAGGTTAGATGTTCTTCTCAACTTTGTGTTCAGCCGGTGTTCGGGTTCGATGCCTGTTTGTTTAAAATATACCTGACGGCGTGGTCAGATCTTCTTCTCAAGTTTTGGTTGAGCCGACCTTCGGGTTCGATGCCTACTTGTTTAACAGATGCCTGACGGCGAGGTCAGCTGTTCTTCTCAACTTCGGGTTGAGCCGACCTTCAGATTCGATGCCTATTTTTTTAACAGATGCTTGACAGCGAGTTCAGATGTTCTTCTCAACTTCGTATTGAGCCGGCCTTCGGGTTCGATGCATGTTTGTTTAACTGATTCCTGACAGCAAGGTCAGATGTTCTTCTCAACTTTGGATTCAGCCGACCTTCAAATTCAATGCGTGTTTGGTTAACAGATGCCTGACGACAAGGTCTAATGTTCTTCTAAACTTCGGGTTGAGCCGCCCTTCAAGTTCGATGCCTGTTTGTTTAACAAATACTTGACGGTGAGGTCAGATGTTCCTCTCAACTTCGTGTTGAGCCAGCCTTCGGGTTTGTTGCCTGTTTGTTTAACAGATGCCTGATGGCGAGGTCAGATGTTCCTCTCAACTTCAAGTTGAGCCGGCATTTAATTTCGATGCCTCTTTGTTTAACAGATGCTTGACAGCGAGGTCAGATGTTCTTGTCAACTAAGGGTTATAACGGCATTCGGGTTCGATGCCTGTTTGTTTAACAAATGCCTGACAGCGAGGTCAGATGTTATTCTCAACTTCGGGTTGAGCCGGCCTTCGGGTTGAGCCGGCTTTCGAGTTCGATGCCTGTTTGTTTAACATATGCCTAACACCGAGGTCAGATGTTCTTCTCAACTACGGGTTGAGCCTCCCTTCGGGTTCAATGCCTGTCTGTTTAACAGATGCATGACGGTAAGGTCAAATGTTCCTCTCAACTTCTTGTTGAGCCGGCCTTCGGATTCGATGCCTGTTTCTGAAACAGATGCCTGACGGCGAGGTCCAATGTTCTTATCAACTTCGGGTTTAGCAGCCCTTCGAGTTTGATGCTTGTTTGTTTAACAGATGCCTCACGGCGAGGTCAGATGTTCTTCTCAACTTCCGGTTGAGCCGACCTTCGGGTTCGATGCCTACTTGCTTAACAGATGCCTAACAGCGAGATCAGATGTTCTTTTTAACTTCAGGTTGAGTCGACCTTCAGATTCGATGCCTGTTTTTTTAGCAGATGCTTGACGGCGAGGTTAAATGTTCCTCTAAACTTCGTATTGAGTCGGCCTTCGAGTTCGATGCCTGTTTGTTTAACTGATGCCTGACAGCGAGGTCAGATGTTCTTCTCAACTTCGGATTGAACTGGACTTCAAATTCGATGTGTGTTTATTTAACAGATGCCTGACGGCGAGGTCAGATGGTCTTCTCAACTTCGGGTTGAACCGCCCTTCGGGTTCGATGCCTGTTTGTTTAACAAATGCTTGACGGCGAGGTCAGATGTTCCTCTCAAATTCGTGTTGGGCCAGCCTTCGGGTTGGATTCCTGTTTGTTTAACAGATGCCTGATTGCGAGGTCAAATGTTCTTCTCAACTTCGAGTTGGGCCAGCCTTTGGGTTCGATGCCTTTTTGTTTAACAGATGCTTGATAGCGAGGTCAGATGTTCTTGTCAACTAAGGGTTGAGACGGCCTTCGGGTTCGATGCCTATTTGATTACCAGATGCCTGACGGCGAGGTCAGGTGTTCATCTCAACTTCGGGTTGAGCCGGCCTTCGGGTTCGATGCCTGTTTGTTTAACATATGCCTGACACCGAGGTTTGATGTTCTTCTCAACTACGGGTTGAGCCGTCCTTCGGGTTCAATGCCTGTCTGTTTAACAAATGCATGACGGCAAGGTCAAATGTTCCTCTCAACTTTGTGTTGAGCCGGCCTTCGGGTTCGATGCTTGTTACTTTAACAGATGCCTGACGACGAGGTCTAATGTTCTTATCAACTTTAAGTTGAGCAGCCCTTCGGGTTTGATGCTTGTTTGTTTAACAAATGCCTCACGTCAAGGTTAGATGTTCTTCTCAACTTTGTGTCCAGCCCGTCTTCGGGTTCGATGCCTGTTTGTTTAAAATATACCTGACGGCGTGGTCAGATGTTCTTCTCAACTTCGGGTTAAGCCGACCTTCAGATTCGATGCCTGTTTTTTTAATAGATGCTTGACAGCGAGTTCAGATGTTCTTCTCAACTTTGTATTGAGTCGGCCTTCGGGATCGATACATGTTTGTTTAACTGATGCCTGACAGCGAGGTCAGATGTTCTTCTCAACTTCGGATTCAGCCAACCTTCAAATTCAATTTGTGTTTGTTTATCAGATGCCTGACGGCAAGGTCTAATGTTCTTCTCAACTTCGGGTTGAGCCGCCCTTCGGGTTCGATGCCTGTTTGTTTAACAAATACTTGACAGTGAGGTTAGATGTTCCTCTCAACTTCGTGTTGAGCCGGCCTTCAGGTTTGATGCCTATTTGTTTAACAGATGCCTGATGGCGAGGTCAGGTGTTCCTCTCAACTTCAAGTTGAGCCGACCTTTAGTTTCGATGCATGTTTGTTTAAAAGATGCTTGACAGCGAGGTCAAATTTTATATCAACTAAGGGTTGAGACGGAATTCGGGTTCGATGCCTATTTGGTTAACAGATGCCTGACGGCGAGGTCAGATGTTCTTCTTAACTTCGGGTTGAGCCGGCTTTCGGGTTCGATGCCTGTTTATTTAACATATGACTGACATCGAGGTCAGATGTTCTTCTCAACTACGGGTTGAGCCGCCCTTCGGTTTCAATGCCTGTCTGTTTAACAGATGCATGACGGCAAGGTCAAATGTTCCTCTCAACTTCGTGTTGAGCCGGCCTTCGGGTTCGATGCCTGTTTCTGGAACAGATGCCTGACGGCGAGGTCTAATGTTCTTATCAACTTCGGGTTTAGCAGCCCTTCGAGTTTGCTGCCTGTTTGTTTAACAGACACCTGATGGCGAGGTCAGATGTTCTTCTCAACTTCTTGTTGAACCGGTCTTCAGGTTCGATGCCTGCTTGTTTAACAGATACCTGATGGCGAGGTCAGATGTTCTTTTCAACTTCCGGTTGAGCCGACCTTCGAGTTCGATGCCTGACAGCGAGGTCAGATGTTCTTCTTAACTTCGGGTTGAGCCGACTTTCAGATTCGATGCCTATTTTTTTAACAGATGCTTGACAGTGAGGTTAGATGTTCCTCTCAACTTCGTATTGAGTCGGCCTTCGAGTTCGATGCCTATTGTTAAACTGATGCCTCACAACGAGGTCAAATGTTCTTCTCAACTTCAGATTGAACCGGACTTCAAATTCGATGCGTGTTTGTTTAACAGATGCCTGACGGCGAGGTCAGATGTTCTTCTCAACTTCGGGTTGAACCTCCCTTCGGGTTCGATGCTTGCTTGTTTAACAAATGCTTGACGGCGAGGTTAGATGTTCCTCTCAACTTCGTGTTGGGCCAGCCTTCGGGTTTGATTCCTGTTTGTTAAACAGATGCCTGATGGCTAGGTCAGATGTTCTTTTAAACTTCGAGTTGAGCCGACCTTTGGGTTCGATGCCTTTTTGTTTAACAGATGCTTGATAGCGAGGTCAGATGTTATTGTCAACTAAGGGTTGAGACGACCTTCAGGTTCGATGCCTATTTGTTTACCAGATGCTTGACGGCGAGGTCAGGTGTTCATCTCAACTTCGGGTTGAGCCGGCCTTCGGTTTCGATGCCTGTTTGTTTAACATATGCCCTACACCGAGGTTTGATGTTCATCTCAACTACGGGTTGAGCCGTCCTTCGGGTTCAATGTCTATCTGTTTAACAGATGCATGATGGCAAGGTCAAATGTTCCTCTCAACTTCGTGTTGAGCCAACCTTCGGGTTCGATGCATGTTACTTTAACAGATGCCTGACGGCGAGGTCTAATGTTCTTATCAACTTTAGGTTTAGCAGCCCTTCAGGTTCGATGCCTGTTTGTTTAACAGATGCCTCACAGCAAGGTTAGATGTTCTTCTCAACTTTGTGTTCAGCCGGTCTTCGGGTTCAATGCCTGTTTGTTTAAAAGATACCTGACGGCGTGGTCAGATGTTCTTCTCAAGTTTCGGTTGAGCCGGCCTTCGGGTTCAATGCCTACTTTTTTAACAGATGCCTGACGGCGAGGTCAGCTGTTCTTCTCAACTTCGGGTTGAGCCGACCTTCAGATTCGATGCCTATTTTTTTAACAGATGCTTGACAGCGAGTTCAGATGTTCTTCTCAACTTCATATTGAGCCGGCCTTCGGGTTCGATGCATGTTTGCTTAACTGATGCCTGACAGCGAGGTCAGATGTTCTTCTCAACTTCAGATTCAGCCGACCTTCAAATTCAATGCGTGTTTGGTTAACAGGTGCCTGACGGCAAGGTCTAATGTTCTTCTCAACTTCGGGTTGAGCCGCCCTTCGAGTTCGATGCCTGTTTATTTAACTGATGCCTGACAGCGATGTCAGATGTTCTTCTCAACTTCGGATTTAGCCGACCTTCAAATTCAATGCGTGTTTGTTTAACAGATTCCTGACGGCAAGGTCTAATGTTCTTCTCAACTTCGGGTTGAGTCGCCCTTCGAGTTCGATGCCTGTTTGTTTAACAAATACTTGACGGCGAGGTCAGATGTTCCTCTCAACTTCGTGTTGAGCCGGCCTTCGGGTTTGATGCCTGTTTGTTTAACAGATGCCTGATGGCGAGGTCAGATGTTCCTCTCAACTTCAAGTTGAGCCGGCCTTTAGTTTTGATGCCTGTTTGTTTAACAGATGCTTGACAGAGAGGTCAGATGTTCTTGTCAACTAAGGGTTATAACGACATTCGGGTTCGATGCCTGTTTGTTTAACAGATGTCTGACGGCGAGGTCAGATGTTATTCTCAACTTTGGGTTGAGACGGCATTCGGGTTGAGCCGGCTTTCTGGTTCGATGTCTGTTTGTTTAACATATGCCTGACACCGAGGTCAGATGTTCTTCTCAACTACGGGTTGAGCCTCCCTTCGGGTTCAATGTCTGTCTGTTTAACAGATGCATGACGGCAAGGTCAAATGTTCCTCTCAACTTCGTGTTGAGTCGGCCTTCGGGTTTGATGCCTATTTCGGGAACAGATTCCTGGCGGCGAGGTCCAATGTTCTTAACAACTTCGGGTTTAGCACCCCTTCGAGTTTGATGCCTGTTTGTTTAACAAATGCCTTACGGCGAGGTCAGATGTTCTTCTCAACTTCCGGTTGAGCCGACCTTCGGGTTCGATGCCTACTTGCTTAAAAGATGCCTGACAGCGAGATCAGATGTTCTTCTTAACTTCGGGTTGAGTCGACCTTCAGATTCGATGCTTGTTTTTTTAACAGATGCTTGACGGCGAGGTTAGATGTTCCTCTCAACTTCGTATTGAGTCGGCCTTCGAGTTCGATGCCTGTTTGTTAAACTGATGCCTCATAGCAAGGTCAGATGTTCTTCTCAACTTCGGATTGAACTGGACTTCAAATTCGATGCGTGTTTGTTTAACAGATGCCTGACGGCGAGGTCAGATGTTCTTCAAAACTTCAGATTGAACCGCCTTTCGGGTTCGATGCCTATTTGTTTAACAAATGCTTGACGGGGAGGTCAGATGTTCCTCTCAAATTCGTGTTGGGCCAACCTTCGGGTTTGATTCCTGTTTGTTTAACAGATGCCTGATGGCGAGGTCAGATGTTCTTCTCAACTTCGAGTTGAGCCAGCCTTTGGGTTCGATGCCTTTTTGTTTAACAAATGCTTGATAGCGAGGTCAGATGTTCTTGTCAACTAAGGGTTGAGACGGCCTTCAGGTTCGATGCCTATTTGTTTACCAGTTGCCTGACAGCGAGGTCAGCTGTTCATCTCAACTTCGGGTTGAGCCAGCCTTCGGGTTCGATGCCTGTTTGTTTAACATATGCCTGACACCGAGGTTTGATGTTCTTCTCAACTACGGGTTGAGCCGTCCTTCGGGTTCAATGCCTGTCTGTTTAACATATGCATGACGGCAAGGTCAAATGTTCCTCTCAACTTCGTGTTGAGCCGGCCTTCGGGTTTGATGCCTGTTACCTTAACAGATGCCTGACGACGAGGTCTAATGTTCTTATCAACTTTAGGTTGAGCAGCCCTTCGGGTTTGATGCCTGTTTGTTTAACAGATCCCTCACGACAAGGTTAGATGTTCTTCTCAACTTTGTGTCCAGCCGGTCTTCGGGTTCGATGCATGTTTGTTTAAAATATACCTGACGACATGGTCAGATGTTCTTCTCAAGTTTTGGTTGAGCCGGCCTTCGGGTTCGATGCCTACTTGTTTAACATATGCCTAACAGCGAGGTCATATGTTCTTCTCAACTTCAGGTTAAGCCGACCTACAGATTCGATGCCTGTTTTTTTAACAGATGCTTGACAGCGAGTTCAGATGTTCTTCTCAACTTCGTATTAAGCCGGCCTTCGGGAACGATGCATGTTTGTTTAACTGATGCCTAACAGCGAGGTCAGATGTTCTTCTCAACTTCGGATTCAGCCGGCCTTCAAATTCATTTCGTGTTTGTTTAACAGATGCCTGACGGCAAGGTCTAATGTTCTTCTCAACTTCGGGTTGAGCCGCCCTTCGGGTTCGATGCCTGTTTGTTTAACAAATACTTTACAATGAGGTTACATGTTCCTCTCAACTTCGTGTTGAGCCGGCCTTCAGGTTTGATGCCTGTTTGTTTAACAGATGCCTGATGGCGAGGTCAGATGTTCCTCCTAACTTCAAGTTGAGCCGGCCTTTAGTTTCGATGCCTGTTTGTTTAACAGATGCTTGGCAGCGAGGTCAAATTTTCTTGTCAACTAAGGGTTGAGACGACATTCGGGTTCGATGCCTATTTGTTTAACAGATGCCTGACGGCGAGGTCAGATGTTCTTCTTAACTTCGGGTTGAGCCGGCCTTCGGGTTGAGGCGGCTTTCGGGTTCGATGCCTGTTTATTTAACATATGACTGACACCGAGGTCAGATGTTCTTCTCAACTACGGGTTGAGCCGCCCTTCGGGTTCAATGTCTGTCTGTTTAACAGATGCATGACGACAAGGTCAAATGTTCCTCTCAACTTCGTGTTGAGCCGGCCTTCGGGTTCGATGCCTGTTTCTGGAACAGATTCCTGACGGCGAGGTCTAATGTTCTTATCAACTTCGGGTTTAGCAGCCCTTCGAGTCTGATGCCTGTTTGTTTAACAGATACCTGATGGCAAGGTCAGATGTTCTTCTCAACTTCTTTTTGAACCGGTCTTCAGGTTCGATGCCTGCTTGTTTAACAGATACCTGATGGTGAGGTCAGATGTTCTTCTCAAATTCCGGTTGAGCCGACCTTCGAGTTCAATGCCTACTTGCTTAACAGATGCCTGACAGCGAGGTCAGATGTTCTTCTTAACTTCGAGTTGAGCCGACCTTCAGATTCGATGCCTGTTTTTTTAACAGATGCTTGACAGCGAGGTTAGATATTCCTCTCAACTTCGTATTGAGTCGACCTTCGAGTTCGATGCCTATTGTTAAACTGATGCCTCACATCGAGTTCAAATGTTCTTCTCAACTTCAGATTGAACCGGACTTCAAATTCGATGCGTGTTTGTTTAACAGATGCCTGACGGCGAGGTCAGATGTTCTTCTCAACTTCGGGTTGAATCGCCCCTCGGGTTCGATGCCTGTTTGTTTAGCAAATGCTTGACAGCGAGGTCAGATATTCCTCTCAACTTCGTGTTGGGCCATCCTTCGGGTTTGATTCCTGTTTGTTTAACAGATGCCTGATGGCTAGGTCAGATGTTCTTCTCAACTTCGAGTTGAGCCGGCCTTTGGGTTCGATGCCTTTTTGTTTAACAGATGCTTGATAGCGAGGTCAGATGTTCTTGTCAACTAAGGGTTGAGACGGCCTTCAGGTTCGATGCCTATTTGTTTACCAGAAGCTTGACGGCGAGGTCAGGTGTTCATCTCAACTTCGGGTTGAGCCGGCCTTCGGTTTCGATGCCTGTTTGTTTAACATATGCCCTACACCGAGGTTTGATGTTCTTCTCAACTACGGGTTGAGCCGTCCTTAGGGTTCAATGCCTATCTGTTTAACAGATGCATGATGGCAAGGTCAAATGTTCCTCTCAACTTCGTGTTGAGCCGGCCTTCGGGTTCGATGCCTGTTACTTTAACAAATACCTGACGGCGAGGTCTAATGTTCTTATCAACTTTAGGCTTAGCAGCCCTTCAGGTTCGATGCCTGTTTGTTTAACAGATGCCTCACGACAAGGTTAGATGTTCTTCTCAACTTTATGTTCAGCCGGTCTTCGGGTTCGATGCCTGACGGCGTGGTCAGATGTTCTTCTCAACTTTCGTTTGAGCCGGCCTTCGGGTTCGATGCCTACTTGTTTAACAGATGCCTGACGGTGATGTCAGATGTTCTTCTCAACTTCGGGTTGAGCCGACCTTCAGATTCGATGCCTGTTTTTTGAACAGATGCTTGACAGCGAGTTCAGATGTTCTTCTCAACTTTGTATTGAGCCGGACTTCGGGTTAGATGCATGTTTCTTTAACTGATGCCTGACAGCGAGGTCAGATGTTCTTGTCAACTTCGGATTCATCCGGCCTTCAAATTCAATGCGTGTTTGTTTAACAGATGCCTGACGGAGAGGTCTAATGTTCTTCTCAACATCGGGTTGAGCCGCCCTTCGGGTTCGATGCCTGTTTGTTTAACAAATGCTTGACAGTGAGGTCAGATGTTCCTCTCAACTTCGTGTTGAGCCGGCCTTCAGGTTTGATGCCTGTTTGTTTAACAGATGCCTGATGGTGAGGTCAGATGTTCCTCTCAACTTCAAGTTGATTCGACCTTTAGTTTCGATGCCTGTTTGTTTAACAGTTGCTTGACAGCGAGGTTAGATGATCTTGTCAACTAAGGGTTGAGACGGCATTCGGGTTCGATGCCTGTTTGTTTAACAGATGCCTGACGGCGAGGTCAGATGTTCTTCTTAACTTCGGGTTGAGCCGGCTTTTGGGTTCGATGCCTGTTTATTTAACATATGACTGACACCGAGGTCAGATGTTCTTCTCAACTACGGGTTGAGCCACCCTTCGGTTTCAATGCCTGTCTATTTAACAGATGCATGACGGCAAGGTCAAATGTTCCTCTCAACTTCGTGTTGAGCCGGCCTTCGGGTTCGATGCCTGTTTCTGGAACAGATGCCTGATGCCGAGGTCTAATGTTCTTATCAACTTCGGGTTTAGCAGCCCTTCGAGTTTGATGCCTGTTTGTTTAACAGATACCTGATGGCGAGGTCAGATGTTCTTCTCAACTTCGTGTTGAACCGGTCTTCAGGTTCGATGCCCGCTTGTTTAACAGATACCTGATGGCGAGGTCAGATGTTCTTCTTAACTTCCGGTTGAGCCGACCTTCGAGTTCGATGCCTACTTGCTTAACAGATGCCTGACAGTGAGGTCAGATGTTCTTCTTAACTTCGGGTTGAGCCGACCTTCAGATTCGATGCCTGTTTTTTTAACAGATGCTTGACAGCGAGGTTAGATGTTCCTCTCAACTTCGTATTGAGTCGGCCTTCGAGTTCGATGCCTGTTTGTTAAACTGATGCCTCACAGTGAGGTCAAATGTTCTTCTCAACTTCGGATTGAACCGGACTTCAAATTCGATGCGTGTTTGTTTAACAGATGCCTGACGGCGAGGACAGATGTTCTTCTCAACTTCGGGTTGAACAGCCCTTCGGGTTCGCTGCCTGTTTGTTTAACAAAGGCTTGACGGCGAGGTCAGATGTTCCTCTCAACTTCGTGTTGGGAAAGCCTTCGGGTTTGATTCCTGTTTGTTTAACAGATGCCTGATGGCGAGGTCAGATGTTCTTGTCAACTTCGAGTTGAGCCGACCTTTGGGTTCGATGCCTTTTTGTTTAACAGATTCTTGATAGCGAGGTCAGATGTTCTTGTCAACTAAGGGTTGAGACGGCCTTCGGGTTCGATGCCTATTTGTTTACCAGATGCCTGACGGCGAGGTCAGGTGTTCATCTCAACATCGTGTTGAGCCGGCCTTCAGTTTTGATGTCTGTTTGTTTAACATATGCCCTACACCGAGGTTTGATGTTCTTCTCAACTACGGGTTGAGCCGTCCTCCGGGTTCAATGCATGTCTGTTTAACAGATACATGACGGCAAGGTCAAATGTTCCTCTCAACTTCGTGTTGAGCCGGCCTTCGGGTTCGATGCCTGTTACTTTAACAGATGCCTGACGGCGAGGTCTAATGTTCTTATCAACTTTAGGTTTAGCAGCCCTTCAGGTTCGATGTCTGTTTGTCTAACAGATGCCTCGCGGCAAGGTTAGATGTTCTTCTCAACTTTGTATTGAGCTGGCCTTCGGGTTCGATGCATGTTTGTTTAACTGATGCCTGACAGCGAGGTCAGATGTTCTTCTCAACTTCGGATTCAGCCGGCCCTCAAATTCAATGTGTGTTTGTTTAATAGATGCCTGACAGAGAAGTCTAATGTTCTTCTCAACTTCGGGTTGAGCCGCCCTTCGGGTTTGATGCCTGTTTGTTTAACAAATGCTTGATAGCGAGGTCAGATGTTCCTCTCAACTTCGTGTTGGGCCAGCCTTCGGGTTTGATTCCTGTTGTTTAACAGATGCCTGATGGCGAGGTCAGATGTTCCTCTCAACTTCAAGTTGAGCCGGCCTTTGGGTTCGATGCCTTTTTGTTTAACAAATGCTTGACAGAGAGGTCATATGTTCTTGTCAACTAAGTGTTGAGAAGGCCTTCGGGTTTGATGCCAGATTGTTTAACAGATGCCCGGCAGCGAGGTCAGATGTTCTTCTCAAATTCGGGTTGAGCCAGCCTTCGGGTTCGATGCCTGTTTGTTTAACATATGCCTGACACTGAGGTCAGATGTTCTTCTCAACTACAGGTTGATCCGCCCTTCAGGTTCAATGCCTGTCTGTTTAACAGATGCATGACGGCAAGGTCAAATGTTCCTCTCAACTTCGTGTAGAGCCGGCTTTCGAGTTCGTTGCCTGTTTGTTTAACAGATGCCTGAAGGAAAGGTCTAATGTTCTTATCAACTTCGGGTTTAGCCGCCACTCAGGTTCGATGCCTGGTTGTTTAACAGATGCCTCACGGCGAGGTCAGATGTTCTTCTCAACTTTGTGTTGAGCCGGTCTTCGGATTCGATGCCTGTTTGTTTGACAGGTACTTGACGGCGAGGTCAGATGTTCTTCTCAACATCGGGTTGAGCCGGCCTTCGGGTTCGATGCCAGTTTGTTTAACATATGCCTGACACCGAGGTCATATGTTCTTCTCAACTACCGGTTGACCCGTCCTTCGGGTCCAATGCCTGTCTGTTTAACAGATGCATGACGGCAAGGTCAAATGTTCCTCTCAATTTCGTGTTGAGCCGGCCTTCGGGTTCGATGCCTGTTACTTTAACAGATGCCTGACGGCGAGGTCTAATGTTCTTATAAACTTCGGGTTTAGCCGCCCTTCGGGTTCGATGCCTGTTTGTTTAACGGACGCCTCACGACGAGGTCAGATGTTCTTCTCAACTTTGTGTTGAGCCGGTCTTCGGTTTCGATGCCTATATGTTTGACAGATGCCTGACGGCGAGGTCAGATGTTCTTCCCAACTTCCGGTTGAGTCGGCCTTCGAGTTCGATGCCTATATGTTTTACAGATGCCTGACGATGAGGTCAAATGTTCTTCTCAACTTCGTGTTGAGTCGACCTTTAGATTCAATGCATATTTTTTTAACAGATGCTTGACAGCGAGCTCAGATGTTCCTCTCAACTTTGTATTGAGCCGGCCTGCGGGTTCGATGCCTGTTTGTGTTACTGATGCCTGACAGCGATGTCAGATGTTCTTCTAAACGTTATGTTAAGCCGGACTTCGGGTTCGATGCCTGTTTGTTTGACAGATACTTAACGGCGAGGTCAAATGTTCTTCTCAACTTCGGGATGAGATGGCCTTCGGGTTCGATGCCTGTTCGTTTCACATATGCCTGACACCGAGTTTAGATGTTCTTTTCAAGTACGGGTTGATCCGCCCTCTGGGTTCAATGCGTGTCGGTTTAACAGATGCATGACGGCAAGGTCAAATGTTCCTCTTAACTTCGTGTTTAGCCGGCCTTCGGGTTCGATGCCTGTTTGTTTAACGGATGCCTCAAGGCAAGGTCAGATGTTCTTCTCAACTTTGTGTTAAGCCAGTCTTCGGGTTCGATGCCTGTTTGTTTGTTAGATACCTGACGGCGAGGTCAAATGTTCTTCTCAACTTCCGGTTGAGTCGGCCTTCGAGTTCGATGCCTACATGTTTAATAGATTCCTGACGGCGAGGTCAAATGTTCTTCTCAACTTCGGGTTGAGCCGACCTTTAGATTCGATGCCTGTTTTTTTAACAGATGCTTGACAACGAGCTCAGATGTTCCTCTCAACTTCGTATTGAGCTGGCCTTTGGGTTGGATGCCTGTTTATTTAACTGCTGCCTGACAACGAGGTCAGATGTTCTTCTCAACTTTGGGTTGAGTCGGACTTCAAATTCGATGCCTGTTTATTTAACATATGCCTGACACCGAGGTCACATGTTCTTCTCAACTACGGGTTGATCCGCCCTTCGGGTTCAATGCCTGTTTGTTTAACAAATGCATGACGGCAAACTCAAATGTTCCTCTCGACTTTGTGTTGAGCCGACCTTCGGGTTCAATGCCTGTTTGTTTAACAAATTCCTGTAGGAGAGGTCTAATGTTCTTATCAAACTTCGGGTTTAGTCGCCCTTCGGGTACGATGCCTGTTTGTTTAACGGATGCCTCACGGCGATGTCAGATGTTCTTCTCAACTTTGTGTTGAGCCAGTCTTCGGGTTCGATGCCTGTTTGTTTGACAGATACCTGACGGCGAGGTCAGATGTTCTTCTCAACCTCCGGTTGAGCCGACCTTCGAGTTCGATGCCTACATGTTTAACAGATGCCTGACGACGAGGTCAAATGTTCCTCTCAACTTCGTGTTGAACTAGCCTTCGGGTTCAATGCCTGTTTGTTTAACAGATGCCTGAAGGAGAGGTCTAATGTTCTTATCATTTTCGGGTTTATCCGTCCTTCGAGTTCGATGCCTGTTTGTTTAACAGATGCCTCACGGTTTGGTCAGATGTTCTTCTCAACTTTTTGTTGAGCCGGTCTTCGGGTCCGATGCCTGTTTGTTTGACAGATGCTTGACAATGAGGTCAGATTATCTTCTCAACTTCGGGTTGAGCCGGCCTTCAGGTTCGATGCCTATTTGTTTAACATATGCCTGACACCGAGGTCATATGTTCTTCTCAACTATGGGTTGATCCGCCGTTCGGGTTCAATGCCTGTCTGTTTAACAGATGCATGACGGCAAGGTCAAATGTTCCTCTCAACTTCGTGTTGAGCCGGCCTTCGGGTTTGATGCATGTTTGTTTAACAGATGCCTGAAGGAGAGGTCTATTGTCCTTATCAACTTCGGGTTTAGCCGCCCTTCAGGTTCGATGCCTGTTTGTTTAACGGATGCCTCACGGTGAGGTCAGATGTTCTTCTCAACTTTATGTTAAGCCGGTCTTCGGGTTCGATGCCTGTTTGTTTGACAGATACCTGACGGCGAGTCAGATGTTCTTCTCAACTTCTGGTTGAGCCGGCCTTCGGGTTCGATGCCTGTGTCTTTCACATATGCCTGACACTGAGGTTAGATGTTCTTTTCAACTACGGGTTGATCCGCCCTTCGGGTTTAATGCTTGTCTATATAACAGATGCATGACGGCAAGGTCAAATGTTCCTCTCAACTTCGTGTTGAGCCGGCCTTCGGGTTCGATGCCTGTTTGTTTAACAGATGCCTGAAGGATAGGTATAATGTTCTTATCAACTTCGGGTTTAGCCACCCTTCGGGTTCGATGCCCGTTTGTTTAACGGATGCCTCACGGCGAGGTCACATGTTCTTCTCAACTTTGTGTTGAGCCAATCTTCGGATTCGATGCCTGTTTGTTTGACAGATACCTGACGGCGAGGTCAGATGTTCTTCTCAACTTCCGGTTGAGTCGGCCTTCGAGTTCGATGCCTACATGTTTAACAGATGCCTGACGACGAGGTCAAATGTTCTTCTCAACTTTGGGTTGAGCCGACCTTTAGATTCGATGCCTAATTTTTTAACAGATGCTTGACAGCGAGCTCAGATGTTCCTCTAAACTTCGTATTGAGCCGGCCTTCGAGTTCGATGCCTGTTTGTTTAACTGATGCCTGACAGCGAGGTCAGATGTTCTTCTCAACTTCGGGTTTAGTCGGACTTCAAATTCAATGCCTGTTTGTTTAACATATGCCTGACACTGAGTTCAGATGTTCTTCTCAACTACGGGTTGATCCGGCCTTGGGTTCAATGCCTGTCTGTTTAATAGATGCATGACGACAAGGTCAAATGTTCCTCTCAACTTCGTGTTGAGCCGACCTTCGGGTTCGATGCCTGTTTGTTTAACAGATGCCTGAAGGAAAGGTCTAATGTTCTTATCAAACTTCGGGTTTAGCCGCCCTTCGGGTTCGATACCTGTTTGTTTAACGGATGCCTCACGGCGAGGTCAGATGTTCTTCTCAACTTTGTATTGAGCCGGTCTTCGGGTTCGATGCCTGTTTGTTTGACAGATACCTGACGGCAAGGTCAGATGTTCTTCTCAACCTCCGGCTGAGCCGGCCTTCGAGTTCGATACCTACATGTTTAATAGATGCCTGACGACGAGGTCAAAAGTTCCTCTCAACTTCGTTTTGAGCCATCCTTCGGGTTCGATGCCTGTTTGTTTAACAGATGCCTGAAGGAGAGGTCTAATGTTCTCATCAACTTCAGGTTTAGCCGCCCTTCGGGTTCGATGCCTGTTTGTTTAACGGATGCCTCACGGCGAGGTCAGATGTTCTTCTCAACTTTGTGTTGAGCCGGTCTTTGGGTTCGATGCTTGTTTGTGTTACTGATGCCTGACAGCGAGGTCAGATGTTCTTCACAACTTCGGGTTGAGTCGGACATCAAATTCGATGCCTGTTTATTTGACATATGCCTGAAACCGAGGTCAGATGTTCTTCTCAACTACAGGTTTATCCGCCGTTCGGGTTCAATGCCTGTCTATGTAACAGATGCATGACGACAAGGTCAAATGTTCCTCTCAACTTCGTGTTGAGTCGGCCTTCGGGTTCGATGCATGTTTGTTTAACAGATGCCTAAAGGAGAGGTCTATTGTTCTTATCAACTTCGAGTTTAGGCGCCCTTCGGGTTCGATGCCTGTTTGTTTAACGGATGCCTCACGGTGAGGTCAGATGTTCTTCTCAACTTTATGTTGAGCCGGTCTTCAGGTTCGATGCCTCTTTTGTTTGACAGATACCTGACGGCGAGGTCAGATGTTCTTCTCAACTTCGGGATGACCGGCCTTCGGGTTCGATGCCTGTGCCTTTAACATATGCCTGACCCCGAGGTTAGATGTTCTTCTCAACTACGGGTTGATCCGCCCTTCGGGTTCAATGCCTGTCTGTTTAACAGATGCATGACGGCAAGGTCAAATGTTCCTCTCAACTTCGTGTTGAGCCGACCTTCGGGTTCGATGCCTGTTTGTTTAACAGATTCCTGAAGGAGAGGTCTAATGTTCTTATCAAACTTCTGGTTTAGCCACCCTTCGGGTTCGATGCCTGTTTGTTTAACGGATGCCTCACGGCGATGTCAGATGTTCTTCTCAACTTTGTGTTGACCCGGTCTTCGGGTTCGATGCCTGTTTGTTTGACAGATACCTGACGGCAAGGTCGGATGTTCTTCTCAACCTCCGGCTGAGCCGGCCTTTGAGTTCGATGCCTACATGTTTAACAGATGCCTGACGACGAGGTCAATATTCCTCTCAACTTCGTGTTGAGCCGGCCTTCGGGTTTGATGCCTGTTTGTTTAACAGATGCATGAAGAAGAGGTCTAATGTTCTTATAAACTTTGGGTTTAGCCGCCCAACGGGTTTGATGCCTGTTTGTTTAACGGATGCCTCACGGCGAGGTCAGATGTTCTTCTCAACTTTGTGTTGAGCTTGTCTTCGGGTTCGATGCCTGTTTATTTGACAGATACTTGACGGCGAGGTCAGATGTTCTTCTCAACTTCCGGTTGAGTCGGCCTTCGAGTTCGATGCCTACATGTTTAACAGATGCCTGACGACGAGGTCAAATGTTCTTATCAACTTCGGGTTGATCCGACCTTTAGATTCGATGCCAGTTTTTTTAACAGATGCTTGACAGCGAGCTCAGATGTTCCTCTCAATTTCGTATTGAGCCGGACTTCGAGTTCGATGCCGGTTTGCTTAACTGATGTCTGACAGCAAGGTCAGATGTTCTTCACAACTTCGGGTTTAGTCGGACTTCAAATTTGATGCCTGTTTGTTTAACATATGCCTGACACCGAGGTCAGATGTTCTTCTCAACTACGGGTTGATCCGCCCTTGGGTTCAATGCTTGTTTGTTTAACAGATGCATGATGGTAAGCTCAAATGTTCCTCTCAACTTCGTGTTGAGCCGACCTTCGGGTTCGATGCCTTTTTGTTTAACAGATGCCTGAAGGAGAGGTCTAATGTTCTTATCAAACTTCGGGTTTAGCCGCCCTTTGGGTTCGATGCCTGTTTGTTTAACGGATGCCTCACGGCGAGGTCAGATGTTCTTCTCAACTTTGTGTTGAGCCGGTCTTCGGGTTCGATGCCTGTTTGTTTGACAGATACCTTACGGCAAGGTCAGATGTTCTTCTCAACCTCCGGCTGAGCCGGCCTTCGAGTTCGATGCCTACATGTTTAACAGATGCCTGACGACGAGGTCAAAAGTTCCTCTCAACTTCGTGTTGAGCCAGCCTTCGGGTTCGATGCCTGTTTGTTTAACAATTGCCTGAAGGAGAGGTCTAATTTTCTTATCAACTTCGGGTTTAGCCGCCCTTCGGGTTCGATGCCTGTTTGTTTAACGGATGCCTCACGGCGAGGTCAGATGTTCTTCTCAACTTTGTGTTGAGCCGGTCTTCGGGTCCGATGCCTGTTTGTTTGACAGATACTTGACGGCGAGGTCAGATGTTCTTCTCAACTTCGGGTTGAGCCGGACTTCGGGTTCGATGCCTGTTTGTTTAACATATGCCTGACACCGAGGTCAGATGTTCTTCTCAACTACAGGTTTATCCGCCGTTCGGGTTCAATGCCTGTCTATGTAACAGATGCATGACGACAAGGTCAAATGTTCCTCTCAACTTCGTGTTGAGCCGGCCTTCGGGTTCGATGCATGTTTGTTTAACAGATGCCTGAAGGAGAGGTCTATTGTTCTTATCAACTTCGAGTTTAGGCGCCCTTCGGGTTCGATGCGTGTTTGTTTAACGGATGCCTCACGGTGAGGTCAGATGTTCTTCTCAACTTTATGTTGAGCCGGTCTTCAGGTTCGATGCCTCTTTTGTTTGACAGATACCTGACGGCGAGGTCAGATGTTCTTCTCAACTTCGGGATGACCGGCCTTCGGGTTCGATGCCTGTGTCTTTCACATATGCCTGACCCCGAGGTTAGATGTTCTTCTCAACTACGGGTTGATCCGCCCTTCGGGTTCAATGCCTGTCTGTTTAACAGATGCATGACGGCAAGGTCAAATGTTCCTCTCAACTTCGTGTTGAGCCGACCTTCGGGTTCGATGCCTGTTTGTTTAACAGATGCCTGAAGGAGAGGTCTAATGTTCTTATCAAACTTTTGGTTTAGCCACCCTTCGGGTTCGATGCCTGTTTGTTTAACGGATGCCTCACGGCGATGTCAGATGTTCTTCTCAACTTTGTGTTGACCCGGTCTTCGGGTTCGATGCCTGTTTGTTTGACAGATACCTGACGGCAAGGTCAGATGTTCTTCTCAACCTCCGGCTAAGCCGACCTTCGAGTTCGATGCCTACATGTTTAACAGATGCCTGACGACGAGGTCAATATTCCTCTCAACTTCGTGTTGAGCCGGCCTTCGGGTTTGATGCCTATTTGTTTAACAGATGCATGAAGAAGAGGTCTAATGTTCTTATCAACTTTGGGTTTAGCCGCCCAACGGGTTTGATGCCTGTTTGTTTAACGGATGCCTCACGGCGAGCTCAGATGTTCCTCTCAATTTCGTATTGAGCCGGACTTCGAGTTCGATGCCGGTTTGCTTAACTGATGTCTGACAGCGAGGTCAGATGTTCTTCCCAACTTCGGGTTTAGTCGGACTTCAAATTTGATGCCTGTTTGTTTAACATATGCCTGACACCGAGGTCAGATGTTCTTCTCAACTACGGGTTGATCCGCCCTTGGGTTCAATGCTTGTTTGTTTAACAGATGCATGACGGTAAGCTCAAATGTTCCTCTCAACTTCGTGTTGAGTCGACCTTCGGGTTCGATGCCTTTTTGTTTAACAGATGCCTGAAGGAGAGGTCTAATGTTCTTATCAAACTTCGGGTTTAGCCGCCCTTTGGGTTCGATGCCTGTTTGTTTAACGGATGCCTCACGGCGAGGTCAGATGTTCTTCTCAACTTTGTGTTGATCCGGTCTTCGGGTTCGATCCCTGTTTGTTTGACAGATACCTTACGGCAAGGTCAGATGTTCTTCTTAACCTCCGGCTGAGCCGGCCTTCGAGTTCGATGCCTACATGTTTAACAGATGCCTGACGACGAGGTCAAAAGTTCCTCTCAACTTCGTGTTGAGCCAGCCTTCGGGTTCGATGCCTGTTTGTTTAACAAATGCCTGAAGGAGAGGTCTAATGTTCTTATCAACTTCGGGTTTAGCTGCCCTTCGGGTTCGATGCCTGTTTGTTTAACGGATGCCTCACGGTGAGGTCAGATGTTCTTCTCAACTTTGTGTTGAGCCGGTCTTCGGGTCCGATGCCTGTTTGTTTGACAGATACTTGACGGCAAGGTCAGATGTTCTTCTCAACTTCGGGTTGAGCCGGACTTCGGGTTCGATGCCTGTTTGTTTAACATATGCCTGACACCGAGGTCAGATGTTCTTCTTAACTACGGGTTGATCCGCTCTTCGGGTTTTATACTTGTCTGCTTAACAAATGCATGACGGCAAGGTCAAATGTTCCTCTCAACTTCGTGTTGAGCCGGCCTTCGGGTTCGATGCCTGTTTGTTTAACAGATGCCTGAAGGAGAGGTCTAATGTTCTTATACTCTTCGGGTTTAGCCGCCCTTCGGGTTCGATGCCTGTTTGTTTAACGGATGCCTCACGGCGAGGTCATATGTTCTTCTCAACTTTGTGTTGAGCCAGTCTGACAGATACCTGACGGCGAGGTCAGATGTTCTTCTCAACTTCCGGTAGAGCCAGCCTTCGAGTTTGATGCCTATATGTTTAACAGATGTCTGACGGTGAGGTCAAATGTTCTTCTCAACTTAGGGCTGAGCCGACCTTTAGTTCGATGCATCTTTTTTTAATAGATGCTTGACATCGAGCTCAGATGTTCCTCTCAACTTCGTATTGAGCAGGCCTTTGGGTTCGAGGCCTGTTTGTTTAACTGATGCCTGATAGCGAGGTCAGATGTTCTTCTCAACTTCGGGTTGAGTCGGACTTCAAATTCGATGCCTGTTTGTTTAACATAGGCCTGAAACCGAGGTCAGATGTTCTTCTCAAATACGGGTTGATCCGTCATTCGGGTTCAATGTCTGTCTGTTTAACAGATGCATGACGACAAGGTTAAATGTTCCTCTCAACTTCGTGTTGAGCCGACCTTCGGGTTTGATGCATGTTTGTTTAACAGATTCCTGAAGGAGAGGTCTAATGTTCTTATCAAACTTCGGGTTTAGCCGCCCTTCAGGTTCGATGCCTGTTTGTTTAACGGATGCGTCACGGCAAAGTCAGATGTTCTTCTCAACTTTGTGTTGAGCCGGTCTTCGGGTTCAATGCCTGTTTGTTTGACAGATACCTGACAGCGAGGTCAGATATTTTTCTCAACTACGGGTTGATCCGCCCTTGGATTCAATGCCTGTCTGTTTAACCGATGCATGACGGCAAGGTCAAATGTTCCTCTCAACTTCGTGTTTAGCCGGCCTTCGGGTTCGATGCCTGTTTGTTTAACAGATGCCTGAAGGAGAGGTCTAATGTTCTTATCAACTTCGGGTTTAGCCGCCCAACGGGTTTGATGCTTGTTTGTTTAACGGATGCCTCATGGCGAGGTCAGATGTTCTTCTCAACTTTGTATTGATCCGGTCTTTGGTTTCGATGCCTGTTTGTTTGACAGATACCTGACGGCGAGGTCAGATGTTCTTCTGAACTTCCCGTTGAGTCGGCCTTCGAGTTCGATGCCTACATGTTTAACAGATGCCTGACGACGAGGTCAAATATTCTTCTCAACTTCGGGTTGAGCCGTCCTTCGGGTTCAATGCTTGTCTGTTTAACAGATGCATGACAGGTAGGTCAAATGTTCCTCTCAACTTCGTGTTGAGTCGACCTTCGGGTTCGATGCCTTTTTGTTTAACAGATGCCTGAAGGAGAGGTCTAATGTTCTTATCAAACTTCGGGTTTAGCCGCCCTTTGGGTTCGATGCCTGTTTGTTTAACGGATGCCTCACGGCGAGGTCAGATGTTCTTCTCAACTTTGTGTTGATCCGGTCTTCGGGTTCGATGCCTGTTTGTTTGACAGATACCTTACGGCAAGGTCAGATGTTCTTCTTAACCTCCGGCTGAGCCGGCCTTCGAGTTCGATGCCTACATGTTTAACAGATGCCTGATGACGAGGTCAAAAGTTCCTCTCAACTTCGTGTTGAGCCAGCCTTCGGGTTCGATGCCTGTTTGTTTAACAAATGCCTGAAGGAGAGGTCTAATGTTCTTATCAACTTCGGGTTTAGCTGCCCTTCGGGTTCGATGCCTGTTTGTTTAACGGATGCCTCACGGTGAGGTCAGATGTTCTTCTCAACTTTGTGTTGAGCCGGTCTTCGGGTCCGATGCCTGTTTGTTTGACAGATACTTGACGGCGAGGTCAGATGTTCTTCTCAACTTCGGGTTGAGCCGGACTTCGGGTTCGATGCCTGTTTGTTTAACATATGCCTGACACCGAGGTCAGATGTTCTTCTTAACTACGGGTTGATCCGCTCTTCGGGTTCAATACTTGTCTGCTTAACAAATGCATGACGGCAAGGTCAAATGTTCCTCTCAACTTCGTGTTGCGCCGGCCTTCGGGTTCGATGCCTGTTTGTTTAACAGATGCCTGAAGGAGAGGTCTAATGTTCTTATACTCTTCGGGTTTAGCCGCCCTTCGGGTTCGATGCCTGTTTGTTTAACGGATGCCTCACGGCGAGGTCATATGTTCTTCTCAACTTTGTGTTGAGCCAGTCTTCGGTTTCAATGCCTATTTGTTTGACAGATACCTGACGGCGAGGTCAGATGTTCTTCTCAACTTCCGGTAGAGCCAGCCTTCGAGTTTGATGCCTATATGTTTAACAGATGTCTGACGGTGAGGTCAAATGTTCTTCTCAACTTAGGGCTGAGCCGACCTTTAGTTCGATGCATCTTTTTTTAATAGATGCTTGACATCGAGCTCAGATGTTCCTCTCAACTTCGTATTGAGCAGGCCTTTGGGTTCGAGGCCTGTTTGTTTAACTGATGCCTGATAGCGAGGTCAGATGTTCTTCTCAACTTCGGGTTGAGTCGGACTTCAAATTCGATGCCTGTTTGTTTAACATATGCCTGAAACCGAGGTCAGATGTTCTTCTCAAATACGGGTTGATCCGTCATTCGGGTTCAATGTCTGTCTGTTTAACAGATGCATGACGACAAGGTTAAATGTTCCTCTCAACTTCGTGTTGAGCCGACCTTCGGGTTTGATGCATGTTTGTTTAACAGATTCCTGAAGGAGAGGTCTAATGTTCTTATCAAACTTCGGGTTTAGCCGCCCTTCAGGTTCGATGCCTGTTTGTTTAACGGATGCGTCACGGCAAAGTCAGATGTTCTTCTCAACTTTGTGTTGAGCCGGTCTTCGGGTTCGATGCCTGTTTGTTTGACAGATACCTGACAGCGAGGTCAGATATTTTTCTCAACTACGGGTTGATCCGCCCTTGGGTTCAATGCCTGTCTGTTTAACCGATGCATGACGGCAAGGTCAAATGTTCCTCTCAACTTCGTGTTTAGCCGGCCTTCGGGTTCGATGCCTGTTTGTTTAACAGATGCCTGAAGGAGAGGTCTAATGTTCTTATCAACTTCGGGTTTAGCCGCCCAACGGGTTTGATGCTTGTTTGTTTAACGGATGCCTCATGGCGAGGTCAGATGTTCTTCTCAACTTTGTATTGATCCGGTCTTTGGTTTCGATGCCTGTTTGTTTGACAAATACCTGACGGCGAGGTCAGATGTTCTTCTGAACTTCCCGTTGAGTCGGCCTTCGAGTTCGATGCCTACATGTTTAACAGATGCCTGACGACGAGGTCAAATATTCTTCTCAACTTCGGGTTGAGCCGACCTTTAGATTCGATGCCTATTTTTTTAACAGATGCTTAACAGCGAGCTCAGATGTTCCTCTCAACTTAGTATTGAGCCGGGTTTTGGGTTGAATGCCTGTTTGTTTAACTGATGCCTGACAGCGAGGTCTGATGTTCTTCTCAACTTTGGGTTGAGTCATACTTCAAATCCGATGCCTGTTTGTTTAACATATGCCTGACACCGAGGTCAGATGTTCTTCTCAACTACGAGTTGTTCCGCCCTTCGGGTTCAATGCCTGTCTGTTTAACAGATGCATAACGGCAAGGTCAAATGTTCCTCTCAACTTCGTGTTGAGCCGGCCTTCGGGTTCGATGCCTGTTTGTTTAACAGATGCCTGAAGGAGAGGTCTAATGTTCTTATCAAACTTCGGGTTTAGCCGCCCTTCGGGTTCGATGCCTGTTTTATTAACGGATGCCTCACGGCGAGGTCAGATGTTCTTTTCAACTTTGTATTGAGCCGGTCTTCGGGTTTGATGCCTGTTTGTTTGACAGATACCTGACGGCAAGGTCAGATGTTCTTCTCAACCTCCGGCTGAGCCGGCCTTCGAGTTCGATGCCTACATGTTTAACAGATGCCTGATGACGAGGTCAAAAGTTCCTCTCAACTTCGTGTTGAGCCATCCTTCGGGTTCGATGACTGTTTGTTTAAAAGATGCCTGAAGGAGAGGTCTAATGTTCTTATCAAACTTCGGGTTTAGCCACCCTTCGGGTTCGATGCCTGTTTGTTTGACAGATACCAGACGGCGAGGTCAAATGTTCTTCTCAACTTCCGGTTGAGCCGTCCTTCGAGTTCGATGCCTGCATGTTTAACAGATGCTTGATGGCGAGGTCAAATGTTCTTCTCAACTTCGGGTTGAGCCGACCTTTAGATTTAATGCCTGTTTTTTTAACAGATGCTTGACAGCGAGCTCAGATATTCCTCGTAACTTCGTATTAAGCCGGCCTTAGGGTTCGTTTCCTGTTTGTTTAACTGATGCCTGACAGCGAGGTCAGATGTTCTTCTCAACTTCGGGTTGAGTCGGACTTCAAAATCGATGCATGTTTTTTAACAGATGCCTGACGGCAAGGTCAGACGTTCTTCTCAAATTCAGATTGAGCCGGCCTTCAAATTCGATGTGTGTTTGTTTAACAGATGCCTGACAGAGAGGTCAGATGTTCTTCTCAACTTCGGGTTGAGCCGCCGTTCGGGTTCGATGTCTGTTTGTTTAACAAATGCTTGATGGTGAGGTCAGATGTTCCTCACAACTTCAAGTTGAGCCGACCTTTGGGTTTGATGCCTGTTTGTTTAACAGATGCTTGACAGCGAGGTCATATGTTCTTGTCAACTAAGGGTTGAGATGGCCTTCGGGTTCAATGCCTGTTTGTTTAACAGATGCCTGACGGCGAGGTCAGATGATCTTTTGAACTTCGGGTTGAGCCGGCCTTCGGGTTCGATGCCTATTTGTTTAACATATGCGTGACACCGAGGTCAGATGTTCTTCTCAACTACGGGTTGATCCTCCCTTCAGGTTCAATGCCTGTCTATTTAACAGATGCATGACAGCAAGGTCAAATGTTCCTCTCAACTTCATGTTGAGCCGGCCTTCGGGTTCGATGCCTGTTTGTTTAACAGATGCCTGAAGGAAAGGTCTAATGTTCTTATCAACTTCGGGTTTAGCCGCCATTCGGGTTCGATGCCTGGTTGTTTCACAGATGCCTCACGCCGAGGTCAAATGTTCTTCTCAACTTTGTGTTGAGCCGGTCTTCGGGTTCGATGCCTGTTTGTTTGACAGATACCTGACGGCGAGGTCAGATGTTCTTCTCAACTTCGGGTTGAGCCGACCTTCAGGTTCGATGCCTGTTTGTTTAACATATTCCTGACACCGAGGTCAGATGTTCTTTTCAACTACGGGTTGATCCGCCCTTCGGGTTCAATGTCTGTCTATTTAACAGATGCATGACGGCAAGGTCAAATGTTCCTCTCAACTTTGTGTTGAGCCGGCCTTTAGGTTCAATGCCTGTTTGTTTAACAGATTCCTGAAGGAGAGGTCTAATGTTCTTATCAACTTCAGGTTTAGCCTCCTTTCGGGTTCGATGCCTGTTTGTTTAACGGATGCCTTACGGCGAGGTCAGATGTTCTTCTCAACTTTGTGTTGCGCCAACCTTCAAATTCGATGCGTGTTTGTTTGACAGATCCCTGACGGCGAGGTCAGATGTTCTTCTCAACTTCAGGTTGAGCCGCCCATCGGGTTCGATGTCTGTTTGTTTAACAAATGCTTGACGGCGAGGTCAGATGTTCCTCTCGACTTCGTGTTGAGCCAACCTTCGGTTTGATGCCTGTTTGTTTAACAGATGCCTGATGGCGAGGTCATATGTTCCTCTCAACTTCAAGTTGAGCCGGCCTTTGGGTTTGATGCCTCTTTGTTTAACAGATGCTTGACGGCAAGGTCAGATGTTCTTGTCAACTAAGGGTTGAGACGGCCTTCGGGTTCGATGCCTGTTTGTTTAACAGATGCCTGAAGGAGAGGTCTAATGCTCTTATCAACTTCAGGTTTAGCCGCCCTTCGGGTTCGATGCATGTTTGTTTAACGGATGCCTCACGGCGAGGTCAGATGTTCTTCTCAACTTTATGTTGAGCCGGTCTTCGGGTTCGATGCCTGTTTGTTTGACAGATACCTGACGGCGAGGTCAGATGTTCTTCTCAACTTCGGGTTGAGCCGACCTTCAGGTTCGATGCCTGTTTGTTTAACATATTCCTGACACCGAGGTCAGATGTTCTTTTCAACTACGGGTTGATCCGCCCTTCGGGTTCAATGTCTGTCTATTTAACAGATGCATGACGGCAAGGTCAAATGTTCCTCTCAACTTTGTGTTGAGCCGGCCTTTAGGTTCAATGCCTGTTTGTTTAACAGATTCCTGAAGGAGAGGTCTAATGTTCTTATCAACTTCAGGTTTAGCCTCCTTTCGGGTTCGATGCCTGTTTGTTTAACGGATGCCTTACGGCGAGGTCAGATGTTCTTCTCAACTTTGTGTTGCGCCAACCTTCAAATTCGATGCGTGTTTGTTTGACAGATCCCTGACGGCGAGGTCAGATGTTCTTCTCAACTTCAGGTTGAGCCGCCCATCGGGTTCGATGTCTGTTTGTTTAACAAATGCTTGACGGCGAGGTCAGATGTTCCTCTCGACTTCGTGTTGAGCCAACCTTCGGTTTGATGCCTGTTTGTTTAACAGATGCCTGATGGCGAGGTCATATGTTCCTCTCAACTTCAAGTTGAGCCGGCCTTTGGGTTTGATGCCTCTTTGTTTAACAGATGCTTGACGGCAAGGTCAGATGTTCTTGTCAACTAAGGGTTGAGACGGCCTTCGGGTTCGATGCCTGTTTGTTTAACAGATGCCTGAAGGAGAGGTCTAATGCTCTTATCAACTTCGGGTTTAGCCGCCCTTCGGGTTCGATGCATGTTTGTTTAACGGATGCCTCACGGCGAGGTCAGATGTTCTTCTCAACTTTATGTTGAGCCGGTCTTCGGGTTCGATGCCTGTTTGTTTGACAGATACCTGACGGCGAGGTCAGATGTTCTTCTCAACTTCGGGTTGAGCCGACCTTCAGGTTCGATGCCTGTTTGTTTAACATATTCCTGACACCGAGGTCAGATGTTCTTTTCAACTACGGGTTGATCTGCCCTACGGGTTCAATGCCTGTCTGTTTCACAGATGCATGACGGCAAGGTCAAATGTTCCTCTCAACTTTGTGTTGAGCCGGCCTTTAGGTTCAATGCCTGTTTGTTTAACAGATTCCTGAAGGAGAGGTCTAATGTTCTTATCAACTTCAGGTTTAGCCGCCTTTCGGGTTCGATGCCTGTTTGTTTAACGGATGCCTTACGGCGAGGTCAGATGTTCTTCTCAACTTTGTGTTGCGCCAACCTTCAAATTCGATGCGTGTTTGTTTGACAGATCCCTGACGGCGAGGTCAGATGTTCTTCTCAACTTCAGGTTGAGCCGCCCATCGGGTTCGATGTCTGTTTGTTTAACAAATGCTTGACGGCGAGGTCAGATGTTCCTCTAAACTTCGTGTTGAGCCAACCTTCGGTTTGATGCCTGTTTGTTTAACAGATGCCTGATGGCGAGGTCAGATGTTCCTCTCAACTTCAAGTTGAGCCGGCCTTTGGGTTCGATGCCTCTTTGTTTAACAGATGCTTGACGGTAAGGTCAGATGTTCTTGTCAACTAAGGGTTGAGACGACCTTCGGGTTCGATTCCTGTTTGTTTAACAGATGCCTGACGGAGAGGTCTAATGTTCTTATAAAACTTCGGGTTTCGCCGCCCTTCGGGTTTGATGCCTGTTTGTTTAACAAATGCTTGACACTGAGGTCAGATGTTTTTCTCAACTACGGGTTGAGCCGCCCTTCGGGTTCAATGCCTGTCTGTTTAACAGATGCATGACGGCAAGGTCAAATGTTCCTCTCATCTTCGTGTTCAGCCGACCTTCGGGTTCAATGCCTACAAGATTAACAGATGCTTGACAGCAAGGTCTAATGTTCGTATCAACTTTGGGTTTAGCCACCCTTCGGGTTCGATGCCTGTTTGTTTAACAGATGCCTTACGGCTAGGTCTAATGTTCTTATCTACTTCAGGTTTAGCCGCCCTTCGGGTTCGATGCCTGTTTGTTTAACGGATGCCTCACGGTGAGGTCAGATGTTCTTCTCAACTTTGTGTTGAGCTGGTCTTCGGGTTCGATGCCTGTTTGTTTGAAAGATACCTGACGGCGAGGTCAGATGTTCTTCTCAACTTCAGGTTGAGCCGACCTTCAGATTCGATGCCTATTTTTTAATGGATGCCTGACAGCGAGGTCAGATGTTCCTCTCTACTTCGTATTAAGCCAGCCTTCGGGTTCGATGCCTGTTTGTTTAACTGATGCCTGACAACGAGGTCAGATGTTCTTCTCAACTTTGGGCTGAGCCGACCTTCAAATTCGATGCGTGTTTGTTTAAAAGATGCCTGATGGCGACGTCAGATGTTCTTCTCAACTAAGGGTTGAGACGGCCTTCGGGTTCGATGCCTGTTTGTTTAACAGATGCCAGACGGCGAGATCTAATGTTCTTATCAAACTTCGGGTTGAGCCGTCCTTCGGGTTCAATGCCTGTCTATTTAACTGATGCCTGACATGGAGGTCAGATGTTCCTCTCAACATCGTATTGAGCCGACCTTCGGGTTCGATGCCTGTTTGTTTAAAAGATGTCTAACAGCGAGGTCAGATGTTCCTCTCAACAACGGGTTGAGCCGACCTTCAAATTCGATGCGTGTTTGTTTAACAGATGCCTGACGGCGAGGTCAGATGTTCTTCTGAACTTTGGGTTGAGCCGCCCTTCGGGTTTGATACCTGTTTCTTTAACAAATACTTGACGGCGGGTCAGATGTTCCTCCTAACTTCGTGTCAAGCCAGCCTTCGGGTTTGATGCATGTTTGTTTAAGAGATGCCTGATGGCGAGGTCAGATGTTCCTCTCAACTTCAAGTTAAGCCGGCCTTTGGGTTCGATGCCTGTTTTTTTAACAGATGCTTGACAGCAAGGTGAGATGTTCTTGTCAACTAAGGGTTGAGACGGCCTTCGGGTTGGATGCCTGTTTGTTTAACAGATGCTTGACGGCATGGTCAGATGTTCTTCTCAACTTCGGGTTGAGCCGACCTTCGGGTTCGTGCGTGTCTGTTTAACAAATGCCTGACACCGAGTTCAGATGTTCTTCTCAACTACGGGTTGAGCCGCCCTTCGGGTTTAATACATATCTGTTCAATAGATGCATGACAGCAAGGTCAAATGTTCCTCTCAACTTCGTGTTGAGCCGGCCTTCGGTTCGATGCATGTTTGTTTAACAGATGCTTGACGGCGAGGTCTAATGTTATTATCAACTTCGGGTTTAGCCGCCCTTGGGGTTCGATGCCTATTTGTTTAACAGATGCCTCACGGCGAGGTCAGACGTTCTTCTAAACTTCGTGTTGATCCGGTCTTCGGGTTGAATGCCTGTTTGTTTAACAGAACCTGACGACGAGGTCAGATTTTCTTCTCAACTTCGAGTTGAGCCGACATTCAGATTCGATGCCTGTTTTTTTAACAGATGCCTGACGAAGAGGTCAGATATTCTTCTAAACTTTGGGTTGAGCCGACCTTCAGATTCGATTCCTGTTTTTTTAACAGATGCTTGACAGCGAGGTCAGATGTTACAATCCACTTCGTATTGAGCTGGCCTTCGGGTTCGATGCCTGTTTTTTTAACTGATGCCTGACAGCGAGGTCAGATGTTCTTCTCAACTTCGGGTTGAGCCGACCTTCGGGTTCGATGCCTGTTTGTTTAACAGATGCCTGACGGCGAGGTCTAATGTTCTTATCAAACTTCGGGTTGAGCCGCCCTTCGGGTTCGATGCCTGTTTGTTTGACAGATACCTGACGGCGAGGTCAGATGTTCTTCTAAACCTCCGGTTAAGCCGGCGTTCGAGTTCGACGCTTACATGTTTAACAGATGCCTGACGACGAGGTCAAATGTTCCACTCAACTTCGTGTTGAGCCGGCCTTTGGGTTCGATGCCTGTTTGTTTAACAGATGCCTGAAGGAGAGGTCTAATGTTCTTATCAACTTCGGGTTTAGTCGACCTTCGGGTTTGATGCCTGTTTGTTTAACGGATGCCTCGCGGTGAGGTTAGATGTTATTCTCAACTTTTTGTTGAGCCGGTCTTCGGGTCCGAAGCTTGTTTGTTTGATAGATACCTGACGGCGAGGTCAGATGTTCTTCTCAACTTCGGGTTGAGCCGGCATTCGGGTTCGATGTCTATTTGTTTAACATACGCTTGACACTGAGGTCAGATGTTCTTCTCAACTACGGGTTGATCCGCCCTTCAGGTTCAATGCTTGTTTGTTTAACAGATGCATGACGGCAAGGACAAATGTTCCTCTCAACTTCGTGTTGAGACGGCCTTCGGGTTCGATGCCTGTTTCTTTAACAGATGCCTGAAGGAGAGGTCTAATGTTCTTATAAACTTTGGGTTTAGCCGCCCTTCGCGTTTGATGCCTGTTTGTTTAACGGATGCCTTACGGCAAGGTCAGATGTTCTTCTCAACTTTGGGTTGAGCCAGTCTTCGGTTTCGATGCCTGTTTGTTTGACAGATACCTGACGGCGAGGTCAGATGTTCTTCTCAATTTCCGGTTGAGTCGGCCTTCGAGTTCGATGCCTATATTTTAACAGATGCCTGACAGAGAGGTCAAATGTTCTTCTCAACATCGGGTTGAGCCGACCTTTAGATTCGATGCATCTTTTTTTAACAGATGCTTGACAGCAAAGTCAGATGTTCCTCTCAACTTCGTATTTAGCCAGCCTTTGGGTTCGATGCCTGTTTGTTTAAATGATGCCTTACAGCGAGTTCATATGTTCTTCTCAACTTCGGGTTGGGTCGGCTTTCAAATTTGATGTGTGTTTATTTAACAGATGCCTGACGGCGAGGTCAGATGTTATTCTCAACTTCGGGTTGAGCCGCCTTTCACGTTCGATGCTTGTTATGTTTAACAAATGCTTGACAGTGAGGTCAGATGTTCCTCTCAACTTCGTGTTGAGCCGGCCTTCAGGTTTGATTCCTGTTTGTTTAACATTTTCCTGATGGCGAGGTCAAATGTTCCACACAACTTCAAGTTGAGCCGACCTTTGGGTTCGATGCATGTTTGTTTAACAGATGCTTGACGGCAAGGTCAAATGTTCTTGTCAACTAAGGGTTGAGACGGCCTTCGGGTTCGATGCCTGTTAGTTTAACAGATGCCTGACGGCGAGGTCAGATGTTCTTCTCAACTTCGGGTTGAGCTGGCCTTCGGGTTTGATGCTTGTTTGTTTAACATATGCCTGACACCGAGGTCAGATGTTCTTCTCAACTACGGGTTGAGCCGCCCTTCGGGTTCAATGCCTGTCTGTTTAACAGATGCATGACGGCAAGGTCAAATGTTCCTCTTAACATTGTGTTGAGCCGGCCTTCGGGTTCAATGCCTGTTTATTTAACAGATGCCTGATGGCGAGGTCTAATGTTCTTATCAACTTCAGGTTTAGCAGCCCTTCCGATTCGATGCCTGTTTGTTTAACAGATGCCTGACGGTGAGGTCAGATGTTATTCTCAACTTCGGGTTGAGCCACCCTTCGGGTTCGATGCCTGTTTGTTTAACAAATTCTTGACGGCGAGGTCTGATGTTCCTCTCAACTTCGAGTTGAGTCGGCCTTATGGTTTGATTCCTGTTTGTGTAACAGATGCCTGACAGCGAGGTCAGATGTTCCTCTCAACTTCAAGTTGAGCCGGCTTTTGGGTTCGATGCCTGATTGTTAAACAGATGCTTGACGGCGAGGTCAGATGTTCTTGTCAACTAAGGGTTGAGATCGCATTCGGGTTCGATGCCTGTTTGTTTAACATATGCCTGACGGCGAGGTCAGATGTTCTTCTCAACTTCGGGTTGAGCCGGCCTTCGGGTTCGATGCCTGTTTTAATAACATATGCCTGACACCAAGGTCAGATGTTCTTATCAACTACAGCTTGAGCCGCCCTTTGGGTTCAATGCCTGTCTGTTTAACAAATGCATAACGGCAAGGTCAAATGTTCCTCTCAACTTCGTGTTGAGCCAGCCTTCGGTTTCGATGCTTGTTTGTTTAACAGATGCCTGAAGGAGAGGTCTAATGTTCTTATCAACTTCGGGTTTAGCCGTCGTTCGGGTTGGATGCCTGTTTATTTAACAGATGCCTCACGGTGAGGTCAGATGTTCTTCTCATCTTCGGGTTAGGCCGACCTTCGGGTTCGATACCTGTTTGAATAACATATGCCTAACACCAAGGTCAAATGTTCTTCTCAACTACGGGTTGAGCCGCCCTTCGGGTTCAATGTCTGTCTGTTTAACAGATGCATGACGGTAAGGTCAAATGTTCCTCTCAACTTCATGTTGAGCCGGCCTTCGGGTTCGATGCCTGTTTGTTTAACAGATGCCTAAAGGAGAGGTTTAATGTTCTTATCAACTTCGAGTTTAGCCGCCCTTCGGGTTTGATGCCTGTTTATTTAAAAGATGCCTCACGGCGAGGTCAGATGTTCTTCTCAACTTCGTGTTGAGCTAGTCTTCGGGTTCGATGCCTACATGTTTAACAGATGCCTGACGGCAAGGTCAGATGTTCTTCTCAACTTCGGGTTAAGCCGACCTTCAGATTCGATGCCTGATTTTTTAACAGATGCTTGACAGCAAGGTCAGATGTTCCTCTCAACTTCGTATTGAGCCGGCCTTCGGGTTCGTTGCATGTTTGTTTAACTGATGTCTTACAGCGATGTCAGATGTTCTTCTCAAATTTGGGTTGAGTCGACCTTCAAATTCGATGCGTGTTTGTTTAACAGATGCCTGACGGCAAGGTCAAATGTTCTTCTCAACTTCGGGTTGAGCCGCCCTTCGGGTTCGATGCTTGTTTGTTTAAAAAATGCTTGACAGCGAGGTCAGATGTTCCTCTCAACTTCGTGTTAAGCCGGCCTTCGGGTTCAATGCCTGTCTATTTAACTGATGCCTGACACCGAGGTCAGATGTTCCTCTCAACTTCATATTGAGCCGGCCTTCGGGTTCGATGCCTGTTTGTTTAAATGATGCCTAACATCGAGGTCATATGTTCTTCTCAACTTCGGGTTGAGCCGACCTTCAAATTCGATGCGTGTTTGTTTAACAGATTCCTGACGGCGAGGTCAGATGTTCTTTTGAACTTTGGGTTGAGCCGCCCTTCGGGTTCGATGCCTGTTTCTTTAACAAATACTTGACGGCGAGGTCATATGTTCCTCCCAACTTCGTGTAAAGCCGGCCTTCGGGTTTGATGCGAGTTTGTTTAATAGATGCCTGATGGCGAGGTCAGATGTTCCTCTCAACTTCAAGTTGAGCCGGCCTTTGGGTTTGATGGCTGTTTGTTTAACAAATGCATGACGGCAAGGTGATATGTTCTTGTCAACTAAGGGTTGAGACGGCCTTCGGGTTCATAGCCTGTTTGTTTAATAGATGCCTGACGGCGTGGTCAGATGTTCTTCTCAACTTCGGGTTGAGTCGGCCTTCGGGTTCGTGCGTGTCTGTTTAAAAAATGCCTAACACCGAGGTCAGATGTTCTTCTCACTACGGGTTGAACCGCCCTTCAGGTTCAATGCCTGTCTGTTTAACAGCTGCATGACGACAAGGTCAAATGTTCCTCTCAACTTCGTGTTGAGCCGGCTTCGGGTTCGATGCATGTTTTTTTAACAGATGCTTGACGGCGAGGTCTAATGTTATTATCAACTTCGGGTTTAGCCGTCGTTCGGGTTTGATGCCTGTTAGTTTAACAGATGCCTCACGGCGAGGTTAGATGTTCTTCTAAACTTTGTGTTGAGCCTGTCTTCGGCTTCGATGCCTGTTTTTTTAACAGATGCCTGACGGAGAGGTCAGATATTCTTCTCAACTTTGGGTTGATCCGACCTTTAGATTCGATTCCTATTTTTTTAACAGATGCTTGACAGCGAGGTCAGATGTTACTATCCACTTCGTATTTAGTCGGCCTTTGGGTTCGATGCCTGTTTGTTTAACTCATGCCTGACAGCGAGGTCAGATGTTCTTCTCAACTTCGGGTTGAACCGACCTTTAAATTCGATGTGTGTTTTTTAACAAATGCCTGACGGCGAGGTCAGATGTTATTCTCGAATTCTGGTTGAGCCGCCCTTCGGGTTCGATTCCTGTTTGCTTAACAAATTCTTGACGGCGAGGTCTGATGTTCCTCTCAACTTCGTGTTGAGCCGGCCTTCGGGTTTGATGCCTGTTTGTTTAACAGATGCCTGATGGCGAGGTCAAATGTTCCTCTCAACTTTAAGTTGAGCCGGCTTTTGGGTTCGATGCCTGTTTGTTTAACAGATTCTTGACGGCGAGGTCAGATGTTCTTGTCAACTAAGGGTTGAGACGGCCTTCGGGTTTAATGCATGTTTGTTTAACATATGCCTGACGGCAAGGTTAGATGTTCTTCTCAACTTCGGGTTGAGTCGTCCTTCGGGTTCGATGCCTGTTTTAATAACATATGCCTCACACCGAGGTCAGATTTTCTTCTCAACTAAGGCTTGAGCCGCGCTTTGGGTTCAATTGCCCGTCTGTTTAACAGATGCATGACGACAAGGTCAAATGTTCCTCTCAACTTCGTGTTGAGCCGGCCTTCGGGTTCGATGCCTGTTTGTTTAACAGATGCCTGAAGGAGAGGTCTAATGTTCTTATCAACTTCGGTTTTAGCCGCCCTTCGGGTTCGATGCCTGTTTGTTTAACAGATGCCTCACGGCAAGGTCAGATGTTCTTCTCAACTTCGTGGTCAGCCGGTCTTCGGGTTCGATGCCTGTTTGTTTATCAGATACCTGACGGCGAGGTCAGATGTTCTTCTCAACTTGCGGTTGAGCCGGCCTTCGGGTTCGAAGCCTACTTGTTTAACATATGCCTGACGACGAGGTCAGATGTTCTTCTCAACTTCAGGTTGAGCCAACCTTCCGATTCGATGCCTATTTTTTTAAGAGATGCTTGACAGCTAGGTCAGATGTTCCTCTCAACTTCGTATTGAGCCGGACTTCGGGTTCGATGCCAGTTTGTTTAAATGATGCCTTACAGCGAGTTCAGATGTTCTTCTCAACTTCGGGTTGAGTCGGCCTTCAAATTTGATGCGTGTTTGTTTAACAGATGCCTGACGGTGAGGTCAGATGTTCTTCTCAACTTCGGGTTGAGCCGCCCTTTCAGGTTTGATGCTTGTTTTGTTTAATAAATGCTTGACAGCGAGGTCAGATGTTCCTCTCAACTTCGTGTTGAGCCGGCCTTCAGGGTTCATTCCTGTTTGTTTAACATTTTCCTGATGGTGAGGTTAGATATTCCTCTCAACTTCAAGTTGAGCCGACCTTTAGGTTCGATGCCTGTTTGTTAAACATATGCTTGACGGCAAGGTCAGATGTTCTTGTCAACTAAGGTTTGAGACGGCCTTCGGGTTCGATGCCTGTTAGTTTAACAGATGCCTGACGGCGAGGTCAGATGTTCTTCTCAACTTCGGGTTGAGCCGGCCTTCGGGTTCGATGCCTGTTTGTTTAACATATGCCTGACACCGAGGTCAGATGTTCTTCTCAACTACGGGTTGAGCCGCCCTTCGGGTTCAATGCCTATCTGTTTAACAGATGCATGACGGCAAGGTCAAATGTTCCTCTTAATATCGTGTTAAGCAAGCCTTCAGGTTCGATGCCTGTTTATTTAACAGATGCCTGATGGCGAGGTCTAATGTTCTTATCAACTTCGGCTTTAGCAGCCCTTCGGGTTCGATGCCTGTTTGTTTAACAGATGTCTCACGGCAAGGTCAGATGTTCTTCTCAACTTCGTGTTCAGCCGGTCTTCGGGTTCGATGCCTGTTTGTTTATCAGATACCTGACGGCGTGGTAAGATATTCTTCTTAACTTTCGGTTGAGCCGGCCTTCGGGTTCGATGCCTACTTGTTTAACATATGCCTGACGACGAGGTCAGATGTTCTTCTCAATTTCAGGTTGAGCCGACCTTCAGATTCGATGCATGTTTGTTTAACAGATGCCTTATGGCGAGGTCAGTTGTTATTCTCAACTTCGGGTTGAGCCACCCTTCGGATTCGATGCCTGTTTGTTTAACAAATTCTTGGTGGCGAGGTCTGATGTTCCTCTCAACTTCGTGTTGAGCCGGCCTTCGGGTTTGATTCCTGTTTGTTTAACAGATGCCTGACAGCGAGGTCAGATGTTCCTCTCAACTTCAAATTGAGCCGACTTTTGGGTTCGATGCCTGTTTGTTTAACAGATGCTTGATGGCGAGGTCAGATGTTCTTGTCAACTAAGGGTTGAGACTGCATTCGGGTTCGATGCCTGTTTGTTTAACATATGCCTGACGGCGAGGTCAGATGTTCTTCCCAACTTCGGGTTGAGCCGGCCTTCGGGTTCGATGCCTGTTTTAATAACATATGCCTGACACCGAGTTCAAATGTTCTTATCAACTACAGCTTGAGCCGCCCTTTGGGTTCAATGCCTGTCTGTTTAACAAATGCATGACGGCAAGGTCAAATGTTCCTCTCAACTTCGTGTTGAGCCGACCTTCGGTTTTGATTCTTGTTTGTTTAAGAGATGCCTGAAGGAGAGGTCTAATGTTCTTATCAACTTTGGGTTTAGCCGCCGTTCAGGTTCGATGCCTATTTGTTTAACAGATTCCTCACGACGAGGTCATATGTTCTTCTCATCTTCGGGTTAGGTCGGCCTTCGGGTTCGATGCCTGTTTGAATAACATATGCCTGACACCGAGGTCAGATGTTCTTCTCAACTACGGGTTGAGCCGCCCATCGGGTTCAATGCCTATCTGTTTAACAGATGCATGACGGTAAGGTAAAATGTTCCTCTCAACTTCGTGTTGAGTCGGCCTTCAGGTTCGATGCCTGTTTTTTTAACAGATGCCTGAAGGAGAGGTTTAATGTTCATATCAACTTCAGGTTTAGCCGCCCTTCGGGTTCGACGCCTGTTTATTTAAAAGATGCCTCACGGCGAGGTAATATGTTCTTCTCACTTCGTGTTGAGCCGGTCTTCAGGTTCGATGCCAGTTTATTTAACAGATACCTAACAGCGAGGTTAGATGTTCTTCTCAACTTCCGGTTGAGTCGGCCTTCGGGTTCGATGCCTACATGTTTAATAGATGCCTGACGGCAAGGTCAGATTTCTTCTCAACTTTGGGTTAAGCCGACCTTCAGATTCGATGCCAGATTTTTTAACAGATGCTTGATAGCAATGTCAGATGTTCCTCTCAACTTCGTATTGAGCCGGCCTCCGGGTTCGATGCCTGTTTGTTTAACTGATGTCTTACAGCGAGGTCAGATGTTCTTCTCAAATTCGGGTTGAGTCGACCTTCAAATTCGATGCGTGTTTGTTTAACAGATGTCTGACAGTGAGGTCAGATGTTCTTCTCAACTTCGGGTTGAGCCGCCCTTCGGGTTCGATGCTTGTTTGTTTAACAAATCCTTGACGGCGAGGTCAGATGTTCCTCTCAACTTCGTGTTGAGCCGGCCTTCGGGTTTGATGCCTGTTTGTTTAACAGATGCCTTATGGCGAGGTCAAATGTTCCTCTCAAGTTCAAGTTGAGCCGACCTTTGGGTTAGATGCCTGTCTGTTTAAGAGATGCTTGACGGCAAGGTCAGATGTTCTTGTCAACTAAGGGTTGAGACGGCCTTCGGGTTCGATGCCTGTTTTTCTAACAGATGCCTGACGACGAGGTCAGATGTTCTTCTCAACTTCGGGTTGAGCCGGCCTTCGGGTTCGATGCCTGTTTGTTTAACATATGCCTGACACTGAGGTCAGATGTTCTTCTCAACTACGGGTTGACCCTCCCTTCGGGTTCAATGCCTGTTTGTTTAATAGATACATGACAACAAGGTCAAAGGTTCCTCTCAACTTCGTGTTGAGCCGACCTTCGGGTTCGATGCATGTTTGTTTAGTAGTTTCCTGACAGCGAGGTCTAATGTTCTTATGAACTTCGGGTTTAGCAGCCCTTCGGGTTCGATGCCTGTTTGTTTAACAGATGCCTCACGACAATGTCAGATGCTCTTCTCAACTTCGTGTTCAGCCGGTCTTCGGGTTTGATGCCTGTTTGTTTAACAGATACCTGACGGTGTGGTCAGATGTTCTATTCAACTTTTGGTTGAGCCGGCCTTCAGGTTCAATGCCTACTTGTTTAACAGACGCCTGACGGCGAGGTCAGATGTTCTTCCCAACTTCAAGTTGCACCAACCTTCAGATTTGATGCCTGTTTATTTAACAGATGCTTGACAGCGAGGCCAGATGTTCCTCTCAACTTCGGGTTGACCCGCCCTTCGGGTTCGATGCCTGTTTGTTTAACAAATGCTTAACGGCGAGGTAAAATGTTCCTCTCAACTTCGTGTTGAGCCGGCCTTCAGGTTTGATGCTTGTTTATTTATTAGATGCACGATGGTAAGGTCAGATGTTCCTCTCAACTTCAAGTTGAGCCGGCCTTTGGGTTCAATGCCTCTTTGTTTAACAGATTCTTGACAGCGAGGTCAGATGTTCTTGTCAACTAAGGGTTGAGACGGCCTTCGGGTTCGATGTCTGTTTGTTTAACAGATGCTTGACGGCAAGGTCAGATGTTCTTCTCAACTTCGGGTTGAGCCGACCTTCATGTTCGATGCCTGTTTGTTTAACATATGCCTAACACTGAGGTCAGATGTTCTTCTCAACTATGGGTTGAGCCGCCCTTCGGGTTCAAAGCCTGTCTGTTTAACAGATGCACGACGGCAAGGTCAAATGTTCCCCTCAACTTCGTGTTGAGCCGGCCTTCGGGTTCGATGCCTGTTTCTTTAACAGATGCCTAACGGCGAGGTCTAATGTTCTTATAAACTTCGAGTTTAGCACCCCTTCGGGTTCGATGCCTGTTTGTTTAACAGATGCCTCATGGCAGTGTCAGATGTTCTTCTCAATTTCATGTTCAGCCGGTCTTCGGGTTCGATGCTTGTTTGTTTAACAGATACGTGACGGCATGGTCAGATGTTCTTCTCAACTTTCGGTTGAGCCGGCCTTCGGGTTCGATGCCTACTTGTTTAACAGATGCTTGACGGCGAGGTCAGATGTTCTTCTCAACTTCGGGTTGAGCCGACCTTCAGATTTGATGCCTGTTTTTTTAACAGATGCTTGACAGCGAGGTCAGATGTTCCTCTCAACTTCGTATTGAGCCGGCCTTCGGGTTCGATGCCTATTTGTTTAACTGATGCCTGATAGCGAGGTCAGATGTTCTTCTCAACTTCGGATTGAGCCGGCCTTGAAATTCGATGCGTGTTTGTTTAACAGATGTCTGACGGCGAGGTTAGATGTTCTTCTTAACTTCGGGTTGAGCCGCCCTTCGGGTTTGATGCCTGTTTGTTTAACAAATGCTTGACGGCAAGGTCAGATGTTCCTCTGAACTTCGTGTTGAGCTTGCCATCGGGTTTGATGCCTGTTTGTATAACATATGCCAGATGGAGAGGTCAGATGTTCCTCTCAACTTCAAGTTGAGCCGACCTTTGGGTTCGATGCCTGTTTGTTTAACATATGTTTTACGGCAAGGTTAGATGTTCTTGTCAACTAAGGGTTGAGACGGCCTTCGGGTTGGATGCCTGTTTATTTAACAGATGCCTGATGGCGAGGTCAAATTTTCTTTTCAACTTCGGGTTGATCTGGCCTTCGGGTTCGATGCAAGTTTGTTTAACATATGCCTGACACCGAGGTAAGATGGTCTTCTCAACTACGGTTTGAGCTGCCCTTCGGGTTCAATGCCTGTCTATTTAACAGATGCATGACGACAAGGTCAAATGTTCCGCTCAACTTCGTGTTGAGCCGACCGTCGGGTTCGATGCCTGTTTCTTTAACAGTTGCCTGACAGCGAGGTCTAATGTTCTTATCAACTTCGGGTTTAGCAGCCCTTCGGGTTCGATGCCTGTTTGTTTAACAGATGCCTCACGGCAAGGTCAGATGTTCTTCTCAACTTCCTGTTCAGCCGGTCTTCGGGTTCGATGCCTGTTTGTTTAAAAGATACCTGACGGTGTGGTCAGATGTTCTTCTCAACTTTCGGTTGAGCCACCCTTCGGGTTCGATGCCTAGTTGTTTAACAGATGCCTGACGACGAGGTCAGATGTTCTTCTCAACTTCGGGTTGAGCCGACCTTCAGATTCGATGCCTGTTTTTTTAACAGATACTTGACAGCGAGGCCAGATGTTCCTCTCAACTTCGTATTGAGCTGGCCTGGTTCACACCGTTGTGTGTTCATTGGCATGTGCGGCATCCAGGTCCTGGCCGAGGATTGTTTCATTAGTATGTGTGATATTCAGATCCTGGCTAATGACGTTCTCTTGAGCCCGTGTGGTATCCGGACCCCGGCTCACACCGTTGTGTGTTCATTGGCATGTGCGGCATCCAGGCCCTGGCTGGTGATTGTTTCATTAGTATGTGTGATATTCAGATCATGGCTAGTGATGTTTTCTCTAGCCTGTGTGGTATCCGGACCCCGGATCACACTGTTGTGTGTTCATTGGCATGTGCGGCATCCAGGCCCTGGCTGATGATTGCTTCATTAGTATGTGTGATATTCAGATCCTGACTAGTGATGTTCTTTTGAGCCCGTGTGGTATCCGGACCCCGGCTCACACAATTGTGGTTCATTGGCATGTGCGGCATCCAGGCCCTGGCTGATGTTTGTTTCATTAGTATGTTTGATATTCAAATCCTGACTAGTGATGTTCTCTTGAGCCTATGTGGTATCCGAACCCCGACTCACATTGTTGTGTTTTCATTGGCATGTGCGGCATTCAGGCCCTGGCTGATGATTGTTTCGTTAGTATGTGTGATATTCATATCCTGACTAGTGATGTCCTCTTGAGCCCGTGTGGTATCTGGACCCCGGCTCAGACTGTTGTTTGTTCATTGGCATGTCCGACATCCAGGCCCTGGCTGATGATTGTTTCGTTAATATGTGTGATATTCAGATCCTGACCTGTGATGTTCTCTTGAGCCCGTGTGGTATCTGGACCCCAGCTCACACCGTTGTGTATTCATTAGCATGTTCGGCATCCAGGCCCTGGCTGATGATTGTTTCATTAGTCTGTGTGATATTTAGATCCTGAGAGTGATGTTCTCTTGAGCCCGTGTGGTATCTGGACCCCGGCTCACACTGTTGTGTGTTCATTGGCATGTGCGGCATCCAGGCCCTGGCTGATGATTGCTTCATTAGTATGTGTGATATTTAGATCCTGACTAGTGATGTTCTTTTGAGCCCGTGTGGTATCCGGACCCCGACTCACACAATTGTGGTTCATTGGCATGTGCGGCATCCAGACCCTGACTAATGTTTGTTTCATTAGTATGTTTGATATTCAAATCCTGACTAGTGATGTTCTCTTGAGCCTTTGTGGTATCCGAACCCCGGCTCACACCGTTGTGTATTCATTGGCATGAGCGGCATCCAGGCCCTGGATGATGATTGTTTCATTAGTATGTGTGATATTCAGATCCTGGCTAGTGATGTTCTCTTGAGCCCGTGTGGTATTCGGACCCCGACTCACACCGTTGTGTGTTCATTGGCATGTGCGGCATCCAGGCCTTGTTTGATGATTGTTTCATTAGTGTGTGTGATATTCAGATCCTGACTAGTGATGTTCTCTTGAGCCTGTGTGGTATCTGGACCCCGGCTCACACAGTTATGTGTTCATTGGCATGTGCGGCATCCAGGCCCTGGCTGATGATTGTTTCATTAGTATGTGTGATATTTAGATCATGGCTAGAGATGTTCTCTTGAGCCCGTGTGGTATCCGGACCCCGACTCACACTATTGTGTGTTCATTGGCATGTGTAGAATCAAGGCCCTGGTTGATGATTGTTTCATTAGTATGTGTGATATTCAGATCCTAGCTAGTGATGTCCTCTTGAGCCCGTGTGGTATCCGGACCCTGACTCATACCCTTGTGTGTTCATTGGCATGTGCGGCATCCAGGTGTTGCACCCCAAAATTTGCCCAACATTTCTTTACCTAGCTTATGTTTCATTTCATGCACATTAGCATCATCATTTGAATTTCATTGACATGCATGCAGGAGATCAAGAGGTATGATTACCAATCAAGGGCTACACAAGAGTTTGAAGCTAGCTAAGAAGGTTATCACAGAGTTCAAGGGTTGATATCCTTACTAGAGAAGTTAAAAGATCGTCAGAGAGAATGGTTGAAACCAGGAGTGTGGGTCTCCTAACTTGAGAGTTGTGGGAAGCCATCAGATGATTCTGAGGTCATGGAGAGGGACTTGAGGTCTTGAGAGAGCTCATGAGATGTGGTGAAGATCACTTTGAGGCCTAGACAGGTCATTGTGCAAGATTAAGAAGACTCAGCCATGAGTGGTGCAATTAGGGTTTGACTGGGTCAACCCTAGGTCAACTGATGATTTGGACAAGGTTGAGACCTAATTCAAAGGCCATGTGATCATGGATGGATACATTGAGGGGTTATAAGGATGATTCCAAGGTTAACTCATCATGATTGAAGAGTTTGAGAAGTTTCAAGCTAGGGTTTCTAAGGTTTGACAGTGTAAAATCCCCTAGTTTGACCCCTATCTTCAAGGCAATTTAGCTCAAGATGTGATTGTCATCTCATCTTGCCCCCAACATAGATGTTGTATAGCATGCTATTAGATTTAATTTGAGTACTAGAAGTCCTTGATAGGATTTGTAGAGCTCAAGTTATGACTTTGACAAGTTATAGGTCATCTGAGGTATGTGAATTTGGGGGCTTGAAAGTTACCCAACTTGCATCAAACGTTTGCCATAGAAGGATGACTCCTATGAACTTTTGGTCAACATGAATGTTGTTCCTTATCCTCTTATCTTTCTATAGAGTACTAGAAGTCCTTGATAGGATTTGTAGAACTCAAGTTATGGCTTTGACAAGTCAAGGGCATTTTGGTCATTTGGAGATTACAAGTCATTTCAACCATAAGGCCATAACTCTTATTTCCAAGATTCAAATGGGAAAATGTTCAACATAAAACTTGTTAAAAATGATGTTTTAAGGCTAGTAAAGAGGTCATGAGATGTTGGAAATGCTTGTAGCTCAAAGTTACAAAAATGACCTAAAATAAGGGTATAAGTTAAATAAACCAAAGTTGGAAATTGATACTTTTGATCTACACATCCAAACCAAGGCATGTAATAAGTCATTTTGACTCTAAAAAGCATTTTAAGAACATTGGTTTAGCCACATTTTTCAATTGAGGTCTAATTTGTGGACTTGCTTTGAAAAGTAGTTACTTATATTATAAGTAACATGTGCAAAACTCAAATTCAAGGCATGATCAAGATCCCTTGCAAGCCAAACACTTCCAAAATGTCATGAGGGGAGAAATTGGAAGGATTTGAGATTGGTTTCAAGCTGTTTGCAGAGTTGTGCACACCACGACATATAAGTGAACTTCTCATGTCATGAGAGATTGGATTTCTCATTAGAAGGATATAGAGGGTTCTAGATCATCCACACATGTTATATATATTGAGTAGAAGAGGTTCAGATGAAAGGTTGGTGATGATTGAAGGAGAGAGCAGAGATTGAGTTTGGAAAATTCTTGCTTGTAACTGAATTCGGTTTCACCAATTTCTTCACTTTCCATCCATTTTCTTGATTGCAACCTCTTCCATGGATGCTAGGGATTAATTCCAGATCATAATCAAAAGGAATTCGTGGCTGATTGGTGTTCTTGAGCTCAGATTTTTCCACCTGCAACTCAGAGTTGGTACCAAGAATAGAGGCCATTTCAATCAGTTCTATTGCATACAGAAGCTTGGAAGTGATTCACTGAAGGAGTCTGGAGCATTTGAAGGCTTGATTTGAGTTCTTACTACTTCTGTGCACGCGAGTTTTTCAGGTTGGTAACCTTTGATCTCTAGCTTGTTTTAGTTAGAATCAATAGGAATTAGGATGTTAGACGCATTGTAGAACGGTGTAGGAAGGTTTTCAGATAGTTAATTTGAGAATTAGTGACCAATTAAGGATATTACCATTTTTGGTTGAGAATTGGTTCTTGCAAATCTTGAGGATTTAGGTTGAATTAATGGTATGAGTGAGTTCCTTGTGAGATTTGGGACAAGTTTCATGTATAAACCACTTGCAATGGAGGATCCTAGAGAGAGTTAGGGTTCAGGACGATGACCGGAGCACCACCGGTGGTGGCCGGAGCTGCACGTGAGGTTCAGAGATTCAAAAGGTTGAAGATGATCCCAGAGCCCTTGGATCAGGGTAGGACCTTTGACCAGATGAAGATCCAATGGCCACGAATGGATTTCAATTTGTGAAGAGTCTGAGTGTTAATGAAACGCATCGTTTCATTTAGTTGCTGATTATGGGCTTAGTGAATTGGTTGATACCTACACCCCCCTGATGGCCCAATCCATGAATTGAACTGCCTTTCACTACTATCTGCACCGTGCATTTATTATTTTTCTTTTGATTTTCTTTAATTTTTTCATTTTATACATGGTTCATGATTAAATCATAAAAAATTGAAAAATGATCCAATTAACCCTATTCTTTTTGCATTAGATTCATGATAGAGTATAGTATTTTTTAGATAAAAAATATTTTTACTTCATGAATTTTCTGATTTTATGGGAATTTTTACATTTTAATTGATATTAAAATAGTCATGTTTGATACTTGATTTTGTGGAATTTTATGTGATCATGTGATGATGATTTTGATCTTGTTTTTTGTGAGTAGTTAGCATAGATGTGCATGCTCCCTATAGAATTTTCTCACATTTTTGTGATGAACATAGGTGGGAGTTTAGGTTGAAACCTTTAGAAGCTCCATTTTTAGGGTTTATGGTTGATACCTTTGGATTTAGGACTCAATTTTAGGACTTAATAGATGATTTAGTCTCTGGTTTTTGTATGAGGCATTCTTAATCAAATTAGGATCCCTTAGGATTTTTTGTAGAAATTTATAAGATAGTTTGCTATTTTTGATTGATTTTAGTTTAGGTGCTAGGTTTAGATGATTCTAAGGCACTAACTCAACTAGATTAACATCTTTAGTTCCCTTAGATTAGGGTTTTGCTTTGCTTGTTCTTGGATGATGTTGAAGGCAAGTTGAAGAGTCTTGGATTTGAAGATCTTCCCTTCTTGTGGTGTAGTTTTGATTAGGCTAAGATTAGGGTTTTGTAGGCAGAGCTTCTAGATAGTTCTCTTGCTTCATAAACATGGAAAATGTTGATTAATTCCATTCTTCCCTATGATGAAAGGTCCCTTTGTAAAGGCATCATCCCTCCTTTGGTAGGATGTGTGGCTCTTTGCAAATTGGTAGAACCTTTAAGGGTCCCTTTCTCTGATGACAGGATGCTCAGTGGTGACCTTTGGTCTTCACTCTGCTACCAACCATCCAAACTTTGCTCTTGATGGATGCATCTTTCTCCCTTGTTAGAGGATGGAGTTCCTTGATTGAAGAATATTGGAGGATGGAGTTGATACTTTTGTGTGATTGAAGATTACCTTGAGAAGCTGAAGCTTATAAAGAAAAGACCAAGTTGATACTGGTAAAGCAAAGAGAGCTGAAGCTTGAAGAACAAGTTGATACTTATGAAGAGGATTCAATTGAGATTGAGTGAAGAGTTGAGGCTTGAAGAATAAATGATAAGCTGATATTTACATTGATGCATTGAGAGCCTGAAGGAGTCAAGTTGATACTTGTATTTAGGAGTAAAGCCTGAAGGTGGGATGTACTGTAAAGCTGAAGCTTAAGGAAGAGAGAATAAGTTGATACTTATGTTTAATGGGTTGAAACCTTGGATAAGCAAGTTGATACTTGTCATGGAAGATGATAGCCCTGAAGAGCTGTTGAAGATTGATGACTGGACTGCTGTCAAGTTGGTTTAGCTGTGGAAGTGGTTGATCTGTTTCCTTTCTTGTCTGTTTTCTTTTCTGTATTGATGTGCCTTGTTTGAATTGCTTGATGCATTAGAATAAGTCCATATCTAGACTGATGTAAGCTAGGAGCATGATTGCACTAGAGGTTGAGTTGCTCCCTCTGCTTGTATTTTTACTGTATGGCTTTGCTTGCAGGTATTCGGTAGAGCCCAGCTCCCTTGCCCATGTGGTTTGTGTTTGCTTGATAGCACGTCATTCATTTCCTCTGTATGATTGCAGTCACTCATTATTTTGCTTGATAGCACTTTATTTTATTTCTTCTGTATGATTGCAGTTATTCATATCTGGCTTGAGGTCGAGATGAGCTTGTGGAGGCTGATGCCCCACACATATTTCCTCCCTCACTTGCATTGCATGCATTCTACTGTATATCTGTTTACTGTTTAAGCTGATGCTTTATCTGTTTTTGTTTATCATTGACATGATCCCCTAGGAATCTCACTTCCTTTGATAAGGAAGTGATGATAGAACATTAGGTTGAAACCTATGCATGATAACTTCTAGGAGATCCCTGCTTCAAACCTCAACCATAGGATGAATCCTTGGCATGACAACATTAGGACTTGATAGTCTCCCCATAGTTGAGCCTGTTCTCTCTTCTCATCTCAAAACAACTTAAGATACAGTAATCATGAATGATTTCTTTCGTACGCTACGAGCCTTAAACTACTTAGGAAACGGCTGTTGGAGAGTTCTTTTCAACAGTCGGGATGTTTAGTATGGTACTCTTTGGGTGACATGCGACACATTCACTCCTAGGTCACAAGTCTTTAGTGCGATTGAAATTGCAAACACAATAAAAAACAGTTCTTTTGTAAAAGACAGAAAACAAACTTCAAACCTTTTTGCCCCGTGGGCCCATAATTCAAAGGAGGCTTTTCTGAAGAAAAGAGTGTCGTTAAACTTCAGCGCCACCGCAAACAGGCTTTGTCCCTAACTGCTGGAACTGCTGTTTAACCCTACTCGATAAAAACAGATGACTCTGAATCCCCGTAATCTGTATCATCCCAAACTACGTAAGCTCTGATCTCTCATACCTGTTGAGAGTATGTAGGCACAATACTGACGTATTGGCGAGCCACCTTCCCCGTAACCCGTAGTTAGTCGAACTACGTTGACTCTGATTTCTCATTCTCTGATGAGAATATGTAGGCATAAAGCGCGACGCTTTGCCGAGTCAGTTTATTTTCTGTTTAAGCCAGCCTTGATAGGTAGATAGATAAAACCAACCCGTCCAGTAAACACAACAAGCGTGGATCCCATCGAGTACGATGGACGTGAGGGGTGCTAATACCTTCCCCTTGCGTAACCGACTCCCGAACCCAGACAATGGTTGCGATGACCTTGTCTTATACCTTTTTCATCAGGTTTTTCCGATCGTTTCCTTTCCCGTTCTGAGGGATAAATAACGAAAGGTGGCGACTCTTCTGTTTTGCCGGCACCTTATTTTCGCGGAAGCAACAAATACGCACGGTGGCGACTCTTCTGTCATAGCCGGCGCCTATTTTCGCAGTAGCGCCAGCTGGCGACTCTGCTGGGGACTTGATAGTTTCCTGGGATCCAACGTCCCATATGCGAGTCAGTTTGGGGATCCAACGTCCCCTGTGAGAGTCAATCCAAGCGCTTGTATGATTACTTGTTGGGTTGTGTTTATTTATCGCATTTTATTTCCCGCATTTTATTTTCAGTACGATATGATTATCTATGTTGTTGTGGGAGGGGCATTCTGATGACTGAGAAGCCAGACCCAGGCTTGAGTGAACATAGCATTAGTTGCGGAAATTAGTGGGCGTGTGCTTGCTTGGCAGGCACTAGTGTCTCATGAAATCCACGCTCAGACGAGGTTCTCCCAGTTGACTTCTTTTTTAACCCTTTGGGTTGAGGGGGTTGTTGGTTTGGAGGATTGTCGACTCTGGGGACCGATCATTTGGGATTCAGCCGAGTGAGGCCACTTCATGAGCTGGTGATGCCACACCTTTTGGGTATCGTATCACCCCTCTTGAATGTCTGTGACGCTGATGACCGCATAGGATGCCGAACTTGAGTCAGTTTAGGTCCATACCTGTGAGCAGGGTTGGGCTTGTTGTAGGAAACCTTAACCCTCAGACTTCCTAGTTTTCTTGATGGGGAATCAATTTTGTTGGGATCAGAGGTTCTCATCATCAGATACGATTGTTCTTGACAGAGCAGGTTTTTGATTGGGATCAGAGGGTCTCATCAGCAGATATTTGTTCTTGACAGAGCAGATTTGTGGTCCTATATTAGAGGTCCTTATTATCAGATGTGTGTTCTTGACAGAGTAGATTTAGGGTCCTGTACCAGAGGTCCTTATTATAAGATGTGTGTTCTTGACAGAGCGGATTTAGGGTCCTGTACCATAGGTCCTTATTATCAGATGTGTGTTCTTGACAGAGCAGATTTAGGGTCCTGTACCAGAGGTCCTTATTATCAGATGTGTGTTCTTGACAGAGCAGATTTAGGGTCCTGTACCAGAGGTCCTTATTATCAGATGTGTGTTCTTGACAGAGCAGATTTGTGGTCCTATATCAGAGGTCCTTATTATCAGATGTGTGTTCTTGACAGAGCAGATTTAGGGACCTGTACCAGAGGTCCTTATTATCAGATATTTGTTCTTGACAGAGCAGAGTTTTGGTCCTGTATCAGAGGTCCTTATTATCAGATGTGTGTTCTTGACAGAGCAGATTTGTGGTCTGATACCAGGGTTTTCTTATTATCAGATATAGTGGTTATTCTTGATAGAGCAGGATTATGGTTTTGTCGATACAAAATCTTCACCTTTATCTCCTCAACAGCACAGTCGTCTTGATCTCCTGCTGCATGATTTCATTTTACATTGCTTTGCATACTCATTTACATTTCATTAACGTGTGTCTGTGTTGCAGGTACCGTTTCCCCCCGATTCAGGATTTCATGCCTTCTATTGTGCTATTATGGGTTCTCTGAGGAAGACTGTGGCTTACAAGCTCCCCACTCCTATTGTTGATCAGCTGACTGGTTTGATTGCTTTGGAAGATGATTTTGTGAGAGATGAATTCAGAAAGTCTTACGGTAAACTGCTCAGTTTGGTTCGTAAACCCTCTGTGTTTGAGTTGAATGGGTTGCACGCCCTGTTGCAGTTCTACGATCCTCCGTTGAGATGCTTTACTTTCCAGGACTTTGTTCCCGCACCCACGCTAGAGGAGTATGTGGATTTGTTAGGTGTGCCTATCAAGAGTCAGATGCCCTTTGTCCATATGGATGCTGAGCCTAATCTGGCTAGTCTAGCTCCGTCACTTCATCTGGATGCCTCCGAGTTGGTATTGTCTAGTTGGAACAAGGTTCCCAGTTTCTCGTTGCAGTTCTTAGTGGGAAAGGCTCAGCAGTGCACCAAAGACGGATGTTGGGTCATGTTCAACGCCATTCTCGCTCTGTGCATATATGGCATCATTTTGTTCCCCAATATGCCCGACTTTGTGGACTTTGACGCCTTCCATATCTTTGCTTCAGGGAATCCAGTCCCTACCTTGATAGGAGATGTCTACCATTCCGTCCACTACAAAAACGAGAACAGAAGGGGCAAGAATGTCTCGTGCTGTGTGCCCTTGCTCTATAAATGGCTTGATAGTCATCTGCCCAAGAGGGGTCCCTTTGCTTCGTCTGCAGCCACAGCTGAGTGGTCCAAGCGTTTGATGAGTCTATCAGCGGAGGATATTGACTGGTTTGATAGAGATAGGTTGGGTACCGAGATTATCTTCAGCTGCAGCGGGTTTCCGAATGTGCCTTTGATAGGCAGGAAGGGCTGAATAAACTATAATCCATCTCTGCTGGTCCGACAATTTGCTTATGCTTTGAGAGCTCCACCGAAGGATGAAGAGGTGCAGGAATCTCTGTACCTCACTGGTCTTCTAGAGGGGGATATGTTATTTAAGCTTCAGCACGTTTGGAATAGTATCAGTAAGAGGGGAAAGTCGTCGCTAGGGAAGAGTAATAGCCAGGACTACGCTCCATATGTGACTTGGATCAGAGCCAGAGCAGATGCTATAAGGACGCCGTTTCTTCCTGCCAAGCCAGAAAGCCCTTCAGTGATTGAAGAGCCTACCACCGTGCCTATTCAGCAGCATAATCAGGTGTTAGCTGAGAGAGATGAACTGAAGAAGGCAAACGAAGAACTGGAGAAAGAATTGGCTCAACTCAGAAGCGAGAGAAGCGAAGCCATCCATTCCTTCAAGAGGCAGACCGAGCTGGTGAACCAGTTGGGGACAGATCTGACTAAGCAGATAGCTGAGCGCGAGCGCATGGGTCGAGACTTCAAAGTCGTCAATGATGTACTGGCCACGAAGAAGCAACACTTAGATGAAGCGTATCGGAGGATATCTAAGTTCAACCAGCACTGGAAGGCCACCCTAGCCAACAGGAAAGAGCGGGAGGATAAGCTGATGCAACAGATCTCCAAGCTGAAAGCCCAGTTGAAGGCTAGTGAGAAGAGGTTTGATGAAGAAACCGCTCGCAGATATGCCACCGAAGGCCAGCTCAACAAAGCTCTCGCTAACCTAAAGGAACACAAACTGACGTTTGAGTCCAAGAAGCGGAAGTTAGAAGATTGTTTTAGCGAAGGAGCATGGGAAGATTCGGTCGAAGGTCTTCAATACACCATTATGCAGAGGGAGTTACTCGTCGAAGGGTTACTCACTCGGCCTGGTCATCCAGAAACGAAGGGGTTGTTAGAAGAGTTTCGCGCCCGTGGCCATGCTTGACTATTTGTATTCCTTTTGTTTGATCATTGTTGTATGCTGACCATCACCAGGCTTGTTGGTCGAGGTCATGCTATTGATTCATCTTGTACTCACTGACGTTGTGTACCACCTTGATGGGCTTTCTTCATATATATGAGATGTTATTTCCATGACTGGACTCGGAATTCTTATTATCAACACTGGCACTCAGGCACTAGGATCGGGGGAAATCTCCCTAACGCACAGACACACGTTTGCATTTGCATGAAGAATTTGCATCACGAGCACTTTGTCATTTTTTCCTAACCCTTTTGTATTTTCAGGTTGTTTCAGGTCGTTCCAGGATTGATCAGAGACCTATCCACCGCTATCCGACCAGAGCAAATCAAACCAGAATCATGGAGCAAGTGCAAACTGATGTTCAAGAACTCCGCGAAAGAATGGACCGCTTCATGGAACTCATGCAAGCGGTCGCCAATGGCCAGGATCAGCTCAGAACCTTGGTTCAGCCTCTGATTTCAAGGGTTGATAGCAATGGCGTACTCCATGGCGGGACCGTGCCTACCCCTCCACCTGTTGAAACTCCTCAGAATGGCGTCCCCGTGACCGGGGGAAATGGCAGTGCCAACGGCAATGTGATAGCTAATATGTGACTCAATGGTAATACGACGGGCGTCGGTAATGGGAGTCTTGAAGCTAACGTCAATGTTGGGCTGGGCAACGACAATGCAGGTGTTGGAAATCTGTTCGGGCCTCAGCCGTGGTTAGAAGACCGTCAAGACGATGTATTTTCTCAGAGAGGTGCTGAAGAAGAGCTGACTGCTGAAGCACGGCTCAGGTTCAAGGCACTCGAGGACAAGATGAGGAATATCGAGAACCAGAACACCATGGGTGTTGATATGTCCAAGTTGGGACTGATTGCTGATTTCAAGGTGCCTCCCAAGTTCAAGGTACCTGAATTTGAAAAGTACAAGGGCACCACTTGCCCTCGCATCCACCTGAGATCATATTACAGAAAAATGTCGGCTCATTCTGAGGACGAGAAGTTGCTGATGCACTTCTTTCAAGACAGTCTGTCCGGGCGATCCCTCGAATGGTACATGAGTCTGGAACCTACCAGTGTGCGCACGTGGAAGGACCTTGCTGAAGCATTTGTGCACCACTACCAATACAACAGTGACTTGGCCCTGAACCGAGTCCAACTGCAGAATCTGTCACAAAGGAACAATGAAGGGTTCAAGGAATACGCCCAGCGGTGGCGTGAATTGGCAGCCAGAGTTCAGCCGCCGATGGTTGAACGTGAGCTTGTGCAAATGTTCATAGCCACCCACCCAGGGGTTTATCACGAGAAATTGGTCAGCGGTATGTCTGGAACCTTCTCAGATCTCATTATCGCGGGTGAGCACATTGAAAATGGGATCAAACTGGGGAAAATTCAAGGTGATTCATCCTCAGCTGGAGGAGGCAAGAAACCTTATGGTGGCAAAAGACGGGAGGGAGAAACGAGCGCCGTGACCAACGCTCGAAAAAAGGGTAAAGGCCCTCACCAACAGGTGGCCAGCATAACTATCCCGGCAGTTCAGCAGCAGCAGCAGCAGCCGAATCAACAAGGGTACAGAAAGTATCAGAACCGGGCACCTCTATCGAGCCGTCACCTAGAGACTCCGCCCATGTCGTACGCGCAACTATTACAGACTTTGCTTCAGCTACAGTTGATCCAGAAGAGAACCCTGTCTCCCTTGACAGGGGCACCTCCGCCAGGTTATGACGCAAATGCAACTTGTGAGTTTCACTCAGGGGCACCAGGCCACACAATAGAGAATTGCAAAGCCTTCAAGCATAAGGTGCAGGACATGGTGGACGCTAAGATCATCAATTTCTCAGATAATGTGCCAAACGTCACGAAGAACCCTATGCCGAATCATAGGGGAAGGGGAGTAAACGCCATTATTGAAGACGAGAGTTTGGATTTGTTGGCTGACGTCAAAGATCTGAAGACACCGCTTAGCTTCGTTAAAGCTAAGCTGATGAAAAGAGGTTTCTTTCCAGGTTGCGGAGAGCTGTGTATGGGCTGTGGGACAAGTCCTGATGGATGTGAACAGTTGATAGAGGGGATTCAAAGTCTGATGACCGAAGGAATCCTGCAATTTAGCCGAAGGGCCGAGAGCGGATCAGGAGAGGTAATGCTGAAGCAAGATGATGAGGTTGCCACCATCACCATCCCTCGCCAGACGATAACTATTTCCGCACCCAGGCCGCCTACGATCACCATCACCAAAGCTGGGCCGATACCTTTCGAAAACACCAACGCTGTCCCATGGCATTATGGGACCGAGGTCTACTGCAATGGACAGAAGTTGGAACTAGAACCATTTGGGTCGTCTATTGAGAACCTAGCGGGCGTTAGTGGAATTACTCGCAGCGGGAGAGTGTTCGCACCACCTGAGATCGTAACGGATAAAGCGGACAGAGCTGATGCAACTGATAAAGGTAAAAGTAAAGTCGTTGAAGAGATCCCTTGCGGGGTAGAAAAAGACTTACTTGTTAAAGATGCCGAGGAATTTATGAGGTTGATTAAAAAGAGTGACTACAAGATCGTGGATCATCTACATCATACACCCTCGAAAATTTCCATCCTGAATTTGTTGCTGTGTTCTAAAGCACACCGCAACGCACTGCTGAAGGTGTTAAACGCCGCATATGTACCGCAGGAGATATCAGTAAACCAGCTAGAAGAGGTCGTAACCCACGTGAATGCTGGAAATGGGTTAGGGTTCACTGACCTGGAGCTGACGCCAAAGGGAAGAAACCACAATAGTGCCCTGCACATCTCGATAGAGTGTAGGGGGAAAATTATGTCTCACGTGTTGGTGGACACGGGGTCGTCGCTCAATGTTCTTCCGAAGAAAGCATTGATGAAGTTAGATACTCGCGGAGTGATTTGCACACCCAGTGATCTGGTTGTGAAAGCGTTCGATGGAACCAAACGCCGTGTTTTCAGGGAGGTGACGTTGCCAATCCAAGTCGGGCCGGAAACATTCGATGCAGTCTTTTACATTATGGACATCATGCCTGCCTACAACTGTCTCTTGGGCCGGCCATGGATCCATTCTGCGGGTGCCGTGACCTCCACGTTGCACCAGAAACTCAAGTATGTTATCGGAGGTAGCATCGTGACCGTATGTGGAGAGGAAGACATAATGGTGAGCTATTTGTCGTCCTTCAAGTATGTTGAGATGGATGGGGAAATCCACGAAACCCTATGCCAAGATTTCGAAGCTGTTAAAGTCAAGAGCGTGACTCCTGTAGTCACTGAAAATCCAGAGATGACTCTCTCTTCCTTCAAGGAAGCCCGGGCCGTTGTCCAGGCCGGATCTACCCCAGGTTGGGGGCGAATTTTGGAGATACCTAACAAGAAAGACAAGTTCGGGTTGGGATATTCTCCTGGAGCTGAGGCCTCATCTTCTAGCAGTGCGTCGCGAGGTAAAGGGCCGATCCAGTTTACCTGTGGCGGGGTGATATTTGAAAGCGTCAACGTAGTGTCTGAAGACAGCGGAGATAGCGACTGTGACTTAGACTCTTGGATCCAGCCAAGCAAGCCAGGCGAGAGCCTCAACAACTGGTCTGTCAAGGATATCATCCATATGACAAGCAAAGAGTAATGATTTACTTTTTCCAATCATTGTACAACCCTATGTCCTACCCGGGACATAGTGGTTTCATTGTCAGGGCCTCGTTTGATTATGTACATGCATTTTATCAATAAATCAAAAGGCGTATTTCTTCGTATTCAAATATTGTGATCTCTGTTATTCCTGTTTTATATTTGTTTTGAAAAAGCAGTAAAATGGCAATGGGGTTTGTGCTAACCTGCATATCCTTGTTTTAAGCTTAACCCTTGTTATTGCAGGATCCACATAACAGATGACATCGACTCTGGACCTTCTACGACTCACTTCGACTTCGATTGCCCGATCTATCAAGCCAAAGAAGAGATTGATGAAGACGAAGACCTTCCCGAAGAGTTGGCCCGCTTGTTGAAACAAGAAGAGAAAATTATTCTGCCTCACGAGGAGGAAATTGAGATTGTGAATCTGGGTTCTGAAGAGCTTGTCAGGAACGTCAGGATAGGGGCTGCGTTGCAGAGTAATGTCAAACAGAGACTGGTCGAGATGCTGAGAGAGTATAGTGACGTCTTTGCTTGGTCATACGAGGATATGCCCGGACTTGACACTGACATTGTGGTCCACCACTTGCCGCTACGAGAAGATTGTCCTCCCCTTAAGCAGAAGCTTAGAAGGACGCGACCAGATATGGCCGTTAAGATCAAAGAAGAAGTGCAGAAGCAGCTTGATGCTGGCTTCTTAGCGGTCACTACTTACCCTCCGTGGGTCGCCAACATAGTGCCTGTACCGAAGAAGGACGGTAAGGTACGAATGTGCGTCGATTATCGGGATTTTAATAGGGCGAGCCCTAAAGATGATTTCCTGCTTCCCCACATCGATGTGTTGGTTGACAATACAGCTCAGTTCTCCGTATTTTCGTTCATGGATGGCTTCTCCGGCTACAATCAGATCAAGATGGCACCGGAGGACATGGAGAAAACTACGTTTATCACACCTTGGGGAACATTTTGCTATAAGGTAATGCCTTTCGGTCTGAAGAACACATGGGCCACTTACCAACGAGCAATGGTTACTTTGTTTCATGACATGATTCATCATGAGATTGAAGTCTATGTTGATGACATGATTGTGAAGTCCCAAACGGAGGAGGGGCATCTGGTCAATTTGATGAAGCTTTTTGAGAGGCTTAGGAAGTTCAGGTTGAGGCTGAATCCTAACAAGTGTACTTTCGGAGTACGGTCCGGAAAGCTACTGGGGTTTATCGTGAGTGAAAGAGGCATTGAGGTTGATCCTGTGAAGATTAAAGCGATACAAGAAATGCCAGCGCCAAAAACCGAAAAAGAAGTTCGTGGTTTCTTGGGCAGAATAAACTACATTGCAAGGTTTATTTCTCAGCTCACGGCCACGTGTGAACCGATGTTCAAACTGCTGAGAAAAGACCAGGCGATTATCTGGAATGAGGATTGCCAGAGGGCATTTGATAAGATAAAACAGTATCTGCAGGAACCTCCGATCTTGATACCCCTAGTGGCTGGACGGCCTTTAATCATGTACTTGACAGTTCTTGAGAATAGTATGGGGTGTGTTCTCGGTCAGCACGACGAGACGGGCAGAAAAGAGCATGCCATTTACTACTTGAGTAAAAAGTTCACAGACTGTGAATCTCGCTACTCGATGCTGGAGAAGACGTGTTGTGCACTAGCCTGGGCTGCCAAACGTTTACGACAGTACATGCTCAATCACATCACTATGCTAATTTCGAAGATGGATCCGATCAAGTACGTCTTTGAGAAGCAAGCACTTTTGGGCAGGATTGCCAGATGGCAAATGGTGTTGACGGAATATGACATTCAATACGTTTCCCCGAAGGCCATCAAGGGAAGCGTACTGTCTGATTACCTTGCCGAACAGCCGATCGAAGATTACCAACCGATGAAATTTGAATTCCCTGATGAGGATATCATGTTTCTCAAAGCAAAAGATTGCGATGAACCATTACCTGACGAGGGGCCGGACAGGAAATCCCAGTGGAAATTGATATTTGACAGGGCGGTTAATTCTTACGGAAGTGGCATTGGGGCGATCATCACGACTCCCCACGGATCCCATATCCCGTTCACTGCGAGACTGACGTTTCCAGTCACCAATAACGAAGCGGAGTACGAAGCATGCATCATGGGTCTAGAAGAGGCAATTGATTTGAGAATTAAGAACCTAGACGTGTATGGTGACTCAGCGCTTGTGATTAACCAGATTAAAGGGGAGTGGGAGACTCGCCAATCGAATTTGGTGCCGTACATGAATTATGCCAGAAGGCTACTTCCGTTCTTTGATCGAGTGGAACTCCATCATGTGCCCAGAGCGGAAAATCAGATGGCTGATGCCTTAGCCACGTTGGCTTCGATGTATAAAGTCAATTTTTGGAACGAAGCTCCAAGAACTGTCCTTTCTCGTCTTGATAGACCTCCATTCGTCTTTGCGATCAAGGAAGTCTCCGACGGCAAGCCATGGTTCCATGACATCCAGACTTTCCTTATGACTAAGGAGTATCCTGCGGGAGCGTCAACCCAGGATAAGAAGACTCTGAGGAGGCTGTCTGGAAATTTTTATCTCAATCCTGATGGAGTTTTGTACAACAGAAATCACGATCTCGTGCTACTCAGATGTGTAGATGAGAAAAAAGCGAGTATGCTCATGGAAGAAGTCCATGAAGGCACATTTGGTACACACGCCAGTGGGCATGCTATGACAAGAAAGATCATGAGAGCAGGATACTACTGGCTGACGATGGAATCAGATTGTTTTAAATTCGCGAAAAGATGTCATAAATGCAAGATTTATGCTGATAAGATTCATGTGCCGCTGTGCCCGTTAAATGTCATGTCCTCCCCGTGCCGTTCTCCATGTGGGGCATCGACATGATAGGCAAGATCGAGCCCACTGCATCTAACGGTCATCGCTTCATTCTAGTAGCTATCGACTACTTCACCAAGTGGGTGGAGGCAGCCTCATATGCTAATGTGACCAAGCAGGTGGTGGCTAGATTCATAAAGAGGGACATCATCTGTCGATACGGAATTCCCGAGCGGATCATTACTGATAATGGTTCGAATCTGAATAACAAGATGATGAAGGAGCTGTGCCAGAGTTTCAAGATTGAACACCACAAACTCATCTCCTTACCGGCCGAAGATGAATGGCGCCGTTGAAGCGGCCAATAAGAACATTAAGAAGATTGTGCAAAAGATAGTTGTGACCTATAAGGATTGGCACGAGATGCTGCCATTTGCACTGCACGGTTATCGTACAACGGTACGTACATCAACCGGGGCCACTCCTTTCTCCTTAGTGTACAATATGGAAGTTATCCTACCGTTAGAAGTTGAGATTCCTTCTTTGCGAGTTTTGGTTGATGTGAAACTCGATGAGGCAGAATGGATTAAGAACCGACTAAACCAACTCAGCCTGATGGACGAGAAAAGATTAGCATCGATTGCATATGGTCGTCTGTACCAAAGCCGAATGAAGAAAGCTTATGATAAGAAGGTGCGTCCTAGAAGCTTTTAGACGGGTGATCTCGTCCTGGAGAAGATTCTTCCTCCACACTCCGATCATCGGGGCAAGTGGACCCCCAATTACGAAGGTCCATACGTCATCAGCAAGGTCTTCTCGGGAGGAGCTTTGTTGTTATCCACGATGGATGGCGAAGATTTTACATCCCCGGTGAACGCGGATGCAGTTAAAAAATACTTTTCTTAAAAATGACCCGATGGAAAGAAAAAGAATATCCAGGCAAAAATGGGGCATCCCGGTGAACCATAAAAAAGGAAAAAGGTTCTGGCAAAAATTAGGGATATAAATGAAAAATGTACACCCGCAAAGTCGAAAACCTGGAAGGGCGACTTTGGCAAAAAAAAGGGTATCCCGGTGAATCGAAAACCCGAGAGGGAGATTCAGGCAAAAGTTAGGGATTTGAAAAAGCAAATGACTGTGTTCCGCGTGTGGACTGTATTTGTCTAGTGGTTTGGAAGACCTGAGGACCGTTTATCTGAATCAATCTCTTCTGAAGCTGAAGCGTCGGAGAAGTATTGAAGTCGAGTGAGTCATAGAGGGATCAACTCATGGTGTTCGTCTACGCCTCGTTGCCGACATTTGTGTATATACTGATGTATATTTATGTTTTATTTTTGCGCGGCTTTCTCATTCCAGGAGCTTGCATCAGTTGTAAAACATTTTCACCCATTCAGGGGTTCGTTATCAATAAAATGTATACTATTCAGCAATTTTGTTTGTCTGTTTAGCATTTATCCGTTTTGTTTGCGAAAAATAACGCCGATGTTTTTGATAAAATGCGCATACATAAACTTACTGGCCTAGGCCACTGATTGTTGAAACAATGAATTACTTGAACATTGTCACAAGATGATAACCTTGATAGGTCCCTTTGAGAAGGGTATCTTGTCTGTTTGTTTATGTTGTTGCAGGGGTAGCATATACCAGGTAGTACGCCGTATGCGTCCCCAGGCCGGATGATTCCTTCTTCTCCAGCAAAGCTCAGCAGCCTCCCCCGCAGAGTCTGAACGTGAGATTGTAAGGCATTGATATGTCTCCCCGGGCGAAGAATATTCTCTCCCCAATCAGATGTATCCTGAAGGAACGTCATCTCCCCAGCTGAGTCATACACTGAAGTGTGTAGCAATTGATAGTTCCAGACTGAAGTCTCCTGGAGAATTGAAATTCCCCACAGAGTCGTACTCCCCCCGGTAAGCAGGATGATTCCTTCTTCCCCAGCTGAGTCATACACTGAAGTGTGTAGCAATTGATAGTTCCAGACTGAAGTCTCCAGGAGAATTGAAATTCCCCACAGAGTCGTACCCCCTGGTAAGCAGGATGATTCCTTCTTCCCCAGCCGAGTTTGTAGTTCCCCAAGAGAGACGAGTCCTTAGAGAGCGTTCGGGCCATGATTGGTTGTCCCCAGTAGAGTGTTGAATAGCTGATGTTGTATCTCCCCACCGGAGTCGTTATCTCCAGGAAAGTTTGGCTGCGAATGTCGTGCAGTTTATTTCTGCGATTGACATCGCTTTTCTCAGCAGGTCCAGGTTCTCGTGGAGCTTCGTTCCCCTGCGGCAGTTGACTGAAGTTCATTTCCCCAAGAGGAATCCAATTGAGATTGGTGTGACTTTTTCTCCTTGGCAGGATGAGTCCTTCCTCCACCAGAGTGGTCCTTTCTCCTTGACAGGAGGGTTCTCCCTTCAGCATTTATTTTGCTGATGGAGTCGTAGCATTTTGCATGATTGCATAGCATTTACCCTAAACGCGTAGCATTTCCACCGTGTGGAGCATTGCGCCATTCTCAAAGCATATGCATACGAAACATGAGCTAGGTCGTTACTGTGCTTGTTTTGCAGGTGTTCATCCGCAGAGTCGCTTGCTCAAGATGATTCTTGAATCCCCCCTGCGAAAGTTGTTTGCCCAAGATGATTCTTGAATTCTCCAGCGAAGGTGTTTGTTTAAGATGATTCTTCAAATCCCCATTGAAGTCGCCAGAGAGGGTTGCTCAAGTTGATGCTTAGAGTCCCCGACAGAGTGTTTGCTCAGGATGATTCCTGGAATCTCCAGCAGAGTTATTGGTACAGGATGATTCTTGAAGTCCCCATGGAGTTATTTGTTCAAGATGATTCTTGATCTCCTCAGCAGAGATGATTCACCCAGAATGATTTCTGAACCCCGAAGCAGAGTAACTTGATAGTTCTCCAGAATCCCCGGCGGAGATGTGTTATCCCCAGCAGGGTTCTGAACAGCGAAGTTGAAACTTTCCTCGAAGACTTGATGATTGAAGTCCAACCGTATTAACAAAGCGGTTCTCTCAGCTGATGCGGAGTGCTTGATGGCAGAAGTTTGGATATCCCTAATTGGTTCATGATTGACCGAGAATGCTATTCCCGACTTACTGACGAAGTTCGGCTGACGCCCAAAGATTTCTTTGAATGCCCGACGACATGATTAACTTGATTGTTGACCTGATGAGTCCCGAGGAATCCTGATGCTTGACGGTATGATCGACCATGTATTACCGGTTACCGTGTGACCATTTCCCCAGCTAGTCATCGTGCAGCCATTATTTCAGTTCTCGGAGATTTGTGCCCATCAGAGTACCGTGTACTGGTGCAGTTGGCAAATTTCCGGGTTTGTTGGTATTCAACCGTCTCGTACCTTGATTGTTTGAGAGTCGTTCGCTTCTCACCCAGTCAGGTCCAAGCCGTTTGAATAGGGGCAGCTGTTGCACCCCAAAATTTGCCCAACATTTCTTTACCTAGCTTATGTTTCATTTCATGCACATTAGCATTATCATTTGCATTTCATTGACATGCATGCAGGAGATCAAGAGGTATGATTACCAATAAAGGGCTACACAAGAGTTTGAAGCTATATAAGAAGGTTATCCAAGTGTTCAAGGGTTGATATCCTTACTAGAGAAGTTAAAAGATCCTCAGAGAGAATGGTTGAAACCAGGAGTGTGGGTCTCCTAACTTGAGAGTTGTGGGAAGCCATCAGATGATTCTGAGGTCATGGAGAGGGAATTGAGGTCTTGAGAGAGCTCATGAGAAGTGGTGAAGATCACTTTGAGGCCTATACAGGTCATTGTGCAAGATTAAGAAGACTCAGCCATGAGTGGTGCAATTAGGGTTTGACTGGGTCAACCCTAGGTCAACTGATAATTTGGACAAGGTTGAGACCTAATTCAAAGGCCATGTGATCATGTATGGATACATTGAGGGGTTATAAGGATGATTCCAAGGTTAACTCATCATGATTGAAGAGTTTGAGAAGTTTCAAGCTAGGGTTTCTAAGGCTTGACAGTGTAAAATCCCCTAGTTTAACCCTTATCTTCAAGGCAATTTAGCTCAAGATGTGATTGTCATCTCATCTTTCCCCCAACATGAATGTTGTAGAGCATGCTCTTAGCTTTAATTTGAGTACTATAAGTCCTTGATAGGATTTGTAGAGCTCAAGTTATGACTTTGACAAGTTATAGGTCATCTGAGGTATGTGAATTTGGGGGCTTGAAAGTTACCCAACTTGCATCAAACTTTTGCCATAGAAGGATGACTCCTATGAACTTTTGGTCAACATGAATGTTGTTCCTTATCCTCTTATATTTCTATAGAGTACTAGAAGTCCTTGATAGGATTTGTAGAACTCAAGTTATGGCTTTGACAAGTCAAGGGCATTTTGGTCATTTGGAGATTACAGGTCATTTCAACCATAAGGCCATAACTCTTATTTCCAAGATTCAAATGGGAAAATGTTCAACATAAAACTTGTTCAAAATGATGTTTTAAGGCTAGTAAAGAGGTCATGAGATGTTAGAAATGCTTGTAGCTCAAAGTTGCGAAAATGTCCTAAAATAAGGGTATAAGTTAAATAAACCAAAGTTGGAAATTGATACTTTTGATCTACACATCCAAACCAAGGCATGTAATAAGTCATTTTGACTCTAAAAAGCATTTTAAGAACATTGGTTTAGCCACATTTTTCAATTGAGGTCTAATTTGTGGACTTGCTTTGAAAAGTAGTTACTTACATTATAAGTAACATGTGCAAAACTCAAATTCAAGGCATGATCAAGATCCCTTGCAAGCCAAACACTTCCAAAATGTCATGAGGGGAGAAATTGGAAGGATTTGAGATTGGTTTCAAGCTGTTTGCAGAGTTGTGCACACCATGGCATATAAGTGAACTTCTCATGTCATGAGAGATTGGATTTCTCATTAGAAGGATCTAGAGGGTTCTAGATCATCCACACATGTTCTATATATTGAGTAGAAGAGGTTCAGATGAAAGGTTGGTGATGATTGAAGGAGAGAGCAGAGATTGAGTTTGAAAAATTCTTGCTTGTAACTGAATTCGGTTTCACCAATTTCTTCACTTTTCATCCATTTTCTTGATTGCAACCTCTTCCATGGATGCTAGGGATTAATTCCAGATCATAATCAAGAGGAATTCGTGGTTGATTGGTGTTCTTGAGCTCAGATTTTTCCACCTGCAACTCAAAGTTGGTACCAAGAATAGAGGCCATTTCAATCAGTTCTATTGCATACAGAAGCTTGGAAGTGATTCACTGAAGGAGTCTGGAGCATTTGAAGGCTTGATTTGAGGTCTTGCTACTTCTGTGCATGCGAGTTTTTCAGGTTGGTAACCTTTGATCTCTAGCTTGTTTTAGTTAGAATCAATAGGAATTAGGATATTAGACGCATTGTAGAACGGTGTAGGAAGGTTTTCAGATAGTTAATTTGAGAATTAGTGACCAATTAAGGATATTACCATTTTCGGTTGAGACTTGGTTCTTGCGAATCTTGAGGATTTAGGTTGAATTAATGGTATGAGTGAGTTCCTTGTGAGATTTGGGACAAGTTTCATGTATAAACTACTTGCAATGGAGGATCCTAGAGAGAGTTAGGGTTCGGGACAATGACCGGAGCACCACCGGTGGTGGCCGGAGCTGCGCGCGAGGTTTAGAGATTCAAAAGGTTGAAGATGATCCCAGAGCCCTTGGATCAGGGTAGGACCTTTGACTAGATGAAGATCCAATGGCCACGAATGGATTTCAATTTGTGAAGAGTCTGAGTTTTAATGAAACACATCGTTTCATTTAGTTGCTGATTATGGGCTTAGTGAATTGGTTGATACTTGCACCCCCCATGATGGCCCAATCCATGAATTGAACTGCCTTTCACTACTATCTGCACCATGCATTTATTATTTTTCTTTCGATTTCCTTTAATTTTTTCATTTTATACATGGTTCATGATTAAATCATAAAAATTTAAAAATGATCCAATTGACCCCATTCTTTTTGCATTAGATTCATGATAGGGTCTAGTATTTTTTAGATAAAAAATATTTTTACTTCATGTATTTTCTGATTTTATGGGAATTTTTACATTTTAATTGATATTAAAATAGTCATGTTTGATACTTGATTTTGTGGAATTTTATGTGATCATGTGATGATGATTTTGATCTTGTTTTTTTGTGAGTAGTTAGCATAGATGTGCATGCTCCCTATAGAATTTTCTCACATTTTTGTGATGAACATAGGTGGTAGTTTAGGTTGAAACCTTTAGAAGCTCCATTTTTAGGGTTTATGGTTGATACCTTTGGATTTAGGACTCAATCATAGGACTTAGTAGATGATTTAGTCCCTGGTTTTTGTATGAGGCATTCTTAATCGAATTAGGATACCTTAGGAATTTTTGTAGAAATTTATAAGATAGTTTGCTATTTTTGATTGATTTTAGTTTAGGTGCTAGGTTTAGATGATTCTAAGGCACTAACTCAACTAGATTAACATCTTTAGTTCCCTTAGATTAGGGTTTTGCTTTGCTTGTTCTTGGATGATGTTGAAGGCAAGTTGAAGAGGCTTGGATTTGAAGATCTTCCCTTCTTGTGGTGTAGTTTTGATTAGTCTAAGATTAGGGTTTTGTAGGCAGAGCTTCTAGATAGTTCTCTTGCTTCATAAACATGGAAAATGTTGATCAATTCCATTCTTCCCTATGATGAAAGGTCCCTTTGTAAAGGAATCATCCCTCCTTTGGTAGGATGTGTGGCTCTTTGCAAATTGGTAGAACCTTTGAGGGTCCCTTTCTCTGATGACAGGATGCTCAGTGGTGACCTTTGGTCTTCACTCTGCTACCAATCATCCAAACTTTGCTCTTGATGGATGCATCTTTCTCCCTTGTTAGAGGATGGAGTTCCTTGCTTGAAGAATATTGGAGGATGGAGTTGATACTTCTGTGTGATTGAAGATTACCTTGAGAAGCTGAAGCTTATAGAGAAAAGACCAAGTTGATACTGGTAAAGCAAAGAGAGCTGAAGCTTGAAGAACAAGTTGATACTTATGAAGAGGATTCAATTGAGATTGAGTGAAGAGCTGAGGCTTGAAGAATAAAGGATAAGTTGATATTTACATTGATGCATTGAGATCCTGAAGGAGTCAAGTTGATACTTGTATTTAGGAGTAAAGCCTGAAGGTGGGATGTACTGTAAAGCTGAAGCTTAAGGAAGAGAGAATAAGTTGATACTTATGTTTGATGGGTTGAAACCTTGGAGAAGCAAGTTGATACTTGTCATGGAAGATGATAGCCCTGAAGAGTTGTTGAAGATTGATGACTGGATTGTTGTCAAGTTGGTTTAGCTGTGGAAGTGGTTGATCTGTTTCCTTTCTTGTCTGTTTTCTTTTCTGTATTGATGTGCCTTGTTTGACTTGCTTGATGCATTAGAATAAGTCCATATCTAGACTGATGTAAGCTAGGAGCATGATTGCACTAGAGGTTGAGTTGCTCCCTCTGCTTGTATTTTTACTGTATGGCTTTGCTTGCGGGTATTCGGTAGAGCCCAGCTCCCTTGCCCATGTGGTTTGTGTTTGCTTGATAGCACGTCATTCATTTCCTCTGTATGATTGCAGTCACTCATTATTTTGCTTGATAGCACTTTATTTTATTTCTTCTGTATGATTGCAGTTATTCATATCTGGCTTGAGGTCAAGGTGAGCTTGTGGAGGCTGATGCCCCACACATATTTCCTCCCTCACTTGCATTGCATGCATTCTACTGTATATCTGTTTACTGTTTAAGCTGATGCTTTATCTGTTTTTGTTTATCATTGACATGATCCCCTAGGAATCTCACTTCCTTTGATAAGGAAGTGATGATAGAACTTTAGGTTGAAACCTATGCATGATAACTTCTAGGAGATCCCTGCTTCAAACCTCAACCATAGGATGAATCCTTGGCATGACAACATTAGGACTTGATAGTCTCCCCATAGTTGAGCCTGTTCTCTCTTCTCATCTCAAAATAGCTTAAGATACACTAATCATGAATGATTTCTTTCCTACGCTACGAGCCTTAAACTACTTAGGAAACGGCTGTTGGAGAGTTCTTTTCAACAATCAGGATGTTTAGTATGGTACCTTTTGGGTGACATGTGATACATTCACTCCTAGGTCACAAGTCTTTAGTGCGATTGAAATTGCAAACACAATAAAAAAAAGTTCTTTCGTAAAAGACAGAAAACAAACTTCAAACCTTTTTGCCCCGTGGGCCCATAATTCAAAGGAGGCTTTTCTGAAGAAAAGAGTGTCGTTAAACTTCAGCGACACCGCAAACAGGCTTTGTCCCTAACTGCTGGAACTGCTGTTTAACCCTACTCGATAAAAACAGATGAATCTGAATCCCCGTAATCCGTATCATCCCGAACTACGTAAGCTCTGATCTCTCATACCTGTTGAGAGTACGTAGGCACAATACTGACGTATTGGCGAGCCACCTTCCCCGTAACCCATAGTTAGTCGAACTACGTTGACTCTGATTTCTCATTCTCTGATGAGAAAATGTAGGCATAAAGCGCGACGCTTTGCCGAGTCAGTTTATTTTCTGTTTAAGCCAGCCTTGATAGGTAGATAGATAAAACCAACCCGTCCAGTAAACACAACAAGCGTGGATCCCATCGAGTACGATGGACGTGAGGGGTGCTAATACCTTCCCCTTGCGTAACCGACTCCCGAACCCAGACAATGGTTGCGATGACCTTGTCTTATACCTTTTTCGTCAGGTTTTTCCGATCGTTTCCTTTCCCGTTCTGAGGGATAAATAATGAAAGGTGGCGAATCTTCTGTTTTGCCGGCACCTTATTTTCGCTGAAGCGACAATAACGCACGGTGGCGACTCTTCTGTCATAGCCGGCGCCGATTTTCGCAGTAGCGACACCAGGCCCTGGATGGTGATTGTTTCATTAGTATGTGTGATATTCAGTTCCTGACTAGTGATGTTCTCTTTAGCCTGTGTTGAATTCGGACCCCGGCTCACACTGTTGTGTGTTCATTGAAATGTGCGGCATCCAGGCCCTGGCTGATGATTGCTTCATTAGTATGTGTGATATTCAGATCCTGACTAGTGATGTTCTTTTGAGCCCGTGTGGTATCCGGACCCCGGCTCACACAGTTGTGTGTTCATTGGCATGTCCGGCATCTAGGCCCTGGCTGGTGTTTGTTTCATTAGTATGTTTGATACTCAGATCCTGACTAGTGATGTTCTCTTGAGCCCCTGTGGTATCCAAACCCCGACTCACACTGTTGTGTTTTCATTGGCATGTGCGGCATACAGGCCCTAGCTGATGATTATTTCATTAAACTGTGTGATATTCAGATCCTGAGAGTGATGTTCTCTTGAGCCCGTGTGGTATCCGGACCCCGGCTCACACGGTTGTGTGTTCATTGGCATGTGCGGCATCCAGGCCCTGACTGATGATTGCTTCATTAGTATGTGTGATATTCAGATCCTGGATAGTGATGTTCTCTTGAGCCCGTGTGGTATTCGGACCCTGGATCACACCGTTGTGTGTTCATTGGCATGAGCGGCATCCAGGCCCTGGATGATGATTGTTTCATTAGTATGTGTGATATTCAGATCCTGGCTAGTGATGTTCTCTTGAGCCCGTGTGGTATTCGGACCCCGGCTCACACTGTTGTGTGTTCATTGGCATGTGTGGCATCCATGCCTTGTTTGATGATTGTTTCATTAGTATGTGTGATATTCAGATCCTGACTAGTGATGTTCTCTTGAGCCCGTGTGGTATCTGGACCCCGGCTCACACAGTTGTATGTTCAATGGCATGTGCGGCATCCAGGCCCTGGCTGATGATTGTTTCATTAGTATGTGTGATATTCAGATCATGGCTAGAGTTGTTCTCTTGAGCCCGTGTGGTATCCGGACCCCGGCTCACACTGTTGTGTGTTCATTGGCATGTGCAGAATCAAGGACCTGGTTGATGATTGTTTCATTAGTATGTGTGATATTCAGATCCTGGCTAGTGATGTCCTCTTGAGCCCGTGTGGTATCCGGACCCTGACTCACACCGTTGTGTGTTCATTGGCATGTGCGGCATCCAGGACCTGGATGGTGATTGTTTCATTAGTATGTGTGATATTCAGTTCCTGACTAGTGATGTTCTCTTGAGCCTGTGTAGAATTCGGACCCCGGCTCACACTGTTGTGTGTTCATTGAAATGTGCGGCATCCAGGCCCTGGCTGATGATTGCTTCATAAGTATGTGTGATATTCAGATCCTGACTAGTGATGTTCTTTTGAGCCCGTGTGGTATCCGGACCCCGGCTCACACACTTGTGTGTTCATTGGCATGTCCGGCATCCAGGCCCTGGTTGATATTTGTCTCATTAGTATGTTTGATACTCAGATCCTGACTAGTGATGTTCTCTTGAGCCCATGTGGTATCCGAACCCCAACTCACACTGTTTTGTTTTCATTGGCATGTGCGGCATTCAGGCCCTGGCTGATGATTGTTTCATTAGTATGTGTGATATTCAGATCCTGACTAGTGATGTTCTCTTGAGCCCGTGTGGTATCTGGACCCCGACTCACACAGTTGTTTGTTTATTGGCATTTGCGACATCCAGGCCCTGGATGATGATCGTTTCATTAGTATGTGTGATATTTAAATCCTGACTAGTGATGTTCTCTTGAGCCCGTGTGGTATCTGGACCCTGGCTCACACCGTTGTGTGTTCATTGGCATGTGCGGCATCGATGCCCTGGCTGATGATTGTTTCATTAGTATGTGTGATATTTAGATCCTGAGAGTGATGTTCTCTTGAGCCCGTGTGGTATCTGGACCCCGGCTCACACGGTTGTGTGTTCATTGGCATGTGCGGCATCCAGGCCCTGACTGATGATTGCTTCATTAATATGTGTGATATTCTGATCCTGGCTAGTGATGTTCTCTTGAGCCCGTGTGGTATTCGGACCCCGGATCACACCGTTGTATGTTCATTGGCATGGGCGGCATCCAGGCCCTGGATGATGATTGTTTCATTAGTAGGTGTGATATTCAGATCCTGGCTAGTGATGTTCTCTTGACCCTGTGTGGTATTCGGACCCCGGCTCACACTGTTGTGTGTTCATTGGCATGTGCGACATCCAGGCCTTGTTTGATGATTGTTTCATTAGTATGTGTGATATTCAGATCATGGCTAGAGATGTTCTCTTGTGCCCGTGTAGTATCCGGACCCCGGCTCACACTTTTGTGTGTTCAATGGCATGTGCAGAATCAAGGCCCTGGTTGATGATTGTTTCATTAGTATGTGTGATATTTAGATCCTGGCTAGTGATGTCCTCTTGAGCCTGTGTGGTATCCGGACCCAGACTCACACCGTTGTGTGTTCATTGGCATGTGCGGCATCCAGGACCTGGATGGTGATTGTTTCATTAGTATGTGTGATATTCAGTTCCTGACTAGTGATGTTCTCTTGAGCCTGTGTGGAATTCGGACCCCGGCTCACACTGTTGTGTTTTCATTGGCATGTGCGGCATTCAGGCCCTGCCTGATGATTGTTTCATTAGTATGTGTGATATTCAGGTCCTGACTAGTGATGTTCTCTTGAGCCCGTGTGGTATTCGGACCCCGACAAACACCGTTGTGTGTTCATTGGCATGTGCGGCATTCAGGCCCTGACTGATGATTTGTCATTAGTATGTGTGATATTCAGATCCTGCCTAGTGATGTTCTCTTGAGCCCGTGTGGTATCCGGACCCTAGCTCACACTGTTGTGTGTTCATTGGCATGGGCGACATCCAGGCCCTGGATGATGATTATTTCATTAGTATGTGTGATATTCAGATACTGGCTAGTGATGTTATCTTGAGCCCGTGTGGTATTCGGACCCCAGTTCACACCATTGTGTGTTCATTGGCATGTGCGGCATCCAGGCCCTGGCTGATGATTGTTTCATTAGTATGTGTGATATTCAGATCCTGAGGAGTGATGTTCTCTTGAGCCGGTCTGGTATCCGGACCCCGGCTCACACCGTTGTGTGTTCATTGGCATGTGCGACATCCAGACCCTGGCTGATGATTGTTTCATTAGTATGTGTGATATTCAGATCATGGCTAGTGATGTTCTCTTGAGCCCGTGTGGTATCTGGACCCCGGCTCACACCGTTGTGTGTTCATTGGCATGTGCGGCATCCAGGCCCTGGCTGATGATTGTTTCATTAGTATGTGTGATATTCAGATCCTGAGGAGTGATGTTCTCTTGAGCCGGTCTGGTATCCGGACCTCGGCTCACACCGTTGTGTGTTCATTGGCATGTGCGACATCCAGGCCCTGGCTGATGATTGTTTCATTAGTATGTGTGATATTCAGATCCTAACTAGTGATGTTCTCTTGAGCCCGTGTGGTATCTGGACCCCAGTTCACACCATTGTGTGTTCATTGGCATGTGCGGCATCCAGGCCCTGGCTGATGATTGTTTCATTAGTATGTGTGATATTCAGATCCTGAGGAGTGATGTTCTCTTGAGCCAGTCTGGTATCCGGACCCCGGCTCACACCGTTGTGTGTTCATTGGCATGTGCGGCATCCAGACCCTGGCTGATGATTGTTTCATTAGTATGTGTGATATTCAGATCCTGAGGAGTGATGTTCTCTTGAGCCGGTCTGGTATCCGGACCCTAGCTCACACTGTTGTGTGTTCATTGGCATGGGCGACATCCAGGCCCTGGATGATGATTATTTCATTAGTATGTGTGATATTCAGATACTGGCTAGTGATGTTATCTTGAGCCCGTGTGGTATTCGGACCCCAGCTCACACTGTTGTGTGTTCATTGGCATGTGCAGCATCCTGGCCCTGGCTGATGATTGTTTCATTAGTATGTGTGATATTCAGATCCTGACTAGTGAAGTTCTCTTGAGCCCGTGTGGTATCTAGACCCCGACTCACACAGTTGTGTGTTCATTGGCATGTGCGGCATCCAGGCCCTGCTGATTATTATTTCATTAGTATGTGTGATATTCAGATCCTGACTAGTGATGTTCTCTTGAGCCCGTGTGGTATCTGGACCCCAGTTCACACCATTGTGTGTTCATTGGCATGTGCGGCATCCAGGCCCTGGCTGATGATTGTTTCATTAGTATGTGTGATATTCAGATCCTGAGGAGTGATGTTCTCTTGAGCCGGTCTGGTATCCGGACCCCGGCTCACACCGTTGTGTGTTCATTGGCATGTGCGGCATCCAGACCCTGGCCGATGATTGTTTCATTAGTATGTGTGATATTCAGATCATGGCTAGTGATGTTCTCTTGAGCCCGTGTGGTATCCGGACCCCGACAAACACCGTTGTGTGTTCATTGGCATGTGCGGCATTCAGGCCCTGACTGATGATTTGTCATTAGTATGTGTGATATTCAGATCCTGGCTAGTGATGTTTTCTTGAGCCCGTGTGGTATCCGGACCCCGGCTTACACAGTTGTATGTTCATTGGCATGTGCGACATCCAGGCCCTGGCTGGTGATTGTTTCATTCTTATGTGTGATATTCAGATCCTGACTAGTGATGTTCTCTTGAGCCCGTGTGGTATCTGGACCCCAGTTCACACCATTGTGTGTTCATTGGCATGTGCAGCATCCAGGCCCTGGCTGATGATTGTTTCATTAGTATGTGTGATATTCAGATCCTGAGGAGTGATGTTCTCTTGAGCCGGTCTGGTATCCGGACCCCGACTCACACCGTTGTGTGTTCATTGGCATGTGCGGCATCCAGACCCTGGATGATGATTGTTTCATTAGTATGTGTGATATTCAGATCCTGAGGAGTGATGTTCTCTTGAGCCGGTCTGGTATCCGGACCCTAGCTCACACTGTTGTGTGTTCATTGGCATGGGCGACATCCAGGCCCTGGCTGATGATTATTTCATTAGTATGTGTGATATTCAGATACTGGCTAGTGATGTTATCTTGAGCCCGTGTGGTATTCGGACCCCAGCTCACACTGTTGTGTGTTCATTGGTATGTGCAGCATCCTGGCCCTGGCTGATGATTGTTTCATTAGTAAGTGTGATATTCAGATCCTGACTAGTGAAGTTCTCTTGAGCCCGTGTGGTATCTAGACCCCGGCTCACACAGTTGTGTGTTCATTGGCATGTGCGGCATCCAGGCCCTGGCTGATTATTATTTCATTAGTATGTGTGATATTCAGATCCTGACTAGTAATGTTCTCTTGAGCCCGTGTGGTATCTGGACCCCAGTTCACACCATTGTGTGTTCATTGGCATGTGCGGCATCCAGGCCCTGGCTGATGATTGTTTCATTAGTATGTGTGATATTCAGATCCTGAGGAGTGATGTTCTCTTGAGCCGGTCTGGTATCCGGACCCCGGCTCACACCGTTGTGTGTTCATTGGCATGTGCGGCATCCAGACCCTGGCCGATGATTGTTTCATTAGTATGTGTGATATTCAGATCATGGCTAGTGATGTTCTCTTGAGCCCGTGTGGTATCCGGACCCTAGCTCACACTGTTGTGTGTTCATTGGCATGGGCGACATCCAGGCCCTGGCTGATGATTATTTCATTAGTATGTGTGATATTCAGATACTGGCTAGTGATGTTATCTTGAGCCCGTGTGGTATTCGGACCCCAGCTCACACTGTTGTATGTTCATTGGCATGTGCGGCATCCTGGCCCTGGCTGATGATTGTTTCATTAGTATGTGTGATATTCAGATCCTGACTAGTGATGTTCTCTTGAGCCAGTGTGGTATCTGGACCCCGGCTCACACAGTTGTGTGTTCATTGGCATGTGCGGCATCCAGGCCCTGGCTGATTATTGTTTCATTAGTATGTGTGATATTCAGATCCTGACTAGTGATGTTCTCTTGAGCCCGTGTGGTATCTGGACCCCAGTTCACACCATTGTGTGTTCATTGGCATATGCGACATCCAGGCCCTGGCTGATGATTGTTTCATTAGTATGTGTGATATTCAGATCCTGCGGAGTGATGTTCTCTGGAGCCGGTCTGGTATCCGGACCCCGGCTCACACCGTTGTGTGTTCATTGGCATGTGCGGCATCCAGACCCTGGCTGATGATTATTTCATTAGTATGTGTGATATTCAGATCATGGCTAGTGATGTTCTCTTGAGCCCGTGTGGTATCCGGACCCTAGCTCACACTGTTGTGTGTTCATTGGCATGGGCGACATCCAGGCCCTGGCTGATGATTATTTCATTAGTATGTGTGATATTCAGATACTGGCTAGTGATGTTATCTTGAGCCTGTGTGGTATTCGGACCCCAGCTCACACTGTTGTGTGTTCATTGGCATGTGTGGCATCCTGGCCCTGGCTGATGATTGTTTCATTAGTATGTGTGATATTCAGATCCTGACTAGTGAAGTTCTCTTGAGCCCGTGTGGTATCTAGACCCCGGCTCACACAGTTGTGTGTTCATTGGCATGTGCGGCATCCAGGCCCTGGCTGATTATTATTTCATTAGTATGTGTGATATTCAGATCCTGACTAGTGATGTTCTCTTGAGCCCGTGTTGTATCTGGACCACGGATCACACCGTTGTGTGTTCATTGGCATGTGCGGCATCCAGGCCCTGGCTGATGATTGTTTCATTAGTATGTGTGATATTCAGGTCCTGAATAGTGATGTTCTCTTGAGCTCGTGTGGTATTCGGACCCCGACAAACACCGTTGTGTGTTCATTGGCCTATGCGGTATTTAGGCCCTGACTGATGATTTGTCATTAGTATGTGTGATATTCAGATCCTGGCTAGTGATGTTCTCTTGAGCCCGTGTGGTATCCGGACCCCGGCTTACACAGTTCTATGTTCATTGGCATGTGCGACATCCAGGCCCTGGCTGATGATTGTTTCATTATTATGTGTGATATTCAGATCCTGACTAGTGATGTTCTCTTGAGCCCGTGTGGTATCTGGACCCCAGTTCACACCATTGTGTGTTCATTGGCATGTGCAGCATCCAGGCCCTGGCTGATGATTGTTTCATTAGTATGTGTGATATTCAGATCCTGAGGAGTGATGTTCTCTTGAGCCCGTCTGGTATCTGGACCCCGGCTCACACCGTTGTGTGTTCATTGGCATGTGCGGCATCCAGACCCTGGCTGATGATTGTTTCATTAGTATGTGTGATATTCAGATCATGGCTAGTGATGTTCTCTTGAGCCCGTGTGGTATCCGGACCCTAGCTCACACTGTTGTGTGTTCATTGGCATGGGCGACATCCAGGCCCTGGCTGATGATTATTTCATTAGTATGTGTGATATTCAGATACTGGCTAGTGATGTTATCTTGAGCCCGTGTGGTATTCGAACCCCAGCTCACACTGTTGTGTGTTCATTGGCATGTGCGGCATCCTGGCCCTGGCTGATGATTATTTCATTAGTATGTGTGATATTCAGATCCTGACTAGTGAAGTTCTCTTGAGCCCGTGTGGTATCTAGACCCCGGCTCACACAGTTGTGTGTTCATTGGCATGTGCGGCATCCATGCCCTGGCTGATTATTATTTCATTAGTATGTGTGATATTCAGATCCTGACTAGTGATGTTCTCTTGAGCCTGTGTGGTATCTGGACCCCGACTCACACCGTTGTGTGTTCATTGGCATGTGCGGCATCCAGGCCCTGGCTGATGATTGTTTCATTAGTATGTGTGATATTCAGGTCCTGAATAGTGATGTTCTCTTGAGCTCGTGTGGTATTCGGACCCCGACAAACACCGTTGTGTGTTCATTGGCCTGTGCGGTATTTAGGCCCTGACTGATGATTTGTCATTAGTATGTGTGATATTCAGATCCTGGCTAGTGATGTTCTCTTGAGCCCGTATGGTATCCGGACCCCGGCTTACACAGTTCTATGTTCATTGGCATGTGCGACATCCAGGCCCTGGCTGATGATTGTTTCATTATTATGTGTGATATTCAGATCCTGACTAGTGATGTTCTCTTGAGCCCGTGTGGTATCTGGACCCCAGTTCACACCATTGTGTGTTCATTGGCATGTGCAGCATCCAGGCCCTGGCTGATGATTGTTTCATTAGTATGTGTGATATTCAGATCCTGAGGAGTGATGTTCTCTTGAGCCCGTCTGGTATCTGGACCCCGGCTCACACCGTTGTGTGTTCATTGGCATGTGCGGCATCCAGACCCTGGCTGATGATTGTTTCATTAGTATGTGTGATATTCAGATCATGGCTAGTGATGTTCTCTTGAGCCCGTGTGGTATCCGGACCCTAGCTCACACTGTTGTGTGTTCATTGGCATGGGCGACATCCAGGCCCTGGCTGATGATTATTTCATTAGTATGTGTGATATTCAGATACTGGCTAGTGATGTTATCTTGAGCCCGTGTGGTATTCGAACCCCAGCTCACACTGTTGTGTGTTCATTGGCATGTGCGGCATCCTGGCCCTGGCTGATGATTATTTCATTAGTATGTGTGATATTCAGATCCTGACTAGTGAAGTTCTCTTGAGCCCGTGTGGTATCTAGACCCCGGCTCACACAGTTGTGTGTTCATTGGCATGTGCGGCATCCAGGCCCTGGCTGATTATTATTTCATTAGTATGTGTGATATTCAGATCCTGACTAGTGATGTTCTCTTGAGCCCGTGTGGTATCTGGACCCCGACTCACACCGTTGTGTGTTCATTGGCATGTGCGGCATCCAGGCCCTGGCTGATGATTGTTTCATTAGTATGTGTGATATTCAGGTCCTGAATAGTGATGTTCTCTTGAGCTCGTGTGGTATTCGGACCCCGACAAACACCGTTGTGTGTTCATTGGCATGTGCGGCATTCAGGCCCTAACTGATGATTTATCATTAGTATGTGTGATATTCAGATCCTGGCTAGTGATGTTCTCTTGAGCCCGTGTGGTATCCGGACCCCGGCTTACACAGTTGTATGTTCATTGGCATGTGCGACATCCAGGCCCTGGCTGATGATTGTTTCATTATTATGTGTGATATTCAGATCCTGACTAGTGATGTTCTCTTGAGCCCGTGTGGTATCTGGACCCCAGTTCACACCATTGTGTGTTCATTGGCATGTGCGGCATCCAGGCACTGGCTGATGATTTTTTCATTAGTATGTGTGATATTCAGATCCTGAGGAGTGATGTTCTCTTGAGCCCGTGTGGTATCTGGACCCTGGCTCACACAGTTTTGTGTTCATTGGCATGTAAGGCATCCAGGCCCTGGCTGATTATTGTTTCATTAGTATGTGTGATATTCAGATCCTGACTAGTGATGTTCTCTTGAGCCCGTGTGGTATCTGGACCCCGGCTCACACCGTTATGTGTTCATTGGCATGTGCGGCATCCAGGGCCTAGCTGATGATTGTTTCATTAGTATGTGTGATATTCAGATCCTGAATAGTGATGTTCTCTTGAGCCCGTGTGGTATCCGGACCCGGCTCACACCGTTGTGTGTTCATTGGCATGTGCGGCATCCAGGCCCTGACTGATGATTGTTTCATTAGTATGTGTGATATTCAGATCCTGGCTAGTGATGTTCTCTTGAGCCCGTGTGGTATCCGGATCCCGGCTCACATGGTTGTGTGTTCATTGGCATGTGCGGCATCCAGGCCCTGGCTGCTGATTGTTTCATTAGTATGTGTGATATTCAGATCATGGCTAGTGATGTTCTCTTGAGCCCGTGTGGTATCCGGACCCTAGCTCACACTGTTGTATGTTCATTGGCTTGTGCGGCATCCAGGCCCTGGCTGATGGATATTTCATTAGTATGTGTGATATTCAGATACTGGCTAGTGATGTTATCTTGAGCCCGTGTGGTATTCGGAGCCCGACTCACACCGTTGTGTGTTCATTGGCATGTGCGGCATCCAGGCCCTGGCTGATGATTGTTTCATTAGTATGTTTGACATTCAGATCCTGACTAGTGATGTTTTCTTGAGCCCGTGTTGTATCCGGAACCCGGCTCATACAGTTGTGTGTTCATTGGCATGTGCGGCATCCAGGCCCTGGCTGATGATTGTTTCATTAGTATGTGCAATATTCAGATCCTGAGTAGTGATGTTCTCTTGAGCCCATGCGGTATTCGGACCCCGACTCACACCGCTGTGTGTTCATTGGCATGTGCGGCATCTAGGCCCTGGCTGATGATTGTTTCATTAGTATGTGTGATATTCAGATCCTGACTAGTGATGTTTTCTTGAGCTCGTGTGGTATCTGGACCCTGGCTCACATAGTTGTGTGTTCATTGGCATGTGCGGCATCCAGGCCCTGGTTGATTATTGTTTCATTAGTATGTGTGATATTCAGATCCTGGCTAGTGATGTTCTCTTCAGCCCGTGTGGTATCCGGACCCCGACTCACACGGTTGTATTTTCATTGGCATGTGCGGCATCCAGGCCCTGGCTGATGATTGTTTCATTAGTATGTGTGATATTCAGATCCTGACTAGTGATGTTCTCTTGAGCCCGTGTGGTATCTGGACCCCGGCTCACACAGTTATGTTTTCATTGGCATGTGCGGCATCCAGGCCCTGGCTGATGATAATGGCTAGTGATGTTCTCTTAAGCCCGTGTGGTATCCGGACACTGACTCACACGGTTGTGTGTTCATTGGCATGTGCGGCATCCAGGCCCTGGATGGTGATTGTTTCATTAGTATGTGTGATATTAAGTTCCTGACTAGTGATGTTCTCTTGAGCCTGAATGGAATTCGGACCCCGACTCACACTGTTGTGTGTTTATTGAAATGTGCAGCATCCAGGCCCTGGCTGATGATTGCTTCATTAGTATGTATGATTTTCAGATCCTGACTAGTGATGTTCTTTTGATCCCGTGTGGTATTCGGACCCCGGCTCACACAGTTGTGTGTTCATTGGCATGTGCGGCATCCACGCCGTGGCTGATGTTTGTTTCATTAGTATGTTTGATACTCAGATTCTGACTAGTGATGTTCTCTTGAGCCCCTGTGGTATCCGAACCCCGACTCACACTGTTGTGTTTTTATTGGCATGTGCGGAATCCAGGCCCTGGCTGATGATTGTTTCATTAGTATGTATGATATTAAGATCTTGACTAGTGATGTTCTCTTGAGCCCGTGTGGTATCTGGACCCCAGTTCACACCATTGTGTGTTCATTGGCATGTGCGGCATCCAGGCCCTGGCTGATGATTGTTTCATTAGTATGTGTGATATTAAGATCCTGAGGAGTGATGTTCTCTTGAGCCCGTGTGGTATCCGGACCCCGACTCACACTGTTGTGTTTTTATTGGCATGTGCGGCATCCTGGACCTGGCTGATGATTGTTTCATTAGTATGTGTGATATTCCGATCCTGACTAGTGATGTTCTCTTGAGCCCGTGTGGTTTATGGACCCCGGATCACACTGTTGTGTGTTCATTGGCATGTGTGGCATCCAGGCCCTGGCCCATGATTGTTTCATTAGTATGTGTGATATTCAGATCCTGAGTAGTGATGTTCTCTTGAGCCCGTGCGGTATCCAGACCCTGACACACACCGTTGTGTGTTCATTGGCATGTGCGGCATCCAGGCCCTGGCTGATGATTTTTTCATTAGTATGTGTGATATTCAGATCCTGACTAGTGATGTTCTCTTGAGCCCGTGTGGTATCTGGACCCTGGCTCACACAGTTTTGTTTTCATTGGCATGTGCGGCATCCAGGCCCTGGCTGATTATTGTTTCATTAGTATGTGTGATATTCAGATCATGACTAGTGATGTTCTCTTGAGCCCGTGTGGTATCTGGACCCCCGGCTCACACCGTTATATGTACATTGGCATGTGCGGCATCCAGGGCCTAGCTGATGATTGTTTCATTAGTATGTGTGATATTCAGATCCTGAATAGTGATGTTCTCTTGAGCCCGTGTGGTATCCGGACCCGACTCACACCGTTGTGTGTTCATTGGCATGTGCGGCATTCAGGCCCTGACTGATGATTGTTTCATTAGTATGTGTGATATTCAGATCCTGGCTAGTGATGTTCTCTTGAGCCCGTGTGGTATCCGGATCCCGGCTCACACGGTTGTGTGTTCATTGGCATGTGCGGCATCCAGGCCCTGGCTGCTGATTGTTTCATTAGTATGTGTGATATTCAGATCATGGCTAGTGATGTTCTCTTGAGCCCGTGTGGTATCCGGACCCTAGCTCACACTGTTGTATGTTCATTGGCTTGTGCGGCATCCAGGCCCTGGCTGATGGGTATTTCATTAGTATGTGTGATATTCAGATACTGGCTAGTGATGTTATCTTGAGCCCGTGTGGTATTCGGAGCCCGACTCACACCGTTGTGTGTTCATTGGCATGTGCGGCATCTTTGCCGTGGCTGATGATTGTTTCATTAGTATGTTTGATATTCAGTTCCTGACTAGTGATGTTTTCTTGAGCCCGTGTTGTATCCGGAACCCGGCTCATACAGTTGTGTGTTCATTGGCATGTGCGGCATCCAGGCCCTGGCTGATGATTGTTTCATTAGTATGTGCGATATTCAGATCCTGAGTAGTGATGTTCTCTTGAGCCCGTGCGGTATTTGGACCCCGACTCACACCGTTGTGTGTTCATTGGCATGTGCGGCATCCAGCCCCTGGCTGATGATTGTTTCATTAGTATGTGTGATATTCAGATCCTGACTAGTGATGTTTTCTTGAGCTCGTGTGGTATCTGGACCCTGGCTCACATAGTTGTGTGTTCATTGGCATGTGCGGCATCCAGGCCCTGGCTGATTATTGTTTCATTAGTATGTGTGATATTCAGATCTTGGCTAGTGATGTTCTCTTCAGCCCGTGTGGTATCTGGACCCCGGCTCACACGGTTATATTTTCATTGGCATGTGCGGCATCCAGGCCCTGGCTGATGATTGTTTCATTAGTATGTGTGATATTCAGATCCTGACTAGTGATGTTCTCTTGAGCCTGTGTGGTTCTGGACCCATGCTCACACAGTTGTGTGTTCATTGGCATGTGCCGCATCCAGGCCCTGGCTGATGATAATGGCTAGTGATGTTCTCTTAAGCCCGTGTGGTATCCGGACACTGACTCACACGGTTGTGTGTTCATTGGCATGTGCGGCATCCAGGCCCTGGATGGTGATTGTTTCATTAGTATGTGTGATATTAAGTTCCTGACTAGTGATGTTCTTTTGAGCCTGAATGGAATTCGGACCCCGGCTCACACTGTTGTGTGTTTATTGAAATGTGCAGCATCCAGGCCCTGGCTAATGATTGCTTCATTAGTATGTATGATTTTCAGATCCTGACTAGTGATGTTCTTTTGATCCCGTGTGGTATTCGGACCCCGGCTCACACAGTTGTGTGTTCATTGGCATGTGCGGCATCCAGGCCGTGGCTGATGTTTGTTTCATTAGTATGTTTGATACTCAGATTCTGACTAGTGATGTTCTCTTGAGCCCCTGTGGTATCCGAACCCCGACTCACACTGTTGTGTTTTTATTGGCATGTGCGGCATCCAGGCCCTGGCTGATGATTGTTTATTAGTATGTGTGATATTAAGATCCTGACTAGTGATGTTCTCTTGAGCCCGTGTGGTATCTGGACCCCAGTTCACACCATTGTGTGTTCATTGGCATGTGCGGCATCCAGGCCCTGGCTGATGATTGTTTCATTAGTATGTGTGATATTAAGATCCTGAGGAGTGATGTTCTCTTGAGCCCGTGTGGTATCCGAACCCCGACTCACACTGTTGTGTTTTTATTGGCATGTGCGTCATCCTGGACCTGGCTGATGATTGTTTCATTAGTATGTGTGATATTCAGATCCTAACTAGTGATGTTCTCTTGAGCCCGTGTGGTTTATGGACCCCGGATCACACCGTTGTGTGTTCATTGGCATGTGTGGCATCCAGGCCCTGGCCCATGATTGTTTCATTAGTATGTGTGATATTCAGATCCTGAGTAGTGATGTTCTCTTGAGCCCGTGCGGTATCCGGACCCCGACACACACCGTTGTGTGTTCATTGGCATGTGCGGCATCCAGGCCCTGGCTGATGATTTTTTCATTAGTATGTGTGATATTCAGATCCTAACTAGTGATGTTCTCTTGAGCCCGTGTGGTATCTGGACCCTGGCTCACACAGTTTTGTGTTCATTGGCATGTGCGGCATCCAGGCCCTGGCTGATTATTGTTTCATTAGTATGTGTGATATTCAGATCATGACTAGTGATGTTCTCTTGAGCCCGTGTGGTATCTGGACCCCGGCTCACACCGTTATGTGTTCATTGGCATGTGCGGCATCCAGGGCCTAGCTGATGATTGTTTCATTAGTATGTGTGATATTCAGATCCTGAATAGTGTTGTTCTCTTGAGCCCGTGTGGTATCCGGACCCGACTCACACCGTTGTGTGTTCATTGGCATGTGCGGCATTCAAGCCCTGACTGATGATTGTTTCATTAGTATGTGTGATATTCAGATCCTGGCTAGTGATGTTCTCTTGAGCCCGTGTGGTATCCGGATCCCGGCTCACACGGTTGTGTGTTCATTGGCATGTGCGGCATCCAGGCCCTGGCTGCTGATTGTTTCATTAGTATGTGTGATATTCAGATCATGGCTAGTGATGTTCTCTTGAGCCCGTGTGGTATCCGGACCCTAGCTCACACTGTTGTATGTTCATTGGCTTGTGCGGCATCCAGGCCCTGGCTGATGGGTATTTCATTAGTATGTGTGATATTCAGATACTGGCTAGTGATGTTATCTTGAGCCCGTGTGGTATTCGGAGCCCGACTCACACCGTTGTGTGTTCATTGGCATGTGCGGCATCTTTGCCGTGGCTGATGATTGTTTCATTAGTATGTTTGATATTCAGATCCTGACTAGTGATGTTTTCTTGAGCCCGTGTTGTATCCGGAACCCGGCTCATACAGTTGTGTGTTCATTGGCATGTGCGGCATCCAGGCCCTGGCTGATGATTGTTTCATTAGTATGTGCGATATTCAGATCCTGAGTAGTGATGTTCTCTTGAGCCCGTGCGGTATTCGGACCCCGACTCACACCGTTGTGTGTTCATTGGCATGTGCGGCATCCAGGCCCTGGCTGATGATTGTTTCATTAGTATGTGTGATATTCAGATCCTGACTAGTGATGTTTTCTTGAGCTCGTGTGGTATCTGGACCCTGGCTCACATAGTTGTGTGTTCATTGGCATGTCCGGCATCCAGGCCCTGGCTGATTATTGTTTCATTAGTATGTGTGATATTCAGATCCTGGCTAATGATGTTCTCTTCAGCCCGTGTGGTATCTGGACCCCGGCTCACACGGTTGTATTTTCATTGGCATGTGCGGCATCCAGGCCCTAGCTAATGATTGTTTCATTAGTATGTGTGATATTCAGATCCTGACTAGTGATGTTCTCTTGAGCCCGTGTGGTATCTGGACCCCGGCTCACACAGTTGTGTGTTCATTGGCATGTGCGGCATCCAGGCCCTGGCTGATGATAATGGCTAGTGATGTTCTCTTAAGCCCGTGTGGTATCCGGACACTGACTCACACCGTTGTGTGTTCATTGGCATGTGCGGCATCCAGGCCCTGGATGGTGATTGGTTCATTAGTATGTGTGATATTAAGTTCCTGACTAATGATGTTCTCTTGAGCCTGAATGGAATTCGGACCTCGACTCGCACTGTTGTGTGTTTATTGAAATATGCAGCATCCAGGCCCTGGCTGATGATTGCTTCATTAGTATGTATGATTTTTAGATCCTGACTAGTGATGTTCTTTTGATCCCATGTGGTATTCGGACCCCGGCTCACACAGTTGTGTGTTCATTGGCATGTGCAGCATCCAGGCCGTGGCTGATGTTTGTTTCATTAGTATGTTTGATACTCAGATTCTGACTAGTGATGTTCTCTTGAGCCCCTGTGGTATCCGAACCCCGACTCACAATGTTGTGTTTTTATTGGCATGTGCGGCATCCACGCCCTGGCTGATGATTGTTTCATTAGTATGTGTGATATTAAGATCCTGACTAGTGATGTTCTCTTGAGCCCGTGTGGTATCTGGACCCCAGTTCACACCATTGTGTGGTCATTGGCATGTGCGGCATCCAGGCCCTGGCTGATGATTGTTTCATTAGTATGTGTGATATTTAGATCCTGAGGAGTGATGTTCTCTTGAGCCCGTGTGGTATCCGGACCCCGACTCACACTGTTGTGTTTTTATTGGCATGTGCGGCATCCTGGCCCTGGCTGATGATTGTTTCATTAGTATGTGTGATATTCAGATCCTGACTAGTGATGTTCTCTAGAGCCCGTGTGGTATCTGGACCCCGGCTCACACAGTTGTGTGTTCATTGGCATGTGCGGCATCCAGGCCCTGGCTGATTATTGTTTCATTAGTATGTGTGAAATTCAGATCCTGACTAGTGATGTTCTCTTGAGCCCGTGCGGTATCTGGACCCCGGCTCACACCGTTGTGTGTTCATTGACATGTGCGGCGTCCAAGCCCTGGCTGATGATTGTTTCATTAGTATGTGTGATATTCCGATCCTGAATAGTGATGTTCTCTTGAGCCCGTGTGGTATCCGCACCCCGGCGCACACCATTGTGTGTTCATTGGCATGTGTGGCATTCAGACCTTGACTGATGATTGTTTCATTAGTATGTGTGATATTCAGATCCTGGCTAGTGATGTTCTCTTCAGCCCGTGTAGTATCCGGACCCCGGCTCACACAGTTGTATTTTCATTGGCATGTGCGGCATCCAGGCCCTGGCTGATGATTGTTTCATTAGTATGTGTGATATTCAGATCCTGACTAGTGATGTTCTCTTGAGCCCGTGTGGTATCTGGACCCCGGCTCACACAGTTGTGTGTTTATTGGCATGTGCGGCATCCAGGCCCTGGCTGATGATTGTTTCATTAGTATGTGTGATATTCAGATCATGGCTAGTGATGTTCTCTTAAGCCCGTGTGGTATCCGGACACTGACTCAAACTGTTGTGTGTTCATTGGCATGTGCGGCATCCAGGCCCTGGATGGTGATTGTTTCATTAGTATGTGTGATATTAAGTTCCTGACTAGTGATGTTCTCTTGAGCCTGTGTGGAATTCGGACCCCAGCTCACACTGTTGTGTGTTTATTGAAATGTGCAGCATCCAGGCCCTGGCTGATGATTGCTTCATTAGTATGTATGATTTTCAGATCCTGACTAGTGATGTTCTTTTGATCCCGTGTGGTATTCGGACCCCGGCTCACACAGTTGTGTGTTCATTGGCATGTGCGGCATCCAGGCCGTGGCTGATGTTTGTTTCATTAGTATGTTTGATACTCAAATCCTGACTAGTGATGTTCTCTTGAGCCCCTGTGGTATCCGAACCCCGACTCACACTGTTGTGTTTTTATTGGCATGTGCGGCATCCAGGCCCTAGCTGATGATTGTTTCATTAGTATGTGTGATATTCAGATCTTGACTAGTGATGTTCTCTTGAGCCCGTGTGGTATCTGGACCCCGGCTCACACAGTTGTATGTTCATTGGCATGTGCGACATCCAGGCCCTGGCTGATGATTGTTTCATTAGTATGTGTGATATTAAGATCCTGACTAGTGATGTTCTCTTGAGCCCGTGTGGTATCTGGACCCCAGTTCACACCATTGTGTGTTCATTGGCATGTGCGGCATCCAGGCCCTGGCTGATGATTGTTTCATTAGTATGTGTGATATTCAGATCCTGAGGAGTGATGTTCTCTTGAGCCCGTGTGGTATCCGGACCCCGACTCACACTGTTGTGTTTTTATTGGCATGTGCGGCATCCTGGCTCTGGCTGATGATTGTTTCATTAGTATGTGTGATATTCAGATCCTGACTAGTGAGGTTCTCTTGAGCCCGTGTGGTATCAGGACCCCGGCTCACACAGTTGTGTGTTCATTGGCATGTGCGGCATCCAGGCCCTGGCTGATTATTGTTTCATTAGTATGTGTGATATTCAGAACCTGACTAGTGATGTTCTCTTGAGCCCGTGCGGTATCTGGACCCCGGCTCACACCGTTGTGTGTTCATTGACATGTGCGGCATCTAAGCCCTGGCTGATGATTGTTTCATTAGTATGTGTGATATTCAGATCCTGAATAGTGATGTTCTCTTGAGCCTGTGTGGTATCCGGACACCGGCTCACACCGTTGTGTGTTCATTGGCATGTGTGGCATTCAGGCCTTGACTGATGATTGTTTCATTAGTATGTGTGATATTCAGAACCTGGCTAGTGATGTTCTCTTCAGCCCCGTGTGGTATCCGGACCCCGGCTCAGACGGTAGTATTTTCATTGGCATGTGCGGCATCCAGGCCCTGGCTGATGATTGTTTCATTAGTATGTGTGATATTCAGCTCCTGACTAGTGATGTTCTCTTCAGCCCGTGTGGTATCTGGACCCCGGCTCACAAAGTTGTGTGTTCATTGGCATGTGCGGCATCCAGGCCCTGGCTGATGATTGTTTCATTAGTATGTGTGATATTTAGATCATGGCTAGTGATGTTCTCTTAAGCCCGTGTGGTATCCGGAAACTGACTCACACCGTTGTGTGTTCATTGGCATGTGCGGCATCCAGGCCCTGGATGGTGATTGTATCATTAGTATGTGTGATATTAAGTTCCTGACTAGTGATGTTCTCTTGAGCCTATGTGGAATTCGGACCCCGGCTCACACTGTTGTGTGTTTATTGAAATGTGCAGCATCCAGGCCCTGGCTGATGATTGCTTCATTAGTATGTATGATTTTCAGATCCTGACTAGTGATGTTCTTTTGATCCCGTGTGGTATTCGGACCCCGGCTCACACAGTTGTGTGTTCATTGGCATGTGCGGCATCCAGGCCATGGCTGATGTTTGTTTCATTAGTATGTTTGATACTCAGATCCTGACTAGTGATGTTCTCTTGAGCCCCTGTGGTATCCGAACCCCGACTCACACTGTTGTGTTTTTATTGGCATGTGCGGCATCCAGGCCCTAGCTGATGATTGTTTCATTAGTATGTGTGATATTCAGATCTTGACTAGTGATGTTCTCTTGAGCCCGTGTGGTATCTGGACCCCGGCTCACACAGTTGTATGTTCATTGGCATGTGCGACATCCAGGCCCTGGCTGATGATTGTTTCATTAGTATGTGTGATATTAAGATCCTGACTAGTGATGTTCTCTTGAGCCCGTGTGGTATCTGGACCCCAGTTCACACCATTGTGTGTTCATTGGCATGTGCGGCATCCAGGTCCTGGCTGATGATTGTTTCATTAGTATGTGTGATATTCAGATCCTGAGGAGTGATGTTCTGTTGAGCCCGTGTGGTATCCGGACCCCGACTCACACTGTTGTGTTTTTATTGGCATGTGCGGCATCCTGGCTCTGGCTGATGATTGTTTCATTAGTATGTGTGATATTCAGATCCTGACTAGTGATGTTCTCTTGAGCCCGTGTGGTATTTGGACCCCGGCTCACACAGTTGTGTGTTCATTGGCATGTGCGGCATCCAGGCCCTGGCTGATTATTGTTTCATTAGTATGTGTGATATTCAGAACCTGACTAGTGATGTTCTCTTGAGCCCGTGCGGTATCTGGACCCCGGCTCACACCGTTGTGTGTTCATTGACATGTGCGGCTTCCAAGCCCTGGCTGATGATTGTTTCATTAGTATGTGTGATATTCAGATCCTGAATAGTGATGTTCTCTTGAGCCTGTGTGGTATCCGGACACCGGCTCACACCGTTGTGTGTTCATTGGCATGTGTGGCATTCGGGCCTTGACTGATGATTGTTTCATTAGTATGTGTGATATTCAGATCCTGGCTAGTGATGTTCTCTTCATCCCGTGTGGTATCCGGACCCCGGCTCACACGGTTGTATTTTCATTGGCATGTGCGGCATCCAGGCCCTGGCTGATGATTGTTTCATTAGTATGTGGGATATTCAGCTCCTGACTAGTGATGTTCTCTTCAGCCCGTGTGGTATCTGGAGCCCGGCTCACACAGTTGTGTGTTCATTGGCATGTGCGGCATCCAGGCCCTGGCTGATGATTGTTTCATTAGTATGTGTGATATTTAGATCATGGCTAGTGATGTTCTCTTAAGCCCGTGTGGTATCCGGACACTGACTCACACCGTTGTGTGTTCATTGGCATGTGCGGCATCCAGGCCCTGGATGGTGATTGTTTCATTAGTATGTGTGATATTAAGTTCCTGACTAGTGATGTTCTCTTGAGCCTATGTGGAATTCGGACCCCGGCTCACACTGTTGTGTGTTTATTGAAATGTGCAGCATCCAGGCCCTGGCTGATGATTGCTTCATTAGTATGTATGATTTTCAGATCCTGACTAGTGATGTTCTTTTGATCCCGTGTGGTATTCGGACCCCGGCTCACACAGTTGTGTGTTCATTGGCATGTGCGGCATCCAGGCCATGGCTGATGTTTGTTTCATTAGTATGTTTGATACTCAGATCCTTACTAGTGATGTTCTCTTGAGCCCCTGTGGTATCCGAACCCCGACTCACATTGTTGTGTTTTTATTGGCATGTGCGGCATCCAGGCCCTGGCTGATGATTGTTTCATTAGTATGTGTGATATTCAGATACTGACTAGTGATGTTCTCTTGAGCGCGTGTGGTATCTGGACCCCGACTCACACAGTTGTATGTTCATTGGAATGTGCGACATCCAGGCCCTGGCGGATGATTGTTTCATTAGTATGTGTGATATTAAGATCCTGACTAGTGATGTTCTCTTGAGCCCGTGTGGTATCTGGACCCCAATTCACACCATTGTGTGTTCATTGGCATGTGCGGCATCTAGGCCCCGGCTGATGATTGTTTCATTAGTATGTGTGATATTCAGATCCTGAGGAGTGATGTTCTCTTAAGCCCGTGTGGTATCCGGACCCCGACTCACATTGTTGTGTTTTTATTGGCATGTGCGGCATCCTGGCCCTGGCTGATAATTGTTTCATTAGTATGTGTGATATTCAGATCCTGACTAGTGATGTTCTCTTGAGCCCATGTGGTATCTGGACCCCGGCTCACACAATTGTGTGTTCATTGGCATGTGCGGCATCCAGGCCCTGGCTGATTATTGTTTCATTAGTATGTGTGATATTCAGATCCTGACTAGTGATGTTCTCTTGAGCCCGTGTGGTATCCGGACCCCGGCTCACACCGTTGTGTGTTCATTGGCATGTGCGACTTTTAGGCCCTGACTGATGATTGTTTCATTAGTATGTGTGATATTCAGATCCTGGATAGTGATGTTCTCTTGAGCCCGTGTGGTATCCGGACACCGGCTCACACGGTTGTATCTTCATTGGCATGTGCGGCATCCAGGCCCTGGCTGATGATTGTTTCATTAGTATGTGTGATATTCAGATCCTGACTAGTGATGTTCTCTTGAGCCCGTGTGGTATCTGGACCCCGGCTCACACAGTTGTGTGTTCATTGGCATGTGCGGCATCCTGGCCCTGGCTTATGATTATTTCATTAGTAAGTTTTATATTCAGATCCTGACTAGTGATGTTCTCTTGAGCCCGTGTGGTATCTGGACCGCGGCTCACACAGTTGTGTGTTCATTGGCATGTGCGGCATCCAGGCCCTGGCTGATGATTGTTTCATTAGTATGTGTGATATTTAGATCCTGACTAGTGATGTTCTCTTGAGCCCGTGTGGTATCTGGACCCCGGCTCACACCGTTGTATGTTCATTGGCATGTGTGGCATCCAGGCCCTGGCCGATGATTGTTTCATTAGTATGTGTGATATTCAGATCCTTAGTAGTGATGTTCTCTTGAGCCCGTGCGGTATCCAGACCCCGACTTACACCGTTGTGTGTTCATTGGCATGTGTGGCATCCAGGCCCTACCTGATGATTGTTTCATTAGTATGTGTGATATTCAGATCCTGACTAGTGATGTTCTCTTGAGCCCGTGTGGTATCTGGACCCCGGCTCACACAGTTGTGTGTTCATTGGCATGTGCGGCATCCAGGCCCTGGCTGATTATTGTTTCATTAGTATGTGTGATATTCAGATCCTGACTAGTGATGTTCTCTTGAGCCCGTGGGGTATCTGGACCCCAGCTCACACCGTTGTGTGTTCATTGGCATGTGCGGCATCCAGGCCCTGGCTGATGATTGTTTCATTAGTATGTGTGATATTCAGATCCTGAATAGTGATGTTCTCTTGAGCCTGTGTGGTATCCGGGCCCCCGCTCACACCGTTGTGTGTTCATTGGCATGTGTGGAATTCAGGCCTTGACTGATGATTGTTTCATTAGTATGTGTGATATTCAGTTCCTGGCTAGTGATGTTCTCTTCAGCCCGTGTAGTATCCGGACCCCGGCTCACACGGTTGTATTTTCATTGGCATGTGCGGCATCCAGGCCCTGGCTGATGATTGTTTCATTAGTATGTGTGATATTCAGATCTTGACTAGTGATGTTCTCTTGAGCCCCTGTGGTATCCGAACCCCGACTCACACTGTTGTGTTTTTATTGGCATGTGCGGCATCCAGGCCCTAGCTGATGATTGTTTCATTAGTATGTGTGATATTCAGATCTTGACTAGTGATGTTCTCTTGAGCCCGTGTGGTATCTGGACCCCGACTCACACAGTTGTATGTTCATTGGCATGTGCGACATCCAGGCCCTGGCTGATGATTGTTTCATTAGTATGTGTGATATTAAGATCTTGACTAGTGATGTTCTCTTGAGCCCGTGTGGTATCTGGACCCCAGTTCACACCATTGTGTGTTCATTGGCATGTGCGGCATCCAGGCCCTGGCTGATGATTGTTTCATTAGTATGTGTGATATTCAGATCCTGAGGAGTGATGTTTTCTTGAGCCCGTGTGGTATCCGGACCCCGACTCACACTGTTGTGTTTTTATTGGCATGTGCGGCATCCTGGCTCTGGCTGATGATTGTTTCATTAGTATGTGTGATATTCAGATCCTGACTAGTGATGTTCTCTTGAGCCCGTGTGGTATCTGGACCCCGGCTCACACAGTTGTGTGTTCATTGGCATGTGCGGCATCCAGGCCCTGGCTGATTATTGTTTCATTAGTATGCGTGATATTCAGAACCTGACTAGTGATGTTCTCTTGAGCCCGTGCGGTATCTGGACCCCGGCTCACACTGTTGTGTGTTCATTGACATGTGCGGCATCCAAGCCCTGGCTGATGATTGTTTCATTAGTATGTGTGATATTCAGATCCTGAATAGTGATGTTCTCTTGAGCCTGTGTGGTATCCGGACACCGGCTCACACCGTTGTGTGTTCATTGGCATGTGTGGCATTCAGGCCTTGACTGATGATTGTTTCATTAGTATGTGTGATATTCAGATCCTGGCTAGTGATGTTCTCTTCAGCCCGTGTGGAATCCGGACCCCGGCTCACACGGTTGTATTTTCATTGGCATGTGCGGCATCCAGGCCCTGGCTGATGATTGTTTCATTAGTATGTGTGATATTCAGCTCCTGACTAGTGATGTTCTCTTCAGCCCGTGTGGTATCTGGACCCCGGCTCACACAGTTGTGTGTTCATTGGCATGTGCGGCATCCAGGCCCTGGCTGATGATTGTTTCATTAGTATGTGTGATATTTAGATCATGGCTAGTGATGTTCTCTTAAGCCCGTGTGGTATCCGGACACTGACTCACACCGTTGTGCGTTCATTGGCATGTGCGGCATCCAGGCCCTGGATGGTGATTGTTTCATTAGTATGTGTGATATTAAGTTCCTGACTAGTGATGTTCTCTTGAGCCTATGTGGAATTCGGACCCCGGCTCACACTATTGTGTGTTTATTGAAATGTGCAGCATCCAGGCCCTGGCTGATGATTGCTTCATTAGTATGTATGATTTTCAGATCCTGACTAGTGATGTTCTTTTGATCCCGTGTGGTATTCGGACCCCGGCTCACACAGTTGTGTGTTCATTGGCATGTGCGGCATCCAGGCCATGGCTGATGTTTGTTTCATTAGTATGTTTGATACTCAGATCCTGACTAGTGATGTTCTCTTGAGCCTCTGTGGTATCCGAACCCCGACTCACACTGTTGTGTTTTTATTGGCATGTGCGGCATCCAGGCCCTGGCTGATGATTGTTTCATTAGTATGTGTGATATTCAGATACTGACTAGTGATGTTCTCTTGAGCGCGTGTGGTATCTGGACCCCGACTCACACAGTTGTATGTTCATCGTCATGTGCGACATCCAGGCCCTGGCTGATGATTGTTTCATTAGTATGTGTGATATTAAGATCCTGACTAGTGATGTTCTCTTGAGCCCGTGTGGTATCTGGACCCCAATTCACACCATTGTGTGTTCATTGGCATGTGCGGCATCTAGGCCCTGGCTGATGATTGTTTCATTAGTATGTGTGATATTCAGATCCTGAGGAGTGATGTTCTCTTAAGCCCGTGTGGTATCCGGACCCCGACTCACACTGTTGTGTTTTTATTGGCATGTGCGGCATCCTAGCCCTGGCTGATGATTGTTTCATTTGTATGTGTGATATTCAGATCCTGACTAGTGATGTTCTCTTGAGCCCATGTGGTATCTGGACCCCGGCTCACACAATTGTGTGTTCATTGGCATGTGCGGCATCCAGGCCCTGGCTGATTATTGTTTCATTAGTATGTGTGATATTCAGATCCTGACTAGTGATGTTCTCTTGAGCCCGTGTGGTATCCGGACCCCGGCTCACACCGTTGTGTGTTCATTGGCATGTGCGACATTCAGGCCCTGACTGATGATTGTTTCATTAGTATGTGTGATATTCAGATCCTGGATAGTGATGTTCTCTTGAGCCCGTGTGGTATCCGGACACCGGCTCACACGGTTGTATCTTCATTGGCATGTGCGGCATCCAGGCCCTGGCTGATGATTGTTTCATTAGTATGTGTAATATTCAGATCCTGACTAGTGATGTTCTCTTGAGCCCGTGTGGTATCTGGACCCCGGCTCACACAGTTGTGTGTTCATTGGCATGTGCGGCATCCTGGCCCTGGCTTATGATTATTTCATTAGTAAGTTTTATATTCAGATCCTGACTAGTGATGTTCTCTTGAGCCCGTGTGGTATCTGGACCGCGGCTCACACAGTTGTGTGTTCATTGGCATGTGCGGCATCCATGCCCTGGCTGATGATTGTTTCATTAGTATGTGTGATATTCAGATCCTGACTAGTGATGTTCTCTTGAGCCCGTGTGGTATCTGGACCCCGGCTCACACCGTTGTATGTTCATTGGCATGTGTGGCATCCAGGCCCTGGCCGATGATTGTTTCATTAGTATGTGTGATATTCAGATCCTGAGTAGTGATGTTCTCTTGAGCCCGTGCGGTATCCGGACCCCGACTCACACCGTTGTGTGTTCATTGGCATGTGCGGCATCCAGGCCCTAGCTGATGATTGTTTCATTAGTATGTGTGATATTCAGATCCTGACTAGTGATGTTCTCTTGAGCCCGTGTGGTATCTGGACCCCGGCTCACACAGTTGTGTGTTCATTGGCATGTGCGGCATCCAGGCCCTGGCTAATTATTGTTTCATTAGTATGTGTGATATTCAGATCCTGACTAGTGATGTTCTCTTGAGCCCGTGTGGTATCTGGACCCCAGCTCACACCGTTGTGTGTTCATTGGCATGTGCGACATCCAGGCCCTGACTGATGATTGTTTCATTAGTATGTGTGATATTCAGATCCTGAATAGTGATGTTCTCTTGAGCCTGTGTGGTATCCGGACCCCGACTCACACCATTGTATGTTCATTGGTATGTGCGGCATTCAGGCCCTGATTGATGATTGTTTCATTAGTATGTGTGATATTCAGATCGTGGCTAGTGATGTTCTCTTAAGCCCGTGTGGTATCCGGACCCCGGCTCACACGGTTGTATTTTCATTGGCATGTGCGGCATCCAGGCCCTGACAGATGATTGTTTCATTAGTATGTGTGTTATTCAGATCCTGGCTAGTGATGTTCTCTTGAGCCCGTGTGGTATTCAGAGCTCGGCTCACACCGTTGTGTTCATTAGCATGTGCGGCATCCAGGCCCTGGCTGATGATTGTTTCGTTAGTGTGCGTGTGTGATATTCAGATCCTGTCTAGTGATTTTCTCTTGAGCCCGTGTGGTATCCGGACCCCGGCTCACACCATTGTGTGTTCATTGGCATGTGCGGCATCCAGGCCCTGGATGATGATTGTTTCATTAGTATGTGTGATATTCAGATCATGGCAAGTGATGTTCTCTTGAGCCCGTGTGGTATCCGGACACTAGCTCACACTATTGTGTGTTCATTGGCTTGTGCGGCATCCAGGCCCTGGCTGATGGGTATTTCATTAGTATGTGTGATATTCAGATACTGGCTAGTGATGTTCTCTTGAGCCCTTGTGGTATTCGGACCTCGGCTCACATTGTTGTGTGTTCATTGGCATGTGCGGCATCCAGGCCCTGGCTGATGATTGTTTCATTAGTATGTGTGATATTCATATCGTGGCTAGTGATGTTCTCTTGAGCCCGTGTGGTATCCGGACCCCGGCTCACAATGTTGTATTTTCATTTGCCTGTACGGCATCCAGGCCCTGGCTGATGATGGTTTCATTAGTATGTATGATATTCAAATCCTGACTAGTGATGTTCTCTTGAGCCCGTGTGGTATCTGGACCCCGGCTCACACAGTTGTGTGTTCATTGGCATGTGCGGCATCCAGGCCCTGGCTGATGATTGTTTCATTAGTATGTGTGATATTCAGATCCTGACTAGTGATGTTCTCTTGAGCCCGTGTGGTATCTGGACCCCGGCTCACACCGTTGTCTGTTCATTGGCATGTGCGGCATCCAGGCCCTGGATGGTGATTGTTTCATTAGTATGTGTGATATTAAGTTCCTGACTAGTGATGTTCTCTTGAGCCTGTGTGGAATTCGGACCTCGGCTCACACTGTTGTGTGTTTATTGAAATGTGCAGCATCCAGGCCCTGGCTGATAATTGCTTCATTAGTATGCATGATTTTCAGATCCTGACTAGTGATGTTCTTTTTATCCCGTGTGGTATTCGGACCCCGGCTCACACAGTTGTGTGTTCATTGGCATGTGCGACATCCAGGCCGTGGCTGATGTTTGTTTCATTAGTATGTTTGATACTCAGATCCTGACTAGTGATGTTCTCTTGAGCCCGTGTGGTATCTGAACCCCGACTCACACAGTTGTGTGTTCATTGGCATGTGCGGCATCCTGGCCCTGGCTTATGATTATTTCATTAGTATGTTTTATATTCAGATCCTGACTAGTGATGTTCTCTTGAGCCCGTGTGGTATCTGGACCGCGGCTCACACAGTTTTGTGTTCATTGGCATGTGCGGCATCCAGGCCCTGGCTGATGATTGTTTCATTAGTATGTGTGATATTCAGATCCTGACTAGTGATGTTCTCTTGAGCCCGTGTGGTATCTGGACCCCGGCTCACACCGTTGTATGTTCATTGGCATGTGTGGCATCCAGGCCCTGGCCGATGATTGTTTCCTTAGTATGTGTGATATTCAGATCCTGAGTAGTGATGTTCTCTTGAGCCCGTGCGGTATCCGGACCCCGACTCACACCGTTGTGTGTTCATTGGCATGTGCGGCATCCAGGCCCTAGCTGATGATTGTTTCATTAGTATGTGTGATATTCAGATCCTGACTAGTGATGTTCTCTTGAGCCCGTGTGGTATCTGGACCCCGGCTCACACAGTTGTGTGTTCATTGGCATGTGCGGCATCCAGGCCCTGGCTGATTATTGTTTCATTAGTATGTGTGATATTCAGATCCTGACTAGTGATGTTCTCTTGAGCCCGTGTGGTATCTGGACCCCAGCTCACACCGTTGTGTGTTCATTGGCATGTGCGGCATCCAGGCCCTGGTTGATGATTGTTTCATTAGTATGTGTGATATTCAGATCCTGAATAGTGATGTTCTCTTGAGCCCGTGTGGTATCCGGACCCCGGCTCACACCGTTGTGTGTTCATTGGCATGTGCGGCATTCAGGCCCTGGCTGATGATTGTTTCATTAGTATGTGTGATATTCAGATCCTGAATAGTGATGTTCTCTTGAGCCCGTGTGGTATCCGGACCCCGGCTCACACCGTTGTGTGTTCATTGGCATGTGCGGCATTCAGGCCCTGACTGATGATTGTTTCATTAGTATGTGTGATATTCAGATCCTGGCTAGTGATGTTCTCTTGAGCCTGTGTGGTATCTGGACCACGGCTCACACAGTTGTGTGTTCATTGGCATGTGCGGCATCCAGGCCCTGGCTGATGATTGTTTCATTAGTATGTGTGATATTCAGATCCTGACTAGTGATGTTCTCTTGAGCCCGTGTGGTATCTGGACCCCGGCTCACACCGTTGTGTGTTCATTGGCATGTGCGGCATCCAGGCCCTGGCTGATGATTGTTTCATTAGTATGTGTGATATTCAGATCCTGAATAGTGACGTTCTCTTGAGCCCGTGTGGTATCCGGACCCCGGCTCACACCGTTGTGTGTTCATTGGCATGTGCGGCATTCAGGCCCTGGCTGATGATTGTTTCATTAGTATGTGTGATATTCAGATCCTGAATAGTGATGTTCTCTTGAGCCCGTTTGGTATCCGGACCCCGGCTCACACCGTTGTGTGTTCATTGGCATGTGCGGCATTCAGGCCCTGACTGATGATTGTTTCATTAGTATGTGTGATATTCAGATCCTGGCTAGTGATGTTCTCTTGAGCCTGTGTGGTATCTGGACCACGGCTCACACAGTTGTGTGTTCATTGGCATGTGCGGCATCCAGGCCCTGGCTGATGATTGTTTCATTAGTATGTGTGATATTCAGATCCTGACTAGTGATGTTCTCTTGAGCCCGTGTGGTATCTGGACCCCGGCTCACACCGTTGTGTGTTCATTGGCATGTGTGGCATCCAGGCCCTGGCCGATGTTTGTTTCATTAGTATGTGTGATATTCAGATCCTGAGTAGTGATGTTCTCTTGAGCCCGTGCGGTATCCGGACCCCGTCTCACACCGTTGTGTGTTCATTGGCATGTGCGGCATCCAGGCCCTGGCTGATGATTGTTTCATTAGTATGTGTGATATTCAGATCCTGACTAGTGATGTTCTCTTGAGCCCGTGTGGTATCTAGACCCCGGCTCACACAGTTGTGTATTCATTGGCATGTGCGGCATCTAGGCCCTGGCTGATTATTGTTTCATTAGTATGTGTGATATTCAGATCCTGACTAGTGATGTTCTCTTGAGCCCGTGTGGTATCCGGACCCCAGCTCACACCGTTGTGTGTTCATTGGCATGTGCGGCATCCAGGCCCTGGTTGATGATTGTTTCATTAGTATGTGTGATATTCAGATCCTGGATAGTGATGTTCTCTTGAGCCCTTGTGGTATTCGGACCTCGGCTCACATTGTTGTGTGTTCATTGGCATGTGCGGCATCCAGGCCCTGGCTGATGATTGTTTCATTAGTATGTGTGATATTCAGATCCTGGCTAGTGATGTTCTCTTGAGCCCGTGTGGTATTCGGAGCCCGGCTCACACCGTTGTGTGTTCATTGGCATGTGCGGCATCCAGGCCCTGGCTGATGATTGTTTCATTAGTATGTGTGATATTCAGATCCTGGCTAGTGATGTTCTCTTGAGCCTGTGTGGTATCTGGACCACGGCTCACACAGTTGTGTGTTCATTGGCATGTGCGGCATCCAGGCCCTGGCTGATGATTGTTTCATTAGTATGTGTGATATTCAGATCCTGACTAGTGATGTTCTCTTGAGCCCGTGTGGTATCTGGACCCCGGCTCACACCGTTGTGTGTTCATTGGCATGTGTGGCATCCAGGCCCTGGCCGATGTTTGTTTCATTAGTATGTGTGATATTCAGATCCTGAGTAGTGATGTTCTCTTGAGCCCGTGCGGTATCCGGACCCCGTCTCACACCGTTGTGTGTTCATTGGCATGTGCGGCATCCAGGCCCTGGCTGATGATTGTTTCATTAGTATGTGTGATATTCAGATCCTGACTAGTGATGTTCTCTTGAGCCCGTGTGGTATCTAGACCCCGGCTCACACAGTTGTGTATTCATTGGCATGTGCGGCATCTAGGCCCTGGCTGATTATTGTTTCATTAGTATGTGTGATATTCAGATCCTGACTAGTGATGTTCTCTTGAGCCCGTGTGGTATCCGGACCCCAGCTCACACCGTTGTGTGTTCATTGGCATGTGCGGCATCCAGGCCCTGGTTGATGATTGTTTCATTAGTATGTGTGATATTCAGATCCTGGATAGTGATGTTCTCTTGAGCCCTTGTGGTATTCGGACCTCGGCTCACATTGTTGTGTGTTCATTGGCATGTGCGGCATCCAGGCCCTGGCTGATGATTGTTTCATTAGTATGTGTGATATTCAGATCCTGGCTAGTGATGTTCTCTTGAGCCCGTGTGGTATTCGGAGCCCGGCTCACACCGTTGTGTGTTCATTGGCATGTGCGGCATCCAGGCCCTGGCTGATGATTGTTTCATTAGTATGTGTGATATTCAGATCCTGGCTAGTGATGTTCTCTTGAGCCCGTGTGGTATCCGGACCCCGGCTCACACGGTTGTATCTTCATTGGCATGTGCGGCATCCAGGCCCTGGCTGATGATTGTTTCATTAGTATGTGTGATATTCAGATCCTGGCTAGTGATGTTCTCTTGAGCCTGTGTGGTATCTGGACCACGGCTCACACAGTTGTGTGTTCATTGGCATGTGCGACATCCAGGCCCTGGCTGATGATTGTTTCATTAGTATGTGTGATATTCAGATCCTGACTAGTGATGTTCTCTTGAGCCCGTGTGGTATCTGGACCCCGGCTCACACCATTGTGTGTTCATTGGCATATGTGGCATCCAGGCCCTAGCCGATTATTGTTTCATTAGTATGTGTGATATTCAGATCCTGAGTAGTGATGTTCTCTTGAGCCCGTGCGGTATCCAGACCCCGTCTCACACCGTTGTGTGTTCATTGGCATGTGCGGCATCTAGGCCCTGGCTGATTATTGTTTCATTAGTATGTGTGATATTCAGATCCTGACTAGTGATGTTCTCTTGAGCCCGTGTGGTATCCGGACCCCAGCTCACACCGTTGTGTGTTCATTGGCATGTGCGGCATCCAGGCCCTGGTTGATGATTGTTTCATTAGTATGTGTGATATTCAGATCCTGGCTAGTGATGTTCTCTTGAGCCCTTGTGGTATTCGGACCTCGGCTCACATTGTTGTGTGTTCATTGGCATGTGCGGCATCCAGGCCCTGGCTGATGGTTGTTTCATTAGTATGTGTGATATTCAGATCCTGGCTAGTGATGTTCTCTTGAGCCCGTGTGGTATTCGGAGCCCGGCTCACACCGTTGTGTGTTCATTGGCATGTGCGGCATCCAGACCCTGGCTGATGATTGTTTCATTAGTATGTGTGATATTCAGATCCTGACTAGTGATGTTCTCTTGATCCCGTGTGGTATTCGGACCCCGGCTCACACAGTTGTGTGTTCATTGGCATGTGCGGCATCCTGGCTCTGGCTTATGATTGTTTCATTAGTATGTTTTATATTCAGATCCTGACTAGTGATGTTCTCTTGAGCCTGTGTGGTATCTGGACCACGGCTCACACAGCTATGTGTTCATTGGCATGTGCGGCATCCAGGCCCTGGCTGATGATTGTTTCATTAGTATGTGTGATATTCAGATCCTGACTAGTGATGTTCTCTTGAGCCCGTGTGGTATCTGTACCCCGGCTCACACCGTTGTGTGTTCATTGGCATGTGTGGCATCCAGGTCCTTGCCGATGTTTGTTTCATTAGTATGTGTGATATTCAGATCCTGAGTAGTGATGTTCTCTTGAGCCCGTGCGGTATTCGGACCCCGTCTCACACCGTTGTGTGTTCATTGGCATGTGCGGCATCCAGGCCCTGGCTGATGATTGTTTCATTAGTATGTGTGATATTCAGATCCTGACTAGTGATGTTCTCTTGAGCCCGTGTGGTATCTGGACCCCGGCTCACACAGTTGTGTATTCATTGGCATGTGCGGCATCCAGGCCCTGGCTGATTATTGTTTCATAAGTATGTGTGATATTCAGATCCTGACTAGTGATGTTCTCTTGAGCCCGTGTGGTATCCGGACCCCAGCTCACACCGTTGTGTGTTCATTGGCATGTGCGGCATCCAGGCCCTGGTTGATGATTATTTCATTAGTATGTGTGATATTCAGATCCTGGCTAGTGATGTTCTCTTGAGCCCTTGTGGTATTCGGACCTCGGCTCACATTGTTGTGTGTCCATTGGCATGTGCGGCATCCAGGCCCTGGCTGATGATTGTTTCATTAGTATGTGTGATATTCAGATCCTGACTAGTGATGTTCTCTTGAGCCCGTGTGGTATTCGGAGCCCGGCTCACACCGTTGTGTGTTCATTGGCATGTGCGGCATCCAGGCCCTGACTGATGATTGTTTCATTAGTATGTGTGATATTCAGATCCTGACTAGTGATGTTCTCTTGATCCCGTGTGGTATCCGGACCCCGGCTCACACAGTTGTGTGTTCATTGGCATGTGCGGCATCCAGGCCCTGGCTGATGATTGTTTCATTAGTATGTGTGATATTCAGATCATGGCTAGTGATGTTCTCTTAAGCCCGTGTGGTATCCGGACCCCGGCTCACACCGTTGTATGTTCATTGGTATGTGCGACATTCAGGCCCTGATTGATGATTGTTTCATTAGTATGTGTGATATTCAGATCGTGGCTAGTGATGTTCTCTTGTGCCCGTGTGGTATCCGGACCCCGGCTCACACGGTTGTATTTTCATTGGCATGTGCGGCATCCAGGCCCTGGATGATGATTGTTTCATTAGTATGTGTGCTATTCAGATCCTGGCTAGTGATGTTCTCTTGAGCCCGTGTGGTATTCAGAGCTCGGCTCACACCGTTGTGTTTATTAGCATGTGCGGCATCCAGGCCCTGGCTGATGATTGTTTCATTAGTGTGTGTGTGATATTCAGATCCTGTCTAGTGATTTTCTCTTGAGCCCGTGTGGTATCCGGACCCCGGCTCACACTGTTGTGTGTTCATTGGCATGTGCGGCATCCAGGCCCTGGCTGATGATTGTTTCATTAGTATGTGTGATATTCAGATCTTGGCAAGTGATGTTCTCTTGAGCCCGTGTGGTATCCGGACCCTAGCTCACACTATTGTGTGTTCATTGGCTTGTGCGGCATCCAGGCCCTGGCTGATGGGTATTTCATTAGTATGTGTGATATTCAGATACTGGCTAGTGATGTTCTCTTGAGCCCTTGTGGTATTCGGACCTCGGCTCACATTGTTGTGTGTTCATTGGCATGTGCGGCATCCAGGCCCTGGCTGATGATTGTTTCATTAGTATGTGTGATATTCAGATCCTGGCTAGTGATGTTCTCATGAGACCGTGTGGTATTCGGAGCCCGGCTCACACCGTTGTGTGTTCATTGGCATGTGCGGCATCCAGGCCCTGGCTGATGATTGCTTCATTAGTATGTATGATTTTCAGATCCTGACTAGTGATGTTCTTTTGATCCCGTGTGGTATTCGGAGCCCGGCTCAAACAGTTGTGTGTTCATTGGCATGTGCGGCATCCAGGCAGTGGCTGATGTTTGTTTCATTAGTATGTTTGGTACTCAGATCCTGACTAGTGATGTTCTCTTGAGCCCCTGTGGTATCCGAACCTCGACTCACACTGTTGTGTTTTTATTGGCATGTGCGGCATCCAGGCTCTGACTGATGATTGTTTCATTAGTATGTGTGATATTCAGATCCTGACTAGTGATGTTCTCTTGAGCCCGTGTGGTATCTGGACCCCGGCTCACACAGTTGTATGTTCATTGGCATGTGCGACATCTAGGCCCTGGCTGATGATTGTTTCATTAGTATGTGTGATATTAAGATCCTGACTAGTGATGTTCTCTTGAGCCTGTGTGGTATCTGGACCCCAGTTCACACCGTTGTGTGTTCATTGGCATGTGCGGCATCCAGGCCCTGGCTGATGATTGTTTCATTAGTATGTGTGATATTAATATCCTAAAGAGTGATGTTCTCTTGAGCCTGTGTGGTATCCGGACACCGACTCACACTGTTGTGTTTTTATTGGCATGTGCGGCATCCTGGCCCTGGCTGATGATTGTTTCATTAGTATGTGTGATATTCAGATCCTGACTAGTGATGTTCTCTTGAGCCCGTGTGGTATCTGGACCCCGGCTCACACAATTGTGTGTTCATTGGCATGTGCGGCATCCAGGTCCTGGCTGATGATTGTTTCATTAATATGTGTGATATTCAGATCCTGAATAGTGATGTTCTCTTGAGCCCGTGTGGTATCCGGACCCCGGCTCACACCGTTGTGTGTTCATTGGTATGTGCGGCATTCAAGCCTTGACTGATGATTGTTTCATTAGTATGTGTGATATTCAGATCCTGGCTAGTGTTTTTCTCTTCAGCCCGTGTGGTATCCGGACCCCGGCTCACACGGTTGTATTTTCATTGGCATGTGCGGCATCCAGGCCCTGGCTGATGATTGTTTCATTAGTATGTGTGATATTCAGATTCTGACTAGTGATGTTCTCTTGAGCCCGTGTGGTATCTGGACCCCGGCTCACACAGTTGTGTGTTCATTGGCATGTGCGGCATCCAGGCCCTGGCTGATGATTGTTTCATTAGTATGTGTGATATTCAGATCATGGCTAGTGATGTTCTCTTAAGCCCGTGTGGTATCCGGACCCTAGCTCACACTATTGTGTGTTCATTGGCTTGTGCGGCATCCAGGCCCTGGCTGATGGGTATTTCAATAGTATGTGTGATATTCAGATACTGGCTAGTGATGTTCTCTTGAGCCCTTATGGTATTCGGAGCCCGGCTCACACCGTTGTGTGTTCATTGGCATGTGCGGCATCCAGGCCCTGGCTGATGATTGTTTCATTAGTATGTGTGATATTCAGATCGTGGCTAGTGATGTTCTCTTGAGCCCGTGTGGTATCCGGACCCCGGCTCACACGGTTGTATTTTCATTGGCATGTGCGGCATCCAGGCCCTGGCTGATGATTGTTTCATTAGTATGTGTGATATTCAGATCCTGACTAGTGATGTTCTCTTGAGCCCGTGTGGTATCTGGACCCCGGCTCACACAGTTGTGTGTTCATTGGCATGTGCGGCATCCAGGCCCTGGCTGATTATTGTTTCATTAGTATGTGTGATATTCAGATCCTGACTAGTGATGTTCTCTTGAGCCCGTGCGGTATCTGGACCCCGGCTCACACCGTTGTGTGTTCATTGACATGTGCGGCATCCAAGCCCTGGCTGATGATTGTTTCATTAGTATGTGTGATATTCAGATCCTGAATAGTGATGTTCTCTTGAGCCCGTGTGGTATCCGGACCCCGGCTCACACCGTTGTGTGTTCATTGGCATGTGCGGCATTCAGGCCTTGACTGATGATTGTTTCATTAGTATGTGTGATATTCAGATCCTGGCTAGTGATTTTCTCTTCAGCCCGTATAGTATCCGGACCCTGGCTCACACAGTTGTGTGTTCATTGGCATGTGCGGCATCCATGCCCTGGCTGATGATTGTTTCATTAGTATGTGTGATATTTAGATCCTTAATAGTGATGTTCTCTTGAGCCCCTGTGGTATCCGAACCCCGGCTCACACTGTTGCGTGTTCATTGGCATGTGCGGCATCCAGGCCCTGGCTGATGATTGTTTCATTAGTATGTGTGATATTCAGATCCTGGCTAGTGATGTTCTCTTGAGCGCGTGTGGTATCTGGACCCCGGCTCACACAGTTGTATGTTCATTGGCATGTGCGACATCCAGGCCCTGGCTGATGATTGTTTCATTAGTATGTGTGATATTAAGATCCTGACTAGTGATGTTCTCTTGAGCCCGTGTGGTATCTAGACCCCAGTTCACACCATTGTGTGTTCATTGGCATGTGCGGCATCCAGGCCCTGGCTGATGATTGTTTCATTAGTATGTGTGATAGTCAGATCCTGAGGAGTGATGTTCTCTTGAGCCCGTGTGGTATCCGGACCCCGACTCACACTGTAGTGTTTTTATTGGCATGTGCGGCATCCTGGCCCTGGCTGATGATTGTTTCATTAGTATGTGTGATATTCAGATCCTGACTAGTGATGTTCTCTTGAGCCCGTGTGGTATCTGGACCCCGGCTCACACAGTTGTGTGTTCATTGGCATGTGCGGCATCCAGACCCTGGTTGATGATTGTTTCATTAGTATGTGTGATATTCAGATCCTGAATAGTGATGTTCTCTTGAGCCTGTGTGGTATCCGGACACCGGCTCACACCGTTGTGTGTTCATTGGCATGTGTGGCATTCAGGCCCTGGATGATGATTGTTTCATTAGTATGTGTGATATTCAGATCCTGACTAGTGATGTTCTCTTGAGCCCGTGCGGTATCTGGACCCCGGCTCACACCGTTGTGTGTTCATTGACATGTGCGGCATCCAAGTCTGGCTGATGATTGTTTCATTAGTATGTGTGATATTCAGATCCTGAATAGTGATGTTCTCTTGAGCCCGTGTGGTATCCGGACCCCGGCTCACACCGTTGTGTGTTCATTGGCATGTGCGGCATTCAGGCCCTCACTGATGATTGTTTCATTAGTATGTGTGATATTCAGATCCCGGCTAGTGATGTTCTCTTGAGCTCGTGTGGTATCCGGACCCCGGCTCACACGGTTGTATCTTCCTTGGCATGTGCGGCATCCAGGCCCTGGCTGATGATTGTTTCATTAGTATGTGTGATATTAAGATCCTGACTAGTGATGTTCTCTTGAGCCCGTGTGGTATCTGGACCCCGGCTCACACAGTTGTGTGTTCATTGGCATGTGCGGCATCCTAGCCCTGGCTTATGATTGTTTCATTAGTATGTTTTATGTTCAGATCCTGACTAGTGATGTTCTCTTGAGCCCGTGTGGTATCTGGACCGCGGCTCACACAGTTGTGTGTTCATTGGCATGTGCGGCATCCAGGCCCTGGCTGATGATTGTTTCATTAGTATGTGTGATATTCAGATCCTGACTAGTGATGTTCTCTTGAGCCCATGTGGTATCTGGACCCCGGCTCACACCGTTGTGTGTTTATTGGCATGTGTGGTATCCAGGCCCTGGCCGATGATTGTTTCATTAGTATGTGTGATATTCAGATCCTGAGTAGTGATGTTCTCTTGAGCCCGTGCGGTATCCGGACCCCGACTCACACCGTTGTGTGTTCATTGGCATGTGCGGCATCCAGGCCCTGGCTGATGATTGTTTCATTAGTATGTGTGATATTCAGATCCTGACTAGTGATGTTCTCTTGAGCCCGTGTGGTATCTGGACCCCGGCTCACACAGTTGTGTATTCATTGGCATGTGCGGCATCCAGGCCCTGGCTGATTATTGTTTCATTAGTATGTGTGATATTCAGATCCTGACTAGTGATGTTCTCTTGAGCCCGTGTGGTATCTGGACCCCAGCTCACACCGTTGTGTGTTCATTGGCATGTGCGGCATCCAGGCCCTGGCTGATGATTGTGTCATTAGTATGTGTGATATTCAAATCCTGAATAGTGATGTTCTCTTAAGCCCGTGTGATATCCGGACCCCGGCTCACACCGTTGTACGTTCATTGGTATGTGCGGCATTCAGGCGTTGATTGATGAATTTTTCATTAGTATGTGTGATATTCAGATCCTGAATAGTGATGTTCTCTTGAGCCCGTGTGTTATCCGGACCCCGGATCACACGGTTGTATTTTCATTGGCATGTGCGGCATCCAGGCCCTGGCTGATGATTGTTTCATTAGTATGTGTGTTATTCAGATCCTGGCTAGTGATGTTCTCTTGAGCCCGTGTGGTATTCAGAGCTCGGCTCACACCGTTGAATTCATTAGCATGTGCGGCATCCAGGCCCTGGCTGATGATTGTTTCTTTAGTGTGTGTGTGATATTCAGATCCTGTCTAGTGATTTTCTCTTGAGCCCGTGTGGTATCCGGACCCCGGCTCACACCGTTGTGTGTTCATTGGCATGTGCGGCATCCAGGCCCTGGCTGATGATTGTTTCATTAGTATGTGTGATATTCAAATCATGGCAAGTGATGTTCTCTTTAGCCCGTGTGGTATCCGGACCCTAGCTCACACTATTGTATGTTCATTGGCTTGTGCGGCATCCAGGCCCTGTCTAATGGGTATTTCATTAGTATGTGTGATATTCAGATACTGGCTAGTGATGTTCTCTTGAGCCCTTGTGGTATTCGAACCTCGGCTCACATTGTTGTGTGTTCATTGGCATGTGCGGCATCCAGGCCCTGGCTGATGATTGTTTCATTAGTATGTGTGATATTCAGATCCTGGCTAGTGATGTTCTCTTGAGCCCGTGTGGTATCCGGAGCCCGGCTCACACCGTTGTGTGTTCATTGGCATGTGCGGCATCCAGGCCCTGGCTGATGATTGTTTCATTAGTATGTGTGATATTCAGATCCTGACTAGTGATGTTCTCTTGAGCCCGTGTTGTATCCGGACCCCTGCTCACACAGTTGTGTGTTCATTGGCATGTGCAGCATCCAGGCCCTGGCTGATGATTGTTTCATTAGTATGTATGATATTCAGATCATGGCTAGTGATGTTCTCTTAAGCCCGTGTGGTATCCGGACACTGACTCACACCGTTGTGTGTTCATTGGCATGTGCGGCATCCAGGCCCTGGATGGTGATTGTTTCATTAGTATGTGTGATATTAAGTTCCTGACTAGTGATGTTCTCTTGAGCCTGTGTGGAATTCGGACCCCGGCTCACACTGTTGTGTGTTTATTGAAATGTGCAGCATCCAGGCCCTGGCTGATGATTGCTTCATTAGTATGTATGATTTTCAGATCCTGACTAGTGATGTTCTTTTGATCCCGTGTGGTATTCGGACCCCGGCTCACACAGTTGTGTGTTCATTGGCATGTGCGGTGTAACGCCCCGATTCTGAATTCCCATTAATTGTGGAGTCTTTTAATTTATTTAATTGATGTTTGTTTTAAATTGAGAAATTATATATTACTATGTGGTGTTTGCTTATTTTATCTATTTTTACCGATTCGGAGAGTTTTAGGGGAATTAGAGTAAAAAGGGCATTTTAGACATTTAGCAATTTAGTGTGAGAATTGATTGGTAAGTGTTGGAAAGAATTTGAGAGGAAAGAAATAGAGATAGAAATAGAATAAGAGAGGAAAAGAAAGAAAGATAGTAACATAAGAGGAAAAACAAGAGAAAGAAAAGAGGAGAAGAGAAAGAGAAGAGAAAGTGGAGAGGAAAACCTAGAATCATCAAGGGATCATCACCAAAGCTTGCAATCGATCGGTAAGGGTGTGAAACTCCATCATCTCTTTAATGTATATGATTGTATGTGTATGTGTTTGGATTTTGTAGAGTTTCTACTCCTTTTTCCACTTAGGTTAGAAGTTGGTTTAGTGAGTAGAATGAGGGTTTAATCGGTTAGAACTCGGATTAGACGATGTAGTTTAGTCGGGTGATGGTGGGGTTGTGCCACTGAGACTGGTTTGGATTTAATCGGTTGGTTGTGTGGAGTTTGGGCTTTGGAACAACCATGGGGGTTCTGTCTTCGCAGGCTCGCCAGGCGAATTGCAGCGAAGCTTCGCCAGGCGAAGCCCAGCGAGCTGTAGCGAAGCAAGTCAGAAGCAACACCCTGTATTCGCTGGCAAGTTCGCCGGGCGAGGTTAGTTGGCGAAGGTTCGCCAGGCGAGTGTGTAGCGAGCCTCAGCGAGTAATTCCAGAATTACTCCCAGGGGACTTCGCTGGGGAGTTCGCCAGGCGAAGGCCAGCGAGCATTCGCTGCGCGGCTTCGCCAGGCGAAGGCCAGCGAGCATTCGCTGCGCGGCTTCGCCAGGCGAAGGTTGGCGAACCTGACAGTGTTATTCGTTTTGCTGTTTGTTCATAGCATGATTTTTTGACCGATTCAATTATGATTAATGCTTATATGAATGATTGATGTGTGAACTGTTTTGACATGTCGTGTTGTTGGTGGCCGAAAGGCGTGAATCCTAGATTGTAGAGCCAATGGTGAATCTTGAACGTTTGATAATCTTGTGTATTTGCTTGAATTGAATAAAAACGTATTGATAGGATGATATGTGTGTAAACCATGTGTGAAATGGTGCATAATGTGAATGCATGATAGATATATGTGATGTATGTGATAAATGCAATGAGTATGTTTGTGAACATAGTATGCATTCTGTGTTGATCGATCCCTCGGAGGATTAGTATTGTGTAGCATCTTAGTATGCATTTTTGTGTTGAATGATCCCTCGGAGGATTTGCAGAACCTCGTATGATACGATGGTTACATTAGATTCCTTGGAGAATCGGTTGCATTGTGTGATTCCTCGGAGAATCGGTCATAACATGTAATCCCTTGGAGGATTGACTAGAGTATTTGATTCCGTGGAGAATCTGCTGAGTATTTGATTCCATGGAGAATCTGCTGAATATTCGATTCCGTGGAGAATCTGATGAATATTTGATTCCGTGGAGAATCTGCTGAGTATTTGATTCCGTGGAGAATCTGCTGAATATTCGATTCCGTGGAGAATCTGATGAATATTTGATTCCGTGGAGAATCTGATGAATACTTGATTCCATGGAGAATCTGCTGAATACTCGATTCCTTAGAGAATCTGTTGAAATGAGTCGGTACTGCATTTGCATCTGCATAGAGTCGTGTGTCGGTCTCTATGAGTTGCATGAGTCATCTGTGTATGATGCATTAGTTGTATGAATGTAACTGTGTATGTTATATATGATTTGTTTGGAGGAACATATAGTGAATGTTCATGAGCATGTGTAGAGGCATGATTAATTGTATATGCTTAATGTGGTGAGAACATAATTTGAGTATAACTTGTATAATTATGAGTATATGTATATATGCAATCTTATGCATTAACTGTTATGATATTGTTTCTCACCCTTCTGCTGTTTTATAATGCTCTATGAGGCATTGCAGAGTAGGAAGCTGGAGGTTCTTTTTGTTAAGCGATGTCTTCATTCTTTTTGGTCAATGGCTCTGATATGTAACATCTGGGTAGTTAGGAAGCCTTTGACTCTTTTGGAGTTACATTTGTTTTGATTCCTTGTGATACATCTGTGTATGTATCCGCTGTGGATATGGTTGTAAAGCATGAATTGACTGAATGGTTGTATATACTTTTATGTATGTGATCGATTCAATATTTGGATGTTTCCGCTTTTATTCTAAATATTGAGATGTGGGTTACCCATTGTTGCATATATATTTTGAGCAGGTATCGTATGTGTTTAATTTCATGATAATGTGATGCGCCTCTTATATACCATGTTTTAATTAAACTCTGATGAAATAATTTTCTAAGTGCCTAATTGATTTATTTGATTAATTTGGGGGTATAAAAAGGGGGTGTTACATTAAGTGGTATCAGAGCCAGTGTTGAGTCAGTCGTGTCTGTCTTGTTGTTGTGTTGGTTGAACGGTTGTTTAACCTTGTTGTTATTTTTGGGAATCCTCAGAATATGGCAGGTCGTAATGATAATGCTATGGCAGCGGCGTTAGAGGCTATGGCCAGAGCTGTGCAGGGTGCACCTAACGTGAATGCGAATGATGAGTTCAGGAAGAACCAACCACCGGTGTTCAAAGGGAGATTTGATCCGGATGGTGCTCAGATATGGTTAAAGGAAATTGAGAGGATCTTTAGGGTGATGGATTGTGCTGAAGGGAACAAGGTGAGACTAGGGACTCACATGCTGAGAGAAGAGGCTGATGACTGGTGGGTCAGCGTGAGGCAAGTTCTTGAGGTCGACGATGAGGAGATTACGTGGGATTTATTTCGTATTGAGTTTCTAAGGAAGTATTATCCTGAAAGTGTTAAAGGGAAGAGAGAAATGGAATTTCTGGAGTTGAAACAAGGTAATATGTCGGTGGTGGACTACACCGCTAAGTTTACTGAGTTAGTGAAGTTTCACCCTCACTATGATGCGGTTACGGCAGAATTTTCCAAATGTATCAAGTACGAGAATGGCTTGCGTCCTGAGATAAAGCAAGCGGTGGGTTATCAAAGAATACGAAGATTTTCGGATTTGACCGAGTGTTGTAGAATTTATGAAGAAGACAGTAGAGCTCGTTCTACTCATTATAAGGGTTTGAGCGAGAGGAGAGGGAAGCAGCAAGTACGAAGCGGACCTTATGTGACGCCTGCTGATAAGGGCAAACATAGGGGAAACTTTGATAGGAGACCCGGAGGAGGTTCCGGTGCGATCAAATGTTTTAAGTGTGGCGTGATGGGCCACAAGTCTTATGATTGTGGAAAGTTCAAGGCGAAGTGTTCCAACTGTGGGCTCCTTGGACATGATGCAGCAGGGTGTAGAAAGAATGCTGTGAAGTGTTTTAATTGTGGCGAGGTGGGTCACATTAGCCCGAATTGTACCAAACCGAAGCAAGCTCCGACGGGCGGAAAAGTATTCGCATTAGCAGGTTCAGACGCTACTAATGCGGCGGATCGTTTGATTAAAGGTACATGCTTTATTAATGATATGTCTTTAGTTGCTATTATTGATACTGGAGCGACTCACTCGTTCATTTCTCTTGCGTGTGCTAAGCGGTTGGATTTGTGTATGGTTTCTTTGAGTAGTGGTATGTTTATTGGGACTCCCGCTTCGAGGTCGGTAACTACTTCTTTGGTGTGTGCAAGTTGTCCTTTGACCATGTATGGTAAGGACTTCGTTATGGATTTAGTGTGTTTGCCGTTGGAAGGTTTGGACGTAATCTTGGGTATGAACTGGTTGCAATTTAATAGAGTTCATCTGGATTGCTATCACAAGTTAGTAAGGTTTCCTTCTTTGGAAGATGGTGAAAACGAGAGTTTTCTTTCCACTAAAGAGTTGAAGAAACTTTTAGTGGACGAAGCTCAGTTGTTTGGTTTGTTCGCATCGTTGTCGGTGGAGAGCAAAGTTGAGCTCGACGTGTTTCCTGTGGTTTGTGAATTTCCTGAAGTGTTTCCGGAAGATGTTGCGGATGTGCCGCCAAAGAGAGAGGTTGAATTTTCTATTGATCTAGTTCCGGGTACTAGACCGATTTCGATGGCCCCGTATCGGATGTCGGCATCGGAGTTGGTGGAATTGAAGAAGCAGTTGAATGATTTGTTGGATAAGAGATTTGTAAGACCAAGTGTTTCTCCTTGGGGTGCGCCGGTATTGTTGGTAAAGAAGAAGGATGGTAGTATGCGATTATGTATTGATTATCGATAGTTGAATAAGGTGACAATTAAGAACAAGTATCCATTTCCAAGAATTGATGATTTGATGGATCAATTGGTTGGAGCCCGTGTTTTTAGTAAGATTGATTTGAGATCCGATTATCACCAGATTCGGGTTAAGGAAGAAGATATTTTGAAGACGGCTTTTAGAACACGATATGGTCACTATGAGTATACGGTGATGCCATTCGGAGTTTCTAATGCGCCGGGGGTTTTCATGGAATATTTGAACCGTATCTTCCACGAGCAGTTGGATCGTTTTGTGGTAGTGTTTATCGATGACATTTTGATTTATTCTAAGTCTCGAGAGGAACACGAAGAACATTTAAGGATTGTGTTGCGGATTTTGAAAGAGAAGAAGTTGTACGCAAAGTTGTCTAAGTGTGAGTTTTGGTTATCGAAAGTGAGTTTTCTTGGACATATTATTTCCGGCAATGGTATTAGTGTGGATCCATCCAAGATCGATGCGGTAATGCAATGGGAGACTCCAAGATCAGTTACGGAAATTCGAAGCTTTTTGGGCTTGGCCGGTTACTACCGGAGGTTTATCGAAGGATTTTCAAAGTTAGCACTTCCGTTAACGCAGTTGACTTGTAAAGGAAAGGCTTTTATTTGGGATGTTAATTGTGAAGAGAGTTTCATGGAATTAAAGAGAAGGTTAACGTCAGCGCCGGTTTTGATTTTGCCAAATCCTACGGAACCTTTTGTGGTTTATTGCGATGCTTCTTTGTCAGGATTGGGTGGTGTATTGATGCAAGATGGGAAGGTCGTGGCGTATGCTTCTAGACAGTTGAGAGTACATGAAAAGAATTATCCTACTCATGATTTGGAGTTAGCGGCCGTAGTGTTCGTTTTGAAAATTTGGAGGCATTATCTTTATGGTGCAAGATTTGAAGTTTTTAGCGATCACAAGAGTTTGAAGTATTTGTTTGATCAAAAAGAATTGAATATGAGGCAAAGGAGATGGCTAGAACTTTTGAAGGACTATGATTTTGGTTTAAATTATCATCCGGGTAAGGCGAATGTGGTAGCCGATGCCTTAAGTCGGAAGTCGTTGCACGTGTCTACTTTGATGGTTAGAGAGTGGGAACTCTTGGAGAACTTTAGAGATTTGAGTTTGGTTTGTGAGTTAATGCCGAGTAGTGTGAAGCTTGGTACGTTGCATGTCACGAATGATTTCCTTGCTACGGTGTGTGAAAAGCAAAAGTTGGATTTGAAATTTGTGGATTTGATGACGAATGGAAATGAAGATTTCAAAGTTGATGAATTAGGAGTTTTGAGGTTTCGAGGTCGTATTTGTATTCCCGATGATGCGGATTTGAAAAAGATGATATTGGAAGAGGGACATCGGAGTAACTTGAGTATTCATCCGGGAGCGAATAAGATGTATCAGGATTTGAAGAGGATCTTTTGGTGGTATGGATTAAAAAGCGATGTTGCTCGTTTTGTGTACTCGTGTTTGACTTGCCAGAAGTCTAAGGTGGAGCATCAGAAGCCTAGTGGATTGATGCAACCGTTGGATATTCCGGAATGGAAATGGGATAGTATATCGATGGATTTTTTTACGGGATTGCCGAATACGCAAAGAGGACATAATGCTATTTGGGTGATTGTTGATAGGCTTACTAAATCGGCTCACTTTATTCCGATTGATATTACTTATTCTTTGGAAAGGTTGGCCGAGATTTATGTTGGCACTATTGTGAAGCTTCATGGAGTTCCTAAGAGTATTGTGTCGGATAGAGATCCTAGATTTACTTCAAGATTTTGGGAGAGTTTGCAAGGTGCCTTGGGTTCTAAGTTGAGATTGAGTTCGGCATATCATCCGCAAACAGATGGTCAGACCGAGAGGACGATTCAATCGTTAGAAGATTTGTTGCGTGCTTGTGTGCTTGAACAAGGTGGTGCGTGGGACGGTTATTTAGCGTTGAGTGAGTTCACCTATAATAACAGTTTCCATTCGAGTATTGGTATGGCGCCATTTGAGGCTTTATATGGTCGGAGATGTCGAACACCTCTGTGTTGGCATGAGACAGGTGAAAAGTCGGTAGTTGGTCTGGAAATGGTACAGCAAACGACGGAAAAGGTGAAATTTATTCGGGAAAAGATGAGAGCTTCTCAGAGTAGACAGAAAAGTTATCATGATAAAAGGAGAAAGGATCTCGAGTTTCAAGAGGGCGACCATGTGTTTTTGAGAGTTACACCGGTTACGGGTGTGGGTCGTGCTTTGAAGTCGAGAAAGTTGACTTCTTGTTTTATTGGTCCGTATCAGATTGTCGCACGAGTTGGTGCTGTGGCTTATCGTGTGGCGTTACCTCCGAACCTTTCGAATTTGCATGATGTATTCCATGTCTCACAACTTCGGAAGTATGTTCCGGATCCGTCACATGTGATCCCAATGGATGGAGTTGAAGTAAGAGATAACCTTACAGTTGAAGTTTTACCGGTTAGTATTTTGGACCGCGAAGTTAAGAAACTAAGAGGCAAGGATATTGCGCTTGTGAAAGTGTCCTGGGGAGGTGCCGCGGAAGGCAACATGACTTGGGAATTGGAGAGAAAGATGCGAGAATCGCACCCAGAGTTGTTTGAATAAGGTAACATTTTCGAGGACGAAAATTTCTAAAGTGGGGGAGAGTTGTAACGCCCCGATTCTGAATTCCCATTAATTGTTGAGTCTTTTAATTTATTTAATTGATGTTTGTTTTAAATTGAGAAATTATATATTACTATGTGGTGTTTGCTTAATTTATCTATTTTTACAGATTCGGAGAGTTTTCGGGGAATTAGAGTAAAAAGGGCATTTTAGACATTTAGCAATTTAGTGTGAGAATTAATTGGTAAGTGTTGGAAAGAATTTGAGAGGAAAGAAATAGAGATAGAAATAGAATAAGAGAGGAAAAGAAAGAAAGATAGTAACATAAGAGGAAAAACAAGAGAAAGAAAAGAGGAGAAGAGAAAGAGAAGAGAAAGTGGAGAGGAAAACCTAGAATCATTAAGGGATCATCACCAAAGCTTGCAATCGATCGGTAAGGGTGTGAAACTCCATCATCTCTTTAATGTATATGATTATATGTGTATGTGTTTGGATTTTGTAGAGTTTCTACTCCTTTTTCCACTTAGGTTAGAAGTTGGTTTTGTGAGTAGAATGAGGGTTTAATCGGTTAGAACTCGGATTAGACGATGTAGTTTAGTCGGGTGATGGCGGGGTTGTGCCACTGAGACTGGTTTGGATTTAATCGGTTGGTTGTGTGGAGTTTGGGTTTTGGAACAGCCATGGGGGTTCTGTCTTCGCAGGCTCGCCAGGCGAATGGCAGCGAAGCTTCGCCAGGCGAAGCCCAGCGAGCTGTAGCGAAGCAAGTCAGAAGCAACACCCTGTATTCGCTGGCAAATTCGTCGGGCGAGGTTAGTTGGCGAAGGTTCGCCAGGCGAGTGTGTAGCGAGCCTCAGCGAGTAATTCCAGAATTACTCCCAGGGGACTTCGCTGGGGAGTTCGCCAGGCGAAGGCCAGCGAGCATTCGCTGCGCGGCTTCGCCAGGCGAAGGTTGGCGAACCTGACAGTGTTATTCATTTTGCTGTTTGTTCATAGCATGATTTTTTGGCCGATTCAATTATGATTAATGCTTATATAAATGATTGATGTGTGAACTGTTTCGACATGTCGTGTTGTGGGTGGCCGAAAGGCGTGAATCCTAGATTGTAGAGCCAATGGTGAATCTTGAACGTTTGATAATCTTGTGTATTTGCTTGAATTGAATAGAAACGTATTGATAGGCTGATATGTGTGTAAACCATGTGTGAAGTGGTGCATAATGTGAATGCATGATAGATATATGCGATGTATGGGATAAATGCAATGAGTATGTTTGTGAACATAGTATGCATTCTGTGTTGATCGATCCCTCGGAGGATTAGTATTGTGTAGCATCTTAGTATGCATTTTTGTGTTGAATGATCCCTCGGAGGATTTGCAGAACCTCGTATGATACGATGGTTACATTAGATTCCTTGGAGAATCGGTTGCATTGTGTGATTCCTCGGAGAATCGGTCATAACATGTAATCCCTTTGAGGATTGACTAGAGTATTTGATTCTGTGGAGAATCTGCTGAGTATTTGATTCCGTGGAGAATCTGCTGAATATTCGATTCCGTGGAGAATCTGATGAATATTTGATTCCGTGGAGAATCTGCTGAATACTTGATTCCGTGGAGAATCTGCTGAATACTCGATTCCTTGGAGAATCTGTTGAAATGAGTCGGTACCGCATTTGCATCTGCATAGAGTCGTGTGTCGGTCTCTATGAGTTGCATGAGTCATCTGTGTATGATGCATTAGTTGTATGAATGTAACTGTGTATGTTATATATGATTTGTTTGGAGGAACATATAGTGAATGTTCATGAGCATGTGTAGAGGCATGATTAATTGTATATGCTTAATGTGGTGAGAACATAATTTGAGTATAACTTGTACAATTATGAGTATATGTATATATACAATCTTATGCATTAACTGTTATGATATTGTTTCTCACCCTTCTGCTGTTTTATAATGCTCTATGAGGCATTGCAGAGTAGGAAGCTGGAGGTTCTTTTTGTGAAGCGATGTCTTCATTCTTTTTGGTCAATGGCTCTGATATGTAACATCTGGGTAGTTAGGAAGCCTTTGACTCTTTTGGAGTTACATTTGTTTTGATTCCTTGTGATACATCTGTGTATGTATCCGCTGTGGATATGGTTGTAAAGCATGAATTGACTGAATGGTTGTGTATACTTTTATGTATGTGATCGATTCAATATTTGGATGTTTCCGCTTTTATTCTAAATATTGAGATGTGGGTTACCCATTGTTGCATATCTATTTTGAGCAGGTATCGTATGTGTTTAATTTCATGATAATGTGATGCGCCTCTTATATACCATGTTTTAATTAAACTCTGATGAAATAATTTTCTAAGTGCCTAATTGATTTATTTGATTAATTTAGGGGTATAGAAAGGGGGTGTTACATGCGGCATCCAGGCCGTGGCTGATGTTTGTTTCATTAGTATGTTTGATACTCAGATCCTGACTAGTGATGTTCTCTTGAGCCCCTGTGGTATCCGAACCCCGACTCACATTGTTGTGTTTTTATTGGCATGTGCGGCATCCAGGCCCTGGCTGATGATTGTTTCATTAGTATGTGTGATATTCAGATCCTGACTAGTGATGTTCTCTTGAGCCCGTGTGGTATCTGGACCCCGGCTCACACAGTTGTATGTTCATTGGAATGTGCGACATCCAGGCCCTGGCGGATGATTGTTTCATTAGTATGTGTGATATTAAGATCCTGACTAGTGATGTTCTCTTGAGCCCGTGTGGTATCTGGACCCCAGTTCACACCATTGTGTGTTCATTGGCATGTGCGGCATCCAGGGCCTGGCTGATGATTGTTTCAATAGTATGTGTGATATTCATATCCTGAGGAGTGATGTTCTCTTGAGCCCGTGTGGTATCCGGACCCCGACTCACACTGTTGTGTTTTTATTGGCATGTGCGGCATCCTGGCCCTGGCTGATGATTGTTTCATTAGTATGTGTGATATTCAGATCCTGACTAGTGATGTTCTCTTGAGCCCGTGTGGTATCTGGACCCCGGCTCACACAGTTGTGTGTTCATTGGCATGTGCGGCATCCAGGCCCTGGCTGATTATTGTTTCATCAGTATGTGTGATTTTCAGATCCTGACTAGTGATGTTCTCTTTAGCCCGTGCGGTATCTGGACCCTGGCTCACACCGTTGTGTGTTCATTGACATGTGCGGCATCCAAGCCCTGGCTGATGATTGTTTCATTAGTATGTGTGATATTCAGATCCTGAATAGTGATGTTCTCTTGAGCCCGTGTGGTATCCGGACCCCGGCTCACACCGTTGTGTGTTCATTGGCATGTGCGGCATTCAGGCCTTGACTGATGATTGTTTCATTAGTATGTGTGATATTCAGATCCTGGCTAGTGATTTTCTCTTCAGCCTGTGTGGTATCCGGACCCCGGCTCACACGGTTGTATTTTCATTGGCATGTGCGGCATCCAGGCCCTGGCTGATGATTGTTTCATTTGTATGTGTGATATTCAGATCCTGACTAGTGATGTTCTCTTGAGCCCGTGTGGTATCTGGACCCCGGCTCACACAGTTGTGTGTTCATTGGCATGTGCGGCATCCAGGCCCTGGCTGATGATTGTTTCATTAGTATGTGTGATGTTCACATCATGGCTAGTGATGTTCTCTTAAGCCCGTGTGGTATCCGGACACTAACTCACACCGTTGTGTGTTCATTGGAATGTGCGGCATCCAGGCCCTGGATGGTGATTGTTTCATTAGTATGTTGATATTAAGTTCCTGACTAGTGATGTTCTCTTGAGCCTGTGTGGAATTCAGACCCTGACTCACACTGTTGTGTGTTTATTGAAATGTGCAGCATCCAGGCCCTGGCTGATGATTGCTTCATTAGTATGTATGATTTTCAGATCCTGACTAGTGATGTTCTTTTGATCCCGTGTGGTATTTGGACCCCGGCTCACACAGTTGTGTGTTCATTGGCATGTGCGGCATCCAGGCCGTGGCTGATGTTTGTTTCATTACTATGTTTGATACTTAGATCCTGACTAGTGATGTTCTCTTGAGCCCCTGTGGTATCCGAACCCCGACTCACACTATTGTGTTTTTATTGGCATGTGCGGCATCCAGGCCCTGGCTGATGATTGTTTCATTAGTATGTGTGATATTCAGATCCTGACTAGTGATGTTCTCTTGAGCGCGTGTGGTATCTGGACCCCGACTCACACAGTTGTATGTTCATTGGCATGTGCGACATCCAGGCCGTGGCTGATGATTGTTTCATTAGTATGTGTGATATTAAGATCCTGACTAGTGATGTTCTCTTGAGCCCGTGTGGTATCTGGACCCCAATTCACACCATTGCGTGTTCATTGGCATGTGCGGCATCCAGGCCCTGGCTGATGATTGTTTCATTAGTATGTGTGATATTCAGATCCTGAGGAGTGATGTTCTCTTGAGCCCGTGTGGTATCCGGACCCCGGCTCACACTGTTGTGTTTTTATTGGCATGTGCGGCATCCTGGCCCTGGCTGATGATTGTTTCATTAGTATGTGTGATATTCAGATCCTGACTAGTGATGTTCTCTTGAGCCCGTGTGGTATCTGGACCCCGGCTCACACAGTTGTGTGTTCATTGGCATGTGCGGCATCCAGGCCCTGGCTGATGATTGTTTCATTAGTATGTGTGATATTCAGATCCTGACTTGTGATGTTCTCTTGAGCCCGTGCGGTATCTGGACCCCGGCGCACACCGTTGTGTGTTCATTGGCATGTGTGGCATCCAGTCCCTGGCCGATGATTGTTTCATTAGTATGTGTGATATTAAGATCCTGAGTAGTGATGTTCTCTTGTGCCCGTGCGGTATCCGGACCCCGACTCACACCGTTGTGTGTTCATTGGCATGTGCGGCATCCAGGCCCTGGCTGATGATTGTTTCATTAGTATGTGTGATATTCAGATCCTGACTAGTGATGTTCTCTTGAGCCCGTGTGGTATCTGGACCCCAGCTCACACAGTTGTGTGTTCATTGGCATGTGCGGCATCCAGGCCCTGGCTGATTATTGTTTCATTAGTATGTGTGATATTCAGATCCTTACTAGTGATGTTCTCTTGAGCCCGTGTGGTATCTGGACCCCATCTCACACTGTTGTGTGTTCATTGGCATGTGCGGAATCCAGGCCCTGGCTGATGATTGTTTCATTAATATGTGTGATATTCAAATCCTGAATAGTGATGTTCTCTTGAGCCCGTGTGGTATCCGGACCCTGTCTCACACCGTTATATGTTCATTGGTATGTGCGGCATTCAGGCCCTGATTGATGATTGTTTCATTAGTATGTGTGATATTCAGATCGTGGCTAGTGATGTTCTCTTGAGCCCGTGTGGTATCCGGACCCCGGCTCACACGGTTGTATTTTCATTGTCATGTGCGGCATCCAGGCCTTGGCGGATGATTGTTTCATTAGTATGTGTGTTATTCAGATCCTGGCTAGTGATGTTCTCTTGAGCCCGTGTGGTATTTAGAGCTCGGCGCACACCGTTGTGTTCATAAGCATGTGCGGCATCCAGGCCCTGGCTGATGATTGTTTCATTAGTGTGTGTGTGATATTCAGATCCTGTCTAGTGATTTTCTCTTGAGCCCGTGTGGTATCCGGACCTTGACTCACATCGTTGTATGTTCATTGGCATGTGCGGCATCCAGGCCCTGGCTGATGATTGTTTCATTAGTATGTGTGATATTCAGATCATGGCAAGTGATGTTCTCTTGAGCCCGTGTGGTATCCGGACCCTAGCTCTTACTATTGTGTGTTCATTGGCTTGTGCGGCATCCAGGCCCTGGCTGATGGGTATTTCATTAGTATGTGTGATATTCAGATACTGGATAGTGATGTTCTCTTGAGCCTTTGTGGTATTCGGACCTCGGCTCACATTGTTGTGTGTTCATTGGCATGTGCGGCATCCAGGCCCTGGCTGATGATTGTTTCATTAGTATGTGTGATATTCAGATCCTGGCTAGTGATGTTCTCTTGAGCCCGTGTGGTATTCGGAGCCCGGCTCACACCGTTGTGTGTTCATTGGAATGTGCGGCATCCAGGCCCTGGCTGATGATTGTTTCATTAGTATGTGTGATATTCAGATCCTGACTAGTGATGTTCTCTTGAGCCCGTGTTGTATCCGGACCCCGGCTCACACAGTTGTGTGTTCATTGGCATGTGCGGCATCCAGGCCCTGGATGATGATTGTTTTATTAGTATGTGTGATATTTAGATCCTGAATAATGATTTTCTCGTGAGCCCGTGTGGTATCTGGACCCCGGCTCACACTGTTGTGTGTTCATTGTCATGTGTGGCATCCAGGCCCTAGCTGATGATTGTTTCATTAGTATGTGTGATATTCAGATCATGGCTAGTGATGTTCTCTTGAGCCCGTGTGGTATCTGGACCCCGGATCACACTGTTGTGTGTTCATTGGCATCTGCAGAATCAAGGCCCTGGTTGATGATTGTTTCATTAGTATGTGTGATATTCAGATCCTGGCTAGTGATGTCCTCTTGAGCCCGTGTGGTATTCGGACCCCGGCTCACACCGTTGTGTGTTCATTGGCATGTGCAGCATCCAAGCCCTGGCTGATGATTGTTTCATTAGTATGTGTGATATTCAGATCCTGACTAGTGATGTTCTCTTGAGCCCGTGTGGTATCTGGACCCAACTCACACAGTTGTGTGTTCATTGGCATGTGCGGTATCCAGGCCCTGGCCGATGATTGCTTCATTAGTATGTGTGATATTCAGATCCTGATTAGTGATGTTCTTTTGAGCCCGTGTGGTATCCGGACCCCGGCTCACACAATTGTGGTTCATTGGCATGTGCGGCATCCAGGCCCTGGCTGATGTTTGTTTCATTAGTATGTTTGATATTCAAATCCTGACTAGTGATGTTGTCTTGAGCCCCTGTGGTATCCGAACCCCGACTCACACTGTTGTGTTTTCATTGGCATGTGCTGTATTCAGGCCCTGACTGATGATTGTTTCGTTAGTATATGTGATATTCATATCCTGACTAGTGATGTTCTCTTGAGCCCGTGTGGTATCTGGACCCCTGCTCACACAGTTGTTTGTTCATTGGCATGTGCGACATCCAGGCCCTGGCTAATGATTGTTTCATTAGTATGTGTGATATTCAGATCCTGACTAGTGATGTTTTCTTGAGCCCGTGTGATATCTGGACCCCGGGTCACACCGTTGTGTGTTCATTGGCATGTGCGGCATCCAGGCCCTGGCTGATGATTGTTTCATTAGTATGTGTGATATTCAGATCCTGAGAGTGATGTTCTCTTGAGCCCGTGTGGTATCTGGACCCTGGCTCACCTAGTTGTGTGTTCATTGGCATGTGCGGCATCCAGGCCTTGGCTGATGATTGTTTCATTAGTATGTGTGATATTCAGATCATGGCTAGTGATGTTCTCTTGAGCCCGTGTGGTGTTTGGACACCGGCTCACACTGTTGTGTGTTCATTGGCATGTGCAGAATCAAGGCCCTGGTTGATGATTGTTTCATTAGTATGTGTGATATTCAGATCCTGGCTAGTGATGTCCTCTTGAGCCCGTGTGGTATTTGGACCCTGACTCACACCGTTGTGTGTTCATTGGCATGTGCCGGCATCCAGGCCCTGGATGCTGATTATTTCATTAGTATGTGTGATATTCAGTTCCTGACTAGTGATGTTCTCTTGAGCCTGTGTGGAATTCGGACCCCGGCTCACACTGTTGTGTGTTCATTGAAATGGGCGACATCCAGGCCCTAGCTGATTATCGCTTCATTAGTATGTGTGATATTCAGATCCTGACTAGTGATGTTCTTTTGAGCCCGTGTGGTATCCGGACCCCGGCTCACACAGTTGTGTGTTTATTGGCATGGGCGGCATCCAGGCCCTGGCTGATGTTGGTTTCATTAGTATGTTTGATACTCAGATCCTGACTAATGATGCTCTCTTGAGCCCCTATGGTATCCGAACCCCGACTCACACTGTTTTGTTTTCATTGGCATGTGCGGCATCCAGGCCCTGCCTGATGATTGTTTCATTAGTATGTGTGATATTCAGATCCTGACTAGTGATGTTCTCTGGAGCCCGTGTGGTATCTGGACCCCGCCTCACACTGTTGTATATTCATTGGCATGTGCGACATCCAGGCCCTGGCTGATGATTGTTTCATTAATATGTGTGATATTCAGATCTTGACTAGTGATGTTCTCATGAGCCCGTGTGGTATCTGGACCCCAGTTCACCCCATTGTGTGTTCAATTACATGTGCGGCATCCAGGCCCTGGCTGATGATTGTTTCATTAGTATGTGTGATATTCAGATCCTGAGGAGTGATGTTCTCTTGAGCCCGTGTGGTCTCCGGACCCCGGCTCACACCGTTGTGTGTTCATTGGCATGTGCGACATCCAGGCCCTGGCTGATGATTGTTTCATTAGTATGTGTGATATTTAGATCCTGAGAGTGATGTTCTCTTGAGCCCGTGTGGTATCCGGACCCCGGCTCACACGGTTGTGTGTTCATTTGGATGTGCGACATCCAGGCCCTCGCTGATGATTGTTTCATTAGTATGTGTGATATTCAGATACTGGCTAGTGATGTTCTCTTAAGCCCGTCTAGTATTCAAACCCCGGCTCACACTGTTGTGTTTTCATTGGCATGTGCGGCATCCAGGCCCTGGCTGATGTTTGTTTCATTAGTATGTTTGATATTCAAATCCTGACTAGTGATGTTCTCTTGAGCCCCTGTGGTATCCGAACCCCGACTCACACTGTTGTGTTTTCATTGGCATGTTGTTTCACCCCAAAATTTGACCAACATTTATTTATCCATCAAATGTGAAGGTTGCTACCTTCATCAGAAAGTTCAAAAGATCCTCAGAGGAATTGATTGAAACCAGGGTTGTGTGCTTCATAACTTGAGAGTTGTGGGAGCCCCTCAGATGATTCTGAGACTTTGAGAGTGAACTTGATGTTTGGAGAAAGCCTATGAGATGTCTTGATAGCCATCATGAAGCCCAGAGAAGTCATGGTGCAAGAGTTCAGAAGATTCAACCATGAATGGTAGAATTAGGGTTTTAACTGGGGCAGCCTTAGGATAACTGAAAATTTGGAGAAGGTTGAGACCTAATCCAAGGGCCATGAGATCATGGAATGATGCATTGAGGTATTATAAGGATGATTCCTAGACCAACTCATCATGATTGAGGAGTTTGAGAAGTTTCAAGTCAGGGTTTCCAAGGATTGTTAGTGAAAAAACCCTAATTTGATCCCTATCTTCCAGGCAGTTTTAGCTCTAGATGTGATTAATATCTCATCTTCCCCACAACATGATCTAGGTTATTATCATTCTTGTTTTACAGGTGTTTCACCAAAAGACCCGTTGCCCAGGACGAGTCCTGATATTCTCTCCAACGAGGTCACTCTCTTGAGATGATTCCCAAGACCCCGGTGTAATCCCCGCACTCGCTCGCTCAAGACGATTTTTGAGATCCCCAGCGAAGTCTGCAGTTCGAGATGATTCTCGAATTCCTCAGCATAGCCGTTTGCTTAAGATGATTCTTAAGACTTCAACGCAGGTTCCCGAATGGTTTGCTTAGGATGTTTCTTGAGCTCCCTAGTAGCGTCCCCAACAAAAGTTGCCCAGGAGGATTCCTGGAATACCCAGCAGAATGAAGTCTCCAGAATGGTTATCAGTTCAGGATTATTCTTGAAGGTGCCCGGCGGATTTGTTTGTTCAAGATGATTCTTGAAGTCCTTAGCAGCGTGATCTGTCTGCTCCAACCGTGATGTCTAATCCGAAGATTGACTTCGTGAACGCCTGAAGGCGATATCAGAGGTTCCGGTGAATTCAGATTTCCTTGTTGATGAATCAATGTGTGGCTGAAGACACGGTTCCAAATTTTGTATTCAAGATGATCCGTGTTGGCCTGAAGGCCAAGTCAGTTGTCCTGAGGTGATGATTGATCGCGATCAAGTGAATAGTGTTTCTTCTGACTGAAGTCGAAGATGTTTCTCCAGCTGAAGCGGAGTTTTGCCTGAAGGCAAAATGATTGAATCCCCGTAGAGTCATGAATGGCTCAGGATACCATTTCTTTGACTGAAGTCACAGATTTCCTAAGCTGAAGCGAAGGTGCCTAAGGGCAAGGTTATCCCCAAGGTCATGAATGACCTAGGATTCATTTTTCGGACTGAAGGCCGAAATGTATCCCTGACTGAAGTCACGGATGCTCTATAGCAGAGGTGGAGTTGCCTGAAGGCAGATCCATGTATCCTTGAAGGCCAAGGACCATTTCTTTAGACTGAAGTCGAAGATACCTCTTGCAGAGTTGCCGACGGGCAGAGTTTACATCCTTGAAGGTCAAGGATGTTTATCTTCAGAAGTACTTGAAGATCTTTTCTAGCTGAAGCTGGAATTGCCGACGGGCAGGGTTTCATCTATCTTCAGAAGAACTTGAAGATTCTCCAGCGGATCTGGAGTGGCCAGGGGCCAGGGTCTCATATATCTTTAATGTTGAAGTTCTACGGTGGGCAGTGTGCAGCAGTATTCCGATGTTCATTATGGTTCTGAGGGTGAACCCCAGATCAGAGTGTGCTCGGTTAAGTCTCTCATTCCCAGCGGAGCAGTTTCAAATACGCAAGTGTACCTTTTGTTCCACTTACCAGGGGTGAACCCCAGGTCAGAGGATGTTTGTTCGACGGCGAGGTCGAACGTTTGGATTTGACGGCAAGGTCAGATCATCAGTTGTCCGGCGGCGAGGTTGGATATTTGTTTGACGGCGATGTCAGACTCGTTAAATCCCCAGCAGAGATGATGATGGTACGACGGCGATGTCGAGTGTCTCTTAGAATGATGTTTGTTTCCGACGGCGATGTCAGATTCAGTTTTCCAGCGGCGATGTTGGGCATGTCAGATTTAGTTCTCCAGCGGCGATGCAGGGTATTTTGTCAGGTTTAGTTCTCCAGCGGCGATGCGGGATATTTTGATTGTCCGACGGCGATGTCAGACTCAGTTTTCCAGCGGCGATGTTGGGTGTGTCAGTTAATTCAATTCTCCAGCGGTGATGTTGGATGGTTCGTGCTCCAGCGGCGATGTTGGGTATTTTGGTGATTCAGGTTCTTTAGTTTTCCAGCGGCGATGTTGGATGTATTGTTTGTTTCCGACGGCGATGTCAGGTCAGTATTTCTCCAGATAGTTGCCGTGCAGCTATTATTCCGGTGTTCGACGAGTTGAGCAGTTGGCAAATTTTCGGGTTTACCGATATTCAACCGTCTCGCACCTTGATTGGCTGAGAGCCGTTCGCTCCTCACCCAGACAGGTTCAAGCCGTTTGAATAGGGGCAGCTGTTGCACCCCAAAATTTGACCAACATTTATTTATCCATCAAATGTGAAGGTTGCTACCTTCATCAGAAAGTTCAAAAGATCCTCAGAGGAATTGATTGAAACCAGGGTTGTGTGCTTCATAACTTGAGAGTTGTGGGAGCCCCTCAGATGATTCTGAGACTTTGAGAGTGAACTTGATGTTTGTAGAAAGCCTATGAGATGTCTTGATAGCCATCATGAAGCCCAGAGAAGTCATGGTGCAAGAGTTCAGAAGATTCAACCATGAATGGTAGAATTAGGGTTTTGACTGGGGCAGCCCTAGGATAACTAAAAATTTGGAGAAGGTTGAGACCTAATCCAAGGGCCATGAGATCATGGAATGATGCATTGAGGTATTATAAGGATGATTCCTAGACCAACTCATCATGATTGAGGAGTTTGAGAAGTTTCAAGTCAGGGTTTCCAAGGATTGTCAGTGAAAAAACCCTAATTTGATCCCTATCTTCCAGGCAGTTTTAGCTCTAGATGTGATTAATATCTCATCTTCCCCACAACATGAATGTTTTAGAGCTTGTTCTTAGATTTAATTTGAGTGGTGGAAGTCCTTGATAGGAGTTGCAGAGCTCAAGTTATGGTTTTGGCAAATTACAGGTCAGCTGAGGTGTGTGAATCTGGGTCCTTGAAAGTCACCCAACTTACAGACAACTTTTGCCCTAGTAGGATGATTCCTATGATCTCTTGGTAAACATGAATGTTGAAGGGCATCTTCTTAGCTTTAATTTGAGTGGTAGAAGTCCTTGATAGGATTTGTGGAACTCAACTTATGGTTTGAACAAGACAGGGGTATTTTGGTCATTTGTCAGTTATAGGTCATTTCAAGCAAAGGCCATATCTCCTATTTCCAAGCCTCAAATGGAAAAACTCAAAACATGAAAGTTGTTCAAAATGTGATTTTAAGTCTAGAAAAGTGGTCATGAGTTATTGAAAGAGCTTGTAGCAAGGAGTTACAAGATTGGGTGAAAATGACCTAAAAATGGCTTATAAGTTGAAATTTAATTTTGGTTTGGGAGATGTACAAATCCAAAATGGGTCATCCAATATGTCATTTTGACTCCAAACATCATTTTAAAAACAATGGTTCAAGTAGAATTTTGATTTGAAGCTTAGAAATGGGGGTTACTTTGTAATTTTCATTCTTGCATAATAAGGCACCTAAACAAAGCTTCACAAAAAGCAAAGTTTAGCTTGTTTTTCACTCATTCTTTCTCAATATCTCTTGTAAGGAGATTTTAGAGTCCATTTGGCAAGGCTAAGGCATGAGATAATGGAGATCCAATGTATCATTCCCTGAGAAGTTCTCAAACTTTCTAACACTTTCCACAAGTTTCTAGAGGGATCTAGATCATTCTCTTGATTGTTATAAGAAGGGTGAATCACCATATGGCCATGGTTGGTGATCATTATTGGTGAGTAGTGAGGTTAGAGTGTGAAAAAGTAAGATCCTTCCATTTGCAAATTCACATCAAACCTTCATTCTCTTCAATCTCCATTCATTTCTCCTCCACAAACATATTCTTCTGATCATTGTGATTGATTGCATGCTGAGGTAGAAGAAGATCCATGGAAGTTTGAAGCTGTTTTGGGGAAATTGCAAGAAGTGCATTTTGATATCAAGCACAAGATTCAAGCCTTGTTCATTCATCTTGCTGCATACAGAATTCATATTGGCCATTGAGGATCAAACAAGGAAGGTTTCAGGCACTGAATTGCAAGGGAACCACGTCCACCATTAAAGTTTGACAGGTTGGTAATCTTGCTCGAATCACCGAATTTATGTGCATTCTACCATAGTTATAGGTTTAGACTGGTTAAGCTAGGGTATAAGACCATTTTCTGAGAATTAGGGGGAGGATCATGAGGTTTCGAGGCAGGGTACAATTTCTTGCAGAATGAATAACAAGCAATTTTGTGTGCATCAATGGATATGAGATGATGTAGAATGGTTAGGGAAACGTGTAGAATAATTCTGGATCATTAGTTTGAAGTTCCATTAAGTTTGATAGCAGAGGAAAGAAATGGAACCATGATGATGAAGCTTTCTGTTAGGATGATTCAAGAGGTTTCAGGGAAAACTATGGACAGTATTGTGTTCAGGGTGATTGATAGTGCAACTTTGCTTTTGGAAGCTCACGAATTCATGGAGAAATCAGTGAGAACGATCAGGTTGAAATCCTTGCATGGGGTTAGGGTTTCTGCAAACCCTAGGGTTCAGTTGGGGACGATGAAGCTCCATCGTTGGATCGTCCAAAGTCATTGACCAATTCAATCCATCGCACGGCCGTGATTTGATTTCAGAAACGGAGGGAAGATTGAAACACACAAAACGCAGCGCATCACTTAACTAAACGCACCGTTTTGGTTCGCTGACAAACCTGGGCCTCAGCATTCATTTCTATTCCCACCCCCAGACTTGGCCCAATGATCAGAAATAACTGGGGCGTGTTACTTTTGATACCCCCCTCCCCTTTATTTCTTAAATTCTTTTATTTTTATTTCTTTTAATTCTTTGCATTTTATAAAATTCATAAAAAATATAAAAATCAATATTTTTCATTTCTTCTTTTTTTCACATAATCATGATTTTGTCTAGAAAATTAATAAAAAATAAAATTCCATTTTATTTTTGGTTTAATATTTTTTAGCATATTTTCTTGTAAATAGTACATTTAATTGATTTTGGTTAACCCTTGATTTTGTACAATTTGTTTTAGGACTTTCCCTTAGGGTTTTTGAGCCATTCTTTTTGGCATAGTTAGATGTTGAACCCTAGTTTCATGTAGGATTTATCTCTTGATTTGTAGATTAAAATTGGATGTAGTTCGATTGTTAGACATTTAGGTGCTCTAATTAGGGTTTTAGGTTGTATAGGTAAACTTGAATAATTTTGTTTTGGGGTTTATAGACCAAGTTAGTGTATGGGGAATATATGGGTTAAGGGTAAGTATGTATAGAATCCCCTAGAATTTTACTAGAATATTGTATGGTGTTTTAATATTTTTCATTGATTTTTGAATGTATGGATAGTATGTGTGTTGCTTGAGGGCATAAGTTGTATTGTTGTGTTTTCTTCTCTTCTCTTTTGAGTATGTGAGCTTTGAAGATTGAGTTAAAGACCTTATGGATCATCATGGAAGCTTTGAAGACCTTGCAGAGGAGTTTAGATAGCTTTTGTTGTTTTGTTTATAGGATCATAAGTGCATAGGTAGAGCCTTAGATAGAATACTCTTATTCAATAAACAAGGAGTGACTTGTCCATCTCCTTTCTTCTCTATGATATAAAGTCCCTTAAGGGTATTCACCTCTCTCCTTTGGAGGGATTAGTGACCTTTCCCTCTGAGGTAGAACTTTGAGAGAGCCTTTCCTTTGATGTTAAGTCCTCAATTGCATCCTTTGGAAGTCAGTGAGCACTCTAACATCCTCACCCCATCTTGTTGACTGAATCTTGTTTGCTGGAGCATTTGAGCCATTGAAGATAGAAGCAGAAGCTTTGAAGAGGATGATTCCTTGAAGATTGCTGAAGTCTGAAGACTTTGTGAAGATCAAGTTGATACCTGAAGATCCCTGAAGATAGTGAAGCCTGAAGGTGGAGCTGATCAAAGAAGCTGAAGCTTAAGGGGAGGAGATGAGTTGATACTCATGTTGTAGGGTTGATACCTGGGAAGCAGTTGATGATTGAAGTCTGAAGACTGGGTTGCTGCTGGAGGAGCTGAAGCTTTCTTCTGTTTTTCTTTGATGTGTATTGTTTGTTTTGTCTGATTTGTCTGTTGCATTAGACTAAGCTCATCTAGAACAAGTTCAGTCTAAGAGCATGAGTGCATCTGCTTGTATTGTTACTGCTTGGCTTTGCTTGCGGGTATTTGGTAGAGCCCAGCTCCCTTGCCCATGTGTTTATTTTGCCTGATGGCATTTTCATTTTCTTTTGTCTGTATGATTGCAGTTTACTGTCTATTGCTTGATAGCATGTGGTTATTTTTCAGTATGATTACTGTTATTTCATGACTGGCTTGAGGTCGAGACGAGCTTGTGGAGGCTGAAGCCCCACACACATTTCCTCCCTCACTTGCATTGCATGCATTTTGACTGTTAAAGCTGATGCTTTTGTCTGTTTTGGTGTATCATTGACATGATCCCTTAGGACTTTCATTTCCTCTGATGAGGATTTGATGATAGACTTTTAGGTTGAAACCTATGCATGACAACATCTAGGAGTTCCCTGTTCCAACCTCAACCATAGGACGAATCCATGGCATGATAACAGTAGGACTTGATAGTCTCCCTCCTAGTTGGGCCTGTTCTCTTCTCACCTCAAAGCAGTTTAAGATGCAGTAATCATGAATGATTTCTTTCGTACGTTACGAGCCTTAAGCTATCGGAGAAAGGATTGTGGGAGAGTTTCTTTTTCACAGTCTGGATGTTTAGTATGGTACCCTTTGGGTGACATGCGACACATTCACTCTCAGGTCATAGTCTCTAGTGCGGTTGGAATCGCAAACACAATAAAAAACACTTCTTTTAGGAGATAACCCGTAGTTTCCCGAACTACGTTTGCTCTGATCTTCCATACCGTGTGGAAGTACGTAGGCATAGGATGCGACGTCCTAGCGAGCAACCTTCAACCTTTCCCCCTTCACCCGTAGTAGGTCGAACTACGTTGACTCTGATTTCTCATTCTCTGATGAGAATACGTAGGCATAAAGTGCGACGCTTTGCCGAGTCATTTTTCTTTCCTTTTTCAGCCAGCCTTGATAGGTAGATAGATCATAACCAACCCGTCCAAGTAAACAAACAAGCGAGGATCCCGTCGAGTACGACGGACGTGAGGGGTGCTAATATCTTCCCCTTGCGTAACCGACTCCCGAACCCAGACAATGGTTGCGACGACCTTGTCTTACCCTTTTTTCGTTAGGTTTCTCCGATCGTTTCCTTTCCCGCTCTGAGGGATAAATAACGAAAGGTGGCGACTCTTCTGTCATGCCGGCACCTTATTTTCGCGCAAGCGACAGCTGGCGACTCTGCTGGGGACTCCAACGGTTCCCTGCGAGTCAATCCTATCGTTTGTGTGTTTACCTGTTGGGTTGCGTTTATTTATCGCATTTTTACTTCTCGCACTTTATTTCCCGCATTTTAGTATAATATGATTATTTGTGCTGTCGTGGGATGGGAGTTCTGATTGAGTGAGAAGCCAGACCCAGGCTTGAGTGTACCATAAACTTAGAGTGGAAATTAGTGGGCGCGTGCTTGCTTTGCAGGCACTAGTGTCTCATGAAATCCACGCTCAGACGAGGTTCATCCGGTTGGCTTCACTTTCAACCCTTTGGGTTGAGACGGTTGCTGGTTTGGTGGATTGTCGACTCTGGGGACTGATAATTTGTGATTCAGCCAAGTGAGGCCTCTTCAGGACTCGATGATGCCACTCCTTCTGGGAATCATGTCATCAGTTTTGAAAGTCTGTGACGCTGATGAACGCATAGGATGTCGTACCTTGAGTCAGTCTAGGTCCATACCTGTGAGCGGGACTGGGTTTATTGCAGGAAACTTAGACCTTCGGACTACCTGGTTTTCTTGACAGCGAATCAGTTATGTTGGGTTCTCAGTTACAGATGTGTTCTTGATAGAGCAAGAGTTTGGTCAGAGGATCTTATCATCGGGTGTTTGTCTGTTCTTAATAGAGCAGGCTTTGATCAGTGTATTATCATCAGTGGTTTGTTCTGGATGGAACAGATTTTGAGTGAGGTCTGAAGATCTCATCGGCAGATGTTATTTTGTTCTTGATAGGGCAGATTTTGAGTGGGATCTGAAGGTCTCATCAGCAGCTGTGTATTTGTTCTTGGTAGGGCAGATCTTGATTTGGGGTCTGAAGACTTCATCAACAGATGTTACTTGATCTTGCACCCGGGGTCCTTATTATCAGGCACTTATTCTTGTCAGAGCAGAATTATGATCTGGGTCTTATCAGATGGTTATTCTCAGCAGATCAGATTAGTGGCTTTACACCGGGGTTTCCTTCTCATCAGCGACTGTTGATACCGAATCTCCATAGCAGCTACCTGGATATATTATTGCATACCTGCGTTTTGCATTAGTTTGCGCATTCATCTGCATTCCATTAACGTGTGTCTGTGTTGCAGGTACCGTTCCCCCGATCCCGGATTTCTCGTCTTCTGCTGTTATTATGGCTTCTCTCAGGAAGACTGTTGCGTACAAGTTCCCGACCCCCAATGTGTCGAAGCTGACTGGTTTGATAGCCCTGGCAGGGGATTCTGTGAAGGATAGGTTCAGGAAGTCTTATGGCAGGTTGCTTAGTCTGGTTTGCAGACCTTCTACGTCCGAGTTGAATGGGTTACATGCTCTTCTGCAGTTTTATGACCCTCCTTTGAGGTGTTTCACTTTTCGTGACTTCGTTCTCGCACCGACATTGGAAGAGTATGCTGATATGCTGGGTGTGCCTATCAAAAGGCAGATGCCTTTTGTCCACATGGATGCTGAGCCTGATCTGGTTGGTTTGGCTTCCTCACTCCATTTGAGCGCTTCTGAGTTAGTGGTGACAAGTTGGAACAAGGTCCCAGGGTTCTCTCTGCAGTTTCTGATAGCTAAAGCTCAGCAGTGTGCTAAGGACGAATGTTGGGACGCATTCAATGCCATCCTTGCTTTGTGCATATATGGCATTATCCTATTCCCCAACATGCCTGATTTCGTGGACTTTGATGCATTCCACATCTTTGCCTCAGGGAATCCAGTCCCTACCCTGATCGGAGACGTTTACCATTCAGTGCATTACAAGAATGAGAACCGGAGAGGGAAGAATGTCTCATGCTGCGTACCGTTGTTGTACAAGTGGTTTGATAGTCATTTGCCCAAGAAGGGTTCTTCTGTCTTGTCTGCAGCCACAACTGAGTGGGCTGAGCGTCTGATGAATTTGTCAGCAGAAGACATTGATTGGTTCGTTGACAGGGATAGGCTAGGCACCGAGATGATCTTCAGTTGTAGTGGGTTTCCTAACGTACCTTTGATAGGTAGGAAGGGTTGCATCAACTATAATCCATCATTGTTAGTTCGTCAGTTCGCATATGCTTTGAGGACTCCCCCGAAGGAGGAAGAGGTACGGGAATCTCTGTACCTCACGGGTATTCTAGAGGGGGATTTGTTGTCCAAGCTTCAGTACGCGTGGAACAATATCAGCACGAGAGGAAAGCCTTTGTTGGGGAAGAGCAACAGCCAAGCCTACCCTCCTTACTCAGATTGGATCAGAGCCAGAGCCAGCACTATAGGGATGCCATTCCCTCATGTCAGACCAGAGAGTCCTCCACCAGTTGAAGAGCCTACCACTGTGTCTGTTCACCAGCACAGCCAGGTATTAGCCGAGCGTGATGAGCTGAAGAGGGCAAATGCAGAATTAGAGAAGGAGTTAGCTCAACTTCGAAGTGAGAGGAATGAAGCCGTGCATGCTCTCAAAAAGCGAACAGAGTCGGTAAACCAGCTGAGTGTAGACTTGGCAAAGCAGATTGCTGATCGGGAACGCTTGGGCCAAGACTTCAGGGCTGCTAATGATGTACTAGCTACGAAGAAGCAGCATTTGGAGGAAGCATATCGGAGAATATCTAAGTTCGACCAGCATTGGAAGACTTCCATGGCCACCAGGAAGGAGCGAGAAGACAAGCTGATGCTGCAGATTTCTAAGCTAGAAGCCAAAGTAAAGGATAGTGAGCGAAGGTTTGATGAAGAGACCGCCCGCAGGTACTCCGCTGAAGCCCGTCTCAACAAAGCTATTGCTAACCCGAAGGAGCACAAGCTGATGTTTGAGTCTAAGAAGCGGAAGCTGGAGGATTGCTTTGGCGAAGGAGCTTGGGAGAGTTCAGTTCAGGGGCTTCAGCATACCATCAGGCAGAGAGAACTACTCGTCGAGAGATTGCTCACTTCGCCAGATCATCCGGATACGAAGGAGTTATTAGCAGAGTATCACGCCCATGGCCGTACCTGATTAGTTATACCCCTGTTCGTTTTGATCTTTGATGTATGCTGACCATCACCAGACTTGTTGGCTGAGGTCATGCTGTTGATCTGTTTGTACTCGCTGATACTGTGTACTGCCTTAACAGGCCTCTCCATATATATATGAGATCGATGCTTCCACAATTGGGCTCGGATTTCCTTTTCCTCTTATTATTGTCAGCACCGTCACTAAGGCACTAGGATCGGGGGAAATCTCCCACGCACACAGACACACGCATGCATCTGCATGAAGCATATTTGCATAATGTATATCTTATTGCTTTTCCTAACCTTTATCGTTGACAGGTTTTTCAGGTTCCGAGTTGTCTCCGGTCTCCAGGATTGATCAAAGACTCATCCACCGCTACTCAACTCGCGCCAATCAGACAAGGATAATGGACCAGGTGCAGTCAGATGTTCAAGAGCTCCGGGAACGGATGGACCGTTTTATGGAGCTGATGCAGGTAGTCGCGAATGGCCAAGACCAGCTTCGTACTCTGGTTCAACCTCTAATCTCCAGGGTTGACAGTAATGGCATACTGCATGGAGGGGTCGTGCCTACCCCTCCTCCAGTAGACGCTCCACAAAACGTCGTTCCTGCTGCCGGGGGCAACGGCAGCGCTAACGGCAATCTAATGACTAATCTCGGGCTCAATGCGGCAGGCGTCGGCAACGGTAGCTTCGGAGCCAATGTTAACATAGGGCCGGTGAACGGTAACGCTGGTGCAGGAAATCTGTTAGTGCCTCAGCCATGGCTGGAGGACCATCAGGATGACGTATTCTCTCAGAGAGGTGCGGATGCAGAGTTGAATGCTGAAGCTCGACTCAGGTTCAAGGCGCTGGAAGACAAGATGAGAGACATAGAAAATCAGAACACATTGGGCGTTGACATGTCCAACCTCGGATTGATTACTGACTTAAAAGTACCTCACAAGTTTAAGGTGCCTACCTTTGAGAAGTATAAGGGTACTACTTGCCCCCGGGTCCACCTCCGATCTTATTATAGAAAGATGTCCGCCTATTCTGACGATGAGAAGTTGCTGATGCACTTCTTTCAGGATAGTCTTTCTGGTCCATCGCTCGAATGGTATATGGGCCTGGAGCCCGCTACTGTGCGCACCTGGAAAGATCTTGCAGAAGCGTTCGTCCTCCACTATCAATACAATAGCGACTTGGCTCCCAACCGAGTCCAGCTTCAGAATCTCTCACAGCGGAACAACGAAAGCTTTAAAGAGTACGCCCAGCGGTGGCGTGAATTGGCTGCTCGGGTTCAACCGCCGATGGTTGAGCGTGAGTTAGTGCAAATGTTCGTGGCTACCCTTCTCGGAATCTACTATGAAAAGCTGGTCAGTGGCATGTCTGGAACATTCTCGGCTCTCATCACTCTGGGCGAGCATGTTGAGAACGGTATAAAGATTGGAAAAATTCAGGGCGAATCATCCTCAGCTGGAGGAGGTAATAAGAAGCCTTACGCTGGCAAGCGTCGAGAGGGAGACGCTAGTACTGTCACTAATGTTAGGAGAAAGGGCAAGGGCCCTCAGCCTCAGATTTCTAGCATTAATATTCTAGCTGCTCCCCCGCAGCAGCAGCAGCCTCAGCAGTAGAACCAGCAGGGGTACAGGAAATATCAGAATCGGGCTCCTATGGCAAACCGTCATTTTGAAACTCCACCTATGTCGTATGCACAGCTTCTGCAAACGTTGCTTCAGCTCCAATTAGTTCAAAAGAGGACGTTGGCTCCCTTAACAGGGGCACCACCACCGGGGTATGACGCCAATGCCACTTGTGAGTTCCATACTGGGGCACCAGGCCATACGATTGAGAATTGTAAAGCTTTTAAGCACAAAGTCCAGGACTTGGTGGACGCCAAGGTTATCAACTTTTCTGATAACGTGCCCAACGTTACCAAAAACCCCATGCCTCATCATAAGGGAGGCGGAGTAAATGCTGTTATCACCGAGGAGAGTGCGGACTTGCTGACTGACGTCAAAGATTTGAAGACGCCGTTGAGTTTTGTCAAGGCTAAGTTGCTGAAGAAGGGCTTCTTTCCTGGATGCGGGGAATTATGTATGGCTTGTGCTACACTTCTTGATGGGTGTGAGCAGCTGATCGAAGGTATCCAAAGTCTGATGTCTGAGGGTATTTTACAGTTCAGCCGGAGCGTTGAGAGTGCATCAGGGGAGGTCGTGCTGAAGCAGGCAGATGAGGTTGCTACCATTACTATTCCTCGTCACCCTATTACTATTTCTGCGCCCCGTCCGCCTACTATCACTATCACCAGGGCCGGACCAATCCCATTCGAAAGCACTAATGTCGTTCCATGGCATTATGGCGCCGAAGTTTACTGCAATGGTCAGAAGATAGAGCTAGAGCCGTTCGGATCAACTGTGCAGAATCTTACCGGAGTCAGCAGTATCACTAGAAGCGGTAGAGTGTTTGCGCCAGCAGAGGTAGCAGCAGAGAAAGTGGTCCGAGCTGACGCTGTGGATAAGGGTAAAGGTAAAGCTGTCGAAGAGGTCCCCTCTAGGGCAGAAAAAGATTTGCTAGTTAAAGATGCTGAAGAGTTCATGCGACTAATCAAGAAGAGCGACTACAAAATTGTAGATCATCTTCATCAGACTCCGTCAAAGATCTCTATTATTAACTTGTTGCTGTGTTCTGAGGCGCACCGCAACGCATTACTGAAGGTATTGAATGCTGCATACGTGCCGCAGGAGATATCAGTAAATCAGCTGGAAGAGGTGGTGGCCCATGTCAATGCTGGTAATGGGCTGGGATTCACAGATCTAGAGCTGACTTCTAAAGGAAGAGATCACAATAGCGCCTTGCACGTCTCGATAGAGTGCAGAGGCACTATCATGTCGCATGTCCTGGTGGATACGGGCTCCTCGCTTAATGTGCTTCCGAAGAAGGCACTGATGAAATTGGATACCCGTGGATTGCTGTGCACGCCCAGTGATCTGGTCGTGAAGGCCTTTGATGGAACTAAGCGCCACGTCTTCGGAGAGTTGACCCTGCCAATTCAAGTTGGTCCAGAGACGTTCAATACGGTTTTCTATATCATGGATATCATGCCTGCCTACAGTTGCCTCTTAGGTCGGCCATGGATCCATTCTGCTGGTGCCGTGACGTCCACGCTGCATCAGAAGCTTAAATATGCTGTCGGAGGCAGCATAGTAACCGTCTGTGGTGAGGAGGACATTATGGTGAGCCACCTGTCGTCCTTTAAATACGTTGAAATGGATGGCGAGATCCATGAAACTCTCTGCCAAGCATTTGAAACCGTCAGGGTAAAGGAGGTAGCTCCTGTCGTCGCAGAGAAGCAGGAGATGAATCTCTCCTCGTTTAAGGAAGCTCGGGCCGTTGTCGAAGCCGGTTCCACCCCAGGCTGGGGGCATGTTTTGGATATACCAATCAAGCAGGATAAGTTTGGATTGGGGTATTCTCCTGAAGCTGAAGCTTCATCTTCTTCTGGCAGCTTGTCTCGTGGGAAAGGGCCGATCCTATTCACCAAGGGGGGAGTAATTTTCGAAAGCATCAACGCTGCGTCGGAGGACAGCGGGGATAGTGACTGTGATCTTGACGCCTGGATTCAACCGAGCAAGCCGGGCGAGCGCCTCCACAATTGGACCATCAAGGAGATTATCAAGCTGACAAGTGAAGAGTAATGATTTGCTTTTTACAATCTTTGTACAACCCTATGTCCTGCCCGGGGCATAGTGGTTTTACTGTCAGGGCCTTGTTGGATTATGTGTATGCATTTTGTTAATAAATAAAAGGCGTTTTCTTCGTAATCAAATATTGTGTTCTCTGTTATTCCTATTTTATGTTTATTTCGAAAAAACAGCAAAGTGGCAACGAGGTTTGTGCTAACCTGCATATTCTTGCTTTAAACTTAACCCTTGTTATTGCAGGATCCACATAACAGATGACATCGACTCTGGACCCTCTACGGCTCACTACGACTTCGATTGCCCGATATATCAAGCCGAGGATGAGATTGATGAAGACGAAGACCTTCCGGAAGAGTTGGCCCGCTTGTTGAGACAAGAGGAGAAGGTTATTCTGCCTCACGAGGAGGTTATTGAGATCATAAATCTGGGTTCTGAGGAGCTCGTCAGAAATGTCAGAGTGGGGGCTGCGCTGCAGAATGATGTCAAGCATAGACTGGTCGAGATGCTTCGAGAGTATAGTGACGTCTTTGCTTGGTCATATGAGGATATGCCCGGACTTGACACTGATATCGTGGTTCATCGCTTGCCGTTGCGAGAAGATTGCCCTCCAGTCAAGCAGAAGCTCAGGAGGACGAGACCAGATATGGCTGTAAAAATCAAAGAAGAAGTCCAGAAGCAGTTGGACGCAGGATTTCTAGCCGTTACCACTTACCCTCCGTGGGTCGCCAACATAGTGCCTATACCGAAGAAGGACGGTAAGGTACGCATGTGCGTCGATTATCGGGATTTGAACAGGGCGAGCCCTAAGGATGATTTCCCGTTGCCTCATATCGATGTGTTGGTTGATAATACAGCCCAGTTTTCCGTGTTTTCGTTCATGGACGGCTTCTCCGGTTACAATCAGATTAAGATGGCACCGGAGGACATGGAGAAAACGACGTTCATCACCCCCTGGGGAACGTTTTGCTATAAGGTAATGCCCTTCGGTCTGAAGAACGCAGGGGCCACTTACCAGCGAGCAATGGTAACTTTGTTTCATGATATGATTCATCATGAGATCGAGGTCTATGTTGATGACATGATTGCAAAGTCCCAAACGGAGGAAGAGCATCTGGTCAACTTATCGAAGCTTTTTGAGAGGCTTAGGAAATTCAGGCTGAGGCTGAATCCTAGCAAGTGCACTTTCGGGGTGCGGTCCGGAAAGTTATTGGGGTTTATCGTTAGTGAACGAGGGATTGAAGTTGATCCTGCGAAAATAAAAGCTATCCAAGAAATGCCAGCGCCGAAAACAGAAAAAGAAGTTCGTGGTTTCTTGGGCCGAATAAACTACATTGCAAGGTTTATCTCTCAGCTCATGGCCACTTGTGAACCAATGTTCAAGCTTTTAAAGAAAGATCAGGCGGTTACTTGGAATGAGGATTGCCAGAAGGCATTCGACAAAATAAAGCAGTATCTTCAAGAACCTCCAATCTTGATACCCCCAGTGGCTGGACGGCCATTAATCATGTACCTGACGGTTCTGGAGAATAGTATGGGGTGCGTTCTCGGTCAGCACGACGAGACGGGCAGAAAAGAGCATGCCATTTATTATTTGAGTAAAAAGTTCACTGAGTGTGAATCTCGATACTCGATGCTGGAGAAGACGTGTTGTGCATTAGCTTGGGCTGCCAAACGTCTATGACAGTATATGCTCAACCACACCACTATGCTAATTTCGAAGATGGATCCGATCAAGTACGTTTTCGAGAAGCAGGCTCTTTCAGGCAGGATTGCCAGATGGCAAATGGTGTTAACGGAATACGATATTCAGTACGTCGCCCAGAAAGCCATTAAAGGAAGCGTATTGTCCGATTACCTTGCCGAACAGCCAATCGAAGACTACCAGCCGATGAAGTTCGAATTCCCTGACGAGGATATTATGTTTCTCAAAGCGAAGGACTGCGATGAGCCATTGCCCGATGAGGGGCCAGATAGGAAGTCTCAGTGGAAGTTGATATTCGAAGGAGCGGTTAATTCCTATGGAAGTGGTATCGGGGCTATCATCACGACTCCTCACGGATCCCACATCCCGTTTACTGCGAGACTGACGTTTCCAGTTACCAATAATGAAGCTGAGTATGAAGCATGTATTATGGGTCTAGAAGAGGCAATTGATTTGAGAATCAAGAATCTAGACATATATGGTGACTCAGCGCTTGTAATCAATCAGATTAAAGGGGAGTGGGAAACCCGTCAGGCGAATTTAGTGCCGTACATGAATTACGCCAGGAGGCTGCTTCCTTTCTTCGATCGAGTGGAACTTCATCATGTACCCAGGGCTGAAAATCAGATGGCTGATGCCTTGGCCACGTTGGCTTCGATGTATAAGGTCAATCTTTGGAATGAAGCTCCAAGCATTGTTCTTTCGCGTCTTGATAGACCAGCATTTGTCTTTGCAATAGAGGATGCCAATGACGGCAAGCCATGGTTCCACGACATCCAGACCTTCCTCATGACTAAGGAGTATCCTGCGGGTGCGTCAACCCAGGATAAGAAGACTCTAAGGAGGCTATCTGGAAACTTTTATCTCAATCCTGATGGAGTGCTGTATAAGAGAAACCACGATCTTGTGCTACTCAGATGTGTAGATGAGAAAGAGGCGAGTATGCTCATGGAAGAAGTCCATGAGGGCACATTTGGTACGCACGCCGGCGGGCATGCCATGACGAGAAAGATCCTGAGAGCAGGGTATTACTGGTTGACTATGGAGTCGGATTGCTTCAGATTCGCGAAGAAATGTCACAAATGCCAGATTTATGCTGATAAAGTTCATGTGCCGCCGTGCCCTTTGAATGTCATGTCCTCCCCTTGGCCGTTCTCCATGTGGGGCATCGACATGATAGGCAAGATCGAGCCCACTGCATCCAATGGTCATCGTTTCATTCTGGTAGCTATCGACTACTTCACCAAATGGGTGGAGGCAACCTCGTACGCTAATATGACCAAGCAGGTGGTAGCTAAATTCATAAGGAGGGACATCATCTGTCGCTATGGAATTCCCGAGCGGATCATTACTGATAATGGTTCGAATTTGAATAACAAGATGATGAAGGAACTGTGCCAGAGCTTCAAGATTGAACACCACAACTCATCTCCTTACCGGCCGAAGATGAATGGCGTTGTTGAAGCGACCAACAAGAACATCAAGAAGATTGTTCAGAAGATGGTTGTGACGTACAAAGATTGGCACGAGATGCTGCCGTTTGCCTTGCACGGTTATCGTACGACGGTGCGTACGTCGACCGGGGCAACTCCTTTCTCCTTGGTGTACGGTATGGAAGCTGTCCTACCGTTAGAAGTGGAGATTCCTTCTTTGCGAGTTTTGGTTGATGTAAAACTCGACGAGGCAGAATGGATTACGAATCGCTTGAACCAGCTCAGCCTGATGGACGAGAAGAGGTTAGCATCGATTGCATTTGGTCGCCTGTACCAGAGCCGAATGAAGAAAGCTTATGATAAGAAGGTGCGTCCTAGAAGCTTTCAGACGGGTGATCTCGTCCTGAAGAAGATTCTTCCGCCACACTCCGATCACCGGGGCAAATGGACTCCGAATTATGAAGGGCCGTATGTCGTCAGCAAGGTCTTCTCAGGAGGAGCTTTGTTGTTATCCACGATGGATGGCGAAGATTTTGCATCCCCGGTGAACGCGGACGCAGTTAAAAAATACTTTGCTTGAAAGAGACCCGCTGGACAAAAAAGAAAGAGTCCAGGCAAAAAAGGGGCATCCCGGCGAACCAAAAACAGAATAAAAGGTTCGGGCAAAAATTAGGGATATATTGAAAAAAATGTACACCCGCGAAGTCGAAAACCTACACTGGGCGGCTTCGGCAAAAAAGGGTATCCCGGTGAACTGAAAACCCGTAGAGGGCGGTTCACGCAAAAGTTAGGGATTTGAACAAGCAAATGACTGCGTTCCGCGTGTGGACTTTCATTGTTTAGTGGTTTGGAAGACCTGAGGGCCGTTTATCTGAATCAACCTCTTCCGAAGCTAAAGCGTCGGAGAAGTATCGAAGTCGAGTGGGTCTTAGAGGGATCAACTCGTGGTGTTCGTCTACGCCTCGTTGCCGACATTTGTATATACTGATGTATATTTATGTTTTATTTTTGCGCGGCTTCCTCATTCCAGGAGCTTGCCTCTGTTGTAAAATTTTTTTACCCATTCAGGGGTTCATCATCAATAAAATGCACATTATTCAGCAATTCTGCTTGTCTGTTTAGCATTTATCTGTTTTGTTTGCGAATGAAAACGCCGATGTTTTTGATAAAATGCGCATACATAAACTTACGGGCCTAGGCCCATTGATTGTTGAAACAATTAATTAACTGAATATTGTCACGAGATAATAACCTTGATAGGCCCCTTTGAGGAGGGTATCTTGTCTGTTTGTCTGTGTTGTTGCAGGTGTAGCACCTTCCGGAAGATGCACCGTGCGCGTCCCCGAAGCAGGGCGAGCCCTCCTTCTCTAGCAGAGTTCAGTAGTCTCTCCTCCGCGGAGTCTGAATACGAAGCCATGAGCATTGATTCTCTTCCCCAAGCAGACGCATCCTGAAGGAACGTCACCTCATCAGCTTAGTCAAGTCGCCGAAGCTCGCATCTCCCCAGCACCGGGTCACAAGTGCAGATTTCATAGAAGTGTTCGGGTGCCGCAGCTCGTGTTTCCCCAGTAAAGTCTCCAGCGGAATTGAGATTCCCCACCAGAGTTATACTCTCTCCTGAAGTTGGATGATTCCCTCTTCCCCGGTAGAGTGTTGGAATAGCTGATGTTGTATTCCCTTGCTGAGTTCTATTTTCCTTCGAAGTCAGGTGATTCTTTCTTCCCTAGCGAAATTGAGATTCCTCACCAGGGTCGTACTCTCCAGTGAAGTAGGATGATTTCTCTCCCCGGCTGAGTCCGCAGAAAAGCAGAATCCTTGGAAGCAGTTGGGACCATGAGTGGATGTTGAACAGCTGACGCTGTATTTCCCCAGAGTCGTACTCTCTTCGGCAAAGCAGAATGACTTCTCTTTCCTTAGCCGAGCTTGCAGATATCCAAGAGATCCGAGTCCTTGGAAGTTGATCAGATCATGATTGGTCTGTCCCCAGTGGAGTGTTGAGCAGCTGAAGTTGTCTCCCCACAGAGTTATTATCCCCAGAAAAGTAGCCGAGACGGCCACGCAGGTCACTCCCGCGATTGACATCGCTTTCCTTCAGCAGGTTCGGGTTCTCGTAGAGCTTCGTCCCCTGCAGAAATCAGCTGAAGTTGTTTTCCATGCAGCAGTCCGCGGAAAATTAGTTCCCCAGACAGAGCCTGATTGATATTGGCGTGCCCACGTTCTCCTCAGCAGGATGATCCCTCTATCGGAGTAGTCCCTTCTCCTTGACAGGAGAATTCCCCTGCGGCATTTATTTTGCTGACGGGATTGCATAGCATTGTGCATGATCGCATAGCATTTAGCATTTATGCATAGCATTCCCACCATGTGGGGCATGGCGCCGAAGCATATGCATCATAAACATGATCTAGGTTATTATCATTCTTGTTTTACAGGTGTTTCACCAAAAGACCCGTTGCCCAGGACGAGTCCTGATATTCTCTCCAACGAGGTCACTCTCTTGAGATGATTCCCAAGACCCCGGTGTAATCCCCGCACTCGCTCGCTCAAGACGATTTTTGAGATCCCCAGCGAAGTCTGCAGTTCGAGATGATTCTCGAATTCCTCAGCATAGCCGTTTGCTTAAGATGATTCTTAAGACTTCAACGCAGGTTCCCGAATGGTTTGCTTAGGATGTTTCTTGAGCTCCCCAGTAGCGTCCCCAACAAAAGTTGCCCAGGAGGATTCCTGGAATACCCAGCAGAATGAAGTCTCCAGAATGGTTATCAGTTCAGGATTATTCTTGAAGGTGCCCGACGGATTTGTTTGTTCAAGATGATTCTTGAAGTCCTTAGCAGCGTGATCTGTCTGCTCCAACCGTGATGTCTAATCCGAAGATTGACTTCGTGAACGCCTGAAGGCGATATCAGAGGTTCCGGTGAATTCAGATTTCCTTGTTGATGAATCAATGTGTGGCTGAAGACACGGTTCCAAATTTTGTATTCAAGATGATCCGTGTTGGCCTGAAGGCCAAGTCAGTTGTCCTGAGGTGATGATTGATCGCGATCAAGTGAATAGTGTTTCTTCTGACTGAAGTCGAAGATGTTTCTCCAGCTGAAGCGGAGTTTTGCCTGAAGGCAAAATGATTGAATCCCCGTAGAGTCATGAATGGCTCAGGATACCATTTCTTTGACTGAAGTCACAGATTTCCTAAGCTGAAGCGAAGGTGCCTAAGGGCAAGGTTATCCCCAAGGTCATGAATGACCTAGGATTCATTTTCCGGACTGAAGGCCGAAATGTATCCCTGACTGAAGTCACGGATGCTCTATAGCAGAGGTGGAGTTGCCTGAAGGCAGATCCATGTATCCTTGAAGGCCAAGGACCATTTCTTTAGACTGAAGTCGAAGATACCTCTTGCAGAGTTGCCGACGGGCAGAGTTTACATCCTTGAAGGTCAAGGATGTTTATCTTCAGAAGTACTTGAAGATCTTTTCTAGCTGAAGCTGGAATTGCCGACGGGCAGGGTTTCATCTATCTTCAGAAGAACTTGAAGATTCTCCAGCGGATCTGGAGTGGCCAGGGGCCAGGGTCTCATATATCTTTAATGTTGAAGTTCTACGGTGGGCAGTGTGCAGCAGTATTCCGATGTTCATTATGGTTCTGAGGGTGAACCCCATATCAGAGTGTGCTCGGTTAAGTCTCTCATTCCCAGCGGAGCAGTTTCAAATACGCAAGTGTACCTTTTGTTCCACTTACCAGGGGTGAACCCCAGGTCAGAGGATGTTTGTTCGACGGCGAGGTCGAACGTTTGGATTTGACGGCAAGGTCAGATCATCAGTTGTCCGGCGGCGAGGTTGGATATTTGTTTGACGGCGATGTCAGACTCGTTAAATCCCCAGCAGAGATGATGATGGTACGACGGCGATGTCGAGTGTCTCTTAGAATGATGTTTGTTTCCGACGGCGATGTCAGATTCAGTTTTCCAGCGGCGATGTTGGGCATGTCAGATTTAGTTCTCCAGCGGCGATGCGGGGTATTTTGTCAGGTTTAGTTCTCCAGCGGCGATGCGGGGTATTTTGATGTAGTTCTCCAGCGGCGATGCGGGATATTTTGATTGTCCGACGGCGATGTCAGACTCAGTTTTCCAGCGGCGATGTTGGGTGTGTCAGTTAATTCAATTCTCCAGCGGTGATGTTGGATGGTTCGTGCTCCAGCGGCGATGTTGGGTATTTTGGTGATTCAGGTTCTTTAGTTTTCCAGCGGCGATGTTGGATGTATTGTTTGTTTCCGACGGCGATGTCAGGTCAGTATTTCTCCAGATAGTTGCCGTGCAGCTATTATTCCGGTGTTCGACGAGTTGAGCAGTTGGCAAATTTTTGGGTTTACCGATATTCAACCGTCTCGCACCTTGATTGGCTGAGAGCCGTTCGCTCCTAACCCAGTCAGGTTCAAGCCGTTTGAATAGGGGCAGCTGTTGCACCCCAAAATTTGACCAACATTTATTTATCCATCAAATGTGAAGGTTGCTACCTTCATCAGAAAGTTCAAAAGATCCTCAGAGGAATTGATTGAAACCAGGGTTGTGTGCTTCATAACTTGAGAGTTGTGGGAGCCCCTCAGATGATTCTGAGACTTTGAGAGTGAACTTGATGTTTGTAGAAAGCCTATGAGATGTCTTGATAGCCATCATGAAGCCCAGAGAAGTCATGGTGCAAGAGTTCAGAAGATTCAACCATGAATGGTAGAATTAGGGTTTTGACTGGGGCAGCCCTAGGATAACTAAAAATTTGGAGAAGGTTGAGACCTAATCCAAGGGCCATGAGATCATGGAATGATGCATTGAGGTATTATAAGGATGATTCCTAGACCAACTCATCATGATTGAGGAGTTTGAGAAGTTTCAAGTCAGGGTTTCCAAGGATTGTCAGTGAAAAAACCCTAATTTGATCCCTATCTTCCAGGCAGTTTTAGCTCTAGATGTGATTAATATCTCATCTTCCCCACAACATGAATGTTGTAGAGCTTGTTCTTAGCTTTAATTTGAGTGGTGGAAGTCCTTGATAGGAGTTGCAGAGCTCAAGTTATCGTTTTGGCAAATTACAGGTCAGCTGAGGTGTGTGAATCTGGGTCCTTGAAAGTCACCCAACTTACAGACAACTTTTGCCCTAGTAGGATGATTCCTATGATATCTTGGTCAACATGAATGTTGAAGGGCATCTTCTTAGCTTTAATTTGAGTGGTAGAAGTCCTTGATAGGATTTGTGGAACTCAACTTATGGTTTGAACAAGACAGGGGTATTTTGGTCATTTGTCAGTTATAGGTCATTTCAAGCAAAGGCCATATCTCCTATTTCCAAGCCTCAAATGGAAAAACTCAAAACATGAAAGTTGTTCAAAATGTGATTTTAAGTCTAGAAAAGTGGTCATGAGTTATTGAAAGAGCTTGTAGCAAGGAGTTACAAGATTGGGTGAAAATGACCTAAAAATGGCTTATAAGTTGAAATTTAATTTTGGTTTGGGAGATGTACAAATCCAAAATGGGTCATCCAATATGTCATTTTGACTCCAAACATCATTTTAAAAACAATGGTTCAAGTAGAATTTTGATTTGAAGCTTAGAAATGGGGGTTACTTTGTAATTTTCATTCTTGCATAATAAGGCACCTAAACAAAGCTTCACAAAAAGCAAAGTTTAGCTTGTTTTTCACTCATTCTTTCTCAATATCTCTTGTAAGGAGATTTTAGAGTCCATTTGGCAAGGCTAAGGCATGAGATAATGGAGATCCAATGTATCATTCCCTGAGAAGTTCTCAAACTTTCTAACACTTTCCACAAGTTTCTAGAGGGATCTAGATCATTCTCTTGATTGTTATAAGAAGGGTGAATCACCATATGGCCATGGTTGGTGATCATTATTGGTGAGTAGTGAGGTTAGAGTGTGAAAAAGTAAGATCCTTCCATTTGCAAATTCACATCAAACCTTCATTCTCTTCAATCTCCATTCATTTCTCCTCCACAAACATATTCTTCTGATCATTGTGATTGATTGCATGCTGAGGTAGAAGAAGATCCATGGAAGTTTGAAGCTGTTTTGGGGAAATTGCAAGAAGTTCATTTTGATATCAACCACAAGATTCAAGCCTTGTTCATTCATCTTGCTGCATACAGAATTCATATTGGCCATTGAGGATCAAACAAGGAAGGTTTCAGGCATTGAATTGCAAGGGAACCACGTCCACCATTAAAGTTTGACAGGTTGGTAATCTTGCTCGAATCACCTAATTTATGTGCATTCTACCATAGTTATAGGTTTAGACTGGTTAAGCTAGGGTAGAAGACCATTTTCTGAGAATTAGGGGGAGGATCATGAGGTTTCGAGGCAGGGTACAATTTCTTGCAGAATGAATAACAAGCAATTTTGTGTGCATCAATGGATATGAGATGATGTAGAATGGTTAGGGAAACGTGTAGAATAATTCTGGATCATTAGTTTGAAGTTCCATTAAGTTTGATAGCAGAGGAAAGAAATGGAACCTTGATGATGAAGCTTTATGTTAGGATGATTCAAGAGGTTTCAGGGAAAACTATGGACAGTATTGTGTTCAGGGTGATTGATAGTGCAACTTTGCTTTTGGAAGCTCACGAATTCATGGAGAAATCGGTGAGAACGATCAGGTTGAAATCCTTGCATGGGGTTAGGGTTTCTGCAAACCCTAGGGTTCAGTTGGGGACGATGAAGCTCCATCGTTGGATCGTCCAAAGTCATTGACCAATTCAATCCATCGCACGACCGTGATTTGATTTCAGAAACGGAGGGAAGATTGAAACACACAAAACGCAGCACATCACTTAACCAAACGCACCGTTTTGGTTCGCTGACAAACCTGGGCCTCAGCATTCATTTCTATTCCCACCCCCAGACTTGGCCCAATGATCAGAAATAACTGGGGCGTGTTACTTTTGATACCCCCCTCCCCTTTATTTCTTAAATTCTTTTATTTTTATTTCTTTTAATTCTTTGCATTTTATAAAATTCATAAAAAATATAAAAATCAATATTTTTCATTTCTTATTTTTTTCACATAATCATGATTTTGTCTAGAAAATTAATAAAAAATAAAATTCCATTTTATTTTTGGTTTAATATTTTTTAGCATATTTTCTTGTAAATAGTACATTTAATTGATTTTGGTTAACCCTTGATTTTGTACAATTTGTTTTAGGACTTTCCCTTAGGGTTTTTGAGCCATTCTTTTTGGCATAGTTAGATGTTGAACCTTAGTTTCATGTAGGATTTATCTCTTGATTTTTAGATTAAAATTGGATGTAGTTTGATTGTTAGACATTTAGGTGCTCTAATTAGGGTTTTAGGTTGTATAGGTAAACTTGGATAATTTTGTTTTGGGGTTTATAGACCAAGTTAGTGTATGGGGAATATATGGGTTAAGGGTAAGTATGTATAGAATCCCCTAGAATTTTACTAGAATATTGTATGGTGTTTTAATATTTTTCATTGATTTTTGAATGTATGGATAGTATGTGTGTTGCTTGAGGACATAAGTTGTATTGTTGTGTTTTCTTCTCTTCTCTTTTGAGTATGTGAGCTTTGAAGATTGAGTTAAAGACCTTATGGATCATCATGGAAGCTTTGAAGACCTTGCAGAGGAGTTTAGATAGCTTTTGTTGTTTTGTTTATAGGATCATAAGTGCATAGGTAGAGCCTTAGATAGAATACTCTTATTCAATAAACAAGGAGTGTCTTGTCCATCTCCTTTCTTCTCTATGATATAAAGTCCCTTAAGGGTATTCACCTCTCTCCTTTGGAGGGATTAGTGACCTTGCCCTCTGAGGTAGAACTTTGAGAGAGCCTTTCCTTTGATGTTAAGTCCTCAATGGCATCCTTTGGAAGTCAGTGAGCACTCTAACATCCTCACCCCATCTTGTTGACTGAATCTTGTTTGCTGGAGCATTTGAGCCATTGAAGATAGAAGCAGAAGCTTTGAAGAGGATGATTCCTTGAAGATTGCTGAAGTCTGAAGACTTTGTGAAGATCAAGTTGATACCTGAAGATCCCTGAAGATAGTGAAGCCTGAAGGTGGAGCTGATCAAAGAAGCTGAAGCTTAAGGGGAGGAGATGAGTTGATACTCATGTTGTAGGGTTGATACCTGGGAAGCAATTGATGATTGAAGTCTGAAGACTGGGTTGCTGCTGGAGGAGCTGAAGCTTTCTTCTGTTTTTCTTTGATGTATTGTTTGTTTTGTCTGATTTGTCTGTTGCATTAGACTAAGCTCATCTAGAACAAGTTCAGTCTAAGAGCATGAGTGCATCTGCTTGTATTGTTACTGCTTGGCTTTGCTTGCGGGTATTTGGTAGAGCCCAGCTCCCTTGCCCATGTGTTTATTTTGCCTGATGGCATTTTCATTTTCTTTTGTCTGTATGATTGCAGTTTACTGTCTATTGCTTGATAGCATGTGGTTATTTTTCAGTATGATTACTGTTATTTCATGACTGGCTTGAGGTCGAGACGAGCTTGTGGAGGCTGAAGCCCCACACACATTTCCTCCCTCACTTGCATTGCATGCATTTTGACTGTTAAAGCTGATGCTTTTGTCTGTTTTGGTGTATCATTGACATGATCCCTTAGGACTTTCATTTCCTCTGATGAGGATTTGATGATAGACTTTTAGGTTGAAACCTATGCATGACAACATCTAGGAGTTCCCTGTTCCAACCTCAACCATAGGACGAATCCATGGCATGATAACAGTAGGACTTGATAGTCTCCCTCCTAGTTGGGCCTGTTCTCTTCTCACCTCAAAGCAGTTTAAGATGCAGTAATCATGAATGATTTCTTTCGTACGTTACGAGCCTTAAGCTATCGGAGAAAGGATTGTGGGAGAGTTTCTTTTTCACAGTCTGGATGTTTAGTATGGTACCCTTTGGGTGACATGCGACGCATTCACTCTCAGGTCATAGTCTCTAGTGCGGTTGGAATCGCAAACACAATAAAAAACACTTCTTTTAGGAGATAACCCGTAGTTTCCCGAACTACGTTTGCTCTGATCTTCCATACCGTGTGGAAGTACGTAGGAATAGGATGTGACGTCCTAGCGAGCAACCTTCAACCTTTCCCCCTTCACCCGTAGTAGGCCGAACTACGTTGACTCTGATTTCTCATTCTCTGATGAGAATACGTAGGCATAAAGTGCGACGCTTTGCCGAGTCATTTTTCTTTCCTTTTTCAGCCAGCCTTGATAGGTAGATAGATTATAACCAACCCGTCCAAGTAAACAAACAAGCGAGGATCCCGTCGAGTACGACGAACGTGAGGGGTGCTAATACCTTCCCCTTGCGTAACCGACTCCCGAACCCAGACAATGGTTGCGACGACCTTGTCTTACCCTTTTTTCGTTAGGTTTCTCCGATCGTTTCCTTTCCCGCTCTGAGGGATAAATAACGAAAGGTGGCGACTCTTCTGTCATGCCAGAACCTTATTTTCGCGCAAGCGACACATGTGCGACATTCAGCCCCTGGCTGATGGTTGTTTCGTTAGTATGTGTGATATTCATATCCTGACTATTGATGTTCTCTTGAGCCCGTGTGGTATCTGGACCCCGGCTCACACAGTTGTTTGGTCATTGGCATGTGCAACATCCAGGCCCTGGCTGATGATTGTTTCATTAATATGTGTGATATTCAGATCCTGACTAGTGATGTTGTCTTGAGCCCGTGTGGTATCTGGACCTCGGCTCACACCGTTGTGTGTTCATTGGCATGTGCGGCATCCAGGCCCTGGCTGATGATTGTTTCATTAGTGTGTGTGATATTCAGATCCTGAGAGTGATGTTCTCTTGAGCCCGTGTCCTATCCGGACCCCGACTCACACGGTAGTGTGTTCATTGGCATGTGCGGCATCCAGGCCCTGACTGATGATTGTTTCATCAGTATGTGTGATATTCAGATCATGGCTAGTGATGTTCTCTTGAGGCCGTCTGGTATCCGGACCCTAGCTCACACTGTTGTGTGTTCATTGGCATGGGCGACATCCAGGCCCTGGCTGATTATTGTTTCATTAGTATGTGTGATATTCAGATAATGGCTAGTGATGTTCTCTTGAGCCCGTGTTGTATTCGGACCCCGGCTCACACTGCTGTGTGTTCATTGGCATGTGCGGCATCCAGGCCCTGGCTGATGTTTGTTTCATTAGTATGTTTGATACTCAGATCCTGACTAGTGATGTTCTCTTGAGCCCCTGTGGTATCCGAACCCCTACTCACACTGTTGTGTTTTCATTGGCATGTGCTGCATTCAGGCCCTGGATGATGATTGTTTCGTTAGTATGTGTGATATTCATATCCTGACTAGTGATGTTCTCTTGAGCCCGTGTGGTATCTGGACCCCGGCTCACACAGTTGTTTGTTCATTAGCATGTGCGACATCCAGGCCCTGGCTAATGATTATTTCATTAGTATGTGTGATATTCAGATCCTGACTAGTGATGTTCTCTTGAGCCCGTGTGGTATCTGGACACCGGCTCACACCGTTGTGTGTTCATTGGCATGTGCGGCATCCAGGCCTTGGCTGATGATTGTTTCATTAGTATGTGTGATATTCAGATCCTGAGAGTGATGTTCTCTTGAGCCCGTGTGGTATCTGGACCCCGGCTCACACAGTTGTGTGTTCATTGGCATGTGCGGCATCCAGGACCTGGCTGATGATTGTTTCATTAGTATGTGTGATATTCAGATCATGGCTAGTGATATTCTCTTGAGCCCGTGTGGTATCCGGACCCCGGCTCACACTGTTGTGTGTTCGTTGGCATGTGCAGAATCAAGGCCCTGGTTGATGATTGTTTCATTAGTATGTGTGATATTCAGATCCTGGCTAGTGATGTCCTCTTGAGCCCGTGTGGTATTTGGACCCTGACTCACACCGTTGTGTGTTCATTGGCACGTGCAGCATCCAGGCCCTGGATGGTGGTTATTTCATTAGTATGTGTGATATTCAGTTCCTGACTAGTAATGTTCTCTTAAGCCTGTGTGGAATTCGGACCCCGGCTCACACTGTTGTGTGTTCATTGAAATGGGCGGCATCCAGGCCCTAGCTGATGATTGCTTCATTAGTATGTGTGATATTCAGATCCTGACTAGTGATGTTCTTTTGAGCCCGTGTGGTATCCGGACCCCGGCTCACACAGTTGTGTGTTCATTGGCATGTGCGGCACCCAGGCCCTGGTTGATGTTGGTTTCATTAGTATGTTTGATACTCAGATCCTGACTAGTGATGTTCTCTTGAGCCCCTATGGTATCCGAACCCCGACTCACACTGTTTTGTTTTCATTGGCATGTGCGGCATCCAGGCCCTGCCTGATGATTGTTTCATTAGTATGTGTGATATTCAGATCCTGTCTAGTGATGTTCTCTTGCGCCCGTGTGGTATCTGGACCCCGGCTCACACAGTTATATGTTCATTGGCATGTGCGACATCCAGGCCATGGCTGATGATTGTTTCATTAGTATGTGTGATATTTAGATCCTGACTAGTGATGTTCTCTTTAGCCCGTGTGGTATCTGGACCCTAGTTCACACCATTGTGTGTTCATCGGCATGTGCGGCATCCAGGCCCTGGCTGATGATTGTTTCATTAGTATGTGTGATATTCAGGTCCTGAGGAGTGATGTTCTCTTGAGCCCGTGTGGTATCCGGACCCCGGCTCACACCGTTGTGTGTTCATTGGCATGTGCGGCATCCAAGCCCTGGCTGATGATTGTTTCATTAGTATGTGTGATATTCAAATCCTGACTAGTGATGTTCTCTTGAGCCCCTGTGGTATCCGAACCCCGACTCACAATGTTGTGTTTTCATTGGCATGTGCGGCATTCAGGCCCTGGCTGATGATTGTTTCGTTAGTATGTGTGATATTCATATCTTGACTAGTGATGTTCTCTTGAGCCCGTGTGGTATTTAGACCCCGGCTCACACAGTTTTTTGTTCATTGGCATGTGCGACATCCAGGCCCTGGCTGATGATTGTTTCATTAGTATGTGTGATATTCAGATCCTGGCTAGTGATGTTCTCTTGAGCCCGTGTGGTATTCGGACCCCGGCTCACACCGTTGAATGTTCATTGGCATGTGCGGCATCCAGGCCCTGGTTGATGATTGGTTCATTAGTATGTGTGATATTCAGATCCTGACTAGTGATGTTCTCTTGAGCCCGTGTGGTATCTGGACCCTGACTCACACTGTTGTGTGTTCATTGAAATGTGCGACATCCAGGCCCTGGCTGATGTTTGTTTCATTAGTATGTTTGATATTCAAATCCTGACTAGTGATGTTCTCTTGAGTCCCTGTGGTATCCGAACCCCAACTCACACTGTTGTATTTTCATTGGCATGTGCGGCATTCAGGCCCTGGCTGATGATTGTTTCGTTAGTGTGTGTGATATTCATATCCTGACTAGTGATGTTCTCTTGAGCCCGTGTGGTATCTAGATCCCGGCTGACACAGTTGTTTCTTTAATGACATGTGCGACATCCAGGCCCTGGCTGATGATTGTTTCATTAGTATGTGTGATATTCAGATTCTGAGAGTGATATTCTCTTGAGCCCGTGTGGTATCCGGACCCCGGCTCACACGGTTGTGTGCTCTTTGGCATGTGCGGCATCCAGGCCCTGACTGATGATTGCTTCATTAGTATGTGTGATATTCAGATCCTGGCTAGTGATGTTCTCTTGAGCCCGTGTGGTATTCGGACCCGGGGTCACGCCGTTGTGTGTTCATTGGCATGGGCGGCATCCAGGCCCTGGATGATGATTGTTTCATTAGTATGTGTGATATTCAGATCCTGGCTAGTGATGTTATCTTGAGCCCGTGTGGTATTCGGACCCCGGCTCACATCGTTGTATGTTCATTGGCATGTGTGGCATCCAGGCCATGGCTGATGATTGTTTCATTAGTATGTGTGATATTCAAATCCTGACTAGTGATGTTCTCTTGAGCCCATGTGGTATCTGGACCCCGGCTCACACAGTTGTGTGTTCATTGGCATGTGCGGCATCCAGGCCCTGACTGATGATTGCTTCATTAGTATGTGTGATATTGAGATCCTGACTAGTGATGTTCTCTTTAGCCCGTGTGGTATCTGGACCCTAGTTCACACCATTGTGTGTTCATTGGCATGTGCGGCATCCAGGCCCTGGCTGATGATTGTTTCATTAGTATGTGTGATATTCAGGTCCTGAGGAGTGATGTTCTCTTGAGCCCGTGTGGTATCCGGACCCCGGCTCACACCGTTGTGTGTTCATTGGCATGTGCGGCATCCAAGCCCTGGCTGATGATTGTTTCATTAGTATGTGTGATATTCAAATCCTGACTAGTGATGTTCTCTTGAGCCCCTGTGGTATCCGAACCCCGACTCACAATGTTGTGTTTTCATTGGCATGTGCGGCATTCAGGCCCTGGCTGATGATTGTTTCGTTAGTATGTGTGATATTCATATCTTGACTAGTGATGTTCTCTTGAGCCCGTGTGGTATTTAGACCCCGGCTCACACAGTTTTTTGTTCATTGGCATGTGCGACATCCAGGCCCTGGCTGATGATTGATTCATTAGTATGTGTGATATTCAGATCCTGGCTAGTGATGTTCTCTTGAGCCCGTGTGGTATTCGGACCCCGGCTCACACCGTTGAATGTTCATTGGCATGTGCGGCATCCAGGCCCTGGTTGATGATTGGTTCATTAGTATGTGTGATATTCAGATCCTGACTAGTGATGTTCTCTTGAGCCCGTGTGGTATCTGGACCCTGACTCACACTGTTGTGTGTTCATTGAAATGTGCGACATCCAGGCCCTGGCTGATGTTTGTTTCATTAGTATGTTTGATATTCAAATCCTGACTAGTGATGTTCTCTTGAGTCCCTGTGGTATCCGAACCCCAACTCACACTGTTGTATTTTCATTGGCATGTGCGGCATTCAGGCCCTGGCTGATGATTGTTTCGTTAGTGTGTGTGATATTCATATCCTGACTAGTGATGTTCTCTTGAGCCCGTGTGGTATCTAGATCCCGGCTGACACAGTTGTTTCTTTAATGACATGTGCGACATCCAGGCCCTGGCTGATGATTGTTTCATTAGTATGTGTGATATTCAGATTCTGAGAGTGATATTCTCTTGAGCCCGTGTGGTATCCGGACCCCGGCTCACACGGTTGTGTGCTCTTTGGCATGTGCGGCATCCAGGCCCTGACTGATGATTGCTTCATTAGTATGTGTGATATTCAGATCCTGTCTAGTGATGTTCTCTTGAGCCCGTGTGGTATTCGGACCCGGGGTCACGCCGTTGTGTGTTCATTGGCATGGGCGGCATCCAGGCCCTGAATGATGATTGTTTCATTAGTATGTGTGATATTCAGATCCTGGCTAGTGATGTTATCTTGAGCCCGTGTGGTATTCGGACCCCGGCTCACATCGTTGTATGTTCATTGGCATGTGTGGCATCCAGGCCATGGCTGATGATTGTTTCATTAGTATGTGTGATATTCAAATCCTGACTAGTGATGTTCTCTTGAGCCCGTGTGGTATCTGGACCCCGGCTCACACAGTTGTGTGTTCATTGGCATGTGCGGCATCCAGGCCCTGACTGATGATTGCTTCATTAGTATGTGTGATATTGAGATCCTGACTAGTGATTTTCTCTTGAGCCCGTGTGGTATCCGGACCCCGTGTAACGCCCCGATTCTGAATTCCCATTAATTGTTGAGTCCTTTAATTTATTTAATTGATGTTTGTTTTAAATTGAGAAATTATATATTACTATGTGGTGTTTGCTTATTTTATCTATTCTTACCGATTCGGAGAGTTTTCGGGGGAATTAGAGTAAAAAGGGCATTTTAGACATTTAGCAATTTAGTGTGAGAATTGATTGGTAAGTGTTGGAAAGAATTTGAGAGGAAAGAAATAGATATAGAAATAGGATAAGAGAGGAAAAGAAAGAAAAATAGTAAGATAAGAAGAAAAACAAGAGAAAGAAAAGAGGAGAAGAGAAAGAGAAGAGAAAGTGGAGAGGAAAACCTAGAATCATCAAGGGATCATCACCAAAGCTTGCAATCGATCGGTAAGGGTGTGAAACTCCATCATCTCTTTAATGTATATGATTGTATGTGTATGTGTTTGGATTTTGTAGAGTTTCTACTCTTTTTCCACTTAGGTTAGAAGTTGGTTTGATGAGTAGAAAGAGGTTTTAATCGATTAGAACTCGGATTAGACGATGTAGTTTAGTCGGGTGATGGTAGGGTTGTGCCACTGAGACTGGTTTGGATTTAATCGGTTGGTTGTGTGGAGTTTGGGCTTTGGAACAGCCATGGAGGTTCTGTCTTCGCAGGCTCGCCAGGCGAATGGTAGCGAAGCTTCGCCAGGCGAAGCCCAGCGAGCTGCAGCGAAGCAAGTCAGAAGCAAACACCCTGTCTTCGCTGGCAAGTTCGCCAGGCGAAGTGAGTTGGCGAAGGTTCGCCAGGCGAGTGTGTAGCGAGCCTCAGCGAGTAATTCCAGAATTACTCCCAGTGGACTTCGCTGGGAAGTTCGCCAGGCGAAGGCCAGCGAGCATTCGCTGCGTGGCTTTGCCAGGCGAAGGTTGGCGAACCTGACAGTGTTATTTGTTTTGCTGTTTGTTCATAGCATGATTTTTGGACGATTCAATTATGATTAATGCCTATATGAATGATTGATGTGTGAAATGTTTCGACATGTCGTGCTGTGGGTGGCCGAAAGGCGTGAATCCTAGATTGTAGAGCCAATGGTGAATCTTGAACGTTTGATAATCTTGTGTATTTGCTTGGATTGAATAGAAACGCATTGATAGGCTGATATGTGTGTAAACCATGTGTGAAATGGTGCATAATGTGAATGCATGATAGATATATGCGATGTATGTGATAAATGCAATGAGTATGTTTGTGAACATAGTATGCATTCTGTGTTGATCGATCCCTCGGAGGATTAGCATTGTGTAGCATCTTAGTATGCATTTTTGTGTTGAATGATCCCTCGGAGGATTTGCAGAACCTCGTATGATACGATGGTTACATTAGATTCCTTGGAGAATCGGTTGCATTGTGTGATTCCTCGGAGAATCGATCATAACATGTAATCCCTTGGAGGATTGACTAGAGTATTTGATTCCGTGGAGAATTTGCAGAGTATTTGATTCCGTGGAGAATCTGCTGAATATTCGATTCCGTGGAGAATCTGATGAATATTTGATTCCGTGGAGAATCTGCTGAATACTTGATTCCGTGGAGAATCTGCTGAATACTCGATTCCTTAGAGAATTTGTTGAAATGAGTCGGTACCGCATTTGCATCTGCATAGAGTCATGTGTCGGTCTCTATGAGTTGCATGAGCATCTGTGTATGATGCATTAGTTGTATGAATGTAACTGTGTATGTTATATATGATTGTTTGGAGGAACATATAGTGAATGTTCATGAGCATGTGTAGAGGCATGATTAATTGTATATGCTTAATGTGGTGAGAACATAATTTGAGTATAACTTGTACAAATATGAGTATATGTATATATACAATTTTATGCATTAACTGTTATGATATTGTTTCTCACCCTTCTGCTGTTTTATAATGCTCTATGAGGCATTGCAGAGTAGGAAGCTGGAGGTTCTTTTTGTGAAGCGATGTCTTCATTCTTTTTGGTCAATGGCTCTGATATGTAACATCTGGGTAGTTAGGAAGCCTTTGACTCCTTTGGAGTTACATTTGTTTTGATTCCTTGTGATACATCTGTGTATGTATCCGCTGTGGATATGGTTGTAAAGCATGAATTGATTGAATGGTTGTATATACTTTTATGAATGTGATCGATTCAATATTTGGATGTTTCCGCTTTTATTCTAAATATTGAGATGTGGGTTACCCATTGTTGCATATCTATTTTGAGCAGGTATCGTATGTGTTTAATTTTGTGATAATGTGATGCGCCTCTTATATACCATGTTTTAATTAAATTTTAATTAAACTCTGATGAAATAAATTTTCTAAGTGCCTAATTGATTAAATGTATTAATTTGGGGGTATAGAAAGGGGGTGTTACATTAAGTGGTATCAGAGCCAGTGTTGAGTCAGTCGTGTCTGTCTTGTTGTTGTGTTGGTTGAACGGTTGTTTAACCTTGTTGTTATTTTTGGGAATCCTCAGAATATGGCAGGTCGTAATGACAATGCTATGGCAGCGGCGTTAGAGGCTATGGCCAGAGCTGTGCAGGGTGCACCCAACGTGAATGCGAATGATGAGTTCAGGAAGAACCAACCACCGGTGTTCAAAGGGAGATTTGATCCGGATGGTGCTCAGATATGGTTAAAGGAAATTGAGAGGATCTTTAGGGTGATAGATTGTGCTGAAGGGAACAAGGTGAGACTAGGGACTCACATGCTGAGAGAAGAGGCTGATGACTGGTGGGTCAGCGTGAGGCAAGTTCTTGAGGTCGACGATGAGGAGATTACGTAGGATTTATTTCGTACTGAGTTTCTAAGGAAGTATTATCCCGAAAGTGTTAAAGGGAAGAGAGAAATGGAATTTCTGGAGTTGAAACAAGGTAATATGTCGGTGGTGGACTACACCGCTAAGTTTACTGAGTTAGTGAAGTTTCACCCTCACTATGATGCGGTTACGGCGGAATTTTCCAAATGTATCAAGTATGAGAATGGCTTGCGTCCTGAGATAAAGCAAGCGGTGGGTTATCAAAGAATACGAAGATTTTCGGATTTGACCGAGTGCTGTAGGATTTATGAAGAAGACAGTAGAGCTTGTTCTACTCATTATAAGGGTTTGAGCGAGAGGAGAGGGAAGCAGCAAGTACGAAGCGGACCTTATGTGACGCCTGCTGATAAGGGCAAACATAGGGGAAACTTTGATAGGAGACCCGGAGGAGGTTCCGGTGCGATCAAATGTTTTAAGTGTGGCGTGATGGGCCACAAGTCTTATGATTGTGGAAAGTTCAAGGCGAAGTGTTCCAACTGTGGGCTCCTCTGACATGATGCATCAAAGTGTAGAAAGAATGTTGTGAAGTGTTTTAATTGTGGCGAGGTGGGTCACATTAGCCCGAATTGTACCAAACCGAAGCAAGCTCCGGCGGGCGGAAAAGTATTCGCATTAGCAGGTTCAGACGCTACTAATGCGGCGGATCGTTTGATTAAAGGTACATGCCTTATTAATGATATGCCTTTAGTTGCTATTATTGATACTGGAGCGACTCACTCGTTCATCTCTCTTGCGTGTGCTAAGCGGTTGGATTTGTGTATGGTTTCTTTGAGTAGTGGTATGGTTATTGGAACTCCCGCTTCGGGGTCGGTAACTACTTCTTTGGTGTGTGCAAGTTGTCCTTTGACCATGTATGGTAAGGACTTCGTTATGGATTTAGTGTGTTTGCCGTTGGAAGTTTTGGACGTAATCTTGGGTATGAACTGGTTGCAATTTAATAGAGTTCATCTGAATTGCTATCACAAGTTAGTAAGGTTTCCTTCTTTGGAAGATGGTGAAGACGAGAGTTTTCTTTCCACTAAAGAGTTGAAGAAACTTTTAGAGGACGAAGCTCAGTTGTTTGGTTTGTTTGCATCGTTGTCGGTGGAGAGCGAAGTTGAGCTCGACGTGTTTCCTGTGGTTTGTGAATTTCCTGAAGTGTTTCCGAAAGATGTTGCGGATGTGCCGCCAAAGAGAGAGGTTGAATTTTCTATTGATCTAGTTCCGGGTACTAGACCGATTTCGATGGCCCCGTATCAGATGTCGGCATCGGAGTTGGTGGAATTGAAGAAGCAGTTGAATGATTTGTTGGATAAGAGATTTGTAAGACCAAGTGTTTCTCCTTGGGGTGCGCCGGTATTGTTGGTAAAGAAGAAGGATGGTAGTATGCGATTGTGTATTGATTATCGGCAGTTGAATAAGGTGACAATTAAGAACAAGTATCCGCTTCCAAGAATCGATGATTTGATGGATCAATTAGTTGGAGCCCGTGTTTTTAGTAAGATTGATTTGAGATCCGGTTATCACCAGATTCGGGTTAAGGAAGAAGATATTTCGAAGACGGCTTTTAGAACACGATATGGTCACTATGAGTATACGGTGATGCCATTCGGAGTTTCTAATGCGCCGGGTGTTTTCATGGAATATATGAACCGTATCTTCCACGAGCAGTTGGATCGTTTTGTGGTAGTGTTTATCGATGACATTTTGATTTATTCTAAGTCTCGAGAGGAACACGAAGAACATTTAAGGATTGTGTTGCGGATTTTGAAAGAGAAGAAGTTGTACGCAAAATTGTCTAAGTGTGAGTTTTGGTTATCGAAGGTGAGTTTTCTTGGACATATTATTTCCGGAAATGGTATTAGTATGGATCCATCCAAGATCGATGCGGTAATGCAATGGGAGACTCCAAGATCAGTTACGGAAATTCGAAGCTTTTTGGGCTTGGCCGGTTACTACCGGAGGTTTATCGAAGGATTTTCAAAGTTAGCACTTCCGTTAACGCAGTTGACTTGTAAAGGAAAGGCTTTTATTTGGGATGTTAATTGTGAAGAGAGTTTCATGGAATTAAAGAGAAGGTTAACGACAGCGCCGGTTTTGATTTTTCCAAATCCTACGGAACCTTTTGTGGTTTATTGTGACGCTTCCTTGTCAGGATTGGGTGATGTATTGATGCAAGATGGGAAGGTCGTGGCGTATGCTTCTAGACAGTTGAGAGTACATGAAAAGAATTATCCCACTCATGATTTGGAGTTAGCGGTCGTAGTGTTCGTTTTGAAAATTTGGAGGCACTATCTTTATGGTGCAAGATTTGAAGTTTTTAGCAATCACAAGAGTTTGAAGTATTTGTTTGATCAAAAAGAATTGAATATGAGGCAAAGGAGATGGCTAGAACTTTTGAAGGACTATGATTTTGGTTTAAATTATCATCCGGGTAAGGCGAATGTGGTAGCCGATGCCTTAAGTCGGAAGTCGTTGCACGTGTCTATTTTGATGGTTAGAGAGTGGGAACTCTTGGAGAACTTTAGAGATTTGAGTTTGGTTTGTGAGTTAACACCGAGTAGTGTGAAGCTGGGTATGTTGCATGTCACGAATGATTTCCTTGCTACGGTGTGTGAAAAGCAAAAGTTGGATTTGAAATTTGTGGATTTGATGACGAATGGAAATGAAGATTTCAAAGTTGATGAATTAGGAGTTTTGAGGTTTCAAGGTCGTATTTGTATTCCCGATGATGCGGATTTGAAAAAGATGATATTGGAAGAGGGACATCGGAGTAACTTGAGTATTCATCCGGGAGCGAATAAGATGTATCAGGATTTGAAGAAGATCTTTTGGTGGTCTGGATTGAAAAGCGATGTTGCTCGTTTTGTGTACTCGTGTTTGACTTGCCAGAAGTCTAAGGTGGAGCATCAGAAGCCTAGTGGATTGATGCAACCGTTGGATATTCTGGAATGGAAATGGGATAGTATATTGATGGATTTTGTTACGGGATTTCCGAATACGCAAAGAGGACATAATGCTATTTGGGTGATTGTTGATAGGCTTACTAAATCGGCTCACTTTATTCCGATTGATATTACTTATTCTTTGGAAAGGTTGGCCGAGATTTATGTTGGCACTATTGTGAAGCTTCATGGAGTTCCTAAGAGTATTGTGTCGGATAGAGATCCTAGATTTAATTCAAGATTTTGGGAGAGTTTGCAAGGTGCCTTGGGTTCTAAGTTGAGATTGAGTTCGGCATATCATCCGCAAACAGATGGTCAAACCGAGAGGACGATTCAATCGTTAGAAGATTTGTTGCGTGCTTGTGTGCTTGAACAAGGTGGTGCGTGGGACGGTTATTTAGCGTTGATTGAGTTCACCTATAATAACAGTTTCCATTCGAGTATCGGTATGGCGCCATTTGAGGCTTTATATGGTCGGAGATGTCGAACACCTCTGTGTTGGCATGAGACAGGTGAAAAGTCGGTAGTTGGTCCGGAAATGGTACAACAAACGACGGAAAAGGTGAAATTTATTCGGGAAAAGATGAGAGCTTCTCAGAGTAGACAGAAAAGTTATCATGATAAAAGGAGAAAGGATCTCGAGTTTCAAGAGGGCGACCATGTGTTTTTGAGAGTTACACCGGTTACGGGTGTGGGTCGTGCTTTGAAGTCGAGAAAGTTGACTTCTCGTTTTATTGGCCCGTATCAGATTGTCGCACGAGTTGGTGCTGTGGCTTATCGTGTGGCGTTAACTCCGAACCTTTCGAATTTGCATGATGTATTCCATGTCTCGCAACTTCGGAAGTATGTTCCGGATCCGTCACATGTTATCCCAATGGATGAAGTTGAAGTAAGAGATAACCTTACAGTTGAAGTTTTACCGGTTAGTATTTTGGACCGCGAAGTTAAGAAACTAAGAGGCAAGGATATTGCGCTTGTGAAAGTGTCCTGGGGAGGTGCCACAGAAGGCAACATGACTTGGGAGTTGGAGAGCAAGATGCGAGAATCGCATCCAGAGTTGTTTGAATAAGGTAATATTTTCGAGGACGAAAATTTCTAAAGTAGGGGAGAATTGTAACGCCTCGATTCTGAATTCCCATTAATTGTTGAGTCTTTTAATTTATTTAATTGATGTTTGTTTTAAATTGAGAAATTATATATTACTATGTGGTGTTTGCTTATTTTATCTATTTTTACCGATTCGGAGAGTTTTCGGGGGAATTAGAGTAAAAAGGGCATTTTAGACATTTAGCAATTTAGTGTGAGAATTAATTGGTAAGTGTTGGAAAGAATTTGAGAGGAAAGAAATAGAGATAGAAATAGGATAAGAGAGGAAAAGAAAGAAAAATAGTAAGATAAGAAGAAAAATAAGAGAAAGAAAAGAGGAGAAGAGAAAGAGAAGAGAAAGTGGAGAGGAAAACCTAGAATCATCAAGGGATCATCACCAAAGCTTGCAATCGATCGGTAAGGGTGTGAAACTCCATCATCTCTTTAATGTATATGATTGTATGTGTATGTGTTTGGATTTTGTAGAGTTTCTACTTTTTTTCCACTTAGGTTAGAAGTTGGTTTGATGAGTAGAAAGAGGTTTTAATCGGTTAGAACTCGGATTAGACGATGTAGTTTAGTCGGGTGATGGTAGGGTTATGCCACTGAGACTGGTTTGGATTTAATCGGTTGGTTGTGTGGAGTTTGGGCTTTGGAACAGCCATGGAGGTTCTGTCTTCGCAGGCTCGCCAGGCGAATGGTAGCGAAGCTTCGCCAGGCAAAGCCCAGCGAGCTGCAGCGAAGCAAGTCAGAAGCAAACACCCTGTCTTCGCTGGCAAGTTCGCCAGGCGAAGTGAGTTGGCGAAGGTTCGCCAGGCGAGTATGTAGCGAGCCTCAGCGAGTAATTCTAGAATTACTCCCAGTGGACTTCGCTGGGAAGTTCGCCAGGCGAAGGCCAGCGAGCATTCGCTGCGTGGCTTCGCCAGGCGAAGGTTGGCGAACCTGACAGTGTTATTTGTTTTGCTGTTTGTTCATAGCATGATTTTTAGCCGATTCAATTATGATTAATGCCTATATGAATGATTGATGTGTGAAATGTTTCGACATGTCGTGCTGTGGGTGGCCGAAAGGCGTGAATCCTAGATTGTAGAGCCAATGGGGAATCTTGAACGTTTGATAATCTTGTGTATTTGCTTGAATTGAATAGAAACGCATTGATAGGCTGATATGTGTGTAAACCATGTGTGAAATGGTGCATAATGTGAATGCATGATAGATATATGCGATGTATGTGATAAATGCAATGAGTATGTTTGTGAACATAGTATGCATTCTGTGTTGATCGATCCCTCGGAGAATTAGCATTGTGTAGCATCTTAGTATGCATTTTTGTGTTGAATGATCCCTCGGAGGATTTGCAGAACCTCGTATGATACGATGGTTACATTAGATTCCTTGGAGAATCGGTTGCATTGTGTGATTCCTCGGAGAATCGGTCATAACATGTAATCCCTTGGAGGATTGACTAGAGTATTTGATTCCGTGGAGAATCTGCAGAGTATTTGATTCCGTGGAGAATCTGTTGAATATTCGATTCCGTGGAGAATCTGATGAATATTTGATTCCGTGGAGAATCTGCTGAATACTTGATTCCATGGAGAATCTGCTGAATACTCGATTCCTTAGAGAATTTGTTGAAATGAGTCGGTACCGCATTTGCATCTGCATAGAGTCGTGTGTCGGTCTCTATGAGTTGCATGAGTCATCTGTGTATGATGCATTAGTTGTATGAATGTAACTGTGTATGTTATATATGATTGTTTGGAGGAACATATAGTGAATGTTCATGAGCATGTGTAGAGGCATGATTAATTGTATATGCTTAATGTGGTGAGAACATAATTTGAGTATAACTTGTACAAATATGAGTATATGTATATATACAATTTTATGCATTAACTGTTATGATATTGTTTCTCACCCTTCTGCTGTTTTATAATGCTCTATGAGGCATTGCAGAGTAGGAAGCTGGAGGTTCTTTTTGTGAAGCGATGTCTTCATTGTTTTTGGTCAATGGCTCTGATTTGTAACATCTGGGTAGTTAGGAAGCCTTTGACTCCTTTGGAGTTACATTTGTTTTGATTCCTTGTGATACATCTGTGTATGTATCCGCTGTGGATATGGTTGTAAAGCATGAATTGATTGAATGGTTGTATATACTTTTATGAATGTGATCGATTCATTATTTGGATGTTTCCGCTTTTATTCTAAATATTGAGATGTGGGTTACCCATTGTTTCATATATATTTTGAGCAGATATCGTATGTGTTTAATTTCGTGATAATGTGATGCGCCTCTTATATACCATGTTTTAATTAAATTTTAATTAAACTCTGATGAAATAAAGTTTCTAAGTTCCTAATTGATTAAATGTATTAATTTGGGGGTATAGAAAGGGGGTGTTACACCCCGGCTCACACTGTTGTGTGTTCATTGGCCTGTGCGGAATCAAGGCCCGAGTTGATGTTTGTTTCATTAGTATGTGTGATATTCAGATCCTGACTAGTTATGTTCTCTTGAGCCCCTGTGGTATCTAGACCCCAACTCACACTGTTGTGTTTTCATTGGCATGTGCGGCATCCAGGTCCTGGATGATGATTGTTTCATTAGTATGTGTGATATTCAGATCCTGAATAGTGATGTTCTCTTGAGCCCGTGTGGTATCTGGACCCCAGTTCACACCATTGTGTGTTCATTGGCATGTGTGGCATCCAGGCCTAGGCTGATGATTGTTTCATTAGTATGTGTGATATTCAAATCCTGAGGAGTGATGTTCTCTTGAGCCCGTGTGGTATCCGGACCCCGACTCACACCGTTGTGTGTTCATTGGCATGTGCGGCATCCAGGCCCTGGCTGATGATTGTTTCATTAGTATGTGTGATATTCAGATCATGGCTAGTGATGTTCTCTTGAGCCCGTGTGGTATCCGGACCCTAGCTCACACTGTTGTGTGTTCATTGGCATGGGCGACATCCAGGCCCTGGCTGATGATTGTTTCATTAGTATGTGTGATATTCAGATACTGGCTAGTGATGTTCTCTTGAGCCCGTGTAGTATTCGGACCCTGGCTCACACTATTGTGTTTTCATTGGCATGTGCGGCATCCAGGCCCTGGCTGATGTTTGTTTCATTAGTATGTTTGATATTCAAATCCTGACTAGTGATGTTCTCTTGAGCCCCTGTGGTATCCGAACCCCGACTCACACTGTTTTGTTTTCATTGGCATGTGCGGCACTCAGGCCCTGGCTGATGATTGTTTCGTTAGGATGTGTGATATTCATATCCTGACAAGTGATGTTCTCTTGAGCCCGTGTGGTATCTGGACCCCGACTCACACAGTTGTTTGTTCATTGGCATATGCGACATCCAGTCCCTGGCTGATGATTGTTTCATTAGTATGCGTGATATTCAGATCCTGACTAGTGATGTTCTCTAGATCCCGTGTGGTATCTGGACCCGGCTCACACCGTTGTATGTTCATTGGCATGTGCGGCATCCAGGCCCTGGATGATGATTGTTTCATTGGTATGTGTGATACTCAGATCCTGAGAGTGATGTTCTCTTGAGCCCGTGTGGTATCCGGACCCCGGATCACACGGTTGTGTGTTCATTGGCATGTGCGGCATCCAGGCCCTGACTGATGATTGCTTCATTAGTTTGTGTGATATTCAGATCCTAGCTAGTGATGTTCTCTTAAGCCCGTGTGGTATCCGGACCTCGGCTCACACCGTTGTGTGTTCATTGGCATGGGCGGCATCCAGGCCCTGGATGATGATTGTTTCATTAGTATGTGTGATATTCAGATCCTGGCTAGTGATGTTCTCTTGAGCCCGTGTGGTATTCGGACCCCGGCTCACACCGTTGAATGTTCATTGGCATGTGCGGCATCCAGGCCCTGGTTGATGTTTGGTTCATTAGTATGTGTTATATTCAGATCCTGACTAGTGATGTTCTCTTGAGCCCGTGTGGTATCTGGACCCCGGCTCACACTGTTGTGTGTCATTGGCATGTGCGGCATCCAGGCCCTGGCTGATGATTGTTTCATTAATATGTGTGATATTGAGATCATGGCTAGTGATATTCTCTTGAGCCCGTGTGGTATCCGGACCCCGGCTCACACTGTTGTGTGTTCATTGGCATGTGCAGAATCAAGGCCCTAGTTGATGATTGTTTCATTAGTATGTGTGATATTCAGATCCTGGCTAGTGATGTCCTCTTGAGCCCGTGTGGTATCCGGACCCTGACTCACACCGTTGTGTATTCATTGGCATGAGCGACATCCAGGCCCTGGATGGTGATTGTTTCATTAGTATGTGTGATATTCAGTTCCTGACTAGTGATGTTCTCTTGAGCCTGTGTGGAATTCGGACCCCGGCTCACACTGTTGTGTGTTCATTGAAATGTGCGGCATCCAGGCCCTGGCTGATGATTGTTTCATTAGTATGTGTGATATTCAGATCCTGACTAGTGATGTTCTTTTTAGCCCGTGTGGTATCTGGACCCCGGCTCACACAGTTGTATGTTCATTGGCATGTGCGACATCCAGGCCCTGGCTGATGATTGTTTCGTTAGTATGTGTGATATTCAGATCCTGACTAGTGATGTTCTCTTGAGCCCGTGTGGTATCTGGACACCAGTTCACACCATTGTGTGTTCATTGGCATGTGTGGCATCCAGGCCTTGGCTGATGATTGTTTCATTAGTATGTGTGATATTCAGATCCTGAGGAGTGATGTTCTCTTGAGCCCGTGTGGTATCCGGACCCCGGCTCACACCGTTGTGTGTTCATTGGCATGTGCGGCATCCATGCCCTGGCTGATGATTGTTTCATTAGTATGTGTGATATTCAGATCATGGCTAGTGATGTTCTCTTGAGCCCGTGTGATATCCGGACCGTAGCTCACACTGTTGTGTGTTCATTGGCATGGGCGACATCCAGGCCCTGGCTGATGATTGTTTCATTAGTATGTGTGATATTCAGATACTGGCTAGTGATGTTCTCTTGAGCCCGTGTAGTATTCGGACCCCGGCTCACACTGTTATGTGTTCATTGGCATGTGCGGCATCCAGGCCCTGGTTGATGATTGTCTCATTAGTATGTGTGATATTCAGATCCTGACTAGTGATGTTCTTTTGAGCCCGTGTGGTATCTGGACCCCGTCTCACACAGTTGTGTGTTCATTGGCATGTGCGACATCCAGGCCCTGGCTGATGAATGTTTCATTAGTATGTGTGATATTCAGATCCTGACTAGTGATGTTCTCTTGAGCCCGTGTGGTATCTGGACCCCGGCTCACACTGTTGTGTGTTCATTGGCATGTGCGGCATCCAGACCCTGGCTGATGATTGTTTCATTAGTGTGGGTGTGATATTCATATCCTGTTTAGTGATGTTCTCTTGAGCCCGTGTGGAATCCGGACCCCGGCTCACACTGTTGTGTGTTCATTGGCATGTGCGGCATCTAGGCCCAGGCTCATGATTGTTTCATTAGTATGTATGATATTCAGATCCTAACTAGTGATGTTCTCTTGAGCCCGTGTGGTATCCGGACCCCGGCTCACACAGTTGTGTGTTCATTGGCTTGTGCGGCATCCATGCCCTAGCTGATGATTGTTTTATTAGTATGTGTGATATTCAGATCTTCACTAGTGATATTCTCTTGAGCCCGTGTGGTATCTAGACCCCGGCTCACACCGTTGTGTGTCCATTGACATGTGTGGCAACTAGGCCCTGACTGATGATTGTTTCATTAGTATGTGTAATATTCAGATCCTGAATAATGATGTTCTCTTGAGCCCGTGTGGTATCCAAACCCCGGCTCACACCGTTGTGTGTTTTTTGGCATGTGCGGCATTCAGGCTCTGACTGATGATTGTTTCATTAGTATGTGTGATATTCAGATCCTGGCTATTGATGTTCTCTTGAGCCCGTGTGGTATCCAGACCCCGCTCACACGGTTGTATGTTCATTAGCATGTGCGGCATCTAGGCCCTGGCTGATCATTGTTTCATTAGTATGTGTGATATTCAGATCCTGGCTAGTGATGTTCTCTTGAGCCTGTGTGGTATTCGTAGCCTGACTCACACCGTTGTGTGTTCATTGGCATGTGCGGCATCCAGGTCCTGACTGATGATTGTTTCATTAGTATGTGTGATATTCAGATCCTGACTAGTGATGTTCTCTTGAGCCCGTATGGTATCTGAACCCCGGCTCACACAGTTGTGTGTTCATTAGCATGTGCAGCATCCAGGCCCTGGCTGATGATTGTTTCATTAGTATGTGAGATATTCAGATCCTGACTAGTGATGTTCTCTTGAGCCCGTGTGGTATCTGGACCCCGGCTCACACCATTGTGTGTTCATTGGCATGTGCGGCATCCAGGCCCTGGCTGATGATTGTTTCATTAGTATGTGTGATATTTCGATCCTGAATAATGATGTTCTCTTGAGCCCGTGTGATATCCGGACCCCGGCTCACACCGTTGTGTGTTCATTGGCATGTGCGGCATCCAGGCCAAGGCTGATGATTGTTTCATTAGTAAGTGTGATCTTCAGATACTGGCTAGTGATGCTCTCTTGAGCCTGTTTGGTATTCGGAGCCCGACTCACACCGTTGTGTGTTCATTGGCATGTGCGGCATCCATGCCCTGGCTGATGATTATTTCATTAGTATGTGTGATATTCAGATCCTGACTAGTGATGTTCTCTTGAGCCCATGTGGTATCCGGACCCCGGCTCACACCGTTGTGTGTTCATTGGCATGTGCGGCATCCAGGCCCTGGCTGATGAATGTTTCATTAATATGTGTGATATTCTGATCCTGAATAGTGATGTTCTCTTGAGCCCGTGTGGTATCCGGACCTCGGCTCACACCGTTGTGTGTTCATTGGCATGTGCGGCATTCAGGCCCTAACTGATAATTGTTTCGTTAGTATGTGTGATATTCAACTCCTGGCTAGTGATGTTCTCTTGAGCCCGTGTGGTATCCGGACCCCGACTAACACGGTTGTATGTTCATTGGCATGTGCGGCATCCAGGCCCTGGCTGATGAATGTTTCATTAGTATGTGTGATATTCAGATCCTGGCTAGTGATGTTCTCTTGAGCCCGTGTGGTATTCGAAGCCCGACTCACACTGTTGTGTTCATTGGCATGTGCGGCATCCAGGCCCTGGCTGATGATTGTTTCATTAGTATGTGTGTGTGTGATATTTAGATCCTGTCTAGTGATGTTCTCTTGAGCCCGTGTGGTATCTGGACCTCGGCTCACACCGTTGTGTGTTCATTGGCATGTGCGGCATCCAGGCCCTGGCTGATGATTGTTTCATTAGTATGTGTGATATTCAGATCTGGCTAGTGATTTTTTCTTGAGCCCGTGTGGTATCCGGACCCTAGCTCACGCCGTTGTGTGTTCATTGGCTTGTGCGGCATCCAGGCCCTGGCTGATGGGTATTTCATTAGTATGAGTGATATTCAGATTCTGGCTAGTGATGTTCTCTTGAGCCTGTGTGGTATTCGGACCCCGGCTCACACCGTTGTGTGTTCATTGGCATGTGCGATATCTAGGCCCTGGCTGATGATTGTTTCATTAGTATGTGTGATATTCAGATCCACGCTAGTGATGTTCTCTTGAGCCCGTGTAGTATCCGGACCCCGGCTCACACCGTTGTGTGTTCATTGGCATGTGCGGCATCCAAGCCCTGGCTGATGAATGTTTCATTAGTATGTGTGATATTCTGATCCTGAATAGTGAAGTTCTCTTGAGCCCGTGTGGTATCCGGAGCCCGGCTCACACTGTTGTGTGTTCATTGGCATGTGCGGCATCCAGGCCCTGGCTGATGATTGTTTCATTAGTATGTGTGATATTCAGATCCTGGCTAGTGATGCTCTCTTGAGCCCGTGTGGTATTCGGAGCCCGGCTCACACCATTGTGTGTTCATTGGCATGTGCGGCATCCATGCCCTGGCTGATGATTATTTCATTAGTATGTGTGATATTCAGATCCTGACTAGTGATGTTCTCTTGAGCCCGTATGGTATCTGGACCCCGGCTCACACCGTTGTGTGTTTATTGGCACGTGCAGCATCCAAGCCCTGGTTGATGATTGTTTCATTAGTATGTGTGATATTCAGATCCTGACTAGTGATGCTCTCTTGAGCCCGTGTGGTATCTGACCTCGGCTCACACTGTTGTGTGTTCATTGGCATGCGCGGCATCCAGGCCCCGGCTGAGGATTGTTTCATTAGTATGTGTGATATTTAGATCCGTGCTAGTGATGTTCTCTTGAGCCCGTGTGGTATCTGGACCCCGGCTCACACCGTTGTGTGTTCATTGGCATGTGCGGCATCTAGGCCCTGGCTAATGATTGTTTCATTAGAATGTGTGATATTCAGATCCTGAATATTGATGTTCTCTTGAGCCCGTGTGGTATCCGGACCCCGGCTCACACCGTTGTGTGTTCATTGGCGTGTGCGGCATCCAGGCCATGGCTGATGATTATTTCATTAGTATGTGTTATATTCAGATCCTGGCTAGTGATGTTCTCTTGAGCCCGTGTGGTATTCGGAGCCTGGCTCACACCGTTGTGTGTTCATTGGCATGTGCGGCGTCCATGCCTTGGCTGATGATTATTTCATTAGTATGTGTGATATTCAGATCCTGACTAGTGATGTTCTCTTGAGGCCGTGTGGTATCCGGACCCCGGCTCATACCGTTGTGTGTTCATTGGCATGTGCGGCATCCAAGCCCTGGCTGATGAATGTTTCATTAGTATGTGTGATATTCTAATCCTGAATAGTGATTTCTCTTGAGCCCATGTGGTATCCGGACCCTGGCTCACACCGTTGTGTGTTCATTGGCATGTGCGGCATTCAGGCCCTGACTGATGATTGTTTCATTAGTATGTGTGATATTCAGATCCTGGCTAGTGATGTTCTCTTGAGCCCGTGTGGTATCCGGACCCCGGCTCACACGGTTGTATGTTCATTGGCATGTGTGGTATCCAGGCCCTGGCTGATGAATGTTTCATTAGTATGTGTGATATTCAGATCCTGGCTAGTGATGTTCTCTTGAGCCCGTGTGGTATTCGGACCCTAGGTCACACCGTTGTGTGTTCATTGGCATGTGCGGCATCCAGGCCCTGGCTGATGGGTATTTCATTAGTATGTGTTATATTCAAATACTGGCTAGTGATGTTCTCTTGAGCCCGTGTGGTATCCGTACCCCGGCTCACACCGTTGTGTTTTCATTGGCATGTGCAGCATCCAAGCCCTGGCTGATGATTGTTTCATTAGTATGTGTGATATTCTGATCCTGGCTAGTGATGCTCTCTTGAGCCCGTGTGGTATTCGGAGCCTGGCTCACACCATTGTGTGTTCATTGGCATGTGCGGAATCCATGCCCTGGCTGATGATTATTTCATTGGTATGTGTGATATTCAGATCCTGACTAGTGATGTTCTCTTGAGCCCGTATGGTATCTGGACCGCGGCTCACACCGTTGTATGTTTATTGGCACGTGCAGCATCCAAGCCCTGGTTGATGATTGTTTCATTAGTATGTGTGATATTCAGATCCTGACTAGTGATGCTCTCTTGAGCCCGTGTGGTATCTGACCTCTGCTCACACCGTTGTGTGTTCATTGGCATGCGCGGCATCCAGGCCCTGGCTGATGATTGTTTCATTAGTATGTGTGATATTTAGATCTGTGCTAGTGATGTTCTCTTGAGCCCGTGTGGTATCTGGACCCCGGCTCACACCGTTGTGTGTCCATTGGTATGTACGGCATCTAGGCCCTAGCTGATGATTGTTTCATTAGTGTAGGTGATATTCAGATCCTGAATAGTGATGTTCTCTTGAGCCCGTGTGGTATCCGGACCCCGACTCACACCGTTGTGTGTTCATTGGCATGTGCGGCATCCAGGCCATGGCTGATGATTGTTTCATTAGTATGTGTGATATTCAGATCCTGGCTAGTGATTCTCTCTTGAGCCTGTGTGGTATTCGGAGCCCGACTCACACCGTTGTGTGTTCATTGGCATGTGCGGCATCCATGCCCTTGCTGATGATTATTTCATTAGTATGTGTGATATTCAGATCCTGACTAGTGATGTTCTCTTGAGCCCGTGTGGTATCCGGACCCTGGCTCACACCGTTGTGTGTTCATTGGCATGTGCGGCATCCAAGCTCTGGCTGATGAATGTTTCATTAGTATGTGTGATATTCTGATCCTGAATAGTGATGTTCTCTTGAGCCCGTGTGGTATCCGGACCCCGGCTCACACCGTTGTGTGTTCATTGGCATGTGCGGCATTCAGGCCGTGACTGATGATTGTTTCATTAGTATGTGTGATATTCAGATCCCGGCTAGTGATGTTCTCTTGAGCCCGTGTGGTATCCGGACCCCGGCTCACACCGTTGTGTGTTCATTGGCATGTGCGGCATTCAGGCCCTGACTGATTATTGTTTCATTAGTATGTGTGATATTCAGATCCCGGCTAGTGATGTTCTCTTGAGCCCGTGTGGTATCTGGACCCCGGCTCACACCGTTGTTTGTTCATTGGCATGTGCGGCATCCAGGCCCTGGCTGATGATTGGTTCATTAGTATGTGTGATATTCAGATCCTGGCTAGTGATGTTCTCTTGAGCCCGTGTGGTATTCGGACCCTAGGTCACACCGTTGTGTGTTCATTGGCATGTGCGGCATCCAGGCCCTGGCTGATAGGTATTTCATTAGTATGTGTTATATTCAAATACTGGCTAGTGAAGTTCTCTTGAGCCTGTGTGGTATTCGGACCCCGGCTCACACCGTTGTGTGTTCATTGGCATGTGCGACATCTAGGGCCTGGCTGATGATTGTTTCATTAGTATGTGTGATATTCAGATCCTGACTAGTGATGTTCTCTTGAGCCCGTGTGGTATCCGGAGCCCGGCTCACACCGTTGTGTGTTCATTGGCATGTGCGGCATCCAGGCTGTGGATGATGATTGTTTAATTAGTATGTGTGACATTCAGATCCTGAATAGTGATGTTCTCTTGAGCCCGTGTGGTATCCGGACCCCGGCTCACACCGTTGTGTGTTCATTGGCATGTGCAGCATCCAAGCCCTGGCTGATGATTGTTTCATTAGTATGTGTGATATTCTGATCCTGGCTAGTGATGCTCTCTTGAGCCCGTGTGGTATTCGGAGCCTGGCTCACACCATTGTGTGTTCATTGGCATGTGCGGAATCCATGCCCTGGCTGATGATTATTTCATTGGTATGTGTGATATTCAGATCCTGACTAGTGATGTTCTCTTGAGCCCGTATGGTATCTGGACCCCGGCTCACACCGTTGTGTGTTTATTGGCACGTGCAGCATCCAAGCCCTGGTTGATGATTGTTTCATTTGTATGTGTGATATTCAGATCCTGACTAGTGATGCTCTCTTGAGCCCGTGTGGTATCTGACCTCGGCTCACACCGTTGTGTGTTAATTGGCATGCGCGGCATCCAGGCCCTGGCTGATGATTGTTTCATTAGTATGTGTGATATTTAGATCTGTGCTAGTGATGTTCTCTTGAGCCCGTGTGGTATCAGGACCCCGGCTCACACCGTTGTGTGTCCATTGGCATGTGCGGCATCTAGGCCCTAGCTGATGATTGTTTCATTAGTGTGTGTGATATTCAGATCCTGAATAGTGATGTTCTCTTGAGCCCGTGTGGTATCCGGACCCCGACTCACACCGTTGTGTGTTCATTGGCATGTGCGGCATCCAGGCCATGGCTGATGATTGTTTCATTAGTATGTGTGATATTCAGATCCTGGCTAGTGATTCTCTCTTGAGCCTGTGTGGTATTCGGAGCCCGACTCACACCGTTGTGTGTTCATTGGCATGTGCGGCATCCATGCCCTTGCTGATGATTATTTCATTAGTATGTGTGATATTCAGATCCTGACTAGTGATGTTCTCTTGAGCCCGTGTGGTATCCGGACCCCGGCTCACACCGTTGTGTGTTCATTGGCATGTGCGGCATCCAAGCCCTGGCTGATGAATGTTTCATTAGTATGTGTGATATTCTGATCCTGAATAGTGATGTTCTCTTGAGCCCGTGTGGTATCCGGACCCCGGCTCACACCGTTGTGTGTTCATTGGCATGTGCGGCATTCAGGCCGTGACTGATGATTGTTTCATTAGTATGTGTGATATTCAGATTCCGGCTAGTGATGTTCTCTTGAGCCCGTGTGGTATCCGGACCCCGGCTCACACCGTTGTGTGTTCATTGGCATGTGCAGCATCCAAGCCCTGACTGATGATTGTTTCATTAGTATGTGTGATATTCTGATCCTGGCTAGTGATGCTCTCTTGAGCCCGTGTGGTATTCGGAGCCTGGCTCACACCATTGTGTGTTCATTGGCATGTGCGGAATCCATGCCCTGGCTGATGATTATTTCATTGGTATGTGTGATATTCAGATCCTGACTAGTGATGTTCTCTTGAGCCCGTATGGTATCTGGACCCCGGCTCACACCGTTGTGTGTTTATTGGCACGTGCAGCATCCAAGCCCTGGTTGATGATTGTTTCATTTGTATGTGTGATATTCAGATCCTGACTAGTGATGCTCTCTTGAGCCCGTGTGGTATCTGACCTCGGCTCACACCGTTGTGTGTTAATTGGCATGCGCGGCATCCAGGCCCTAGCTGATGATTGTTTCATTAGTATGTGTGATATTTAGATCTGTGCTAGTGATGTTCTCTTGAGCCCGTGTGGTATCAGGACCCCGGCTCACACCGTTGTGTGTCCATTGGCATGTGCGGCATCTAGGCCCTAGCTGATGATTGTTTCATTAGTGTGTGTGATATTCAGATCCTGAATAGTGATGTTCTCTTGAGCCCGTGTGGTATCCGGACCCCGACTCACACCGTTGTGTGTTCATTGGCATGTGCGGCATCCAGGCCATGGCTGATGATTGTTTCATTAGTATGTGTGATATTCAGATCCTGGCTAGTGATTCTCTCTTGAGCCTGTGTGGTATTCGGAGCCCGACTCACACCGTTGTGTGTTCATTGGCATGTGCGGCATCCATGCCCTTGCTGATGATTATTTCATTAGTATGTGTGATATTCAGATCCTGACTAGTGATGTTCTCTTGAGCCCGTGTGGTATCCGGACCCCGGCTCACACCGTTGTGTGTTCATTGGCATGTGCGGCATCCAAGCCCTGGCTGATGAATGTTTCATTAGTATGTGTGATATTCTGATCCTGAATAGTGATGTTCTCTTGAGCCCGTGTGGTATCCGGACCCCGGCTCACACCGTTGTGTGTTCATTGGCATGTGCGGCATTCAGGCCGTGACTGATGATTGTTTCATTAGTATGTGTGATATTCAGATCCCGGCTAGTGATGTTCTCTTGAGCCCGTGTGGTATCCGGATCCCGGCTCACACCGTTGTGTGTTCATTGGCATGTGCAGCATCCAAGCCCTGGCTGATGATTGTTTCATTAGTATGTGTGATATTCTGATCCTGGCTAGTGATGCTCTCTTGAGCCCGTGTGGTATTCGGAGCCTGGCTCACACCATTGTGTGTTCATTGGCATGTGCGGAATCCATGCCCTGGCTGATGATTATTTCATTGGTATGTGTGATATTCAGATCCTGACTAGTGATGTTCTCTTGAGCCCGTATGGTATCTGGACCCCGGCTCACACCGTTGTGTGTTTATTGGCACGTGCAGCATCCAAGCCCTGGTTGATGATTGTTTCATTTGTATGTGTGATATTCAGATCCTGACTAGTGATGCTCTCTTGAGCCCGTGTGGTATCTGACCTCGGCTCACACCGTTGTGTGTTAATTGGCATGCGCGGCATCCAGGCCCTGGCTGATGATTGTTTCATTAGTATGTGTGATACTTAGATCTGTGCTAGTGATGTTCTCTTGAGCCCGTGTGGTATCAGGACCCCGGCTCACACCGTTGTGTGTCCATTGGCATGTGCGGCATCTAGGCCCTAGCTGATGATTGTTTCATTAGTGTGTGTGATATTCAGATCCTGAATAGTGATGTTCTCTTGAGCCCGTGTGGTATCCGGACCCCGACTCACACCGTTGTGTGTTCATTGGCATGTGCGGCATCCAGGCCATGGCTGATGATTGTTTCATTAGTATGTGTGATATTCAGATCCTGGCTAGTGATTCTCTCTTGAGCCTGTGTGGTATTCGGAGCCCGACTCACACCGTTGTGTGTTCATTGGCATGTGCGGCATCCATGCCCTTGCTGATGATTATTTCATTAGTATGTGTGATATTCAGATCCTGACTAGTGATGTTCTCTTGAGCCCGTGTGGTATCCGGACCCCGGCTCACACCGTTGTGTGTTCATTGGCATGTGCGGCATCCAAGCCCTGGCTGATGAATGTTTCATTAGTATGTGTGATATTCTGATCCTGAATAGTGATGTTCTCTTGAGCCCGTGTGGTATCCGGACCCCGGCTCACACCGTTGTGTGTTCATTGGCATGTGCGGCATTCAGGCCGTGACTGATGATTGTTTCATTAGTATGTGTGATATTCAGATCCCGGCTAGTGATGTTCTCTTGAGCCCGTGTGGTATCCGGACCCCGGCTCACACCGTTGTGTGTTCATTGGCATGTGCGGCATTCACGCCCTGACTGATGATTGTTTCATTAGTATGTGTGATATTCAGATCCCGGCTAGTGATGTTCTCTTGAGCCCGTGTGGTATCTGGACCCCGGCTCACACCGTTGTGTGTTCATTGGCATGTGCGGCATCCAGGCCCTGGCTGATGATTGGTTCATTAGTATGTGTGATATTCAGATCATGGCTAGTGATGTTTTCTTGAGCCCGTGTGGTATCCCGACCCTAGCTCACACCGTTGTATGTTCATTGGCATGTGCGGCATCCAGGCCCTGGCTGATGGGTATTTCATTAGTATGTGTGATATTCAGATACTGGCTAGTGATGTTCTCTTGAGCCTGTGTGGTATTCGGACCCCGGCTCACACCGTTGTGTGTTCATTGGCATGTGCGGCATCTAGGCCCTGGCTGATGATTGTTTCATTAGTATGTGTGATATTCAGATCCTAACTAGTGATGTTCTCTTGAGCCCGTGTGGTATCCGGACCCCGGCTCACACCGTTGTGTGTTCATTGGCATGTGCGGCATCCAGGCCGTGGATGATGATTATTTCATTGGTATGTGTGATATTTAGATCCTGACTAGTGATGTTCTCTTGAGCCCGTGTGGTATCCGGACCCCGGCTCACACCGTTGTGTGTTCATTGGCATGTGCGGCATCTAGGCCCTGGTTGATGATTGTTTCATTAGTATGTGTGATATTTAGATCCTGAATAGTGATGTTCTCTTGAGCCCGTGTGGTATCCGGACCCCGGCTCACACCTTTGTGTGTTCATTGGCATGTGCGGCATCCAGGCCCTGGCTGATGATTGTTTCATTAGTATGTGTCATATTCAGATCCTGGCTAGTGATGCACTCTTGAGCCCGTGTGGTAATGGATCCCGGCTCACACCATTGTGTGTTCATTGGCATGTGCGGAATTCACGCCCTGACTGATCATTGTTTCATTAGTATGTGTGATATTCAGATCCTGGCTAGTGATGTTCTCTTGAGCCCGTGTGGTATCCGACCTCGGCTCACACCGTTGTGTGTTCATTGGCATGCGCGGCATCCAGGCCCTGGCTGATGAATGTTTCATTAGTATGTGTGATATTCAGATCCTGGCTAGTGATGTTCTCTTGAGCCCGTGTGGTATTCGGAGCCCGACTCACACCGTTGTGTTCATTGGCATGTGCAGCATCCAGGCCCTGACTAATGATTGTTTCATTAGTGTGTGTGTGTGTGTGTAATATTTAGATCCTTTCTAGTGATGTTCTCTTGAGCCCGTGTGGTATCCGGACCCCGGCTCACACCGTTGTGTGTTCCTTGGCATGTGCGGCATCCAGGCCGTAGCTGATGATTGTTTCATTAGTATGTGTGATATTCAAATCATGGCTACTGATGTTTTCTTGAGCCCGTGGGGTATCCGGACCCTAGCTCACACCGTTGTGTGTTCATTGGCTTGTGCGGCATCCAAGCCTTGGCTGATGGGTATTTCATTAGTATGTGTGATATTCAGATACTGGCTAGTGATGTTCTCTTGAGCCAGTGTGGTATTCGGACCCCGACTCACACCGTTGTGTGTTCATTAGCATGTGCGGCATCTAGGCCCTGGCTGATGATTGTTTCATTAGTATGTGTGATATTCAGATCCTGACTAGCGATGTTCTCTTGAGCCCGTGTGGTATCTGAACCCCGGCTCACACCGTTGTGTGTTCATTGGCATGTGCGGCATCCAGGCCGTGAATGATGATTGTTTCATTAGTATGTGTGATATTCAGTTCCTGAATAGTGATGTTCTCTTGAGCCCGTGTGGTATCCGGACCCCGGCTCACACCGTTGTGTGTTCATTGGCAAGTGCGGCATCCAGGCCCTGGCTGATGATTGTTTCATTACTATGTGTGATATTCAGATCCTGGCTAGTGATGCTCTCTTGAGCCCGTGTGGTATTCGGAGCCCGGCTCACACCATTGTGTGTTCATTGGCATGTGCGGCATCCATGCCCTGGCTGATGATTATTTCATTAGTATGTGTGATATTCAGATCCTGACTAGTGATGTTCTCTTGAGCCCGTATGGTATCTCGACCCCGGCTCACACCGTTGTGTGTTCATTGGCACGTGCAACATCCAGGCCCTAGTTGATGATTGTTTCATTAGTATGTGTGATATTCAGATCCTGACTAGTAATGCCCTCTTGAGCCCGTGTGGTATCTGACCTCGGCTCACACCGTTGTGTGTTCAGTGGCATGCGCGGCATCCTGGCCCCGGCTGATGATTGTTTCATTAGTATGTGTCATATTCAGATCCTGGCTAGTGATGTTCTCTTGAGGCCGTGTGGTATCTGGACCCCGGCTCACACCGTTGTGTGTTCATTGGCATGTGCGGCATCTAGGCCCTGGCTGATGATTGTTTCATTAGTATGTGTGATATTCAGATCCTGACTAGTGATGCTCTCTTGAGCCCGTGTGGTATCTGGACCCCGGCTCACACCTTTGTGTGTTCATTGGCATGCACGGCATCCAGGCCCTGGCTGATGATTGTTTCATTAGTATGTGTGATATTCAGATCTGGCTAGTGATGTTTTCTTGAGCCGTGTGGTATCCGGACCCTAGCTCACACCGTTGTGTGTTCATTGGCTTGTGCGGCATCCAGGCCCTGGCTGATGGGTATTTCATTAGTATGAGTGATATTCAGATTCTGGCTTGTGATGTTCTCTTGAGCCTGTGTGGTATTCGGACCCCGGCTCACACCGTTCTGTGTTCATTGGCATGTGCGGCATCTAGGCCCTGGCTGATGATTGTTTCATTAGTATGTGTGATATTCAGATCCTCACTAGTGATGTTCTCTTGAGCCCGTGTGGTATCCGGACCCCGGCTCACACCGTTGTGTGTTCATTGGCATGTGCGGCATCCAAGCCCTGGCTGATGAATGTTTCATTAGTATGTGTGATATTCTGATCCTGAATAGTGAAGTTCTCTTGAGCCCGTGTGGTATCCGGAGCCCGGCTCACACCGTTGTGTGTTCATTGGCATGTGCGGCATCCAGGCCCTGGATGATGATTGTTTCATTAGTATGTGTGATATTCAGATCCTGGCTAGTGATGCTCTCTTGAGCCCGTGTGGTATTTGGAGCCCGGCTCACACCGTTGTGTGTTCATTGGCATGTGCGGCATCCATGCCAAGGCTGATGATTATTTCATTAGTATGTGTGATATTCAGATCCTGACTAGTGATGTTCTCTTGAGCCCGTATGGTATCTGGACCCCGGCTCAAACCGTTGTGTGTTTATTGGCACGTGCAGCATCCAGGCCCTGGTTGATGATTGTTTCATTAGTATGTGTGATATTCAGATCCTGACTAGTGATGCTCTCTTGAGCCCGTGTGGTATCTGGACCCCGGCTCACACCGTTTTGTGTTCATTGGCATGTGCGGCATCTAGGCCCTGGCTGATGATTGTTTCATTAGTATGTGTGATATTCAGATCCTGAATAGTGATGTTCTCTTGAGCCCGTGTGGTATCCGAACCCCGGCTCACACCGTTGTGTGTTCATTGGCATGTGCGGCATCCAGGCCATGACTGATGATTATTTCATTAGTATGTGTGATATTCAGATCCTGGCTAGTGATGTTCTCTTGAGCCCGTGTGGTATTCGGAGCCTGGCTCACACCGTTGTGTGTTCATTGGCATGTGCGGCATCCATGCCCTGGCTGATGATTATTTCATTAGTATGCGTGATATTCAGATCCTGACTAGTGATGTTCTCTTGAGCCCGTGTGGTATCCGGACCCCGGCTCACACCGTTGTGTGTTCATTGGCATGTGCGGCATCCAAGCCCTGGCTGATGAATGTTTCATTAGTATGTGTGATATTCTAATCCTGAATAGTGATGTTCTCTTGAGCCCTTGTGGTATCCGGACCCTGACTTACACCGTTGTGTGTTCATTGGCATGTGCGGCATTCAGGCCCTGACTGATGATTGTTTCATTAGTATGTGTGATGTTCAGATCCTGGCTAGTGATGTTCTCTTGAGCCCGTGTGGTATCCGGACCCCGGCTCACACGGTTGTATGTTCATTGGCATGTGCGGCATCCAGGCCCTGGCTGATGAATGTTTCATTAGTATTTGTGATATTCAGAACCTGGCTAGTGATGTTCTCTTGAGCCCGTGTGGTATTCGGTCCCTAGCTCACACCGTTGTGTGTTCATTGGCATGTGCGGCATCTAGGCCCTGGCTGATGATTGTTTCATTAGTATGTGTGATATTCAGATCCTGACTAGCGATGTTCTCTTGAGCCCGTGTGGTATCTGAACCCCGGCTCACACCGTTGTGTGTTCATTGGCATGTGCGGCATCCAGGCCGTGAATGATGATTGTTTCATTAGTATGTGTGATATTCAGTTCCTGAATAGTGATGTTCTCTTGAGCCCGTGTGGTATCCGGACCCCGGCTCACACCGTTGTGTGTTCATTGGCAAGTGCGGCATCCAGGCCCTGGCTGATGATTGTTTCATTACTATGTGTGATATTCAGATCCTGGCTAGTGATGCTCTCTTGAGCCCGTGTGGTATTCGGAGCCCGGCTCACACCATTGTGTGTTCATTGGCATGTGCGGCATCCATGCCCTGGCTGATGATTATTTCATTAGTATGTGTGATATTCAGATCCTGACTAGTGATGTTCTCTTGAGCCCGTATGGTATCTGGACCCCGGCTCACACCGTTGTGTGTTCATTGGCACGTGCAACATCCAGGCCCTGGTTGATGATTGTTTCATTAGTATGTGTGATATTCAGATCCTGACTAGTAATGCTCTCTTGAGCCCGTGTGGTATCTGACCTCGGCTCACACCGTTGTGTGTTCATTGGCATGCGCGGAATCCTGGCCCCGGCTGATGATTGTTTCATTAGTATGTGTCATATTCAGATCCTGGCTAGTGATGTTCTCTTGAGGCCGTGTGGTATCTGGACCCCGGCTCACACCGTTGTGTGTTCATTGGCATGTGCGGCATCTAGGCCCTGGCTGATGATTGTTTCATTAGTATGTGTGATATTCAGATCCTGACTAGTGATGCTCTCTTGAGCCCGTGTGGTATCTGGACCCCGGCTCACACCTTTGTGTGTTCATTGGCATGCACGACATCCAGGCCCTGGCTGATGATTGTTTCATTAGTATGTGTGATATTCAGATCCAGGCTAGTGATGTTCATTTGAGCCCGTGTGGTATCCGGACCACGGCTCACACCGTTGTGTGTTCATTGGCATGTGCGGCATCTAGGCCCTGGCTGATGATTGTTTCATTAGTATGTGTGTGTGTGATATTTAGATCCTGTCTAGTGATGTTCTCTTGAACCCGTGTGGTATCTGGACCCCGGCTCACACCGTTGTGTGTTCATTGGCATGTGCGGCATCCAGGTCCTGGCTGATGATTGTTTCATTAGTATGTGTGATATTCAGATCTGGCTAGTGATGTTTTCTTGAGCCCGTGTGGTATCCGGACCCTAGCTCACACCGTTGTGTGTTCATTGGCTTGTGCGGCATCCAGGCCCTGGCTGATGGGTATTTCATTAGTATGAGTGATATTCAGATTCTGGCTTGTGATGTTCTCTTGAGCCTGTGTGGTATTCGGACCCCGGCTCACACCGTTCTGTGTTCATTGGCATGTGCGGCATCTAGGCCCTGGCTGATGATTGTTTCATTAGTATGTGTGATATTCAGATCCTCACTAGTGATGTTCTCTTGAGCCCGTGTGGTATCCGGACCCCGGCTCACACCGTTGTGTGTTCATTGGCATGTGCGGCATCCAAGCCCTGGCTGATGAATGTTTCATTAGTATGTGTGATATTCTGATCCTGAATAGTGAAGTTCTCTTGAGCCCGTGTGGTATCCGGAGCCCGGCTCACACCGTTGTGTGTTCATTGGCATGTGCGGCATCCAGGCGCTGGATGATGATTGTTTCATTAGTATGTGTGATATTCAGATCCTGGCTAGTGATGCTCTCTTGAGCCCGTGTGGTATTTGGAGCCCGGCTCACACCGTTGTGTGTTCATTGGCATGTGCGGCATCCATGCCCTGGCTGATGATTATTTCATTAGTATGTGTGATATTCAGATCCTGACTAGCGATGTTCTCTTGAGCCCGTATGGTATCTGGACCCCGGCTCAAACCGTTGTGTGTTTATTGGCACGTGCAGCATCCAGGCCCGGGTTGATGATTGTTTCATTAGTATGTGTGATATTCAGATCCTGACTAATGATGCTCTCTTGAGCCCGTGTGGTATCTGGACCCCGGCTCACACCGTTTTGTGTTCATTGGCATGTGCGGCATCTAGGCCCTGGATGATGATTGTTTCATTAGTATGTGTGATATTCAGATCCTGAATAGTGATGTTCTCTTGAGCCCGTGTGGTATCCGGACCCCGGCTCACACCGTTGTGTGTTCATTGGCATGTGCGGCATCCAGGCCATGACTGATGATTATTTCATTAGTATGTGTGATATTCAGATCCTGGCTAGTGATGTTCTCTTGAGCCCGTGTGGTATTCGGAGCCTGGCTCACACCGTTGTGTGTTCATTGGCATGTGCGGCATCCATGCCCTGGCTGATGATTATTTCATTAGTATGCGTGATATTCAGATCCTGACTAGTGATGTTCTCTTGAGCCCGTGTGGTATCCGGACCCCGGCTCACACCGTTGTGTGTTCATTGGCATGTGCGGCATCCAAGCCCTGGCTGATGAATGTTTCATTAGTATGTGTGATATTCTAATCCTGAATAGTGATGTTCTCTTGAGCCCGTGTGGTATCCGAACCCCGACTCACACCGTTGTGTGTTCATTGGCATGTGCGGCATTCAGGCCCTGACTGATGATTGTTTCATTAGTATGTGTGATGTTCAGATCCTGGCTAGTGATGTTCTCTTGAGCCCGTGTGGTATCCGGACCCCGGCTCACACGGTTGTATGTTCATTGGCATGTGCGGCATCCAGGCCCTGGCTGATGAATGTTTCATTAGTATGTGTGAAATTCAGATCCTGGCTAGTGATGTTCTCTTGAGCCCGTGTGGTATTCGGTCCCTAGCTCACACCGTTGTGTGTTCATTGGCATGTGCGGCATCCAGGCCCTGGCTGATGGGTATTTCATTAGTATGTGTTCTATTCAGATACTTGCTAGTGATGTTCTCTTGAGCCTGTGTGGTATTCGGACCCCGGCTCACACTGTTGTGTGTTCATTGGCATGTGCGGCATCTAGGCCCTGGCTGATGATTGTTTCATTAGTATGTGTGATATTCAGATCCTAACTAGTGATGTTCTCTTGAGCCCGTGTGGTATCCGGATCCCGGCTCACACTGTTGTGTGTTCATTGGCATGTGCGGCATCCAGGCCCTGGCTGATGATTATTTCATTAGTATGTGTGATATTCTGATCCTGACTAGTGATGTTCTCTTGATCCCGTATGGTATCTGGACCCCGGCTCACACCGTTGTGTGGTTATTGGCACGTGCAGCATCTAGGCCCTGGTTGATGATTGTTTCATTAGTATGTGTGATATTCAGATCCTGACTAGTGATGCTCTCTTGAGCCCGTGTGGTATCTGACCTCGGCTCACACTGTTGTGTGTTCATTGGCATGCGCGGCATCCAGGCCCTGGCTGATGATTGTTTCATTAGTATGTGTGATATTTAGATCTGTGCTAGTGATGTTCTCTTGAGCCCGTGTGGTATCTGGACCCCGGCTCACACCGTTGTGTGTTCATTGGCATGTGCGGCATCCAGGCCCTGGCTGATGATTGTTTCATTAGTATGTGTGTGTGTGATATTTAGATCCTGTCTAGTGATGTTCTCTTGATCCCGTGTGGTATCTGGACCCCGGCTCATACCGTTGTGTGTTCATTGGCATGTGCGGCATCCAGGCCCTGGCTGATGATTGTTTCATTAGTATGTGTGATATTCAGATCTGGCTAGTGATGTTTTCTTGAGCCTGTGTGGTATCCGGACCCTAGCTCACACCGTTGTGTGTTCATTGGCTTGTGCGGCATCCATGCCCTGGCTGATGGGTATTTCATTAGTATGAGTGATATTCAGATTCTGGCTAGTGATGTTCTCTTGAGCCTATGTGGTATTCGGACCCCGGCTCACACCGTTGTGTGTTCATTGGCATGTGCGGAATCTAGGCCCTGGCTGATGATTATTTGATTAGTATGTGTGATATTCAGATCCTGACTAGTGATGTTCTCTTGAGCCCGTGTGGTATCCGGACCCCGGCTCACACCGTTGTGTGTTCATTGGCATGTGCGGCATCCAAGCCCTGGCTGATGAATGTTTCATTAGTATGTGTGATATTCTGATCCTGAATAGTGATGTTCTCTTGAGCCCGTGTGGTATCCGGACCCCGGCTCACACCGTTGTGTGTTCATTGGCATGTGCGGCATTCAGGCCGTGACTGATGATTGTTTCATTAGTATGTGTGATATTCAGATCCCGGCTAGTGATGTTCTCTTGAGCCCGTGTGGTATCCGGACCCCGGCTCACACCGTTGTGTGTTCATTGGCATGTGCGGCATTCAGGCCCTGACTGATGATTGTTTCATTAGTATGTGTGATATTCAGATCCCGGCTAGTGATGTTCTCTTGAGCCCGTGTGGTATCTGGACCCCGGCTCACACCGTTGTGTGTTCATTGGCATGTGCGGCATCCAGGCCCTGGCTGATGATTGTTTCATTAGTATGTGTGATATTCAGATACTGGCTAGTGATGTTCTCTTGAGGCTGTGTGGTATTCGGACCCCGGCTCACACCGTTGTGTATTCATTGGCATGTGCGGCATCTAGGCCCTGGCTGATGATTGTTTCATTAGTATGTGTGATAATCAGATCCTGACTAGTGATGTTCTCATGAGCCCGTGTGGTATCCGGACCCCGGCTCACACCGTTGTGTGTACATTGGCATGTGCGGCATCCAGGCCGTGGATGATGATTGTTTCATTAGTATGTGTGATATTCAGATCCTGAATAGTGATGTTCTCTTGAGCCCGTGTGGTATCCGGACCCCGACTCACACCGTTGTGTGTTCATTGGCATGTGCGGCATCCAGGCCCTGGCTGATGATTGTTTCATTAGTATGTGTGATATTCAGATCCTGGCTAGTGATGCACTCTTGAGCCCGTGTGGTAATGGAGCCCGGCTCACACCATTGTGTGTTCATTGGCATGTGCGGCATCCATGCCCTGGCTGATGATTATTTCTTTAGTATGTGTGATATTCAGATCCTGACTAGTGATGTTCGCTTGAGCGCGTATGGTATCCGGACCCCGGCTCACACCGTTGTGTATTCATTGGCATGTGCGGCATTCACGCCCTGACTGATCATTGTTTCATTAGTATGTGTGATATTCAGATCCTGGCTAGTGATGTTCTCTTGAGCCCGTGTGGTATCCGACCTCGGCTCACACCGTTGTGTGTTCATTGGCATGCGCGGCATCCAGGCCCTGGCTGATGAATGTTTCATTAGTCTGTGTGATATTCAGATCCTGGCTAGTGATGTTTTCTTGAGCTCGTGTGGTATTCAGAGCCCGACTCACACCGTTGTGTTCATTGGCATGTGCAGCATCCTGGCCCTGACTGATGATTGTTTCATTAGTGTGTTTGTGTGTAATATTTAGATCCTTTCTAGTGATGTTCTCTTGAGCCCGTGTGGTATCCGGACCCCGGCTCACACCGTTGTGTGTTCCTTGGCATGTGCGGCATCCAGGCCCTAGCTGATGATTGTTTCATTAGTATGTGTGATATTCAAATCATGGCTAGTGATGTTTTCTTGAGCCCGTGGGGTATCCGAACCCTAGCTCACACCGTTGTGTGTTCATTGGCTTGTGCGGCATCCAGGCCCTGGCTGATGGGTATTTCATTAGTATGTGTGATATTCAGATACTGGCTAGTGATGTTCTCTTAAGCCTGTGTGGTATTCGGACCCCGGCTCACACCGTTGTGTGTTCATCGGCATGTGCGGCATCTAGGCCCTGGCTGATGATTGTTTCATTAGTATGTGTGATATTCAGATCCTGACTAGTGATGTTCTCTTGAGCCCGTGTGGTATCTGGACCCCGGCTCACACCGTTGTGTGTTCATTGGCATGTGCGGCATCCAGGCCGTGAATGATGATTGTTTCATTAGTATGTGTGATATTCAGTTCCTTAATAGTGATGTTCTCTTGAGCCCGTGTGGTATCCGGACCCCGACTCACACCGTTGTGTGTTCATTGGCAAGTGCGGCATCCAGGCCCTGGCTGATGATTGTTTCATTACTATGTGTGATATTCAGATCCTGGCTAGTGATGCTCTCTTAAGCCCGTGTGGTATTCGGAGCCCGGCTCACACCATTGTGTGTTCATTGGCATGTGCGGCATCCATGCCCTGACTGATGATTATTTCATTAGTATGTGTGATATTCAGATCCTGACTAGTAATGCTCTCTTGAGCCCGTATGGTATCTGGACCCCGGCTCACACCGTTGTGTGTTCATTGGCACGTGCAGCATCCAGGCCCTGGTTGATGATTGTTTCATTAGTATGTGTGATATTCAGATCCTGACTAGTAATGCTCTCTTGAGCCCATGTGGTATCTGACCTCGGCTCACACCGTTGTGTGTTCATTGGCATGCGCGGCATCCTGGCCCCGGCTGATGATTGTTTCATTAGTATGTGTCATATTCAGATCCTGGCTAGTGATGTTCTCTTGAGCCCGTGTGGTATCTGGACCCCGGCTCACACTGTTGTGTGTTCATTGGCATGTGCGGCATCTAGGCCCTGGCTGATGATTGTTTCATTAGTATATGTGATATTCAGATCCTGACTAGTGATGCTCTCTTGAGCCCGTGTGGTATCTGGACCCCGGCTCACACCTTTGTGTGTTCATTGGCATGCGCGGCATCCAGGCCCTGGCTGATGATTGTTTCATTAGTATGTGTGATATTCAGATCCTGGCTAGTGATGTTCCTTTGAGCCCGTGTGGTATCCGGACCACGGCTCACACCGTTGTGTGTTCATTGGCATGTGCGGCATCCAGGCCCTGGCTGATGATTGTTTCATTAGTATGTGTGTGTGTGATATTTAGATCTTGTCTAGTGATGTTCTCTTGAGCCCGTGTGGTATCTGGACCCCGGCTCACACCGTTGTGTGTTCATTGGCATGTGCGGCATCCAGGCCCTGGATGATGATTGTTTCATTAGTATGTGTGATATTCAGATCTGGCTAGTGATGTTTTCTTGAGCCTGTGTGGTATCCGGACCCTAGCTCACACCGTTGTGTGTTCATTGGCTTGTGCGGCATCCAGGCCCTGGCTGATGGGTATTTCATTAGTATGAGTGATATTCAGATTCTGGCTTGTGATGTTCTCTTGAGCCTGGGTGGTATTCGGACCCCGGCTCACACCGTTGTGTGTTCATTGGCATGTGCGGTATCTAGGCCCCGGCTGATGATTGTTTCATTAGTATGTGTGATATTCAGATCCTCACTAGTGATGTTCTCTTGAGCCCGTGTGGCATCCGGACCCCGGCTCACACCGTTGTGTGTTCATTGGCATGTGCGGCATCCAAGCCCTGGCTGATGAATGTTTCATTAGTATGTGTGATATTCTAATCCTGAATAGTGAAGTTCTCTTGAGCCCGTCTGGTATCCGGAGCCCGGCTCACACCGTTGTGTGTTCATTGGCATGTGCGGCATCCAGGCCATGGCTGATGATTATTTCATTAGTATGTGTGACATTCAGATCCTGGTTAGTGATGTTCTCTTGAGCCCGTATGGTATCTGGACCCCGGCTCAAACCGTTGTGTGTTTATTGGCACGTGCAGCATCCAGGCCCTGGATGATGATTGTTTCATTAGTATGTGTGATATTCAGATCCTGGCTAGTGATGCTCTCTTGAGCCCGTGTGGTATTTGGAGCCCTGCTCACACCGTTGTGTGTTCATTGGCATGTGCGGCATCCATGCCCTGGCTGATGATTATTTCATTAGTATGTGTGATATTCAGATCTTGACTAGTGATGTTCTCTTGAGCCCGTATGGTATCTGGACCCCGGCTCAAACTGTTGTGTGTTTATTGGCACGTGCAGCATCCAGGCCCTGGTTGATGATTGTTTCATTAGTATGTGTGATATTCAGATCTTGACTAGTGATGCTCTCTTGAGTCCGTGTGGTATCTGACCTCGGCTCACACCGTTGTGTGTTCATTGGCATGCGCGGCATCCAGGCCCCGGCTGATGATTGTTTCATTAGTATGTGTGATATTTATATCCGTGCTAGTGATGTTCTCTTGAGCCCGTGTGGTATCTGGACCCCGGCTCACACCGTTGTGTGTTCATTGGCATGTGCGGCATCTAGGCCCTGGTTGATGATTGTTTCATTAGTATGTGTGATATTCAGATCCTGAATAGTGATGTTCTCTTGAGCCCGTGTGGTATCCGGACCCCGGCTCACACCGTTGTGTGTTCATTGGCATGTGCGGCTATCGGCCATGGCTGATGATTATTTCATTAGTATGTGTGATATTCAGATCCTGGCTAGTGATGTTCTCTTGAGCCCGTGTGGTATTCGGAGCCTGGCTCACACTGTTGTGTGTTCATTGGCATGTGCGGCATCCATGCCCTGGCTGATGATTATTTCATTAGTATGTGTGATATTCAGATCCTGACTAGTGATGTTCTCTTGAGCCCGTGTGGTATCCGGACCCCGGCTCACACCGTTGTGTGTTCATTGGCATGTGCGGCATCCAGGCCCTGGCTGATGAATGTTTCATTAGTATGTGTGATATTCAGATCCTGGCTAGTGATGTTCTCTTGAGTCTGTGTGGTATTCGGACCCTAGCTCACACCGTTGTGTGTTCAGTGGCATGTGCGGCATCCAGGCCCTGGCTGATGGGTATTTCATTAGTATGTGTTATATTCAGATACTGGCTAGTGATGTTCTCTTGAGCCTGTGTGGTATTCGAACCCCGACTCACACCGTTGTATGTTCATTGGCATGTGCGGCATCTAGGCCCTGTCTGATGATTGTTTCATTAGTATGTGTGATATTCAGATCCTGACTAGTGATGTTCTCTTGAGCCCGTGTGGTATCCGGACCCCGGCTCACACCGTTGTGTGTTCATTGGCATGTACGGCATCCAGGCTGTGGATGATGATTGTTTAATTAGTATGTGTGATATTCAGATCCTGAATAGTGATGTTCTCTTGAGCCCGTGTGGTATCCGGACCCTGGCTCACACCGTTGTGTGTTCATTGGCATGTGCGGCATCCAGGCCCTGGCTGATGATTGTTTCATTAGTATGTGTGATATTCTGATCCTGGCTAGTGATGCTCTCTTGAGCCCGTGTGGTATTCGGAGCCTGGCTCACACCATTGTGTGTTCATTGGCATGTGCGGAATCCATGCCCTGACTGATGATTATTTCTTTAGTATGTGTGATATTCAGATCCTGACTAGTGATGTTCTCTTGAGCCCGTATGCTATCTAGACCCCGGCTCACACCGTTGTGTGTTTATTGGCACGTGCAGCATCCAGGCCCTGGTTGATGATTGTTTCATTAGTATGTGTGATATTCAGATCCTGACTAGTGATGCTCTCTTGAGCCCGTGTGGTATCTGACCTCGGCTCACACCGTTGTGTGTTCATTGGCATGCGCGGCATCCAGGCCCTGGCTGATGATTGTTTCATTAGTATGTGTGATATTTAGATCTGTGCTAGTGATGTTCTCTTTAGCCCGTGTGGTATCTGGACCCCGGCTCACACCGTTGTGTGTTCATTGGCATGTGCGGCATCCAGGCCCTGGCTGATGATTGTTTCATTAGTATGTGTGTGTGTGATATTTAGATCCTGTCTAGTGATGTTCTCTTGAGCCCGTGTGGTATCTGGACCCCGGCTCACACCGTTGTGTGTTCATTGGCATGTGCGGCATCCAGGCCCTGGCTGATGATTGTTTCATTAGTATGTGTGATATTCAGATCGGGCTAGTGATGTTTTCTTGAGCCTGTGTGGTATCCGGACCCTAGCTCACACCGTTATGTGTTCATTGGCTTGTGCGGCATCCAGGCCCTGGCTGATGGGTATTTCATTAGTATGAGTGATATTCAGATTCTGGCTAGTGATGTTCTCTTGAGCCTATGTGGTATTCGGACCCCGGCTCACACCGTTGTGTGTTCATTGGCATGTGCGACATCTAGGCCCTGGCTGATGATTGTTTCATTAGTATGTGTGATATTCGGATCCTCACTAGTGATGTTCTCTTGAGCCCGTGTGGTATCCGGACCCCGGCTCACACCGTTGTGTGTTCATTGGCATGTGCGGCATCCAAGCCCTGGCTGATGAATGTTTCATTAGTATGTGTGATATTCTGATCCTGAATAGTGAAGTTCTCTTGAGCCCGTGTGGTATACGGAGCCCGGCTCACACCGTTGTGTGTTCGTTGGCATGTGTGGCATCCAGGCCCTGGATGATGATTGTTTCATTAGTATGTGTGATATTCAGATCCTGGCTAGTGATGCTCTCTTGAGCCCGTGTGGTATTTGGAGCCCGGCTCACACGGTTGTGTGTTCATTGGCATGTGCGGCATCCATGCCCTGGCTGATGATTATTTCATTAGTATGTGTGATATTCAGATCCTGACTAGTGATGTTCTCTTGAGCCCGTATGGTATCTAGACCCCGGCTCAATCCGTTGTGTGTTTATTGGCACGTGCAGCATCCAGGCCCTGGTTGATGATTGTTTCATTAGTATGTGTGATATTCAGATCCTGACTAGTGATGCTCTCTTGAGTCCATGTGGTATCTGACCTCGGCTCACACCGTTGTGTGTTCATTGGCATGCGCGGCATCTAGGCCCCGGCTGATGATTGTTTCATTAGTATGTGTGATATTTAGATCCGTGCTAGTGATGTTCTCTTAAGCCCGTGTGGTATCTGGACCCCGGCTCACTCCGTTGTGTGTTCATTGGCATGTGCGGCATCTAGGCCCTGGCTGATGATTGTTTCATTAGTATGTGTGATATTCAGATCCTGAATAGTGATGTTCTCTTGAGCCCGTGTGGTATCCGGACCCCGGCTTACACCGTTGTGTGTTCATTGGCATGTGCGGCATCCAGGCCATGGCTGATGATTATTTCATTAGTATGTGTGATATTCAGATCCTGGCTAGTGATGTTCTCTTGAGCCCGTGTGGTATTCGGAGCCTGGCTCACACCGTTGTGTGTTCATTGGCATGTGCGGCATCCATGCCCTGGCTGATGATTATTTCATTAGTATGTGTGATATTCAAATCCTGACTAGTGATGTTCTCTTGAGCCCGTGTGGTATCCAGACCCCGGCTCACACCGTTGTGTGTTCATTGGCATGTGCGGCATCCAAGCCCTGGCTGATGAATGTTTCATTAGTATGTGTGATATTCTAATCCTGAATAGTGATGTTCTCTTGAGCCCGTGTGGTATCCGGACCCCGGCTCACACCGTTGTGTGTTCATTGGCATGTGCGGCATTCAGGCCCTGACTGATGATTGTTTCATTAGTATGTGTGATATTCAGATCCTGGCTAGTGATGTTCTCTTGAGCCCTTGTGGTATCCGGACCCCGGCTCACACGGTTGTATGTTCATTGGCATGTGCGGCATCCAGGCCCTGGCTGATGAATGTTTCATTAGTATGTGTGATATTCAGATCCTGGCTAGTGATGTTCTCTTGAGCCCGTGTGGTATTCGGACCCTAGCTCACACCGTTGTGTGTTCATTGGCATGTGCGGCATCCAGGCCCTGGCTGATGGGTATTTCATTAGTATGTGTTATATTCAGATACTGGTTAGTGATGTTCTGTTGAGCCTGTGTGGTATTCGGACCCCGGCTCACACCGTTGTGTGTTCATTGGCATGTGCGGCATGTAGGCCCTGGCTGATGATTGTTTCATTAGTATGTGTGATATTCATATCCTAACTAGTGATGTTCTCTTGAGCCCGTGTGGTATCCGGACCCCGGCTCACACCGTTGTGTGTTCATTGGCATGTGCGGCATCCAGGCTGTGGATGATGATTGTTTAATTAGTATGTGTGATATTCAGATCCTGAATAGTGATGTTCTCTTGAGCCCGTGTGGTATTCGAACCCTGGCTCACACCGTTGTATGTTCATTGGCATGTGCGGCATCCAGGCCCTGGCTGATGATTGTTTCATTAGTATGTGTGATATTCTGATCCTGGCTAGTGATGCTCTCTTGAGCCCGTGTGGTATTCGGAGCCTGGCTCACACCATTGTATGTTCATTGGCATGTGCGGAGTCCATGCCCTGGCTGATGATTATTTCATTAGTGTGTGTGATATTCAGATCCTGACTAGTGATGTTCTCTTGAGCCCGTATGGTATATGGACCCCGGCTCACACCGTTGTGTGTTTATTGGCACATGCAGCATCCAGGCCCTGGTTGATGATTGTTTCATTAGTATGTGTGATATTCAGATCCTGACTAGGGATGCTCTCTTGAGCCCGTGTGGTATCTAACCTCGGCTCACACTGTTGTGTGTTCATTGGCATGCGCGGCATCCAGGCCCTGGCTGATGATTGTTTCATTAGTATGTGTGATATTTAGATCTTTGCTAGTGATGTTTTCTTGAGCCCGTGTGGTATCTGGACCCCGGCTCACACCGTTGTGTGTTCATTGGCATGTGCGGCATCTAGGCCCTAGCTGATGAGTATTTCATTAGTATGTGTGTGTGTGATATTTAGATCCTGTCTAGTGATGTTCTCTTGAGCCTGTGTGGTATCTGGACCCCGGCTCACACCGTTGTGTGTTCATTGGCATGTGCGGCATCCAGGCCCTGGCTGATGATTGTTTCATTAGTATGTGTGATATTCAGATCTGGCTAGTGATGTTTCCTTGAGCCTGTGTGGTATCCGGACCCTAGCTCACACCGTTGTGTGTTCATTGGCTTGTGCGGCATCCAGGCCCTGACTGATGGGTATTTCATTAGTATGAGTGATATTCAGATTCTGGCTAGTGATGTTCTCTTGAACCTGTGTGGTATTCGGACCCCGGCTCACACCGTTGTGTATTCATTGGCATGTGCGGCATCTAGGCCCTGGCTGATGATTGTTTCATTAGTATGTGTGGTATTCGGATCCTCACTAGTGATGTTCTCTTGAGCCCGTGTGGTATCCAGACCCCGGCTCACACTGTTGTGTGTTCATTGGCATGTGCGGCATCCAAGCCCTGGTTGATGAATGTTTCATTAGTATGTGTGATATTCTCATCCTGAATAGTGAAGTTCTCTTGAGCCCGTGTGGTATACGGAGCCTGGCTCACACCGTTGTGCGTTCATTGGCATGTGCGGCATCCAGGCCCTGGATGATGATTGTTTCATTAGTATGTGTGATATTCAGATCCTGGCTAGTGATGCTCTCTTGAGCCCGTGTGTTATTTGGAGCCCGGCTCACACCGTTGTGTGTTCATTGGCATGTGCGGCATCCATGCCCTGGCTGATGATTATTTCATTAGTATGTGTGATATTCATATCCTGACTAGTGATGTTCTCTTGAGCCCGTATGGTATCTAGACCCCGGCTCAAACCGTTGTGTGTTTATTGGCACGTGCAGCATCCAGGCCCTGGTTGATGATTGTTTCATTAGTATGTGTGATATTCAGATCCTGACTAGTGATGCTCTCTTGAGTCGATGTGGTATCTGACCTCGGCTCACACCGTTGTGTGTTCATTGGCATGCGCGGCATCCAGGCCCCGGCTGATGATTGTTTCATTAGTATGTGTGATATTTAGATCCGTGCTAGTGATGTTCTCTTAAGCCCGTGTGGTATCTGGACCCCGGCTCACACCGTTGTGTGTTCAATGGCATGTGCGGCATCTAGGCCCTGGCTGATGATTGTTTCATTAGTATGTATGATATTCAGATCCTGAATAGTGATGTTCTCTTGAGCCCGTGTGGTATCCGGACCCCGGCTCACACCGTTGTGTGTTCATTGGCATGTGCGGCATCCAGGCCATGGCTGATGATTATTTCATTAGTATGTGTGATATTCAGATCCTGGCTAGTGATGTTCTCTTGAGCCCGTGTGGTATTCGGAGCCTGGCTCACACCGTTGTGTGTTCATTGGCATGTGCGGCATCCATGCCCTGGCTGATGATTATTTCATTAGTATGTGTGATATTCAGATCCTGACTAGTGATGTTCTCTTGAGCCCGTGTGGTATCCGGACCCCGGCTCACACCGTTGTGTGTTCATTGGCATGTGCGGCATCCAAGCCCAGGCTAATGAATGTTTCATTAGTATGTGTGATATTCTAATCCTGAATAGTGATGTTCTCTTGAGCCCGTGTGGTATCCGGACCCCGGCTCACACCGTTGTGTGTTCATTGGCATGTGCGGCATTCAGGCCCTGACTGATGATTGTTTCATTAGTATGTGTGATATTCAGATCCTGGCTAGTGATGTTCTCTTGAGCCCGTGTGGTATCCGGACCCCGGCTCACACGGGTGTATGTTCATTGGCATGTGCGGCATCCAGGCCCTGGCTGTTGAATGTTTCATTAGTATGTGTGATATTCAGATCCTGGCTAGTGATGTTCTCTTGAGCCCGTGTGGTATTCGGACCCTAGCTCACACCGTTGTGTGTTCATTGGCATGTGCGGCATCCAGGCCCTGGCTGATGGGTATTTCATTAGTATGTGTTATATTCAGATACTGGCTAGTGATGTTCTCTTGAGCCTGTGTGGTATTCGGACCTCGGCTCACACCGTTGTGTGTTCATTGGCATGTGCGGCATCTAGGCCCTGGCTGATGATTGTTTCATTAGTATGTGTGATATTCAGATCCTGACTAGTGATGTTCTCTTGAGCCCGTGTGGTATCCGGACCCCGGCTCACACCGTTGTGTGTTCATTGGCATGTGCGGCATCCAGGCCCTGGCTGATGATTGTTTCATTAGTATGAGTGATATTCAGATCCTGACTAGTGATGTTCTCTTGAGCCCGTGTGGTATCCGGACCCCGGCTCACACCGTTGTGTGTTCATTGGCATGTGCGGCATCCAGGCTGTGGATGATGATTGTTTAATTAGTATGTGTGATATTCAGATCCTGAATAGTGATGTTCTCTTGAGCCCGTGTGGTATTCGGACCCTGGCTCATACCGTTGTATGTTCATTGGCATGTGCGGCATCCATGCCCTGGCTGAGGATTGTTTCATTAGTATGTGTGATATTCTGATCCTGGCTAGTGATGCTCTCTTGAGCCCGTGTGGTATTCGGAGCCTGGCTCACACCATTGTGTGTTCATTGGCATGTGCGGAATCCAAGCCCTGGCTGATGAATGTTTCATTAGTATGTGTGATATTCTGATCCTGAATAGTGAAGTTCTCTTGAGCCCGTGTGGTATACGGAGCCCGGCTCACACCGTTGTGTGTTCGTTGGCATGTGTGGCATCCAGGCCCTGGATGATGATTGTTTCATTAGTATGTGTGATATTCAGATCCTGGCTAGTGATGCTCTCTTGAGCCCGTGTGGTATTTGGAGTCCGGCTCACACCGTTGTGTGTTCATTGGCATGTGCGGCATCCATGCCCTGGCTGATGATTATTTCATTAGTATGTGTGATATTCAGATCCTGACTAGTGATGTTCTCTTGAGCCCGTATGGTATCTAGACCCCGGCTCAAACCGTTGTGTGTTTATTGGCACGTGCAGCATCCAGGCCCTGGTTGATGATTGTTTCATTAGTATGTGTGATATTCAGATCCTGACTAGTGATGCTCTCTTGAGTCCATGTGGTATCTGACCTCGGCTCACACCGTTGTGTGTTCATTGGCATGCGCGACATCTAGGCCCCGGCTGATGATTGTTTCATTAGTATGTGTGATATTCAGATCCTGACTAGTGATGTTCTCTTGAGCCTGTGTGGTATTCGGACCTCGGCTCACACCGTTGTGTGTTCATTGGCATGTGCGGCATCTAGGCCCTGGCTGATGATTGTTTCATTAGTATGTGTGATATTCAGATCCTGACTAGGGATGTTCTCTTGAGCCCGTGTGGTATCCGGACCCCGGCTCACACCGTTGTGTGTTCATTGGCATGTGCGGCATCCAGGCCCTGGCTGATGACTGTTTCATTAGTATGTGTGATATTCAGATCCTGACTAGTGATGTTCTCTTGAGCCCGTGTGGTATCCGGACCCCGGCTCACACCGTTGTGTGTTCATTGGCATGTGCGGCATCCAGGCTGTGGATGATGATTGTTTAATTAGTATGTGTGATATTCAGATCCTGAATAGTGATGTTCTCTTGAGCCCGTGTGGTATTCGGACCCTGGCTCACACCGTTGTATGTTCATTGGCATGTGCGGCATCCATGCCCTGGCTGATGATTGTTTCATTAGTATGTGTGATATTTTGATCCGTGCTAGTGATGTTCTCTTAAGCCCGTGTGGTATCTGGACCCCGGCTCACACCGTTGTGTGTTCATTGGCATGTGCGGCATCTAGGCCCTGGCTGATGATTGTTTCATTAGTATGTGTGATATTCAGATCCTGAATAGTGATGTTCTCTTGAGCCCGTGTGGTATCCGGACCCCGGCTTACACCGTTGTGTGTTCATTGGCATGTGCGGCATCCAGGCCATGGCTGATGATTATTTCATTAGTATGTGTGATATTCAGATCCTGGCTAGTGATGTTCTCTTGAAGCCGTGTGGTATTCGGAGCCTGGCTCACACCGTTGTGTGTTCATTGGCATGTGCGGCATCCATGCCCTGGCTGATGATTATTTCATTAGTATGTGTGATATTCAGATCCTGACTAGTGATGTTCTCTTGAGCCCGTGTGGTATCCGGATCCCGGCTCACACCGTTGTGTGTTCATTGGCATGTGCGGCATCCAAGCCCTGGCTGATGAATGTTTCATTAGTATGTGTGATATTCTAATCCTGAATAGTGATGTTCTCTTGAGCCCGTGTGGTATCCGGACCCCGGCTCACACCGTTGTGTGTTCATTGGCATGTGCGGCATTCAGGCCCTGACTGATGATTGTTTCATTAGTATGTGTGATATTCAGATCCTGGCTAGTGATGTTCTCTTGAGCCCGTGTGGTATCCGGACCCCGGCTCACACGGTTGTATGTTCATTGGCATGTGCGGCATCCAGGCCCTGGCTGATGAATGTTTCATTAGTATGTGTGATATTCAGATCCTGGCTAGTGATGTTCTCTTGAGCCCGTGTGGTATTCGGACCCTAGCTCACACCGTTGTGTGTTCATTGGCATGTGCGGCATCCAGGCCCTGGCTGATGGGTATTTCATTAGTATGTGTTATATTCAGATACTGGTTAGTGATGTTCTCTTGAGCCTGTGTGGTATTCGGACCCCGGCTCACACCGTTGTGTGTTCATTGGCATGTGCGGCATCTAGGCCCTGGCTGATGATTGTTTCATTAGTATGTGTGATATTCATATCCTAACTAGTGATGTTCTCTTGAGCCCGTGTGGTATCCGGACCCCGGCTCACACCGTTGTGTGTTCATTGGCATGTGCGGCATCCAGGCTGTGGATGATGATTGTTTAATTAGTATGTGTGATATTCAGATCCTGAATAGTGATGTTCTCTTGAGCCCGTGTGGTATTCGGACCCTGGCTCACACCGTTGTATGTTCATTGGCATGTGCGGCATCCAGGCCCTGGCTGATGATTGTTTCATTAGTATGTGTGATATTCTGATCCTGGCTAGTGATGCTCTCTTGAGCCCGTGTGGTATTCGGAGCCTGGCTCACACCATTGTGTGTTCATTGGCATGTGCGGAATCCATGCCCTGGCTGATGATTATTTCATTAGTGTGTGTGATATTCAGATCCTGACTAGTGATGTTCTCTTGAGCCCGTATGGTATCTGGACCCCGGCTCACACCGTTGTGTGTTTATTGGCACATGCAGCCTCCAGGCCCTGGTTGATGATTGTTTCATTAGTATGTGTGATATTCAGATCCTGACTAGGGATGCTCTCTTGAGCCCGTGTGGTATCTAACCTCGGCTCACACTGTTGTGTGTTCATTGGCATGCGCGGCATCCAGACCCTGGCTGATGATTGTTTCATTAGTATGTGTGATATTTAGATCTGTGCTAGTGATGTTTTCTTGATCCCGTGTGGTATCTGGACCCCGGCTCACACCGTTGTGTGTTCATTGGCATGTGCGGCATCTAGGCCCTAGCTGATGAGTATTTCATTAGTATGTGTGTGTGTGATATTTAGATCCTGTCTAGTGATGTTCTCTTGAGCCTGTGTGGTATCTGGACCCCGGCTCACACCGTTGTGTGTTCATTGGCATGTGCGGCATCCAGGCCCTGGCTGATGATTGTTTCATTAGTATGTGTGATATTCAGATCTGGCTAGTGATGTTTCCTTGAGCCTGTGTGGTATCCGGACCCTAGCTCACACCGTTGTGTGTTCATTGGCTTGTGCGGCATCCAGGCCCTGACTGATGGGTATTTCATTAGTATGAGTGATATTCAGATTCTGGCTAGTGATGTTCTCTTGAGCCTGTGTGGTATTCGGACCCCGGCTCACACCGTTGTGTATTCATTGGCATGTGCGGCATCTAGGCCCTGGCTGATGATTGTTTCATTAGTATGTGTGGTATTCGGATCCTCACTAGTGATGTTCTCTTGAGCCCGTGTGATATCCAGACCCCGGCTCACACTGTTGTGTGTTCATTGGCATGTGCGGCATCCAAGCCCTGGTTGATGAATGTTTCATTAGTATGTGTGATATTCTCATCCTGAATAGTGAAGTTCTCTTGAGCCCGTGTGGTATACGGAGCCCGGCTCACACCGTTGTGTGTTCATTGGCATGTGCGGCATCCAGGCCCTGGATGATGATTGTTTCATTAGTATGTGTGATATTCAGATCCTGGCTAGTGATGCTCTCTTGAGCCCGTGTGGTATTTGGAGCCCGGCTCACACCGTTGTGTGTTCATTGGCATGTGCGGCATCCATGCCCTGGCTGATGATTATTTCATTAGTATGTGTGATATTCATATCCTGACTAGTGATGTTCTCTTGAGCCCGTATGGTATCTAGACCCCGGCTCAAACCGTTGTGTGTTTATTGGCACGTGCAGCATCCAGGCCCTGGTTGATGATTGTTTCATTAGTATGTGTGATATTCAGATCCTGACTAGTGATGCTCTCTTGAGTCCATGTGGTATCTGACCTCGGCTCACACCGTTGTGTGTTCATTGGCATGCGCGGCATCCAGGCCCCGGCTGATGATTGTTTCATTAGTATGTGTGATATTTAGATTCGTGCTAGTGATGTTCTCTTAAGCCCGTGTGGTATCTGGACCCCGGCTCACACCGTTGTGTGTTCATTGGCATGTGCGGCATCTAGGCCCTGGCTGATGATTGTTTCATTAGTATGTATGATATTCAGATCCTGAATAGTGATGTTCTCTTGAGCCCGTGTGGTATCCGGACCCCGGCTCACACCGTTGTGTGTTCATTGGCATGTGCGGCATCCAGGCCATGGCTGATGATTATTTCATTAGTATGTGTGATATTCAGATCCTGGCTAGTGATGTTCTCTTGAGCCCGTGTGGTATTCGGAGCCTAGCTCACACCGTTGTGTGTTCATTGGCATGTGCGGCATCCATGCCCTGGCTGATGATTATTTCATTAGTATGTGTGATATTCAGATCCTGACTAGTGATGTTCTCTTGAGCCCGTGTGGTATCCGGACCCCGGCTCACACCGTTGTGTGTTCATTGGCATGTGCGGCATCCAAGCCCAGGCTGATGAATGTTTCATTAGTATGTGTGATATTCTAATCCTGAATAGTGATGTTCTCTTGAGCCCGTGTGGTATCCGGACCCCGGCTCACACCGTTGTGTGTTCATTGGCATGTGCGGCATTCGGGCCCTGACTGATGATTGTTTCATTAGTATGTGTGATATTCAGATCCTGGCTAGTGATGTTCTCTTGAGCCCGTGTGGTATCCGGACCCCGGCTCACACGGTTGTATGTTCATTGGCATGTGCGGCATCCAGGCCCTGGCTGATGAATGTTTCATTAGTATGTGTGATATTCAGATCCTGGCTAGTGATGTTCTCTTGAGCCCGTGTGGTATTCGTACCCTAGCTCACACCGTTGTGTGTTCATTGGCATGTGCGGCATCCAGGCCCTGGCTGATGGGTATTTCATTAGTATGTGTTATATTCAGATACTGGCTAGTGATGTTCTCTTGAGCCTGTGTGGTATTCGGACCTCGGCTCACACCGTTGTGTGTTCATTGGCATGTGCGGCATCTAGGCCCTGGCTGATGATTGTTTCATTAGTATGTGTGATATTCAGATCCTGACTAGTGATGTTCTCTTGAGCCCGTGTGGTATCCGGACCCCGGCTCACACCGTTGTGTGTTCATTGGCATGTGCGGCATCCAGGCCCTGGCTGATGATTGTTTCATTAGTATGTGTGATATTCAGATCCTGACTATTGATGTTCTCTTGAGCCCGTGTGGTATCCGGACCCCGGCTCACACCGTTGTGTGTTCATTGGCATGTGCGGCATCCAGGCTGTGGATGATGATTGTTTAATTAGTATGTGTGATATTCAGATCCTGAATAGTGATGTTCTCTTGAGCCCGTGTGGTATTCGGACCCTGGCTCACACCGTTGTATGTTCATTGGCATGTGCGGCATCCATGCCCTGGCTGATGATTGTTTCATTAGTATGTGTGATATTCTGATCCTGGCTAGTGATGCTCTCTTGAGCCCGTGTGGTATTCGGAGCCTGGCTCACACCATTGTGTGTTCATTGGCATGTGCGGAATCCATGCCCTGGCTGATGATTATTTCATTAGTGTGTGTGATATTCAGATCCTGACTAGTGATGTTCTCTTGAGCCCGTATGGTATCTGGACCCCGGCTCACACCGTTGTGTGTTTATTGGCACATGCAGCATCCAGGCCCTGGTTGATGATTGTTTCATTAGTATGTGTGATATTCAGATCCTGACTAGTGATGCTCTCTTGAGCCCGTGTGGTATCTAACCTCGGCTCACACTGTTGTGTGTTCATTGGCATGCGCGGCATCCAGGCCCTGGCTGATGATTGTTTCATTAGTATGTGTGATATTTAGATCTGTGCTAGTGATGTTATCTTGAGCCCGTGTGGTATCTGGACCCCGGCTCACACCGTTGTGTGTTCATTGGCATGTGCGGCATCTAGGCCCTAGCTGATGATTATTTCATTAGTATGTGTGTGTGTGATATTTAGATCCTGTCTAGTGATGTTCTCTTGAGCCCGTGTGGTATCTGGACCCCGGCTCACACTGTTGTGTGTTCATTGGCATGTGCGGCATCCAGGCCCTGGCTGATGATTGTTTCATTAGTATGTGTGATATTCAGATCTGGCTAGTGATGTTTTCTTGAGCCTGTGTGGTATCCGGACCCTAGCTCACACCGTTGTGTGTTCATTGGCTTGTGCGGCATCCAGGCCCTGGCTGATGGGTATTTCATTAGTATGAGTGATATTCAGATTCTGGCTAGTGATGTTCTCTTGAGCCTGTGTGGTATTCGGACCCCGGCTCACACCGTTGTGTGTTCATTGGCATGTGCGGCATCTTGGCCCTGGCTTATGATTGTTTCATTAGTATGTGTGATATTCGGATCCTCACTAGTGATGTTCTCTTGAGCCCGTGTGGTATCCGGACCCCGGCTCACACCGTTGTGTGTTCATTGGCATGTGCGGCATCCAAGCCCTGGCTGATGAATGTTTCATTAGTATGTGTGATATTCTGATCCTGAATAGTGAAGTTCTCTTGAGCCCGTGTGGTATATGGAGCCCGGCTCACACCGTTGTGTGTTCATTGGCATGTGCGGCATCCAGGCCCTGGATGATGATTGTTTCATTAGTATGTGTGATATTCAGATCCTAGCTAGTGATGCTCTCTTGAGCCCGTGTGGTATTTGGAGCCCGACTCACACCGTTGTGTGTTCATTGGCATGTGCGGAATCCATGCCCTGGCTGATGATTATTTCATTAGTATGTGTGATATTCAGATCCTGACTAGTGATGTTCTCTTGAGCCCGTATGGTATCTAGACCCCGGCTCAAACCGTTGTGTGTTTATTGGCACGTGCAGCATCCAGGCCCTGGTTGATGATTGTTTCATTAGTATGTGTGATATTCAGATCCTGACTAGTGATGCTCTCTTGAGTCCATGTGGTATATGACCTCGGCTCACACCGTTGTGTGTTCATTGGCATGCGCGGCATCCAGGCCCCGGCTGATGATTGTTTCATTAGTATGTGTGATATTTAGATCCATGCTAGTGATGTTCTCTTAAGCCCGTGTGGTATCTGGACCCCGGCTCACACTGTTGTGTGTTCATTGGCATGTGCGGCATCTAGGCCCTGGCTGATGATTGTTTCATTAGTATGTGTGATATTCAGATCCTGAATAGTGATGTTCTCTTGAGCCCGTGTTGTATCCGGACCCCGACTCACACCGTTGTGTGTTCATTGGCATGTGCGGCATCCAGGCCATGGCTGATGATTATTTCATTAGTATGTGTGATATTCAGATCCTGGCTAGTGATGTTCTCTTGAGCCCGTGTGGTATTCGGAGCCTGGCTCACACCGTTGTGTGTTCATTGGCATGTGCGGCATCCATGCCCTGGCTGATGATTATTTCATTAGTATGTGTGATATTCAGATCCTGACTAGTGATGTTCTCTTGAGCCCGTTTGGTATCCGGACCCTGGCTCACGCCGTTGTGTGTTCATTGGCATGTGCGGCATCCAAGCCCTGGCTGATGAATCTTTCATTAGTATGTGTGATATTCTAATCCTGAATAGTGATGTTCTCTTGAGCCCGTGTGGTATCCGGACCCCGGCTCACACCGTTGTGTGTTCATTGGCATGTGCGGCATTCAGGCCCTGACTGATGATTGTTTCATTAGTATGTGTGATATTCAGATCCTGGCTAGTGATGTTCTCTTGAGCCCGTGTGGTATCCGGACCCCGGCTCACACGGTTGTATGTTCATTGGCATGTGCGGCATCCAGGCCCTGGCTGATGAATGTTTCATTAGTATGTGTGATATTCAGATCCTGGCTAGTGATGTTCTCTTAGCCCGTGTGGTATTCGGACCCTAGCTCACACCGTTGTGTGTTCATTGGCATGTGCGGCATCCAGGCCTTGGCTGATGGGTATTTCATTAGTATGTGTTATATTCAAATATTGGCTAGTGATGTTCTCTTGAGCCTGTGTGGTATTCGGACCCCGGCTCACACCGTTGTGTGTTCATTGGCATGTGCGGCATCCAGGCCCTGGCTGATGATTGTTTCATTAGTATGTGTGATATTCAGATCCTGAATAGTGATGTTCTCTTGAGCCCGTGTTGTATCCGGACCCCGACTCACACCGTTGTGTGTTCATTGGCATGTGCGGCATCCAGGCCATGGCTGATGATTATTTCATTAGTATGTGTGATATTCAGATCCTGGCTAGTGATGTTCTCTTGAGCCCGTGTGGTATTCGGAGCCTGGCTCACACCGTTGTGTGTTCATTGGCATGTGCGGCATCCATGCCCTGGCTGATGATTATTTCATTAGTATGTGTGATATTCAGATCCTGACTAGTGATGTTCTCTTGAGCCCGTTTGGTATCCGGACCCTGGCTCACGCCGTTGTGTGTTCATTGGCATGTGCGGCATCCAAGCCCTGGCTGATGAATCTTTCATTAGTATGTGTGATATTCTAATCCTGAATAGTGATGTTCTCTTGAGCCCGTGTGGTATCCGGACCCCGGCTCACACCGTTGTGTGTTCATTGGCATGTGCGGCATTCAGGCCCTGACTGATGATTGTTTCATTAGTATGTGTGATATTCAGATCCTGGCTAGTGATGTTCTCTTGAGCCCGTGTGGTATCCGGACCCCGGCTCACACGGTTGTATGTTCATTGGCATGTGCGGCATCCAGGCCCTGGCTGATGAATGTTTCATTAGTATGTGTGATATTCAGATCCTGGCTAGTGATGTTCTCTTAGCCCGTGTGGTATTCGGACCCTAGCTCACACCGTTGTGTGTTCATTGGCATGTGCGGCATCCAGGCCTTGGCTGATGGGTATTTCATTAGTATGTGTTATATTCAAATATTGGCTAGTGATGTTCTCTTGAGCCTGTGTGGTATTCGGACCCCGGCTCACACCGTTGTGTGTTCATTGGCATGTGCGGCATCCAGGCCCTGGCTGATGATTGTTTCATTAGTATGTGTGATATTCAGATCCTGAATAGTGATGTTCTCTTGAGCCCGTGTTGTATCCGGACCCCGACTCACACCGTTGTGTGTTCATTGGCATGTGCGGCATCCAGGCCATGGCTGATGATTATTTCATTAGTATGTGTGATATTCAGATCCTGGCTAGTGATGTTCTCTTGAGCCCGTGTGGTATTCGGAGCCTGGCTCACACCGTTGTGTGTTCATTGGCATGTGCGGCATCCATGCCCTGGCTGATGATTATTTCATTAGTATGTGTGATATTCAGATCCTGACTAGTGATGTTCTCTTGAGCCCGTTTGGTATCCGGACCCTGGCTCACGCCGTTGTGTGTTCATTGGCATGTGCGGCATCCAAGCCCTGGCTGATGAATCTTTCATTAGTATGTGTGATATTCTAATCCTGAATAGTGATGTTCTCTTGAGCCCGTGTGGTATCCGGACCCCGGCTCACACCGTTGTGTGTTCATTGGCATGTGCGGCATTCAGGCCCTGACTGATGATTGTTTCATTAGTATGTGTGATATTCAGATCCTGGCTAGTGATGTTCTCTTGAGCCCGTGTGGTATCCGGACCCCGGCTCACACGGTTGTATCTTCATTGGCATGTGCGGCATCCAGGCCCTGGCTGATGAATGTTTCATTAGTATGTGTGATATTCAGATCCTGGCTAGTGATGTTCTCTTAGCCCGTGTGGTATTCGGACCCTAGCTCACACCGTTGTGTGTTCATTGGCATGTGCGGCATCCAGGCCTTGGCTGATGGGTATTTCATTAGTATGTGTTATATTCAAATATTGGCTAGTGATGTTCTCTTGAGCCTGTGTGGTATTCGGACCTCGGCTCACACCGTTGTGTGTTCATTGGCATGTGCGGCATCTAGGCCCTGGCTGATGATTGTTTCATTAGTATGTGTGATATTCAGATCCTGACTAGTGATGTTCTCTTGAGCCCGTGTGGTATCCGGACCCCGGCTCACACCGTTGTATGTTCATTGGCATGTGCGGCATCCAAGCCCTGGCTGATGAATGTTTCATTAGTATGTGTGATATTCTAATCCTGAATAGTGATGTTCTCTTGAGCCCGTGTGGTATCCGGACCCCGGCTCACACCATTGTGTGTTTATTGGCACATGCAGCATCCAGGCCCTGGTTGATGATTTTTTCATTAGTATGTGTGATATTCAGATCCTGACTAGTGATGCTCTCTTGAGCCCGTGTGGTATCTGACCTCGGCTCACACCGTTGTGTGTTCATTGGCATGTGCGGCATCCAGGCCCTGGCTGATGATTGTTTAATTAGTATGTGTGATATTCAGATCCTGAATAGTGATGCTCTCTTGAGCCCGTGTGGTATTCGGACCCCGGCTCACACCGTTGTGTGTTCATTGGCATGTGCGGCATCTAGGCCCTGGCTGATGATTGTTTCATTAGTATGTGTGATATTCAGATCCTGACTAGTGATGTTCTCTTGAGCCCGTGTGGTATCCGGACCCCGGCTCACACCGTTGTGTGTTCATTGGCATGTGCGGCATCCAAGCCCTGGATGATGAATGTTTCATTAGTATGTTGGATATTCTAATCTTGAATAATGATGTTCTCTTGAGCTCGTGTGGTATCCGGACCCCGGCTCACACCGTTGTGTATTTATTGGCACATGCAGCATCCAGGCCCTGGTTAATGATTGTTTCATTAGTATGTGTGATATTCAGATCCTGAATAGTGATGTTCTCTTGAGCCCGTGTGTTATTCGGACCCTGGCTCAGACCGTTGTATGTTCATTGGCATGTGCGGCATCCAGGCCCTGGCTGATGATTGTTTAATTAGTATGTGTGATATTCTAATCCTGAATAGTGATGTTCTCTTGAGCCCGTGTGGTATTCGGACCCTGGCTCACACCGTTGTATGTTCATTGGCATGTGCGGCATCCAGGCCCTGGCTGATGATTGTTTCATTAGTATGTGTGATATTCTGATCCTGGCTAGTGATGCTCTATTGAGCCAGTGTGGTATCTGGACCCCGGCTCACACCGTTGTGTGTTTATTGGCACATGCAGCATCCAGGCCCTGGTTGATGATTGTTTCATTAGTATGTGTGATATTCAGATCCTGACTAGTGATGCTCTCTTGAGCCCGTGTGGTATCTGACCTCGGCTCACACCGTTGTGTGTTCATTGGCATGCGCGGCATCCAGGCCCTGGCTGATGATTGTTTCATTAGTATGTGTGATATTTAGATCTGTGCTAGTGATGTTCTCTTGAGCCCGTGTGGTATCTGGACCCCGGCTCACACCGTTGTGTGTTCGTTGGCATGTGCGGCATCTAGGCCCTAGCTGATGATTATTTCATTAGTATGTGTGATATTCAGATCCTGAATAGTGATGTTCTCTTGAGCCCGTGTGGTATCCGGACCCCGACTCACACCGTTGTGTGTTCATTGGCATGTGCGGCATCCAGGCCATGGCTGATGATTGTTTCATTAGTATGTGTGATATTCAGATCCTGGCAAGTGATTCTCTCTTGAGCCCGTGTGGTATTCGGAGCCCGACTCACACCGTTGTGTGTTCATTGGCATGTGTGGCATCCATGCCCTTGCTGATGATTATTTCATTAGTATGTGTGATATTCAGATCCTAACTAGTGATGTTCTCTTGAGGCCGTGTGGTATCCGGACCCCGGCTCACACCGTTGTGTGTTCATTGGCATGTGCGGCATCCAAGCCCTGGCTGATGAATGTTTCATTAGTATGTGTGATATTCTGATCCTGAATAGTGATGTTCTTTTGAGCCCGTGTGGTATCCGGACCCCGGCTCACACCGTTGTGTGTTCATTGGCTTGTGCGGCATTCAGGCCCTGACTGATGATTGTTTCATTAGTATGTGGGATATTAAGATCCCGGCTAGTGATGTTCTCTTGAGCCCGTGTGGTATCCGGACCCCGGCTCACACGGTTGTATGTTCATTGGCATGTGCGGCATCCAGGCCCTGGCTGATGAATGTTTCATTAGTATGTGAGATATTCAGATCCTGGCTAGTGATGTTCTCTTGAGCCCGTGTGGTATTCGGAGCCCGACTCACACTGTTGTGTTCATTGGCATGTGCGGCACCCAGGCCCTGGCTGATGATTGTTTCATTAGTGTGTGTGTGTGATATTTAGATCCTGTCTAGTGATGTTCTCTTGAGCCCGTGTGGTATCCGGACCCCGGCTCACACCGTTGTGTGTTCATTGGCATGTGCGGCATCCAGGCCCTGGCTGATGATTGTTTCATTAGTATGTGTGATATTCAGATACTGGCTAGTGATATTCTCTTGAGCCTGTGTGGTATTCGGACCCCGGCTCACACCGTTGTGTGTTCATTGGCATGTGCGGCATCTAGGCCCTGGCTGATGATTGTTTCATTAGTATGTGTGATATTCAGATCCTGACTAGTGATGTTCTCTTGAGCCCGTGTGGTATCCGGACCCCGACTCACACCGTTGTGTGTTCATTGGCATGTGCGGCATCCAGGCCGTGGATGATGATTGTTTCATTAGTATGTGTGATATTCAGATCCTGAATAGTGATGTTCTCTTGAGCCTGTGTGGTATCCGGACCCCGGCTCACACCGTTGTGTGTTCATTGGCATGTGCGGCATCCAGGCCCTGGCTGATGATTGTTTCATTACTATGTGTGATATTCAGATCCTGGCTAGTGATGCTCTCTTGAGCCCGTGTGGTATTCGGAGCCCGGCTCACACCATTGTGTGTTCATTGGCATGTGTGGCATCCATGCCCTGGCTGATGATTATTTCATTAGTGTGTGTGATATTCAGATCCTGACTAGTGATATTCTCTTGAGCCCGTATAGTATCTGGACCCCGGCTCACACCGTTGTGTGTTCATTGGCACATGCAGCATCCAGGACCTGGTTGATGATTGTTTTATTAGTATGTGTGATATTCAGATCCTGACTAGTGATGCTCTCTTGAGCCCGTGTGGTATCTGACCTCGGCTCACACCGTTGTGTGTTCATTGGCATGCGCGGCATCCAGGTCCTGGATGATGATTGTTTCATTAGTATGTGTGATATTCAGATCCTGAATAGTGATGTTCTCATGAGCCCGTGTGGTATCCGGACCCCGACTCACTCCGTTGTGTGTTCATTGGCATGTGCGGCATTCAGGCCATGGCTGATGATTGTTTCATTAGTATGTGTGATATTCAGATCCTGGCAAGTGATTCACTCTTGAGCCCGTGTGGTATTCGGAGCCTGACTCACACCGTTGTGTGTTCATTGGCATGTGCGGCATCCATGCCCTTGCTGATGATTATTTCATTAGTATGTGTGATATTCAGATCCTGACTAGTGATGTTCTCTTGAGCCCGTGTGGCATCCGGACCCCGGCTCACACCGTTGTGTGTTCATTGGCATGTGCGGCATCCAAGCCCTGGCTGATGAATGTTTCATTAGTATGTGTGATATTCTGATCCTGAATAGTGATGTTCTCTTGAGCCCGTGTGGTATCCGGACCCCGGCTCACAGAGTTGTGTGTTCATTGGCATGTGCGGCATTCAGGCCCTGACTGATGATTGTTTCATTAGTATGTGTGATATTCAGATCCCGGCTAGTGATGTTCTCTTGAGCCCGTGTGGTATCCGGACCCCGGCTCACACGGTTGTATGTTCATTGGCATGTGCGGCATCCAGGCCCTGGCTGATGAATGTTTCATTAGTATGTGTGATATTAAGATCCTGGCTAGTGATGTTCTCTTGAGCCTGTGTGGTATTCGGAGCCCGACTCACACCGTTGTGTTCATTGGCATGTGCGGCACCCAGGCCCTGGCTGATGATTGTTTCATTAGTGTGTGTGTGTGATATTTAGATCCTGTCTAGTGATGTTCTCTTGAGCTCGTGTGGTATCCGGACCCCGGCTCACACCGTTGTGTGTTCATTGGCATGTGCGGCATCCAGGCCTGACTGATGATTGTTTCATTAGTATGTGTGATATTTAGATACTGGCTAGTGATGTTCTCTTGAGCTTGTGTGGTATTCGGACCCCGGCTCACACCGTTGTGTGTTCATTGGCATGTGCGGCATCTAGGCCCTGGTTGATGATTGTTTCATTAGTATGTGTGATATTTAGATCCTGACTAGTGATGTTCTCTTGAGCCCGTGTGGTATCCGGACCCCGGCTCACACTGTTGTGTGTTCATTGGCATGTGCGGCATCCAGGCCGTGGATGATGATTGTTTCATTAGTATATGTGATATTCAGATCCTGAATAGTGATGTTCTCTTGAGCCCGTGTGGTATCCGGACCCCGGCTCACACCGTTGTGTGTTCATTGGCATGTGCGGCATCCAGGCCTGACTGATGATTGTTTCATTAGTATGTGTGATATTTAGATACTGGCTAGTGATGTTCTCTTGAGCTTGTGTGGTATTCGGACCCCGGCTCACACCGTTGTGTGTTCATTGGCATGTGCGGCATCCAGGCCCTGGATGATGATTGTTTCATTAGTATGTGTGATATTCAGATCCTGGCTAGTGATGCTCTCTTGAGCCCGTGTGGTAATGGAGCCCGGCTCACACCATTGTGTGTTCATTGACATGTGCGGCATCCATGCCCTGGCTGATGATTATTTCATTAGTATGTGTGATATTCAGATCGTGACTAGTGATGTTCTCTTGAGCCCGTATGGTATCCGGACCCCGGCTCACACCGTTGTGTGTTCATTGGCATGTGCGGCTTTCAGGCCCTGACTGATGATTGTTTCATTAGTATGTGTGATATTCAGATCCTGGCTAGTGATGTTCTCTTGAGCCCGTGTGGTATTCGGAGCCCGACTCACGCCGTTGTGTTCATTGGCATGTGCGGCATCCAGGCCCTGACTGATGATTGTTTCATTAGTGTGTGTGTGTAATATTTAGATCCTGTCTAGTGATGTTCTCTTGAGCCCGTGTGGTATCCGGACCCCGGCTCACACCGTTGTGTGTTCATTGGCATGTGCGGCATCTAGGCCCTGGCTGATGATTGTTTCATTAGTATGTGTGATATTCAGATCCTGAATAGTGATGTTCTCTTGAGCCCGTGTGGTATCCGGACCCCGGCTTACACCGTTGTGTGTTCATTGGCATGTGCGGCATCCAGGCCTTGGCTGATGATTATTTCATTAGTATGTGTGATATTCAGATACTGGCTAGTGATGTTCTCTTGAGCCTGTGTGTATTCGGACCCCGGCTCACACCGTTGTGTGTTCATTGGCATGTGCGGCATCCAGGCCCTGGCTGATGATTGTTTCATTAGTATGTGTGATATTCAGATCATGGCTAGTGATGTTTTCTTGAGCCCGTGGGGTATCCGTACCCTAGCTCACACCGTTGTGTGTTCATTGGCATGTGCGGCATCTAGGCCCTGGCTGATGATTGTTTCATTAGTATGTGTGATATTAAGATCCTGATTAGTGATGTTCTCTTGATCCCGTGTGGTATCTGGACCCCGGCTCACACCGTTGTGTGTTCATTGGCATGTGCGGCATCCAGGCCGTGGATGATGATTGTTTCATTAGTATGTGTGATATTCAGATCCTGAATAGTGATGTTCTCTTGAGCCCGTGTGGTATCTGACCTCGGCTCATACCGTTGTGTGTTCATTGGCATGCGCGGCATCCAGGCCCTAGATGATGATTGTTTCATTAGTATGTGTGATATTCAGATCCTGGCTAGTGATGTTCTCTTGAGCCCGTGTGGTATCTGGACCCCGGTTCACACCGTTGTGTGTTCATTGGCATGTGCGGCATCTAGGCCCTGGCTGATGATTGTTTCATTAGTATGTGTGATATTCAGATCCTGTCTAGTGATGCTCTCTTGAGCCCGTGTGGTATCTGGACCCCGGCTCACACCTTTGTGTGTTCATTGGCATGCGCGGCATCCAGGCCCTGGCTGATGATTGTTTCATTAGTATGTGTGATATTCAGATCCTGACTAGTGATGTTCTTTTGAGCCCGTGTGGTATCCGGACCACAGCTCACACCGTTGTGTGTTCATTGGCATGTGTGGCATCCAGGCACTGTCTAATGATACTTCCATTAGTATGTGTTGAGCCCGTGTGGTATCCGGACCCCAGCTTACACTGTTGTGTGTTCATTAGCATGTGCGGCATCCAGGCCCTGGCTGATGATTATTTTATTAGTATGTGTGATATTCAAATCCTGACTAGTGATGTTCTCTTGAGCCCGTGTGGTATCCGGACCCCGGCTCACACTGTTGTGTATTCATTGGCATGTGCGGCATCAAGGACCTGGCAGATCATTGTTTCATTAGTATGTATGATATTCAGATCCTGACTAGTGATTTTCTCTTGATCCCGTGTGGTATCCGGACCCTGGCTCACTCAGTTGTGTGTTCATTGGCATGTGCGGCATCCTGGCCCTGGGTGATGGTTGGTTCATTAGTATGTGTGACATTCAAATCCTGACTAATGATGTTTTCTTGAGCCCGTTTGGTATCCGGACCCCGGCTCACACCGTTGTGTGTTCATTGGCATGTGCGGCACCCAAGCCCTGGCTGATGATTGTTTCATTAGTATGTGTGATATTCAGATCCTGACTAGTGATGTTCTCTTGAGCCCGTGTGGTATCCGGACCCCGGCTCACACCGTTGTGTGTTCATTGGCATGTGCGGCATCCAGGCCGTGGATGATGATTGTTTCATTAGTATGTGTGATATTCAGATCCTGAATAGTGATGTTCTCTTGAGCCCGTGTGGTATCCGGACCCCGGCTCACACCGTTGTGTGTTCATTGGCATGTGCGGCATCTAGGCCCTGGCTGATGATTGTTTCATTAGTATGTGTGATATTCAAATCCTGGGTAGTGATGCTCTCTTGAGCCCGTGTGGTAATGGAGCCCGGCTCACACCATTGTGTGTTCATTGGCATGTGCGGCATCCATGCCCTGACTGATGATTATCTCATTAGTATGCGTGATATTCAGATCCTGACTACTGATTTTCTCTTGAGCCCGTATGGTATCCGAACCCCGGCTCACACCGTTGTGTGTTCCTTGGCATGTGCGGCATCCAGGCCCTGGCTGATGATTGTTTCATTAGTATGTGTGATATTCAGATCATGGCTAGTGATGTTTTCTTGAGCCCGTGGGGTATCCGGACCCTAGCTCACACCGTTGTGTGTTCATTGGCTTGTGCGGCATCCAGGCCCTGGCTGATGGGTATTTCATTAGTATGTGTGATATTCAGATCCTGACTAGTTATGTTCTCTTGAGCCCGTATGGTATCTGGACCCCGGCTCACACCGTTGTGTGTTCATTGGCACGTGCAGCATCCAGGCCCTGGTTGATGATTATTTCATTAGTATGTGTGATATTCAGATCTTGAATAGTGACGTTCTCTTGAGCCCGTGTGGTATCTGGACCCCGGCTCACACTGTTGTGTGTTCATTGGCATGTGCGGCATCCAGGCCCTGGCTGATGATTGTTTCATTACTATGTGTGATATTCAGATCCTGGCTAGTGATGCTCTCTTGAGCCCGTGTGGTATTCGGAGCCCGGCTCACACCATTGTGTGTTCATTGGCATGTGCGGCATCCATGCCCTGGCTGATGATTATTTCATTAGTATGTGTGATATTCAGATCCTGACTAGTGATGCTCTATTGAGCCCGTATGGTATCTGGACCCCGGCTCACACCGTTGTGTGTTCATTGGCACGTGCAGCATCCAGGCCCTGCTTGATGATTGTTTCATTAGTATGTTTGATATTCAGATCCTAACTAGTGATGCTCTCTTGAGCTCGTGTGGTATCTGGACCCCGGCTCACACCGTTGTGTGTCCATTGGCATGCATGGCATCCAGGCCCTGGCTGATTATTGTTTCATTAGTATGTGTGATATTCAGATCCTGGCTAGTGATGTTCTTTTGAGCACGTGTGGTATCCGGACCACGGCTCACACCGTTGTGTGTTCATTGGCATGTGCGGCATCCAGGCACTGGCTAATGATACTTCCATTAGTATGTGTGATATTCAGATCCTGGCTAGTGATGTTTTGTTGAGCCCGTGTGGTATACGGACCCCGGCTTACACTGTTGTGTGTTCATTAGCATGTGCGGCATCCAGGCCCTGGCTGATGATTGTTTCATTTGTATGTATGATATTCAGATCCTGACTAGTGATGTTCTCTTGAGCCCGTGTGGTATCCGGACCCTGGCTCACACAGTTGTGTGTTCATTGGCATGTGCGGCATCCTGGCCCTGGGTGATGGTTGTTTCATTAGTATGTGTGACATTCAGATCCTGACTAGTGATGTTTTCTTGAGCCCGTTTGGTATCCGGACCCCGGCTCACACCGTTGTGTGTTCATTGGCATGTGTGGCACCCAAGCCCTGGATGATGATTGTTTCATTAGTATGTGTGATATTCAGATCCTGACTAGTGATGTTCTCTTGAGCCCGTGTGGTATCTGGACCCCGGCTCACACCGTTGTGTGTTCATTGGCATGCGCGGCATCAAGGCCCTGGCTGATGATTGTTTCATTAGTATGTGTGATATTCAAATCCTGGCTAGTGATGTTCTGTTGAGCCCGTGTGGTATCCGGACCACGGCTCACACCGTTGTGTGATCATTGGCATGTGCGGCATCCAGGCACTGGCTAATGATTCTTCCATTAGTATGTGTGATATTCAGATCCTGACTAGTGATGTTCTATTGAGCCCGTGTGGTATACGGACCCTGGCTTACACTGTTGTGTGTTCATTGGCATGTGCGGCATCCAGGCCCTGGCTGATGATTGTTTTATTAGTATGTGTGATATTCAGATCTTGACTAGTGATGTTCTCTTGAGCCCGTGTGGTATCCGGACCCCGGCTCACAATGTTGTATATTCATTGGCATGTGCGGCATCAAGGCCCTGGCAGATCATTGTTTCATTAGTATGTATGATATTTAGATCCTGACTAGTGATGTTCTCTTGAACCCGTGTGGTATCCGGACCCTGGCTCACACAGTTGTGTGTTCATTGGCATGTGCGGCATCCTGGCCCAGACTGATGGTTGTTTCATTAGTATGTGTGACATTGAGATCCTGACTAGTGATGTTTTCTTGAGCCCGTTTGGTATCCGGACCCCGGCTCACACCGTTGTGTGTTCATTGGCATGTGCGACACCCAGACCCTGGCTGATGATTGTTTCATTAGTATGTGTGATATTTAGATCCTGACTAAGGATGTTCTATTGAGCCTGTGTGGTATCCGGACCCCAGCTCACACAGTTGTGTGTTCATTGGCATGTGGGGCATCCAGGCCCTGGCTATTGATTGTTACATTAGTATGTGTGATATTCAGATCCAGGCTAGTGATGTTCTCTTGAGCCCGTGTGGTATCTGGACCCCGGCTCACACCGTTGTGTGTTCATTGGCATGCGCGGCATCCAGACCCTGGCTGATGATTGTTTCGTTAGTATGTGTGATATTCAGATCCAGGATAGTGATGTTCTCTTGAGCCCATGTGGTATCTGGACTCCGGCTCACACCGTTGTGTGTTCATTGGCATGTGCGTCATCCAGGCCCTAGCATATGATTGTTTCATTAGTATGTGTGATATTCAGATCCTGACTAGTGATGTTCTCTTGAGCCCGTGTGGTATCTAGACCCCGGCTCACACCGTTGTGTGTTCATTGGCGTGCGAGGCATCCAAGACCTGGCTGATGATTGTTTCATTAATATGTGTGATATTCAGATCCTGGGTAGTGATGTTCTTTTGAGCCCGTGTGGTATCCGGACCACGGCTCACACCGTTGGGTGTTCATTGGCATGTGCGGCATCCAGGCACTGGCTAATGATTCTTCCATTAGTATGTGTGATATTCAGATCCTGGCTAGTGATGTTCTGTTGAGCCCATGTGGTATACGGACCCCCGGCTTGCACTGTTGTGTGTTCATTGGCATGTGCGGCATCCAGGCCCTAGCTGATGATTGTTTTATTAGTATGTGTGATATTCAGATCCTGACTAGTGATGTTCTCTTGAGCCCGTGTGGTATCCGGACCCCGGCTCACACAGTTGTGTGTTCATTGGCATGTGCGGTATCCTGGCGCTGGCTGATGGTTGTTTCACTAGTATGTATGATATTCAGATCCAGACTAGTGATGTTCTCTTGAGCCCGTGTGGTATTCGGACCCCGGCTCACACCGTTGTGTGTTCATTGGCATGTGCGGCATCTAGGCCCTGGCTAATGCGTATTTCATTAGTATGTTTTATATTCAGATCCTGACTAGTGATGTTCTCTTGAGCCCGTGTGGTATCTGGACCCCGGCTCACACTGTTGTGTGTTCATTGGCATGTGTGGCACCCAGGCCCTGGCTGATGATTCGTTCATTAGTATGTGTGATATTCAGATCCTGGCTAGTGATGTTCTCTTTAGCCCGTGTGGTATTCGAACCCCGGCTCACACCGTTGTGTGTTCATTGGCATGTGCGGCATCCAGGCCCTGGCTGATGATTTGTTTTTTAGTATGTGTGATATTCAGATCCTGACTAGTGATGTTCTCTTGAGCCTGTGTGGTATCCGGACCCCGGCTCACACTGTTGTGTGTTCATTGGCATGTGCGACATCAAGGCCCTGGCAGATCATTGTTTCATTAATATGTATGATATTCAGATCCTGACTAGTGTTGTTCTCTTGAGCCCGTGTGGTATCCGGACCCCGACTCACACCGTTGTGTGTTCATTGGCATGTGCGGCACCCGTGCCCTGGATGATGATTGTTTCATTAGTATGTGTGATATTCAGATCTTGACTAGGGATGTTCTATTGAGCCTGTGTGGTATCCGGACCCTAGCTCACACAGTTCTGTGTTCATTGGCTTGTGCGGCACCCAGGCCCTGGCTGATGATTGTTTCATTAGTATATGTGATATTCAGATCCTGACTAGTGATGTTGTCTTGAGCCCGTGTGGTATCTGGGCCCCGGCTCACACTGTTGTGTGTTCATTGGCATGTGCGGCATCAAGGCCCTGGCTGATCATTGTTTCATTAGTATGTATGATATTCAGATCCTGACTAGTGATGTTGTCTTGAGCCCGTGTGGTATCCGGACCCCGGCTCACACGGTTGTGTGTTCATTGGCATGTGCGGCATCCTGGCCCTGGCTAATGGTTGTTTCATTAGTATGTGTGATATTCAGATCCTGACTAGTGATGTTTTCTTGAGCCCGTGTGGTATCCGAACCCTGGCTCACACAGTTGTGTGTTAATTGGCATGTGCGGTATCCTGCCCTGGCTGATGGTTGTTTCATTAGTATGTGTGACATTCAGATCCTGACTAGTGATGTTTTCTCGAGCCTGTGTGGTATCCAGACCCCGGCTCACACAGTTGTGTGTTCATTGGCATGTGCGGCATCCAGGCCCTGGCTGATGGGTATTTCATTAGTATGTTTTATATTCAGATCCTGACTTGTGATGTTCTCTTGAGCCCGTGTGGTATCTGGACCCCGGTACTCACATTTGTGTGTTCATTGGCATGTGTGGCACCCAGGCCCAGACTGATGATTGTTTCATTAGTATGTGTGATATTCAGATCTTGGCTAGTGATGTTCTCTTGAGTCCGTGTGGTATCCGGACCCCGGATCACACCGTTGTGTGTTCATTGGCATGTGCGGCATCCAGGCCCTGGCTGATGATTTGTTTTTTAGTATGTGTGATATTCAGATCCTGACTAGTGATGTTCTCTTGAGCCCGTGTGGTATCTGGACCCCGGCTCACACTGTTGTGTGTTCATTGGCATGTGCGGCATCCAAGCCCTGGCTGATGATTTGTTTTTTAGTATGTGTGATATTCAGATCCTGACTAGTGATGTTCTCTTGAGCCCGTGTGGTATCCGGACCCCGGCTCACACTTTTGTGTGTTCATTGGCATGTGCGGCATCAAGGGCCTGGCAGATCATTGTTTCATTAGTATGTATGATATTCAGATCCTGACAAGTGATGTTCTCTTGAGCCCGTGTGGTATCCGGACCCTGGCTTACACAGTTGTGTGTTAATTGGCATGTGCGGTATCCTGGCCCTGGCTGATGGTTGTTTCATTAGTATGTGTGACATTCAGATCCTGACTAGTGATGTTTTCTTGAGCCCGTGTGGTATCCGGACCCCGGCTCACACCGTTGTGTGTGCATTGGCATGTGCGGCACCCAGGCCCTGGCTGATGATTGTTTCATTAGTATGTGTGATATTCAGATCCTGACTAGGGATGTTCTATTGAGCCTGTGTGGTATCCGGACCCCAGCTCACACAGTTGTGTGTTCATTGGCATGTGCGGCACCCAGGCCCGGGTTGATGATTGTTTCATTAGTATGTGTGATATTCAGATCCTGACTGTCGCTACTGCGAAAATCGGCGCCGGCTGAACAGAAGAGTCGCCACCGTGCGTTATTTATCCCACGGGAGGGAAAGGAAACGCTCAGAGTAAACCTCGCACAACACGGGAAAGGTATGGTCATCGCAACCAAAACCTGGATTCGGGAGTCGGTTACGCAAGGGGAAGGTATTAGCACCCCTCACGTCCGTCGTACTCGACGGGATCCACGCTTGTTTTCGGGTATGGATTGTTATTCTATCTAAACTATAGGTCAAGGGTTAAAAGAAAAGAAAATAAAAATAAAAAAATGACTCGGCAAAGTATCGCACTTTATGCCTACGTATTCCCGTCTGGAACGAGAAATCAGAGTCAACGTAGTTCGCCTACCTACGGGAAAGGAGGGGAAGGTTGCTCGCTAGGATATCGCATCCTATGCCTACGTACTTTCATACAGCATGAAAGATCAGAGCAAACGTAGTTCGGGCCACGTACGACACAAGCTCGTCTTGGTCGATTTTATTCCTTCTGAAAAAGGTTTTCCTGATTAGCAGCCCAAGCGGACAAAAATGACGTTTTGATGAGTTCACATTCTTTTACGAAAGAAGTGTCTTTTATTGTGTTTGAAATCTTTATGTGTTTTTCTGTTTGTTTTGAGAAAGAAAGAGACAGAACTCTAACCTACGGTTGCGAAGGGAAACAAACTAACCTAATGTTATCATGCATGGGTTAAGACCTAGTGTCTATCATGCTCCTCTCTTGCACAGAGAGAAACAGAGATCCTACGGGATAGGCAGAAACAGAAACAATACCAGATATATACAGTAAAGCAGTAAAATGCATGGATGCAACAGTACAAGCGAGGCAAGGGAGTCCCACTCAACCTCGAACCTAGAAAACAATAGGCGAAAGTGAACAGACTTCACTTTCAACCCAACAGGGTAACCAGCAAACAATACAGCCAGGAAATCCAAACAATACATCAGCAATGAAATACAACAGCAAAAGAAACAGCATCAGCAGCTCTGAATCAGCATCTGGCTTCAAGAAATCTCCAAGCAGCTACAGGCTTCAACAAGCATCAATCTCCATCTTCATGGCCTTCAGGCAAGGGCTTTGATCATCAGTCTTCCATCTGCAATGGCTTTTCTTCAAGCTCAAACCTCCAGGATGAGGAATCAGTCACAGGAGTGAATTGGGTGTTAAGCAATCAGTTGACTACCAAGGGTGGTGAACAGACTGCTTCTAACACAAGAGACATTTTCTCTCAAGAGTTCTATCTCATAGACACCGTCACCAAGCCTTCCAAAGAAAGGGGGTGAGTGTCTTAGAGAGACTCTGAATCACAGAGAAGAATGGATGCAGACAAGGCAATCCATGTTTGAGAAACAAGCTTTCTAACCTAGAGCTCTGCCTAGCTCCTAAACCCTAGTCTCCTCAGCATCAGCTAGCAAGAACCTCCTCTCCAACTCTGGCAGTTGATCTTCAATCTCTGAATCTCCAATGGTCTTCCTCTCCTCAAGTCTTCAGCTCTCCCAAGGCCCCAGACAAACCCAATACCCAAACAAACAAGCAATAATCCCCAGAGGGCACACCACACCAGACAATCAGATATACAGACAGTATTAATAGCAGTAGGGGAATCCTAGCTTTTCTCTAAGGGATCTAATAACTACCCATAGCCCCTATAGTCCCATAACTAATCTATCCAAACCCTAAGTCCTAAGGGAAATGAAATCAAACTCCTAAGTCATCACCTAAAACCCTAGTTTATTCATGTTATTCAAGCCTACATTAATCACCTAAAATTAATTCCTAAAAATGGGAACTAAAATATTTCTACAAGTTTAATGTCTCATCTAAACAATATAAAAAGAATGAACAAAAAATATTAAAGCATGTAATAGAACAAAAATTAACAAATTTATGCATGAAATGAAACTACTTAAAATGACATTTATTTAGAAAATATGAAAAAAATATGAAATAAAAATAAAAATGCAATTTTATTTAATGAAAATTTTCTACACATCCTAAAGAAAATAGTGTAAAAAGAATGGATTAAAAATGAATTTTTATGAATTTGTTATGAATTTATGAAAATTGGTAAAAATTAAAGTGAATTAAGAAATTAAATTGAATTAAAATGAGGGAGGGGGGTTAGAATAGAAACCACGCGTAGTTATATCCAGGATGGGCCAACGAACAGGGGGTGTGGTTAGCGCTTTGGTTAAGGCCCAGAAAACAATTCAGAATACAATACAAGCTGGGGGTGAAAATAGAAGAGAAATTACGTTCAAATTGGAAATGGGCTTAAACCTGGGGGGTGGGGATATCAACATATCATTCAGGCCCGCCCGTTTCAATTAATGAAACGGTGCGTTTTGGCCAACTCACTTCCCTCCAAATTCTGAATTGAATAATGGCCACAGGATCATCCTCTTAGTCAAAAGTCTAACACGAATTGAAGGGACACGATTATATCTTCTCCAATGGTTCTGAACTTAGGGTTTCAACCTCCATGAAACTCCATGCACGAGCAAGCTTCCCTCAATCGGTTCTCCCTATCCAGGCCATGAATCAACATGCTATAAACATGAAAATCACTCTAAATTCTTCCCTCTACAAGCCTATGGTCTTGGATTATTCTGAAACTCAACAAATCAACAAACCCGCGCGCAACAAACTCTGGTTACCATGGAAGTACACTGAGATGCATCATGATAATTCTCCATCAAACTTATCCTAATCTAACCTATAACTAATGGTGATTAACCTGCGCTAACAACCTAACATTCTAATGCACTAACCTAAGAGTTCTACCTCCTAACAGTTTATGGCACCTGCTAACAATTGTCTCTATTCAGCCTCAAATTCATCCTAATTACTCTACTAACCACCTAGATCATATCTAAACTAACAACAGCATGCTAAACCAACTAGATCAAGCTGTGTGAATGAAAACTCACCTGGTGTGAAATCTTGAAAACAGCTATGGAACTCGTGGATCTGAAGCTTCTAGGTTTTGGATCTTGATCAATCCTTGATGTACTTGATTCTGTTTGCAAGATTTGGATGAGACTTGGCTTGAATCATGCTGTCCAATGGAGATTGTGATTTTGATGTTCTTGAAGAAAGTGCTCGAAAATGGAGTCTAACCACCTTGTTCTTGATTGAATTATGATCTATGATGATGATTGAATAAGATTGAATTGAAGTGGATGAAAATTGATGAAGGTTTTGGAGAATTGGAATGAAAATTCAATGAAAAAGAATGAGAGAATTTTGTGAAATTCTTGGTGCAAATGAAGCCAACCCTTGATCAATCCTCATTTCATGAATATATAGACCTCATATGAACATTCTAGATCCATCTTGCACATTCCCTTGCTTTCCAACTTTGATCCATTTTGGTTATGTTTCTTCAATTACAAGTAACCAAAGATAACTTTCTTTTTTCCTTCTAAACTCAAAAAAGTGTTTGAACCATTGTTCTTAGAATTGCTTTTCCATTCAAAATCATATATTGGAAGTCTCCATTTGGACTCATAAATCTCCCAAACCATTTTTCACTTTGAATTTCTTTGAATTATAAGCCATTTTAGTTCATATTTTGACCAATTATGCAACTTCATGTTATGAGCTTCTCCAATAATTTGTGACCTTCTTTCTAGACTTAAAATCCCATTTGGAGCAAGTTTGATGTTGTAAGTTTTTCCATTTGAGGCCTCCTTGTATGAGTTTTGGACATAGGTTAAAATGACCTGTAATTCACAAATGCCCAAAATACCCTTTGCTTGCCAAGACCATAAGTTGAGTTCCACACATCATATGAAGGCATACTATACCATTCTAGAAAGCTAAGACAATGAGGAACAATTCTTATGTTGACCAAGAATTCATTTGAAATCTCCTTGAGGGGCAAAAATTGCTTGGAAGTCAAGTCACTTTCACAGACAAAAATTCAGATACCTCAGATGACCTGTAACTTGCAAGGACCATAACTTGAGTTCTATAAATCTCCTTGATGTCTTCCACCACTCAAATTAAAGGTCTTGAGATCCTCTACAAGTTTCATGTTGGCCAAGAAGCCATTTGAAGCTAGCATTTTGACTTATCTTTCTTGGAAATTTGACCTAAATTAGGGGATTTTACACAGAAACCCTAACTTAGTAACTCCTCTTCTCCTTGATTTCTCTTGAATTCTCCTTGGCATATCTCCATATCCTTTTCTATATGTCCAATGATGAACCCCACATCTCTCCAATAGACTTGAATACCCTTTAAATCAGTCAATTGACCTAGGGTTGACCTAGGGTTGACCCAGATGAAACCCTAGTTGACTGTCTTCAACTATGGCCCTTGTGCTCTCATCAATGATCTGTCTCCTTCTCCAAATGACTTTCTAAGTCTCTCAAGATGTCTAGATACTCTCCATGCCTTCAACTCACAGCTCACAATCCTCTTGTTGACCCTCAGATACCCTCAGCTAGGAGATGGACTCAAGGCTTGATCTGCTGAACTCTTTGCTTTCAAATTCTTTCCTGATGACTTGAATGAGATTGAATTGGGATAATAACCTCTTGATAGGCCTCTAGAGATGAGAATCATGATTGGTCCCCTGTTGAATGACTTGCTATGCTTATGCTATGCAGATGGTTAGTCTATGTACATGACTCTATATGCAAATGCTAATGACAATGAAACATAAACTAAGTGAATAAGGTTGAGCAAATTTTAGGGTGCAACAGCTGCCCCTATTCAAGCGACTTGGACCCGATTGGGTGAAGAGCCCGGAGCCTTCAGACATTCGCGGTACGAGACGGTTGAATACTAGGAACCCAGAAATTTGCCAATCGCAGAAATAAACTGCGCCCCCCGCTTGGGGGACGACATTTATCAGCTGAATCTGACTGTTACAGCAACCCACTGATCTCGCGCGACCGTGCTGGGGATTGTCTTCATCATTCTGAAGAGGCTTCTGTCATAACAGATTGCTTGCTTGTCCACGTTAGGACTCTGTCTGTCTTCAATACGAAGAAATCTCAACTAAAACCTGTCCACGTTAGGACTCCACTTGCTGTTAACCCAGAAAACTCTCGGCAACTCCGCTGGGGATAATTCGTCTGCATTTCCATAAACTGAATCGTCCACGTTAGGAATAAAACTCTTCCACGTTAGGAGTAAAACCTTTCCACGTTAGGAATCATCTCTTCTGCGTCTGTCCACGTCAGGACTAACCCTTTCATCTTTCCACGTCAGGAAGCAATCTTCTTTCCACATAAGGAGGACTGTATCAATCTGTCCACATAAGGACTCCAATACCGCTTGACACGTCCGCGTCAGGACTTCAATCTTTCCACGTAAGGAATTCAACTTTTCTGAACCTGTCCACGTCAGGACTCAACTCTTCTTGCATCTGTCTACGTAAGGACCCCCATTTCTCCGTGTAAGTAATAAACTTCTTCTTCCACAATAGGAATATCTTCTTTGATCTGTCCGCGTCAGGACTCAATCTTTCCACGTCAGGAATCAATCTTGATATGTCCGCGTAAGGACTTAATCTTTCCACGTAAGGAATAAACTCGTCTTTCCACGTAAGGAAACCATTTTTCCATCTGTCCGCGTCAGGACTAAACTTTTCCACGTCAGGAATCAATCTTGATATGTCCGCGTAAGGACTTAATCTTTCCACGTAAGGAATAAACTCGTCTTTCCACGTAAGGAAACCATTTTTCCATCTGTCCGCGTCAGGACTAAACTTTTCCACGTTAGGAATGCTGTCATTTCCCCGTAAGGAAACTATCTTTATATGTCCGCGTGAGGACTCAATCTTTCCACGTCAGGAATGCTGTCATTTCCACGTAAGGAAACTATCTTTTTCTTCCTCGTAAGGGATGCTCTTGATATGTCCACGTAAGGACTACATCGTCCACGTTAGGACCCACTTCTCCACGTTAGGAATAATAACTTCTTTGATTTGTCCACGTCAGGACACTGATCTCGTCTTGATTTGTCCATGTTAGGACTCAGGCGTCTTCGACCTGCTGAGGAAATGAGGCTTGTCCACGTAAGGACTCACACACTGTCTGATTCGTCCACGTCAGGACACCAACACAAAGAGTAATCGCTTTTGTCAACGTCATGACCTCCCATCCCACTAATTTCGAGAAACTGAATCTGCCCACAATAGGACTAACACACCTCACCGATCCGGGGAAATAAACCTGTCCACATTAGGACGCCCACTTCTGAAGAAAACCCGTCAACATAGGAATAAATTGTCCACGTCAGGACTTAGCTCTCCAATGATCCCCACCCACAAACTTCTTAGCACTGACGTGACAGCGACTTTGAGATGAACTCTACTGGGGACGTCTGGAAACCAAACTATTGGACGCCTGTTCTGATAACCGGCGGTGGCCTCTGAAATTCTGATTCATGGAAACCCTTTAATGTTGACGTAACAACAACTTTGCAGGAAACAATCCGCTGATCGGACTAGAGAACTTCAACAAAAACTCTGGCGGGGACATAAGTAACTCTGCTTGGGGACAAAGAGAAACTTATCCTGCGGACTTTGGCGGGGAAAATAAGAGACATTTGCGTAAATGACTCTGCTCGGAGACAAAGAGAATCTCTTCATGCTAACTCTGTGGGGACTAATGCCAAAGCTAACATTTTCGTCAAATGCCTCATGCCGAGATCTTGAATGTTTGGTAATTCATTTGAGCAAGAACTCTCTCTACCTGAACGGCTAAGAGTACAGAAACTGCTTCAGCAAAATAAATGCCGGAAGGTGATGCCGACTCCGTCGGGGATAGCCAGATGCTACAGAATTATTCCAGCAAAATAAATGCTGGAAGGGTGAAGTCGACCCTGCTGGGAAATTGGGAACTCAAACCGAGCAACTTGTTGAGGTAACCCCCTGCTGGGGAATACAACTTTGCTGGGGAATAGCAGATGCGCATAGTTCGATCGGACTTTCTGCTGGAACGTGAACTGATATCACCAGTATCTCTGACAAAATAAAAGACGGGACCCACCCTCAACTCTGCTTGGGAGAGTCTTAATCTTCGAGTTCCACTGGAAGGAATGAAAACACTTGCAAAGAGAATTCCGCTAGGGATGGGATGATTCTCTCGGGGAAAATCCACTGACTCCCTGGGGGAGAGTGCACGACCCTGCGGGGAAAGATGAACCTGTCTGAATACAGCCTTATGACCTTGGAATCGCCACACTCTGCTGTGGACGAATAACTTTTCTGGAGCACGTCCTTTGAATAAGCTACGGCTAGCTGGGGAAACTCTATCCTTCTTCAGGAAGAACATGCGTGACCTACGTGGGGATCAAGTCTTTCGTTATCGCAATCCTTTGATCATCTTCCTCGTACGGTTATGAAACCTGCAATAACACAAACAAGACAAGACAAGCCTATGCAATCAAACCAATTCAGGTTAGTGACGTTACACTCAGTTAATTCAAAACTTTAACAATTGTTGGCAAGGGCCAGTGATGTTATACTCATGCTATTTTCAATAAACTTAGGCGCTTTATCATGCACAAAACAGTAGAGAACAGGCATCAAGTACTGAATAACACATTTTCATTGATTGGGCCCCTGAACGGGCGGAGTTTTTGTACACGGGATGTAACTCCTGAAAAGAGGAAGCTACGCAAAGCAAATATACAAGTATGCAAGTATTCACAAGAAGCATAAATATTGACAAATTAAATTTTGTACACATGTCGGCAACGGGATGCAGATGAACACCACGAACTGATCCTCCCATGACTCGTCCGACTCTAATGCTTTCCCGGTATCCCCACTTCTGAAGAGGTTGTATCCGATAACTGACTCCTCAAATGTATTCTCCCGCATTGATGCTCATTGCAATATCAAATTCGGACCGCAGTCATTTGCTTTTCAAATCCCTAACTTTTGCGTGAACCGCCCCTTACGGGTTTTCAGTTCACCGGGATACCCTTTTTTGCCGAAGCCGCCCAGTGTAGGTTTTCGACTTCGCGGGTGTACATTTTTCAATTTTATCCCTAACTTTTGCCCGAACCTTTCATTCTGTTTTTGGTTCGCCAGGATGCCCCATTTTTGCCTGGACTCTCTCTTTTTTGTCCAGCGGGTCTATTTTAAGCAAAGTATTTTTTAACTGCGTCCGAATTCACAGGTGACGCAAAGTCTTCTCCGTCCATGGTGGACAACAACAACGCTCCTCCTGAAAAGACCTTACTGACAACGTATGGCCCTTCGTAGTTGGGGGTCCACTTGCCCCTGTGATCTGCTTGCGGCGGGAGAATCCTTTTCAGCACAAGGTCGCCCGTCTGAAAGCTTCGCGGAAGTATCTTCTTGTCGTACGCTTTCTTCATTCGTCTTTGGTACAAACGACCGTATGCCAGAGAAGCTAGCCTCTTCTCACCCATCAAACTTAGTTGGTTCAATCTATTCGTTACCCATTCTGCCTCGTCCAGCTGAACGTCTCGCAATACCCTCAGAGAAGGGATCTCAACTTCCAATGGTAATACCGCTTCCATTCCGTATACCAACGAGAACGGAGTTGCCCCGGTTGATGTGCGTACCGTCGTACGATAACCGTGCAAAGCGAAAGGTAGCATTTCATGCCAATCCTTGTAGGTCACCACCATTTTCTGGACAATTTTCTTGATATTCTTATTGGCCGCCTCAACAGCGCCATTCATCTTGGGTCGGTAAGGGGAGGAGTTGTGATGTTCGATCTTGAAATTCTGACAGAGCTCCTTCATCATTTTGTTGTTCAGATTAGAACCATTATCTGTGATTATCCGCTCGGGGATCCCATATCGGCAGATGATATCTCTCTTGATGAATCTGGCCACCACTTGCTTCGTTACATTTGCGTAAGACGCCGCTTCCACCCACTTGGTGAAATAATCGATTGCTACTAGGATGAACCGATGCCCGTTAGAAGCCGTCGGCTCGATCTTCCCAATCATATCGATTCCCCACATCGAGAATGGCCATGGAGATGACATCACATTTAGAGGACTCGGAGGCACGTGTATCTTGTCAGCATAGATTTGGCACTTGTGGCACTTCCTCGCAAACTTGAAACAATCAGTTTCCATCGTCAGCCAAAAGTAACCTGCCCTCAGCAGCTTTCTTGTCATAGCATGTCCACCAGCATGCGTACCAAAGGCACCTTCGTGAATTTCCTCCATGAGAAGCTTTGCCTCTTTCTCGTCTACACAACGCAACAACACCAAATCGTGGTTTCTTCTGTACAAGACACCATTCGGGTTCAAGTAGAAATTACCCGCTAATCTCCTGAGAGTCTTCTGATCTTGACTGGATGCCCCAGCCGGATACTCTTTATTCTTCAGGAAATTAAGGATATCGAAATACCACGGTTTGTCATCAGACGCTTCATCAATAGCAAATACATAAGCTGGCCTGTCCAACCGAGAGATAGTGATTTGGGGAGCTTCGTTCCAGAAGTTGACCTTGTACATGGAAGACAAAGTGGCAAGGGCGTCAGCCATTTGATTTTCTGCCCGCGGCACGTGATGCAATTCAACCTTGTCGAAGAAAGGCAACAATCTCCTTGCATAATTCATATAATGTATCAAATTGGGTTGACGTGTCTCCCATTCCCCTTTGATCTGATTCACCACCAGAGCTGAGTCTCCGTATACGTCTAGATGTTTGATTCGCAAATCAATGGCTTCTTCAAGCCCCATTATACAAGCTTCGTATTCGGCCTCATTGTTGGTAACGGCAAAGGTCAATCGGGCAGTAAACGGGATGTGCGACCCGTGTGGCGTAGTGATAATTGCCCCTATTCCGCTACCGTAAGCATTCACAGCTCCGTCAAATATCATTTTCCACTGGGACCCCGGCTCCGGTCCTTCGTCTGGCAACGGCTCTTCGCAGTCCTTCATCTTTAAGTACATGATATCCTCGTCAGGAAAATCAAATCTCATCGATTGGTATTCTTCAATAGGCTGCTCCGCCAGATACTCAGACAGCACACTCCCTTTTATAGCCTTTTGCGAGACGTATTGAATGTCATATTCAGTCAAGACCATCTGCCAACGGGCAATTCTACCTGACAACGCCTGCTTTTCGAATATATATTTGATTGGATCCATCTTCGAGATGAGCATGGTTGTATGATTCAGCATGTACTGCCTCAAACGCTTGGCGGCCCAGGCTAGCGCGCAACAAGTTTTCTCCAGCATTGAGTATCGAGATTCACAGTCTGTAAATTTCTTACTCAGATAATAGATCGCATGCTCTTTTCTCCCTGTCTCGTCGTGTTGACCGAGAACACAACCCATGCTTCCCTCCAGAACCGTCAAATACATTATCAAGGGTCTCCCTGCCACTGGGGGTATCAAAATAGGAGGTTCCTGCAGATACTTCTTTATTTTGTCGAACGCCTTTTGACAATTTTCGTTCCACGTTACAGCTTGATCTTTCTTTAGCAACTTGAATAATGGTTCACACGTGGCCGTTAGGTGAGATATGAACCGGGCAATGTAGTTCAATCTCCCTAAAAACCCGCGCACCTCTTTCTCTGTTTTAGGCGTCGGCATTTCTTGAATCGCTTTTATTTTAGCAGGATCGACCTCTATTCCTCTTTCACTTACGATAAACCCCAGCAGTTTACCCGATCTCACCCCGAAGGTGCATTTGTTAGGGTTCAGCCTCAGCCTGAACTTCCTAAGCCTTTTAAACAACTTCAGCAGATTCACCAGATGCTCTTCCTCCGTCTGGGATTTGGCAATCATATCGTCAACATAAACTTCGATCTCTTTATGCATCATGTCATGAAAAAGAGTCGTCATCGCACGCTGATATGTTGCCCCAGCATTTTTCAAACCAAAGGGCATCACTTTGTAACAAAATGTTCCCCAAGGCGTTATGAAAGTAGTCTTCTCCATATCCTCTGGCGCCATTTTAATTTGATTATAGCCTGAAAAGCCATCCATGAAGGAGAATACAGAGTATTGAGCAGTATTATCAACTAACACGTCAATGTGAGGAAGTGGAAAATCGTCTTTTGGGCTTGCTTTATTCAAATCTCTATAATCCACGCACATTCGAACCTTGCCATCTTTCTTTGGCACTGGTACGATGTTGGCAACCCATGAAGGATACTTCGTCACAGCCAGGAAACCAGCGTCCCACTGTTTCTGAACCTCCTCTTTGATCTTCATTGCCATATCTGGTCGAGTTCTGCGAAGCTTTTGCTTGACCGGTGGGCAATCTTCTTTCAATGGCAGGCGATGCACAACCATATCTGTATCGAGCCCTGGCATATCTTGATACGACCAAGCGAATACATCATTATACTCTCGAAGCATTTCAACCAGTCTTCGCTTGATATCACTCTGCAGTGCGGCTCCGATACGAATATTTTTCTCAACCCCTTCCGACCCCATATTGATAATTTCGATGACCTCGTCGTGAGGCAGAATGGCTCTCTCCTCTTGCTTCACTAACCAAGACAGTTCTTCAGGAACGTCGCTATCTTCGACAACCTCTTCTTCGGTCTGGAATACCGGGTGCTCGAAGTCGGGACGAGTCATAGGTGGTTCAAGGATGTCATCTGAAAATGTTATCCTGCAAAAGGAATGGTTAAGTGCTTCAAAATGCGTATAAAGCGAATAACCACATTGCCATTTTATTGAAAAATACAAAACAGGAAAGACAGGGATTACAGTATTTGCACATGAAAAAACGCCATTTATTTAATGATTGACACGCAATGTTTATAACAACACAGCCCTAAGCAAATCCTGATGCCCCGGGCAAGACATCAGATTATTCAACAATTAATAAAAGCAAAGCATTACTGTTTAAAAGTCACAGGAACAAGCTCCTGAATAGACCAGTTGCACAGTCCTTGTCCTGGCGTGCTTGGCTGAATCCAGGCATCCATATCACAGTCGCTGTCCCCTTCATCAGACTCTGAAGCAGCATTGACAGTTTCATGACATACTCCACTGGCAGAGATGGTGATTGACTTTCTGAAACGGGGGGCCCCCACGGAAGGAGTTGATGACGACGGTCGGTACCCCAGCCCGAACCGGTCCATTTTCACAGGGATGTCCAGTACTTTGCCCCAGCCTTTGGCTTCTCCTGCTTCCACTAGCGCTTGAGCTTCTTTATACGATGAGACAGCTATCTCTGGCACTTTGCTCGGCCCGGGACCTTTGTCCTTGATGCGCAAACCTTCGAATGCCTGGCATGGTGTCTCGTGGATCTCCCCGTCGACTTCCACATATTTAAACGAAGATAAATGGCTGACCAGGATGTCTTCTTCTCCGCACACGGTGACTACGCTGTCTCCAACCATATACTTTAACTTCTGATGCAGGGTAGACGTGACTGCCCCTGCCCCATGAATCCAGGGTCTTCCCAGCAAACAGCTGTACGCAGGCTGTATATCCATGATATAAAACTCAGTTGCAAACACTTCCGGTCCTACTTGCAGAGGCAAGGTAATCGATCCGAAGACTGTTCTCCGCGTGCCGTCGAACGCTCTGACTACCAAATCACTGGGTGTACACACAATCCCTCGAACATCCAGCTTCATCATCGCCTTCTTAGGCAGCACATTCAAAGACGATCCAGTGTCAACCAATACGTGCGACATTACCGATCCTCTGCACTCAACAGATACGTGTAATGCCATATTATGATCCCTCCCTTTCGGAGTCAAGTCAAAATCAGTAAAGCCCAGACTGTGGCCTGCATTCACATGTGCCAATACTCCTTCTAGCTGATTTACGGAGACGTCCTGGGGTACAAAAGAAGTGTCCAGGACTTTCAACAAAGCGTTCCTGTGAGCTTCCGAACACAACAGCAAAGACAGGATAGATATTTTGGACGGTGTCTGCTGCAGATGCTCCACAATCTTATAATCGCTCTTCCGAATTAAGCGCATGAATTCTTCCACATCTTTCGATGCTGCTTCTTTTTCACTTGCTTGGACCGGAACATCCTCAACGGCTTTCCCTTTTCCTTTTGCTAGCCTTTCAGCCTCCACTTCAGGAGATATAAAGATCCTGCCGCTCCTCGTCATGCCTCCTGAACCAACAACGTTATCCACAATCTCCGTTGGCTGCTTGTTAACATCGATCTTTATCCCATCACAATACACCTCTAGCCCATATGACCATGGGACTGCTTTCGTGTTCTCATACGGGGTCGGCCCGGCTTTAGTTATGGTAATCGGTGGTCGCTGAGCTGGTGCTGCAATAGTGATCGTCTTCCGAGGAATTGTTACCGTGGCCACATCATTCCGATTATCGACTACTGCCCCTGCAGGCTCATCAGTTGCCGCTCGATCAAACTGCAATATACCTTCATCAATCAAAGCCTGGATGCCTTTCTTCAAATCCTCACACCCCCCGGCTAGAGCCCAACAATCTAAGCAATACTCGGTACAACCTGGGTAAACACCTCCTTGCAACAGTCGGCTCTTTATTTCGCTCAGCGGCGTCTTCAAATCCTCCACATTCATAATCAGATTCAACCCTTCCTCGGTCAGAATGGCGTTCGCCCCGTGATTAGGCATGGGTTTCTGGACTATATTTGGACCTGCCGTTCCGAAGTTGATAGTCTTGTTGTCTAAAAGATCCTGCACAACGTGCTTAAAAGCATGGCAACCTTCTATATCGTGGCCCGGGGCCCCAGAATGAAACTCACAGTGCCTATTCGCATCGTAGCCGAACGGGGGAGTTCCCGTGATCGGCGCCAGGGTTCTTTTCTCTACCAGATTCAATCCCAACAATGTCTGCAATAAATCAGCATAGGTAGAGGGAGGCTTCTCAAATACTCTTCTCGGCTTGCCACCCTGGAATCTTCGTTGAGCTTGTTGTGCCCCTTGCTGAGGCTGCTGCTGCTGTGGCATTGGTTGCTGCTGAACCGGTTGTTGTTGCTGGATTGGTTGTTGTTGATAGGGAATAGTAACACTCGACACCTGCTGCTGCTGACGATATTGATTTCTTCCCCTGCCTCGGCCTCGGCCTCGGCCTCCAAATACAGCGCTAGCTTCGCCCTGACGGCGCCCACCATAAGCTTTCCTATTACTGCCAGACGCAGTTGATTCCTCGACTTGGAATTTTCCTTGCTTAATATTACGCTCAATCTTTTCCCCCATCAAAATCAGGTCTGAAAAACTGGCCAGAGACGTATGAAACAGCATATCATGAAACAGCCCGGTGAATGTGCCGACAAACATATCATTCATTTCCTTATCTTCCACAGGAGGACGAACCCTGGCAGCCATATCGCGCCACCTTTGCGCGTACTCTTTAAAACTCTCCCCCTTTTTCTGCGAAAGCCCAGCCAACTGGACCCGATTGGGTGCCAGGTCGCTGTTATACTTGTAATGGGCTACAAATGCCTCCGCCAATTGCTTCCAAGTCTTGATATCAGTTGGCTCCAACCCCATGTACCACTCTAAGGAAGGGCCCGACAGACTATCCTGAAATAAATGCATTAGCATTCTTTCATCAGTTGAGTATGCAGACATCTTTCTGTAATAAGCTCGTACATGCACTTTCGGACATGTGTCTCCTTTGTACTTATCGAACGCAGGCGCTTTGAACTTAATTGGCACCCTCAAGCCAGGTACCAAGCCCATTGTTGCCATGTCCAGTCCCACAGCACTCTGGTTTAAGACTCCCTTCATCTGCTCTTCCAGCATTCTAATCTTTTGGGAATCATCCATCGGTCCTTCAAAACCTCCTCCGGAGAAGGCATCCTCCTGTTGATCCTCTTGCCACATACCATTTCCAGCCCCGTACCCATCGTACGCATTATTACGTCCAGCTCTGATCTGATTCATCCCCGGACCTCGGCCTCTGTTGCCGTACCCTTGAACACCTCCAGCAGGGTCAAAACCCATAAACCCAGTACCGTTTTCGTTTCCAAAGCCTCCGTAACCCTGATTGACCATACCATAACCATCTTGCCCAAAGCCTTGAGCATTAAAGCCATACTTGCCAGTGTTGTCGAATCCCTGATCATTGAATCCGAACCCAGTATTGATAAAGCCATTGCCTCCGAGATTATCTCCCACATTGACGTCACCCAGCCCAACATTATGGACAGCAGTCTCATTCCCCACTCCGACGTTACCATTCACAGCAGCGGTAGCGTTGTTGACGTTAGCAGCAGTCGTATTGACGACAGGCGGAGCCACTGGCGTGGGAGTGCCGTCTCCATGAGCAGTATCAACCCGGACAGACTGATGATCTTCATTACCATGACCAGCGTTGCGAGCCAACAGAGGCTGGACCATGGCCTGCAAATTCTCCTGCCCTTTTGCTATAGCCTCCATGGTCTGCATGAAGAGGGCGAGCTTTTCGCGCACATCCTGCATCTCGTTCTGAATTTGGTCCATGACTTTTCGACAGTTGGAGCGTGTAGAATAGCGGTGCGGATGCTGATCTGCAATCCTGAAAGGTACCTGGTACAGAGCGAGAGATAAGACACCATTCAAAGATTACCTGTTATGCAACATGAATATGCATGCAATGCAATGTGTCTGTGCATTAGGGAAGTTCATTCCCCCCAGTTCTAGTGCGAAGGTGCCGGTGCAGTGACAGTGCTGACAATAAGAATATCGGAGCTGAATCATAGAAAGCCTCATATATTGCAGGGAGAATCAATAAACCCAGGGTACAATATCACTGAGAGTACAAAGAAGGCATGACCTCAACCAACAATCCTGGTGATGGTCAGCACTATGCAAATAAAGCATACAAGATACTACATGAAATGATCAAATCCTCCCAAAAGTCTGGTACTCTTCTATCAACTTCTTGGTCTCCGGATGGCTTGGTCGATCAAGCAGCCCTTCAACAAGCTGGTTTCTCCTCTTAAGGACACGGCGTACGTCTTCAGCAGTTTCTTCCCACGTTGCTTCTCCGAAGCAATCTTCTAACTTCCGCTTCTGAGACACTGCTTCATCTCTGGATTTGATTGCCTTGTTCAGTGCATGCTGGACACTATACCGAGCCATCACTTCTTCCTCACACTTCTTGATGCTAGACTTCAACTTCTCTTCGAGGTCGGAGATCTGTTGCTTCAGCTTATCTTCCCTCTTCTTGTTGTTGGTGAGTGTAGCATTCCAAGTCTTATTGCAAGAGGATATCTCTCGGTGTGCTGCGTCGAGCGCTTTCTTTTTGGCTTCCAGCATGTCATGGGAACTTCTGAACTCCTGCCCCAGACGTTCGCGTTTTTTCTTTTCCTCGGTCAACTCAGCTCCTAACCTGTTTACCAACTCGATCTGTTGCTGGAAAGCATATACGGCCTTGTTTTTCTCGCTGCGTGCCTGGGCTAACTCTTGCTCTAACCCTTCATTAATCTTCATCAAGGCTTCTTTTTCCTTCACAACTTGCTCGTAGACTTCCCTAGAAACAGTAGTTGGCTCTTCTGCCGGGACGGGAACAATAATTGGTGCATCTGGAAATGGCATCTTCAACTGACTAGCCCTCTCCTGAATCCAAACTCTATAAGATGCATAGGCCTGACAGTCATTCTTTCCTAACAAAGGCTTCCCTTTGCGGTTGATACGCGTCCAGGCATGTTGCAACTTGGCTAATAACTCCCCCTTCACATCACCGGTGAAGTACAGAGATTCCCGTACTTCTTCCTCCTGAGGTGGATTCTTCAGCGCATATCCGAACTGACGAATGAACAGAGAAGGGTTGTAGTTGATACACCCTTTTCTTCCTATCAGCGGCACATTAGGGTACCCAGCACAACTGAAGATGAGCTCAGATCCCAGCAGATCTCTATCAAACCATACAACGTCTTCGGAAGATAGCCTCATCAGGCGTTCTGACCAACCAACTGGAACTGTAGTCTCTGCAACAGATCCTCTCTTAGGAAGGTGACTCTCAAACCACATACTCAACAAGGGCACACACAGGTGAACATTCTTTCCTCTTCCCTTCTCATTCTTGTAATGCAGTGAGTGGTAGAAATCTCCGAGTAAAGTAGGTACAGGATTACCAGCGGCAAACAAGTAGAAGGCGTCGAAGTCCACAAAATCCGGTATATTGGGGAACAGTACTATGCCATAAATGCACAAGGCCAACACAGCGTTGAAAGCAACCCAGCACCCGCTCTTGGCATACTCTTGGGCTTTACCAACTAAGAATTGGAGTGAGAAGCCTGGAACTCCACGGGAGACAGTAGTCACAAGTTCAGAAGCATCAATATGCAAGGCTTTTGCCAATTCCTCCGGCTTAGGTTTGGCATCATAATGAATGAATGGAACCTGGTTCTGCACGGGCAGCTCAACATACTCAGCGTATTCCTCCAGGGTTGGTCCCATAATAAAGTCCGAGAACGTAAAGCACCTCAAAGCAGGGTCGTAGAATTGCATCAGAGCATACAGCCCATCTAACTCTACCTCTGTAGGTTTGCACACCAATCTCAATAATCTACCATAGCTCATCCGGAAACTCCTACGAACACCCTCATCAGCAAGAGAGATCAACCCAAGTAAAGGAACAATATCAGGCGTAGGCAATTTGTAAGCAACCGTTCTCCTTAAGCTAGTCATGATCAAAACTCAGAAGTCTGGGCGCTAGAACTAGGGAAATGCAAATGCACCTGCAGCACAGACACACGTTAGTGAAATGCAAATGATAATGGATATGCAGGAAATGCAATGCAAGTAACATTCAACAGGGACCAAAGCTGCAGCTGAATAGCCTAAACCCAATCAAGAAAGGTCTCAGATAGACCATCCAGAAGTCATCAAACCCTGGTCTCAGATAGACCTAAAATAAAACTCCAACACTGGTCTCTGACAGACCTCAAACCATAACTCCAACTGGTCTCTGATAGACCTCAAATCACATCTATAATTGGTCTCTGACAGACCTCAGAACACACCAACTGGTCTCTGACAGACCTCAAAACTCATCTCTACTTGGTCTCTGACAGACCTCAGAACACATCTCCAAATGGTCTCTGACAGACCTCAGAACACATCTCCAAATGGTCTCTGACAGACCTCATAACTCTCCATAAATAACCAGGATCTCTGATCAAGAAATAACCGGTATCTGAAGGTCTGGTTACCTGCATAACCCCAAATCCCCTCACAGGTGGGTGGCCCTATAACTGGCACAAGGTATGGCATCCTATGCGGTCGTTGGCGTCACAGACTTTCAGGGTTGACGATACGATTCCCAGAAGGAGTGGCATCATCAATCCCTGAAGAGGCCTCACTTAGCCAACTTCCAAATGATCGGTCCCCAGAGTCGACAATCCAACTAACCAGCAACCCACGCCAACCAAAGGAAGGGGCAGGAGGCCAACCAGAGGAACCTCGTCTGAGTGTAGATTTCATGGGACACCGAAGCAAGCAAAGCAAGCGGGCGCCCACTAATTTCTACTCTAATTCTAGGTGCACTCAAGCCCAGGTCCGGCTTCTCACTCAATATCAGAACACCCGTCACACCCCAGATACAGCAATAATAATCAATATATAAAGCTGAAAATACAAGGTTAGCAATATAAAATAACTCCATACAAAATCCTCGACGGGAAAACAAGCGTTAGGATTGACTCTCTCAAGGGACGTTGGATCCCAAATGCATAAGAACCATCGCAGTCCTTAGCAGCCAGGGGACGTTGGATCCCCAGCAGAGTCGCCAGCTGTTGCTACTGCGAAAATCGGCGCCGGCTGAACAGAAGAGTCGCCACCGTGCGTTATTTATCCCACGGGAGGGAAAGGAAACGCTCAGAGTAAACCTCGCACAACACGGGAAAGGTATGGTCATCGCAACCAAAACCTGGATTCGGGAGTCGGTTACGCAAGGGGAAGGTATTAGCACCCCTCACGTCCGTCGTACTCGACGGGATCCACGCTTGTTTTCGGGTATGGATTGTTATTCTATCTAAACTATAGGTCAAGGGTTAAAAGAAAAGAAAATAAAAATAAAAAAATGACTCGGCAAAGTATCGCACTTTATGCCTACGTATTCCCGTCTGGAACGAGAAATCAGAGTCAACGTAGTTCGCCTACCTACGGGAAAGGAGGGGAAGGTTGCTCGCTAGGATATCGCATCCTATGCCTACGTACTTTCATACAGCATGAAAGATCAGAGCAAACGTAGTTCGGGCCACGTACGACACAAGCTCGTCTTGGTCGATTTTATTCCTTCTGAAAAAGGTTTTCCTGATTAGCAGCCCAAGCGGACAAAAATGACGTTTTGATGAGTTCACATTCTTTTACGAAAGAAGTGTCTTTTATTGTGTTTGAAATCTTTATGTGTTTTTCTGTTTGTTTTGAGAAAGAAAGAGACAGAACTCTAACCTACGGTTGCGAAGGGAAACAAACTAACCTAATGTTATCATGCATGGGTTAAGACCTAGTGTCTATCATGCTCCTCTCTTGCACAGAGAGAAACAGAGATCCTACGGGATAGGCAGAAACAGAAACAATACCAGATATATACAGTAAAGCAGTAAAATGCATGGATGCAACAGTACAAGCGAGGCAAGGGAGTCCCACTCAACCTCGAACCTAGAAAACAATAGGCGAAAGTGAACAGACTTCACTTTCAACCCAACAGGGTAACCAGCAAACAATACAGCCAGGAAATCCAAACAATACATCAGCAATGAAATACAACAGCAAAAGAAACAGCATCAGCAGCTCTGAATCAGCATCTGGCTTCAAGAAATCTCCAAGCAGCTACAGGCTTCAACAAGCATCAATCTCCATCTTCATGGCCTTCAGGCAAGGGCTTTGATCATCAGTCTTCCATCTGCAATGGCTTTTCTTCAAGCTCAAACCTCCAGGATGAGGAATCAGTCACAGGAGTGAATTGGGTGTTAAGCAATCAGTTGACTACCAAGGGTGGTGAACAGACTGCTTCTAACACAAGAGACATTTTCTCTCAAGAGTTCTATCTCATAGACACCGTCACCAAGCCTTCCAAAGGAAGGGGGTGAGTGTCTTAGAGAGACTCTGAATCACAGAGAAGAATGGATGCAGACAAGGCAATCCATGTTTGAGAAACAAGCTTTCTAACCTAGAGCTCTGCCTAGCTCCTAAACCCTAGTCTCCTCAGCATCAGCTAGCAAGAACCTCCTCTCCAACTCTGGCAGTTGATCTTCAATCTCTGAATCTCCAATGGTCTTCCTCTCCTCAAGTCTTCAGCTCTCCCAAGGCCCCAGACAAACCCAATACCCAAACAAACAAGCAATAATCCCCAGAGGGCACACCACACCAGACAATCAGATATACAGACAGTATTAATAGCAGTAGGGGAATCCTAGCTTTTCTCTAAGGGATCTAATAACTACCCATAGCCCCTATAGTCCCATAACTAATCTATCCAAACCCTAAGTCCTAAGGGAAATGAAATCAAACTCCTAAGTCATCACCTAAAACCCTAGTTTATTCATGTTATTCAAGCCTACATTAATCACCTAAAATTAATTCCTAAAAATGGGAACTAAAATATTTCTACAAGTTTAATGTCTCATCTAAACAATATAAAAAGAATGAACAAAAAATATTAAAGCATGTAATAGAACAAAAATTAACAAATTTATGCATGAAATGAAACTACTTAAAATGACATTTATTTAGAAAATATGAAAAAAATATGAAATAAAAATAAAAATGCAATTTTATTTAATGAAAATTTTCTACACATCCTAAAGAAAATAGTGTAAAAAGAATGGATTAAAAATGAATTTTTATGAATTTGTTATGAATTTATGAAAATTGGTAAAAATTAAAGTGAATTAAGAAATTAAATTGAATTAAAATGAGGGAGGGGGGTTAGAATAGAAACCACGCGTAGTTATATCCAGGATGGGCCAACGAACAGGGGGTGTGGTTAGCGCTTTGGTTAAGGCCCAGAAAACAATTCAGAATACAATACAAGCTGGGGGTAAAAATAGAAGAGAAATTACGTTCAAATTGGAAATGGGCTTAAACCTGGGGGTGGGGATATCAACATATCATTCAGGCCCGCCCGTTTCAATTAATGAAACGGTGCGTTTTGGCCAACTCACTTCCCTCCAAATTCTGAATTGAATAATGGCCACAGGATCATCCTCTTAGTCAAAAGTCTAACACGAATTGAAGGGACACGATTATATCTTCTCCAATGGTTCTGAACTTAGGGTTTCAACCTCCATGAAACTCCATGCACGAGCAAGCTTCCCTCAATCGGTTCTCCCTATCCAGGCCATGAATCAACATGCTATAAACATGAAAATCACTCTAAATTCTTCCCTCTACAAGCCTATGGTCTTGGATTATTCTGAAACTCAACAAATCAACAAACCCGCGCGCAACAAACTCTGGTTACCATGGAAGTACACTGAGATGCATCATGATAATTCTCCATCAAACTTATCCTAATCTAACCTATAACTAATGGTGATTAACCTGCGCTAACAACCTAACATTCTAATGCACTAACCTAAGAGTTCTACCTCCTAACAGTTTATGGCACCTGCTAACAATTGTCTCTATTCAGCCTCAAATTCATCCTAATTACTCTACTAACCACCTAGATCATATCTAAACTAACAACAGCATGCTAAACCAACTAGATCAAGCTGTGTGAATGAAAACTCACCTGGTGTGAAATCTTGAAAACAGCTATGGAACTCGTGGATCTGAAGCTTCTAGGTTTTGGATCTTGATCAATCCTTGATGTACTTGATTCTGTTTGCAAGATTTGGATGAGACTTGGCTTGAATCATGCTGTCCAATGGAGATTGTGATTTTGATGTTCTTGAAGAAAGTGCTCGAAAATGGAGTCTAACCACCTTGTTCTTGATTGAATTATGATCTATGATGATGATTGAATAAGATTGAATTGAAGTGGATGAAAATTGATGAAGGTTTTGGAGAATTGGAATGAAAATTCAATGAAAAAGAATGAGAGAATTTTGTGAAATTCTTGGTGCAAATGAAGCCAACCCTTGATCAATCCTCATTTCATGAATATATAGACCTCATATGAACATTCTAGATCCATCTTGCACATTCCCTTGCTTTCCAACTTTGATCCATTTTGGTTATGTTTCTTCAATTACAAGTAACCAAAGATAACTTTCTTTTTTCCTTCTAAACTCAAAAAAGTGTTTGAACCATTGTTCTTAGAATTGCTTTTCCATTCAAAATCATATATTGGAAGTCTCCATTTGGACTCATAAATCTCCCAAACCATTTTTCACTTTGAATTTCTTTGAATTATAAGCCATTTTAGTTCATATTTTGACCAATTATGCAACTTCATGTTATGAGCTTCTCCAATAATTTGTGACCTTCTTTCTAGACTTAAAATCCCATTTGGAGCAAGTTTGATGTTGTAAGTTTTTCCATTTGAGGCCTCCTTGTATGAGTTTTGGACATAGGTTAAAATGACCTGTAATTCACAAATGCCCAAAATACCCTTTGCTTGCCAAGACCATAAGTTGAGTTCCACACATCATATGAAGGCATACTATACCATTCTAGAAAGCTAAGACAATGAGGAACAATTCTTATGTTGACCAAGAATTCATTTGAAATCTCCTTGAGGGGAAAAAATTGCTTGGAAGTCAAGTCACTTTCACAGACAAAAATTCAGATACCTCAGATGACCTGTAACTTGCAAGGACCATAACTTGAGTTATATAAATCTCCTTGATGTCTTCCACCACTCAAATTAAAGGTCTTGAGATCCTCTACAAGTTTCATGTTGGCCAAGAAGCCATTTGAAGCTAGCATTTTGACTTATCTTTCTTGGAAATTTGACCTAAATTAGGGGATTTTACACAGAAACCCTAACTTAGTAACTCCTCTTCTCCTTGATTTCTCTTGAATTCTCCTTGGCATATCTCCATATCCTTTTCTATATGTCCAATGATGAACCCCACATCTCTCCAATAGACTTGAATACCCTTTAAATCAGTCAATTGACCTAGGGTTGACCTAGGGTTGACCCAGATGAAACCCTAGTTGACTGTCTTCAACTATGGCCCTTGTGCTCTCATCAATGATCTGTCTCCTTCTCCAAATGACTTTCTAAGTCTCTCAAGATGTCTAGATACTCTCCATGCCTTCAACTCACAGCTCACAATCCTCTTGTTGACCCTCAGATACCCTCAGCTAGGAGATGGACTCAAGGCTTGATCTGCTGAACTTTTTGCTTTCAAATTCTTTCCTGATGACTTGAATGAGATTGAATTGGGATAATAACCTCTTGATAGGCCTCTAGAGATGAGAATCATGATTGGTCCCCTGTTGAATGACTTGCTATGCTTATGCTATGCAGATGGTTAGTCTATGTACATGACTCTATATGCAAATGCTAATGACAATGAAACATAAACTAAGTGAATAAGGTTGAGCAAATTTTAGGGTGCAACACTGACTAGTGATGTTGTCTTGAGCCCGTGTGGTATCTGGACCCCGGCTCACACTGTTGTATGTTCATTGGCATGTGCGGCATCAAGGCCCTGGCTGATCATGGTTTCATGTATGATGTTCAGATCTTGACTAGTGATGTTGTCTTGAGCCCGTGTGGTATCCGGACCCCGGCTCACACAGTTGTGTGTTCATTGGCATGTGCGGCATCCTGGCCCTGGCTAATGGTTGTTTCATTAGTCTGTGTGATATTCAGATCCTGACTAGTGATGTTTTCTTGAGCCCGTGTGGTATCAGAACCCCGACTCAGACTGTTGTGTGTTCATTGGCATGTGCGGCATCAAGGCCCTGGCAGATCATTGTTACATTAGTATGTATGATATTCAGATCCTGACTAGTGATGTTCTCTTGAGCCCGTGTGGTATCCGGACCCTGGCTCACACAGTTTTGTGTTAATTGGCATGTGCGGTATCCTGGCACTGGCTGATGGTTGTTTCATTAGTATGTGTGACATTCATATCCTGACTAGTGATGTTTTCTCGAGCCTGTTTGGTATCCAGACCCCGGCTCACACAGTTGTGTGTTCATTGGCATGTGCGGCATCCAGGCCTTGGCTGATGGGTATTTCATTAGTATGTTTTATATTCAGATTCTGACTTGTGATGTTCTCTTGAGCCCGTGTGGTATTTGGACCCTGGTACTCACAGTTGTGTGTTAATTGGCATGTGTGGCACCCAGGCCCTGGCTGATGATTGTTTCATTAGTATGTGTGATATTCAAATCCTGGCTAGTGATGTTCTCTTCAGTCCGTGTGGTATCCGGACCCCGGATCACACCGTTGTATGTTCATTGGCATGTGCGGCATCCAGGCCCTGGCTGATGATTTGTTTTTTAGTATGTGTGATATTCAGATCCTGACTAGTGATGTTCTCTTGAGCCCGTGTGGTATCTGGACCCCGGCTCACACTGTTGTGTGTTCATTGGCATGTTCCGCATCCAGGCCCTGGCTGATAATTTGTTTTTTAGTATGTGTGATATTCAGATCCTGGCTAGTGATGTTCGTTTGAGCCCGTGTGGTATCCGGACCCCGGCTCACACTGTTGTGTGTTCATTGGCATGTGCGGCATCAAGGCCCTGGCAGATCATTGTTTCATTAGTATGTATGATATTCAGATCCTGACTAGTGATGTTCTCTTGAGCCCGTGTGGTATCCGGACCCTGGCTCACACAGTTGTGTGTTAATTGGCATGTGCGGTATCCTGGCCCTAGCTGATGGTTGTTTCATTATTATGTGTGACATTCAGATCCTGACTAGTGATGTTTTCTTGAGCCCGTGTGGTATCCGGACCCCGGCTCACACCGTTGTGTGTTCATTGGCATGTGCGGCACCCAGGCCCTGGCTGATGATTGTTTCATTAGTATGTGTGATATTCAGATCCTGACTAGGGATGTTCTATTGAGCCTGTGTGGTATCCGGACCCCAGCTCACACAGTTGTGTGTTCATTGGCATGTGCGGCACCCAGGCCCTAGCTGATGATTGTTTCATTAGTATGTGTGATATTCAGATCCTGACTAGTGATGTTGTCTTGAGCCCGTGTGGTATCTGGATCCCGGCTCACACTGTTGTGTGTTCATTGGCATGTGCGGCATCAAGGCCATGGCTGATTATTGTTTCATTAGTATGTATGATATTCAGATTCTGACTAGTGATGTTGTCTTGAGCCCGTGTGGTATCCGGACCCCGGCTCACACAGTTGTGTGTTCATTGGCATGTGCGGCATCCTGGCCCTGGCTAATGGTTGTTTCATTAGTATGTGTGATATTCAGATCCTGACTAGTGATGTTTTCTTGAGCCCGTTTGGTATCCGGACCCCGGCTCACACTGTTGTGTGTTCATTGGCATGTGCGGCATCAATGCCCTGGCAGATCATTGTTTCAATAGTATGTATGATATTCAGATCCTGACTAGAGATGTTCTCTTGAGCCCGTGTGGTATCCGGACCCTGGCTCACACTGTTTTGTGTTAATTGGCATGTGCGGTATTCTGGCCCTGGCTGATGGTTGTTTCATTAGTATGTGTGACATTTAGATCCTGACTAGTGATGTTTTCACGAGCCTGTGTGGTATCCAGACCCCGGCTCACACAGTTGTGTGTTCATTTGCATGTGCGGCATCCAGGCCCTGGCTGATGGGTATTTCATTCATATGTTTTATATTCAGATCCTGACTTGTGATGTTCTCTTGAGCCCGTGTCGTATCTGGACCCCGGTACTCACAGTTGTGTGTTCATTGGCATGTGTGGCACCCAGGCCCTAGCTGATGATTGTTTCATTAGTATGTGTGATATTCAGATTCTGGCTAGTGATGTTCTCTTGAGTCCGTGTGGAATCCGGACCCCGGATCACACTGTTGTGTGTTAATTGGCATGTGCGGCATCCAGGCCATGGCTGATGATTTGTTTTTTAGTATGTGTGATATTCAGATCCTGATTAGTGATGTTCTCTTGAGTCCGTGTGGTATCCGGACCCCGGCTCACACTGTTGTGTGTTCATTGGCATGTGCGGCATCAAGGCCCTGGCAAATCATTGTTTCATTAGTATGTATGATATTCAGATCCTGACTAGTGATGTTCTCTTGAGCCCGTGTGGTATCCGGACCCTGGCTCACACAGATGTGTGTTAATTGGCATGTGCGGTATCCTGGCCCTGGTTGATGGTTATTTCATTAGTATGTGTGACATTCAGATCCTGACTAGTGATATTTTCTTGAGCCCGTTTGGTATCCGGACCCCGGCACACACCGTTATGTGTTCATTGGCATGTGCGGCATCCAGGCCCTGGCTGATGATTGTTTCATTAGTATGTGTGATATTCAGATCCTGACTAGGGATGTTCTATTGAGCTTGTGTGGAATCCGGACCCCAGCTCACACAATTATGTGTTCATTGGCATGTGTGGCATCCAGGCCCTGGCTATTGGTTGTTTCATTAGTATGTGTGATATTCAGATCCTGACTAGTGATGTTGTCTTGAGCCCATGTGGTATCTGGACCCCGGCTCACACCGTTGTGTGTTCATTGGCATGTGCGGCATCCAGGCCCTGGCTGATGATTGTTTCATTAGTATGTGTGATATTCTAGTTCCGACTACTGATGTTCTCTTAAGCCCGTGTGGTATGTGGACCCCGGCTCACACCGTTGTGTGTTCATTGGCATGTGCGGCATCCAGGCCCTGGCTGATGATTGTTTCATTAATATGTGTGATATTCAGATCCTGACTAGTGATGTTCTTTTGAGCCCATGTGGTATCCGGACCCTGGTGCACACCGTTGTGTGTTCATTGACATGTGCGGCATCCAGGTCCTGTTTGATGATTGTTTCATTAGTATGTGTGATATTCAGATCCTGACTAATGATGTTGTCTTGAGCCCGTGTGCTATCTGGACCCCGACTCACACCGTTGTGTGTTCATCGGCATGTGCGGTATCCAGGCCCTGGCTGATGATTGTTTCATTAGTATGTGTGATATTCAAGTCCTGACTAGTGATGTTCTCTTGAGCCCGTGTGGTATTCGGACCCAGGCTCACACCGATGTGTGTTCATTGGCATGTGCGGCATTCAGGCCCTGACTGATGATTGTTTCATTAGTATGTGTGATATTCAGATCCTGGCTAGTGAAGTTCTCTTGAGCATGTGTGGTATCCGGACCCCGGCTCACACCATTGTGTGTTCATTGGCATGTGCGGCATCCAGGCCCTGGCTGATGATTGTTTCATTAGTATGTGTGATATTCAGATCATGGCTAGTGATGTTCTCTTGAGCCCGTGTGGTATTCGGACCCCGACTCACACTGTTTTGTGTTCATTGACTTGTGCGGCTTCCAGACCCTGGTTGATGATTGTTTCATTAGTATGTGTGATATTCAGATCATGGCTAGTGATGTTCTCTTGAGCCCGTGTGGTATTCGGACCCCGGCTCACACTGTTTTGTGTTCATTGGCTTGTGCGGCATCCACGCCCTGGCTGATGATTGTTTCATTAGTATGTGTGATATTCAGATCCTGACTAGTGATGTTCTTTTGAGCCCATGGGGTATCCGGACCCCGGCACACACTGTTTTGTGTTCATTGGCTTGTGCGGCATCGAGGCCCTGGCTGATGATTGTTTCATTAGTATGTGTGATATTCAGATCCTGACTAGTGATGTTCTATTGAGCTTGTGTGGAATCCGGACCCTAGCTCCCCACCGTTGTGTGTTCATTGGCATGTGCGGCATCCAGGTCCTATTTGATGATTGTTTCATTAGTATGTGTGATATTTAGATCCTGGCTAGTGATGTTCTCTTGAGCCCGTGTGGTATCTGGACCCCGGCTCACACCGTTGTATGTTCATTGGCATGTGCGGCATCCAGGCCTTGGCTGATAATTGTTTCATTAGTATGTGTGATATTCAGATCCTGACTAGTGATGTTGTCTTGAGCCCGTGTGCTATCTGGACGCCGGCTCACACCGTTGTGTGTTCATTGGCATGTGCGGCATCCAGGCCCTGGATGATGATTGTTTCATTAGTATGTGTGATATTCAAGTCCTGACTAGTGATGTTCTCTTGAGCCCGTGTGGTATCCGGACCCAGGCTCACACCGTTGTGTGTTCATTGGCATGTGCGGCATCCAGGCCCTGGCTGATGATTGTTTCATTAGTATGTGTGATATTCAGATCCTGGCTAGTGATGTTCTCTTGAGCCCGTGTGGTATCCGGACCCCGGCTCACACCATTGTATGTTTATTGGCATGTGCGGCATCCAGGCCCTGGCTGATGATTGTTTCATTAGTATGTGTGATATTCAGATCCTGACTAGTGATGTTCTTTTGAGCCCATGTGGTATCCGGACCCTGGTGCACACCGTTGTGTGTTCATTGACATGTGCAGCATCCAGGTCCTGTTTGATGATTGTTTCATTAGTATGTGTGATATTCAGATCCTGAATAGTGATGTTCTCTTGAGCCCGTGTGGTATCCAGACCCCGGCTCACACTGTTGTGTGTTCATTGGCATGTGCGGCATCCAGGCCCTGTCTATTGATTGTTTCATTAGTATGTGTGATATTCAGATCCTGACTAGTGATGTTGTCTTGAGCCCGTGTGGTATCTGGACCCCGGCTCACACCGTTGTGTGTTCATTGGCATGTGTGGCATCCAGGCCTTGGCTGATGATTGTTTCATTAGTATGTGTGATATTCAGATCCTGACTAATGATGTTGTCTTGAGCCCGTGTGCTATCTGGACCCCGACTCACACCGTTGTGTATTCATCGGCATGTGCGGTATCCAGACCCTGGCTGATGATTGTTTCATTAGTATGTGTGATATTCAAGTCCTGACTAGTGATGTTCTCTTGAGGCCGTGTGGTATTCAGACCCAGGCTCACACCGCTCTGTGTTCATTGGCATGTGTGGCATCCAGGCCCTGGCTGATGATTGTTTCATTAGTATGTGTGATATTCAGATCCTGGCTAGTGAAGTTCCCTTGAGCATGTGTGGTATCCGGAGCCCGGCTCACACCATTGTGTGTTCATTGGCATGTGCGGCATCCAGGCCCTGGCTGATGATTGTTTCATTAGTATGTGTGATATTCAGATCATGGCTAGTGATGTTCTCTTGAGCCCGTGTGGTATTCGGACCCCGACTCACACTGTTTTGTGTTCATTGACTTGTGTGGCATCCAGACCCTGGCTGATGATTGTTTCATTAGTATGTGTGATATTTAGATCATGGCTAGTGATGTTCTCTTGAGCCCGTGTGGTAATCGGACCCTGGCTCACACTGTTTTGCGTTCATTGGCTTGTGCGGCATCCAGGCTTTGGCTGATGATTGTTTCATTAGTATGTGTGATATTCAGATCCTGACTAGTGATGTTCTCTTGAGCTCGTGTGGTATCCGGACCCCGGCTCACACCGTTGTGTGTTCATTGGCAAATGCGGCATCCAGGCCCAGGCTGATGATTGTTTCATTAGTATGTGTGATATTCAGATCCTGACTAGGGATGTTCTATTGAGCTTGTGTGGAATCCGGACCCTAGCTCACACAATCGTGTGTTCATTGGCATGTGCGGCATCCAGGCCCTGGCTATTGATTGTTTCATTAGTATGTGTGATATTCAGATCCTGACTAGTGATGTTGTCTTGAGCCCGTGCGGTATCTGGACCCCGGCTCACACCGTTGTGTGTTCATTGGCATGTGCAGCATCCAGGCCCTGGCTGATGATTGTTTCATTAGTATGTGTGATATTCTAGTTCCGACTAGTGATGTTCTCTTGAGCCCGTGTGGTATCTGGACCCCGGCTCACACCGTTGTGTGTTCATTGGCATGTACGGCATCCAGTCCCTGGCTGATGATTGTTTCATTAGTATGTGTGATATTCAGATCATGGCTAGTGATGTTCTCTTGAGCCCGTGTTGTATTCGGACCCCGGCTCACACTGTTGTGTGTTCATTGGCTTGTGCGGCATCCAGGCCCTGGCTGATGGGTATTTCATTAGTATGTTTTATATTTAGATCCCGACTAGTGATGTTCTCTTGAGCCCGTGTGGTATCCGGACCCCGGCTCGCACTGGTGTGTGTTCATTGGCATGTGCGGCACCCAGGCCCTGGCTGATGATTGTTTCATTAGTATGTGTGATATTCAGATCCTGAGTAGTGATGTTCTCTTAAGCCCATGTGGTATCTGGACCCTGCTTCACACTGTTGTGTGTTCATTGGCATGTGCGGCATCCAGGTCCTATTTGATGATTGTTTCATTAGTATGTGTGATATTCAGATCCTGGCTAGTGATGTTCTCTTGAGCCCGTGTGGTATCCGGACCCCGACTCACACTCTTGTGTGTTCATTGGCTTGTGCGGCATGCAGGCCCTGGCAATTGATTATTTCATTAGTATGTGTGATATTCAGATCCTGACTAGTGATGTTGTCTTGAGCCCGTGTGGTATCTGCACCCCGGCTCACACCGTTGTATGTTTATTGGCATGTGCGGCATCCAGGCCTTGGCTGATAATTGTTTCATTAGTATGTGTGATATTCAGATCCTGGCTAGTGATGTTCTCTTGAGCCTGTGTGGTATCCGGACCCCGGCTCACACCATTGTGTGTTCATTGGCATGTGCGGCATCCAGGCCCTGGCTTATGATTGTTTCATTAGTATGTGTGATATTCAGATCATGGCTAGTGATGTTCTCTTGAGCCCAAGTGGTATTCGGACCCCGACTCACACTGTTTTGAGTTCATTGACTTGTGCGGCATCCAGACCCTGGCTGATGATTATTTCATTAGTAGGTGTGATATTCAGATCATGGCTAGTGATGTTCTCTTGAGCCCGTGTGGTATTCGGACCCCGGCTCACACTGTTTTGTGTTCATTGGCTTGTGCGGCATCCAGGCCCAGGCTGATGATTGTTTCATTAGTATGTGTGATATTCAGATCCTGACTAGTGATGTTCTCTTGAGCTCGTGTGGTATCCGGACCCCGGCTCACATCGTTGTGTGTTCATTGGTATGTGCGACATCCAGGCCCAGGCTGATGATTGTTTCATTAGTATGTGTGATATTCAGATCCTGACTAGGGATGTTCTATTGTGCTTGTGTGGAATTAGGACCCCAGCTCACACAATTGTGTGTTCATTGGCATGTGCGGCATCCAGGCCCTGGCTATTGATTGTTTCATTAGTATGTGTGATATTCAGATCCTGACTAGTGATGTTGTCATGAGCCCGTGTGGTATCTGGACCCCGGCTAACACCGTTGTGTGTTCATTGGCATGTGCGGCATCCAGGCCCTGGCTGATGATTGTTTCATTAGTATGTGTGATATTCTAGTTCCGACTAGTGATGTTCTCTTGAGCCCGTGTGGTATCTGGACCCCAGCTCACACCGTTGTGTGTTCATTGGCATGTTCGGCATCCAGGCCCTGACTGATGATTGTTTCATTAGTATGTGTGATATTCAGATCCTGACTAGTGATGTTCTTTTGAGCCCATGTGGTATCCGGACCCCGGCTCACACTGTTTTGTGTTCATTGGCTTGTGTGGCATCCAGGCCCTGGCTGATGATTGTTTCATTAGTATGTGTGATATTCAGATCCTGACTAGTGATGTTCTCTTGAGCTTGTGTGGTATCCGGACCCCGGCTCACAATGTTGTGTCTTCATTGGCATGTGCGGCATGCAGGCCCTGGTTATTGATTGTTTCATTAGTATGTGTGATATTCAGATCCTGACTAGTGATGTTGTCTTGAGCCCGTGTGGTATCTGGACCCCGGCTCACACCGTTGTGTGTTCATTGGCATGTGTGGCATCCAGGCCTTGGTTGATGATTGTTTCATTAGTATGTGTGATATTCAGATCCTGACTAATGATGTTGTCTTGAGCCCGTGTGCTATCTGGACCCCGACTCACACCGTGTTGTGTGTTCATCGGCATGTGCGGTATCCAGGCCCTGGCTGATGATTGTTTCATTAGTATGTGTGATATTCAAGTCCTGACTAGTGATGTTCTCTTGAGCCCGTGTGGTATTCGGACCCCGGCTCACACCGCTGTGTGTTCATTGGCATGTGCGGCATCCAGACCCTGGCTGATGATTGTTTCATTAGTATGTGTGATATTCAGATCCTGGCTAGTGAAGTTCTCTTGAGCATGTGTGGTATCCGGACCCCGGCTCACACCATTGTGTGTTCATTGGCATGTGCGGCATTCAGGCCCTGGCGTATGATTGTTTCATTAGTATGTGTGATATCCAGATCATGGCTAGTGATGTTCTCTTGAGCCCGTGTGGTATTCGGACCCCGGCTCACACTGTTGTGTGTTCATTGGCTTGTGCAGCATCCAGGCACTGGCTGATGGGTATTTCATTAGTATGTTTTATATTCAGATCCTGACTAGTGATGTTCACTTGAGCCCGTGTGGTATCCGGACCCCGGCTCGCACTGTTGTGTGTTCATTGGCATGTGCGGCACCCAGGCCCTGGCTGATGATTGTTTCATTAGTACGTGTGATATTCAGATCCTGAGTAGTGATGTTCTCTTGAGCCCATGTGGTATCTGGACCCTGCTTCACACCGTTGTGTGTTCATTGCCATGTGCGGCATCCAGGCCCTGACTGATGATTGTTTCATTAGTATGTGTGATATTCAGATCCTGGCTAGTGAAGTTCTCTTGAGCCCGTGTGGTATTATGACCCCGGCTTACACCATTGTGTGTTCATTGGCATGTGCGGCATCCAGGCCCTGGCTGATGATTGTTTCATTAGTATGTGTGATATTCAGATCATGGCTAGTGATGTTCTCTTGAGCCCGTGTGGTATTCGGACCCCGACTCACACTGTTTTATGTTCATTGACTTGTGCGGCATCCAGGCCCTGGCTAATGATTGTTTCATTAGTATGTGTGATATTCAGATCATGGCTAGTGATGTTCTCTTGAGCCTGTGTGGTATTCGGACCCCGGCTCACACTGTTTTGTGTTCATTGGCTTGTGCGACATCCAGGCCGTGGCTGATGATTGTTTCATTAGTATGTGTGATATTCAGATCCTGCCTAGTGATGTTCTCTTGAGCTCGTGTGGTATCCGGACCCCGGCTCACACTGTTGTGTGTTCATTGGCATGTGCGGCATCCAAGCCCTGGCTATTGATTTTTTCATTAGTATGTGTGATATTCAGATCCTGACAAGTGATGTTGTCTTGAGCCCGTGTGGTATCTGGACCCCAGCTCACACCGTTGTGTGTTCATTGGCATGTGCGGCATCCAGGCCTTGGCTGATGATTGTTTCATTAGTATATGTGATATTCAGATCCTCACTATTGATGTTGTCTTGAGCCCGTGTGGTATCCGGACCCCGACTCACACCGTTGTGTGTTCATTGGCATGTGTGGCACCCAGGCCCTGGCTGATGATTGTTTCATTAGTATGTATGATATTAAGATCCAGACTAGTGATGTTCTCTCGAGCCCGTGTGGTATCCAGACACCGGCTCACATAGTTGTGTGTTCATTGGCATTTGCGGCATCTAGGCCCTGGCTGATGGGTATTTCATTAGTATGTTTTATATTCAGATCCTGACTAGTGATGTTCTCTTGAGCCCGTGTGCTATCTGGACCCCGACTCACACCGTTGTGTGTTCATCGGCATGTGCGGTATCCAGGCCCTGGCTGATGATTGTTTCATTAGTATGTGTGATATTCAAGTCCTGACTAGTGATGTTCTCTTGAGCCCGTGTGGTATTCGGACCCAGGCTCACACCGCTGTGTGTTCATTGGCATGTGCGGCATCCAGACCCTGGCTGATGATTGTTTCATTAGTATGTGTGATATTCAGATCCTGGCTAGTGAAGTTCTCTTGAGCATGTGTGGTATCCGGACCCCGGCTCACACCATTGTGTGTTCATTGGCATGTGCGGCATTCAGGCCCTGGCGTATGATTGTTTCATTAGTATGTGTGATATTCAGATCATGGCTAGTGATGTTCTCTTGAGCCCGTGTGGTATTCGGACCCCGACTCACACTGTTGTGTGTTCATTGGCTTGTGCGGCATCCAGGCCCTGGCTGATGGGTATTTCATTAGTATGTTTTATATTCAGATCCTGACTAGTGATGTTCACTTGAGCCCGTGTGGTATCCGGACCCCGAATCGCACTGTTGTGTGTTCATTGGCATGTGCGGCACCCAGGCCCTGGCTGATGATTGTTTCATTAGTATGTGTGATATTCAGATCCTGAGTAGTGATGTTCTCTTGAGCCCATGTGGTATCTGGACCCTGCTTCACACCGTTGTGTGTTCATTGGCATGTGCGGCATCCAGGCCCTGGTTGATGATTATTTCATTAGTATGTGTGTTATTCAGATGCTGGCTAGTGATGTTCTCTTGAGCCCGTGTGGTATCTGGACCCCGGCTCACACCGTTGTATGTTCATTGGCATGTGCGGCATCCAGGCCTTGGCTGATGATTGTTTCATTAGTATGTGTGATATTCAGATCCTCACTATTGATGTTGTCTTGAGCCCGTGTGGTATCCGGACCCCGGCTCACACCGTTGTGTGTTCATTGGCATGTGTGGCACCCAGGCCTTGGATGATGATTGTTTCATTAGTATGTATGATATTAAGATCCAGACTAGTGATGTTCTCTCGAGCCCGTGTGGTATCCAGACCCCGGCTCACATAGTTGTGTGTTCATTTGCATGTGCGGCATCTAGGCCCTGGCTGATGGGTATTTCATTAGTATGTTTTATATTCAGATCCTGACTAGTGATGTTCTCTTGAGCCCGTGTGGTATCTGGACCCCGGCTCTCACAGTTGTGTGTTCATTGGCATGTGTGGCACCCAGGCCCTGGCTGATGATTGTTTCATTAGTATGTGTGATATTCAGATCCTGGCTAGTGATGTTCTCTTGAACTCGTATGGTATCCGGACCCCGGCTCACACTGTTGTGTGTTCATTGGCATGTGCGGCATCCAGGCCCTGGCTATTGATTGTTTCATTAGTATGTGTGAGATTCAGATCCTGACAAGTGATGTCATCCTGAGTCCGAGTGGTATCCGGACCCCGACTCACACCTTTGTGTGTTCATTGGTATGTGCAGCATCCAGACCCTGCCTGATTATTGTTTCATTAGTATGTGTCATATACAGATCCTGACTAGTGATATTCTTTTGAGCCTGCGTGGAATCCGGACCCCGACTCACACCGTTGTGTGTTCATTGGCATGTGTGTCGCTACTACGAAAATCGGCGCCGACTGAACAGAAGATTCGCCACCGTGCGTTATTTATCCCAACGGAGGGAAAGGAAACGCTCGAGGTAAACCTACCGCAAAACGGGGAAAGGAGTGGTCATCGCAACCAAATCCTGGGTTCGGGAGTCGGTTACGCAAGGGGAAGGTATTAGCACCCCTCACGTCCGTCGTACTCGACGGGATCCACGCTTGTTTTCGGGTATGGATTGTTATTTCTATCTAAACTAAAAGGTTAAGGGTTAAAAGAAAAGAAAATGACTCGGTAAAGTGTCGCACTTTATGCCTACGTATTCCCGTCTGGAACGAGAAATCAGAGTCAACGTAGTTCGCCTACCTACGGGAAAGGAGGGGAAGGTTGCTCGCTAGGATATCGCATCCTATGCCTACGTACTTTCATACAGCATGAAAGATCAGAGCAAACGTAGTTCGGGCCACGTACGACACAAGTCTGTCTTGATTGCTTTTATACCTTCTGAAAAAGGGTTTTTCTGATTAACAGTCCAAGCGGACAAAAATGATGTTTTGATGAGTTCACATTCTTTTACGGAAGAAGTGTCTTTTATTATGTTTGAAATCTTATTGTGTTTTTCTGCTTGTTTTGAGAAAGAAAGAGACAGAACTCTAACCTATGGTTGCAAAGGGAATCAAACTAACCTAATGTTATCATGCATGGGTTAAGACCTAGTGTCTATCATGCTCCTCTCTTGCCCAGAGAGAAACAGAGATCCTAAGGGATAAACGGAAACAGAAACAATAGCAAATATATACAGTAAAGCAAGAAAATACATGGATGCAACAATACAAGCGAGGCAAGGGAGTCCCACTCAACCTCGAACCTAGAAAACAATAGGCAAAAGTGAACAGGATTCACTCTCCACCCAACAGGTTAACAGCAAACAATACAGTCAGGAAAACCAATCAATACATCAGAAATGAAATACAGCAAAAATAAACAGCCACAGCAGCTCTGCATCAACATCTGACTTCAAGTAATCTCCAATCAGCTACAAGCATCAATCTCCATCTCCACAGCTTTCCATCAAGGTCTTGATCATCAATCTTCCATCTGCAATGGCTTTTCTTCAAGTCTCAATCTCCAAGAGGAATATCAGTAAACAAGATGAAGTGAATGAATGTTAGACAGTCAATTACCTACCAAGGGTGGTTCATTAACTGTTAACATTATACAGACAGTTTTCTCTCAAAAGTTCTATCTTTCAAATACATTCACTGATCCTTCCAAAGGAAGGAGGTGGATATTTGAAAGAGACTTTGAATCATAGAGAAAGGATGGATGCAGACAAGGCATTCCATGCTTGGGAAACAAGCTTTCTAATCTAGAGCTCTGCCTAGCTCCTAAACCCTAGTCTCCTCAACAGCTGCTAGTAAGCCTCTCCTCTTCAACTCTGGAGGTTGGACTTCAATCTCTGGATCTCCAATGGCTTCATCATCACAAGTCTTCATCTCTCCCAAATCCCCAAGCAATCCCCATACCCACACAAACAAACAATAATCCCCAAGGGGCACACCACACCAGTCAATCAAATACAGACAGTATTAATAGCAGTAGGGGAATCCTAATATTTTCTAAGGGGTCTAATAACTACCCATAGTCCCTATAGTCCCATATCCCAAACTTTCAACCTCTAACTCCTAAGGGAAATGGTTCAATTCTCCTAAGTCATTACTTAAACCCTAATTTTGTTCATGTTATTCACACCTAAACTAAACACCTAAAATTAATTTCTAAAATTGGGAACTAAATTGTATATACAAGCTAACCTTATCTACTAATCAACCTAAAAAGAATGGGTGAAAAATATTAAAGCAACTATTCAAACTAAAATCACCAAATTTATATATCAAACAAAATATTATTTACACCTATTAAAAGAAAAATATGCCAAAAATATAAAAAGAAAGTGAATTATTAATTTTTTTGTATGATAATTTTCTTGGCCAAATTAAGAAAATAATGCAAAAAGAATCAATGGAAAATAAGCATTTTATGAATTGCTATGATTTTCTAAAGATTTAATGTTTTTTAAAAGAAATTAAAATGAACTAGCATGGATGCAGGGTGCAGCGAGTAAAAAATCCAGTTAAAACAATAAACTGGGCCACATAGTGGGGGTGTTAGTAGTAATATGCACAAGGCCCAGCACGCTTCAGAAAACAACAAAAAATAAAAAAAAGTAAAAACGGTGTAACTAGCAATTATTTCAGTTCATTATTGATTGGGCTTGGTTTGAGGGGTGTCAAAAGCAGCGGATGTCTGAGCCCAGTCAGCAAACTTAAATGAAACGGGGCGTTTCATCATTTAAACTTCCCTCCGTTTTCGTCCTTCAATCGTGGCCGTTGGTTAAGCCTCCAAGTCAAAGTCAAACAGAAGATCCAATGCATGTCCATCATCGTCCCCAAATGGCTCTAGGGTTTCTGAAAAGAACAGTCCCATGCACGCATCTTCCACCTCCTTGTTCTCTCTCCATTCTCCATGGATGCCTTCGATCCAAAGAGCAAAGTTGCTCTAGAAACTCCCCTCTACACAGCCATAACCATAACTCCTCCTAAAACCCAAGCAACAATGGAACCCGATAGGTACAACAGTTGGAATCCACCATTTTCACCTGTGATCAACTTATCCAAAGCTCACCAATTCTTGTCCTAAACTTATCTACACCTCATGCTGATCATAACAAGCCATATATCCAAGATTTTCTTGCATTAAATCATGAGTTACAAACCCTAACAGTTATGGTACACCTATGGCAAACTCCATGAAAGCTCTCCAAACTCACCAAAATCAATCCTCTATCCTACCTTAACCTTTCTATGCTATCAAAACCTAGCAATTCTAACCAAAACAGCCAATTCGAATGAGAAACTTACTTGGTGCAAATGATGAAAACAGGTACTCAATCTTCTTGATCCAAGGCTTGAAGTGATTGAAAACTGATCAATGAACTTGGTGATGAGTTCTGTATGCAACCAATGAAGCTCCAAGACTTTGAATCTCCCAATTCCAAGATTCTTGCACTTTGAATGATGATGATGAATGGCACGAATCCTCCTTCAATTTACCAAATGAATGTGTGAATTCTGATCCTTGGGTGATGATGATGAAGAACAGATCAAGAATGGTGCAAATTGGTGAAAGTTTGAGAGTGTTTGAATTGATTTTGCAATTTTAAGAAAGTATGTGAAACTTGTGATTATGAGCAAATGTGATCACCAACCCTTGCATGGACCTCTTCATGACAATATATACATGACATTAGAACCTCCTAGAAACTTGGAGAAACTTCCCTTGTATGATTTCCCTTGGATTTGGCTTATGTTTCTTCCTTTGTAAGCAACCTTGAATAACTCTCAAAATTTGAACTAACCTCAAAATTCAACTTTAGCCAATGTTATCAAAATGACTTTTCCATTCAAAATGACCTATAATTTTGTCCCATTTGGCCAAAATATGAAAAATCTCATTTTTAAGTCCTTTTTTATTCATTAAATCCAACAATTTTGAAACCTTGTGCTATGAATCTTTCCAATCTCTCATGGTCACTTTTCTAGACTCAAAATGTCATTTGGAACACGTTTTATGTCGTAAAGGTTTCCATTTGAAGCTTCCTTGTATGAGTTTTGGGCATAGGCTTGAAATGACCTGTAATTCTCAGATGACCAAAATACCCTTTGCTTGCCAAGCCCATAAGTAGAGTTACACAAATCATATGAAGGCATACCATACCATTATAGAAAGCTAAGACCATGAGGAACAACTCTTATGTTGACCATAAATCCATTTGAAATCTCCTTGAGGGGTAAACATTGCTTGGAAGTCAAGTCACTTTCACAGACAAAATTTCAGATACCTCAGATGACCTGTAACTTGCAAGGACCACAACTTGAGTTCCATAAATCTCCTTGATGTCTTCCACCACTCAAATTAAAGGTATTGAGATCCTATACAAGTTTCATGTTGACCAAGGATCCATTTGAAGCTTGCAATTTGACTTATCTTGCTTGGAAATTTGACCTAAACTAGGGGATTTTACACAGAAACCCTAATTTAGAAACTCCTCTTCTCCTTGATTTATCTTGATTTCTTCTTAGCACATCACCATATCCTTCTCCACATGCCAAATGATGAACCCCACATCTCCCCAATAGCCCTTAATGTCCTTCAATCAGTCAATTGACCTAGAGTTGACCCCAGATGAAACCCTAGTTGACTGTCTTCAACTGCAATTCTTGTGACTACACCAATGACTTGTCTCCTTCTACAAATGACTTTGTAAGTCTTCCATGATGCCCATATACTCTTCATGCTCCATCCACAGCTCACAACTTACTTTGATGATCCCCAGACACCCTCAGATAGGAGCTAGATGCACTTGCTTGATCCATTGACTTGATAGCTTTCAAATTCTTTCTGATGACTTGAATGGGATTGAATTAGAATAATAACCTCTTGATAGGCTCATAAATATGAGAATAATGATTCGTCCCTGTTGGATGATTTGCTATGCTATGCTATGCAGATGATTAGACTATGTACATGCCTCTATATGCAAATGTTAATGATATTGAAACATAAACCAAGTGAATAAGGTTGAGCAAATTTTAGGGTGCAACAGCTGCCCCTATTCAAGCGACTTGGACCCGATTGGGTGAAGATCCCGGAGCCTTCAGACATTCGCGGTACGAGACGATTGAATACTAAGAACCCAGAAATTTGCCAACCGCAGAAATAAATTGCGCCACTGCTTGGGGATTACTTTCATCAGCCTGAAAAGCTTCTCTCATAGCAAGAATAAAGCTTTGCTTGTCCATGTTAGGACGCCGGTGTCGTCAACACAAAGAAATCTCAACCAAACCTGTCCACGTTAGAACTCCACCTGCTGTTAACCCGAAAAAACTCGGCAACTCCGCTGGGGATAATTCGTCTTCACTTCATTAGAAATAAATCGTCCACTTTAGGAATAAACTCTTCCACGCCAGGAATAACCATTGTCCACGTTAGGACTCATTTTTCCACGTAAGGAATAACACTGTCCACGTTAGGACTCAACTTTCCACGAAAGGAACCCCCATCTTTCCACGTTAGGAATCAAATCTTTCTTGATCTGTCCACGTAAGGACTACATCTTTTCCACGTAAGGAAACAACTTCTCTTTCCACGTTAGGAATCACCATCTTTTCCACGTAAGGAAACCAACCTGATCTGAATCTGTCCACGTCAGGACTAAACTTTCCACGTAAGGAATCAATCTTTCCACGTTAGGAATCAACTTCTTTTCCACGTAAGGAAACACATTTTTCCCTGTAAGGAATACAATTCATCTTGATTTGTCCCTGTAAGGACTCCAATCTCTCCACGTGAGGAATGTCATCTTTCCACGTAAGGGATCTCCCAATCTTTCCACGTAAGGACTAACTTGTCCACGTTAGGACTTGATTGTCCACGTTAGGACCTCTCTTTCCACGTTAGGAATAATTCTCTTCTCAATCTGTCTGTGTCAGGACTAAACTTTCCACGTAAGGAATCAATCTTTCCACGTTAGGAATCAACTTCTTTTCCACGTAAGGAAACACATTTTCTTTTGATTTGTCCACGTAAGGACTCACATGTCGACTTGCTGAGGAAATAAACTTTGTCCACGTCAGGACTCATGCACCTTCGACCCGCTGGGGAAATAACTTATCCACGTCAGGACTCACATCTTCATCTGATGAAATAATAGAACCTGTCCACGTTAGGACTTGCACGTCTTCTAGCACGAAGAACTTGTCGATAAAAATTGTCCTCGTCAGGACTCATCCTTCCATTGGTCCGCAAACTTCTTATCACTGACGTTACAGCGACTTTGAGGCTGACTCTACTGGGGATATTTGGAAACCAAACTTCCGGACGCCTGTTCTGATAACCGGCGGTGGCCTCTGAAATTCTGGTCCGGGAAATCCTCTAATGACAAATAACTCTGCTTGAGAATGAGGATAAATCTTGCCTACCCACTCTGACGGGGAAAACACGAGAAATTCATAAATAACTCAAAGAGAATTTCATCATGACAACTCTGTGGGGAGCAGTGCCAAAGCTGACACTTCCTTGAATGTCTCGCGCCGAGACCTCAAATGCTTGATACTCCATTTGAGCAAGAGCTCTCTCTACCTGCAAGAGAAACAATACTTGAAACAAAAGGTTGGCCAACCTGGTTTATGTTTCAAAATGCATGCGTTTGACAATGATGCAATGCTCCATTCGACATGGAAATGCTACGCTTTTTTCATTTGGTGGATGCGAGCATGATACTGTATGCTAATGCAAATGCCGACTCGAACTGCTGGGTACAGAAACTGCTTCAGCAAAATAAATGCTGAAGATAATGCCAACTCCGCTGGGGATAGCCGGATGCTAGAGAATTATTCCAGCAAAATAAATGTTGGAAGAGTGACGTCGACGCAGCTGGGAAATTGGGAACCTGAACCAAGCACCTCATTGAAGTAACACCCTGCTGGGAAATAGCCGACGCGCCTGGTAGGATCGAACTTCTGCTGGAGAGTGAACGGATATCACACGGTATTCTGTCAAAATAAATGACTGGGCGCACCACCAACTCTGCCGGGGAAAGTCCCAAACTTCGAGTTCCACTGGAAGGAATGAAAACACTTGCAAAGAGAATTTCGCTGGGGACGGGATGATTCTCTTGGGGAAACTCAACTGCCTTCGCTGGGAGAGAGTAAACTGACCCTGTGGGAAAAGGTGAACTTGTCCGGATACAGCTCACAAATATTAATCTTCTGAGGCTAAACCCACTCTGCTTGAGATACACTGTCTGAATACAGCTTCCACTTTGGGATCGCCAAACTCTGCTGAGGACAAACGACTTTGCTGGAGAATATCCTTTGGATAAGCTACGACTAGCTGGGGAATTTGATCCTTCTTCAGTAGGGAACATTGTCATCTCAGCAGCGCGACCTGCGTGGGGATCGAGTCTTTCGTTACGAGCTTTTGGTCAATACTGCAATCTTTTGATCGTCCTTTCGTACGGCTATGAAACCTGTAACAACACAAACAAGACAAGACAAGCCTATGCAACCAAATCAATTCAGGTTAGTGACGTTATTTTCAGTTAATTCAAAGCTTTAGCAATTGTTGGCAAGGGCCGGTGATGTTATACACATGCTAGTTTCAGTAAACTTAGGCGTTTATCATGCACAAAACAGTAAAGGACCAGCATCAAGTACTGAATAACATATTTTATTGATTGGGCCCCTGAATGGGCGGAGTTTTGTACACGGGATGTAACTCCTGAAAAGAGGAAGCTACGCAAAGCAGATATACAAGTATGCACAAGAAGCATGAATATGTTGACAAACTAAATTTGTACACATGTCGGCAACGGGATGCAGATGAACACCACGCACTGATCCTCCCATGACTCACCAGACTCTAATGCTTTCCCGGTATCCACACTTCTGAAGAGATTGTATCTGATAATCGACCCCTCAGGTATATTCTCCCGCACCAATGCTCGTTGTAGTATCAAATTCGGACCGCAGTTATTTGCTTTTCAAATCCCTAACTTTTGCGTGAACCGCCCTTTACGGGTTTTCAGTTCACCGGGATACCCCTTTTTGCCGAAGCCGCCCAGTGTAGGTTTTCAACTTTGCGGGTGTACGTTTTTTCAATTTTATCCCTAACTTTTGCCCGAACCTTTCATTCTGTTTTTGGTTCGCCAGGATGCCCCATTTTTGCCTGGACTCTCTTTTTCTGTCCAGCGGGTCAATTTTAAGCAAAGAATTTTTTACTGCGTCCGAATTCACAGGCGACGTGAAGTCTTCACCGTCCATAGTGGTCAACAATAAAGCTCTTCCTGAAAAGACTTTTCTGACGACATATGGCCCTTCGTAGTTGGGGGTCCACTTGCCCCTGTGATCTGCTTGCGGCGGGAGAATCCTTTTCAGCACAAGGTCGCCCGTCTGAAAGCTCCGAGGATGTATTTTCTTATCATACGCTTTCTTCATTCGGCTCTGGTACAAACGACCGTATGCTAGAGAAGCTAGCCTCTTCTCATCCATTAAACTCAGTTGGTTTAACCTGTTTTTCACCCATTCTGCCTCATCTAGTTGGACATCTCGTAGTACCCTCAGAGAAGGGATCTCAACTTCCAATGGTAATACCGCTTCCATTCCGTATACCAACGAGAACGGGGTTGCCCCGGTTGATGTACGTACCGTCGTACGATAACCGTGCAAAGCGAAAGGTAGCATCTCATGCCAATCCTTATAGGTCACCACCATTTTCTGAACGATCTTCTTGATATTCTTATTGGCTGCCTCGACAGCGCCATTCATCTTGGGTCGGTAAGGGGAGGAGTTGTGATGTTCGATCTTGAAATTCTGACAGAGCTCCTTCATCATTTTGTTGTTCAGGTTTGATCCGTTGTCCGTGATTATCCGCTCGGGGATCCCATATCGGCAAATGATATCTCTCTTGATGAATCTGGCCACCACTTGCTTCGTTACATTTGCATATGACGCCGCTTCTACCCACTTGGTGAAATAATCGATTGCTACTAGAATGAACCTGTGCCCATTAGAAGCCGTCTGCTCGATCTTTCCAATCATATCGATTCCCCACATCGAGAATGGCCATGGCGATGACATCACATTTAGAGGACTTGGAGGCACATGGATCTTATCAGCATAAATTTGGCATTTGTGGCACTTCCTCGCGAACTTGAAACAGTCAGTTTCCATAGTCAGCCAAAAATAACCTGCCCGCAACAGCTTCCTCGTCATAGCATGCCCACCAGCATGTGTACCAAAGGTACCTTCGTGTATTTCCTCCATGAGCAGCTTTGCCTCTCCTTCGTCTACACAACGCAACAACACCAAATCGTGGTTCCTTCTGTACAAGACACCATCTGGATTCAAATAGAAATTACCCGCTAATCTCCTGAGAGTCTTCTGATCTTGACTGGATGCCCCAGCCGGATACTCTTTGTTCTTCAGGAAATTAAGGATATCGAAATACCACGGTTTGTCATCGGATGCTTCATCAATAGCAAATACGAAGGCAGGCCTATCAAGCCGAGACATAATGATTCTGGGAGCCTCGTTCCAGAAGTTGACTTTGTACATGGAAGACAAAGTGGCCAGGGCGTCAGCCATTTGATTCTCTGCCCGCGGTACATGATGCAATTCAACCTTGTCGAAGAAAGGCAACAATCTCCTTGCATAGTTCATGTAGTGTATCAAGTTGGGCTGACGTGTCTCCCATTCCCCTTTTATCTGATTCACGACCAGAGCTGAGTCTCCGTATACGTCCAGATTCTTGATTCGCAAATCAATGGCTTCTTCAAGCCCCATTATACAAGCTTCGTATTCGGCCTCATTATTAGTAACGGCAAAGGTCAATCGGGCGGTAAACGGGATGTGCGACCCGTGTGGCGTAGTGATGATTGCCCCTATTCCGCTACCGTAAGCATTCACAGCTCCGTCAAATATCATCTTCCATTTGGAACCCAATTCTGGTCCTTCGTCTGGCAACGACTCTTCGCAATCTTTCATCTTTAGGTACATGATATCCTCGTCAGGAAAATCAAACCTCATCGATTGGTAATCTTCAATAGGCTGCTCCGCCAGATACTCAGACAGCACACTCCCCTTTATAGCCTTTTGCGAGACGTATTGGATGTCATATTCAGTCAAGACCATCTGCCAACGGGCAATTCTCCCTGACAACGCCTGCTTTTCGAATACATATTTGATAGGATCCATCTTCGAGATGAGCATGGTTGTGTGATTCAGCATGTATTGCCTCAAACGCTTGGCGGCCCAGGCTAGCGCGCAACAAGTTTTCTCAAGCATTGAGTATCGAGATTCACAATCTGTAAATTTCTTACTCAAGTAATAAATTGCATGCTCTTTTCTCCCTGTCTCGTCGTGTTGACCGAGAACACAACCCATGCTTCCCTCAAGAACTGTCAAATACATGATCAAGGGTCTCCCTGCCACTGGAGGTATCAAAATAGGAGGCTCCTGCAAATACTGCTTTATTTTATCGAACGCCTTTTGACAATTTTCGTTCCACGTTACAGCTTGATCTTTCTTCAACAGCTTGAATAATGGTTCACACGTAGCCGTTAGGTGAGATATGAACCGAGCGATGTAATTCAACCTCCCTAAAAACCCGCGCACCTCTTTCTCTGTTTTAGGCGTCGGCATCTCTTGGATCGCTTTTATTTTAGCAGGATCGACCTCTATTCCTCTTTCACTTACGATAAACCCCAGCAGCTTATCCGATCTCACCCCGAAGGTGCACTTGTTAGGGTTCAGTCTCAGCCTGAACTTCCTAAGCCTTTTAAATAACTTCAGCAGATTCATCAGATGCTCTTCCTCCGTCTGGGATTTGGCAATCATATCGTCAATATAAACTTCGATCTCTTTATGCATCATATCATGGAAAAGAGTCGTCATCGCACGCTGATACGTTGCCCCAACATTCTTCAAACCAACGGGCATCACTTTGTAACAAAATGTTCCCCAGGGCGTTATGAAAGTAGTCTTCTCCATGTCCTCTGGCGCCATTTTAATCTGATTATAGCCTGAAAAGCCATCCATGAAGGAGAATACGGAGTATTGAGCAGTATTATCAACTAGCACGTCGATATGAGGAAGTGGAAAATCGTCCTTTGGGCTTGCTTTATTCAAATCCCTATAATCCACGCACATCCGAACCTTGCCGTCTTTCTTTGGCACTAGTACGATGTTAGCAACCCATGAGGAATATTTTGTCACGGCCAAGAAACCAGCATCCCACTATTTTTGTACTTCCTCTTTGATCTTTACTGCCATGTCTGGTCTAGTTCTGCGAAGCTTTTGTTTGACCGGTGGGCATTCTTCTTTCAATGGCAGACGGTGCACAACCATATCTGTATCGAGCCCTGGCATATCTTCATACGACCAAGCGAATACATCACTATACTCTCGGAGCATTCAACCAGTCTTCGCTTGATATCGCTCTGCAGTGCGGCTCCGATACGAATATTCTTCTCAGCCCCTTCCGACCCCAAGTTGATAATTTCGATGACCTCTTCGTGAGGCAGAATGACTCTTTCCTCTTGCTTCACCAACCAAGACAATTCTTCAGGAACGTCGCTATCTTCGACAACCTCTTCTTCGGCCTGAAATACCGGGTGCTCAAAGTCGGGACGAGTCATAGGTAGTTCAAGGATGTCATCTGAAAATGTTATCCTGCAAAAAGAATGGTTAAATGCTTCAAAATGCGTATAAAGCGAATACCCACGTTGCCATTTTATTGAAAAATACAAAACAAGAAAGACAGAGATCGAAATATTTGCACATGAAAAAACGCCATTTATTTAATGATTAACACGCAATGTTCATAACAGCACAACCCTAAGCAAATCCTGATGCCCCGGGCAAGACATCAGATTGTTCAACAATTAATAAAACAAAGCATTACTGTTTAAGAGTCACAGGAACAAGCTCCTGAATGGACCAGTTGCACAATCCCTGTCCTGGCGTGCTTGGCTGAATCCAGGCATCCATATCACAGTCGCTGTCTCCTTCATCAGACTCTGAAGCAGCGTTGATGGTTTCATGACATACTCCACTGGCAGAGATGGTTATTGGCCCTCTGAAACGGGGTGCTCCCACAGCAGGTGTTGATGATGAAGGTTGGTACCCCAGCCCGAATCGGTCCATCTTCACAGGAATATCCAGCACTTTGCCCCAGCCCTTTGCTTCTCCTGCCTCCACCAGAGCTTGGGCTTCTTTATACGACGAGACGGCTATCTCCGACACTTTGCTCGGCCCGGGACCTTTGTTCTTGATACGCAACCCTTCAAATGCCTGGCAGGGTGTTTCGTGGATCTCTCCATCGACCTCCACATACTTAAATGACGACAGATGGCTGACCAGGATGTCTTCTTCTCCGCATACCGTGACCACGCTGTCTCCGACCATATATTTCAACTTCTGATGCAGGGTAGACGTGACTGCCCCGGCCCCATGAATCCAGGGTCTTCCGAGCAGGCAGCTATATGCAGGTTGTATATCCATGATATAAAATTCTGTCGCAAACACCTCCGGCCCCACCTGTAGAGGCAATGTTATCGATCCAAAGACTGTTCGCCGCGTCCCATCAAATGCCCTGACTACCAAGTCACTGGGCGTGCACAAGATTCCTCGGACATCCAGCTTCATCATTGCTTTCTTGGGCATCACATTTAAGGATGATCCGGTATCGACCAATACATGCGACATTACTGATCCTCTATACTCAACAGATATGTGCAGCGCCATATTATGATCTCTCCCTTTCGGGGTCAAATCGAAGTCGGTAAAGCCCAAGCTGTGGCCTGCATTCACATGTGCCAACACTCCTTCCAGCTGATTCACGGAGACGTCCTGGGGTACGAAGGAAGTTTCCAGGACTTTCAACAAAGCATTTCTGTGAGCTTCAGAACACAAGAGCAACAACAAGATGGATATTTTGGACGGCGTCTGTTGCAGATGCTCCACAATCTTATAATCACTTTTTCGAATCAAGCGCATGAACTCTTCTACATCTTTCGATGCCGATGCTTTTTCGCTTGCCTGCACTGGGACATTTTCAACCACTTTTCCTTTCCCCTTTGCCAGTCTTTCGGCCTCCACTTCAGGCGATATGAAGATCCTACCACTCCTTGTCATACCTCCTGAACCAACAATGTTGTCCACAGTCTCGGCTGGCTGCTTATTAACATCAATCTTTATTCCGTCACAATACACTTCCAACCCATATGACCATGGGACTGCTTTTGTGCTTTCGTACGGGATTGGTCCGACCTTAGTTATGGTGATCGGCGGTCGCTGAGCCGGTGCCGTGATAGTGATTGTCTTTCGAGGAATCGTCACAGTGGCCACATCACTCTGATTATCTGCTACTGCTCCTGCAGGCTCGTCGATTGCTGCTTGGTCGAACTGCAACGTGCCACCATCTATTAAAGCCTGAATACCTTTCTTTAAATCATCACAACCCCCAGCTAGGGTCCAGCATTCTAAACAATACTCGTTGCACCCTGGATAGACACCTCCCTGCAATAATCTGCTTTTTATCTCGCTCAGCGGCGTCTTTAGATCATCCACATTCACAATCAGATTCCTCCCTTCCTCAGTTAGAATGGCGTTTGCCCCATGATTGGGCATGGGCTTCTGCACTATATTCGGACCTGCCGTTCCGAAATTGATAGCCTTATTGTCTAATAAATCTTGCACAACGTGCTTAAAGGCATGGCAACCCTCTACATCGTGGCCCGGAGCCCCAGAATGAAAATCACAGTGCCTGCTTGCATCATAACCATACGGAGGAGTTCCCGTTATTGGTGCCAGAGTTCTCTTCTCTACCAGGTTCAAACCCAACAATGTCTGTAACAAATCAGCATACGTTGAGGGAGGCTTCTCAAACACTCTTCTTGGTTTACCACCCTGGAATCTTCGCTGAGCAAGTTGTGCCCCCTGCTGTGGCTGCTGCTGCTGCTGTTGAAACGATTGTTGTTGCAATGGTGGTTGCTGATATGGAATAGTAACACTCGCCACCTGCTGCGACTAATGATATTGGTTCCGACCTCTGCCTCGGCCCCCAAACACTGCGCTTGCCTCGCCCTGACGGCGCCCACCAAAAGCCTTCCTATTACTGCCAGATGCAGTTGATTCCTCAACTTGGAATTTTCCCTGCTTAATGTTAAGTTCAATCTTTTCTCCCATCAGAATTAAGTCTGAGAAACTGGCCAGAGATGTATGAAACAACTTGTCATGAAACATGCCTGTGAATGTGCCGACGAACATGTCATTCATTTCCTTGTCTTCTAAAGGAGGACGGACCCTAGCAGCCATGTCGCGCCATCTTTGCGCGTACTCTTTAAAGCTCTCATCCTTTTTCTGAGACAACCCTGCCAATTGGACCCGATTGGGCGCCAAGTCGCTGTTATACTTATAGTGAGCGACAAATGCCTCTGCTAGCTGCTTCCATGTCTTTATATTAGTTGGCTCCAATCCCATATACCACTCTAGGGAAAGGCCTGGCAAACTATCTTGAAAGAAATGCATTAGCATTCTCTCATCAGTTGAGTACGCAAACATCTTTCTGTAATAAGCCCGCACATGCACTTTCGGACAGGTATCTCCTTTATACTTATCAAACGTAGGAGCTTTGAATTTGATTGGCACCCTCAAGCCAGGTACCAGACCCATCGTTGCCATGTCTAAGCCCACAGCACTTTGGTTCAGGACCCCCCTCATATGCTCTTCTAGCATTCTGATCTTCTGGGAGTCATCCATCGGCCCTTCGAAACCTCCGCCGGAGAAAGCGTCCTCCTGCTGATCTTCTTGCCACATACCATTCCCATCTCCATACCCATCGTATCCATGATTACGGCCAGCTCTGATCTGATTTATCACCGGGCCTCGGCCTCTATTGTTGTACCCCTTAACACCTCCAGCAGGCCCAAAAGCCATTAACCCAGCGCCGTTTCCATTTCCGAAACCTCCGTAACCCTGATTGGCCACACCATAACCATCTTGCCCAAAGCCTTGAGCATTGAAACCATATTTCCCAGTATTATCGAATCCCTGATCGTTGAACCCGAATCCAGCATTGCCGAAGCTGTTGCCTCCCATATTATCACCCAAGTTGATATCACCAAGCCCAACGTTATGGACAGCAGTCTCGTTCCCAACTCCGACGTTACCATTCCCAGCAGCGGTAGCATTGTTGACATTAGCAGAAGGTATGTTGACTACAGGTGGAGCCACTGGCGTGGGAGTGCCATCTCCATGAACAGTATCGACTCGCACAGACTGATGATCCTCATTACTGTGACCGGCGTTTCTGACCAACAGAGGCTGCACCATGGCTTGCAAATTCTCCTGACCTTTTGCAATAGTCTCCATGGTCTGCATGAAGAGTGCTAGCTTCTCGCGCATATCTTACATCTCGCTCTGCATTTGATCCATGATTCTTCGACAGTTAGTGCGAGTGGAGTAGCGGTGTGGGCGCTGATCTTCAATCCTGAAAATACCTGGTACAGAGCAGGAAATAAGATACCCTCCAATGATTACCTGTAATGCAATGTGAATATGAATGCAATGCAGTGTGTGTCTGTGCATTAGGGAATAGCATTCCCCGATTCTAGTGTGAAGTACCAGTGCAGTGACAGTGCTAACAATATAAAGATCGGAGCTGAATCACAGAAAGCCTCATATATTGCAGAGAACCAATGAGCCAAGAATACAATATCACTGAGTACAAAGAGAAGGCATGACCTCAACCAACAATCCTGGTGATGGTCAGCACTATGCAAATAAAGCATACAAGCTACTATATGAAAGGATCAAACACTCCCATAAGTCTGGTACTCTTCTAGCAACTTCTTGGTCTCCGGATGACTTGGTCTGGTAAGCAGCCCTTCAACAAGTTGGTTCCTTTTTTTAAGAACCTGTCGCACGTCTTCAGCAGTTTCCTCCCATGCCCCTTCTCCGAAGCGATCCTCTAGTTTACGCTTCTGAGACACAGCTTCATCTCTGCCTTTGAGGGCCTTGTTCAGTGTGTTCTGGAGACTATATCGGGTCATCACTTCCTCTTCACACTTCTTGATGCTAGACTTCAACTGCTCTTCGAGGTCGGAAATTTGCTGCTTCAACTTATCCTCCCTCTTCTTATTGTTGGTGAGCGTAGTGTTCCAAGTCTTATTGCAAGAAGAGATCTCTCGGTGAGCGATGTCGAGTGCTTTCTTTTTGGATTCGAGCATGTCATGGGAGCTTCTGAACTCTTGCCCCAGACGTTCGCGCTTCTTCTTCTCCTCAGTTAACTCAGCCCCTAATCTGTTCATTAGCTCAATCTGCTGTTGGAAAGCATGCACGACCTTGTTTTTCTCACTGCGTATCTGGGCTAGCTCCTGCTCCAGCCCTTCATTGATCTTCATCAAGGCTTCTTTTTCTTTCACCACTTGCTCGTAGGCCTCCCTAGAAACAGTAGTTGGCTCTGCCACCGGAATAGGAACAAGGACTGGTGCATCTGGAAATGGCATCCGCAACTGACTTGCTCTCTCTCGGATCCAAACTCCGTAAGGTGCGTAAGCCTAACAGTCGTTCTTCCCTAACAACGGCTTTCCCCTTCGGTTAATACGCGTCCAGGCATGTTGCAGCTTGGCTAATAACTTCCCCTTTAAATCCCCGGTGAAGTACAGAGATTCCTGTACTTCTTCCTCCTTTGGTGGGTTCTTCAGCGCATATCCGAACTGACGGACCAACAGAGATGGGTTGTAGTTGATACACCCTTTTCTTCCTATCAGCGGGACATTAGGGTACCCAGAACAACTGAATATAAGCTCAGACCCTAGCAGGTCTCGATCAAACCACTCAACGTCTTCGGAGGATAGCCTCATCAGGCGCTCTGACCAGCTGGCTGTGGTTGCACTCTCCACAAAAGATCCCTTCGTGGGAAGATGACTCTTGAACCACATATTCAACAAAGGCGCGCAGCAGTAAACAACCTTTCCCCTTCTGTTTTCATTTTTGTAGTGCAAGGAGTGGTAGAAGTCTCCGATCAACGTTGGCACTGGATTGCCGGCAGCAAATAGATGGAAAGCGTCCAAGTCCACGAAATTGGGCAAGTTAGGGAACAACACAATTCCATAAATGCATAGGGCCAAAATAGCATTGAAAACCACCCAACATCCGCTCTTGGCATACTCCTGAGCTTTGCCAACCAGGAAATCAAGAGAGAAACCTGAAACCCCAAGCCAAGAAGTCACTAACAGTTCTGCAGCGTCCATATGCAAGGCTCTAGCTAAGTCCTCCAACTTGGGCTCAGCAGCAGAGTGAATAAAGGGAACCTTGTTCTGCACTGGTAGCTCAGTAAACTCCACGTACTCCTCAATGGTAGGCCCTAGGATGAAGTCAGCAAACGTGAAGCATCTCAATGCGGGGTCATAGAACTGCATCAAGGTGTACAACCCGTTCATCTCATCAGCAGTGGGCTTGCAGACTAATCTCAGTAATCTCCCATGACTCATTCTGAAGCTTCTCCTAACCTCCTCATCAGCAAGGGATATCAGACCGAGCAAAGGAGTAATATCAGGTGTAGGCAGCTTATACGCAACTGTTTTCCTCAAACCAGCCATGATCAATACTCAGAAGTCCGGGCATTAGAATCGGAGGATATGCAAATGCACCTGCAGCACAGACACACGTTAATGGGATGCAATGATAATGGATATGCAAACAATGCAATGCAAGTAACATGCAACAGGGACCAACTGCCGTAGCTGAATAGCCTGAACCATATCAAGAAGTCTCAAATAGACTCTTTAGAAGTCCTCAAACCCTGGTCTCAGATAGACCTAAAACAAAGCTCCAACAATGGTCTCTGATAGACCTCCAACCATAACTCCGGCTGGTCTCTGGTAGACCTCAAATCACATCTCCAACTGGTCTCTGACAGACCTCAGAACTCTCCAACTGGTCTCTGACAAACCTCAGAACTCTCCATAAATACCCAGGATCTCAAATCAAGAAACGAACCGGTAGTCTGAAGGTCTAGTTACCTGCATAACCCCAACCCTCTCACAGGTGGATGTCCTAGTAACTGACAAAGGTACGGCATCTTATGCGGTCGTCGGCGTCACAGACTTTCAGGGTTGATGATACGATTCCCAGAAGGAGTGGCATCATCAAATCCTGAAGAGGTCTCACTTAGCCAACTTCCAAATGATCGGTTCCCGGAGTCGACAATTCAGCTGACCAACAACGCCTTCGACCCAAAGGGTAGAAAAAGAAGCCAACCAGAAGAACCTCGTCCGAATGTAGATTTCATGGGACACTAATGCAAGCAAAGCCGGCACGCGCCCACTACTTTCTACTCTAATTCTAGGTGCACTCAAGCCCGGGTCCGGCTTATCTCTCAATCATAGAACCACCCATCACACCCCAATACAACAATAATAATCAATATATATAATGCTGAAAATAAAGGTCAGAAATATAAATCCATACAAAATCCTCGACGGGAAAACAAGCGTTAGGATTGACTCTCTTAAGGGACGTTGGATCCCAAATGCATAAGAACTATCGCAGTTCTTAGCAGCCAGGGGACGTTGGGTCCCCAGCAGAGTCGCCAGCTGTCGCTACTACGAAAATCGGCGCCGGCTGAACAGAAGAGTCGCCACCGTGCGTTATTTATCCCAACGGAGGGAAAGGAAACGCTCGAGGTAAACCTACCGCAAAACGGGGAAAGGAATGGTCATCGCAACCAAATCCTGGGTTCGGGAGTCGGTTACGCAAGGGGAAGGTATTAGCACCCCTCACGTCCGTCGTACTCGACGGGATCGACGCTTGTTTTCGGGTATGGATTGTTATTTCTATCTAAACTAAAAGGTTAAGGGTTAAAAGAAAAGAAAATGACTCGGTAAAGTGTCGCACTTTATGCCTACGTATTCCCGTCTGGAACGAGAAATCAGAGTCAACGTAGTTCGCCTACCTACGGGAAAGGAGGGGAAGGTTGCTCGCTAGGATATCGCATCCTATGCCTATGTACTTTCATACAGCATGAAAGATCAGAGCAAACGTAGTTCGGGCCACGTACGACACAAGTCTGTCTTGATTGCTTTTATACCTTCTGAAAAAGGGTTTTTCTGATTAACAGTCCAAGCGGACAAAAATGATGTTTTGATGAGTTCACATTCTTTTACGGAAGAAGTGTCTTTTATTATGTTTGAAATCTTATTGTGTTTTTCTGCTTGTTTTGAGAAAGAAAGAGACAGAACTCTAACCTATGGTTGCGAAGGGAATCAAACTAACCTAATGTTATCATGCATGGGTTAAGACCTAGTGTCTATCATGCTCCTCTCTTGCCCAGAGAGAAACAGAGATCCTAAGGGATAAACGGAAACAGAAACAATAGCAAATATATACAGTAAAGCAAGAAAATACATGGATGCAACAATACAAGCGAGGCAAGGGAGTCCCACTCAACCTCGAACCTAGAAAACAATAGGCAAAAGTGAACAGGATTCACTCTCCACCCAACAGGTTAACAGCAAACAATACAGTCAGGAAAACCAATCAATACATCAGAAATGAAATACAGCAAAAATAAACAGCCACAGCAGCTCTGCATCAACATCTGACTTCAAGTAATCTCCAATCAACTACAAGCATCAATCTCCATCTCCACAGCTTTCCATCAAGGTCTTGATCATCAATCTTCCATTTGCAATGGCTTTTCTTCAAGTCTCAATCTCCAAGAGGAATATCAGTCAACAAGATGAAGTGAATGAATGTTAGACAGTCAATTACCTACCAAGGGTGGTTCATTAACTGTTAACATTATACAGACAGTTTTCTCTCAAAAGTTCTATCTTTCAAATACATTCACTGATCCTTCCAAAGGAAGGAGGTGGATATTTGAAAGATACTTTGAATCATAGAGAAAGGATGGATGCAGACAAGGCATTCCATGCTTGGGAAACAAGCTTTCTAATCTAGAGCTCTGCCTAGCTCCTAAACCCTAGTCTCCTCAACAGCTGCTAGTAAGCCTCTCCTCTTCAACTCTGGAGGTTGGACTTCAATCTCTGGATCTCCAATGGCTTCATCATCACAAGTCTTCAGCTCTCCCAAATCCCCAAGCAATCCCCATACCCACACAAACAAACAATAATCCCCAAGGGGCACACCACACCAGTCAATCAAATACAGACAGTATTAATAGCAGTAGGGGAATCCTAATATTTTCTAAGGGGTCTAATAACTACCCATAGTCCCTATAGTCCCATATCCCAAACTTTCAACCTCTAACTCCTAAGGGAAATGGTTCAATTCTCCTAAGTCATTACTTAAACCCTAATTTTGTTCATGTTATTCACACCTAAACTAAACACCTAAAATTAATTTCTAAAATTGGGAACTAAATTGTATATACAAGCTAACCTTATCTACTAATCAACCTAAAAAGAATGGGTGAAAAATATTAAAGCAACTATTCAAACTAAAATCACCAAATTTATATATCAAACAAAATATTATTTACACCTATTAAAAGAAAAATATGCCAAAAATATAAAAAGAAAGTGAATTATTAATTTTTTTGCATGATAATTTTCTTGGCCAAATTAAGAAAATAATGCAAAAAGAATCAATGGAAAATAAGCATTTTATGAATTGCTATGATTTTCTAAAGATTTAATGTTTTTTAAAAGAAATTAAAATGAACTAATATGGATGCAGGGTGCAGCGAGTAAAAAATCCAGTTAAAACAATAAACTGGGCCACACAGTGGGGGTGTTAGTAGTAATATGCACAAGGCCCAGCACGCTTCAGAAAACAACAAAAAATAAAAAAAAGTAAAAACGGTGTAACTAGCAATTATTTCAGTTCATTATTGATTGGGCTTGGTTTGAGGGGTGTCAAAAGCAGCGAATGTCTGAGCCCAGTCAGCAAACTTAAATGAAACGGGGCGTTTCATCATTTAAACTTCCCTCCGTTTTCGTCCTTCAATCGTGGCCGTTGGTTAAGCCTCCAAGTCAAAGTCAAACAGAAGATCCAACGCATGTCCATCATCGTCCCCAAATGGCTCTAGGGTTTCTGAAAAGAACAGTCCCATGCACGCATCTTCCACCTCCTTGTTCTCTCTCCATTCTCCATGGATGCCTTCGATCCAAAGAGCAAAGTTGCTCTAGAAACTCCCCTCTACACAGCCATAACCATAACTCCTCCTAAAACCCAAGCAACAATGGAACCCGATAGGTACAACAGTTGGAATCCACCATTTTCACCTGTGATCAACTTATCCAAAGCTCACCAATTCTTGTCCTAAACTTATCTACACCTCATGCTGATCATAACAAGCCATATATCCAAGATTTTCGTGCATTAAATCATGAGTTACAAACCCTAACAGTTATGGTACACCTATGGCAAACTCCATGAAAGCTCTCCAAACTCACCAAAATCAATCCTCTATCCTACCTTAACCTTTCTATGCTATCAAAACCTAGCAATTCTAACCAAAACAGCCAATTCGAATGAGAAACTTACTTGGTGCAAATGATGAAAACAGGTACTCAATCTTCTTGATCCAAGGCTTGAAGTGATTGAAAACTGATCAATGAACTTGGTGATGAGTTCTGTATGCAACCAATGAAGCTCCAAGACTTTGAATCTCCCAATTCCAAGATTCTTGCACTTTGAATGATGATGATGAATGGCACGAATCCTCCTTCAATTTACCAAATGAATGTGTGAATTCTAATCCTTGGGTGATGATGATGAAGAACAGATCAAGAATGGTGCAAATTGGTGAAAGTTTGAGAGTGTTTGAATTGATTTTGCAATTTTAAGAAAGTATGTGAAACTTGTGATTATGAGCAAATGTGATCACCAACCCTTGCATGGACCTCTTCATGACAATATATACATGACATTAGAACCTCCTAGAAACTTGGAGAAACTTCCCTTGTATGATTTCCCTTGGATTTGGCTTATGTTTCTTCCTTTGTAAGCAACCTTGAATAACTCTCAAAATTTGAACTAACCTCAAAATTCAACTTTAGCCAATTTTATCAAAATGACTTTTCCATTCAAAATGACCTATAATTTTGTCCCATTTGGCCAAAATATGAAAAATCTCATTTTTAAGTCCTTTTTTATTCATTAAATCCAACAATTTTGAAACCTTGTGCTATGAATCTTTCCAATCTCTCATGGTCACTTTTCTAGACTCAAAATGTCATTTGGAACAAGTTTGATGTTGTAAAGTTTTCCATTTGAAGCTTCCTTGTATGAGTTTTGGGCATAGGCTTGAAATGACCTGTAATTCTCAGATGACCAAAATACCCTTTGCTTGCCAAGACCATAAGTAGAGTTACACAAATCATATGAAGGCATACCATACCATTATAGAAAGCTAAGACAATGAGGAACAACTCTTATGTTGACCATAAATCCATTTGAAATCTCCTTGAGGGGTAAAATTGCTTGGAAGTCAAGTCACTTTCACAGACAAAATTTCAGATACCTCAGATGACCTGTAACTTGCAAGGACCACAACTTGAGTTCCATAAATATCCTTTATGTCTTCCACCACTCAAATTAAAGGTATTGGGATCCTATACAAGTTTCATGTTGACCAAGGATCCATTTGAAGCTTGCAATTTGAATTATCTTGCTTGGAAATTTGACCTAAACTAGGGGATTTTACACAAAAACCCTAATTTAGAAACTCCTCTTCTCCTTGATTTCTCTTGATTTCTTCTTATCACATCACCATATCCTTCTCCACATGCCAAATGATGAACCCCACATCTCTCCAATAGCCCTTAATGTCCTTCAATCAGTCAATTGACCTAGAGTTGACCTAGAGTCGACCCCAGATGAAACCCTAGTTGACTGTCTTCAACTGCAATTCTTGTGACTACACCAATGACTTGTCTCCTTCTCCAAATGACTTTCTAAGTCTTCCATGATACCCATATACTCTTCATGCTCCATCCACAGCTCACAACTTACTTTGATGATCCCCAGACACCCTCAGATAGGAGCTAGATGCACTTGCTTGATCCATTGACTTGATAGCTTTCAAATTCTTTCTGATGACTTGAATGGGATTGAATTAGAATAATAACCTCTTGATAGGCTCATAGAGATAAGAATAATTATTGGTCCCTGCTGGATGATTTGCTATGCTATGCTATGCAGATGATTAGACTATGTGCATGCCTCTATATACAAATGTTAATGATATTGAAACATAAACCAAGTGAATAAGGTTGAGCAAATTTTAGGGTGCAACAATGTGCGGCATCCAGGTCCTGACTGATGATTGTTTCATTAGTATGTGTGATATTCAGATCCTGGCTAGTGATGTTCTCTTGAGCTCGTGTGGTATCCGGACCCTGGCTCACACTGTTGTGTGTTCATTGGCATGTGCGGCATGCAGGCTCTGGCTATTGATTGTTTCATTAGTATATGTGATATTCAGATCCTGACAAGTGATGTTGTCTTGAGCCCGTGTGGTATCTGGACCCCGGCACACACCGTTGTGTGTTCATTGGCATGTGCGGCATCCAGGCCTTGGCTGATGATTGTTTCATTAGTATGTGTGATATTCAGATCCTGACTAGTGATGTTGTCTTGAACCCGTGTGGTATCTGGACCCCGGCTCACACTGTTGTGTGTTCATTGGCATGTTCGGCATCCAGGCCCTGGCTGATGATTGTTTCATTAGTATGTGTGATATTCTAGCCTTGACTAGTGATGTTCTCTTGAGCTCGTGTGGTATCTGGACCCCGGGTCACATTTTTGTGTGTTCATTGGCATGTGCGGCATCCAGGCCCTGGCTGATGATTGTTTCATTAGTATGTGTGATATTCAGATCCTGACTAGTGATGTTCTTATGAGCCCATGTGGTATCCGGACCCCGGTACACACCGTTGTGTGTTTATTGACATGTGCGGCATCCAGGTCCTGACTAATGATTGTTTCATTAGTATGTGTGATATTCAGATCCTGGCTAGTGATGTTCTCTTGAACTCGTATGGTATCCGGACCCCGGCTCACACTGTTGTGTGTTCATTGGCATGTGCGGCATCCAGGCCCTGGCTATTGATTGTTTCATTAGTATGTGTGAGATTCAGATCCTGACAAGTGATGTTGTCTTGAGCCCATGTGGTATCTAGACCCCAGGCCTTGGATGATGATTGTTTCATTAGTATGTGTGATATTCAGATCCTGACTAGTGATGTTGTCTTGAGCCCGTGTGGTATCTGGACCCCGGCTCACACTGTTGTGTGTTTATTGGCATGTGCGGCATCCAGGCCCGGGCTGGTGATTGTTTCATTAGTATGTGTGATATTCTAGTCCTGACTAGGGATGTTCTCTTGAGCCCGTGTGGTATCTGGACCCCGGCTCACACTGTTGTGTGTTATTTGACATGTGCGGCATACAGGCCCTGGCTGATGATTGTTTCATTAGTATGTGTCATATTCAGATCCTGACTAGTGATGTTCTTTTGAGCTCGTGTGGTATCCGGACCTCGGTTCACACCGTTGTGTGTTCATTGACATGTGCGGCATCCAAGTCCTGACTAATGATTGTTTCATTAGTGTGTGTGATATTCAGATCCTGGCTAGTGATGCTCTCTTTAGCTCGTGTGGTATCCGGACCCCGGCTCACATTGTTGTGTGTTCATTGGCATGTGCGGCATGCAGGCCCTGGCTATTGATTGTTTCATTAGTATGTGTGATATTCAGATCCTGACAAGTGATGTTGTCTTGAGCCCATGTGGTATCTGGACCCCGGCTCACACCGTTGTGTGTTCATTGGCATGTGTGGCATCCAGGCCTTGGCTGATGATTGTTTCATTAGTATGTGTGATATTCAGATCCTGACTAGTGATGTTATCTTGAGCCCGTGTGGTATCCGGACCCCGACTCACACCGTTGTGTGTTCATTTGCATGTGCGGCATCCAGGTCCTGACTGATGATTGTTTCATTAGTATGTGTGATATTCAGATCCTGGCTAGTGATGTTCTCTTGACCTCGTGTGGTATCCGGACCCCGGCTCACACTGTTGTGTGTTCATTGGCATGTGCGGCATCCAGGCCCTGGCTATTGATTGTTTCATTAGTATGTGTGATATTCAGATCCTGACAAGTGATGTTGTCTTGAGCCCGTGTGGTATCTGGACCCCGGCTCACACCGTTGTGTGTTCATTGGCATGTGCGGCATCTAGGCCTTGGCTGATGATTGTTTCATTAGTATGTGTGATATTCAGATCCTGACTAGTGATGTTGTCTTGAGCCCGTGTAGTATCTGGACCCCGGCTCACATTGTTGCGTGTACATTGCCATGTGCGGCATCCAGGCCCTGGCTAATGATTGTTTCATTAGTATGTGTGATATTCTAGGCCTGACTAGTGATGTTTTCTTGAGCCTGTGTGGTATCTGGACCCCGGCTCACACTGTTGTGTGTTATTTGGCATGTGCGGCATCCAGGCCCTGGCTGATGATTGTTTCATTAGTATGTGTGATATTCAGATCCTGACTAGTGATGTTCTTTTGAGCTCGTGTGGTATCCGGACCCCGGTTCACACCGTTGTGTGTTCATTGGCATGTGCGGCATCCAGGCCCTGGCTGATGATTATTTCATTAGTATGTGTGATATTCAGATCCTGGCTAGTGATGTTCTCTTGAGCCCGTGTGGTATTCGGACCCCGGCTCACACCGTTGTGTGTTCATTGGCATGTGCGGCATCCAGGCCCTGGCTGATGATTGTTTCATTAGTATGTGTGATATTCAGATCCTGACTAGTGATGTTGTCTTGAGCCCGTGTGGTATCCGGACCCCGGCTCACACTGTTGTGTGTTCATTGGCTTGTGCGGCATACAGGCCCTAGCTGATGGTTATTTCATTAGTATGTTTTATATTCAGATCCTAACTATTGATGTTCTCTTGAGCCCGTGTGGTATCCGGACCCCGGCTCACACTGTTGTGTGTTCATTGGCATGTGCTGCACCTAGGCCCTAGCTGATGATTGTTTCACTAGTATGTGTGATATTCAGATACTGACTAGTGATGTTCTCTTGAGCCTGTGTGGTATCCGGACCCCGGCTCACACTTTTGTGTGTTCATTAGCATGTGTGGCATCCAGGCCCTGGCTATTGATTGTTTCATTAGTATGTGTGATATTCAGATCCTGACTAGTGATGTTGTCTTAAGCCCGTGTGGCATCCGGATCCCTGCTCACACCGTTGTGTATTCATTGGCATGTGCGGCATCCAGGCCCTGGCTTATGATTGTTTCATTAGTATGTGTGATATTCAAATTCTGGCTAGTGATGTTCTCTTGAGCCCGTGTGGTATCTGGACCCCGGTTCACACCGTTGTGTGTTCATTGGCATGTGCCGCATCCAAGCCCTGGCTGATGATTATTTCATTAGTATGTGAGATATTCATATCATGGCTAGTGATATTCTCTTGAGCCCGTGTGGTATCCGGACCCCGGCTCACACTATTGTGTGTTCATTGGCCTGTGAGGCATCCAGGCCCTGGTTGATGGGTAATTAATTAGTATGTTTTATATTCAAATCCTAACTAGTGATGTTCTCTTGAACCCGTGTGGTATCCGGACATCGGCTTACACTATTGTGTGTTCATTGGCATGTGCGGCACCCAGGCCCTAACTGATTATTGTTTCATTAGTATGTGTGATATTCAGATCCTGACTAGTGATGTTCTCTTGAGCCTGTGTGGTATTCGGACCCCGTCTCACACTGTTGTGTGTTCATTAGCGTGTGCGGCATCCAGGCCCTGGCAATGGATAATTTCATTAGTATGTGGGATATTCAAATCCTGACTAGTGATGTTGTCTTGAGCCCGTGTGGCATCCGGACCCCGGCTCACACCGTTGTGTATTCATTGGCATGTGCGGCATCCAGGCCCTGGCTGATGATTGTTTCATTAGTATGTGTGATATTAAAATCCTGGCTAGTGATGTTCTCTTTAGCCCGTGTGGTATCCGGACCCCGGCTCACACCGTTGTGTGTTCATTGACATGTACGGCATTCAGGCCCGTGCTGATGATTGTTTCATTAGTATGTGTGATATTCAGATCCTGACTAGTGATGTTTTCTTAAGCCTGTTTGGTATTCGGACCCCGGTTCTCACAGTTGTGTGTTCATTGGCATGTGGGGGATCCAGGATCCTGAGTAGTGATATTCTATTGATCCCGTGTGGTATCCCGACCATGGCTCACACTATTGTGTGTTCATTGGCATGTGCGGCACCCAGGCCCTGGCTGATGATTGTTTCATTAGTATGTGTGATATTCAGATCCTGACTAGTGATGTTCTCTTGAGCCTGTGTGGTATCCGGACCCTGGCTCACACTGTTGTGTATTCATTAGCATGTGCGGCATCCAGGCCCTGGCTATTGATTGTTTCATTAGTATGTGTGATATTCAGATCCTGACTAGTGATGCTGTCTTGAGCCCGTGTGGTATCTGGACCCCGACTCACACTGTTGTGTGTTCATTGGCATGTGCGGCATCCAGGACCTGGCTGATGATTGTTTCATTAGTATGTGTGATATTTTAGTCCTGACTAGTGATGTTCTTTTGAACCCGTGTGGTATCTGGATCCCGGCTCACACCGTTGTGTGTTCATTGGCATGTGCGGCATCAAGGCCCTTGCTGATGATTGTTTCATTAGTATGTGTGATATTCAGATCCTGACTAATGATGTTCTCTTGAGCCCATGTGGTATTCGGACCCCGGCTCACACCGTTGTGTGTTCATTGGCATGTGGGGGATCCAGGCCCTGGTATCCGGACCCCGACTCACACTGTTGTGTGTTCATTGGCTTGTGCGGCATCCAGGCCCTGGCTGATGGGTATTTCATTAATATGTTTTATATTCAGATCCTAACTAGTGATGTTCTCATGAGCCCGTGTGGTATCCGGACCCCGGCTCACACTGTTTTGTGTTCATTGGCATGTACGGCACCAAGGCCCCTAGCTGATGATTGTTTCATTAGTATGTGTGATATTCAGATCCTGACTAGTGATGTTCTCTTGAGCCTGTGTGGCATCCGGACCCCGACTCACACTGTTGTATGTTCATTAGCATGTGCGGCATCCAGGCCCTGGCTATTGATTATTTCATTAGTATGTGTGATATTCAGATCCTGACTAGTGATGTTGTCTTGAGCCTGTGTGGTATCCGGACCTCGGCTCACAATGTTGTGTATTCATATGCATTTGCGGCATCCAGGCCCTTGCTGATGATTGTTTCATTAGTATGTGTGATATTCAAATCCTGGCTAGTGATGTTCTCTGGAGCCCGTGTGGTATCTGGACCCCAGCTCACACCGTTGTGTGTTCATTGGCATGTGCGGCATCCAGGCCCTGGCTGATGATTGTTTTTTTAGTATGTGTGATATTCAGATCCTGACTAGTGATGTTCTTTTGAGCCCGTGTGGTATCCGGACCCCGATTCACACCGTTGTGTGTTCATTGGCATGTGCGGCATCCAGGCCCTGGCTGATGATTGTTTCATTAGTATGTGTAATATTCAGATCCTGGCTAGTGATATTCTCTTGAGCACGTGTGGTATTCGGACCCCGACTCACATCGATGTGTGTTCATTGGCATGTGCGGCATCCAGGCCCTGGCTGATGATTGTTTCATTAGTATGTATGATATTCAGATCCTGACTAATGATGTTCTCTTGAGCCCATGTGGTATTCGGACCCCGGCTCACACCGTTGTGTGTTCATTGGCATGTGGGGGATCCAGGCCCTGGTATCCGGACCCCGGCTCACACTGTTGTGTGTTCATTGGCTTGTGCGGCATCCAGGCCCTGGCTGATGGGTATTTCATTAGTATGTTTTATATTTAGATCCTAACTAGTGATGTTCTCTTGAGCCCGTGTGGTATCCGGACCCCGGCTCACACCGTTGTGTATTCATTGGCATGTGCGGCATCCAGGCCCTGGCTGATGATTGTTTCATTAGTATGTGTGATATTAAAATCCTGGCTAGTGATGTTCTCTTTAGCCCGTGTGGTATCCGGACCCCGGCTCACACCGTTGTGTGTTCATTGACATGTACGGCATCCAGGCCCGTGCTGATGATTGTTTCATTAGTATGTGTGATATTCAGATCCTGACTAGTGATGTTTTCTTAAGCCTGTTTGGTATTCGGACCCCGGTTCTCACAGTTGTGTGTTCATTGGCATGTGGGGGATCCAGGATCCTGAGTAGTGATATTCTATTGATCCCGTGTGGTATCCCGACCATGGCTCACACTATTGTGTGTTCATTGGCATGTGCGGCACCCAGGCCCTGGCTGATGATTGTTTCATTAGTATGTGTGATATTCAGATCCTGACTTGTGATGTTCTCTTGAGCCTGTGTGGTATCCGGACCCTGGCTCACACTGTTGTGTATTCATTAGCATGTGCGGCATCCAGGCCCTGGCTATTGATTGTTTCATTAGTATGTGTGATATTCATATCCTGACTAGTGATGCTGTCTTGAGCCCGTGTGGTATCTGGACCCCGACTCACACTGTTGTGTGTTCATTGGCATGTGCGGCATCCAGGACCTGGCTGATGATTGTTTCATTAGTATGTGTGATATTTTAGTCCTGACTAGTGATGTTCTTTTGAACCCGTGTGGTATCTGGATCCCGGCTCACACCGTTGTGTGTTCATTGGCATGTGCGGCATCAAGGCCCTTGCTGATGATTGTTTCATTAGTATGTGTGATATTCAGATCCTGACTAATGATGTTCTCTTGAGCCCATGTGGTATTCGGACCCCGGCTCACACCGTTGTGTGTTCATTGGCATGTGCGGGATCCAGGCCCTGGTATCCGGACCCCGGCTCACACTGTTGTGTGTTCATTGGCTTGTGCGGCATCCAGACCCTGGCTGATGGGTATTTCATTAATATGTTTTATATTCAGATCCTAACTAGTGATGTTCTCATGAGCCCGTGTGGTATCCGGACCCCGGCTCACAATGTTTTGTGTTCATTGGCATGTACGGCACCAAGGCCCCTAGCTGATGATTGTTTCATTAGTATGTGTGATATTCAGATCCTGACTAGTGATGTTCTCTTGAGCCTGTGTGGCATCCGGACCCCGACTCACACTGTTGTATGTTCATTAGCATGTGCGGCATCCAGGCCCTGGCTATTGATTATTTCATTAGTATGTGTGATATTCAGATCCTGACTAGTGATGTTGTCTTGAGCCTGTGTGGTATCCGGACCTCGGCTCACAATGTTGTGTATTCATATGCATTTGCGGCATCCAGGCCCTTGCTGATGATTGTTTCATTAGTATGTGTGATATTCAAATCCTGGCTAGTGATGTTCTCTGGAGCCCGTGTGGTATCTGGACCCCGGCTCACACCGTTGTGTGTTCATTGGCATGTGCGGCATCCAGGCCCTGGCTGATGATTGTTTTTTTAGTATGTGCGATATTCAGATCCTGACTAGTGATGTTCTTTTGAGCCCGTGTGGTATCCGGACCCCGATTCACACCGTTGTGTGTTCATTGGCATGTGCGGCATCCAGGCCCTGGCTGATGATTGTTTCATTAGTATGTGTGATATTCAGATCCTGGATAGTGATATTCTCTTGAGCGCGTGTGGTATTCGGACCCCGACTCACATCGATGTGTGTTCATTGGCATGTGCGGCATCCAGGCACTGGCTGGTGATTGTTTCATTAGTATGTATGATATTCAGATCCTGACTAATGATGTTCTCTTGAGCCCATGTGGTATTCGGACCCCGGCTCACACCGTTGTGTGTTCATTGGCATGTGGGGGATCCAGGCCCTGGTATCCGGACCCCGGCTCACACTGTTGTGTGTTCATTGGCTTGTGCGGCATCCAGGCCCTGGCTGATGGGTATTTCATTAGTATGTTTTATATTTAGATCCTAACTAGTGATGTTCTCTTGAGCCCGTGTGGTATCCGGACCCCGACTCACACTGTTTTGTGTTCATTGGCATGTACGACACCCAGGCCCCTAGCTGATGATTGTTTCATTAGTATGTGTGATATTCAGATCCTGACTAGTGATGTTCTCTTGAGCCTGTGTGGTATCCGGACCCCGACTCACACTGTTGTGTGTTCATTAGCATGTGCGGCATCCAGGCCCTGGCTATTGATTATTTCATTAGTATGTGTGATATTCAGATCCTGACTAGTGATGTTGTCTTGAGCCTGTGTGGTATCCGGACCTCGGCTCACAATGTTGTGTATTCATATGCATTTGCGGCATCCAGGCCCTTGCTGATGATTCTTTCATTAGTATGTGTGATATTCAAATCCTGGCTAGTGATGTTCTCTGGAGCCCGTGTGGTATCTGGACCCCGGCTCACACCGTTGTGTGTTCATTGGCATGTGCGGCATCCAGGCCCTGGCTGATGATTGTGTTCTTTAGTATGTGCGATATTCAGATCCTGACTAGTGATGTTCTTTTGAGCCCGTGTGGTATCCGGACCCCGATTCACACCGTTGTATGTTCATTGGCATGTGCGGCATCTAGGCCCTAGCTGATGATTGTTTCATTAGTATGTGTGATATTCAGATCCTGGCTAGTGATATTCTCTTGAGCGCGTGTGGTATTCGGACCCAGACTCACATCGATGTGTGTTCATTGGCATGTGCGGCATCCAGGCCCTGGCTGATGATTGTTTCATTAGTATGTGTGATATTCAGATCATGGCTAGTGATGTCCTCTTGACCCTGTGTGGTATCCGGACCCCGGCTCACACCATTGTGTGTTCATTGGCATGTGCGGCCTCCAGGCCCTGGCTGGTCGGTATTTCATTAGTATGTTTTATATTCAGATCCTAACTAGTGATGTTCTCTTGAGCCCGTGTGGTATCCGGACCCCGGCTCACACCGTTGTGTGTTCATTGGCATGTGCGGCACCCAGGCCCTAGCTGATGATTGTTTCATTAGTATGTGTGATATTCAGATCCTGACTAGTGATGTTCTCTTGAGCCTGTGTGGTATCCGGACCCCGGCTCACACCGTTGTGTATTCATTGGCATGTGCGGCATCCAGGCCCTGGCTGATGATTGTTTCATTAGTATGTGTGATATTAAAATCCTGGCTAGTGATGTTCTCTTGAGCCCGTGTGGTATCCGGACGCCGGCTCACACCGTTGTGTGTTCATTGGCATGTGCGGCATCCAGGCCCGTGCTGATGATTGTTTCATTAGTATGTGTGATATTCATATCCTGACTAGTGATTATTTCTTGAGCCCGTTTGGTATTCGGACCCCGGCTCACACAGTTGTGTGTTCATTGGCATGTGGGGGATCCAGGCCCTGGCTGATGGGTATTTCATTAGTATGTTTTATATTCAGATCCTTACTAGTGATGTTCTCTTGACCCCATGTGGTATCCGGATCCCGGCTCACACTGTTGTGTGTTTATGGGCATGTGCGGCACCCAGGCCCTGGCTGATGATTGTTTCATTAGTATGTGTGGTATTCTGATCCTGACTAGTGATGTTCATCTTGAGCCTATGTGGTATCCGGACCCTGGCTCACACTGTTGTGTATTCATTAGCATGTGCGGCATCCAGGCCCTGGCTATTGATTGTTTCATTAGTATGTGTGATATTCCGATCCTGACTAGTGATGCTGTCTTGAGCCCTTGTGGTATATGGACCCCGGCTCACACTGTTGTGTGTTCATTGGCATGTGCGGCATCCAGGACCTGACTGATGATTGTTTCATTAGTATGTGTGATATTTTAGTCCTGACTAGTGATGTTCTCTTGAACCCGTGTGGTATCTGGATCTCGGCTCACACCGTTGTGTGTTCATTGGCATGTGCAGCATCAAGGCCCTTGCTGATGATTGTTTGATTAGTATGTGTGATATTCAGATCCTGACTAATGATGTTCTCTTCAGCCCATGTGGTATTCGGACCCCGGCTCACACCGTTGTGTGTTCATTGGCATGTGGGGGATCCAGGCCCTGGTATCCGGACCCCGGCTCACACTGTTGTGTGTTAATTGGCTTGTGCGGCATCCAGGCCCTGGCTGATGGGTATTTCATTAGTATGTTTTATATTTAGATCCTAACTAGTGATGTTCTCTTGAGCCCGTGTGGTATCCGGACCCCGGCTCACACTGTTTTGTGTTCATTGGCATGTACGGCACCCAGGCCCTGGCTATTGATTGTTTCATTAGTATGTGTGATATTCCGATCATGACTAGTGATGTTGTCTTGAGCCCGTGTGGTATCTGGACCCCGGCACACACTATTGTGTGTTCATTGGCATGTGCAGCATCCAGGCCCTGGCTGATGATTGTTTCATTAGTATGTGTGATATTCTAGTCCTGACTAGTGATGTTTTCTTGAGCCCGTGTGGTATCCGGACCCCGGCTCACACTGTTGTGTGTTTGTTGGCATGTGCGACTCCCAGGCCCCTAGCTGATGAGTGTTTCATAAGTATGTGTGATATTCAGATCCTGACTAGTGATGTTCTCTTGAGCCTGTGTGGTATCTGGACCCCGACACACATTGTTGTGTGTTCATTAGCATGTGCAGCATCCAGACCATGGTTATTGATTATTTCATTAGTATGTGTGATATTCAGATCCTGATTAATGATGTTGTCTTGAGCCCGTGTGGTATCCGGACCCCGGCTCACACCGTTGTGTATTCATATGCATGTGCGGCATCCAGGCCCTGGCTGATGATTGTTTCATTATTATGTGTGATATTCAAATCCTGGCTAGTGATGTTCTCTTGAGCCTGTGTGGTATCTGGACCCCGGCTCACACCGTTGTGTGTTCATTGGCATGTGCGGCATCCAGGCCCAGGCTGATGATTCTTTCATTAGTATGTGTGATATTCAGATCCTGGCTAGGGATGTTCTCCTTAGCGAGTGTGGTATTCAGACCCCGACCCACATCGTTGTGTGTTCATTGGCATGTGCGGCATCCAGTTCCGGGCTGATGATAGTTTCATTAATACGTGTGATATTCAGATCATGGCTAGTGATGTTCTCTTGACCCCGTTTGGTATCCGAAACCCGGCTCACACCATTGTGTGTTCATTGGCATGTGCGGCATCCAGGCCCTGGCTGATGGGTATTTCATTAGTATGTTTTATATTAAGATCCTAACTAGTGATGTTCTCTTGAGCCCGTGTGGTATCTGGACCCTGGCTCACACTGTTGTGTGTTCATTGGCATGTGCGGCACCCAGGCCCTAGCGGATGATTGTTTCATTAGTATGTGTTATATTCAGATCCTGACTAGTGATCTTCTCTTGAGCCTGTGTGGTATCCGGACCCCGGCTCACACCGCTGTGTATTCATAGGCATGTGCGGCATCCACGCCCTGGCTGATGATTGTTTCATTAGTATGTGTGATATTAAAATCCTGGCTAGTGATGTTCTCTTGAGCCCGTGTGGTATCCGGATCCCGGCTTACACCGTTGTGTGTTCATTGGCATGTGCGGCATCCAGGCCCGTGCTGATGAATGTTTCATTAGTATGTGTGATATTCATATCCTGACTAGTGATGTTTTCTTGAGCCTGTTTGGTATTCGGACCCCGGCTCACACAATTGTGTGTTCATTGGCATGTGGGGGATCCAGGCCCTGGCTGATGGGTATTTCATTAGTATGTTTTATATTCAGATCCTGACTAGTGATGTTCTTTGACCCCATGTGGTATCCGGACCCCGACTCACACTGTTGTGTGTTCATTGGCATGTGCGGCACCCAGGCCCTGGCTGATGATTGTTTCATTAGTATGTGTGATATTCAGATCCTGACTAGTGACGTTCTGTTGAGCCTATGTGGTATCCGGACCCTGGCTCACACTGTTGTGTATTCATTAGCATGTGTGGCATCCAGGCCCTGGCTATTGATTGTTTCATTAGTATGTGTGATATTCAGATCCTGACTAGTGATGCTGTCTTGAGCCCGTGTGGTATCTGGACCTCGACACACACTGTTGTGTGTTCATTGGCATGTGCGGCATCCATGCCTTGGCTGACGATTGTTTCATTAGTATGTGTGATATTCTAGTCCTGACTAGTGATGTTTTCTTGAGCCCGTGTGGTATCCGGACCCCGGCTCACACCGTTGTGTGTTCGTTGGCATGTGCGGCACCCAGTCCCCTAGCTGATGAGTGTTTCATTAGTATGTGTGATATTCAGATCCAGACTAGTGATGTTCTCTTGAGCCTGTGTGGTATCTGGACCCCGGCTCACACTGTTGTGTGTTCATTAGCATGTGCGGCATCCAGACCCTGGTTATTGATTATTTCATTAGTATGTGTGATATTCAGATCCTGATTAGTGATGTTGTCTTGAGCTCGGGTGGTATCCGGACCCCGGCTCACACCATTGTGTATTCATATGCATGTGTGGCATCCAGGCCCTGGCTGATGATTGTTTCATTAGTATGTGTCATTTTCAAATCCTGGCTAGTGATGTTCTCTTTAGCCCGTGTGGTATATGGACCCCGGCTCACACCGTTGTATGTTCATTGGCATGTGCGGCATCCAGGCCCTGGCTGATGATTGTTTCTTTAGTATGTGTGATATTCAGATCCTGACTAGTGATGTTCTTTTGAGCCCGTGTGGTATCCGGACCCCGGTTCACAATGTTCTATGTTCATTGGCATGTGCGGCATCCAGGCCCTGGCTGATGATTGTTTCATTAGTATGTGTGATATTCAGATCCTGGCTAGTGATGTTCTCTTGAGCGCGTGTGGTACTCGGACCCCGACTCACATCGTTGTGTGTTCATTGGCATGTGCGACATCCAGGCCCTGGCTGATGATTGTTTCATTAGTATGTGTGATATTCAGAATATGGCTAGTGATGTTCTCTTGACCCCGTGTGGTATCCGGACCCCGGCTCACACCATTGTGTGTTCATTGGCATGTGCGGCATCCAGGCCCTGGCTGATGGGTATTTCATTAGTATGTGTCATATTCAAATCCTGGCTAGTGATGTTCTCTTTAGCCCGTGTGGTATATGGACCCCGGCTCACACCGTTGTATGTTCATTGGCATGTGCGGCATCCAGGCCCTGGCTGATGATTGTTTCTTTAGTATGTGTGATATTCAGATCCTGACTAGTGATGTTCTTTTGAGCCCGTGTGGTATCCGGACCCCGGTTCACAACGTTCTATGTTTAGTGGCATGTGCGGCATCCAGGCCCTGGCTGATGATTGTTTCATTAGTATGTGTGATATTCAGATCCTGGCTAGTGATGTTCTCTTGAGCGCGTGTGGTATTCGGACCCCGACTCACATCGTTGTGTGTTCATTGGCATGTGCGACATCCAGGCCCTGGCTGATGATTGTTTCATTAGTATGTGTGATATTCAGAATATGGCTAGTGATGTTCTCTTGACCCCGTGTAGTATCCGGACCCCGGCTCACACCATTGTGTGTTCATTGGCATGTGCGGCATCCAGGCCCTGGCTGATGGGTATTTCATTAGTATGTGTCATATTCAAATCCTGGCTAGTGATGTTCTCTTTAGCCCGTGTGGTATATGGACCCCGGCTCACACCGTTGTATGTTCATTGGCATGTGCGGCATCCAGGCCCTGGCTGATGATTGTTTCTTTAGTATGTGTTATATTCAGATCCTGACTAGTGATGTTCTTTTGAGCCCGTGTGGTATCCGGACCCCGGTTCACAACGTTCTATGTTCATTGGCATGTGCGGCATCCAGGCCCTGGCTGATGATTGTTTCATTAGTATGTGTGATATTCAGATCCTGGCTAGTGATGTTCTCTTGAGCGCGTGTGGTATTCGGACCCCGACTCACATCGTTGTGTGTTCATTGGCATGTGCGACATCCAGGCCTTGGCTGATGATTGTTTCATTAGTATGTGTGATATTCAGATCCTGATTAGTGATGTTGTCTTGAGCTCGGGTGGTATCCGGACCCCGGCTCACACCATTGTGTATTCATATGCATGTGTGGCATCCAGGCCCTGGCTGATGATTGTTTCATTAGTATGTGTCATATTCAAACCTGGCTAGTGATGTTCTCTTTAGCCCGTGTGGTATATGGACCCCGGCTCACACCGTTGTATGTTCATTGGCATGTGCGGCATCCAGGCCCTGGCTGATGATTGTTTCTTTAGTATGTGTGATATTCAGATCCTGACTAGTGATGTTCTTTTGAGCCCGTGTGGTATCCGGACCCCGGTTCACAACGTTCTATGTTCATTGGCATGTGCGGCATCCAGGCCCTGGCTGATGATTGTTTCATTAGTATGTGTGATATTCAGATCCTGGCTAGTGATGTTCTCTTGAGCGTGTGTGGTACTCGGACCCCGACTCACATCGTTGTGTGTTCATTGGCATGTGCGACATCCAGGCCCTGGCTGATGATTGTTTCATTAGTATGTGTGATATTCAGAATATGGCTAGTGATGTTCTCTTGACCCCGTGTGGTATCCGGACCCCGGCTCACACCATTGTGTGTTCATTGGCATGTGCGGCATCCAGGCCCTGGCTGATGGGTATTTCATTAGTATGTGTCATATTCAAATCCTGGCTAGTGATGTTCTCTTTAGCCCGTGTGGTATATGGACCCCGGCTCACACCGTTGTATGTTCATTGGCATGTGCGGCATCCAGGCCCTGGCTGATGATTGTTTCTTTAGTATGGGTGATATTCAGATCCTGACTAGTGATGTTCTTTTGAGCCCGTGTTGTATCCGGACCCCGGTTCACAACGTTCTATGTTCATTGGCATGTGCGGCATCCAGGCCCTGGCTGATGATTGTTTCATTAGTATGTGTGATATTCAGATCCTTGCTAGTGATGTTCTCTTGAGCGCGTGTGGTATTCGGACCCCGACTCACATCGTTGTGTGTTCATTGGCATGTGCGACATCCAGGCCCTGGTTGATGATTGTTTCATTAGTATGTGTGATATTCAGAATATGGCTAGTGATGTTCTCTTGACCCCGTGTAGTATCCGGACCCCGGCTCACACCATTGTGTGTTCATTGGCATGTGCGGCATCCAGGCCCTGGCTGATGGGTATTTCATTAGTATGTGTCATATTCAAATCCTGGCTAGTGATGTTCTCTTTAGCCCGTGTGGTATATGGACCCCGGCTCACACCGTTGTATGTTCATTGGCATGTGCGGCATCCAGGCCCTGGCTGATGATTGTTTCTTTAGTATGTGTTATATTCAGATCCTGACTAGTGATGTTCTTTTGAGCCCGTGTGGTATCCGCACCCCGGTTCACAACGTTCTATGTTCATTGGCATGTGCGGCATCCAGGCCCTGGCTGATGATTGTTTCATTAGTATGTGTGATATTCAGATCCTGGCTAGTGATGTTCTCTTGAGCGCGTGTGGTATTCGGACCCCGACTCACATCGTTGTGTGTTCATTGGCATGTGCGACATCCAGGCCTTGTGTTGCGGTGGAAATAGGATATCAAACTATTAATGAGTTTGAATCGCAATTCAATTCACAACCGCTCTTTGATTTATCCGAAGGAAAAGGTCAAAAGAGGGAAAACCTATTTTTGCATCGTAAACACAATGCGGGGAAAGATCTAGGGTTCGGGGGTTGGTTAAATTTAGGGAAGGTATTAACACCCTAAACTTCTGTAGTACTCTACAGGAACCTTTTGTTCAAATTTTTACTATTTGCTTTATTATTCTTAAGGTATATGTACAAAGGATTAAAAGTGAGAAAAGAGACCTAAGGGGTTAATTCTAAGTTTACTCGGCAAGACATCGCATCTTGTGCCTACGTATCCTTACGGGAGTGGAATCAGAGTAATCGTAGTTCCCCTCAAAAGGGAGGTTAGAGACTTCTTGACTATGGTCAAGGTCTCAAGGGGAATAAACGCATCTTAAGGACACGCTTACGTGGAGTGTAGAAACTCCAAATCTCTACGTTGAATTGTTAAGTTGTAATAGGGTTAAATTAGGGATTCCACGGCGGGAAACCCTAAAATGAGCGCGGCGACTCTTTGACCTAAGGTTAGGGGTAAAATGGTAATTTTGCCTGCGGCGAGGCATTTGTGAAAATTAGGGTTTGTGAAGGTGTAAGGGTTTGAAGTTGAGGACTATTGGCGCGGCGACCAAAAGCTAGACCTAACCTTCGGATGTGAGTGATGTGATAGAATAATAGTGATAAAAATGTGAGAAATTTAAATCATGCAAGCGGAAATAAGATGCGGAAAGTGAGCGCGATTGTTCGTTCGCGAGGTTACAACCGAGAAGCAGTTACAATAATAATGAAACTTAAATGAAAACACAACGCAATAACAGTAAACATAAGCTGCAAAAATGAACACACGCATTAGTAAGCGAAGTTAGACGGTGATCGGACGAGTCCTGAGACAAGAGTGCAATGTTGAAGGTTTTTTTCTGTTGTTTTTAAAGAAAAAGTGTTAATTAAATTTATAGAAGAAAGAGTAATGTTAAAAAAAAATATTTTAAATTTAATCTAAAAAAGGGCTTTAAATTTTATATTTAAAAAATATTTTAAGTTATTTATTAAAAAAAAAGGTTTTTATTTTTATTATATATAAAAAAAGGTTTTTTTTTTTTATTTTATTTATTTTAAAAAAAACAGTTTTAAATACTTAATATAATATTAATTATAAAAAAACAAATAATAAAATAAAAAGATGAGAAAACTAAAAGGGGTTGGGCTGGTATGTCAAAACAACGAGTTAGGGTTTATGAACCCCTTCACGGCGCCGTTGTGCCTCTCATTCTTCTCCATGTCCGATTCTCATCGTTCTTCACTTGCATGCTTAGTTCTTCTCAAATATCCTGAAACATACATGAAAACATGATTAAACACAGATCTTTATCTCACTCTTCGAATGCTTCGATGGCGAGATTGTGCGTTGGACGATACGGTCTGAGCTTCAAGGGGGTTTGCCCGTTGTTGTACGAAACGGCGCCGGTGGACCTCCTTCGGTTGACTCGTCTGCGCTTTAGTGATGCACTTGATGATTTCTTCCGTTAGTTCCTTGTTCTCTGCTTGCGACCCTTCTTCGTTTTCGCCGTTAACCCGTTAGGGTTTTTAATCGGTGGTTTTTCAGGGTTTCTCGATCCTCTTCTTCGCCTTCCTCCCCCTTTTCTACGAGGTGATGTTGTGTCCTCTTATAATCTCTCCTTTTGGGCTTTTGTTGGGTTTTTTACATTACTGAGATATGATTCTGATTGAAATTGATTTGATTTGATTTCTGTTATCTTTTCTGGTAGGATTCGAAATTGAGATTGGATTTGATATCGATTTATCTCTGATATGTTCTGATTTCCTTTTTCAGATTTGATTTGGGACTCATTGCTGGTATGACTTATTTTGGTTCGAACTTTCCTATTTGGAGTGTATATTTCTGGTTTGCTTCAATTGGATATGCTTCGAATTGCTTTCAGAAACGGGCTTATTTTGATCTGTTTTGGAACCAAACTTATTTGTGATCTATTTGATTTTGCATATTTTGAATTGTTAAGCCCTCACAAGTAGAAGAGTTATTCTCTGTGGGTGTCTCATTCATTTTAGTCATGATCATAGACGCAGATGAGTTATTGCTAGAGGATGTGCTTATCTCTTCTGTTATTGAGATGCCTGTTATGGTTGTTTGTACGAGCTTACCTGTTGATACACTTTTGTCGCAATTGCTTGCAAAAGCTGAGATGCCTGTGATTATTGCTCTAGACCAAACTGATTTTTCCTCTTCTTCTTTCAGGGCTCATCTCCAAGTTTGGAAACTGCCAATCTTTGTCGCTGCCGAGAAAGGTTTGATGGTGATGACGACTTGATGGTCTGAACCGTCGAAGCAGGATATTACAATCCTGGTTTTACGCTGTTGCTGCGACGACTGATAGGGACTTGTTATGGTTTTGCACTTGTTTATCTTATGAACTGATATGCTTGTGACAACCTAACCTGTTTCAATTTTTTAATCTTCAGGTCCCCAACTTTCTGTTTTAGGGCAATGATGTTGAACTGAGCCCTTCAGAGAAGACGCTATGATCTTGTTTGTTGCTCGCGTTGTGAGCAGAATGGCACGTTGGTTTGTCATGGTGACTTACCATCGCTAATTACTCTTTCTGGCTGTTGATTAATGGTGGTTTGTCTTTTTTCTGATACAGCTTGTTACTCTGATTTCGGCCTTGCACATTCGTTTGCTGCATTGTCCGATTTTTCTTTTATGATGCTTATGAGCTCATGTTGGTGCAGTTTGTGATCTCATCTGACTCAATTATGTCGCTTTTCATGATGTGAACTGTGTTGTGGAACTAAGTCTGTTTCGGTGTAATTGTGGCTTCAGAGCTGATGCAGTTTTGGGAATTCAGGTTTGGAAAAACTTGTGCTGTTTGTTGTGCGAGAAGAGGCTATGATGTTGGATAATTTTTCTTTGAACTTCTCTGAGTTTGTTCGTTTTTGAATTGAATTGCTTTGGCTCTAATGTTTGTGAATTAGATTACTTCTTTCAACCTTGTACAGCTTATGATTTGTTTGTTGAACCTTGGGTGACAGATTTGCTTGACTTGGTTCTTTTCCCGTGCGTCTTTCGAACGACTGTTTGTGGCTGCGACTTTTAGGCTATGATGTTCACACTGAGCCTTGGATTCTATACTTGAATTTTCAATGTGACTTGCTCATTTGGTTTATTACACTGCTGCTGATTGTGATTTGATGCTGAAACCGAGCTTATGCTGATGCGAATTCTGTCGTGGCTTATTTCCGTTCAGATTTGGTGTTTGATTTTCACGGGTTCGCTTGTGTGGTTCAGAGTTGATACAGCTGTGAAATTTGGTTTACTTGATAGTGTCCCAAAAATTATTTACTTGATGGAATGGTGTTTTTAATTTGTTTTTGAACCGAATCCAATTATGGCAAATCAAATCAGTCCCACTTCTTTTACTCTCTCTTTCTCTCGGCAGTCCCTTATGATAAGAACAATAACTACCTGATCTGACGCCGATGGCTCAGATTGGTAACGGGAGTAGGATGCGGCTTTAGTCGTGCCCTCCCGACACTCGATGATGATAATGTTCTGAGAGTGTCAAACAATCTTCTAACCTCTTTTCCTGTGGTTTGTTCTGCTTTGATGTGCAGGTGATCAAGGGTTGCGTGAAGAACTCAAGAGAGGACCAATGAAGAAACTTGTAGTTTTTATCTCTTTTTAGGACTTTAGGACCTAGAATAGATACCCATTGTAAATGTATAATCCTTTTGTAAATGAAAGATCATCATGAATAAAATCCACAAATTACTTCCATTTCAACTTGTAATTCTAGATGGTGTGAAATAAAATCCAGTAAATATTCATTTCTATTTTCTCAATTATGAATTTAAATATCCATGAATAATCATCCATTATTTATTTAAATTCAACTTTGATTTGTAGCTTATGAATATTCATGAATAAAAGCTCACAAATATTAAAACTTAACCTCTCCTTTGCTTTTTATAAATGATATCCCGCCATATGATTATATCCAAACATATTCAAATTAAAACCTCGTTGATCACATCTCTTCTCAAAATAACCTTAACAGTATCCACTCCCTTTTCAACCCAGCTTTATAAAAGGAAACAAAACTGTTTGGAAACGTTTCAGAATCAAACAAAGCACGGCCCCGAGTCCAATCATATTTCTGACAAAACATACTGGCACCTTGACCCAAATGGTAAATAAATACCTCAGAACGTAATAACAGCCCGTTTTCAAGAAATTAGCAGAATTTGCGTGAAATGACCAAAATACCCCTGGGACCAACCAAATCTGCAAAACAAACACCTCCACAACTTGTTAGTGGTTAGCAAATGTTCATAGGAGACGATATGCGAAATGCCGGACTAAATGTAAGGGTAAAATTTGGGGTATTACAGTTGCCCCTATTTAAATAGCTACACCGGACGATTTGAGTGACAGAGACTCGAGGAATCGTGGTGGAGAGATTTAAATATAGATAACCGAAAATTTTGCCCTTATATGCGACGATATGCAATGCTATGGACAAAACTGGAACGACTTAATGCAGATGATGCCATGACTCTGATATGATGCGTATGCTGGAATAATGAATGCGAAAATGCTGACGAACATGACGACACCGAGACAGACGCCATGAGAAGAACACACTGGGGGCAGTGATGCGCTGAGACACAATACAACACTGGGGGAATTCTAAAAAATGATAGTCAACTGGTGCGAATGACCAATTGTCACTTTTAGAAAAAGGAACGAGATCCTCAAATGGAGATGGCATCTGTGAGACGGCCTCCACTGGGGAATCTAAAGGATAAAAACTGAATCGCGTACGATTGCAAGATCGCTTATAGAATGCTGGAGCATTGAGCAAAGAATAACATCCAAGCTTCTGTAAACTATCCCTCGTGACACGATCAAACGAACTTCTCGGAAATCCGTATCAAATATACAGGGTAACGACCGACTGTATGCCAAAATAAATGGACTTTAATGGGAGATGCCCTGATAAGTTTCTCGGGAGAACTGTCGCTTATCGTTGGAAGGGACTTATGTGCAAAAATGGATAAGCACTCAAATAAAGAGGCTGCTGCTTATCTGATAAATAAATCTTCTCGCATTTAAGGTCGGCGCCTGGAATACGATTCTGATTCTTCTCTTACTGACGGATAAATAAACTTCTTCATGCTTCAAGATCGTGCTCTCCTGAACATGAAAAGGGTAAACTGAACTTCCTCATACTTCAGAATCGTGCTCTCTTGAATATGAAACTGGATGACTGAATGTACTCATATTTCAGAATCGTGCTCTCCTGAATATGATTTGGTTGTAAATGAATTTTTCCATACTTCAGAATCATGCTCTCCTGAATATGAAACTGGATAATCGAACTTCCTCATAACTCAGAATCGTGCTCTCCTGAATATGATTCGGCTCCTGAAATTTCCTCATTCTTCAGAATCGTGCTCTCCTGAAAAACGGCCAACTGAACTTCCTCATAACTCAGAATCGTGCTCTCCTGAATATGATTCCGCTCCTTCTTTTACTAAAGGATAAATGAGCTTCTTCATAACTTCAGAATCGTGCTCTCCTGAATATGATTCCGCTCAAACCTCCCTGTAACTCAGGATCGTGCTTTCCTGAATACGATTTGGGTTCATACCCCAAGACGGCAGGTAAATGGAAGCCCAACTGCTCCATGGAGATGGCCATTTGCTGCGAGTCATAACGAGGATAGGATCGACTTCTTAGGTGAGAAATGTCGTATGCTGATGCTGTAAAATGTAAAGTGTAAAGGGTTGTAACATGTAGGATTGTAAAGTGTTGTACTGGTAGATTTTCCAGGCGTGAACTGTCGTGTATCCGTAAAGGATTGTAGTTGATCTTCTTGAAAGATAGTGCAAAATAAATGCACGTCCGGGTACAGTGATAAACTTCTCAAGCGAGATAGTCGCGTATCTGTCATGGTATGGTGAAAACCTTTAGATGGTGCAAAATAAATGCACGTCCGGTTGGGATTGACGACCGACAAGACTGAGATTCAATCTAGGATCGAGCTAGAAAGAAGACTGGTAATCAAGACTCCATCGAGGGAATGAACTCGACGGGTAGATATCTTATCCTGGCGAGGAAAGACAGCTGAAGTAACCGTCATCCACGAGGATCGAGCTCCGTAGGGAAACTGGAAACAAGTAAGTATTTTATGCTTAGGGCTGACAATCTATTTGGAGAGAATGGACAAACCCAGTTACTTGGTGGTAACGACCGATGGTAGAGACACAATGAACTTGGGCATGCTAACGCGTATGTTAATGAATATGTTAATATGAATGTATGTTAATGTCTATGTATGTTAGATGTTATGAAATGAGTATGTAATGAATATGTAATGAATATGTAATGAATATGTAATGAAATAGGCATGTGATGCTTATGCCCTTGCGTATGCTGACGAAACAGACTAGAGACGGGACGAGAGATGAAATAAACATCTCGACGGAAATACCCTGCGTTCTCTGCAACCAATACGTCAACCATGGGTAAGAAAGATCAATGGTAGAACCAAATCTGGTTTTAAAGTTCTGAATTCTCTGGGGATAAGGTAATCTGCTTGAGTGCATAGTACTATGTCTTCACCTGGGGAGAAGAAAACCTGAGGGACACTTTTGAGTTACCCAAAAAAAAGTTGTCAGCTTATAGTCCCTCTGGGGACTGTCACTGGGCAATGGTTTGAAAGTGTTTCTGCAATAATGATATTTCCGGGAAATGAAGAGATCCTGTCGGAATTTCCACTAGTCAAAGTAATTTATTACATTTCAAATTTGTTTTGTTTTTGAAAAATAGTTTTGAAAAATCTACAATGCACCTTTCATTTTCAAATTTTAAGAATAAACGCATTTTGCATAACAATAGAAAATAAAGAGCAATGCACCAAGGAATGTAAGTAACGAGATGGTATCTTTTATTAAAGGGTGGCTGTTTGCTGAAGGCATAGCTCCACAGATGATTACATTTTGAAATTGGCAACATGGGAAAAAGGTACATCGAATCCAATGACACCTACTGACACTAATAACTAAGACTAATCCAGAATCCTGCTTTGGGCAAGGATGAAAGAACTGAAACATGGCTCTCATGCGAAAAGTGTGTCTTCTGATGCAATGAAATGCCTCTGTCCCTAACTTTTGCCTGGACCGCCCTTTCGGGTTTTCAATCCACCGGGACGCTCTTTTTTGCCTAAGCCGCCCTTTCAGGTTTTCGACTTAGCGAGCTTTTTATTATTATTATTTTTTTCAACCCTTACTTTTGCCTAAGTCGCCTTTTGCAGGTTTTCGACTTAGCGGGTCTTTAGGCATAATATTTTCGGACTGCATCAGAATTCACAGGGTGCGCAAGTTCTTCACCGTCCATTGTCGTAAGTATTAGAGACCCTCCGGAGAAGACGGTCTTTACAACGAACGGGCCTTCATAATTGGGCATCCACTTTCCACGCATATCTTTATGTACTGGTAAGATCTTTTTGAGTACGAGCTCTCCTTGACGGAACTCACGGATACGAATCTTTTTATCAAACGCTCTTTTCATCCGTTTCTGATATAATTGCCCATGGCACATGGCTGTCAAGCGCTTCTCGTCAATGAGATTCAACTGATCCAATCTGTCCTGAACCCACTCAGCTTCCTCAAGTTCAGCTTCCATTAACACTCTTAGCGAAGGTATCTCTACTTCGATGGGGAGCACGGCGTCCATTCCATATACTAGTGAGAAAGGTGTTGCCCCTGTCGAAGTTCTTACTGAGGTTCTGTATCCATGCAAAGCAAACGGTAACATCTCATGCCAATCTTTGTAAGTCACAACCATCTTTTGCAGGATCTTCTTGATATTTTTATTTGCAGCTTCAACGGCCCCATTCATCTTAGGACGGTACGGAGAAGAGTTATGGTGAGTGATCTTGAAATTGTCACACAACTCTTTCATAGTCTTATTATTCAGATTGGTGCCATTGTCAGTTATTATCCGGCTTGGGACTCCATAGCGGCAGATGATTTCTTTCCTGATGAAGCGGGCAACCACTTGCTTGGTCACGTTGGCGTAGGAGACAGCCTCTACCCATTTGGTGAAATAATCAATGGCAACAAGGATGAAACGATGTCCATTAGAAGCTTTTGGCTCAATTGCCCCAATCATGTCTATGCCCCACATAGAGAACGGCCATGGTGAAGACAACACATTCAACGGTGACGGAGGTACGTGCATTTTATCAGCATAAATTTGGCACTTATGGCATTTCCTAGCGTATCGGATGCAGTCGGCTTCCATGGTTAACCAGTAATACCCAGCCCTTAACATCTTCTTGGACATAGCGTAACCATTGGCATGGGTTCCGAAGGTCCCCTCATGAATTTCCTGTAGTAACATGTCCGCTTCCCGTTTATCAACACATCTGAGCAGGACCATGTCGTGATTCCTCTTGTATAGCACACCATTACTGATAAAGAATTTGGATGCCAATCTTCTCAATGTCTTTTTGTCCAGACTAGTAGCACCATCGGGATACTCCTGCTTGGCGAGGTAGTTCTTGATATCATGAAACCAAGGCTTTTCATCCACCTCAACTTCTTCGACCATCTGACAATAAGCGGGCTCAACCTTGCGCTCAATATGGATAAGAGGTGCTTCATTAACAAACTTAACTTTCCACATGGATGCTAACATGGCTAATGCATCAGCTACGTGATTCTCGGATCTAGGAACATGCTCGAACTCTATCTCGTCGAAATACTTGATCAGCTCAATAATATAGTCTTTATAAGGGATTAACTTCTCATTCTTCGTTTCCCATTTGCCCTGTACTTGGTAAATAACCAAGGCTGAGTCACCACTTACTTTAAGAAGTTTGATTCGGAGGTGAATCGCTGCTTCGAGGCCGAGGATGCACGCTTCATACTCTGCAACGTTATTAGTACACTCAAAGTCCAACCTTGCGGTAAATGGGGTAAATCCACCTTTTGGATTCATCAAAACGGCGCCTATACCATGCCCATTGAAATTCGAGGAACCATCAAACATCATCTTCCACCAAAGACCTGGTTCTGGGCCTTCGCTCGGATCTGGCTCTTCACAATCTCTTTTAATCAACAAAATATCCTCATCAGGAAAATCGAGCTTAAGAGGTTCATAATCTTCCACTGGCTGGTCTGCAAGGTAATCAGATAAGATACTACCCTTAATCGCCTTCTGGGGTACATACTGGATGTCATATTCAGATAACAACATGTGCCAACGGGCTAGCCTCCCGGTTTGAGCAGGTTTTTCGAAAATATACTTGATCGGATCCATTTTAGAAATCAATAACGTGGTATGACAGACCATATATTGCCGAAGGCGCTTAGCGGCCCATGCCAATGCACAACAAGTTTTCTCTAATGGTGAGTATCTGTTTTCGCAATCGGTAAACTTCTTGCTCAGGTAATAAATCGCATGTCCCTTTTTCCCAGTCTCATCATGTTGTCCAAGCACACAACCCATAGACTTCTCGAGAACAGTAAGGTACATAAACAACGGTCTTCCAGGTACGGGAGGGATCAGAATAGGGGGATCTTGCAAATAACCTTTAATCTTCTCAAACGCTTTCTGACAATCAGGGTTCCACTCAACTGTCTGCCCCCTGCAAAGCAACTTGAATATCGGCTCACAAGTAGCGGTCATATTAAAGATAAACCTGGAAATGTAATTCAGACGTCCCAAAAAACCCCTAACTTGCGTCTCGGTTCGCGGAGCCGGCATATCTTGAATGGCTCGGACTTTGTCAGGATCTACCTCAATCCCTCGCTGGCTAACAATGAAACCAAGCAATTTTCCGGATCTGACACCGAAGGTACATTTTGCAGGATTCAATTTCAATTGGTATTTCCTGAGTCGTTCAAACAGCTTCACCAAATGGTCTAAATGCTCCTCTTCACTTTGAGATTTGGCTATCATATTGTCCACATACACCTCAATCTCTTTGTGCATCATATCATGAAAAAGAGTGGTCATAGCACGTTGGTAAGTTGCCCCTGCATTCTTTAAACCGAAGGGCATGACTTTGTAGCAGAAGGTTCCCCAAGGAGTAATGAAAGTAGTCTTCTCTCGATCATCGGGATCCATCTTGATCTGATTATAGCCAGAGAAACCATCCATAAATGAAAACAACGCAAAACTGGCCGTATTGTCTACCAGTGTGTCAATATGTGGCAGTGGGAAGTCGTCTTTTGGACTTGCTTTGTTCAGGTCCCTGTAGTCTACACACATCCTAACCTTACCGTCCTTCTTAGGTACCGGCACAATGTTGGCAACCCAATCTGGATATTTTGCGACTGCCAAGAAACCTGCATCCAACTGCTTTTTAACCTCATCTCGAATCTTCAAAGCCATGTCGGGTCTCGTTCTTCGAAGCTTTTGTTTGATAGGCGGACAATCTGGCTTAAGCGGCAACTTGTGAACAACAATATCCGTGTCTAGGCCCGGCATATCTTGATACGACCAAGCGAACACATCAACATACTCTTTTAACAACTCAATCAACCTCGGCCTAATCTCCGTCCCAAGCATTGCACCAATTTTGACCTCTTTCTTGCTCTTATCTGTACCGAGATTAATTAAGTCCACCTGCTCTTTATGCGGTTGAAGCTCTGTGTACTCGTACTCAATCAATCTTGTCAGTTCCGCGGGTACTTCAAAATCTTCTTCACCCTCATCCTCAGCTTGATTGATGGGTGCATCCCAGTTAGGAGGGTCAGTAAAGTCATTGGATCCAACAAGGTTTACGATATCTCTGCATGATGGAAAGCTTACTTAATTAAAATGCTCGAAGATATGTAAGAATGAAATGCTGTTTTTTTTTATTATTATTTTTTGGAAGAAAGGTTGCCAATTTCATTCTTAAAGGTGAAAACGAAGAACGCAAATGAACCAAAGTGGAATTGAACAAAAATGCTTTTATTAATATCCTTTTAGAAATGAAAGGTGGCCCAATAACAGCGACCCTATAGCCTTGGGCAGAGCTATGGATTTTTATTTGAAAATGTAAATGAAACTTAAAAAAAACAATTACTTTGACAAGGGAAAAATAACAGGGATCTCTACGGCCTCCCAGTTGTTCAAAACTGCATCACCCTTAAACACCAGGTTGCTCAGCTCTTCATTTTTCTCACAGTCACTGATGGCATTGACTTGGAAACCTCCGCTGACAAATACTTCTTGGATAACCTTCGGACGCCCTTCGACGGTCGTGGCAGCTCCATTCTGAGTTGGTTTGTAACCCAACCCAGAGCGATCAGTCTTGGTCTTGACATCAATTACCTCTCCCCAGCCTTCAGGAATGCCCCTGTCAATTGTTGCTTTGGTACTCTTCAGAGATGCAAAAGATGGATTACCTTGACCCACTGTCTCTTCGACCTCCAGCAGAACAGCATTGGCGATCTCAAGTGCTTGAAAGGAAATGTCTAAAGCATTCTCATCGGCCTCGATGTAACGGAAAGAGGATAGGTTGCTGACCATCAGATCCTCCTCACCGTGTATAATAACCAACTTTCCATCGATCACGAATTTCATCTTTTGATGTAACGTTGAGGTCACTGCCCCAGCGGCATGGATCCACGGCCTTCCAAGTAAACAACTGTAATTGGGATTAATATCCATGACTTGAAACGTGATACTAAAAACTTGCGGACCAATCAGGATAGGAAGCTCAACCTCCCCCATTACCGATCGGCGAGAGCCATCGAAAGCCTTGACAACCAAAGGAGTAGGTTTCAACACAGTCTCTTTACAAGCCAACTTATCAAGAACCCTCTTGGGTAGAACATTCAGAGAAGAGCCGGTGTCCACTAGCACTCTCGCTAAATTGTCCTCTTGACATTTTACCGATATATGTAAAGCACGATTATGGTTCGGACCCTCCTTCGGTAACTCTTCATTGCTGAAACTGAGGGTGTTACAGGCGGTCAAATTGGCAATCACACTATTAAATCGACTGGTGCTAATATCTTGATCCACATGTGCTTGAGTCAAAACCTTCTGCAAGGCCATCCTATGAGCGGGTGAATTCATCAACAGAGATAAAATCGAAATCTTGGAAGGAGTCTGATGAAGTTGGTCAATAACTTTATAGTCACTTTTCTTGATGATCCTCAAAAATTCAGCATCTTCATCATTCGTAACGGCTCCCTTACCTTTGTCTTTGGCAGGCACTGGGATATTAGTCGTTTCCTTAGGTGGATCCTCATTAGAATGGGGAGTATACACACGGCCACTGCGAGTCATCCTGCTTACCTCTGCGATATTGGTCACCGTGCCCTTAACCTCTTCATTTGGAATAACCTTCCCGGATTCCTTGTCAATCATCGTCACGTCATATTTCCAAGGCACAGCCTTAGGATCACTGAAAGGAAATCGACTCGGTCTTCGAATAACTATAGGCTTAGGCTGATTCACTTCAGGGATATGCGACCTTGGTATATCGAACACGAGGTTGGCGGAGCCTGCCCCTGATAGATTAAACACTGGTACCTTACCCTTTGATTCAGGCTGATGGAAGACAGGCTCAACCACGGCGACTACATCCTTCTTGGCTTGGCTTGTCACTTGTAAAACACCCTCATTAATCAGCCTCTGAACATCATTCTGAACCAACACACAACCCTTAGTACTGGCTTCACAACTTACACATGCAACGTGGGAAGTATCTACTAAACCAGCTTCAAACAGTTTCGAATGGAACATTTTGAGAGGAGTCTTAATCTGTTCAACGTCAAGGGCATAACCATCCCCCGAATCGACACTAACGGCATTGACACTCTCATGGTTAGGAAAAGGGTTCTTCTTAACATTTGGTTGAGGATCTTCGAATGACAAAATCTTCTTTTCCAATAAATCCCTGACAATATTTTTGAGAGCATAACAATTCTCCAGATCATGGCCAGGCGCACCCTCATGAAATAAACAATGAGCAGCGGCGTTGTAATTGGCGGGTAGAGGATTAGGAGGCGGACCCAAAGCCCGAGTGGTGATTAGACCTTGCTTGACCAAAGAGGGATACAACTCGGTAAAAGTCATCGGAATTGGCGGACAAGGCTTATACGTTCTTCTATTCGGAACATTCCGGCGAGGAGCCGGACTCTCTGGCTGTTGAGGAGCAGGAGTATTGGGTGCCTGTAGGTAGTTGACAGGAGGCGGATAAACAGGAGGTTGTTGCATAGGTTGGTACATAGGAACCTGTTGATTGAAAGAAGGAGTAATAGCTGCCACATAGGGTTGTTGAGCATATTGGACTGGGTACCCTTGAGGTTGAGCATAACCTTGCGGATGCCGATAAAAGCGTTCCCTTGGTCTACCAGAGGATATAGCATTAGTCTCACTCTCCTTCTTTTTCTGGGAGCTATACGGAGGTTTCTTCGGCTGATCCTTAGAAGTACCATGATTATTTGTCATTTTACCACTTTTCATACCCAATTCAATCTTGACACCCACAGCAACGATGTCGGAGAAATTTGAAGTCACACTATCCACCATTCTCTCGTAAAATTCTGGACGGACCGTGTCGACAAACCAATCAGCTAACTCTTTCTCGGTCAAAGGAGGTTCTACCTGCGAAGCAGTCTCTCTCCACCTTTGAGCATACTCTTTGAATGACTCAGAATTCTTTTGTGACATACTCAGCAACTGTCTTCTGTCAGGAGCCAGATCCATATTGTACTTGTAGTGTTTGATGAAAGCGTCAGATAAATCTTGAAAACTCTTAACGCGAGACTGGTCTAAAGTTAAATACCACTTGGAAGAAGCACCCTTCAAACTGTCTTGGAAGCAATGAATCATCAGTTTATCGTTCTTAACATGGGCAGCCATTTTGCGATAATACATGATCAAATGACTCTTAAGACAGGTGGCACCTTCATAGCGATCGAAGTTCGGAGTTTTGAACTTCGGGGGAATAACCAAACCTGAGACCAAGCAAACATCCCTTGCAGCAGTCCCAAAAATTTGATCACCCTCTACCTTCTTCAATCTCTGGACGATAGTGTTTACTTCCTCACGAAGCTTATCATGTTTCTCATAACCCTCAACATTCTCATCAAGATTATCAAAAACTGTCTCATTGAAATACGGTTGCGCACGGGTGTGTACAACAGGTGGTGCAAAGATAGGAGCCCCCCTAGAAACTTCAGAAAACAAGGGCACGGCCTGCTGAACAGGCTGATTAATCGGAACAGTGGCTTGAGGAGGCACAAAACCGGGAGCAAGACCATAAGGTGGGTCCCTTGCTACGGTCACACTTGGTGAAGGGTCCACAGTAACGCCGGTAATCTCAGAAACAACAGTGGGCTGGGTATCCATCTTAGCATTCATGACATGTAACAATTCCATCATACGCCCCATACCCCCTCGAAGGTCTTCAAGTTCATTGCTAAGGCGATCAATCTCTTTTGCCTGATCCTCCATTCTTTTCCGAGTTTGAGCTCTGGTGTTGTATTGGTGCCGAGAACTCAGGGTGACGAAACTGGAAGGTGAGAGAACCGAGTGTGAGAAATCGGGAGACACATGCAATGCAAAAAAGTAAATGATGCTAAAATGTGAATGTAAATGAAGATTTCATGGAATTCAAAACATTTACTAATGTCGTGGGGTACCAAAGAAATCTTTTTCTTGTTTTTTCATTTTATTTTTTTATTTATGGTATCCCGCGATATCCATAAATGATGTTTGAACTCCATGAAATACAATGCAATGAGATGCTTTATGGATGCAATGCATGAAAACACACAAAGTCTTAGGTTAAAGGCTTGCATGAGGTTCAAAGGCAAGTACCCTCCCCCGAAGTTAGATGGTTCATCCTGTCCTACAAAAGTAACCAGGTTCTAAGGGATCTCAATATCATTGATCCTTCACAAGGATGGTTGTTCAGAAGGCAACTTACTTGCCAACCAAAACCCTCCAAGTTTAAGATCTCAATGAGCGTAGTATCGAGTGTCAACCAACTTTAGTCTGCACCAAAGCCGGTTACCTCACTACTTTCTAAAGGCCAAGATGAGTTAACTAGGGTTCTAAAAGTCAGTTAGTGCATTGACAACATATGGCAGCCTCAATATTATCCTCAACTTGACTTAAGGAATATAAGCACCAACCAAGAAGTCGCACTAACTATGGCCACCTGATCAACCGTATCGATACACGTCGTACAGTTTCCTTGGTCTATTGCCATTTACCTAAGGTACACTAGATCCGGGTGTAGGACCTATCTCACAGCACAAGGAACAGTCCCACAATCAAAGCACAAATATATACATGCAAATGAATAATATCACAGATAGTAATAAATATGAACAAGTTAGGGATAACCCTCAAAAGTTAAAGGATTCCCCAGTGAAGTCGCCATTTTCTGTTGCGGTGGAAATAGGATATCAAACTATTAATGAGTTTGAATCGCAATTCAATTCACAACCGCTCTTTGATTTATCCGAAGGAAAAGGTCAAAAGAGGGAAAACCTATTTTTGCATCGTAAACACAATGCGGGGAAAGATCTAGGGTTCGGGGGTTGGTTAAATTTAGGGAAGGTATTAACACCCTAAACTTCTGTAGTACTCTACAGGAACCTTTTGTTCAAATTTTTACTATTTGCTTTATTATTCTTAAGGTATATGTACAAAGGATTAAAAGTGAGAAAAGAGACCTAAGGGGTTAATTCTAAGTTTACTCGGCAAGACATTGCATCTTGTGCCTACGTATCCTTACGGGAGTGGAATCAGAGTAATCGTAGTTCCCCTCAAAAGGGAGGTTAGAGACTTCTTGACTGTGGTCAAGGTCTCAAGGGGAATAAACGCATCTTAAGGACACGCTTACGTGGAGTGTAGAAACTCCAAATCTCTACGTTGAATTGTTAAGTTGTAATAGGGTTAAATTAGGGATTCCACGGCGGGAAACCCTAAAATGAGCGCGGAGACTCTTTGACCTAAGGTTAGGGGTAAAATGGTAATTTTGCCTGCGGCGAGGCATTTGTGAAAATTAGGGTTTGTGAAGGTGTAAGGGTTTGAAGTTGAGGACTATTGGCGCGGCGACCAAAAGCTAGACCTAACCTTCGGATGTGAGTGATGTGATAGAATAATAGTGATAAAAATGTGAGAAATTTAAATCATGCAAGCGGAAATAAGATGCGGAAAGTGAGCGCGATTGTTCGTTCGCGAGGTTACAACCGAGAAGCAGTTACAATAATAATGAAACTTAAATGAAAACACAACGCAATAACAGTAAACATAAGCTGCAAAAATGAACACACGCATTAGTAAGCGAAGTTAGACGGTGATCGGACGAGTCCTGAGACAAGAGTGCAATGTTGAAGGTTTTTTTCTGTTGTTTTTAAAGAAAAAGTGTTAATTAAATTTATAGAAGAAAGAGTAATGTTAAAAAAAAATATTTTAAATTTAATCTAAAAAAGGGCTTTAAATTTTATATTTAAAAAATATTTTAAGTTATTTATTAAAAAAAAAGGTTTTTATTTTTATTATATATAAAAAAAGGTTTTTTTTTTTATTTTATTTATTTTAAAAAAAACAGTTTTAAATACTTAATATAATATTAATTATAAAAAAACAAATAATAAAATAAAAAGATGAGAAAACTAAAAGGGGTTGGGCTGGTATGTCAAAACAACGAGTTAGGGTTTATGAACCCCTTCACGGCGCCGTTGTGCCTCTCATTCTTCTCCATGTCCGATTCTCATCGTTCTTCACTTGCATGCTTAGTTCTTCTCAAATATCCTGAAACATACATGAAAACATGATTAAACACAGATCTTTATCTCACTCTTCGAATGCTTCGATGGCGAGATTGTGCGTTGGACGATACGGTCTGAGCTTCAAGGGGGTTTGCCCGTTGTTGTACGAAACGGCGCCGGTGGACCTCCTTCGGTTGACTCGTCTGCGCTTTAGTGATGCACTTGATGATTTCTTCCGTTAGTTCCTTGTTCTCTGCTTGCGACCCTTCTTCGTTTTCGCCGTTAACCCGTTAGGGTTTTTAATCGGTGGTTTTTCAGGGTTTCTCGATCCTCTTCTTCGCCTTCCTCCCCCTTTTCTACGAGGTGATGTTGTGTCCTCTTATAATCTCTCCTTTTGGGCTTTTGTTGGGTTTTTTACATTACTGAGATATGATTCTGATTGAAATTGATTTGATTTGATTTCTGTTATCTTTTCTGGTAGGATTCGAAATTGAGATTGGATTTGATATCGATTTATCTCTGATATGTTCTGATTTCCTTTTTCAGATTTGATTTGGGACTCATTGCTGGTATGACTTATTTTGGTTCGAACTTTCCTATTTGGAGTGTATATTTCTGGTTTGCTTCAATTGGATATGCTTCGAATTGCTTTCAGAAACGGGCTTATTTTGATCTGTTTTGGAACCAAACTTATTTGTGATCTATTTGATTTTGCATATTTTGAATTGTTAAGCCCTCACAAGTAGAAGAGTTATTCTCTGTGGGTGTCTCATTCATTTTAGTCATGATCATAGACGCAGATGAGTTATTGCTAGAGGATGTGTTTATCTCTTCTGTTATTGAGATGCCTGTTATGGTTGTTTGTACGAGCTTACCTGTTGATACACTTTTGTCGCAATTGCTTGCAAAAGCTGAGATGCCTGTGATTATTGCTCTAGACCAAACTGATTTTTCCTCTTCTTCTTTCAGGGCTCATCTCCAAGTTTGGAAACTGCCAATCTTTGTCGCTGCCGAGAAAGGTTTGATGGTGATGACGACTTGATGGTCTGAACCGTCGAAGCAGGATATTACAATCCTGGTTTTACGCTGTTGCTGCGACGACTGATAGGGACTTGTTATGGTTTTGCACTTGTTTATCTTATGAACTGATATGCTTGTGACAACCTAACCTGTTTCAATTTTTTAATCTTCAGGTCCCCAACTTTCTGTTTTAGGGCAATGATGTTGAACTGAGCCCTTCAGAGAAGACGCTATGATCTTGTTTGTTGCTCGCGTTGTGAGCAGAATGGCACGTTGGTTTGTCATGGTGACTTACCATCGCTAATTACTCTTTCTGGCTGTTGATTAATGGTGGTTTGTCTTTTTTCTGATACAGCTTGTTACTCTGATTTCGGCCTTGCACATTCGTTTGCTGCATTGTCCGATTTTTCTTTTATGATGCTTATGAGCTCATGTTGGTGCAGTTTGTGATCTCATCTGACTCAATTATGTCGCTTTTCATGATGTGAACTGTGTTGTGGAACTAAGTCTGTTTCGGTGTAATTGTGGCTTCAGAGCTGATGCAGTTTTGGGAATTCAGGTTTGGAAAAACTTGTGCTGTTTGTTGTGCGAGAAGAGGCTATGATGTTGGATAATTTTTCTTTGAACTTCTCTGAGTTTGTTCGTTTTTGAATTGAATTGCTTTGGCTCTAATGTTTGTGAATTAGATTACTTCTTTCAACCTTGTACAGCTTATGATTTGTTTGTTGAACCTTGGGTGACAGATTTGCTTGACTTGGTTCTTTTCCCGTGCGTCTTTCGAACGACTGTTTGTGGCTGCGACTTTTAGGCTATGATGTTCACACTGAGCCTTGGATTCTATACTTGAATTTTCAATGTGACTTGCTCATTTGGTTTATTACACTGCTGCTGATTGTGATTTGATGCTGAAACCGAGCTTATGCTGATGCGAATTCTGTCGTGGCTTATTTCCGTTCAGATTTGGTGTTTGATTTTCACGGGTTCGCTTGTGTGGTTCAGAGTTGATACAGCTGTGAAATTTGGTTTACTTGATAGTGTCCCAAAAATTATTTACTTGATGGAATGGTGTTTTTAATTTGTTTTTGAACCGAATCCAATTATGGCAAATCAAATCAGTCCCACTTCTTTTACTCTCTCTTTCTCTCGGCAGTCCCTTATGATAAGAACAATAACTACCTGATCTGACGCCGATGGCTCAGATTGGTAACGGGAGTAGGATGCGGCTTTAGTCGTGCCCTCCCGACACTCGATGATGATAATGTTCTGAGAGTGTCAAACAATCTTCTAACCTCTTTTCCTGTGGTTTGTTCTGCTTTGATGTGCAGGTGATCAAGGGTTGCGTGAAGAACTCAAGAGAGGACCAATGAAGAAACTTGTAGTTTTTATCTCTTTTTAGGACTTTAGGACCTAGAATAGATACCCATTGTAAATGTATAATCCTTTTGTAAATGAAAGATCATCATGAATAAAATCCACAAATTACTTCCATTTCAACTTGTAATTCTAGATGGTGTGAAATAAAATCCAGTAAATATTCATTTCTATTTTCTCAATTATGAATTTAAATATCCATGAATAATCATCCATTATTTATTTAAATTCAACTTTGATTTGTAGCTTATGAATATTCATGAATAAAAGCTCACAAATATTAAAACTTAACCTCTCCTTTGCTTTTTATAAATGATATCCCGCCATATGATTATATCCAAACATATTCAAATTAAAACCTCGTTGATCACATCTCTTCTCAAAATAACCTTAACAGTATCCACTCCCTTTTCAACCCAGCTTTATAAAAGGAAACAAAACTGTTTGGAAACGTTTCAGAATCAAACAAAGCACGGCCCCGAGTCCAATCATATTTCTGACAAAACATACTGGCACCTTGACCCAAATGGTAAATAAATACCTCAGAACGTAATAACAGCCCGTTTTCAAGAAATTAGCAGAATTTGCGTGAAATGACCAAAATACCCCTGGGACCAACCAAATCTGCAAAACAAACACCTCCACAACTTGTTAGTGGTTAGCAAATGTTCATAGGAGACGATATGCGAAATGCCGGACTAAATGTAAGGGTAAAATTTTGGGTATTACACCTTGGCTGATGATTGTTTCATTAGTATGTGTGATATTCAGATCCTGATTAGTGATGTTGTCTTGAGCTCGGGTGGTATCCGGACCCCGGCTCACACCATTGTGTATTCATATGCATGTGTGGCATCCAGGCCCTGGCTGATGATTGTTTCATTAGTATGTGTCATATTCAAACCTGGCTAGTGATGTTCTCTTTAGCCCGTGTGGTATATGGACCCCGGCTCACACCGTTGTATGTTCATTGGCATGTGCGGCATCCAGGCCCTGGCTGATGATTGTTTCTTTAGTATGTGTGATATTCAGATCCTGACTAGTGATGTTCTTTTGAGCCCGTGTGGTATCCGGACCCCGGTTCACAACGTTCTATGTTCATTGGCATGTGCGGCATCCAGGCCCTGGCTGATGATTGTTTCATTAGTATGTGTGATATTCAGATCCTGGCTAGTGATGTTCTCTTGAGCGTGTGTGGTACTCGGACCCCGACTCACATCGTTGTGTGTTCATTGGCATGTGCGACATCCAGGCCCTGGCTGATGATTGTTTCATTAGTATGTGTGATATTCAGAATATGGCTAGTGATGTTCTCTTGACCCCGTGTGGTATCCGGACCCCGGCTCACACCATTGTGTGTTCATTGGCATGTGCGGCATCCAGGCCCTGGCTGATGGGTATTTCATTAGTATGTGTCATATTCAAATCCTGGCTAGTGATGTTCTCTTTAGCCCGTGTGGTATATGGACCCCGGCTCACACCGTTGTATGTTCATTGGCATGTGCGGCATCCAGGCCCTGGCTGATGATTGTTTCTTTAGTATGTGTGATATTCAGATCCTGACTAGTGATGTTCTTTTGAGCCCGTGTGGTATCCGGACCCCGGTTCACAACGTTCTATGTTCATTGGCATGTGCGGCATCCAGGCCCTGGCTGATGATTGTTTCATTAGTATGTGTGATATTCAGATCCTGGCTAGTGATGTTCTCTTGAGCGCGTGTGGTATTCGGACCCCGACTCACATCGTTGTGTGTTCATTGGCATGTGCGACATCCAGGCCCTGGCTGATGATTGTTTCATTAGTATGTGTGATATTCAGAATATGGCTAGTGATGTTCTCTTGACCCCGTGTGGTATCCGGACCCCGGCTCACACCATTGTGTGTTCATTGGCATGTGCGGCATCCAGGCCCTGGCTGATGGGTATTTCATTAGTATGTGTCATATTCAAATCCTGGCTAGTGATGTTCTCTTTAGCCCGTGTGGTATATGGACCCCGGCTCACACCGTTGTATGTTCATTGGCATGTGCGGCATCCAGGCCCTGGCTGATGATTGTTTCTTTAGTATGTGTGATATTCAGATCCTGACTAGTGATGTTCTTTTGAGCCCGTGTGGTATCCGGACCCCGGTTCACAACGTTCTATGTTCATTGGCATGTGCGGCATCCAGGCCCTGGCTGATGATTGTTTCATTAGTATGTGTGATATTCAGATCCTGGCTAGTGATGTTCTCTTGAGCGCGTGTGGTATTCGGACCCCGACTCACATCGTTGTGTGTTCATTGGCATGTGCGACATCCAGGCCTTGGCTGATGATTGTTTCATTAGTATGTGTGATATTCAGATCCTGATTAGTGATGTTGTCTTGAGCTCGGGTGGTATCCGGACCCCGGCTCACACCATTGTGTATTCATATGCATGTGTGGCATCCAGGCCCTGGCTGATGATTGTTTCATTAGTATGTGTCATATTCAAACCTGGCTAGTGATGTTCTCTTTAGCCCGTGTGGTATATGGACCCCGGCTCACACCGTTGTATGTTCATTGGCATGTGCGGCATCCAGGCCCTGGCTGATGATTGTTTCTTTAGTATGTGTGATATTCAGATCCTGACTAGTGATGTTCTTTTCAGCCCGTGTGGTATCCGGACCCCGATTCACAACGTTCTATGTTCATTGGCATGTGCGGCATCCAGGCCCTGGCTGATGATTGTTTCATTAGTATGTGTGATATTCAGATCCTGGCTAGTGATGTTCTCTTGAGCGTGTGTGGTACTCGGACCCCGACTCACATCGTTGTGTGTTCATTGGCATGTGCGACATCCAGGCCCTGGCTGATGATTGTTTCATTAGTATGTGTGATATTCAGAATATGGCTAGTGATGTTCTCTTGACCCCGTGTGGTATCCGGACCCCGGCTCACACCATTGTGTGTTCATTGGCATGTGCGGCATCCAGGCCCTGGCTGATGGGTATTTCATTAGTATGTGTCATATTCAAATCCTGGCTAGTGATGTTCTCTTTAGCCCGTGTGGTATATGGACCCCGGCTCACACCGTTGTATGTTCATTGGCATGTGCGGCATCCAGGCCCTGGCTGATGATTGTTTCTTTAGTATGTGTGATATTCAGATCCTGACTAGTGATGTTCTTTTGAGCCCGTGTGGTATCCGGACCCCGGTTCACAACGTTCTATGTTCATTGGCATGTGCGGCATCCAGGCCCTGGCTGATGATTGTTTCATTAGTATGTGTGATATTCAGATCCTGCCTAGTGATGTTCTCTTGAGCGCGTGTGGTATTCGGACCCCGACTCACATCGTTGTGTGTTCATTGGCATGTGCGACATCCAGGCCCTGGCTGATGATTGTTTCATTAGTATGTGTGATATTCAGAATATGGCTAGTGATGTTCTCTTGACCCCGTGTGGTATCCGGACCCCGGCTCACACCATTGTGTGTTCATTGGCATGTGCGGCATCCAGGCCCTGGCTGATGGGTATTTCATTAGTATGTGTCATATTCAAATCCTGGCTAGTGATGTTCTCTTTAGCCCGTGTGGTATATGGACCCCGGCTCACACCGTTGTATGTTCATTGGCATGTGCGGCATCCAGGCCCTGGCTGATGATTGTTTCTTTAGTATGTATGATATTCAGATCCTGACTAGTGATGTTCTTTTGAGCCCGTGTGGTATCCGGACCCCGGTTCACAACGTTCTATGTTCATTGGCATGTGCGGCATCCAGGCCCTGGCTGATGATTGTTTCATTAGTATGTGTGATATTCAGATCCTGGCTAGTGATGTTCTCTTGAGCGTGTGTGGTACTCGGACCCCGACTCACATCGTTGTGTGTTCATTGGCATGTGCGACATCCAGGCCCTGGCTGATGATTGTTTCATTAGTATGTGTGATATTCAGAATATGGCTAGTGATGTTCTCTTGACCCCGTGTGGTATCCGGACCCCGGCTCACACCATTGTGTGTTCATTGGCATGTGCGGCATCCAGGCCCTGGCTGATGGGTATTTCATTAGTATGTGTCATATTCAAATCCTGGCTAGTGATGTTCTCTTTAGCCCGTGTGGTATATGGACCCCGGCTCACACCGTTGTATGTTCATTGGCATGTGCGGCATCCAGGCCCTGGCTGATGATTGTTTCTTTAGTATGTGTGATATTCAGATCCTGACTAGTGATTTTCTTTTGAGCCCGTGTGGTATCCGGACCCCGGTTCACAACGTTCTATGTTCATTGGCATGTGCGGCATCCAGGCCCTGGCTGATGATTGTTTCATTAGTATGTGTGATATTCAGATCCTGGCTAGTGATGTTCTCTTGAGCGCGTGTGGTATTCGGACCCCGACTCACATCGTTGTGTGTTCATTGGCATGTGCGACATCCAGGCCCTGGCTGATGATTGTTTCATTAGTATGTGTGATATTCAGAATATGGCTAGTGATGTTCTCTTGACCCCGTGTGGTATCCGGACCCCGGCTCACACCATTGTGTGTTCATTGGCATGTGCGGCATCCAGGCCCTGGCTGATGGGTATTTCATTAGTATGTGTCATATTCAAATCCTGGCTAGTGATGTTCTCTTTAGCCCGTGTGGTATATGGACCCCGGCTCACACCGTTGTATGTTCATTGGCATGTGCGGCATCCAGGCCCTGGCTGATGATTGTTTCTTTAGTATGTGTGATATTCAGATCCTGACTAGTGATGTTCTTTTGAGCCCGTGTGGTATCCGGACCCCGGTTCACAACGTTCTATGTTCATTGGCATGTGCGGCATCCAGGCCCTGGCTGATGATTGTTTCATTAGTATGTGTGATATTCAGATCCTGGCTAGTGATGTTCTCTTGAGCGCGTGTGGTATTCGGACCCCGACTCACAACGTTGTGTGTTCATTGGCATGTGCGACATCCAGGCCCTGGCTGATGATTGTTTCATTAGTATGTGTGATATTCAGATCCTGATTAGTGATGTTGTCTTGAGCTCGGGTGGTATCCGGACCCCGGCTCACACCATTGTGTATTCATATGCATGTGTGGCATCCAGGCCCTGGCTGATGATTGTTTCATTAGTATGTGTCATATTCAAATCCTGGCTAGTGATGTGCTCTTTAGCCCGTGTGTTATATGGACCCCGGCTCACACCGTTGTATGTTCATTGGCATGTGCGGCATCCAGGCCCTGGCTGATGATTGTTTCTTTAGTATGTGTGATATTCAGATCCTGACTAGTGATGTTCTTTTGAGCCCGTGTGGTATCCGGACCCCGGTTCACAACGTTCTATGTTCATTGGCATGTGCGGCATCCAGGCCCTGGCTGATGATTGTTTCATTAGTATGTGTGATATTCAGATCCTGGCTAGTGATGTTCTCTTGAGCGCGTGTGGTATTCGGACCCCGACTCACATCGTTGTGTGTTCATTGGCATGTGCGACATCCAGGCCCTGGCTGATGATTGTTTCATTAGTATGTGTGATATTCAGATCATGGCTAGTGATGTTCTCTTGACCCCGTGTGGTATCCGGACCCCGGCTCACACCATTGTGTGTTCATTGGCATGTGCGGCATCCAGGCCCTGGCTGATGGGTATTTCATTAGTATGTGTCATATTTAAATCCTGGCTAGTGATGTTCTCTTTAGCCCGTGTGGTATATGGACCCCGGCTCACACCGTTGTATGTTCATTGGCATGTGCGGCATCCAGGCCCTGGCTGATGATTGTTTCTTTAGTATGTGTGATATTCAGATCCTGACTAGTGATGTTCTTTTGAGCCCGTGTGGTATCCGGACCCCGGTTCACAACGTTCTATGTTCATTGGCATGTGCGGCATCCAGGCCCTGGCTGATGATTGTTTCATTAGTATGTGTGATATTCAGATCCTGGCTAGTGATGTTCTCTTGAGCGCGTGTGGTATTCGGACCCCGACTCACATCGTTGTGTGTTCATTGGCATGTGCGACATCCAGGCCCTGGCTGATGATTGTTTCATTAGTATGTGTGATATTCAGATCCTGATTAGTGATGTTGTCTTGAGCCCGTGTGGTATCCGGACCCCGGCTCACACCATTGTGTATTCATATGCATGTGCGGCATCCAGGCCCTGGCTGATGATTGTTTCATTAGTATGTGTCATATTCAAATCCTGGCTAGTGATGTTCTCTTTAGCCCGTGTGGTATATGGACCCCGGCTCACACCGTTGTATGTTCATTGGCATGTGCGGCATCCAGGCCCTGGCTGATGATTGTTTCTTTAGTATGTGTGATATTCAGATCCTGACTAGTGATGTTCTTTTGAGCCTGTGTGGTATCCGGACCCCGGTTCACAACGTTCTATGTTCATTGGCATGCGCGGCATCCAGGCCCTGGCTGATGATTGTTTCATTAGTATGTGTGATATTCAGATCCTGGCTAGTGATGTTCTCTTGAGCGCGTGTGGTATTCGGACCCCGACTCACATCGTTGTGTGTTCATTGGCATGTGCGACATCCAGGCCCTGGCTGATGATTGTTTCATTAGTATGTGTGATATTCAGATCCTGATTAGTGATGTTGTCTTGAGCTCGGGTGGTATCCGGACCCCGGCTCACACCATTGTGTATTCATATGCATGTGTGGCATCCAGGCCCTGGCTGATGATTGTTTCATTAGTATGTGTCATATTCAAATCCTGGCTAGTGATGTTCTCTTTAGCCCGTGTGGTATATGGACCCCGGCTCACACCGTTGTATGTTCATTGGCATGTGCGGCATCCAGGCCCTGGCTGATGATTGTTTCTTTAGTATGTGTGATATTCAGATCCTGACTAGTGATGTTCTTTTGAGCCCGTGTGGTATCCGGACCCCGGTTCACAACGTTCTATGTTCATTGGCATGTGCGGCATCCAGGCCCTGGCTGATGATTGTTTCATTAGTATGTGTGATATTCAGATCCTGGCTAGTGATGTTCTCTTGAGCGCGTGTGGTATTCGGACCCCGACTCACATCGTTGTGTGTTCATTGGCATGTGCGACATCCAGGCCCTGGCTGATGATTGTTTCATTAGTATGTGTGATATTCATATCCTGATTAGTGATGTTGTCTTGAGCTCGGGTGGTATCCGGACCCCGGCTCACACCATTGTGTATTCATATGCATGTGTGGCATCCAGGCCCTGGCTGATGATTGTTTCATTAGTATGTGTCATATTCAAATCCTGGCTAGTGATGTGCTCTTTAGCCCGTGTGGTATATGGACCCCGGCTCACACCGTTGTATGTTCATTGGCATGTGCGGCATCCAGGCCCTGGCTGATGATTGTTTCTTTAGTATGTGTGATATTCAGATCCTGACTAGTGATGTTCTTTTGAGCCCGTGTGGTATCCGGACCCCGGTTCACAACGTTCTATGTTCATTGGCATGTGCGGCATCCAGGCCCTGGCTGATGATTGTTTCATTAGTATGTGTGATATTCAGATCCTGGCTAGTGATGTTCTCTTGAGCGCGTGTGGTATTCGGACCCCGACTCACATCGTTGTGTGTTCATTGGCATGTGCGACATCCAGGCCCTGGCTGATGATTGTTTCATTAGTATGTGTGATATTCAGATCCTGATTAGTGATGTTGTCTTGAGCTCGGGTGGTATCCGGACCCCGGCTCACACCATTGTGTATTCATATGCATGTGTGGCATCCAGGCCCTGGCTGATGATTGTTTCATTAGTATGTGTCATATTCAAATCCTGGCTAGTGATGTTCTCTTTAGCCCGTGTGGTATATGGACCCCGGCTCACACCGTTGTATGTTCATTGGCATGTGCGGCATCCAGGCCCTGGCTGATGATTGTTTCTTTAGTATGTGTGATATTCAGATCCTGACTAGTGATGTTCTTTTGAGCCCGTGTGGTATCCGGACCCCGGTTCACAACGTTCTATGTTCATTGGCATGTGCGGCATCCAGGCCCTGGCTGATGATTGTTTCATTAGTATGTGTGATATTCAGATCCTGGCTAGTGATGTTCTCTTGAGCGCGTGTGGTATTCGGACCCCGACTCACATCGTTGTGTGTTCATTGGCATGTGCGACATCCAGGCCCTGGCTGATGATTGTTTCATTAGTATGTGTGATATTCAGATCCTGATTAGTGATGTTGTCTTGAGCTCGGGTGGTATCCGGACCCCGGCTCACACCATTGTGTATTCATATGCATGTGTGGCATCCAGGCCCTGGCTGATGATTGTTTCATTAGTATGTGTCATATTCAAATCCTGGCTAGTGATGTGCTCTTTAGCCCGTGTGGTATATGGACCCCGGCTCACACCGTTGTATGTTCATTGGCATGTGCGGCATCCAGGCCCTGGATGATGATTGTTTCTTTAGTATGTGTGATATTCAGATCCTGACTAGTGATGTTCTTTTGAGCCCGTGTGGTATCCGGACCCCGGTTCACAACGTTCTATGTTCATTGGCATGTGCGGCATCCAGGCCCTGGCTGATGATTGTTTCATTAGTATGTGTGATATTCAGATCCTGGCTAGTGATGTTCTCTTGAGCGCGTGTGGTATTCGGACCCCGACTCACATCGTTGTGTGTTCATTGGCATGTGCGACATCCAGGCCCTGGCTGATGATTGTTTCATTAGTATGTGTGATATTCAGATCATGGCTAGTGATGTTCTCTTGACCCCGTGTGGTATCCGGACCCCGGCTCACACCATTGTGTGTTCATTGGCATGTGCGGCATCCAGGCCCTGGCTGATGGGTATTTCATTAGTATGTGTCATATTCAAATCCTGGCTAGTGATGTTCTCTTTAGCCCGTGTGGTATATGGACCCCGGCTCACACCGTTGTATGTTCATTGGCATGTGCGGCATCCAGGCCCTGGCTGATGATTGTTTCTTTAGTATGTGTGATATTCAGATCCTGACTAGTGATGTTCTTTTGAGCCTGTGTGGTATCCGGACCCCGGTTCACAACGTTCTATGTTCATTGGCATGCGCGGCATCCAGGCCATGGCTGATGATTGTTTCATTAGTATGTGTGATATTCAGATCCTGGCTAGTGATGTTCTCTTGAGCGCGTGTGGTATTCGGACCCCGACTCACATCGTTGTGTGTTCATTGGCATGTGCGACATCCAGGCCCTGGCTGATGATTATTTCATTAGTATGTGTGATATTCAGATCATGGCTAGTGATGTTCTCTTGACCCCGTGTGGTATCCAGACCCCGGCTCACACCATTGTGTGTTCATTGGCATGTGCGGCATCCAGGCCTTGGCTGATGGGTATTTCATTAGTATGTTTTATATTAAGATCCTAACTAGTGATGTTCTCTTGAGCCCGTGTGGTATCCGGACCCCGGCTCACACTGTTGTGTGTTCATTGGCATGTGCGGCACCCAGGCCCTAGCTGATGATTGTTTCATTAGTCTGTGTGATATTCAGATCCTGACTAGTGATGTTCTCTTGAGCCTGTGTGGTATCTGGACCCCGGCTCACACTATTGTGTGTTCATTAGCATGTGCGGCATCCAGACCCTGGTTATTGATTATTTCATTAGTATGTGTGATATTCAGATCCTGATTAGTGATGTTGTCTTGAGCTCGGGTGGTATCCGGACCCCGGCTCACACCATTGTGTATTCATATGCATGTGTGGCATCCAGGCCCTGGCTGATGATTGTTTCATTAGTATGTGTCATATTCAAATCCTGGCTAGTGATGTTCTCTTTAGCCCGTGTGGTATATGGACCCCGGCTCACACCGTTGTATGTTCATTGGCATGTGCGGCATCCAGGCCCTGGCTGATGATTGTTTCTTTAGTATGTGTGATATTCAGATCCTGACTAGTGATGTTCTTTTGAGCCCGTGTGGTATCCGGACCCCGGTTCACAACGTTCTATGTTCATTGGCATGTGCGGCATCCAGGCCCTGGCTGATGATTGTTTCATTAGTATGTGTGATATTCAGATCCTGGCTAGTGATGTTCTCTTGAGCGGGTGTGGTATTCGGACCCCGACTCACATCGTTGTGTGTTCATTGGCATGTGCGACATCCAGGCCCTGGCTGATGATTGTTTCATTAGTATGTGTGATATTCAGATCATGGCTAGTGATGTTCTCTTGACCCCGTGTGGTATCCGGACCCCGGCTCACACCATTGTGTGTTCATTGGCATGTGCGGCATCCAGGCCCTGGCTGATGGGTATTTCATTAGTATGTGTCATATTCAAATCCTGGCTAGTGATGTTCTCTTTAGCCCGTGTGGTATATGGACCCCGGCTCACACCGTTGTATGTTCATTGGCATGTGCGGCATCCAGGCCCTGGCTGATGATTGTTCCTTTAGTATGTGTGATATTCAGATCCTGACTAGTGATGTTCTTTTGAGCCCGTGTGGTATCCGGACCCCGGTTCACAACGTTCTATGTTCATTGGCATGTGCGGCATCCAGGCCCTGGTTGATGATTGTTTCATTAGTATGTGTGATATTCAGATCCTGGCTAGTGATGTTCTCTTGAGCGCGTGTGGTATTCGGACCCCGACTCACATCGTTGTGTGTTCATTGGCATGTGCGACATCCAGGCCCTGGCTGATGATTGTTTCATTAGTATGTGTGATATTCAGATCATGGCTAGTGATGTTCTCTTGACCCCGTGTGGTATCCGGACCCCGGCTCACACCATTGTGTGTTCATTGGCATGTGCGGCATCCAGGCCCTGGCTGATGGGTATTTCATTAGTATGTGTCATATTCAAATCCTGGCTAGTGATGTTCTCTTTAGCCCGTGTGGTATATGGACCCCGGCTCACACCGTTGTATGTTCATTGGCATGTGCGGGATCCAGGCCCTGGCTGATGATTGTTTCTTTAGTATGTGTGATATTCAGATCCTGACTAGTGATGTTATTTTGAGCCCGTGTGGTATCTGGACACCGGTTCACAACGTTCTATGTTCATTGGCATGTGCGGCATCTAGGCCCTGGCTGATGATTGTTTCATTAGTATGTGTGATATTCAGATCCTGGCTAGTGATGTTCTCTTGAGCGCGTGTGGTATTCGGACCCCGACTCACATCGTTGTGTGTTCATTGGCATGTGCGACTTCCAGGCCCTGGCTGATGATTATTTCATTAGTATGTGTGATATTCAGATCATGGCTAGTGATGTTCTCTTGACCCCGTGTGGTATCCGGACCCCGACTCACAGCATTGTGTGTTCATTGGCATGTGCGGCATCCAGGCCCTGGCTGATGGGTATTTCATTAGTATGTTTTATATTAAGATCCTAACTAGTGATGTTCTCTTGAGCCCGTGTAGTATCCGAACCCCGGCTCAGACTGTTATGTGTTCATTGGCATGTGCGGCACCCAGGCCCTAGCTGATGATTGTTTCATTAGTCTGTGTGATATTCAGATCCTGACTAGTGATGTTCTCTTGAGCCTGTGTGGTATCCGGACCCCGGCTCACACTGTTTTGTATTCATTGGCATGTGCGGCATCCAGGCCCTGGCTGATGATTGTTTCATTAGTAATTGTGATATTAAAATCCTGGCTAGTGATGTTCTCTTGAGCCCGTGTGGTATCAGGACCCCGGCTCACACCGTTGTGTGTTCATTGGCATGTGTGGCACCCAGGCCCTGGCTGATGATTGTTTCATTAGTATGTGTGATATTCAGATCCTGACTAGTGATGTTCTCTTGAGCCTATATGGTATACGGACCCTGGCTCACACTGTTGTGTATTCATTAGCATGTGCGGCATCCAGGCCCTGGCTATTGATTGTTTCATTAGTATGTGTGATATTCAGATCCTGACTAGTGATGCTGTCTTGAGCCCGTGTGGTATGTGGACCCCGACACACACCGTTGTGTGTTCATTGATATGTGTGGAATCCAGGCCCTGGCTGATGATTGTTTCATTAGTATGTTTGATATTCTAGTCCTGACTAGTGATGTTCTCTTGAACCCGTGTGGTATCTCGACCCCGGCTCACACCGTTGTGTGTTCGTTGGCATGTGTGGCATCCAGGCCCTGGCTGATGATTGTTTCATTAGTATGTGTGATATTCAGATCCTGACTAGTGATGTTCTTTTGAGCCCATGTGGTATTCGGACCCCGGCTCACACCGTTGTATGTTCATTGGCATGTGCGGCATCCAGGCCCTGGCTGATGATTGTTTCATTAGTATGTGTGATATTCAGATCCTGACTAGTGATGTTCTCTTGACCCTGTGTGGTATCCGAACCCCGGCTCACACCATTATGTGTTCATTGGCATGTGTCGCATCCATGCCCTGGCTGATGATTGTTTCATTAGTATGTGAGATATTCAGATCATGGCAAGTGATGTTCTCTTGAGCCCGTGTGGTATCCGGACCCCGGCTCACACGGTTGTGTGTTCATTGGCTTGTGCGGCATCCACGCCATGGCTAATGGGTATTTCATTAGTATGTTTTATATTCAGATCCTAACTAGTGATGTTCTCTTGAGCCCGTGTGGTATCCGGACCTGGGCTCACACTGTTGTGTGTTCATTGGCATGTTCTGCACCCAAGCCCCTAGTTGATGATTGTTTCATTAGTATGTGTGTTATTCAGATCCTGACTAGTGATGTTCTCGTGAGCCTGTGTGGTATCCGGACCCCGGCTCACACTGTTGTGTGTTCATTAGCATGTGCAGCATCCAGGCCCTGGCTATTGATTGTTTCACTAGTATGTGTGATATTTAGATCCTGACTAGTGATGTTGTCTTGAGCCCGTGTGGTATCCGTACCCCGGATCACACTGTTGTGTGTTCATTGGCATGTGTGGCACCCAGGCCCTTAGCTGATGATTGTTTCATTAGTATGTGTGTTATTCAGATCCTGACTAGTGATGTTCAAGTGAGCCTGTGTGGTATCCGGACCCCGACTCACACTGTTGTGTATTCATTGGCATGTGCGACATCCAGGCCCTGGCTGATGATTGTTTCATTAGTATGTGTGATATTCAAATCCTGGCTAGTGATGTTCTTTTGAGCCCGTGTGGTATCTGGATCCCGGCTCACACCGTTGTGTGTTCATTGGCATGTGCGGCATCCAGGCCCTGGCTGATGATTGTTTCATTAGTATGTATGATATTCAGATCCTGACTAGTGATGTTCTTTTGAACCCGTGTGGTATCCGGACCCCAGTTCACACTGTTGTATGTTCATTGGCATGTGCGGCATCCAGGCCCTGGATGATGATTGTTTCATTAGTATGTGTGATATTCATATCCTGGCCAGTGATGTTCTCTTGAGCACGTGTGGTATTCGGACCCCGTTTCACACCGTTGTGTATTCATTGGCATGTGCGGCATCTAGGCCCTGTCTGATGATTGTTTCATTAGTATGTTTGATATTCAGATCCTGGCTAGTGATGTTCTCTTGACTCCGTGTGGTATCCGGACCCCGAGTCACACCATTGTGTGTTCATTGGCATGTGCGGCATCCAGGCCCTGGCTGATGGGTATTTCATTAGTATGTTTTATATTCATATCCTAACTAGTGATGTTCTCTTGAGCCCCTGTGGCATCCGGACCCCGACTTACACTGTTGTGTGTTCATTGGCATGTGCGGCACCCAGGAACTAGCTGATGATTGCTTCATTAGTATGTGTGATATTCAGATCCTGACTAGTGATGTTCTCTTGAGTCTGTGTGGTATCCGGACCCCGGCTCACACCGTTGTGAATTCATTGGCATGCGCAGCATCCAGGCCCTGGCTGATGATTGTTTCATTAGTATGTGTGATATTGAAATCCTGGCTAATGATGTTCTCTTGAGCCCGTGTGGTATCTAGACCCCGGCTCACACCGTTGTATGTTCATTGGCATGTGCGGCATCCAGGCCCTGGCTGATGATTGTTTCATTAGTATGTGTGATATTCAGATCCTGACTAGTGATGTTCTTTTGAGCCCGTGTGGTATCCGGACCGCAGTTCACACTGTTGTATGTTCATTGGCATCTGTGGCATCCAGGCCCTGGCTGATGATTGTTTCATTAGTATGTGTGATATTCAGATCCTGACTAGTGATGTTCTCTTGACCTCGTGTGGTATACGGACCCCGGCTCACACCATTGTGTGTTCATTGGCATGTGCCACATCCAGGCCTTGGCTGATGATTGTTTCATTAGTATGTGAGATATTCAGATCATGGCTAGTGATGTTCTCTTGAGCCCGTGTGGTATCCGGACCCCGGCTCACACCATTGTGTGTTCATTGGCATGTGCGGCACCCAGGCCCCTAGCTGATGATTGTTTCATTAGTATGTGTGTTATTCAGATCCTGACTAGTGATGTTCTCGTGAGCCTGTGTGGTATCCGGAGCCCGTCTCACACTGTTGTGTGTTCATTAGCATGTGCAGCATCCAGGCCCTGGCTATTGATTGTTTCACTAGTATGTGTGATATTCTGATCCTGACTAGTGATGTTGTCTTGAGCCCGTGTGGTATCCGGACCCCGGCTCACACTGTTGTGTGTTCATTGGCATGTGTGGCACCCAGGCCCCTAACTGATGATTGTTTCATTAGTATGTGTGTTATTCAGATCCTGACTAGTGATGTTCTCGTGAGCCTGTGTGGTATCCGGACCCCGGCTCACACTGTTGTGTATTCCTTGGCATGTGCGGCATCAGGGCCCTGGATGATGATTGTTTCATTCGTATGTGTGATATTCAAATCCTGGCTAGTGATGTTCTCTTGAGCCCGTGTGGCATCTAGACCCCGGCTCACACCGTTGTGTGTTCATTGGCATGTGCGGCATCCAGGCCCTGACTGATGATTGTTTCATTAGTATGTGTGATATTCAGATCCTGACAAGTGATGTTCTTTTGAGCCCGTGTGGTATCCGGACCCCAGTTCACACTGTTGTATGTTCATTGGCATGTGCGGCATCCAGGCCCTGGCTAATGATTGTTTCATTAGTATGTTTGATATTCATATCCTGGCTAGTGATGTTCTCTTGAGCACGTGTGGTATTTGGACCCCGTCTCACACTGTTGTGTGTTCATTGGCATGTGCGGCATCTAGGCCCTGGCTGATGATTGTTTCATTAGTATGTGTGATATTCAGATCCTGGTTAGTGATGTTGTCTTGACCCCGTGTGGTATCCGGACCCCGACTCACACCATTGTGTGTTCATTGGCATGTGCGGCATCCAGGCCCTGGCTGATGGGTATTTCATTAGTATGTTTTATATTCATATCCTAACTAGTGATGTTCTCTTGAGCCCGTGTGGCATCCGGACCCCGGCTCACACTGTTGTGTGTTCATTGGCATATGCGGCACCTAGGAACTAGCTGATGATTGTTTCATTAGTATGTGTGATATTCAGATCCTGACTAGGTATGTTCTCTTGAGTCTGTGTGGTATCCGGACCCTGGCTCACACCGTTGTGTATTCATTGGCATGTGCGGCATCCAGGCCCTGGCTAATGATTGTTTCATTAGTATGTGTGATATTCAAATCCTGGATAGTGATGTTCTCTTGAGCCCGTGTGGTATCTGGACCCCGGATCACACCGTTGTGTGTTCATTGGCATGTGCGGCATCCAGGCCCTGGCTGATGATTGTTTCATTAGTATGTGTGATATTCAGATTCTGACTAGTGATGTTCTTTTGAGCCCGTGTGGTATCCGGACCCCAGTTCTCACTTTTGTATGTTCATTGGCATGTGTGGCATCCAGGCCCTGGCTGATGATTGTTTCATTAGTATGTGTGATATTCGGATCCTGGCTATTGATGTTCTCTTGAGCACGTGTGGTATTCGGACCCCGGCTCACACCGTTGTGTGTTCATTGGCATGTGCAGCATCTAGGCCCTGGCTGATGATTGTTTCATTAGTATGTGTGATATTCAGATCCTGGCTAGTGATGTTCTCTTGACCCCGTGTGGTATCCAGACCCCGACTCACACCATTGTGTGTTCATTGGCATGTGCAGCATCCAGGCCCTGGCTGATGGGTATTTCATTAGTATGTTTTATATTCAGATCCTAACTAGTGATGTTCTCTTGAGCCCGTGTGGCATCCGGACCCCGGCTCACACTGTTGTGTGTTCATTGGCATGTGCGTCACCCAGGAACTAGCTGATGATTGTTTCATTAGTATGTGTGATATTCAGATCCTGACTAGTGATGTTCTCTTGATTCTGTGTGGTATCCGGACCCCGGCTCACACCATTGTGTATTCATTGGTATGTGCGGCATCCAGGCCCTGGCTGATGATTGTTTCATTAGTATGTGTGATATTCAAATCCTGGCTAGTGATGTTCTCTTGAGCCCGTGTGGTATCCGGACCCCGACTCACACTGTTATGTGTTCATTGGGATGTGCGGCATCCAGGCCCATGCTGATGATTGTTTCATAAGTATGTGTGATATTCATATCCTGACTAGTGATATTTTCTTGAGCCTGTTTGGTATTCGGACCCCGGCTCACATAGTTGTGTGTTCATTGGCATGTGGGGGATCCAGGCCCTGGCTGATGGGTATTTCATTAGTATGTTTTATATTCAGATCCTGACTAGTGATGTTCTCTTGACCCCGTGTGGTATCCGGACCCCGGCTCACACTATTTTGTGTTCATTGGCATGTGCGGCACCCAGGCCCTTGCTGATGATTGTTTCATTAGTATGTCTAATATTCAGATCCTGATTAGTGATGTTCTCTTGAGCCTGTGTGGTATCCGGACCCCGGCTAACACTGTTGTGTATTCATTAGCATGTGCGGCATCCAGGCCCTGGCTATTGATTGTTTCATTAGTATGTGTGATATTCAGATCCTGACTATTGATGCTGTCTTGAGCCCGTGTGGTATCCGGACCCCGGCTCAAACCGTTGTGTGTTCATTGGTATGTGCGGCATCCAGGCCCTGGCTGATGATTGTTTCATTAGTATGTGTGGTATTCAGATCCTGACTAGTGATGTTCTCTTGAACCCGTGTGGTATCTGTACCCCGGCTCACACTACTGTGTGTTCATTGGCATGTGCGTCATCCAGGCCCTGGCTGATGATTATTTCATTAGTATGTGTGATATTCAGATCATGGCTAGTGATGTTCTCTTGAGCCCGTGTGGTATCCGGACCCCGGCTCACACTGTTATGTGTTCATTTGCATGTGCGGCATCTAGGCCCTGGCTTATGATGGTTTCATTAGTATGTGTGATATTCAGATCATGGCTAGTGATGTTCTCTTGAGCCCGTGTGGTATCCGGACCCCGGCTCACACCGTTGTGTGTTTATTGGCATGTTCAGCATCCAGGCCTATGTGTAATATTCTAGTCCTGACTACTGATGTTCTCTTGAAACTTTGTGGTATCAGGACCCCGGCTCACACTGTTGTGTGTTCATTGGCATGTGCGGCATCCAGGCCCTGGCTGATGATTGTTTCATTAGTATGTGTGATATTCAGATCCTGACTAGTGATGTTCTCTTGAGCCCGTGTGGTATCCGGACCCCGGCTCACACTGTTGTGTATTCATTGGCATGTGCGGCATCCAGGTCCTGGCTGATGATTGTTTCATTAGTATGTGTGATATTCAGATCACGGCTAGTGATGTTCTCTTGAGCTCGTGTGGTATCCGGACCTCGGGTCACACTGTTGTGTGTTCATTAGCATGTGCGGCATCAAGGCCCTGGTTGATGATTGTTTCATTAGTATGTGTGATATTCAGATCCTAGCTAGTGATGTTCTCTTCAGCCCGTGTGGTATCCGGACCCCGACTCACACCGTTGTGTGTTCATTTGCATGTTCAGCATCCAGGCCCTGGCTGATGATTGTTTCATAAGTATGTGTGATATTCTAGTCCTGACTAGTGATTATCTCTTGAACCCGTGTGGTATCCGGACCCCGACTCACACCGTTGTGTGTTCGTTTGCATGTTCAGCATCCAGACCCTGGCTGATGATTGTTTCATTAGTATGTGTGATATTCTAGTCCTGACTAGTGATGTTCTCTTGAACCCGTGTGGTATCTGGACCCCGGCTCACACTGTTGTGTGTTCATTGGCATGTGCAGCATCTAGGCCCTAGCTGATGATTGTTTCATTAGTATGTGTGATATTTAGATACTGACTAGTGATGTTCTTTTGAGCCCATGTGGTATCCGGGCCCCGGTTCACACCGTTGTGTGTTTATTGGCATGTGCGGCATCCAGGTCCTGGCTGATAATTGTTTCATTAGTATGTGTGATATTCAGATCCTGGCTAGTGATGTTCTCTTGAGCCCGTGTGGTATCCGGACCCCGGCTCACACTGTTGTGTATTCATTGGCATGTGCGGCATCCAGGCCCTGGCTGATGATTGTTTCATTAGTATGTGTGATATTCAGATCATGGCTAGTGATGTTCTATTGAGCCTGTGTGGTATCAGGACCCCGGCTCACACTGTTGTGTATTCATTGGCATGTGCGGCATCCATGTCCTGGCTGATGATTGTTTCATTAGTATGTGTGATATTCAGATCACGGCTAGTGATGTTCTCTTGAGCCCGTGTGGTATCCGGACCTCGGGTCACACTGTTGTGTGTTCATTGGCATGTGCGGCATCAAGGCCCTGGCTGATGATTGTTTCATTAGTATGTGTGATATTCAGATCCTGACTAGTGATGTTCTCTTGAGCCCGTGTGGTATCCGGACCCCGGCTCACACTGCTGTGTATTCATTGGCATGTGCGGCATCCAGGCCCTGGCTGATGATTGTTTCATTAGTATGTGTGATATTCAGATCATGGCTAGTGATGTTCTATTGAGCCCGTGTGGTATCCGGACCCCGGCTCACACTGTTGTGTATTCATTGGCATGTGCGGCATCCAGGTCCTGGCTGATGATTGTTTCATTAGTATGTGTGATATTCAGATCACGGCTAGTGACGTTCTCTTGAGCTCGTGTGGTATCCGGACCTCGGGTCACACTGTTGTATGTTCATTATCATGTGCGGCATCAAGGCCCTGGTTGATGATTGTTTCATTAGTATGTGTGATATTCAGATCCTAGCTAGTGATGTTCTCTTCAGCACGTGTGGTATCCGGACCCCGACTCACACTGTTGTGTGTTCATTTGCATGTTCAGCATCCAGGCCCTGGCTGATGATTGTTTCATAAGTATGTGTGATATTCTAGTCCTGACTAGTGATTATCTCTTGAACCCGTGTGGTATCCGGACCCCGACTCACACCGTTGTGTGTTCATTTGCATGTTCAGCATCCAGACCCTGGCTGATGATTGTTTCATTAGTATGTGTGATATTCTAGTCCTGACTAGTGATGTTCTCTTGAACTCGTGTGGTATCCGGACCCCGGCTCAAACCGTTGTGTGTTCAATGGCATATGCGGCATCCAGGCCCTGGCGTATGATTGTTTCATTAGTATGTGTGATATTCAGATCCTGACTAGTGATGTTCTCTTGAACCCGTGTGGTATCTGTACCCCGGCTCACACTACTTTGTGTTCATTGGTATGTGCGGCATCCAGACCCTGGCTGATGATTATTTCATTAGCATGTGTGATATTCAGATCATGGCTAGTGATGTTCTCTTGAGCCCGTGTGGTATCCGGACCCCGGCTCACACTGTTATGTGTTCATTTGCATGTGCGGCATCTAGGCCCTGGCTTATGATGGTTTCATTAGTATGTGTGATATTCAGATCATGGCTAGTGATGTTCTCTTGAGCCCGTGTGGTATCCGGACCCCGGCTCACACCGTTGTGTGTTTATTGGCATGTTCAGCATCCAGGCCCTGTCTAATGATTATTTCATAAGTATGTGTGATATTCTAGTCCTGACTACTGATGTTCTCTTGAAACCGTGTGGTATTAGGACCCCGGCTCACACTGTTGTATGTTCATTGGCATGTGCGGCATCCAGGCTCTGGCTGATGATTGTTTCATTAGTATGTGTGAGATTCAGATCCGGACTAGTGATGTTCTCTTGAGCCCGTGTGGAATCCGGACCCCGGCTCACACTGTTGTGTATTCATTAGCATGTGCGGCATCCAGGTCCTGGCTGATGATTGTTTCATTAGTATGTGTGATATTCAGATCATGGCTAGTGATGTTCTCTTGAGCCCGTGTGGTATCCGGACCTCGGGTCACACTGTTGTGTGTTCATTAGCATGTGCGGCATCAAGGCCCTGGTTGATGATTGTTTCATTAGTATGTGTGATATTCAGATCCTAGCTAGTGATGTTCTCTTCAGCCCGTGTGGTATCCGGACCCCGACTCACACCGTTGTGTGTTCATTTGCATGTTCAGCATCCAGACCCTGGCTGATGATTGTTTCATAAGTATGTGTGATATTCTAGTCCTGACTAGTGATTATCTCTTGAACCCGTGTGGTATCCGGACCCCGACTCACACCGTTGTGTGTTCATTTGCATGTTCAGCATCCAGACCCTGGCTGATGATTGTTTCATTAGTATGTGTGATATTCTAGTCCTGACTAGTGATGTTCTCTTGAACCCGTGTGGTATCTGGACCCCAGCTCACACTGTTGTGTGTTCATTGGCATGTGCGGCATCCAGGCCCTAGCTGATGATTGTTTCATTAGTATGTGTGATATTTAGATACTGACTAGTGATGTTCTTTTGAGCCCATGTGGTATCCGGACCCCGGTTCACACCGTTGTGTGTTTATTGGCATGTGCGGCATCCAGGTCCTGGCTGATGATTGTTTCATTAGTATGTGTGATATTCAGATCCTGGCTAGTGATGTTCTCTTGAGCCCGTGTGGTATCCGGACCCCGGCTCACACTGTTGTGTATTCATTGGCATGTGCGGCATCCAGGCCCTGGCTGATGATTGTTTCATTAGTATGTGTGATATTCAGATCATGGCTAGTGATGTTCTATTGAGCCTGTGTGGTATCCGGACCCCGGCTCACACTGTTGTGTATTCATTGACATGTGCGGCATCCATGTCCTAGCTGATGATTGTTTCATTAGTATGTGTGATATTAAGATCACAGCTAGTGATGTTCTCTTGAGCCCGTGTGGTATCCGGACCTCGGGTCACACTGTTGTGTGTTCATTGGCATGTGCGGCATCAAGGCCCTGGTTGATGATTGTTTCATTAGTATGTGTGATATTCAGATCCTAGCTAGTGATGTTCTCTTCAGCCCGTGTGGTATCCGGACCCCGACTCACACCGTTGTGTGTTCATTTGCATGTTCAGCATCCAGGCCCTGGCTGATGATTGTTTCATAAGTATGTGTGATATTCTAGTCCTGACTAGTGATGTTCTCTTGAACCCGTGTGGTATCTGAACCCCGGCTCACACTGTTGTGTATTCATTGGTATGTGCGGGATCCAGACCCTGGCTGACGATTGTTTCATTAGTATGTGTGATATTCAGATCCTGACTAATGATGTTCTTTTGAGCCCATGTGGTATTCGGACCCCAGTTCACACCGTTGTGTGTTTATTGGCATGTGTGACATTCAGGTCCTGGCTGATGATTGTTTCATTAGTATGTGTGATATTCAGATCATGGCTAGTGATGTTCTCTTGAGCCCGTGTGGTATCCGGACCTCGGATCACATTGTTGTATGTTCATTCGCATGTGGGGCATCAAGGCCCTGGTTGATGATTGTTTCATTAGTATGTGTGGTATTCAGATCCTGGCTAGTGATGTTCTCTTCAGCCCGTGTGGTATCCGGACCCTGACTCACACTGTTGTGTGTTCATTGGCATGTTCAACATCAAGGCCCTGGCTGATGATTGTTTCATAAGTATGTGTGATATTCTAGTCTTGACTAGTGATGTTCTCTTGAACCCGTGTGGTATCTAGACCCCGGCTCACACTGTTGTGTGTTCATTGGCATGTGCGACATCCAGGCCCTGACTGATGATTGTTTCATTAGTATGTGTGATATTCAGATCCTAACTAGTGATGTTCTTTTGAGCCCATGTGGTATTCGGACCCCGGTTCACACTGTTGTGTGTTTATTGGCATGTGCGACATCCAGGTCCTGGCTGATGATTGTTTCATTAGTATGTGTGATATTCAGATTATGGCTAGTGATGTTCTCTTGAGCCCGTGTGGTATCAGGACCTCGGGTCACACTGTTGGTTGTTCATTGGCATGTGCGGCATCAAGGCCCTAATTGATGATTGTTTCATTAGTATGTGTGGTATTCAGATCCTGGCTAGCGATGTTTTCTACAGCCCGTGTGGTATCCGGACCCCGACTCACACTGTTGTGTGTTCATTGACATGTGCGGTATCCAGGCCCTGGCTGATAATTATTTCATTAGTATGTGTGATATTCAGATCCTGACTAGTGATGTTCTTTTGAGCCCATGTGGTATCCGGACCCCGGTTCACACCGTTGTGTGTTTATTGGCATCTGCGGCATCCAGGTCCTGGCTGATGATTGTTTCATTAGTATGTGTGATATTCAGATCCTGGCTAGTGATATTCTTTTGAGCCCATGTGGTATTCGGACCCCGGTTCACACCGTTGTGCGTTTATCGGCATGTGCGACATCCAGGTCCCGGCTGATGATTGTTTCATTAGTATGTGTGATATTCAGATCATGGCTAGTGATGTTCTCTTGAGCCCGTGTGGTATCCGGACCTCGGGTCACACTGTTGGTTGTTCATTGGCATGTGCGGCATCAAGGCCTTGATTGACGATTGTTTCATTAGTATGTGTCGTATTCAGATCCTGGCTAGCGATGTTCTCTACAGCCCGTGTGGTATCCAGACCCCGACTCACACTGTTGTGTGTTCATTGACATGTGCGGCATCCAGGCCCTGGCTGATAATTGTTTCATTAGTATGTGTGATATTCAGATCCTGACTAGTGATGTTCGTTTGAGCCCATGTGGTATCCGGACCCCGGTTCACACCGTTGTGTGTTTATTGGCATCTGCGGCATTCAGGTCCTGGCTGATGATTGTTTCACTAGTATGTGTGATATTCAGATCCTGGCTAGTGATGTTCTCTTGAACCCGTGTGGTATCCAGACCCCGGCTCACACTGTTGTGTGTTCATTGGCATGTGCGGCATCCAGGCCCTGGCTGATGATTGTTTCATTAGTATGTGTGATATTCAGATCATGGCTAGTGATGTTCTTTTGATCCCGTGTGGTATCCGGACCCCGACTCACACTGTTGTGTGTTCATTGGCATGTGCGGCACCAAGGCCCTGATTGATTATTATTTCATTATTATGTGTGATAATCAGATCCTGGCTAGTGATGTTCTCTTCAGCCCGTGTGGTATCCGGACCGCGACTCACACTGTTGTATGTTCATTGGCAGGTTCAGTATCCAGGCCCTGGCTGATGATTGTTTCATAAGTATGTGTGATAATCTAGTCCTGACTAGTGATGTTCTCTTGAACCCGTGTGGTATCTGGACCCCAGCTCACACTGTTGTGTGTTCATTGGCATGTGCGGCATCAAGGCCCTGGCTGATGATTGTTTCATTAGTACGTGTGATATTTAGATCCTGACTAGTGATGTTCTTTTGAGCCCATGTGGTATCCGGACCCCGATTCACACCGTTGTGTGTTTATTGGCATGTGCGGCATCCAGGTCCTGGCTGATGATTGTTTCATTAGTTTGTGTCATATTCAGATCTTGGCTAGTGATGTTTTCTTGAGCCCGTGTGGTATCCGGACCCCGGCTCACATTGTTGTGTATTCGTCGGCATGTGCGGCATCCAGGCCCTGGCTGATGATTGTTTCATTAGTATGTGTGATATTCAGACCATGGCTAGTGATGTTCTATTGAGCCCGTGTGGTATCCGGACCCCGGCCCACACTGTTGTGTATTCATTGTCATGTGCGGCATCCAGGTCCTGGCTAATGATTGTTTCATTAGTATGTGTGATATTCAGATCACGGCTAGTGATGTTCTCTTGAGCCCGTGTGGTATTCGGACCCCGGTTCACACCGTTGTGTGTTCATTGGCATGTGCGGCATCAAGGCCCTGGTTGATGATTGTTTCATTAGTATGTGTGATATTCAGATCCTAGCTAGTGATGTTCTCTTCACCCCGTGTGGTATCCGGACCCCGACTCACCCCGTTGTGTGTTCATTTGCATGTTCAGCATCCAGGCCCTGGCTGATGATTGTTTCATAAGTATGTGTGATATTCTAGTCCTGACTAGTGATGTTCTCTTGAACCCGTGTGGTATCTGAACCCCGGCTCACACTGTTGTGTGTTCATTGGCATGTGCGGCATCCAGGCCCTGACTGATGATTGTTTCATTAGTATGTGTGATATTTAGATCCTGACTATTGATGTTCTTTTGAGCGCATGTAGTATCCGGACCCCGGTTCACACTGTTGTGTGTTCATTGGCATGTGCGGCATCCAGGTCCTGGCTGATGATTGTTTCATAAGTATGTGTGATATTCAGATCCTGGCTAGTGATGTTCTCTTGAGCCCGTGTGGTATCCGGACCCCGGCTCACACTGTTGTGTGTTCATTGGCATGTGCGACATCCATGCCTTGGCTGATGATTGTTTCATTAGTATGTGTTATATTTAGATCATGGCTAGTGATGTTCTCTTCAGCCCGTGTGGTATCCATACCCCGACTCACACTATTGTGTGTTCATTGGCATGTGCGGCATCCAGGCCCTGGCTGATGATTTTTTCTTTAGTATGTGTGTTATTCAGTTCCTGACTAGTGATGTTCTCTTAGGCCTGTGTGGAAGTCGGACCCCGGCTCACACTGTTGTGTGTTCATTGGCGTGTGCGGCATCCAGGCCCTGGCTGATGATTGCTTCATTAGTATGTGTGATATTCAGATCCTGACTAGTGATGTTCTCTTGAGCTTGTGTGGTATCCGGACCCCGGCTCACACAGTTGTGTGTTCATTGGCAAGAGCGGCATCCAGGCCCTGGATGATGGTTATTTCATTAGTATGTTTGATATTCAGATCCTGACTAGTGATGTTCTCTGTAGCCCATGTGGTATCTGAACCCCGGCTAACATTGCTGTGTGTTCATTGGGATGTGCGGCATCCAGGCCCGGGCTGATGATTGTTTCATTAGTGTGTGTGATATTCAGATCATGGCTAGTGATGTTCTCTTCAACCCGTGTAGTATCCGGACCCCGACTCACACCGTTGTGTGTTCATTGGCATGTTCAGCATCCAGGCCCTAGCTGATGATTGTTTCATAAGTATGTGTGATATTCTAGTCCGGACTAGTGATGTTCTCTTGAACCCGTGTGGTATCTGGACCCCGGCTCACACTGTTGTGTGTTCATTGACATGTGCGGCATCCAGGCCCTGGCTGATGATTGTTTCATTAGTATGTGTGATATTCAGATCCTGACTAGTGATGTTCTTTTGAGCCCATGTGGTATCCGGACCCCGGTTCACACCGTTGTGTGTTTATTGGCATGTGCGGCATCCAGGTCCTGGCTGATGATTGTTTCATTAGTATGTGTGATATTCAGATCCTGACTAGTGATGTTCTCTTGAGCCCGTGTGGTATCCGGACCCCAGCTCACACTGTTGTGTGGTCATTGGCATGTGCCGCATCCAGGCCCTGGCTGATGATTGTTTCATTAGTATGTGTGATATTCAGATCATGGCTAGTGATGTTCTATTGAGCCCGTGTGGTATCCGGACCCCGGCTCACACTGTTGTGTGTTCATTGGCATGTGCGGCATCCAGGTCCTGGCTGATGATTGTTTCATTAGTATGTGTGATATTCAGATCATGGCTAGTGATGTTCTCTTGAGCCCGTGTGGTATCCGGACCTCGGGTCACACTGTTGTGTGTTCATTGGCATGTGCGGCATCAAGGCCCTGGTTGATGATTGTTTCATTAGTATGTGTGATATTCAGATCCTGGCTAGTGATGTTATCTTCAGCCCGTGTGGTATCCGGACACCGACTCACACCGTTGTGTGTTCATTGGCATGTGCAGCATCCAGGCCCTGGCATATGATTGTTTCATTAGTATGTGTGATATTCAGTTCCTGACTAGTGATGTTCTCTTAGGCCTGTGTGGAATTCGGACCCTGGCTCACACTGTTGTGTGTTCATTGGCGTGTGCGGCATCCAGGCCCTGGCTGATGATTGCTTCATTAGTATGTGTGATATTCAGATCCTGACTAGTGATGTTCTTTTGAACCCATGTGGTATCCGGACCCCGGTTCACACCGTTGTGTGTTTATTGGCATGTGCGGCATCCAGGTCCTGGCTGATGATTGTTTCATTAGTATGTGTGATATTCAGATCCTGACTAGTGATGTTCTCTTGAGCCCGTGTGGTATCCGGACCCCAGCTCACACTGTTGTGTGGTCATTGGCATGTGCCGCATCCAGGCCCTGGCTGATGATTGTTTCATTAGTATGTGTGATATTCAGATCATGGCTAGTGATGTTCTATTGAGCCCGTGTGGTATCCGGACCCCGGCTCACACTGTTGTGTGTTCATTGGCATGTGCGGCATCCAGGTCCTGGCTGATGATTGTTTCATTAGTATGTGTGATATTCAGATCATGGCTAGTGATGTTCTCTTGAGCCCGTGTGGTATCCGGACCTCGGGTCCCACTGTTGTGTGTTCATTGGCATGTGCGGCATCAAGGCCCTGGTTGATGATTGTTTCATTAGTATGTGTGATATTCAGATCCTGGCTAGTGATGTTATCTTCAGCCCGTGTGGTATCCGGACACCGACTCACACCGTTGTGTGTTCATTGGCATGTGCAGCATCCAGGCCCTGGCATATGATTGTTTCATTAGTATGTGTGATATTCAGTTCCTGACTAGTGATGTTCTCTTAGGCCTGTGTGGAATTCGGACCCTGGCTCACACTGTTGTGTGTTCATTGGCGTGTGCGGCATCCAGGCCCTGGCTGATGATTGCTTCATTAGTATGTGTGATATTCAGATCCTGACTAGTGATGTTCTTTTGAACCCATGTGGTATCCGGACCCCGGTTCACACCGTTGTGTGTTTATTGGCATGTGCGGCATCCAGGTCCTGGCTGATGATTGTTTCATTAGTATGTGTGATATTCAGATCCTGACTAGTGATGTTCTCTTGAGCCCGTGTGGTATCCGGACCCCAGCTCACACTGTTGTGTGGTCATTGGCATGTGCCGCATCCAGGCCCTGGCTGATGATTGTTTCATTAGTATGTGTGATATTCAGATCATGGCTAGTGATGTTCTATTGAGCCCGTGTGGTATCCGGACCCCGGCTCACACTGTTGTGTGTTCATTGGCATGTGCGGCATCCAGGTCCTGGCTGATGATTGTTTCATTAGTATGTGTGATATTCAGATCATGGCTAGTGATGTTCTCTTGAGCCCGTGTGGTATCCGGACCTCGGGTCCCACTGTTGTGTGTTCATTGGCATGTGCGGCATCAAGGCCCTGGTTGATGATTGTTTCATTAGTATGTGTGATATTCAGATCCTGGCTAGTGATGTTATCTTCAGCCCGTGTGGTATCCGGACACCGACTCACACCGTTGTGTGTTCATTGGCATGTGCAGCATCCAGGCCCTGGCATATGATTGTTTCATTAGTATGTGTGATATTCAGTTCCTGACTAGTGATGTTCTCTTAGGCCTGTGTGGAATTCGGACCCTGGCTCACACTGTTGTGTGTTCATTGGCGTGTGCGGCATCCAGGCCCTGGCTGATGATTGCTTCATTAGTATGTGTGATATTCAGATCCTGACTAGTGATGTTCTTTTGAGCCCATGTGGTATCCGGACCCCGGTTCACACCGTTGTGTGTTTATTGGCATCTGCGGCATCCAGGTCCTGGATGATGATTGTTTCATTAGTATGTGTGATATTCAGATCCTGGATAGTGATGTTCTCATGAGCCCGTGTGGTATCCAGACCCCGGCTCACACTGTTGTGTGTTCATTGGCATGTGCGGCATCCAGGCCCTAGCTGATGATTGTTTCATTAGTATGTGTGATATTCAGATCATGGCTAGTGATGTTCTCTTGAGCCCGTGTGGTATCCGGACCCCGACTCACACTGTTGTGTGTTCATTGGCATGTGCGGCATCAAGGCCCTGGTTGATGATTATTTCATTATTATGTGTGATAATCAGATCCTGGCTAGTGATGTTCTCTTCAGCCCGTGTGGTATCCGGACTCCGACTCACACCGTTGTGTGTTCATTGGCATGTTCAGCATCCAGGCCCTGGCTGATGATTGTTTCATAAGTATATGTGATATTCTAGTCCTGACTAGTGATGTTCTCTTGAACCCGTGTGGTATCTGGACCCCGGCTCCCACTGTTGTGTGTTCATTGGCATGTGCGGCATCAAGGCCCTGGCTGATGATTGTTTCATTAGTATGTGTGATATTTAGATCCTGACTTGTGATGTTCTTTTGAGCCCATGTGGTATCCGGACCCCGGTTCACACCGTTGTGTGTTTATTGGCATGTGCGGCATCCAGGTCCTGGCTGATGATTGTTTCATTAGTATGTGTGATATTCAGATCCTGGCTAGTGATGTTCTCTTGAGCCCGTTTGGTATCCGGACCCCAGCTCACACTGTTGTGTATTCATTGGCATGTGCGGCATCCAGGCCCTGGCTGATGATTGTTTCATTAGTATGTGTGATATTCAGATCATGGCTAGTGATGTTCTATTGAGCCCATGTGGTATCTGGACCTCGGCTCACACTGTTGTGTATTCGTTGTCATGTGAGGCATCCAGGTCCTGGCTGATGATTGTTTCATTAGTATGTGTGATATTCAGATCACGGATAGTGATGTTCTCTTGAGCCCGTGTGGTATCCGGACCTCGGGTCACACTGTTGTGTGTTCATTGGCATGTGCGGCATCAAGGCCCTGGTTGATGATTGTTTCATTAGTTTGTGTGATATTCAGATCCTAGCTAGTGATGTTCTCTTCAGCCCGTGTGGTATCCGGACCCCGATTCACACCGTTGTGTGTTCATTGGCATGTTCAGCATCCAGGCCCTGAGTAATGATTGTTTCATTAGTATGTGTGATATTGAGATCCTGGCTAGTGATGTTCTCTTGAGCCCGTGTGGTATCCAGACCCCGGCTCACACTGTTATGTGCTCATTGGCATGTGTGGCATCCATGCCCGGCCTGATGATTGTTTCATTAGTGTGTGTGATATTCAGATCATGGCTAGTGATGTTCTCTTGAGCCCGTGTGGTATTCGGACCCCGGCTCACACTATTGTGTGTTCATTGACATGTGCGGCATCAAGGCCCTGGTTTATGATTATTTCATTAGTATGTGTGATATTCAGATCCAAGCTAGTGATGTTCTCTTCAGCCCGTGTGGTATCCGGACCCCGACTCACACCGTTGTGTGTTCATTGGCATGCTCAGCATCCAGGCCCTGGCTGATGATTGTTTCATTAGTATGTGTGTTATTCAGATCCTGACTAGTGATGTTCTTTTGAGCCCATGTGATATCCGGACCCTGGTTCACACCGTTGTATGTTTATTGGCATGTGCGGCATCCAGGTCCTGGCTGATGATTGTTTCATTAGTATGTGTGATATTCAGATCCTGGCTAGTGATGTTCTCTTGAGCCCGTGTGGTATCCGGACCCCAGCTCACACTGTTGTGTGTTCATTGGCATGTGCCGCATCCAGGCCTTGGCTGATGATTGTTTCATTAGTATGTGTGATATTCAGATCATTGCTAGTGATGTTCTATTGAGCCCGTGTGGTATCCGGACCCCGGCTCACACTGTTGTGTGTTCATTGGCATGTGCGGCATCCAGGTCCTGGCTGATGATTGTTTCATTAGTATGTGTGATATTCAGATCATGGCTAGTGATGTTCTCTTGAGCCCGTGTGGTATCCGGACCTCGGGTCACACTGTTGTGTGTTCATTGGCATGTGCGGCATCAAGGCCCTGGTTGATGATTGTTTCATTAGTATGTGTATTATTCAGATCCTGGCTAGTGATGTTATCTTCAGCCCGTGTGGTATCCGGGCACCGACTCACACTGTTGTGTGTTCATTGGCATCTGCAGCATCCAGGCCCTGGCTGATGATTGTTTCATTAGTATGTGTGATATTCAGTTCCTGACTAGTGATGTTCTCTTAGGCCTGTGTGGAATTCGGACCCCGGCTCACACTGTTGTGCGTTCATTGGCGTGTGCGGCATCCAGGCCCTGGCTAATGATTGCTTCATTAGTATGTGTGATATTAAGATCTTGACTAGTGATTTTCTCTTGAGCCCGTGTGGTATCCGGACGCCGGCTCACACAGTTGTGTGTTCATTGGCAAGAACGGCATCCAGGATCTGGCTAATGGTTGTTTCATTAGTATGTTTGAAATTCAGATCCTGACTAGTGATGTTCTCTTGAGCCCGTGTGGTATCCGGACCCCGGCTCACACTGTTGTGTGTTCATTTGTATGTGCGGTACCCAGGCCCTGGCTGATGATTGTTTCATTAGTATGTGTGATATTCAGATCTTGACTAGTGATGTTCTTTTGAGCCCATGTGGTATCTGGACCCCGGTTCACACCGTTGTGTGTTCATTAGCATGTGCGGCATCCAGGTCCTGGCTGATGATTGTTTCATTAGTATGTGTGATATTCAGATCCTGGATAGTGATGTTCTCTTGAGCCCGTGTGGTATCCAGACCCCGGCTCACACTGTTGTGTGTTCATTGGCATGTGCGGCATCCAGGCCCTGGCTGATGATTGTTTCATTAGTATGTGTGATATTCAGATCATGGCTAATGATGTTCTCTTGATCTCGTGTGGTATCCGGACCTCGGGTCACACTGTTGTGTGTTCATTGGCATGTGCGGCATCAAGGCCCTGGTTGATGATTATTTCATTATTATGTGTGATAATCAGATCCTGGCTAGTGATGTTCTCTTCAGCCCGTGTGTTATCCGGACCCCGACTCACACCATTGTGTGTTCATTTGCATATGCGGCATCCAGGCCCTGGATGATGATTGTTTCATTAGTATGTGTGATATTCAGATCCTAACCAGTGATGTTCACTTAAGCCTGGGTGGAATTCGGACCCCGGCTCACACTATTGTGTGTTCATTGGCATGTGCGGCATCCAGGCCCTGGCTGATGATTATTTCATTAGTATGTATGATATTCAGATCCTGACTAGTGATGTTCTCTTGAGCCCGTGTGGTATCCGGACTCCGGTTCACACCGTTGTGTGTTCATTAGCATGTGCGGCATACAAGTCCTGGCTGATGATTATTTCATTAGTATGTGTGATATTCAGATCCTGGCTAGTGATGTTCTCTTTAGCCCGTGTGGTATCCGGACCCCGGCTCACACCGTTATGTGTTCATTGGCATGTGCGGCATCCAGGCCCTGGTTGATGATTATTTCATTAGTATGTGTGATATTCAGATCTTGGCTAGTTATGTTCACTTGAGCCCATGTGGTATCTGGACCCCGGCTCACACTGTTGTGTGTTCATTGGGATGTGCGGCATCCAGGCCCAGGCTGATGGGTATTTCATTAGTATGTTTTATATTCAGATCCTGACTAGTGATGTTCTCTTGACCCCGTGTAGTATCCGGACCCCGGCTCACACTGTAGTGTGTTCATTGGCATGTGCGGCACCCACGCCCTGACTATTGATTGTTTCATTAGTATGTGTGATATTCAGATCCTAACTAGTGATGTTCTCTTGAGCCTGTGTGGTATCCGGACCCCGGCACACACTGTTGTGTATTCATTAGCATGTGCGGCATCCAGGGCTTGGCTATTGATTGTTTCATTAGTATGTGTGATATTCAGATCCTGACTAGTGATGTTGTCTTGAGCCCGTGTGGTATCTGGACCCCAGCTCACACCGTTGTCTGTTCATTGGCATGTGCGGCATCCAGGCCTTGGCTGATGATTGTTTAATTAGTATGTGTGATATTCAGATCCTAACTAGTGATGTTCTTTTGAGTCCATGTGGTATCCGAACCCCGGCTCACACCGTTGTGTGTTCATTGGCATGTGCGGCATCCAAGTCAGGGGTGATGATTGTTTCATTAGTATGTGTGATATTTAGATCCTGGCTAGTGATGTTCTTTTGAGCCCGTGTGGTATCCAGACCCCGGCTCACACTGTTGTGTGTTCATTGGCATTTTCCTCATCCAGGCCCTTGCTGATGATTGTTTCATTAGTATGTGTGATATTTAGATCATGGCTAGTGATGTTCTCTTGAGCCCGTGTGGTATCCGGACCCCGGCTCACACTGTTGTGTGTTCATTGGCATGTGCGGCATCAAGGCCCTGGTTGATGATTGTTTAATTAGTACGTGTGATATTCAGATCCTTACTAGTGATGTTCTCTTGAGCCCGTGTGGCATCCGGACCCCGCCTCCCACCGTTGTGTGTTCATTGGTATGTGCGGCATCCAGGGCCTGGCTGATGATTGTTTTATTAGTATGTGTGATATTTAGTTCCTGACTAGTGATGTTCTCTTAGGCCTGTGTGAAATTCGGACCCCGGCTCACGCTGTTGTGTGTTCATTGGCATGTGCGGTATCCAGGCCCTGCCTGATGATTGTTTCATTAGTATGTGTGATATTCAGATCCTAGCTACTGATGTTATTTTAAGCCCGTGTGGTATCCGGACCACGGCTCACACTGTTGTGTGTTCATTGGCATGTGCGGCACCCAGACCCTGGCTGATGATGGTTTCATTAGTATGTGTGATATTCAGATCCTGACTAGTGATGTTCCCTTGAACCCCTGTGGTATCCGGACCCCGAATCACACTGTTGTATGTTCATTGGCATGTGCGGCATCCAGGCCATGGCGGATGATTGTTTCATTAGTATGTGTGATATTCAGATCCTGACTAGTGATGTTCTCTTGAGCCCGTGTGCTATTTGGACCCCGACTCACACCGTTGTGTGTTCATTGGCATGTACGGCATCCAGGCCCTGGCTGATGATTGTTTCATTAGTATGTGTGATATTCAGATCCTAGCTAGTGATGTTATTTTGAGCCCGTGTGGTATCCGGACCACGGCTCACACCGTTGTGTGTTCATTGGCATGTGCGGCATCCAGGTCCTGGCTGATTATTCTTTCATTAGTATGTGTGATATTCAGATCCTGGCTAGTGATGTTCTCTTGAGCCCGTGTGGTATCCGGATCCCGTCTCACACCATTGTGTGTTCATTGGTATGTGCGGCATCCAGACTTTGGCTGATGATTGTTTTATTACTATGCGTGATATTCAGATCCTGACTAGTGATGTTCTCTTGAGCCCGTGTGGTATCCGGACCCCGGCTCACACTGTTGTGTGTTCATTGGCATGTGCGGCATCAAGGCCCTGGCTGATGATTATTTCATTAGTATGTATGATATTCAGATCCTGACTAGTGATGTTTTCTTGAGCCCGTGTGGTATCCGGACCCCGGCTCACACAGTTGTGTGTTCATTGGCATGTGTGGCATCCTGGCCCTGGCTAATGGTTGTTTCATTATTATGTTTAATATTCAGATCCTGACTAGTGATGTTCTCTTGAGCCCGTGTGGTATCCGGTCCTCGGCTCACACTGTTATGTGTTCATTGGCATGTGCGGCACCCACACCATGGCTGATGATTGTTTCATTAGTATGTATGATATTCAGATCCTGACTAGTGATGTTCTCTTGAGCCCGTGTGGTATCTAGACCCCGGCTCACACAGTTGTGTGTTCATTGGCATGTGCGGCATCCAGCCCCTGGCTGATGGGTATTTCATTAGTATGTTTTATATTCAGATCCTGACTAGTGATGTTCTCTTGAGCCCGTGTGGTATCCGGACCCCGGCTCACACTGTTGTGTGTTCATTGGCATGTGCGGCACCAAGGCCCTGGCTGATGAGTGTTTCATTAGTATGTGTGATATTCAGATCCTGACTAGGGATGTTCTCTTGAGCCTGTGTGGTATCCCGACCCCGGCTGACACCATTGTGTGTTCATTGGCATGTGCGGCATCCAGGCCCTGGCTATTGATTGTTTCATTATTATGTGTGATATTCAGATCCTGACTAGTGATGTTGTCTTGAGTCAGTGTGGTATCTGGACCCCGGCTCACACCGTTGTGTGTTCATTGGCATGTGCAGCATACAGCCCCTGGCTGATGATTGTTTCATTAGTATGTGTGATATTCTAGTCCTGACTAGTGATGTTCTCTTGAGTCCGTGTGGTATCTGGACCCCGGCTCACACCGTTGTGTGTTCATTGGCATGTGCGGCATCCAGGCCCTGGCTGATGATTGTTTCATTAGTATGTTTGATATTCAGATCCTGGCTAGTGATGTTATTTTGAGCCCGTGTGGTATCCGGACCACGGCTCACACCGTTGTCTGTTCATTGGCATGTGCGGCATCCAGGACCTAGCTGATGATTCTTTCATTAGTATGTGTGATATTCAGATCCGGACTAGTGATGTTCTCTTGAGCCCGTGTGGTATCCGGACCCCGGCTCACACCGTTGTGTGTTCATTGGTATGTGCTGCATCCAGACTCTGGCTGATGATTCTTTTATTAGTATGTGTGATATTCAGATCCTGACTAGTGATGTTCTCTTGAGCCCGTGTGGTATCCGGACCCCGGCTCACACTGTTGTGTGTTCATTGGCATGTGCGACATCAAGGCCCTGGCTCATGATTGTTTCATTAGTATGTATGATATTCAGATCCTGACTAGTGATGTTCTCTTGAGCCCGTGTGGTATCTGGACCCCGACTCATACAGTTGTGTGATCATTGGCATGTGCGGCATCCTGGCCCTGGCTAATGGTTGTTTCATTAGTATGTTTAATATTCAGATCCTGACTAGTGATGTTCTCTTGATCCCGTGTGGTATCCGGTCCCCGGCTCACACTCTTATGTGTTCATTGGCATGTGCGGCACCCAGGCCGTGGCTGATGATTGTTTCATTAGTATGTATGATATTCAGATCCTGACTAGTGATGCTCTCTTGAGCCCGTGTAGTATCCAGACCCCGGCTCACACAGTTGTGTGTTCATTGGCATGTGCGGAATCCAGCCCCTGGCTGATGGGTATTTCATTAGTATGTTTTATATTCAGATCCTGACTAGTGATGTTCTCTTGAGCCCGTGTGGTATCCGGACCCCGGCTCACACTGTTGTTTGTTCATTGGCATGTGCGGCACCAAGGCCCTGGCTGATGAGTGTTTCATTAGTATGTGTGATATTCAGATCCTGACTAGGGATGTTCTCTTGAGCCTGTGTGGTATCCGGACCCCGGCTGACACTATTGTGTGTTCATTGGCATGTGCGGCATCCAGGCCCTGGCTATTGATTGTTTCATTATAATGTGTGATATTCAGATCCTGACTAGTGATGTTGTCTTGAGTCAGTGTGGTATCTGGACCCCGGCTCACACCGTTGTGTGTTCATTGGCATGTGCAGCATACAGCCCCTGGCTGATGATTGTTTCATTAGTATGTGTGATATTCTAGTCCTGACTAGTGATGTTCTCTTGAGTCCGTGTGGTATCTGGACCCCGGCTCACACCGTTGTGTGTTCATTGGCATGTGCGGCGTCCAGGCCCTGGCTGATGATTGTTTCATTAGTATGTGTGATATTCAGATCCTGGCTAGTGATGTTATTTTGAGCCCGTGTGGTATCCGGACCACGGCTCACACCGTTGTCTGTTCATTGGCATGTGCGGCATCCAGGCTCTGGCTGATGATTCTTTCATTAGTATGTGTGATATTCAGATCCTGACTAGTGATGTTCTCTTGAGCCCGTGTGGTATCCGGACCCCGGCTCACACCGTTGTGTGTTCATTGGTATGTGCTGCATCCAGACTCTGGCTGATGATTCTTTTAGTAGTATGTGTGATATTCAGATCTTGACTAGTGATGTTCTCTTGAGCCCGTGTGGTATCCGGACCCCGGCTCACACTGTTGTGTGTTCATTGGCATGTGCGGCATCAAGGCCCTGGCTCATGATTGTTTCATTAGTATGTATGATATTCAGATCCTGACTAGTGATGTTCTCTTGAGCCCTTGTGGTATCTGGACCCCGGCTCACACAGTTGTGTGATCATTGGCATGTGCGGCATCCTGGCCCTGGCTAATGGTTGTTTCATTAGTATGTTTAATATTCAGATCCTGACTAGTGATGTTCTCTTGATCCCGTGTGGTATCCGGTCCTCGGCTCACACTCTTATGTGTTCATTGGCATGTGCGGCACCCAGGCCGTGGCTGATGATTGTTTCATTAGTATGTATGATATTCAGATCCTGACTAGTGATGCTCTCTTGAGCCCGTGTGGTATCCAGACCCCGGCTCACACAGTTGTGTGTTCATTGGTATGTGCGGAATCCAGCCCCTGGCTGATGGGTATTTCATTAGTATGTTTTATATTCAGATCCTGACTAGTGATGTTCTCTTGAGCCCGTGTGGTATCCGGACCCCGGCTCACACTGTTGTTTGTTCATTGGCATGTGCGGCACCAAGGCCCTGGCTGATGAGTGTTTCATTAGTATGTGTGATATTCAGATCCTGACTAGGGATGTTCTCTTGAGCCTGTGTGGTATCCGGACCCCGGCTGACACTATTGTGTGTTCATTGGCATGTGCGGCATCCAGGCCCTGGCTATTGATTGTTTCATTATAATGTGTGATATTCAGATCCTGACTAGTGATGTTGTCTTGAGTCAGTATGGTATCTGGACCCCGGCTCACACCGTTGTGTGTTCATTGGCATGTGCAGCATACAGCCCCTGGCTGATGATTGTTTCATTAGTATGTGTGATATTCTAGTCCTGACTAGTGATGTTCTCTTGAGTCCGTGTGGTATCTGGACCCCGGCTCACACCGTTGTGTGTTCATTGGCATGTGCGGCGTCCAGGCCCTGGCTGATGATTGTTTCATTAGTATGTGTGATATTCAGATCCTGGCTAGTGATGTTCTTTTGAGCCCATGTGGTATCCGGACCCCGGCTCACACCGTTGTCTGTTCATTGGCATGTGCGGCATCCAGGCCCTGGCTGATGATTGTTTCATTAGTATGTGTGATATTCAATTCCTGACTAGTGATGTTCTCTTGAGCCCGTGTGGTATCCAGACCCCGGCTCACACCGTTGTGTGTTCATTGGTATGTGCTGCATCCAGACTCTGGCTGATGATTCTTTTATTAGTATGTGTGATATTCAGATCTTGACTAGTGATGTTCTCTTGAGCCCGTGTGGTATCTGGACCCTGGCTCACAGTGTTATGTGTTCATTGGCATGTGCGGCATCCAGGCCCTGGCTGATGATTGTTTCATTAGTATGTATAATATTCAGATCCTGACTAGTGATGTTCTCATGAGCCCCTGTGGTATCCGGACCACGACTCACACTGTTGTGTGTTCATTGGCATGTGCGGCATCCAGGCCCTGGTTGATGATTGTTTCATTAGTATGTGTCATATTCTAGTCCTGACAACTGATGTTCTCTTGAGCCCGTTGGCGCTTGCGCGAAAATAAGGTGCCGGCATAACAGAAGAGTCGCCACCTTTCGTTATTTATCCCTCAGAGCGGGAAAGGAAACGATCGGAAAAACCTGACGAATAAGAGGGTAAGACAAGGTCATCGCAACCATTGTCTGGGTTCGGGAGTCGGTTACGCAAGGGGAAGGTATTAGCACCCCTCACGTCCGTCGTACTCGACGGGATCCTCGCTTGTTTGTTTACTTGGACGGGTTGGTTATAATCTATCTACCTATCAAGGCTGGCTGAAAAAAGAAAAGAAAAATGACTCGGCAAAGCGTCGCACTTTATGCCTACGTATTCTCATCAGAGAATGAGAAATCAGAGTCAACGTAGTTCGGCTAACTATGGGTGAAGATGGGGAAGGTTGCTCGCTAGGATATCGCATCCTATGCCTACGTACTTTCATCTGGTATGAAAGATCAGAGCAAACGTAGTTCGGGAAACTACAGGAAACAACTCAACTAGGAGGGAGACTATCAAGTCCTACTGTTATCATGCCATGGATTCATCCTATGGTTGAGGTTTGAACAGGGAACTCCTAGATGTTGTCATGCATAGGTTTCAACCTAACAGTCTATCATCAAGCCCTCATCAGAGGAAATGAGAATCCTAAGGGATCATGTCAATGATACACAGAATACAGATAAAAACATCAGCTTTAACAGTAAAATGCATGCAATGCAAGTGAGGGAGGAAATGTGTGTGGGGTTTCAGCCTCCACAAGCTCATCTCAACCTCAAGCCAGTCATGAAATAACAGCAATCATACTGAAAATAATCAACATGCTATCAAGCAAAACAGTAAACTGCAATCATACAGATAAAGGAAATGAAGTACCATCAGGCAAACAAAACACACATGAGAAAGAATCATCTATTCTCTAACCCTAACCCTAATCACAGGATCTAAACAAACCTAAGCAAAACTCTCAAGCAGAACCCTAGGCAGGAGAAATCATTCCCAGTCTTCAAGCTTCAGAATAAGCTTACCAAAGAAAGGGAGCTAAGCAAGCAAGCTCATAGTGTCTTCCTCAGGAGAACACTAGGAGGTGCATACTCAGGAATCATACCCTATGTGGCTCAACCACTGTGATCAGTTTACATCCCTCCTCAGGAGAGATTAAACTCACAAGCAGGCTCCAACATCACTGGATATTTAGGAAATCCTATTTAAACTAGTGGAACTAAGTGAATAGACTCATAGGATCTTCCTCAGGAAAGTACTAGGAGGCTTCCACTTAGGAGTTGTATCCCATGTGGCTCAACAACATGTGATCAGTTTACATTCCTCCTCAGGAGAAATTAAACTCACAAGTTGGCTCCGACATCATTGGATACTTAAGAAATCCTAGATCAACTAGTAGAACTAAGTGAACAGACCCATAGGACCTTCCTCAGGAAAGTACTAGGAGGCTTCCACTTAGGATTTGCATCCCATGTGGCTCAACAACATGTGATCAGTTTACATTCCTCCTCAGGAGAAATTAAACTCACAAGTTGGCTCCAACATCATTGGATACTTAAGAAAGAGGTGAGAAGGAAGGATGAAAGTCATTCATAGTGCCTTCCTCAGGAAAGTACCATGAACTTCCTTCAAACTTCAGGCTCTCAAACCTCACCAACAGGAGATGAGACAAGCTCTGGGTCTCTGCATCTTGATCTACAAGCTTCCCCTCATGATGCTCTCCATCAATATCCTCAAGGCAACCTAAGCCCTTCATCCAATTCCTCAGAAAGAACCCCACAGATGAACAGATAACCCACTGAACAAGCCAAATCATCAGGCAACTTCAGGAAATACCTAAAAATATTAAACTAATGGGGAAAAATTAACAAATATTCACAAGGGTCCTCAACACCTACTCATAACATCTACAAAGGTTTCTACCTAAAAATCAAGATAAAACTCAATCAAAGAAAGAAATCATCACCTAAACACCATTTTAAACCCTAATTAGACTATCCTAAGTCAACCCTAATTAAACTAACCAAGATCAATTCTAAAAAATCTAGAAAAAATCCTATGGGGAAGTATGACTAATCATCTAATTGCACAAAAAAGAATGGGTAAAAAAGATTAATGGAAAGTACTAAAACAATTCCTACAAAATCAAATATCAAAATGAAACAATTAAAAAGCTATTTAATTGGAAAATCTACTAAAAATATTAAACCTAAAAATAAAATCTCAATTTTATTTTTATAATTTTCTACTCATTTTAATCTACTCATAGAAAAAAGAAGAAATTAAAAATCATTTTTTAACTATTTTTAATGAATTTTACAAAACAGAAAAATATTAAAAAGAAAAGAAAAGAAATAAAATGAATTAAAGAAGGGGGGGGGGGGGGGGGGGGGGCAGAAAGCAAGCGTGCCAGTTATATTAATTGGGCTACACAAAAAAGGGGGTGCAAGTAGCGTTCTGGGCCCAGAATGCCCTTTAATGAAACGCTGCGTTTCAACTTATTTGAATTTTCCCTCTCACTCTCAGACGCGATCTCAGCCACACGATTGGAATACATTGTCAACTCTGGGACTTGATCCAACGGCCTCCCTTTCGTCTTCTCCAAACGAATTAGGGTTTTCAGAACCCCCACCTCCATGCGCAAACCTTCGAGCTCTCCTATCTCTCTCCACACTCCACGGCTGGACTCGATTCAAACATGAAAAACGATCTACTAAATGCCTAGATTACAATGGTACGACCAGTTTCTTCTAATTCGCCCTAGATTGCTCTAACAGAATGCCTAAACACCTTGGCACCACCATGGTTAACTGACATCAACCTTCATTAAACTTCATTATAAAGCTACAAACTTGTTCTACAAGCCATGCCAGCTATCATACACTAATCCATGCTGATTAAAACTCATTAAACAACTACTTATGGAAGATTCAAGATTCATGGCCCTGGTGTGAAACTTCACCAATCTTGCTCTAATTCTCAGGGATTAATCCTCTACCCTAACACAATCTCTCTACACCTATAATATGTTCTATCTAAGCATAAATAAAGAGAAAGAAGTGAGTTCACCAACCTGTCAAGAAGCTATGGTGAGTGATGCTATGGCTCGAACCAGGTCTTGCAAATCCTTCAGGATGATCCTTTGAGGATGAATAGCCTTCTGTTTGCACAATTCTTGAAGGTGGTGGCTTGAAGTGAAAGAAAACTCAAGTTGCTTCAACTTGAAGAAACTTCTCCAATGGCTATGCACTTCTCTCTCTCCTCTGACTTGGCTTCACTTTCACCAACCTCTCATCACTCTTTGATGCCCTCTTTAAATATTGATTGATTGGATGCTTCTAGATTCATCTAGAAGGGTGTGGAAGTTTCTTGAAAGTTCCATGATATTCCATAATGGTCATCTCATCTCATATGCCATGCCTTGTTATTTTGACTTAAAATACCCTTACATGAGTTATTAAGAAGGAATGTGTGAAAAACAAGTGCATTCTTGGCTTGTGTAGGATTTTCTAACATTGCCTTCTTTCTTAAGTAACAAATTTCCAAAGGAAGTCCATTTTTGGAACCTCAAATGAAAATTCTACTTAAACCAAAGTTCTTAAAATAGTTTTTCCAATCAAAATGATATATTGGATGACCTATTTTGGATTTGTAGATCTCCCAAATCACTTTTCAATTTCAACTTTTCAAAGTTATAAGTCATTTTTAGTTCATTTTTGACCAATCATGGAATCTTGTGCTATGAGCTTTTTTCAACAATTTGTGACCTTCTTTCTAGACTTAAAATCACATTTTGAGCAACTTTCATGTTTTGAGTTTTTCCATTTGAGGCTTGGAAATAGGAGTTTTAGGCATTGGCTAAAATGACCTATAACTGACAAATGACCAAAATACCCCTGCCTTGTTCAAACCATAACTTGAGTTCCACAAATCCAATCAAGGACTTCTACCACTCAAATTAAAGCTAAGAAGGTCCTCTTCAACATTCATGTTGACCAAGAAACCATAGGAATCAACCTACTAGGGCAAAAGTTGTCTGCAAGTTGGGTGACTTTCAAGGACCCAGATTCACACACATCAACTGACCTGTAATTTGTCAAAACCATAACTTGAGCTCTGCAACTCCTATCAAGGACTTCCACCACTCAAATTAAAGCTTAGAACAAGCTCTACAACATTCATGTTGTGGGGAAAATGAGATATCAAACGCATCTAGTGCTAAAACTGCCTGGAAGATAGGGATCAAATTAGGGTTTTTCCACTGACAATCCTCAGAAACCCTAACTTGAAACTTCTCAAAACTCCTCAATCATGATGAGTTGGTCTAGGAATCATCTTTATAACATCTCTATGCATCATTCCATGATCTCATGGCCCTTGGATTAAGTCTCAACCTTCTCCAAATCTTCAGCTGATCTAGGGTTGACCCAGTCAAAACCCTAATTCTACCATTCATGGTTGAATCTTCTGAATTCTTACATAATGACTTCTCTGGGCTTCATGAAGGCTATCAAGGCATCTCATAAGCTTTCTCAAGACATCAAGTTCATTCTCAAAGTCTCAGAATCATCTGAGGAGCACCCACAACTTTCAAACTGTGAAGCACACAACCCTGGTTTCAACCAACTCCTCTGAGGACCCCTTGAACTTTTTGATGAAGGTATCAACTTTCAAATACTCCATGAATGAATAAATGTTGGTCAAATTTTGGGGTGCAACAGCTGCCCCTATTCAAACGGCTTGAACCTGACTGGGTGAGAAGCGAACGGCTCTCAGCCAATCAAGGTACGAGACGGTTGAATATCGGTAAACCCGAAAATTTGCCAACTGCACAAGCACACGGTACTCTGCGGGGAACAAATCTTCGAATACTGCAACACTAGCTGCTCAATAACTAGCTGGAGAGATACTGATCTGACATCGCCGCCGGAAACAAACATAATCTGACCTCGCCGTCGTACCAACATCATCTCTGCTGGGGATTTTAAGGAGTCTGATATTGCCGTCAAACAAACATCCGACCTTGCTGCCGGAAACAAACATAATCTGACCTCGCCGTCGGATCCAAACAAAATACCCCGCGTTGCCGCTGGAGAAAATACAACACTGAACAACTCTGACCTGGGGTTCACCCCTGGAACAAAAAGGTATACTTGCGTATTTGAAGCTACTCCGCTGGGAATGAGAGACTTAACCGAGCACACTCTGATCTGGGGTTCACCCTCAGAACCATGACGAACATCGGAATACTGCTGCACACTGCCCGCTGCAGAACTTCAACATTAAAGACATATGAAACCCTGGCCCCTGGCCACCTCTAGCTTCAGCTAGAAAAGATCTTCAAGCACTTATGAAGATAGATGAAACCCTGGCCCCTGGCCACTTCCAGCTTCAGCTAGAAAAGATCTTCAAGTACTTCTGAAGATAAGCATCCTTGGCCTCCAAGGATGGCAACTCTGCAGGAGGTATCTTCGACTTCAGTCTGAAGAAAATGATCCTTGGCCTTCAAGGATACATGAATCTGCCTTCAGGCAACTCCACCTCTGCTATAGAGCATCCGAGACTTCAGTCAGGGGTATACTTCGGCCTTCAGCCCGAATGATGAATCCTAGGTCCTTCACGACCTTGGGGGATAACCTTGCCTTTAGGCACCTTTGCTTCAGCATAAGAAATCTGTGACTTTAGTCAGAGAAGTGGTATCCTGAGCCATTCATGACTCTACGGGGATTCAAACGCTTTGCCTACAGGCAAAACTCCGCTTCAGCCGGAGAAACATCTTCGACTTCAATCAGAAGACGTATCATTCACTTGATCGCGCTCAATCATCACCTCAGGACAACTGACTTGGTCTTCAGACTCACACGAATCACTCTGTTGTATCTACAACCTTTGGAACCTTATCTTCAGCCACCCGTTGCCTCATCCACACGGAAATCTGGCTTCACAGGAACCTTCTGGTATCGCCCTCTGGCGCTTACGAAATCCATCTTCAGATTAGACATCGTTGTTGGAGCAGACATACCACGCTGCTCTGGTCTTCAAGAATCATCTTGACCAGACAGATCCAGCGGGCGTCTTCAAGAATCGTCTTGAACTAATAACCTTTCTGGAGCAAACATTCTGCTGGGAATTCCAGGAATCTTCCTAGGCAACTCCTGCTGGAGGCGCTATTGGGGAACTCAAGTATCATACTAGGCGAACCACTCGGGAAGCTGTACTGAGGTCTTAAGAATCGTCTTAAGCAAATGACCCTGCTGAGGGATTTGAGAATCATCTCGAACCGAAGACTTCGCTGGGGATCTCAAAAATCATCTTGAGCGAGCGACTGCGGGGATCACACCGGGGTCTTCAGAATCATCTAAGAAAATGACCTTGCTGGGGAGAACTTCAAGAATCGTCCTGAGCAACCGGTCTTTCGGTAGTACATCTGTACAATAAGGATGATAATGACCTAGGTCATGCTTATGATGCGTATGCTTCTGCACTATGCCCCACACGGTGGGAATGATATGTATTTATGCTAAGTGTCATGCAATCATGCACAATGCTATGCAACGTTGAATGCTATGCAGTCACGCACAATGATACGATCCCGTCAGCAAAATAAATGCCGAGGGGGGAATCCTCCTGTCAAGGAGAAAGAACCACTCAGGTAGAGGAATCATCCTGCTGAGGGGAATGTGAACACGCCAATATCAATTAGGCTCTGTCTGGGGAATCAATCTTCCGCGAACTGCTGCAGGGGAACAACTTCAGCTGACTGCTGCAGGGGATGAAGCTCTACGAGAACTTGGATCTGCTGACATCAATCGCTAGAATGAACTGCGTGGCCGTCTCGGCTACTCTTCTGGGGATAACCATTCCGTGGGGAACCAACTTCAGCTGTTCAACACTCCACTGGGGAAAAACCAATCATGATCTGATCCACTTCCAAGGATTCGGATCCCTTGGACATCTGCAGACTCGGCTGAGGAGGGAGAAATCATTCTGCTTTACTGGATAGAGTACGACTCTGGGGAAATACAGCATCGGCTGCTCCATGCTCTGCTGGGGAGAATTAATCATGATCTGATCAACCTCCAAGGATTCTGCTTTTCTGCGGACTCAGCCGGGGAGAGAAATCATTCTACTTCACTGAAGAGTACGACCCTGATGGGGAATTTCAATTCTGCTGGGGAAGAAAGAATCATCTGACTTCGGGGGAGAGTACAACTCTGCCGGGGAATACAACATCAGCTGTTCCAACACTCTACTGGGGAAAAACCAATCATGATCTGATCCACTTCCAAGGATTCGGATCCCTTGGACATCTGCAGACTCGGCTGAGGAGGGAGAAATCATTCTGCTTTACTGGATAGAGTACGACTCTGGGGAAATACAGCATCGGCTGCTCCATGCTCTGCTGGGGAGAATTAATCATGATCTGATCAACCTCCAAGGATTCTGCTTTTCTGCGGACTCAGCCGGGGAGAGAAATCATTCTACTTCACTGAAGAGTACGACCCTGATGGGGAATTTCAATTCTGCTGGGGAAGAAAGAATCATCTGACTTCGGGGGAGAGTACAACTCTGCCGGGGAATACAACATCAGCTGTTCCAACACTCTACTGGGGAAGAAGGAATCGTCCAACTTCAGGAGAGAATACGGCTCTGATGGGGAATCTCAATTCTGCTGGAGACTTCAGTCTGGCACCATCAGTTACTGCATACTTCGGCATACGACTAGCTTCCTGCGAAACCTGCACTTGTGACCCGGTGCGGGGGAAAATCCTGCTTCAGCGACTTTACTGGGGGAAACACGAGCTTCGGCACCCGAACACTTCTATGAACTCTGCACTTGTGACCCGATGCTGGGGAAAGACGACATCAGTCTTCGGTGCTTGACTCAGCTGACGAGGTGACCTTCCTTCAGGAGGCGTCTGTTTGGGGAAGAGAATCACCTCTACCTGGGGAAGACATATCAATGCTCACTATCTGATTCTGATTCCGCGGAGGAGAGATCACTGAACTCTGCTGAAGAAGGAGGACTCATCCTGCTTCGGGGATACGCACGGCACATCTGCTGGCGAGGTGCTATACCTGCAACAACACAAACAAACAGACAAGATACCCTCCTCAAAGGGGCCTATCAGGGTTATTATCTCGCGACAACGTTCAATTAATTAGTTGTTTCAACAATCAATGGGCTTAGGCCCGCAGGTTTATGTATGCGCATTTTATCAAAAAAACACATCGGCGTTATCATTCGCAAACAAAACAGATAAATGCAAAACAGGCAAGTAGAATTGCTGAATAATGTGCATTTTATTGACGGTGGACCCCTGAATGGGCAAAAATGTTTTACAACAGAGGCAAGCTCCTGAAATGAGGAAGCCGCGCAAAAAAAGAAAACATAAATATACATCAGTATATACAAATGTCGGCAATCGAGGCGTAGACGAACACCATGAGTTGATCCCTCTAAGACCTACTCGACTTCGATACTTCTCCGATGCTTCAGCTTTGGAAGAGATTGATTCAGATAAACGGCCCTCAGGTCTTCCGAACCACTAAACAATGAAAGTCCATACGCGGAACGCAGTCATTTGCTTATTCAAATCCCTAACTTTTGCGTGAACCGCCCTTTCGGGTTTTCAGTTCACCGGGATACCCTTTTTTGCCGAAGCCGCCCAGTGTAGGTTTTCGACTTCGCGGGTGTACATTTTTTCAATATATCCCTAATTTTTGCCCGAACCTTTTATTCTGTTTTTGGTTCGCCGGGATGCCCCTTTTTTGCCTGGACTCTCTCTTTTTTGTCCAGCGGGTCGCTTTCAAGCAAAGTATTTTTTAACTGCGTCCGCGTTCACCGGGGATGCAAAATCTTCACCATCCATCGTGGATAACAACAAAGCCCCTCCTGAGAAGACCTTGCTGACGACATACGGCCCTTCGTAATTCGGAGTCCACTTGCCCCGGTGATCGGAGTGTGGTGGAAGAATCTTCTTCAGGACGAGATCACCCGTCTGAAAGCTTCGAGGACGCACCTTCTTATCATAAGCTTTCTTCATTCGGCTTTGGTACAGGCGACCAAATGCAATCGATGCCAGCCTCTTCTCGTCCATCAGGCTGAGCTGGTTCAGGCGATTCGTCACCCATTCTGCCTCATCAAGCTTCACATCAACCAAAACTCGCAAAGAGGGAATCTCCACTTCTAGCGGTAGGACAGCTTCCATACCGTACACCAAGGAGAAAGGAGTTGCCCCGGTCGACGTACGCACCGTCGTACGATAACCGTGCAAGGCAAACGGCAGCATCTCGTGCCAATCTTTATACGTCACAACCATCTTCTGAACAATCCTCTTGATGTTCTTATTGGCCGCTTCAACGGCGCCATTCATCTTTGGCCGATAAGGGGATGAGTTGTGGTGTTCAATCTTGAAACTCTGGCACAGCTCCTTCATCATCTTGTTATTCAAATTCGAACCATTATCAGTAATGATCCGCTCGGGAATTCCATAGCGACAGATGATGTCCCTCTTAATGAATTTAGCAACCACCTGCTTGGTCACATTAGCGTACGAGGCTGCCTCCACCCACTTGGTGAAGTAGTCGATAGCTACCAGAATAAAACGATGACCATTGGACGCGGTGGGCTCGATCTTGCCTATCATGTCAATGCCCCACATGGAGAACGGCCAAGGGGAGGACATGACATTCAAGGGGCACGGCGGCACATGAACTCTATCAGCATAAATCTGGCATTTATGACATTTCTTCGCGAATCTGAAGCAATCCGACTCCATAGTCAACCAGTAATATCCTGCTCTCAGGATCTTCCTCGTCATGGCATGCCCGCCGGCGTGCGTACCAAATGTGCCTTCATGGACTTCCTCCATGAGCATACTCGCTTCTTTCTCATCCACACATCTGAGTAGCACGAGATCGTGGTTTCTTCTATACAGCACTCCATCAGGGTTGAGATAAAAGTTTCCAGATAGCCTCCTCAGAGTCTTCTTATCCTGGGTTGACGCACCCGCCGGATACTCCTTAGTCATAAGGAAGGTCTGGATGTCGTGGAACCATGGCTTGCCGTCAGTGGCATCCTCGATTGCGAACACATATGCTGGTCTGTCAAGACGCGAAAGTACAATACTTGGAGCCTCATTCCAAAGATTGACCTTATACATTGAAGCCAACGTGGCTAAAGCATCATCCATTTGATTTTCAGCCCGGGGTACATGATGCAGTTCTACTCGGTCGAAGAACGGAAGCAGCCTTCTGGCGTAATTCATGTACGGCACTAGATTCGGTTGACGAGTTTCCCACTCCCCTTTGATCTGATTGATCACAAGCGCTGAGTCACCGTATATGTCTAGATTCTTGATCCTTAAATCAATTGCCTCTTCTAGACCCATGATACATGCTTCATACTCGGCTTCGTTGTTGGTAACTGGAAACGTCAGTCTCGCAGTAAACGGGATGTGGGATCCGTGAGGAGTCGTGATGATAGCCCCGATACCACTTCCATAGGAATTGACTGCTCCGTCGAATATCAACTTCCACTGAGACTTCCTATCCGGCCCCTCGTCGGGCAATGGCTCTTCGCAATCCTTTGCTTTGAGAAACATAATGTCCTCATCAGGGAACTCGAACTTCATCGGCTGATAGTCTTCGATTGGCTGTTCGGCAAGGTAATCAGACAATACGCTCCCTTTGATGGCTTTCTGAGAGACGTACTGAATATCATATTCTGTTAACACCATTTGCCATCTGGCAATCCTGCCCGAAAGAGCCTGCTTCTCGAAGACATACTTGATCGGATCCATCTTCGAAATCAGCATAGTGGTGTGATTGAGCATATACTGTCGTAGACGTTTGGCAGCCCAAGCTAATGCACAACACGTCTTCTCCAGCATCGAGTATCGAGATTCACACTCAGTGAACTTTTTACTCAAATAATAAATGGCATGCTCCTTTCTGCCCGTCTCGTCGTGCTGACCGAGAACACACCCCATGCTATTCTCCAGAACTGTCAAGTACATGATTAATGGCCGTCCAGCCACTGGGGGTATCAAGATCGGAGGTTCTTGAAGATACTGCTTTATCTTATCGAATGCCTTCTGGCAATCTTCATTCCAAGTAATCGCCTGATTTTTCTTTAACAACTTGAACATCGGTTCACAAGTGGCCGTGAGCTGAGAGATAAACCTTGCAATGTAGTTTATTCGGCCCAAGAAACCACGAACTTCTTTTTCTGTTCTCGGCGCTGGCATCTCTTGGATAGCTTTTATCTTTGCAGGATCAACTTCAATACCTCGTTCACTAACGATAAACCCCAATAACTTTCCGGACCGCACTCCGAAAGTGCACTTGTTAGGATTCAGCCTCAGCTTGAACTTCCTAAGCCTTTCAAACAGCTTCAGCAAATTGACCAGATGCTCTTCCTCCGTTTGGGACTTTGCAATCATGTCATCAACATAGACTTCAATCTCGTGATGAATCATATCATGAAACAAAGTTACCATTGCTCGCTGGTAAGTGGCCCCTGCGTTCTTCAGACCGAAGGGCATTACCTTGTAGCAAAACGTGCCCCAGGGGGTAATAAACGTTGTTTTCTCCATGTCCTCCGGCGCCATCTTAATCTGATTGTAACCGGAGAAGCCATCCATGAACGAAAACACGGAAAACTGGGCTGTATTGTCGACCAACACATCGATATGAGGCAACGGGAAATCATCCTTAGGGCTCGCCCTATTCAAATCCCGATAATCGACGCACATGCGTACCTTACCGTCCTTCTTCGGTACAGGCACTATGTTGGCGACCCACGGAGGGTAGGTGGTAACGGCTAAAAATCCTGCGTCCAACTGCTTCTGGACCTCCTCTTTGATTTTTACAGCCATGTCTGGTCTCGTCCTCCTGAGCTTCTGCTTGACTGGAGGGCAATCTTCTCGCAACGGCAAGCGATGAACCACGATATCTGTGTCAAGTCCGGGCATATCCTCATACGACCAAGCAAAGACGTCACTATACTCTCGAAGCATCTCGACCAGTCTATGCTTGACATCCTTCTGCAGCGCAGCCCCAACTCTGACATTCCTGATAAGTTCCTCAGAACCCAGATTTATGATCTCAATCTCCTCCTCATGAGGCAGAATAACCTTCTCCTCTTGTTTCAACAAGCGGGCCAATTCTTCCGGAAGGTCTTCGTCTTCATCAATCTCGTCCTCGGCTTGATAGATCGGGCAATCAAAGTCGTAGTGAGCCGTAGAGGGTCCAGAGTCGATGTCGTCCGTTACGTGGATCCTGCAATAACAAGGGTTAAGTTTAAAGCAGGAATATGCAGGTTAGCACGAACCTCGTTGCCATTTTGCTGTTTTTCAAAACAAACATAAAACATGAATAACAGAGAACACAATATTTGATTACGAAGAAAACGCCTTTTTATTTATTGATAAAATGTATACACATAATCCAGCAAGGCCCTGACAGTAAAACCACTATGCCCCGGGCAGGACATAGGGTTGTACAAAAGATTGTAAAAAGCAAATCATTACTCTTCACTTGTCAGCTCGATAATCTCCTTGATGGTCCAGTTGTGAAGGCGCTCGCCTGGCTTGCTCGGTTGAATCCAGGCATCGAGATCACAGTCACTGTCCCCGCTGTCCTCTGACGCTGCGTTGACACTTTCGAATATCACTCCTCCCTTAGTGAATAGGATCGGCCCCTTTCCACGAGATGAGCTACCAGAAGAAGTTGAAGCTTCAGCTTCCGGAGAATATCCCAATCCAAACTTATCCTGTTTGAATGGTATATCCAAGACATGCCCCCAGCCTGGGGTAGAACCAGCTTCGACAACGGCTCTAGCTTCCTTAAACGAAGAGAGGTTCACCTCTTGCTTCTCTGCAACAATGGGAGCTACTTCCTTCACCTTGACGGTCTCAAACGCCTGGCAAAGAGTCTCATGGATCTCGCCATCCATTTCGACATACTTGAAGGACGACAGGTGGCTTACCATGATGTCCTCCTCTCCGCAAACTGTCACTATGCTGCCCCCAACAGCATATTTAAGCTTCTGATGCAACGTAGACGTTACGGCACCAGCAGAATGAATCCACGGCCGACCTAAGAGGCAACTGTAGGCGGGCATGATATCCATAATATAGAACACTGCATTAAACGTCTCTGGTCCAACCTGAATTGGCAGGGTCAATTCTCCAAAGACGTGGCGTTTGGTTCCGTCAAAAGCCTTTACGACCAGATCACTGGGCGTGCACAGCAGTCCCCGGGTATCCAACTTCATTAGTGCTTTCTTCGGAAGCACGTTCAGCGAGGAGCCCGTATCTACCAGGACATGTGACATAATCGTGCCCCTGCACTCTATCGAGATGTGCAAGGCATGGTTGTGGTCTCTTCCCTTGGGCGTCAGCTCCAAATCTGTAAAGCCCAGCCCATTACCAGCGTTGACATGGGCTACCACTTCCTCAAGTTGGTTAACTGATATCTCCTGCGGCACGTATGCAGCATTCAATACTTTCAGCAATGCGTTGCGGTGTGCTTCAGAACACAGCAACAGGTTGAGAATTGAGATCTTTGACGGAGTCTGGTGAAGATGATCTACAATCTTGTAGTCACTTTTCCTGATCAGTCGCATGAACTCTTCTGCGTCTTTAACCAACAAGTCTTTTTCTGCCCCTGCAGGAACCTCTTCAACGGCTTTACCTTTGCCTTTGTCAGCAGCATCAGCCCGGACTACCTTCTCTGCTGCACCCTCTGCCGGCGCGAACACTCTGCCACTTCTGGTGATACCACTGGCCTCAGCAAGATTCTGCGCAGTCGATCTGGGCGGCTCAATCTCTACCTTATGGCCATTACAATACACTTCAGCGCCGTAATGCCATGGCACGGCATTGGTACTCTCGAACGGGATTGGTCCAGCCCTGGTGATGGTGATAGTAGGTGGACGAGGTGCAGAAATGGTGATAGGGTGGCGAGGAATGGTGATGGTAGCAACTTCGTCAGCCTGCTTCAGCACGACTTCTCCCGACGCATTCTCAACGCTTCGACTAAACTGCAAAATACCTTCGGTCATCAGACTCTGGATACCTTCACTCAACTGCTCACACCCGTCAGGAAGTGCAGCACATTCCATACAAAACTCCCCACACCCGGGAAAGAAGCCTTTCTTCAGCAGTTTAGCTTTAACAAAACTCAGTGGCGTTTTCAAATCTCTGACATCAGTCAGCAAGTCTGAATTCTCTTCAGTGATGACAGCATTTACTCCGCCCCCCCTATGATGAGGCATCGGATTCTTGGTGACGTTGGGCACGTTGTCAGAAAAATTTATTATCTTGGCGTCAATCATGTCCTGGACCTTATGCTTAAAAGCTTTGCAGTTCTCAACTGTATGGCCAGGTGCCCCAGAATGAAATTCACATGTAGCATTAGCATCGTACCCGGGTGGTGGTGCCCCTGTCAAGGGAGCTAGCGTCCTTTTCTGAACCAGTTGGAGCTGAAGCAACGTCTGCAGAAGCTGGGCATACGACATAGGAGGAGTTTCCAAATGACGGTTTGCCAGGGGACCCCGATGCTGATATTTCTTATATCCCGGATTATTCTGTTGCTGAGGCTGCTGCTGCGGCTGAGGGGGAGCAGCTGGGATGTTTATGCTAGCGATCTGAGACTGAGGGCCCTTGCCCTTTCTCCTAGCATTAGAGACAGCACTGGCATCGCCCTCCCGACGCTTGCCAGTATAAGGTTTCTTGCTGGCTCCTCCAGATGAGGATGATTCGCCTTGAATCTTGCCGATCTTTATACCATTTTCAACATGCTCGCCCAAAGTGATGAGGGCCGAGAATGTCCCGGACATGCCACTAACCAACTTCTCATAATAGACTCCGGGAAGAGTAGCCACGAACATCTGTACCAACTCACGCTCAACCATCGGCGGTTGAACCCGAGCAGCCAATTCACGCCACCGCTGGGCGTACTCTTTGAAGCTTTCATTGCTACGCTGCGAGAGATTCTGAAGCTGAACTCGGTTGGGAGCCAAGTCGCTATTATACTGATAGTGGAGAACAAATGCTTCAGCGAGATCTTTCCACGTTCGCACAGCAGCGGGTTCCAAACCCATATACCATTCAAGCGATGGGCCAGAAAGACTATCCTGAAAGAAGTGCATCAGCAACTTCTCATCATCAGAGTAAGCAGACATCTTCCTGTAATACGATCGGAGATGAACACGGGGACAAGTAGTGCCTCTATACTTCTCAAAGATAGGCACCTTAAACTTGTGAGGTACTTTAAAGTCAGCAATCAGCCCAAGTTTGGACATGTCAACGCCCAATGTGTTCTGATTTTCTATATCTCTCATTTTATCTTCCAGTGCCTTGAACCTGAGTCTAGCTTCAGCAGTTAACTCGGCCTCTACACCTCTCTGAGAGAAAATGTCGTCCTGATGGTCCTCCAGCCACGGTTGAGGCACCACCATATTTCCTGCACCAACATTAACATTGGCTCCCAAACCACCATTGACGGCGCCCGCCGCGTTAAGTCCGAGATTATTCATAAGATTGCCGTTAGCACTACCGTTGCCCCCGGCAGCAGGAACAACGTTCTGAGGAGTATCACCTTGAGGAGGAGGAGTGGGTACGGCCCCGCCGTGAAGAATTCCATTGCTGTCAACCCTGGAGATGAGAGGTTGAACCAAAGTACGAAGTTGCTCTTGCCCGTTCGCAACTACTTGCATCAACTCCATAAAACGATCCATCCTTTCACGAAGCTCCTGAACATCTGATTGTACTTGGTCCATGATTCTCGTTTGATTGGCGCGAGTCGAGTAACGGTGGATGAATCTTTGATCAATCCTGGAGATTGAAAGCAGCTCGGAACCTAAGTACCTGAAAAACCTGTCAAGATCAAAGGTTAGGAAAAGCAACAGAATGTATGTCATGCAAGAATGCTTCATGCAAATGCATGCGTGAGTCTGTGTGCTTGAGAGATTTCCCCCGATCCTGTCACCTGCTGATAATAATAAGGAGAAGAATCTAGGCCCAATCATGGAGACAGCAACCTCACAGACACACGCTAATGGAATGATTATGCAAGCTAATGCAAAATGCAGGCATGCAACAATATATCCAAGGCTGCTGTGGAGATTCGATGTCAACAGTCACTGCTGAGAAGGAAACCCCGGTGTAAGCCCACTGATCTGATCTGTTGTGAATAACCATCTGGTAGGATCGAGATCAAGATTCTGCTCTGACAAGAACGAAGGCCTGATAATGAAAATCCCGGATGCAAGATCAAGGGATATCTGTTGGAGAAGTCTTCAGACCCCAAGTCAAAAATCTGCCCTCTCAAGAACAAATGCACAGCTGCTGATGAGCTCTTCAAACCCTACTCAAAAATCTGCCCTATCAAGAACAAAATAACAACTGCTGACGAGATCCTCAGACCTCACTCAAAAATCTGCTTCATCCAGAACAAATAACAACCGCTGATGAGATCTTCAGACCTCACTCAAAAATCTGCTCCATCCAGAACAAACCTCTGATAACGATACTCTGATCGGAACCTGCTCTATCAAGAACAAACAAACACCTGATGATAAGATCCTCTGATCAAACTCTCGTTCTGTCAAGAACATATCTGCAACTGAGAACCCAACATAACTGATTCACTGTCAAGAAAACCAGGTGGTCTGGAGGTCAAAGTTTCCTGCAATATCCCAACCCACTCACAGGTATGATGGACCTAATCCACGGACAAAGGTACGGCATCCTATGCGGTTGTCAGCGTCACAGACATTCATGAGTGACAATACGATTCCCAGAAGGAGTGGCATCGTCAAGTCATGAAGAGGCCTCTCTTAGCTGACTTCCAAATGATCGGTCCCCAGAGTCGACAATCCTCACGTCTGGGCTCCCCTCAGATCCTCAGGACCGGAAAGGAGCACCTCTGCAAGAATCTCGTCTGAGCGCAGATTTTCGTAGGGAACTGTGCCTGTTCAACAGACAGGTTCGTCTACTACTTCTCCGCAACTATATCTAGGTGTGTACTCAAAGCCCAGGTCCGGCTTTTCACTCACAGTAACATCCCTCTCCCACAGCAGCACAGATAATCATATCAAACTGGAAATCAAATGCGGGAAATAAAATGCAGGAAGTAAAGATGCGATAAATAAACGCAACCCAACAAGCAAACACACAAACGATAGGATTGACTCGCGTAGGGGATGGGAAACAGTCCCAGCATAAGGGATGGGAAAAGTCCCTGGATGCTTAGTCCCCAGCAGAGTCGCCAGCTGGCGCTTGCGCGAAAATAAGGTGCCGGCATAACAGAAGAGTCGCCACCTTTCGTTATTTATCCCTCAGAGCGGGAAAGGAAACGATCGGAAAAACCTGACGAATAAGAGGGTAAGACAAGGTCATCGCAACCATTGTCTGGGTTCGGGAGTCGGTTACGCAAGGGGAAGGTATTAGCACCCCTCACGTCCGTCGTACTCGACGGGATCCTCGCTTGTTTGTTTACTTGGACGGGTTGGTTATAATCTATCTACCTATCAAGGCTGGCTGAAAAAAGAAAAGAAAAATGACTCGGCAAAGCGTCGCACTTTATGCCTACGTATTCTCATCAGAGAATGAGAAATCAGAGTCAACGTAGTTCGGCTAACTACGGGTGAAGATGGGGAAGGTTGCTCGCTAGGATATCGCATCCTATGCCTACGTACTTTCATCTGGTATGAAAGATCAGAGCAAACGTAGTTCGGGAAACTACAGGAAACAACTCAACTAGGAGGGAGACTATCAAGTCCTACTGTTATCATGCCATGGATTCATCCTATGGTTGAGGTTTGAACAGGGAACTCCTAGATGTTGTCATGCATAGGTTTCAACCTAACAGTCTATCATCAAGCCCTCATCAGAGGAAATGAGAATCCTAAGGGATCATGTCAATGATACACAGAATACAGATAAAAACATCAGCTTTAACAGTAAAATGCATGCAATGCAAGTGAGGGAGGAAATGTGTGTGGGGTTTCAGCCTCCACAAGCTCATCTCAACCTCAAGCCAGTCATGAAATAACAGCAATCATACTGAAAATAATCAACATGCTATCAAGCAAAACAGTAAACTGCAATCATACAGATAAAGGAAATGAAGTACCATCAGGCAAACAAAACACACATGAGAAAGAATCATCTATTCTCTAACCCTAACCCTAATCACAGGATCTAAACAAACCTAAGCAAAACTCTCAAGCAGAACCCTAGGCAGGAGAAATCATTCCCAGTCTTCAAGCTTCAGAATAAGCTTACCAAAGAAAGGGAGCTAAGCAAGCAAGCTCATAGTGTCTTCCTCAGGAGAACACTAGGAGGTGCATACTCAGGAATCATACCCTATGTGGCTCAACCACTGTGATCAGTTTACATCCCTCCTCAGGAGAGATTAAACTCACAAGCAGGCTCCAACATCACTGGATATTTAGGAAATCCTATTTAAACTAGTGGAACTAAGTGAATAGACTCATAGGATCTTCCTCAGGAAAGTACTAGGAGGCTTCCACTTAGGAGTTGTATCCCATGTGGCTCAACAACATGTGATCAGTTTACATTCCTCCTCAGGAGAAATTAAACTCACAAGTTGGCTCCGACATCATTGGATACTTAAGAAATCCTAGATCAACTAGTAGAACTAAGTGAACAGACCCATAGGACCTTCCTCAGGAAAGTACTAGGAGGCTTCCACTTAGGATTTGCATCCCATGTGGCTCAACAACATGTGATCAGTTTACATTCCTCCTCAGGAGAAATTAAACTCACAAGTTGGCTCCAACATCATTGGATACTTAAGAAAGAGGTGAGAAGGAAGGATGAAAGTCATTCATAGTGCCTTCCTCAGGAAAGTACCATGAACTTCCTTCAAACTTCAGGCTCTCAAACCTCACCAACAGGAGATGAGACAAGCTCTGGGTCTCTGCATCTTGATCTACAAGCTTCCCCTCATGATGCTCTCCATCAATATCCTCAAGGCAACCTAAGCCCTTCATCCAATTCCTCAGAAAGAACCCCACAGATGAACAGATAACCCACTGAACAAGCCAAATCATCAGGCAACTTCAGGAAATACCTAAAAATATTAAACTAATGGGGAAAAATTAACAAATATTCACAAGGGTCCTCAACACCTACTCATAACATCTACAAAGGTTTCTACCTAAAAATCAAGATAAAACTCAATCAAAGAAAGAAATCATCACCTAAACACCATTTTAAACCCTAATTAGACTATCCTAAGTCAACCCTAATTAAACTAACCAAGATCAATTCTAAAAAATCTAGAAAAAATCCTATGGGGAAGTATGACTAATCATCTAATTGCACAAAAAAGAATGGGTAAAAAAGATTAATGGAAAGTACTAAAACAATTCCTACAAAATCAAATATCAAAATGAAACAATTAAAAAGCTATTTAATTGGAAAATCTACTAAAAATATTAAACCTAAAAATAAAATCTCAATTTTATTTTTATAATTTTCTACTCATTTTAATCTACTCATAGAAAAAAGAAGAAATTAAAAATCATTTTTTAACTATTTTTAATGAATTTTACAAAACAGAAAAATATTAAAAAGAAAAGAAAAGAAATAAAATGAATTAAAGAAGGGGGGGGGGGGGCAGAAAGCAAGCGTGCCAGTTATATTAATTGGGCTACACAAAAAAGGGGGTGCAAGTAGCGTTCTGGGCCCAGAATGCCCTTTAATGAAACGCTGCGTTTCAACTTATTTGAATTTTCCCTCTCACTCTCAGACGCGATCTCAGCCACACGATTGGAATACATTGTCAACTCTGGGACTTGATCCAACGGCCTCCCTTTCGTCTTCTCCAAACGAATTAGGGTTTTCAGAACCCCCACCTCCATGCGCAAACCTTCGAGCTCTCCTATCTCTCTCCACACTCCACGGCTGGACTCGATTCAAACATGAAAAACGATCTACTAAATGCCTAGATTACAATGGTACGACCAGTTTCTTCTAATTCGCCCTAGATTGCTCTAACAGAATGCCTAAACACCTTGGCACCACCATGGTTAACTGACATCAACCTTCATTAAACTTCATTATAAAGCTACAAACTTGTTCTACAAGCCATGCCAGCTATCATACACTAATCCATGCTGATTAAAACTCATTAAACAACTACTTATGGAAGATTCAAGATTCATGGCCCTGGTGTGAAACTTCACCAATCTTGCTCTAATTCTCAGGGATTAATCCTCTACCCTAACACAATCTCTCTACACCTATAATATGTTCTATCTAAGCATAAATAAAGAGAAAGAAGTGAGTTCACCAACCTGTCAAGAAGCTATGGTGAGTGATGCTATGGCTCGAACCAGGTCTTGCAAATCCTTCAGGATGATCCTTTGAGGATGAATAGCCTTCTGTTTGCACAATTCTTGAAGGTGGTGGCTTGAAGTGAAAGAAAACTCAAGTTGCTTCAACTTGAAGAAACTTCTCCAATGGCTATGCACTTCTCTCTCTCCTCTGACTTGGCTTCACTTTCACCAACCTCTCATCACTCTTTGATGCCCTCTTTAAATATTGATTGATTGGATGCTTCTAGATTCATCTAGAAGGGTGTGGAAGTTTCTTGAAAGTTCCATGATATTCCATAATGGTCATCTCATCTCATATGCCATGCCTTGTTATTTTGACTTAAAATACCCTTACATGAGTTATTAAGAAGGAATGTGTGAAAAACAAGTGCATTCTTGGCTTGTGTAGGATTTTCTAACATTGCCTTCTTTCTTAAGTAACAAATTTCCAAAGGAAGTCCATTTTTGGAACCTCAAATGAAAATTCTACTTAAACCAAAGTTCTTAAAATAGTTTTTCCAATCAAAATGATATATTGGATGACCTATTTTGGATTTGTAGATCTCCCAAATCACTTTTCAATTTCAACTTTTCAAAGTTATAAGTCATTTTTAGTTCATTTTTGACCAATCATGGAATCTTGTGCTATGAGCTTTTTTCAACAATTTGTGACCTTCTTTCTAGACTTAAAATCACATTTTGAGCAACTTTCATGTTTTGAGTTTTTCCATTTGAGGCTTGGAAATAGGAGTTTTAGGCATTGGCTAAAATGACCTATAACTGACAAATGACCAAAATACCCCTGCCTTGTTCAAACCATAACTTGAGTTCCACAAATCCAATCAAGGACTTCTACCACTCAAATTAAAGCTAAGAAGGTCCTCTTCAACATTCATGTTGACCAAGAAACCATAGGAATCAACCTACTAGGGCAAAAGTTGTCTGCAAGTTGGGTGACTTTCAAGGACCCAGATTCACACACATCAACTGACCTGTAATTTGTCAAAACCATAACTTGAGCTATGCAACTCCTATCAAGGACTTCCACCACTCAAATTAAAGCTTAGAACAAGCTCTACAACATTCATGTTGTGGGGAAAATGAGATATCAAACGCATCTAGTGCTAAAACTGCCTGGAAGATAGGGATCAAATTAGGGTTTTTCCACTGACAATCCTCAGAAACCCTAACTTGAAACTTCTCAAAACTCCTCAATCATGATGAGTTGGTATAGGAATCATCTTTATAACATCTCTATGCATCATTCCATGATCTCATGGCCCTTGGATTAAGTCTCAACCTTCTCCAAATCTTCAGCTGATCTAGGGTTGACCCAGTCAAAACCCTAATTCTACCATTCATGGTTGAATCTTCTGAATTCTTACATAATGACTTCTCTGGGCTTCATGAAGGCTATCAAGGCATCTCATAAGCTTTCTCAAGACATCAAGTTCATTCTCAAAGTCTCAGAATCATCTGAGGAGCACCCACAACTTTCAAACTGTGAAGCACACAACCCTGGTTTCAACCAACTCCTCTGAGGACCCCTTGAACTTTTTGATGAAGGTATCAACTTTCAAATACTCCATGAATGAATAAATGTTGGTCAAATTTTGGGGTGCAACACCCGTGTGGTATCTGGACCCCGGCTCACACCGTTGTGTGTTCATTGGCAAGTTCGGCATCAAGGCCCTTGCTGATGATTGTTTCATTAGTATGTATGATATTCAGATCCTGACTAGTGATGTTCTCTTGAGCCCGTGTGGTATCCGGACCCCGGCTCGCACAGTTGTGTGTTCATTGGCATGTGCGGTATCCTGGCCCTAGCTAATGGTTGTTTCATTAGTATGTTTAATATTCAGATCCTGACTAGTGATGTTCTCTTGAGCCCGTGTGGTATCCGTTCCCCGGCTCACACTGTTATGTGTTCATTGGCATGTGCGGCACCCAGGCCCTGGCTGATAATTGTTTCATTAGTATGTGTGATATTCAGATCCTGACTAGTGATGTTCTCATGAGCCCCTGTGGTATCTGGACCCCGACTCACACTGTTGTGTGTTCATTGGCATGTGCGGCATCCAGGCCCTGGTTGATGATTGTTTCATTAGTATGTGTCATATTCTAGTCCTGACTAGTGATGTTCTCTTGAGCCAGTGTGGTATCTGGACCCCGGCTCATACCGTTGTGTGTTCATTATCATGTGCGGCATCCAGGCCCTGGCTGATTATTGTTTCATTAGTATGTGTGATATTCAGATCCTGACTAGTGATGTTCTTTTGAGCCCATGTGGTATCCGCACCCCGGTTCACACCGTTGTGTGTTCATTGGCATGTGCGGCATCCAGGTCTTGGCCGATGATTGTTTCATTAGTATGTGTGATATTCAGATCCTGACTAGTGATGTTCTCTTGAGCCCGTGTGGTATTCGGGCCCCGGCTCACACTGTTGTGTGTTCATTGGCATGTGCGGCATCCAGGCCCTGGCTTATGATTGTTTCATTAGTATGTGTGATATTCAGATCTTGACTAGTGATGTTCTCTTGAGCCCGTGTGGTATCCGGACCCCGGCTCACAGTGTTATGTGTTCATTGGCATGTGCGGCATCCAGGCCCTGGCTGATGATTGTTCCATTAGTATGTGTGATATTCTTGTCCTGACTAATGATGTTCTCTTAAGCCCGTGTGGTATCTGGACCCCGGCTCACACCGTTGTGTGTTTATTGGCATGTGCCGCATCCAGGCCCTGGCTGATGATTGTTTCATTAGTATGTGTGATATTCATATCCTGACTAGTGATGTTCTTTTGAGCCCATGTGGTATTCGGACCCCGGTTCACACCGTTGTGTGTTCATTGGCATGTGCGGCATCCAGGTCTTGGCTGAGGATTGTTTCATTAGTATGTGTGATATTCAGATCCTGGCTAGTGATGTTCTCTTGAGCCCGTGTGGTATTCGGGCCCCGGCTCACACTGTTGTGTGTTCATTGGCATGTGCGGCATCCAGGCACTGGCTGATGATTGTTTCATTAGTATGTGTGATATTCAGATCCACACTAGTGATGTTCTCATGAGCCCCTGTGGTATCCGGACCCCGACTAACACTGTTGTGTGTTCATTGGCATGTGCGGCATCCAGGCCCTGGTTGATGATTGTTTCATCAGTATGTGTGATATTCTAGTCCTGACTAGTGATGTTCTCTTGAGCCCATGTGGTATCTGGACCCCGGCTCACACTGTTGTGTGTTCATTGGCATGTTCGGCATCCAGGCCCTGGCTGATGATTGTTTCATTAGTATATGTGATATTCAGATCTTGACTAGTGACGTTCTTTTGAGCCCATGTGGTATCCGGACCCCAGTTCACACCGTTGTGTGTTCATTGGCATGTGCGGCATCCAGGTCCTGGCTGATGATTGTTTCATTAGTATGTGTGATATTCAGATCCTGGCTAGTGATGTTCTCTTGAGCCCGTGTGGTATCCGGACCCCGGGTCACACCGTTGTATGTTCATTGGCATGTGCGGCATCTAGGCCCTGGCTGATGATTGTTTCATTAGTATGTGTGATATTCAGATCCTGGCTAGTGATGTTTTCTTGAGCCCGTGTGGTATCCGGACCCCGGCTCACACCGTTGTGTGTTCATTGGCATGTGCGGCATCCAGGCCCTGGCTGATGATTGTTTCATTAGTATGTGTGATATTAATATCATGGCTAGCTATGTTCTCTTGAGCCCGTGTGGTATCCAGACCCCGGCTCACACAGTTGTGTGTTCATTGGCATGTGCGGCATCCAGCCCCTGGCTAATGGGTATTTCATTAGTATGTTTTATTAAGATCTTGACTAGTGATGTTCTCTTGAGCCCGTGTGGTATCCGGACCCCGACTCACACTGTTGTACGTTCATTGGCATGTGTGGCACCCAGGCCCTGGCTATTGATTGTTTCATTAGTATGTGTGCTATTCAGATCCTGACTAGTGATGTTGTCTTAAGCCCGTGTGGTATCTGGACCCCGGCTCACACCGTTGTGTGTTCATTGGCATGTGCGGCATCCAGGTTCTGGCTGATGATTGTTTCATTAGTATGTGTGATATTCGGATCCTGGCTAGTGATGTTCTCATGAGCCCGTGTGGTATCCGGACCCCGGGTCACACCGTTGTATGTTCATTGGCATGTGAGGCATCTAGGCCCTGGCTGATGATTGTTTCATTAGTATGTGTGACATTCAGATCCTGGCTAGTGATGTTCTCTTGAGCACGTATAGTATCCGAAAACCCGGCTCACACTGTTGTGTGCTCATTAGCATGTGCGGCACCCAGTCCCTGGCTGATGATTGTTTCATTAGTATGTGTGATATTTAGATTCTTACTAGTGATGTTCTCTTGAGCCCCTGTGGTATCAAGACCAGACTCACATTGTTGTGTGTTCATTGGCATGTGCGACATCCAGGCCCTGGTTGATGATTGTTTCATTAGTATGTGTGATATTCTAGTCCTGACTAGTGATGTTCTCTTGAGCCCGTGTGGTATCTGGACCCACGGCTCACACCGTTGTGTGTTCATTGGCATGTGCGGCATCCAGGCCCTGGCTGATGATTGTTTCATTAGTATATGTGATATTCAGATCTTGACTAGTGACGTTCTTTTGAGCCCATGTGGTATCCGGACCCCAGTTCACACCGTTGTGTGTTCATTGGCATGTGCGGCATCCAGGTCCTGGCTGATGATTGTTTCATTAGTATGTGTGATATTCAGATCCTGGCTAGTGATGTTCTCTTGAGCCCGTGTGGTATCCGGACCCCGGGTCACACTGTTGTGTGTTCATTGGCATGTGCGGCATCTAGGCCCTGGCTGATGATTGTTTCATTAGTATGTGTGATATTCAGATCCTGGCTAGTGATGTTTTCTTGAGCCCGTGTGGTATCCGGACCCCGGCTCACACCGTTGTGTGTTCATTGGCATGTGCGGCATCCAGGCCCTGGCTGATGATTGTTTCATTAGTATGTGTGATATTAATATCATGGCTAGCTATGTTCTCTTGAGCCCGTGTGGTATCCAGACCCCGGCTCACACTGTTGTGTGTTCATTGGCATGTGCGGCATCCATCCCCTGGCTAATGGGTATTTCATTAGTATGTTTTATATTCAGATCCTGACTAGTGATGTTCTCTTGAGCCCGTGTGGTATCCGGACCCCGACTCACACTGTTGTACGTTCATTGGCATGTGTGGCACCCAGGCCCTGGCTATTGATTGTTTCAATAGTATGTGTGCTATTCAGATCCTGACTAGTGATGTTGTCTTAAGCCCGTGTGGTATCTGGACCCCGGCTCACACCGTTGTGTGTTCATTGGCATGTGCGGCATCCAGGCCCTGGCTGATGATTGTTTCATTAGTATGTGTGATATTTAGTCCTGATTAATGATGTTCTCTTGAGCCCATGTGGTATCTAGACCCCGGCTCACACCGTTGTGTGTTCATTGGCATGTGCGGCATCCAGGCCCTGACTGATAATTGTTTCATTAGTATGTGTGATATTCAGATCCTTACTAGTGATGTTCTTTTGAGCCCATGTGGTATCCGGGCTAATGATTGTTTCATTAGTATGTGTGATATTCAGATCCTGCCTAGTGATGTTCTCTGGAGCCCGTGTGGTATCCGGACCCCGGCTCACACCGTTGTGTGTTAATTAGCATGTGAGGCATCCAGACCCTGGCTGATGATTGTTTCCGTAGTATGTTTGACATTCCGATCCTGACTAGTGATGTTCTTGTGAGCCTGTATGGTATCCGGACCCCGGCTCACACCGTTGTGTGTTCATTGGCATATGCGGCATCCAGGCCCTGGCTGATAATTGTTTCATTAATATGTGTAATATTCAGATCCTGGCTAGTGATGTTCCCTTGAGCCCATATCGTATCTGGACCCCGGCACACACCGTTGTGTATTCATTGGCATGTGCGGCATCCAGGCCCTGGCTGATGATTGTTTCATTAGTATGTGTGATATTCTGATCCTAGCTAGTGATGTTCTATTGAGCCCGTGTGGTATCTGGACCCCGACTCACACCGTTGTGTGTTCATTGGCATGTGCGGCATCCAGGCCCATGCTGAGGATTGTTTAATTAGTATGTGTGATATTCAGATCCTGACTAGTGATGTTTTCTTGAGCCCTTGTGGTATTCAGACCCCGACACACACAGTTGTGTGTTCATTGGCATGTGTTGCATTCAGGCCCTCGCTGATAGGTATTTCATTAGTATGTTTTATATTCAGATCCTGACTAGTGATATTCTCTTGAGCCCATGTGGTAACCGGACCCCGGCTCACACTGTTGTATGATCATTGTCATGTGCGGCACCCAGACCCTGGCTTATGATTGTTTCATTAATATGTGTGATGTTCAGATCTTGACTAGTGATGTTCTCTTGAGCCTGTGTGGTATCCAGACCCCGGCTCACACTGTTGTGTGTTCATTGGCATGTGCGGTATCCAGGCCCTGGCTATTGATTGTTTCATTAGTATGTGTGATATTCAGATCCTGACTAGTGATGTTGTCTTAAGCCCGTGTGGTATCTGGACCCCGGCTCACACCGTTGTGTGTTCATTGGCATGTGCAGCATCTAGGCCCTAGCTGATGATTGTTTCTTTAGTATGCGTGATATTTAGATCCTAACTAGTTATGTTATTTTGAGCCCATGTGGTATCCGGATTGTTTCATTAGGCCCGTGTGGTATCTGGACCCCGGCTCACACCGTTGTGTGTTCATTGGCATGTGCAGCATCTAGGCCCTAGCTGATGATTGTTTCTTTAGTATGTGTGATATTTAGATCCTAACTAGTGATGTTATTTTGAGCCCATGTGGTATCTGGATTGTTTCATTGAGCCCGTGTGGTATCTGGACCCCGGCTCACACCATTGTGTGTTCATTGGCATGTGCGGCATCCAGGCCTTGGCTGATGATTGTTTCGGTAGTATGTGTGATATTCAGATCCTGAGTAGTGATGTTCTCTTAAGCCCGTGTGGTATCCGGACCCCGGATCACACCGTTATCTGTTCATTCGCATGTGCGGCACCCAGGCCCTTGCTGATGATTGTTTCATTAGTATGTGTGATATTCAGATCCTGGCTAGTGATGTCCTCTTGAGCCCGTGTGGTATCCGGAGCCCAGCTCATACCGTTGTGTGTTCATTGGCATGTGCAGCATCCATGCCTTGGCTAATGATTGTTTCATTAGTATGTGTAATATTCAGATCCTGACTAGTGATGTTCTCCAGAGCCCGTGTGGTATCTGGACCCCGGCTCAGACAGTTGTGTATTCATTTGCATGTGCGGCATCCAGGCCCAGGATGATGGGTGTTTCATTAGTGTGTTTGATATTCAAATCCTGACAAGTGAAGTTCTCTTGAAACCGTGTGGTATCCGGAACCCGGCCCACAATGTTGTGTGTTCATTGGCATGTGCGGCACCCAGGCCCTGGCTGATGATTGTTTCATTAGCATGTGTGATATTCAGATGCTGACTAGTGATGTTCTCTTGAGCCCGTGTGGTATCCGGACCCCGGCTCACACTGTTGTGTGTTCATTGGCATGTGCGGGATCCAGGCCCTGGTGTATGATTGTTTCATTAGTATGTGTGATATTCAGATCCTGACTAGTGATGTTCTCTTGAGCCCGTGTGGAATTTGGACCCCAGCTCACACCGTTGTGTGTTCATTGGCACTTGCAGCATCCAGGCCCTGGCTGATGATTGTTTCATTAGTATGTGTGATATTCAGATCATGACTAGTGATGTTCTCTTAAGCCCGTGTGGTATCTGGACCCCGGCTCACACCGCTGTGTGTTCATTGGCATGTGCAGCATCCAGGTCCTGGGTGATGATTGTTTCATTAGTATATGTGATATTCAGATCCTGGCTAGTGATGTTCTTTTGAGCCCGTGTGGTATCCGGACCCCGGCTCACACCGTTCTATGTTCATTAGCATATGCGGCATCCAGGCTCTAGCTGATCATTTTTTCATTAGTATGTGTGATATTCAGATCCTGGCTAGTGATGTTCTCTTGAGCCCGTGTGGTATCCGGACCCCGGCTCACACCGTTGTGTGTTCATTGGCATGTACAGCATCCAGGCCCTGGCTGATGATTGTTTTATTAGTATGTGTGATATTCAGATCCTGACTCTTGATATTCTCTTGAGCCCGTGTGGTATCCGGACCCCGGCTCACACTGTTGTGTGTTCATTGGCATGTGCGGGATCCAGGCCCTGGCTGATGATTGTTTCATTAGTATGTGTGATATTCAGATCCTGACTAGTAATGTTTTCTTGAGCCCGTGTGGTATCTGGATCCCAGTCCACACCGTTGTGTATTCATTGGCATGTGCATCATCCAGGCCCTGGCTGATGATTGTTTCATTAGTATGTGTGATATTCAGATCCTGACTAGTGATGTTCTCTTAAGCCAGTGTGGTATCTGGACCCCGGCTCACACCGTTGTGTGTTCATTGGCATGTGCGGCATCCAGGTCCTAGCTGATGATTGTTTCATTAGAATATGTGATATTCAGATCCTGGCTAGTGATGTTCTTTTGAGCTCGTGTGGTATCCGGACCCCGGCACACACCGTTCTATGTTCATTGGCATATGCGGCATCCAGGCTTTGGATGATTATTTGTTTCATTACTATGTGTGATATTCAGATCCTGGCTAGTGATGTTATCTTGAGCCCGTGTGGTATCCGGACCCCGTCTCACACCGTTGTGTGTTCATTGGCATGTGCGGCATCCAGGCCCTGGCTGATGATTGTTTTATTAGTATGTGTGAAATTCAGATCCTGACAAGTGATCTTCTCTTGAGCCCGTGTGGTATTCGGACCCCGGCTCACACTGTTGTGTCTTCTTTGGCATGTGCCACATCCAGGCCCTGGCTAATGATTGTATCATTAATATGTGTGATATTTAGATCCTGACTAGTGAAGTTCTCTTGAGCCCGTGTGGTATCCAGACCCTGGCTCACACAGTTGTCTGTTAATTGGCATGTGCGGCATCCAAGCCCTGGCTGATGGTTGTTTCATTAGTATGTGTGATATTCAGATCCTGACGAGCGATGTTCTCTTGAGCCCGTGTGGCATCCGGACCACGGTTCACATAGTTGTGTGTTCATTGGCATGTGCGGCACCCAGGCCCTGGATGATGGTTGTTTCATTAGTGTGTTTGATATTCTAATCCTGACTAGTGATGTTCTCTTGAGACCGTGTGGTATCCGGACCCCGACTCACAATGTTGTGTGTTCATTGGCATGTGCGGCACCCAGGCCCTGGCTGATGATTGTTTCATTAGTATATGTGATATTAAGATGCTGACTAGTGATGTTCTCTTGAGCCTGTGTGGTATCCGGACCCCGGCTCACACTGTTGTGTGTTCATTGGCATGTGCGGGATCCAGGCCCTGGCTGATGATTGTTTCATTAGTATGTGTGATATTCAGATCCTGACTAGTGATGTTCTCTTGAGCCCGTGTGGAATCTAGACCCCAGCTCACAGCGTTGTGTGTTCTTTGGCATGTGCAACATCTAGGCCCTTGCTGATGATTGTTTCATTAGTATGTGTGATATTCAAATCTTGACTAGTGATGTTCTCTTAAGCCCGTGTGGTATCTGGACCCCGGCTCACACTGTTGTGTGTTCATTGGCATGTGCGGCATCCAGGCCCTGGCTGATGATTATTTCATTAGTATGTGTGATATTCAGATCCTATCTGGTGAAGTTCTCTTGAGCCCGTGTGGTATCCAGACCCCGGCTCACACTGTTGTGTGTTCATTGGCATGTGCGGCATCCAGGCCCTGGCTGATGGTTGTTTCATTAGTATGTTTAATATTCAGATCCTGATTAGTGATGTTCTTTTGAGCCCGTGTGGTATCCGGATCCCGACTCACACTGTTATGTATTCATTGGCATATGCGGCACCCAGGCCCTAGCTGATGATTGTTTCATTAGTATGTGTGATATTCAGATCCTGGCTAGTGATGTTCACATGAGCCTATCTGGAATCCGGACCCTGGCTCACACCGTTGTGTGTTCATTAGCATGTGCGGCATCCAGGCCCTGGCTGATGATTGTTGCATTAGTATGTGTGATATTCATATCCTGACTAGTGATGTTCTCTTGAGCCTGTGTTGAATCCGGACCCCGGCTCACACCGTTGTGTGTTCATTGGCATGTGCGGCATCCAGTCCCTGGCTGATGATTGTTTCATTAGTATGTGTGATATTCAGATCCTGATTAGTGATGTTCTCTTGAACCCGTGTGGTATCCGGACCCTGGCTCACACAGTTGTGTGTTCATTGGCATGTGCGGTATCCAGGCCCTAGTTGATGGTTATTTCATTAGTATGTTTGATATTCAGATCCTGGCTAGTGATGTTCTCTTGAGCCCGTGTGGTATCCGGACCCCGACTCACATTGTTGTATGTTCATTGGCATGTGCGGCACCCATGCCCTGACTGATGATTGTTTCATTACTATGTGTGATATTCAGATCCTGACTAGTGATGCTCTCTTGAGCCTGTGTGGTATCCGGACCCCGACTCACACTGTTGTGTGATCATTGGCATGTGCGACATCCATGCCATGGCTGATGGTTGTTTCATTAGGTAAATTGATATTCAGATCCTGACTAGTGATGTTCTCTTGAGCCCGTGTGGTATCCGGACCCGGCTCACACTGTTGTGTGTTCATTGGCATGTGCGGCATCCTGGCCCTGGCTAATGGTTGTTTCATTAGTATGTTTGATATTCAGATCCTGGCTAGTGATGTTCTCTTGAGCCCGTGTGGTATCGGACCCCAGCTCACACAGTTGTGAGTTTATTGGCATGTGCGGCAACCAGGCCCTGGCTGATGGTTGTTTCTATAGTATGTGTGATATTCAGATCCTGACTAGTGATGTTCTCTTGAGCCCCTGTGGTATCCGGACCCCGACGCACACTGTTGGGCCTTCATTGGCATGTGCGGCATCCAGGCCCTGGCTGATGGTAGTTTCATTAGTATGTTTGATATTCAGATCTTGACTAGTGATGTCTCTTGAGCCTGTGTGGTATCTGGACCCCGGCTCAAACAGTTGTGTGTTCATTGGCATGTGCGGCATCTAGGCCCTGGCTGATGGTTGTTTCATTAGTATGTGTGATATTCAGATCCTAACTAGTGATGTTATCTTGAGCCCGTGTGGTATCCGGACCCTGGCTCACATTATTGTATGTTCATTGGCATGTGCGGCATCCAGGCCTTGGCTGATGGTTGTTTCATTAGTATGTGTGATATTCAGATCCTGACTAGTGATGTTCTCTCTAGCCCGTGTGGTATCCAGACCCGACTCACACTGTTGTGTCTTCATTGGCATGTGTGGCACCCAGACTCTGGCTTATGATTGTTTCATTATTATGTGTGATATTCAGATCCTGACTAGTGATGTTCTCTTGAGCCCGTGTGATATTCGGACCCCGGCTCACACTAGTATGTGTTCATGTGCATGTGCGGCATCCAGGCCCTGGCTATTGATTGTTTCATTAGTATTTGTGATATTCAGATCCTGACTAGTGATGTTCTCTTGAGCCTGTGTGGAATCCGGACCCCGGCTCACACCGTTGTGTGTTCATTGGCATGTGCGGCATCCAAGCCCTGGCGGATGATTGTTTCATTAGTATGTGTGATATTCAGATCCTGACTAGTGATGTTCTCTTGAGCCCGTGTGGTATCCGGACCCGGCTTTCACTGTTGTGTGTTCATTGGCATATGCGGAATCCAGGCCTTAGTTGATGATTGTTTCATTAGTTTGTGTGATATTCATATCCTGACTAGTGACGTTCTCTTGAGCCTGTGTGGAATCTGGACCCCGGCTCACACTGTTGTGTGTTCATTGGCATGTGCGGCATCCAGTCCCTGGCTGATGATTGTTTCATTAGTATGTGTGATATTCAGATCCTGACTAGTGATGTTCTCTTGAACCCGTGTGGTATCCGGACCCTGGCTCACACAGTTGTGTGTTCATTGGCATGTGCGGCATCCATGCCCTAGTTGATGGTTGTTTGATTAGTATGTTTGATATTCAGATCCTGACTAGTGACGTTCTCTTAAGCCCGTGTGGTATCCGGACCCCGACTCACATTGTTTTATGTTCATTGGCATGTGCGGCACCCATCCCCTGACTGATGATTGTTTCATTAGTATGTGTGATATTCAGATCCTGACTAGTGATGTTCTCTTGATCCCGTGTGGTATCCGGACCCCGGCTCACACTGTTGTGTGTTCATTGGCATGTGCGGCATCCATGCCATGGCTGATGGTTGTCTCATTAGTATGTGTGATATTCAGATCCTGACTAGTGATGTTCTCTTGAGCCCGTGTGGTATCCGGACCCGGCTCACACTGTTGTGTGTTCATTGGCATGTGCGGCACCCAGGCCCTGGCTTATGATTGTTTCCTTATTATGTGTGATATTCAGATCCTGACTAGTGATGTTCTTTTGAGCCCGTGTGATATTCGGACCCCGGCTCACACTGGTGTGTCTTCATATGCATGTGCGGCATCCAGGCCCTGGCTATTGATTGTTTCATTAGTATTTGTGACATTCAGATCCTGACTAGTGATGTTCTCTTGAGCCTGTGTGGAATCCGGACCCCAGCTCACATCGTTGTGTGTTCATTGGCATGTGCGGCATCCAGGCCCTGGCTGATGATTGTTTCATTAGTATGTGACATATTCAGATCCTGACTAGTGATGTTCTCTTGAGCCCGTGTGGTATCCGGACCCCGTCTCACACAGTTGTGTGTTCATTGGCATGTGCGGCATCCAGGCCCTGGCTGATGATTGTTTCATTAGTATGTGTGATATTCAGATCCTGACTAGTGATGTTTTCTTGAGCCCGTGTGGTATCCGGACCCCGGCTCACACAGTTGTGTGTTCATTGGCATGAGTGGCATCCAGGCCCTGGTTGATGGTTGCTTCATTAGTATGTTTGATATTCAGATCCTGACTAGTGATGTTCTCTTGAGCCCGTGTGGTATCTGGACCCCGGCTCACACAGTTGTGTGTTCATTGGCATGTGCGGCATCTAGGCCCTGGCGGATGGTTGTTTCATTAGTATGTGTGATATTCAGATCGTGACTAATGATGTTCTCTCTAGACCATGTGGTATCCGGACCCCGACTCACATTGTTGTGTGTTCATTGGCATGTACGGCATCCAGGCCTTGGCTGATGGTTGTTTCATTAGTATGTGTGATATTCAGATCCTGACTAGTGATGTTCTCTCTAGCCCGTGTGGTATCCGGACCCGGCTCACACTGTTGGGTGTTCATTGGCATGTGCAGACCCAGGCCCTGGCTTATGATTGTTTCATTATTATAGGTGATATTTAGATCCTGACTAGTGATGTTCTCTTGATCCCGTGTGATATTCGGACCCCGGCTCACACTGGTGTGTGTTCATGTGCTTGTGCGGCACCCAGGCCCTGGCTATTGATTGTTTCATTAGTATTTGTGATATTCAGATCCTGACTAGTGATGTTCTCTTGAGCCTGTGTGATATTCGGACCCCGGCTCACACTAGTGTGTCTTCATATGCATGTGCGGCATCCAGGCCCTGGCTATTGATTGTTTCATTAGTATTTGTGACATTCAGATCCTGACTAGTGATGTTCTCTTGAGCCCGTGTGGAATCCGGACCCCGGCTCACACCGTTGTGTGTTCATTGGCATGTGCGGCATCCAGACCCTGACTGATGATTGTTTCATTAGTATGTGTGATATTCAGATCCTGGCTAGTGATGTTCTCTTGAGACCGTGTGGTATCCGGACCCCAGCTCACACAGTTGTGAGTTTATTGGCATGTGCGGCAACCAGGCCCTGGCTGATGGTTGTTTCATTAGTATGTGTGATATTCAGATCCTGACTAGTGATGTTCTCTTGAGCCCCTGTGGTATCCGGACCCCGACGCACATTGTTGTGCATTCATTGGCATGTGCGGCATCCAGGCCCTGGCTGATGGTTGTTTCATTAGTATGTTTGATATTCAGATCCTGACTAGTGATGTGTCTTGAGCCTGTGTGGTATCTGGACCCCGGCTCAAACAGTTGTGTATTCATTGGCATGTGCGGCATCTAGGCCCTGGCTGATGGTTGTTTCATTAGTATGTGTGATATTCAGATCCTAACTAGTGATGTTATCTTGAGCCCGTGTGGTATCCGGACCCGACTCACACTGTTGGGTGTTCATTGGCATGTGCGGACCCAGGCCCTAGCTTATGATTGTTTCATTATTATGGGTGATATTTAGATCCTGACTAGTGATGTTCTCTTGATCCCGTGTGATATTCGGACCCCGACTCACACTGGTGTGTGTTCATGTGCTTGTGCGGCATCCAGGCCCTGGCTATTGATTGTTTCATTAGTATTTGTGATATTCAGATCCTGACTAGTGATGTTCTCTTGAGCCTGTGTGGAATCCGGACCCCGGCTCACACCGTTGTGTATTCATTGGCATGTGCGGCATCCAGGCCCTGGCTGACGATTGTTTCATTAGTATGTGTGATATTCATATCCTGACTAGTGATGTTCTTTTGAGCCTGTGTCGTATCCGGACCCGGTCCACATTGTTGTGTGTTCATTGGCATGTGCGGCACCCAGGCGCTGGCTTATGATTGTTTCATTATTATGTGTGATATTCAGATTCTGACTAGTGATGTTCTCTTGAGCCCGTGTGATATTCGGACCCTGGCTCACACTGGTGTGTGTTCATGTGTATGTGCGGCATCCAGGCCCTGGCTATTGATTGTTTCATTAGTATTTGTGATATTCAGATCCTGACTAGTGATGTTCTCTTGAGCCTGTGTGGAATCCGGACCCTGGCTCACACCGTTGTGTGTTCATTGGCATGTGCGGCATCCAGGCCCTGACTGATGATTGTTTCATTAGTATGTGTGATATTCAGATCCTGACTAGTGATGTTCTCTTGAGCCCGTGTGGTATCCGGACCGGGCTCACACTGTTGTCTGTTCATTGGCATGTGCGGCACCCAGGCCCTGGCTGATGATTGTTTCATTATTATGTGTGATATTCAGATCCTGACTAGTGATGTTCTCTTGAGCCCTTGTGATATTCGGACCCTGGCTCACACTGGTGTGTGTTCATGTGCATGTCCGGCATCCAGTCCCTGGCTATTGATTGTTTCATTAGTATTTGTGATATTCAGATCCTGACTAGTGATGTTCTCTTGAGCCTGTGTGGAATCCAGACAACGGCTCACACCGTTGTGTGTTCATTGGCATGTGCGGCATCCAGGCCCTGGCTGATGATTGTTTCATTAGTATGTGTGATATTCAGATCCTGACTAGTGATGTTCTCTTGAGCCCGTGTGGTATCCGGACCCGGCTCACACTGTTGTGTGTTCATTGGCCTGTGCGGCACCCAGGCCCTGTCTGATGATTGTTTCATTATTATGTGTGATATTCAGATCCTGACTAGTGATGTTCTCTTGAGACCTTGTGATATTCGGACCCCGGCTCACACTGGTGTGTGTTCATGTGCATGTGCGGCATCCTGGCCCTGGCTATTGATTGTTTCATTAGTTCTTGTGATATTCATATCCTGACTAGTGATGTTCTCTTGAGCCTGTGTGGAATCCGGACCCCGGCTCACACCGTTGTGTGTTCATTGGCATGTGCGGCATCCAGGCCCTGACTGATGATTGTTTCATTAGTATGTGTGATATTCAGATCCTGACTAGTGATGTTGTCTTGAGCCCGTGTGGTATCCGGACCCCGTCTCACACAGTTGTGTGTTCATTGGCATGTGCGGCATCCAGGCCCTGGCTGATGATTGTTTCATTAGTATGTGTGATATTCAGATCCTGACTAGTGATGTTCTCTTGAGCCCGTGTGGTATCCGGACCCCGGCTCACACAGTTGTGTGTTCATTGGCATGAGCGGCATCAAGGGCCTGGTTGATGGTTGCTTCATTAGTATGTTTGATATTCAGATCCTGACTAGTGATGTTCTCTTGAGCCCGTGTGGTATCTGGACCCCGGCTCACACAGTTGTGTGTTCATTGGCATGTGCGGCATCTAGGCCCTGGCGGATGGTTGTTTCATTAGTATGTGTGATATTCAGATCCTGACTAATGATGTTCTCTCTAGACCATGTGGTATCCGGACCCCGACTCACATTGTTGTGTGTTCATTGGCATGTACGGCATCCAGGCCTTGGCTGATGGTTGTTTCATTAGTATGTGTGATATTCAGATCCTGACTAGTGATGTTCTCTCTAGCACGTGTGGTATCCGGACCCGGCTCACACTGTTGGGTGTTCATTGGCATGTGCAGACCCAGGCCCTGGCTTATGATTGTTTCATTATTATAGGTGATATTTAGATCCTGACTAGTGATGTTCTCTTGATCCTGTGTGATATTCGGACCCCGGCTCACACTGGTGTGTGTTCATGTGCTTGTGCGGCACCCAGGCCCTGGCTATTGATTGTTTCATTAGTATTTGTGATATTCAGATCCTGACTAGTGATGTTCTCTTGAGCCTGTGTGATATTCGGACCCCGGCTCACACTAGTGTGTCTTCATATGCATGTGCGGCATCCAGGCCCTGGCTATTGATTGTTTCATTAGTATTTGTGACATTCAGATCCTGACTAGTGATGTTCTCTTGAGCCCGTGTGGAATCCGGACCCCGGCTCACACCGTTGTGTGTTCATTGGCATGTGCGGCATCCAGACCCTGACTGATGATTGTTTCATTAGTATGTGTGATATTCAGATCCTGGCTAGTGATGTTCTTTTGAGACCGTGTGGTATCCGGACCCCAGCTCACACAGTTGTGAGTTTATTGGCATGTGCGGCAACCAGGCCCTGGCTGATGGTTGTTTCATTAGTATGTGTGATATTCAGATCCTGACTAGTGATGTTCTCTTGAGCCCCTGTGGTATCCGGACCCCGACGCACATTGTTGTGCATTCATTGGCATGTGCGGCATCCAGGCCCTGGCTGATGGTTGTTTCATTAGTATGCTTGATATTCAGATCCTGACTAGTGATGTGTCTTGAGCCTGTGTGGTATCTGGACCCCGGCTCAAACAGTTGTGTATTCATTGGCATGTGCGGCATCTAGGCCCTGGCTGATGGTTGTTTCATTAGTATGTGTGATATTCAGATCCTAACTAGTGATGTTATCTTGAGCCCGTGTGGTATCCGGACCCTGGCTCACATTATTGTATGTTCATTGGCATGTGCGGCATCCAGGCCTTGGCTGATGGTTGTTTCATTAGTATGTGTGATATTCAGATCCTGACTAGTGATGTTCTCTCTATCCAGTGTGGTATCCGGACCCGACTCACACTGTTGGGTGTTCATTGGCATGTGCGGACCCAGGCCCTAGCTTATGATTGTTTCATTATTATGGGTGATATTTAGATCCTGACTAGTGATGTTCTCTTGATCCCGTGTGATATTCGGACCCCGACTCACACTTGTGTGTGTTTATGTGCTTGTGCGGCATCCAGGCCCTGGCTATTGATTGTTTCATTAGTATTTGTGATATTCAGATCCTGACTAGTGATGTTCTCTTGAGCCTGTGTGGAATCCGGACCCCGGCTCACACCGTTGTGTGTTCATTGGCATGTGCGGCATCCAGGCCCTGGCTGATGATTGTTTCATTAGTATGTGTGATATTCAGATCCTGACTAGTGATGTTCTCTTGAGCCTGTGTCGTATCCGGACCCGGTTCACTTTGTTGTGTGTTCATTGGCATGTGCGGCACCCAGGCGCTGGCTTATGATTGTTTCATTATTATGTGTGATATTCAGATTCTGACTAGTGATGTTCTCTTGAGCCCGTGTGATATTCGGACCCTGGCTCACACTGGTGTGTGTTCATGTGTATGTGCGGCATCCAGGCCCTGGCTATTGATTGTTTCATTAGTATTTGTGATATTCAGATCCTGACTAGTGATGTTCTCTTGAGCCTGTGTGGAATCCGGACCCTGGCTCACACCGTTGTGTGTTCATTGGCATGTGCGGCATCCAGGCCCTGGCTGATAATTGTTTCATTAGTATGTGTGATATTCAGATCCTGACTAGTGATTTTCTCTTGAGCCCGTGTGGTATCCGGACCCGGCTCACACTGTTGTGTGTTCATTGGCATGTGCGGCACCCAGGCCCTGGCTGATGATTGTTTCATTATTATGTGTGATATTCAGATCCTGACTAGTGATGTTCTCTTGAGCCCTTGTGATATTCGGACCCTGGCTCACACTGGTGTGTGTTCATGTGCATGTCCGGCATCCAGTCCCTGGCTATTGATTGTTTCATTAGTATTTGTGATATTCAGATCCTGACTAGTGATGTTCTCTTGAGCCTGTGTGGAATCCAAACCCCGGCTCACACCGTTGTGTGTTCATTGGCATGTGCGGCATCCAGGCCCTGGCTGATGATTGTTTCATTAGTATGTGTGATATTCAGATCCTGACTAGTGATGTTCTCTTGAGCCCGTGTGGTATCCGGACCCGGCTCACACTGTTGTGTGTTCATTGGCCTGTGCGGCACCCAGGCCCTGGCTGATGATTGTTTCATTATTATGTGTGATATTCAGATCCTGACTAGTTATGTTCTCTTGAGCCCTTGTGATATTCGGACCCCGGCTCACACTGGTGTGAGTTCATGTGCATGTGCGGCATCCTGGCCCTGGCTATTGATTGTTTCATTAGTTCTTGTGATATTCATATCCTGACTAGTGATGTTCTCTTGAGCCTGTGTGGAATCCGGACCCCGGCTCACACCGTTGTGTGTTCATTGGCATGTGCGGCATCCAGGCCCTGATTGATGATTGTTTCATTAGTATGTGTGATATTCAGATCCTGACTAGTGATGTTCTCTTGAGCCCATGTGGTATCCGGACCCCGGCTCACATTGTTGTGTGTTCATTGGCATGTACGACATCCAGGCCTTGGCTGATGGTTGTTTCATTAGTATGTATGATATTCATATCCTGACTAGTGATGTTCTCTCTAGCCCGTGTGGTATCCGGACCCGGCTCACACTATTGTGTGTTCATTGGCATGTGCGGACCCAGGCCCTGGCTTATGATTGTTTCATTATTATGGGTGATATTTAGATCCTGACTAGTGATGTTCTCTTGATCCCGTGTGATATTCGGACCCCGGCTCACACTGGTGTGTGTTCATGTGCTTGTGCGGCATCCAGGCCCTGGCGATTGATTGTTTCATTAGTATTTGTGATATTCAGATCCTGACTAGTGATGTTCTCTTGAGCCTGTGTGGAATCCGGACCCCGGCTCACACCGTTGTGTGTTCATTGGCATGTGCGGCATCCAGGCCCTGGCTGATGATCGTTTCATTAGTATGTGTGATATTCAGATCCTGACTAGTGATGTTATCTTGAGCCCGTGTGGTATCCGGACCCGGCTCACACTGTTGTGTGTTCATTGGCATGTGCGGCACCCAGGCGTTGGCTTATGATTGTTTCATTATTATGTGTGATATTCAGATCCTGACTAGTGATGTTCTCTTGAGCCCGTGTGATATTCGGACCCTGGCTCATACTGGTGTGTGTTCATGTGCATGTGCGGCATCCAGGCCCTCGCTATTGATTGTTTCATTAGTATTTGTGATATTCAGATCCTGACTAGTGATGTTTTCTTGAGCCTGTGTGGAATCCGGACCCTGGCTCACATCGTTGTGTGTTCATTGGCATGTGCGGCATCCAGGCCCTGGCTGATGATTGTTTCATTAGTATGTGTGATATTCAGATCCTGACTAGTGATGTTCTCTTGAGCCCGTGTGGTATCCGGACCAGGCTCACACTGTTGTGTGTTCATTGGCATGTGCGGAACCCAAGCCCTGGCTGATGATTGTTTCATTATTATGTGTGATATTCAGATCTTGACTAGTGATGTTCTCTTGAGCCCTTGTGATTATTGGACCCCGGCTCACATTGGTGTGTGTTCATGTGCATGTGCGGCATCCAGGCCCTGGCTATTGATTGTTTCATTAGTATTTGTGATATTCATATCCTGACTAGTGATGTTCTCTTGAGCCTGTGTGGAATCCGAACCCCGGCTCACACCGTTGTGTGTTCATTGGCATGTGCGGCATCCAGGCCCTGACTGATGATTGTTTCATTAGTATGTGTGATATTCAGATCCTGACTAGTGATGTTCTCTTGAGCCCTTGTGGTATCCGGACCCGGCTCACACTGTTGTGTGTTCATTGGCATGTGCGGCACCCAGGCCCTGGCTGATGACTGTTTCATTATTATGTGTGATATTCAGATCCTTACTAGTGATGTTCTCTTGAGCCCTTGTGATATTCGGACCCCGGCTCACACTGGTGTGTGTTCATGTGCATGTGCGGCATCCTGACCCTGGCTATTGATTGTTTCATTAGTATTTGTGATATTCAGATCCTGACTAGTGATGTTCTCTTGAGCCTGTGTGGAATCCGGACCCCGACTCACACCGTTGTGTGTTCATTCGCATGTGCGGCATCCAGGCCCTGACTGATGATTGTTTCATTAGTATGTGTGATATTCAGATCCTGACTAGTGATGTTCTCTTGAGCCCGTGTGGTATCTGGACCCCGGCTCACACAGTTGTGTGTTCATTGGCATGTCCGGCATCCAGGCCCTGGCTGATGGTTGTTTCATTAGTATGTTTGATATTCAGATCCTGACTAGTGATGTTCTCTTGAGCCCGTGTGGTATCCGGACCCCGGCTCACATTGTTGTATGTTCATTGGCATGTGCGGTACCCATGCCCTGACTGATGATTGTTTCATTAGTATGTGTGATATTCAGATCCTGACTAGTGATGTTCTCTTGAGCTCGTGTGTTATCCGGACCCCGGCTCACACAGTTGTGTGTTCATTGGCATGTGCGGCATCCTGGCCCTGGCTAATGGTTGTTTCATTAGTATGTTTGATATTCAGATCCTGACTAGTGATGTTCTCTTGAGCCTGTGTGGTATCGGACCCCGGCTCACACAGTTGTGAGTTCATTGGCATGTGTGGCATCCTGGCCCTGGCTGATGGTTGTTTCTTTAGTATGTGTGATATTCAGATCCTGACTAGTGATGTTCTCTTGAGCCCGTGTGGTATCCGGACCCCGACTCACATTGTTGTGTGTTCATTGCCATGTGCGGCATCCAGGCCCTGGCTGATGGTTGTTTCACTAGTATGTTTAATATTCAGATCTTGACTAGTGATGTTCTCTTGAGCCCGTATGGTATCCCGACCCCAGCTCACACAGTTGTGTGTTCATTGGCATGTGCGGCATCTAGGCCCTGGCTGATGGTTGTTTCATTAGTATGTGTGGTATTCAGATCCTGACTAGTGATGTTCTCTTGAGCCCGTGTGGTATCCGGACCCCGGCAAACACTGTTGTGTGTTCATTTGCATGTGTGGCATCCAGGCTCTGGCTGATGATTGTTTCATTAGTATGTGTGATATTCAGATCCTGGCTAGTGACGTTCTCTTGAGCCCGTGTGATATTCGAACCCCGACTCACATCGTTGTGTGTTCATTGGCATGTGTGGCATCCAGGCCCTGGCTGATGACTATTTTATTAGTATGTGTGATATTCATATCCTGACTAGTGATGTTCTCTTGAGCCCGTGTGGTATCCGGACCCCGGCTCACACGGTTGTGTGTTCATTGGCATGTGCGGCATCCAGGCCCTGGCTGATGATTGTTTTATTAGTATGTGTGATATTCAGATCCTGACTAGTGAAGTTCTCTTTAGCCCGTGTGGTATCCAGACCCCGACTCACACAGTTGTGTTTTCATTGGCATGTGCGACATCCAGGCGCTGGCTGATGGTTGTTTCATTAGTATGTTTAATATTCAGATCCTGACTAGTGATGTTCTCTTGAGCCCGTGTGGTATCCGAACCCTCGGCTCATACTGTTATATGTTCATTGGCATGTGTGGCACCCAGGCCCTGGCTGATGATTGTTTCATTAGTATGTGTGATATTCAAATCCTTGCTAGTGATGTTCTCTTGAGCCCGTGTGGTATCCGGACCCCGACTCGCACTGGCATGTGTGTCGCTACTGCGAAAATCGGCGCCAGCTATGACAGAAGAGTCGCCACCGTGCGTTATTTATCCCACTAGAGGGAAAGGAAACGCTCAGAGTAAACCTAACACAAAGAGGGAAAGGAATGGTCGTCGCAACCAAATCTTGGATTCGGGAGTCGGTTACGCAAGGGGAAGGTATTAGTACCCCTCACGTCTGTCGTGCTCGACGGGATCCACGCTTGTTTTCTATCTAAGGGTGTGTTATTCTATCTACTCTACAGGTCTAGGTTAAAATGAAAAGAAAATGACTCGGCAAAGTATCGCACTTTATGCCTACGTATTCCCGTCTGGAACGAGAAATCAGAGTCAACGTAGTTTGCCTAACTACGGGTTAAGGGGGGAAAGGTTGCTCGCCGAGATGTCGCATCTCGTGCCTACGTACTTTCATATGGCATGAAAGATCAGAGCAAACGTAGTTCGGGCTACGGAGGACACAAGTTTGTCTGACAGTTTTTATATCCTTCTGAAAAGGGTTTTCCTGATTAAAGGTCCAAGAGGACAAAAGCAGAGTTTGAATGTTTGTTTGAGTTTTTTACGAAAGAAATGTTTTTTAGTCTGTTTGCAACTTGTACTGCACCAAAGACTTGTGATCTGAGAGTGACTACGTTGCATGTCACCCTAAAGGTACCATACTAAGAAGCCAGATTACTAAAGAGTGACCCTCCAGCAACCTTTTCTCAAATAGCTTAAGGCTCGTAACGTACAACACGCGTTATCCTTATTACGGTGTTTTTGAATTGTTTTGAGATGAGAAGAGAAAGACGCTCTAAAAAGCCTATGGTTTAAAGGGAAACTAACCTAATGTTATCATGCATGGGTCAAAACCTAATGTCTGTCATAATTTCCTCTTGCACAGAAGAAATCAGAGATCCTAGGGGATAAACAACAAAAGACAGCAAGCAATTACAGTAAATAGTAAAATGCATGCAATACAACAATACAAGTGAGGCAAGGGAGTCCTGCTCAACGTCGAACCTGGGAAAACAACAGGCAAAGTGAATCAACTTCACTTCAAACCTATGGGGCAAGCAACACAAGCCAACAAACAATATAGAGAAAAAACAAAAGACACAGAGGGGGCAGCCCAAGCAGCAGTACCAAACTCCTACAGCGAACAACAACAACAGCTCTAAACAGCAAAGTTGGATAGACAACAAAGTTGATAGCAAAGGCTTCATCCTCAAGCAAGCTTCTATCTTCAAGCTTCATCAATCTTCAAGCTCCAACAAGCACACTCCAAGAGGAGGATTAATCATCAAGATCAAGTTATAATGTTAAGGAACTTAATGACAACCAAAGGAAATCACTAAGAACTCAACATTGCAAATGAAAAGGTATCCTCAAAGTTCTACTCACTTGGGCATACCACTCATCCCTCCTAAGTAGAGATAGAGCTTCCCAAGGAGGACTTTATGTCATTGGATAGAATAGAGGCAAACAATGCACTCCATGTTTGAAGAAAGAATCAAAAATAGGTCTAAGGCACTTCCTAAAACCCTAATTTCTTAAGCTCTTAAAAAAAACTACACAAGAGGAAAAGCCTTCAACTCCAAGCTTCAATCTTCAATCCTAAGCATCTTCAATGAATCCAGAAGCTCCAACAAAAAGAACTCAAGCCTAAACCATTCCCAAGCAACCAACCAAACCAAACAAACCAAAGCACTCAAGAGAGGAAACCACAAATACAAGCCACTTGCAAAATACAACTAAAATACAAAACCAAGTTGTAAAAATCTAATTAATTTCCTAGGGGAACCTGAATGTATGAACAACCTAGTGTAAAATGATTGAAGCCTAAATCAACTTCTAAGTTATCTAAACAATTCCTACATTGAGATAGGTCAAAGGAATCCACAAGTTTGGGAGGGTCCTAATCTCAATACCTAAAACAGACCTTAATGTTGTTCTAAAATTCTAATAAAAATGCTAGGGGAACATGAATATCTACCCTAAAACATACTAAAAGATCTAAGCCAGAAAGATTACCAGATGGAAGAACAAAAATAGACAAGGCAGATGAAGAATTATGCAAAAATAAAGAACAAATAAAATGTGAAAAATCATATTAAATTGAAAAATGCATGGAATTGCATTTTTTTAATCCCACAAAATCATAAATTCCATAAGGATCATGAGGATATTTTTAAAATAATTTTTGGATCAAAATTGGAATTAATATGATTTTTGGAATCAACAAACAATTAAAATAAAACAAAATGGAATAAAAATTGAATTAAAAGCTACGAAATAACAATGGCCTTCAGATGAGTGGAAAAGTCAATGGATCCAAGCGCTGCAGTGATGCCACGACATTTAGTGAAACGGCAGTGTTTTTCCATCAGAAATTCAAAACCAACTTTAAGTCATGTGCGTTGGATCTAGGCTGTACTCAAAGGTCAAGTGATGATCCAAGGGCAATGAGGTTATCTCCTTCACAAAACTGGTCATCATAATGGAGACTCAGGCTGGTGGTTGGTGGTGGCCGGAGAAGACTCCGGTCGTCTTCTCCGGCGAGGGTCCAGGTTCAGGTCATCAAAAATGACAAAGTCTATAACAATTTTGCTCTGAATTTCACGTACATTCCAGATCTATCATCAAAATGTTCTAATTCTCAACACATAATCAAACACGATCCAAATTTCAGAAATAACATCATCAACAACTCTCACCAAACTCAAAATTAATGGTATAGATCTCTTCATCTCGTTGCGTACATCAACCTGATCTAAACAACTAGTATTAAAACCTTATGAATCAAGAGATTCAAGTCCAAACAGTCATGGCATGTCATCTTCAATCATCATCAAATGCTTCCAAATCAAGCCTAAAACGATCTATGTCTTGTCTAGATCCTAACCACAAGTCTAAAGCTATCTAAATTATGCTAAATCATGCTGAATTTTGAGAGATGCTAACCTGGTATAGATCTTGAAATAGATGCAGTTAGAACTCATGGCTTGCTTCAAAAAGCTCCAGAAACTTTCAATGATCCACAAGGAAGAGATTGCACACCTCAATTTGGCTTGAATTGGTCTGAATCACAAAACACGATTTCAATTTGCAGCTGTGGAATTTCAAATGCTCTCTCTGGTTCTGGCGCAAAATGAAGTTCAACCTTCATCTGAACTTGCTCTAATGAATATATAGAATCATTTCATGGGCTTTTGGATCCAAATTGAAGCCCAAAACAGTCATTCACATTTTCTGGTTTTTTGATTCAAAGGCAATGTATGAGTCATGCTTAGCAAGCTTTTCCTTGTTCCAGAAGGTTCTCACACCTTGCACATGTCATTTAGAATGAGTTTGAATGGCAAGATTGGTCTGAATTGCCTTGTGCATTGATTTTGCAATGTTACTTACAAGTGAAGCAACCACATGGCAACTTCCAAAACTTGAACTGAACTCAAAATTCTGTTAAAACCAAAGTGTTTGAAATGTGATTTCCAATCAGAAAATGTACCCACTTGCTTGGTTTGAGGCATCTAACACAAAATCACATTTTCCCCTCCTTTCCATATTTGAATTTCCTTCATTTTCAAGCCATTTCAAGTGACTTTTTAATATGAGCCAAACCAAACTCTCATGACCACTTGGTTGCACTCAAAACATCATTTTAAGCAAGTTCCATGTTGAACAAATTTCCATTTGAAGCTTGCAAGTTGAAGATATGGACCTATGATTGAAAATGACCTATAATCTTACTTTCCCAAAATACCCATGACTTGTAAACCTGATAACTTGAGTTCTACAAATCAGATGGAGGACTTCTAGTACAATTTAGAAAGATAAGATCATGAGGAACAACTTTCATGTTGACCAAAAGTTTAGGTGAAACCTCCTTCTAGGTCAAAGATAGCCTTGAAGTCAGATGATTTTCACAGACAAATTTCAGAATCATCTGAGGACCTGTAACTTGTCTGGACCATAACTTGAGTTCTACAAATCCCCTTGAGGACTTCTAGTACTCCAAATAAAGGTATTTAGATGCTATACAAGTTTCATGTTGGCCAAAGATCCATTTTAAACTTTTATCTTGACTTATGTGGCCTTGAAGTTAGGCACTAAATAGGGTAATTTGCACTAAAACCCTAATTTAGCAACTTCCCACATTCTTGATTCTTCTTGATTTGATCTTGGCACAACACCACAAATGTCTTATCACATTATTTCATGAACTCCATGACCTAAAAGTAGGATTTGATACTCTTCAATTGCATAATTGACCTAGGGTTGATCCAGATGAAACCCTAATTGTTTGCACTTCAACTATGGCTCTTGCATTTGACACAATGACTTGATTTAGCTCCAACATGGATCTCTAGGCACTCCATGAGCTCTATACACATCTCATATTCACACCTCATGCTTCACATCCCATTGATGGTCCTCAGCTGATCCTCAAAATAGTAGAAAATCCATATGTATGCATTCAAACTTAAGACCTCCCACCACCTCCTGATGACTTGGATGACTTCTCAAGTTTGGATAAGATTTCTTGCTAGGCTTCTCTTGATAATAATCACATTTGATCCCCTGCTGGATGAATGATATGCCATGATATGCAAATGATAGAACTATGCAAATAATAATGCAATGAAACATAAACCAGGTAAAAGATGTTGAGCAAATTTTGGGGTGCAACAATGTGCGGCACCCAGGCCCTGGCTGATGATTGTTTCATTAGTATATGTTATATTTAGATCCTGGCTAGTGATGTTCTCTTGAGCCTGTGTGGAATCCGAACTCAGGCTCACACCGTTGTGTGTTCATTGGCATGTGCGGTATCCAGGCCCTGCCTGATGATTGTATCATTAGTATGTGTGATATTCAGATCCTGACTAGTGATGTTATCTTGAGCCCGTGTGGAATCTGGTCCCCGGCTCACACCGTTGTGTGTTCATTGGCATGTGCGGCACCTAGGCCCTGACTGATGATTGTTTCATTAGTATATGTTATATTTAGATCCTGGATAGTGATGTTCTCTTGAGTCCGTGTGGTATCTGGACCCCGACTCACACCGTTGTGTGTTCATTGGTATGTGCGGCATCCGGACCCTGCCTAATGATTGTTTCATTAGTATTTGTGATATTCAGATCCTGACTAGTGATGTTCTCTTGAGCCCGTGTGGAATCCGGACCCCGACTCACACCGTTGTGTGTTCATTGGCATGTGCGGCATCCAGGCCCTGGCTGATGATTGTTTCATTAGTATGTGTGATATTCAGATCCTGACTAGTGATGTTCTCTTGAGCCTGTGTGGTATCCGGTCCCCAGCTCACAAAGTTGTGTGTTCATTGGCATGTGCGGCATCCAGGTCCTGGATGATGAGTGATTCATTAGTATGTTTCATATTCAGATCCTGACTAGTGATGTTCTCTTGACCCCGTGTGGTATCCGGACCACGGCTCACACTGTTGTATGTTCATTGGCATGTGCGGCACCCAGGCCCTGACTGATGATTGTTTCATTAGTATGTGTGATATTCAGATCCTGACTAGTAATGTTATCTTGAGCCCGTGTGGTATCTGGACCCCATCTCACACTGTTGTGTGTACATTGGCATGTGCGGCATCCAAGCCCTGGGTGATGATTGTTGGATTAGTATGTGTGATATTCAGATCCTGACTAGTGATTTCTTTTGAGCCCGTGTGGTATCCGGACCCCGTCTCACCGTTGCGTGTTCATTGGCATGTCCGGGATCCAGGCCCTAGCTGATGATTGTATCATTAGTATGTGTCATATTCATATCCTGACTAGTGATGTTCTCTTGAGCCTGTGTGGAATCCGGATCCAGGCCCTGGCTGATGATTGTTTCAATAGTATGTGTGATATCCAGATCCTGACTAGTGATGTTCTCTTGAGCCCGTGTGGTATCCGGACCCCGGCTCACACAGTTGTGTGTTCATTGGCATGTGCGGCATCCAGGCCCTGGCTGATGGTTGTTTCATTAGTATGTTTGATATTCAGATCCTGACTAGTGATGTTCTCTTGAGCCCGTGTGGTATCCAGACCCCGACTCACACTGTTGTGTGTTCATTGGCATGTGCGGCACCCATATCCTGACTGATGATTGTTTCATTAGTATGTGTGATATTCAGATCCAGACTAGTGATGTTCTCTTGAGCCCGTGTGGTATCCGGACCCCGGCTCACACTGTTGTCTGTTCATTGGCATGTGCGGCATCCATGCCATGGCTGATGGTTGTTTCATTAGTAAATTTGATATCCAGATCCTGACTAGTGATGTTCTCTTGAGCCCGTGTGGTATTCGGACCCCGGCTCACACAGTTGTGTGTACATTGGCATGTGCGTCATCTTGTCCCCGGCTAATGGTTGTTTCATTAGTATGTTTGATTTTCAGATCCTGACTAGTGATGTTCTCTTGAGCCCGTGTCATATCGGACCCCGACTTACACAGTTGTGAGTTCATTGGCATGTGCGGCAACCAGGCCCTGGCTGATGGTTGTTTCATTAGTATGTGTGATACTCAAATCCTGACTAGTGATGTTCTCTTGAGCCCGTGTGGTATCCAGACCCTGGCTCACACTGTTGTGTGTTCATTGGCATGTGCGGCATCCAGGCCCTGGCTGATGGTTGTTTCATTAGTATGTTTGATATTCAGATCCTGACTAGTGATGTTCTCTTGAGCCCGTGTGGTATCCGGACCCCGGCTCACACAATTGTGTCTTCATTGGCATGTGCGACGTCCAAGCCCTGGCTGATGGTTGTTTCATTAGTATGTATGATATTCAGATCCTGACTAGTGATGTTCTCTTGAACCCGTGTGGTATTCGGACCCCGACTCAAACTGTTGTGTGTTTATTGGCATGTGCGGCATCCAGGCCCGGGCTGATGGTTGTTTCATTAGTATGTTTTATTTTCAGATCCTGAATAGTGATGTTCTCTTGAGCCCGTGTGGTATCAGGCCCTGACTCACACAGTTGTGAGTTCATTGGCATGTGCGGCATCCAGGCCCTGGCTGATGGTCGTTTCATTAGTATGATTAATATTCAGATCCTGACTAGTGATGTTCTCTTGAGCCCGTGTGGTATCCGAACCCCGGCTCACACTGTTGTGTGTTCGTTAGCATGTGCGGCATCCAGGCCCTGGCTGATGGTTGTTTCATTAGTATGATTAATATTCAGATCCTGACTAGTGATGTTCTCTTAAGCCCGTGTGGTATTCGGACCCCGGCTTACACTGCTATGTGTTCATTGGCATGTGCGGCACCCAGGCCCTGGCTGATGATTGTTTCATTAGTATGTGTGATATTCCGATCCTGGCTAGTGATGTTCTCTTGAGCCCGTGTGGTATCCGGACCCCGACTCACACCGTTATGTGTTAATTGGCATTTGCGGCACCCAGGCCCTTGCTGATGATGGTTTCATTAGTATATGTTATATTTAGATCCTGGCTAGTGATGTTCTCTTTAGTCCGTGTGGTATCCGGACCCCGACTCACTCTGTTGTATGTTCATTGGTATGTGCGGCATCCAGACCCTGCCTGATGATTGTTTCATTAGTATGTGTGATATTCAGATCCTGACTAGTGATGTTCTCTTGAGCCTGTGTGGAATCCGGACCCCGGCTCACACCGTTGTGTGTTCATTGGCATGTGCGGCATCCAGGCCCTGCCTAATGATTGTTTCATTAGTATGTTTGATATTCAGATCCTGACTAGTGATGTTCTCTTGAGCCCGTGTGGTATCCGGACCCCGGCTCACACAATTGTGTCTTCATTGGCATGTGCGACGTCCAAGCCCTGGCTGATGGTTGTTTCATTAGTATGTGTGATATTCAGATCCTGATTAGTGATGTTCTCTTGAGCCCGTGTGGTATCCGAACCCCGGCTCACACTGTTGTGTGTTCATTAGCATGTGCGGCATCCAGGCCCTGGCTGTTGGTTGTTTCATTAGTATGTTTTATTTTCAGATCCTGACTAGTGATGTTCTCTTGAGCCTGTGTGGTATCCGGACCCCGACTCACACAGTTGTGTGTTCATTGGCATGTGCGGCATCCAAGCCCTAGCTGATGGTTGATTCATTAGTATGATTAATATTCAGATCCTGACTAGTGATGTTCTCTTGAGCCTGTGTGGTATCCGGACCCCGACTTACACTGTTATGTGTTCATTGGCATGTGCGGCACCCAGGCCCTGGCTGATGATTGTTTCATTAGTATGTGTGATATTCAGATCCTGGCTAGTGATGTTCTGTTGAGCCCGTGTGGTATCCGGACCCCGGCTCACACCGTTATGTGTTAATTGGCATGTGCGGCACCCGTGCCCTGGATGATGATTGTTTCATTAGTATATGTTATATTTAGATCCTGGCTAGTGATGTTCTCTTGAGTCCGTGTGGTATCCGGACCCCGACTCACACCGATGTGTGTTCATTGGTATGTGCGGTATCCAGACCCTCCCTGATGATTGTTTCATTAGTATGTGCGATATTCAGATCCTGACTAGAGATTTTCTCTTGAGCCTGTCTGGAATCCGGACCCCGACTCACACTGTTGTGTGTTCATTGGCATGTGTGGCATCCAGGCCCTGCCTGATGATTGTTTCATTAGTATGTTTGATATTCAGATCCTGACTAGTGATGTTCTCTTGAGCCCGTGTGGTATTCGGACCCCGACTCAAACTGTTGTGTGTTCATTGGCATGTGCGGCATCCAGGCCCTGGCTGATGGTTGTTTCATTAGTATGTTTTATTTTCAGATCCTGACTAGTGATGTTCTCTTGAGCCCGTGTGGTATCGGGCCCCGACTCACACAGTTGTGAGTTCATTGGCATGTGCGGCAACCACGCCCTGGCTAATGGTTGTTTCATTAGTATGTGTGATATTCAGATCCTGATTAAAGATGTTCTCTTGAGCCCGTGTGGTATCCGAACCCTAGCTCACACTGTTGTGTGTTCATTAGGATGTGCGGCATCCAGGCCCTGGCTGATGGTTGTTTCATTAGTATGTTTTATTTTCAGATCCTGACTAGTGATGTTCTCTTGAGCCTGTGTGGTATCCGGACCCCGGCTCACACATTTGTGTGTTCATTGGCATGTGCGGCATCCAGGCCCTAGCTGATGGTTGTTTCATTAGTATGATTAATATTCAGATCCTGACTAGTGATGTTCTCTTGAGCCCGTGTGGTATCCGAACCCCGTCTTACACTGCTATGTGTTCATTGGCATGTGCGGCACCCAGGCCCTGGTTGATGATTGTTTCATTAGTATGTGTGATATTCCGATCCTTGCTAGTGATGTTCTCTTGAGCCCGTGTGGTATCCGGACCTCGACTCACACCGTTATGTGTTAATTGGCATGTGCGGCACCCAGGCCCTGGCTGATGATTGTTTCATTAGTATATGTTATATTTTGATCCTGGCTAGTGATGTTCTCTTTAGTCCGTGTGGTATCCGGACCCCGACTCACTCCGTTGTATGTTCATTGGTATGTGCGGCATCCAGACCCTGCCTGATGATTGTTTCATTAGTATGTGTGATATTCAGATCCTGACTAGTGATGTTCTCTTGAGCCTGTGTGGAATCCGGACCCCGGCTCACACCGTTGTGTGTTCATTGGCATGTGCGGCATCTAGGCCCTGCCTGATGATTGTTTCATTAGTATGTGTGATATTCAGATCCTGACTAGTGATGTTCTCTTGAGCCTGTGTTGAATTCGGACCCCGGCTCACACCGTTGTGTGTTCATTGGCATGTGCAACAACTAGGCCCTGGCTGATGGTTGTTTCCCTAGTATGTGTGATATTCAGATCCTGATTAGTGATGTTCTCTTGAGCCTGTGTGGTATCTGAACCCCGACTCACACTGTTGTGTGTTCATTAGCATGTGCGGTATCCAGCCCCGGCTGACGATTGTTTCATTAGTATGTTTGATATTTAGATCCTGACTAGTGATGTTCTCTTGAGCCCGTGTGTTATTTGGACCCCGGCTCACACAGTTGTGTGTTCATTGGCATGTGCAGCATCCAGGCCCTAGCTGATGGTTGTTTCATTAGTATGATTGATATTCAGATCCTGAGTAGTGATGTTCTCTTGAGCCCGTGTGGTATCCGGACCCCGGATTACATTGTTATGTGTTCATTGGCATGTGAGGCACCCAGGCCCTGGCTGATGATTGTTTCATTAGTATGTGTGATATTCAGATCCTGGCTTGTGATGTTCTCTTGAGCCCGTGTGGTATCCGGACCCCGACTCACACCGTTATGTGTTAATTGGCATGTGGGGCACCCAGGCCCTGGCTGATGATTGTTTTATTAGTATATGTTATATTTAGATCCTGGCTAGTGATGTTCTCCTGAGTCCGTGTGGTATCCGGACCCTGACTCACACTGTTGTATGTTCATTGGTATGTGCGGCATCCAGACCCTGCCTGATGATTGTTACATTAGTATGTGTGATATTCAGATCCTGACTAGTGATGTTCTCGTAGCCTGTGTGGAATCCGGACCCCGACTCACACCGTTGTATGTTCATTGGCATGTGCGGCATCAAGGCCCTGCCTGATGATTGTTTTATTAGTATGTGTGATATTCAGATCCTGACTAGTGATGTTCTCTTGAGCCTGTGTGGAATGCGGACCCCGGCTCAAACCGTTGCGTGTTTATTGGCATGTGCGGCATCCATGCCCTGCCTGGTGATTGTTTCATTAGTATGATTAATATTCAGATCCTGACTAGTGATGTTCTCTTGAGCCCGTGTGGTATCCGGACCCCGGCTCAAACTGTTATGTGTTCATTGGCATATGCGGCACCCAGGCCATGGCTGATGATTGTTTCATTAGTATGTGTGATATTCAAATCCTGGCTAGTGATTTTCTCTTGAGTCCGTGTGGTTTCTGGACCCCGACTCACACCGTTATGTGTTAATTGGCATGTGCGGCACCCAGGCCCTGGTTGATGATTGTTTCATTAGTATATGTTATATTCAGATCCTGACTAGTGATGTTCTCTTGAGCCGGTGTGGAATCCGGACCCCGGCTCACACCGTTGTGTGTTCATTGGCATGTGCGGCATCCAGGCCCTGCCTGATGATTGTTTTATTAGTATGTGTGATATTCAGATCCTGACTAGTGATGTTCTCTTGAGCCTGTGTGGTATCTGGACCCCAGCTTACACCGTTGTGTGTTCATTGGCATGTGCGGCATCCAGGTCCTGGCTGATGGGTGATTCATTAGTATTTTTCATATTCAGATCCTGACTAGTGATGTTCTCTTGACTCCGTGTGGTATCCGGACCCCGACTCACACTGTTGTATGTTTATTGGCATGTGCACACCCAGGCTCAGGCTGATGATTGTTTCATTAGTATATGTTATATTCAGATCCAGACTAGTGATTTTCTCTTGAGCCCGTGTGGTATCCGGACCCTGGCTCACACTGTTGTGTGTTCATTTGCATGTGCGGCATCCAGGCCCTGGCTATTGATTGTTTCATTAGTATGTGTGATATTCAGATCCTGACTAGTGATGTTCTCTTGAGCCTGTGTGGTATCTAGACCCCATCTTACACCGTTGTGGGTTCATTGGCATGTGCGGCATCCAGGTCCTGGCTGATGGGTGATTCATTAGTATGTTTCAAATTCAGATCCTGACTAGTGATGTTCTCTTGACCCCGTGTGGTATCCGGACCCCGACTCACACTGTTTTATGTTTATTGGCATGTGCGCACCCAGGCCCTTGCTGATGATTGTTTCATTAGTATATGTTATATTCAGATCCTGACTAGTGATCTTCTCTTGAGCCCGTGTGGCATCCTGATCCCGGCTTACACTGTTGTGTCTTCATTGGCATCTGCGGCACCCAGGCTCTGGCTATTGATTGTTTCAATTGCAAGAGTGATATTCAAATCCAGACTAGTGATTTTCTCTTGAGCCCGTGTGGTATCCGGACACTAGCTCACACTGTTGTGTGTTTATTGGCATGTGCGGCATCCAGGCCCTGGCTATTGATTGTTTTATTAGTATGTGTGATATTCAGATCCTGACTAGTGATGTTCTCTTGAGCCCGTGTTGTATCTGGACCCCGGCTCACACCGTTCTGTGTTCGTTGGCATGTGCGGCATCCAGGCCCTAGATGATGATTCTATTATTAGTATGTGTGATATTCAGATCCTGACTAGTGATGTTCTCTTGAGCCTGTGTGGAAGGCGGACCCTGGCTCACACTGTTGTGTGTTCATTGACATGTGCGGCATCCAGGCCCTGGCTGATGGTTGTTTCATTAGTATGTTTTATTTTCAGATCGTGACAAGTGATGTTCTCTTGAGCCCGTGTGGTATCCGGAGCCCGGCTCACACTGTTGTCTATTGATTGACATGTGCGGCATCCATGCCATGACTGATGGTTGTTTAATTAGTAAATTTGATATTCAGATCCGGACTAGTGATGTTCTCTTGAGCCCGTGTGGTATCCGGACCCCGGCTCACACAGTTGTGTGTTCATTGGCATGTGCGGCATCCTGGCCCTGGCTAATGGTTGTTTCATTAATATGTTTGATTTTCAGATCCTAACTAATGATGTTCTCTTGACCCCGTGTCGTATCCGAACCCCGGCTCACACAGTTGTGTGTTCATTGGCATGTGCGGCATCCAAGCCCTGGCTAATGGTTATTTCATTAGTATGTGTGATATTCAGATCCGGACTAGTGATGTTCTCTTGTGCCCGTGTGGTATTCGGACCCCGACTCACACTGTTGTGTGTTCATTAGCATGTGCAACATCCAGGCCCTGGCTGATGGCTGTTTCATTAGTATGTTTTATTTTCAGATCCTGACTAGTGATGTTCTTTTGAGCCCGTGTGGTATCGGACCCCGGCTCACACAGTTGTGAGTTCATTGGCATTGCGGCAACCAGGCCTTGGCTGATGGTTGTTTCATTAGTATGTTTGATATTCAGATCCTAACTAGTGATGTTCTCTTGAGCCCGTGTGGTATCCGGACCCCGGCTCACACCGTTGTGTGTTCATTGGCATGTGCGGCATCCAGGCCCTGGCTGATGGTTGTTTCATTAGTATGTGTGATATTCAGATCCTGACGAGTGATGTTCTCTTGAGCCTGTGTGGTATCCGGATCCCGACTCACACTGTTGTGTGTTCATTGGCATGTGCGGCATCCAGGCCCTGGCTGATGGTTGTTTCATTAGTATGTATGATATTCAGATCCTAACTAGTGATGTTCTCTTGAGCCCGTGTGGTATCTGGACCCGGCTCACGTAGTTGTGTGTTCATTGGCATGTGCGGTACCCAGGCCCTGGCTTATGATTGTTTCATTAGTATGTATGATATTCAGATCCTGACTAGTGATGTACTCTTGAGCGCGTATGATATCCGGACCCCGGATCACACTGTTGTGTGTTCATTGGCATGTGCGGCACCCAGGCCCTAGCTGATGATTGTTTCATTAATATATGTGGTATTCAGATCCTGACTAGTGATGTTCTCTTGAGCCCGTGTGGTATCTGGATCTTGGCTCACACTGTTGTGTGGTAATTGGCATGTGCGGCACCCAGGCCCTGGCTAATGATTGTTTCAATTATAAGTGTGATATTCAGATCCTAACTAGTGATTTTCTCTTGAGACCGTGTGATATCCGGACCCTGGCTCACACTGATGTGTGTTCATTGGCATGTGCGGCATCCAGGCCCTGGCTATTGATTGTTTCATTAGTATGTGTGATATTCAGATCCTGGCTAGTGATGTTCTCTTGAGCCCGTGTGATATCTGGACTCTGGCTCACACCGTTGTGTGTTCATTGGCATGTGTGGCATTCGGGCCCTGGTTGATGATTGTTTCATTAGTATGTGTGACATTCAGATCCTGACTAGTGATGTTATCTTGAGCCCGTGTGGTATCTGGACCCCAGCTCACACTGTTGTGTGTTCATTGGCTTGTGCGGCATCCAGTCCCTGGGTGATGATTGTTTCATTAGTATGTGTGATATTCAGATCCTGACAAGTGATTTTCTTTTGAGCCCGTGTGGTATCCGGACCCCGGCTCACACAGTTGTGTGTTCATTGGCATGTGCGGCATCCAAGCCCTAGCTGATGGTTGTTTCATTTGTATGTGTGATATTCAAATCCTGACTAGTGATGTTCTCTTGAGCCTGTGTGATATTCTAACCCCGGCTCACACTGTTGTGTGTACATTGGGATGTGCGGCATCCATGCCCTGGCTGATGGTTGTTTCATTAGTATGTGTGATATTCAGATCCTGACTAGTGATGTTCTCTTGAGCCCATGTGGTATCCAGACCCCGACTCACATAGTTGTGAGTTCATTGGCATGTGCAGCAACCAGGCCCTGACTGATGGTTTTTTCATTAGTATGAGTGATATTCAGATCCTGCCTAAAGATGTTCTCTTGAGCCCGATTGGTATCCGGACCCCGGTTCACACTGTTGTGTGTTCATTGGCATGTGCGGCATCCAGGCCCTGGCTGATGGTTGTTTCATTAGTATGTTTGATATTCAGATCCTGACTAGTGATGTTCTCTTGTGCCCGTGTGGAATTCGGTCCCTGGCTTACATCGTTGTGTGTTCATTGGCATGTGCGGCACTCAGGCCCTGGCTGATGATTGTTTCACTAGTATGTTTCATATTCAGATCCTGGCTAGTTATGTTCTCTTGACCCCGTATGGTATCCGGACCACGGCTCACACTGTTGTATGTTCATTAGCATGTGCGGCACCCAGGCCCTGACTGATGATTGTTTCATTAGTATGTGTGATATTCAGATCCTGACTAGTGATGTTATCTTGAGCTCGTGTGGTATCTGGACCCCATCTCACACTGTTGTGTGTACATCGGCATGTGCGGTATCCAGGCCCTGGGTGATGATTGTTTCATTAGTATGTGTGATATTCAGATCCTGACTAGTGATTTCTTTTGAGCCCGTGTGGTATCCAGACCCCGTCTCACCGTTGTGTGTTCATTGGCATGTGCGGTATCCAAGCCCTAGCTGATGATTGTTTCATTAGTATGTGCGATAATCATATCCTGACTAGTGATGTTCTCTTAAGCCTGTGTGGAATCCGGACCCCAGCTCAGACCGTTGTGTATTCATTGGCATGTGCGGCATCCAGGCCCTGGCTGATGATTGTTTCATTAGAATGTGTGATATTCAGATCCTGACTAGTGATGTTCTCTTGAGCCCGTGTGGTATCCGGACCCCGGCTCACATAGTTGTGTGTTCATTGGCATGTGCGGCATCTAGGCCCTGGCTGATGGTTGTTTCATTAGTATGTTTGATATCCAGATCCTGACTAGTGATGGTCTCTTGAGCCCGTGTGGTATCCGGACCCCGGCTCACACCGTTGTGTGTTCATTGGCATGTGCGGCATCCAGGCCCTGGCTGATGGTTGTTTCATTAGTATGTGTGATATTCAGATCCTGACTAGTGATGTTCTCTTGAGCCCGTGTGGTATCCGGACCCCGACTCACACTGTTGTATGTTCATTGGCATGTGCGGCATCCAGGCCCTGGCTGATGGTTGTTTCATTAGTATGTATGATATTCAGATCCTAACTAGTGATGTTCTCTTGAGCCCGTGGGGTATCCGGACCCGGCTCACGTAGTTGTGTGTTTATTGGTAGGTGCGGTACCCAGGCCCTGGCTTATGATTGTTTCATAGGTATGTATGATATTCAGATCCTGACTAGTGATGTTCTCTTGAGCGCGTATGATATCCGGACCCCGGATCACACTGTTGTGTGTTCATTGGCATGTGCGGCACCCAAGCCCTGGCTGATGATTGTTTCATTAATATATGTGGTATTCAGATCCTGACTAGTGATGTTCTCTTGAGCCCGTGTGGTATCCGGATCTTGGCTCACACTGTTGTGTGATAATTGGCATGTGCGGCACCCAGGCCCTGGCTAATGATTGTTTCAATTGTAAGTGTGATATTCAGATCCTAACTAGTGATTTTCTCTTGAGACCGTGTGATATCCGGACCCTGGCTCACACTGATGTGTGTTCATTGGCATGTGCGGCATCCAGGCCCTGGCTATTGATTGTTTCATTAGTATGTGTGATATTCAGATCCTGGAAAGTGATGTTCTCTTGAGCCCATGTGATATTTGGACTCTGGCTCACACCGTTGTGTGTTCATTGGCTTGTGTGGCATTCGGGCCCTGGCTGATGATTGTTTCATTAGTATGTGTAACATTCAGATCCTGACTAGTGATGTTATCTTGAGCCCGTGTGGTATCTGGACCCCAGCTCACACCGTTGTGTGTTCATTGGCTTGTGCGGCATCCCGTCCCTGGGTGATGATTATTTCATTAGTATGTGTGATATTCAGATCCTGACTAGTGATGTTCTCTTGAGCCTGTGTGGAATGCGGACCCCGGCTCACACCGTTGTGTGTTCATTGGCATGTGCGGCATCCAGGCCCTGGCTGATGGTTGTTTCATTAGTATGTTTTATTTTCAGATCCTGACTAGTGATGTTTTCTTGAGCCCGTGTGGTATCCGGAGCCCGGCTCACACTGTTGTCTATTCATTGACATGTGCGGCATCCATGCCATGGCTGATGGTTGTTTAATTAGTAAATTTGATATTCAGATCCGGACTAGTGATGTTCTCTTGAGCCCGTGTGGTATCCGGACCCCGGCTCACACAGTTGTGTGTTCATTGGCATGTGCGGCATCCTGGCCCTAGCTAATGGTTGTTTCATTAGTATGTTTGATTTTCAGATCCTGACTAATGATGTTCTCTTGACCCCGTGTTGTATCCGGACCCCGGCTGACACAGTTGTGTGTTCATTGGCATGTGCGGCATCCAAGCCCTGGCTAATAGTTATTTCATTAGTATGTGTGATATTCAGATCCTGACTAGTGATGTTCTCTTGTGCCCGTGTGGTATCCAGACCCGGCTCACGTAGTTGTGTGTTCATTGGCATGTGCGGTACCCAGGCCCTGGCTTATGATTGTTTCATTAGTATGTGTGATATTCACATCCTGACTAGTGATGTTCTCTTGAGCGCGTGTGATATCCGGACCCCGGATCACACTGTTGTGTGTCCATTGCCATGTGCGGCACCCAGGCCTTGGCTGATGATTGTTTCATTAATAAATGTGGTATTCAGATCCTGACTAGTGATGTTCTCTTGAGCCCGTGTGGTATCCGGATCTTGGCTCACGCTGTTGTATGGTAATTGGCATGTGCGGCACCCAGGCCCTGGCTAATGATTGCTTCAATTATAAGTGAGATATTCAGATCCTAACTAGTGATTTTCTCTTGAGACCGTGTGGTATCCGGACCCTGGCTCACACTGATGTGTGTTCATTGGCATGTGCGGCATCCAGGCCCTGTCTATTGATTGTTTCATTAGTATGTGTGATATTCAGATCCTGGCTAGTGATGTTCTCTTGAGCCCGTGTGATATCTGGACTCTGGCTCACACCGTTGTGTGTTCATTGGCATGTGCGGCATCCAGGCCCTGCCTGATTATTGTTTCATTAGTATGTATGATATTCAGATCATGGCTAGTGATGTTCTATTGATCTCGTGTGGTATCCGGACCCCGGCTCACACTGTTGTGTGTTCATTGGCTTGTGCGGCATCCAAGCCCTAGCTGATGGTTGTTTCATTTGTATGTGTGATATTCAGATCCTGACTAGTGATGTTCTCTTGAGCCTGTGTGGTATTCTAACCCCGGCTCACACTGTTGTGTGTTCATTGGCATGTGCGGCATCCATGCCCTAGCTGATGGTTGTTTCATTAGTATGTGTGATATTCAGATCCTGACTAGTGATGTTCTTTTGAGCCCGTGTGGTATCCAGACCCCGGCTCACACAGTTGTGAGTTCATTGGCATGTGCGGCAACCAAGCCCTGACTGATGGTTTTTTCATTAGTATGAGTGATATTCAGATCCTGCCTAAAGATGTTCTCTTGATCCCGATTGGTATCCGGACCCCGGTTCACACTGTTGTGTGTTCATTGGCATGTGTGGCATCCAGGCCCTGGCTGATGGTTGTTTTATTAATATGTTTGATATTCAGATCCTGACTAGTGATGTTCTCTTGAGCCCGTGTGGTATCCGGACCCGGCTCACGTAGTTGTGTGTTCATTGGCATGTGCGGTACCCAGGGTCTGGCTTATGATTGTTTCATTAGTATGTGTGATATTCAGATCCTGACTAGTGATGTTCTCTTGAGCACGTGTGATACCCGGACCCCGGATCTCACTGTTGTGTGTTCATATGCATGTGCGGCACCCAGGCCCTGGCTGATGATTGTTTCATTAATATATGTGGTATTCAGATCCTGACTAGTGATGTTCTCTTGAGCCCGTGTGGTATCCGGATCTTGGCTCACGCTGTTGTGTGGTAATTGGCATTTGCGGCACCCAGGCCTTAGCTAATGATTGTTTCAACTGTAAGTGTGATATTCAGATCCTAACTAGTGATTTTCTCTTGAGACCGTGTGGTATCCGGACCCTGGCTCACACTGATGTGTGTTCATTGGCATGTACGGCATCCAGGCCCTGGCTATTGATTGTTTCATTAGTATGTGTGATATTCAAATCCTGGCCTGTGATGTTCTCTTGAGCCCGTGTGATATCTGGACTCTGGCTCACACCGTTGTGTGTTCATTGGCATGTGCGGTATCCAGGCCCTGGCTGATGATTGTTTCATTAGTATGTGTGATATTCAGATCCTGACTAGTGATGTTCTTTTGAGCCCGTGTGGTATCCAGACCCCGACTCACACAGTTGTGTGTTCATTGGCATGTGCGGCATCCAAGCCCTAGCTGATGGTTGTTTCATTTGTATGTGTGATATTCAGATCCTGACTAGTGATGTTCTCTTGAGCCTGTGTGGTATTCTAACCCCGGCTCACACTGTTGTGTGTTCATTGGCATGTGCGGCATCCATGCCCTGGCTGATGGTTGTTTCATTAGTATGTGTGATATTCAGATCCTGACTAGTGATGTTCTCTTGAGCCCGTGTGGTATCCAGACCCCGGCTCACACAGTTGTGAGCTCATTGGCATGTGCGGCAACCAGGCCCTGACTGATGGTTTTTTCATTAGTATGAGTGATATTCAGATCCTGCCTAAAGATGTTCTCTTGAGCCCGATTGGTATCTGGACCCCGGTTCACACTGTTGTGTGTTCATTGGCATGTGCGGCATCCAGGCCCTGGCTGATGGTTGTTTCATTAGTATGTTTGATATTCAGATCCTGACTAGTGATGTTCTCTTGAGCCCGTGTGGAATCCGGTCCCTGGCTTACATCGTTGTATGTTCATTGGCATGTGCAGCACTCAGGCCCTGGCTGATGATTGTTTCACTAGTATGTTTCATAATCAGATCCTGACTAGTTATGTTCTCTTGACCCCGTGTGGTATCCGGACCACGGGTCACACTGTTGTATGTTCATTGGCATGTGCGGCACCCAGGCCCTGACTGATGATTGTTTCATTAGTATGTGTGATATTCAGATCCTGACTAGTGATGTTATCTTGACCTCGTGTGGTATCTGGACCCCATCTCACACTGTTGTGTGTACATCGGCATGTGCGGCATCCAGGCCCTAGCTGATGATTGTTTCATTAGTATGTGCGATAATCATATCCTGACTAGTGATGTTCTCTTAAGCCTGTGTGGAATCCGGACCCCGGCTCACACCGTTGTGTATTCATTGGCATGTGCGGCATCCAGGCCCTGGCTGATGATTGTTTCATTAGAATGTGTGATATTCAGATCCTGACTAGTGATGTTCTCTTGATCCCGTGTGGTATCCGGACCCCGGCTCACATAGTTGTGTGTTCATTGGCATGTGCGGCATCCAGGCCCTACCTGATGGTTGTTTCATTAGTACGATTAATATTCAGATCCTGACTAGTGATGTTCTCTTGAGCCCGTGTGGTATCCGGACCCCGGCTCACACAGTTGTGTGTTCATTGGCATGTGCGGTGTCCAAGCCCTGGCTGATGGTTGTTTCATTAGTATGTGTGATATTCAGATCCTGGCTAGTGACGTTCTCTTGAGCCCGTGTGGTATTCGGACCCCGGCTCAAACTGTTGTGTGTTCATTGGCATGTGCGGTACCCAGGCCCTGGCTTATGATTGTTTCATTAGTATGTATGATATTCAGATCCTGACTAGTGATGTACTCTTGAGCGCGTATGATATCCGGACCCCGGATCACACTGTTGTGTGTTCATTGGCATGTGCGGCACCCAGGCCCTAGCTGATGATTGTTTCATTAATATATGTGGTATTCAGATCCTGACTAGTGATGTTCTCTTGAGCCCGTGTGGTATCTGGATCTTGGCTCACACTGTTGTGTGGTAATTGGCATGTGCGGCACCCAGGCCCTGGCTAATGATTGTTTCAATTATAAGTGTGATATTCAGATCCTAACTAGTGATTTTCTCTTGAGACCGTGTGATATCCGGACCCTGGCTCACACTGATGTGTGTTCATTGGCATGTGCGGCATCCAGGCCCTGGCTATTGATTGTTTCATTAGTATGTGTGATATTCAGATCCTGGCTAGTGATGTTCTCTTGAGCCCGTGTGATATCTGGACTCTGGCTCACACCGTTGTGTGTTCATTGGCATGTGTGGCATTCGGGCCCTGGTTGATGATTGTTTCATTAGTATGTGTGACATTCAGATCCTGACTAGTGATGTTATCTTGAGCCCGTGTGGTATCTGGACCCCAGCTCACACTGTTGTGTGTTCATTGGCTTGTGCGGCATCCAGTCCCTGGGTGATGATTGTTTCATTAGTATGTGTGATATTCAGATCCTGACAAGTGATTTTCTTTTGAGCCCGTGTGGTATCCGGACCCCGGCTCACACAGTTGTGTGTTCATTGGCATGTGCGGCATCCAAGCCCTAGCTGATGGTTGTTTCATTTGTATGTGTGATATTCAAATCCTGACTAGTGATGTTCTCTTGAGCCTGTGTGATATTCTAACCCCGGCTCACACTGTTGTGTGTACATTGGGATGTGCGGCATCCATGCCCTGGCTGATGGTTGTTTCATTAGTATGTGTGATATTCAAATCCTGACTAGTGATGTTCTCTTGAGCCCATGTGGTATCCAGACCCCGACTCACATAGTTGTGAGTTCATTGGCATGTGCAGCAACCAGGCCCTGACTGATGGTTTTTTCATTAGTATGAGTGATATTCAGATCCTGCCTAAAGATGTTCTCTTGAGCCCGATTGGTATCCGGACCCCGGTTCACACTGTTGTGTGTTCATTGGCATGTGCGGCATCCAGGCCCTGGCTGATGGTTGTTTCATTAGTATGTTTGATATTCAGATCCTGACTAGTGATGTTCTCTTGAGCCCGTGTGGAATTCGGTCCCTGGCTTACATCGTTGTGTGTTCATTGGCATGTGCGGCACTCAGGCCCTGGCTGATGATTGTTTCACTAGTATGTTTCATATTCAGATCCTGGCTAGTTATGTTCTCTTGACCCCGTATGGTATCCGGACCACGGCTCACACTGTTGTATGTTCATTAGCATGTGCGGCACCCAGGCCCTGACTGATGATTGTTTCATTAGTATGTGTGATATTCAGATCCTGACTAGTGATGTTATCTTGAGCTCGTGTGGTATCTGGACCCCATCTCACACTGTTGTGTGTACATCGGCATGTGCGGTATCCAGGCCCTGGGTGATGATTGTTTCATTAGTATGTGTGATATTCAGATCCTGACTAGTGATTTCTTTTGAGCCCGTGTGGTATCCAGACCCCGTCTCACCGTTGTGTGTTCATTGGCATGTGCGGTATCCAAGCCCTAGCTGATGATTGTTTCATTAGTATGTGCGATAATCATATCCTGACTAGTGATGTTCTCTTAAGCCTGTGTGGAATCCGGACCCCAGCTCAGACCGTTGTGTATTCATTGGCATGTGCGGCATCCAGGCCCTGGCTGATGATTGTTTCATTAGAATGTGTGATATTCAGATCCTGACTAGTGATGTTCTCTTGAGCCCGTGTGGTATCCGGACCCCGGCTCACATAGTTGTGTGTTCATTGGCATGTGCGGCATCTAGGCCCTGGCTGATGGTTGTTTCATTAGTATGTTTGATATCCAGATCCTGACTAGTGATGGTCTCTTGAGCCCGTGTGGTATCCGGACCCCGGCTCACACCGTTGTGTGTTCATTGGCATGTGCGGCATCCAGGCCCTGGCTGATGGTTGTTTCATTAGTATGTGTGATATTCAGATCCTGACTAGTGATGTTCTCTTGAGCCCGTGTGGTATCCGGACCCCGACTCACACTGTTGTATGTTCATTGGCATGTGCGGCATCCAGGCCCTGGCTGATGGTTGTTTCATTAGTATGTATGATATTTAGATCCTAACTAGTGATGTTCTCTTGAGCCCGTGGGGTATCCGGACCCGGCTCACGTAGTTGTGTGTTTATTGGTAGGTGCGGTACCCAGGCCCTGGCTTATGATTGTTTCATAGGTATGTATGATATTCAGATCCTGACTAGTGATGTTCTCTTGAGCGCGTATGATATCCGGACCCCGGATCACACTGTTGTGTGTTCATTGGCATGTGCGGCACCCAAGCCCTGGCTGATGATTGTTTCATTAATATATGTGGTATTCAGATCCTGACTAGTGATGTTCTCTTGAGCCCGTGTGGTATCCGGATCTTGGCTCACACTGTTGTGTGGTAATTGGCATGTGCGGCACCCAGGCCCTGGCTAATGATTGTTTCAATTGTAAGTGTGATATTCAGATCCTAACTAGTGATTTTCTCTTGAGACCGTGTGATATCCGGACCCTGGCTCACACTGATGTGTGTTCATTGGCATGTGCGGCATCCAGGCCCTGGCTATTGATTGTTTCATTAGTATGTGTGATATTCAGATCCTGGAAAGTGATGTTCTCTTGAGCCCATGTGATATTTGGACTCTGGCTCACACCGTTGTGTGTTCATTGGCTTGTGTGGCATTCGGGCCCTGGCTGATGATTGTTTCATTAGTATGTGTAACATTCAGATCCTGACTAGTGATGTTATCTTGAGCCCGTGTGGTATCTGGACCCCAGCTCACACCGTTGTGTGTTCATTGGCTTGTGCGGCATCCCGTCCCTGGGTGATGATTATTTCATTAGTATGTGTGATATTCAGATCCTGACTAGTGATGTTCTCTTGAGCCTGTGTGGAATGCGGACCCCGGCTCACACCGTTGTGTGTTCATTGGCATGTGCGGCATCCAGGCCCTGGCTGATGGTTGTTTCATTAGTATGTTTTATTTTCAGATCCTGACTAGTGATGTTTTCTTGAGCCCGTGTGGTATCCGGAGCCCGGCTCACACTGTTGTCTATTCATTGACATGTGCGGCATCCATGCCATGGCTGATGGTTGTTTAATTAGTAAATTTGATATTCAGATCCGGACTAGTGATGTTCTCTTGAGCCCGTGTGGTATCCGGACCCCGGCTCACACAGTTGTGTGTTCATTGGCATGTGCGGCATCCTGGCCCTAGCTAATGGTTGTTTCATTAGTATGTTTGATTTTCAGATCCTGACTAATGATGTTCTCTTGACCCCGTGTTGTATCCGGACCCCGGCTGACACAGTTGTGTATTCATTGGCATGTGCGGCATCCAAGCCCTGGCTAATAGTTATTTCATTAGTATGTGTGATATTCAGATCCTGACTAGTGATGTTCTCTTGTGCCCGTGTGGTATCCAGACCCGGCTCACGTAGTTGTGTGTTCATTGGCATGTGCGGTACCCAGGCCCTGGCTTATGATTGTTTCATTAGTATGTGTGATATTCACATCCTGACTAGTGATGTTCTCTTGAGCGCGTGTGATATCCGGACCCCGGATCACACTGTTGTGTGTCCATTGCCATGTGCGGCACCCAGGCCTTGGCTGATGATTGTTTCATTAATAAATGTGGTATTCAGATCCTGACTAGTGATGTTCTCTTGAGCCCGTGTGGTATCCGGATCTTGGCTCACGCTGTTGTATGGTAATTGGCATGTGCGGCACCCAGGCCCTGGCTAATGATTGCTTCAATTATAAGTGAGATATTCAGATCCTAACTAGTGATTTTCTCTTGAGACCGTGTGGTATCCGGACCCTGGCTCACACTGATGTGTGTTCATTGGCATGTGCGGCATCCAGGCCCTGGCTATTGATTGTTTCATTAGTATGTGTGATATTCAGATCCTGGCTAGTGATGTTCTCTTGAGCCCGTGTGATATCTGGACTCTGGCTCACACCGTTGTGTGTTCATTGGCATGTGCGGCATCCAGGCCCTGCCTGATTATTGTTTCATTAGTATGTATGATATTCAGATCATGGCTAGTGATGTTCTATTGATCTCGTGTGGTATCCGGACCCCGGCTCACACTGTTGTGTGTTCATTGGCTTGTGCGGCATCCAAGCCCTAGCTGATGGTTGTTTCATTTGTATGTGTGATATTCAGATCCTGACTAGTGATGTTCTCTTGAGCCTGTGTGGTATTCTAACCCCGGCTCACACTGTTGTGTGTTCATTGGCATGTGCGGCATCCATGCCCTAGCTGATGGTTGTTTCATTAGTATGTGTGATATTCAGATCCTGACTAGTGATGTTCTTTTGAGCCCGTGTGGTATCCAGACCCCGGCTCACACAGTTGTGAGTTCATTGGCATGTGCGGCAACCAAGCCCTGACTGATGGTTTTTTCATTAGTATGAGTGATATTCAGATCCTGCCTAAAGATGTTCTCTTGATCCCGATTGGTATCCGGACCCCGGTTCACACTGTTGTGTGTTCATTGGCATGTGTGGCATCCAGGCCCTGGCTGATGGTTGTTTTATTAATATGTTTGATATTCAGATCCTGACTAGTGATGTTCTCTTGAGCCCGTGTGGTATCCGGACCCGGCTCACGTAGTTGTGTGTTCATTGGCATGTGCGGTACCCAGGGTCTGGCTTATGATTGTTTCATTAGTATGTGTGATATTCAGATCCTGACTAGTGATGTTCTCTTGAGCACGTGTGATACCCGGACCCCGGATCTCACTGTTGTGTGTTCATATGCATGTGCGGCACCCAGGCCTTGGCTGATGATTGTTTCATTAATATATGTGGTATTCAGATCCTGACTAGTGATGTTCTCTTGAGCCCGTGTGGTATCCGGATCTTGGCTCACGCTGTTGTGTGGTAATTGGCATTTGCGGCACCCAGGCCTTAGCTAATGATTGTTTCAACTGTAAGTGTGATATTCAGATCCTAACTAGTGATTTTCTCTTGAGACCGTGTGGTATCCGGACCCTGGCTCACACTGATGTGTGTTCATTGGCATGTACGGCATCCAGGCCCTGGCTATTGATTGTTTCATTAGTATGTGTGATATTCAAATCCTGGCCTGTGATGTTCTCTTGAGCCCGTGTGATATCTGGACTCTGGCTCACACCGTTGTGTGTTCATTGGCATGTGCGGCATCCAGGCCCTGGCTGATGATTGTTTCATTAGTATGTGTGATATTCAGATCCTGACTAGTGATGTTCTTTTGAGTCCGTGTGGTATCCGGACCCCGACTCACACAGTTGTGTGTTCATTGGCATGTGCGGCATCCAAGCCCTAGCTGATGGTTGTTTCATTTGTATGTGTGATATTCAGATCCTGACTAGTGATGTTCTCTTGAGCCTGTGTGGTATTCTAACCCCGGCTCACACTGTTGTGTGTTCATTGGCATGTGCGGCATCCATGCCCTGGCTGATGGTTGTTTCATTAGTATGTGTGATATTCAGATCCTGACTAGTGATGTTCTCTTGAGCCCGTGTGGTATCCAGACCCCGGCTCACACAGTTGTGAGCTCATTGGCATGTGCGGCAACCAGGCCCTGACTGATGGTTTTTTCATTAGTATGAGTGATATTCAGATCCTGCCTAAAGATGTTCTCTTGAGCCCGATTGGTATCTGGACCCCGGTTCACACTGTTGTGTGTTCATTGGCATGTGCGGCATCCAGGCCCTGGCTGATGGTTGTTTCATTAGTATGTTTGATATTCAGATCCTGACTAGTGATGTTCTCTTGAGCCCGTGTGGAATCCGGTCCCTGGCTTACATCGTTGTGTGTTCATTGGCATGTGCAGCACTCAGGCCCTGGCTGATGATTGTTTCATTAGTATGTTTCATAATCAGATCCTGACTAGTTATGTTCTCTTGACCCCGTGTGGTATCCGGACCACGGGTCACACTGTTGTATGTTCATTGGCATGTGCGGCACCCAGGCCCTGACTGATGATTGTTTCATTAGTATGTGTGATATTCAGATCCTGACTAGTGATGTTATCTTGACCTCGTGTGGTATCTGGACCCCATCTCACACTGTTGTGTGTACATCGGCATGTGCGGCATCCAGGCCCTAGCTGATGATTGTTTCATTAGTATGTGCGATAATCATATCCTGACTAGTGATGTTCTCTTAAGCCTGTGTGGAATCCGGACCCCGGCTCACACCGTTGTGTATTCATTGGCATGTGCGGCATCCAGGCCCTGGCTGATGATTGTTTCATTAGAATGTGTGATATTCAGATCCTGACTAGTGATGTTCTCTTGATCCCGTGTGGTATCCGGACCCCGGCTCACATAGTTGTGTGTTCATTGGCATGTGCGGCATCCAGGCCCTACCTGATGGTTGTTTCATTAGTACGATTAATATTCAGATCCTGACTAGTGATGTTCTCTTGAGCCCGTATGGTATCCGGACCCCGGCTCACACAGTTGTGTGTTCATTGGCATGTGCGGTGTCCAAGCCCTGGCTGATGGTTGTTTCATTAGTATGTGTGATATTCAGATCCTGGCTAGTGACGTTCTCTTGAGCCCGTGTGGTATTCGGACCCCGGCTCAAACTGTTGTGTGTTCATTGGCATGTGCGGCATCCAGGCATTGGCTGATGGTTGTTTCATTAGTATGTTTTATTTTCAGATCCTGACTAGTGATGTTCTCTTGAGCCCGTGTGGTATCCGGACCCGGGCTCAGACAGTTGTGTGTTCATTGGCATGTGCGGCGTCCAAGCTCTGGCTGATGGTTGGATCATTAGTATGTGTGATATTCAGATCCTGACTAGTGATGTTCTCTTGAGTCTGTGTGTTATTCGGACCCCGACAAAAACTGTTGGTGTTCATTGGCATGTGCGGCATCCAGGCCCTGGCTGATGGTTGTTTCATTAGTCTGTTTTATTTTCAGATCCTGACTATAGATGTTCTCTTGAGCCCGTGTGGTATTGGACCCCGGCTCACACAGTTGTGAGTTCATTGGCATGTGCGACAACCAGGCCCTGGCTGATGGTTGTTTCATTAGTATGTGTGATATTCAGATCCTGACTAGTGATGTTCTCTTGAGCCCGTGTCGTATCCAGACCCCGACTCACACAGTTGTGAGTTCATTGGCATGTGCGGCAACCAGGCCCTGACTGATGGTTTTTTCATTAGTATGAGTGATATTCAGATCCTGACTAAAGATGTTCTCTTGAGTCCGATTGGTATCCGGACCCCGGTTCACACTGTTGTGTGTTCATTGGCATGTGCGGCATCCAGGCACTGGCTGATGGTTGTTTCATTAGTATGTTTGATATTCAGATCCTGACTAGTGATGTTCTCTTGAGCTCGTGCGGAATCCGGTCCCTGGCTTACATCGTTGTGTGTTCATTGGCATGTGCAGCACTCAGGCCCTGGCTGATGATTGTTTCACTAGTATGTTTCATAATCAGATCCTGACTAGTTATGTTCTCTTGACCCCGTGTGGTATCCGGACCACGGCTCACACTGTTGTATGTTCATTGGCATGTGCGGCACCCAGGCCCTGACTGATGATTGTTTCATTAGTATGTGTGATATTCAGATCCTGACTAGTGATGTTATCTTGAGCTCGTATGGTATCTGGACCCCATCTCACACTGTTGTGTGTACATCGACATGTGCGGCATCCAGGCCCTAGCTGATGATTGTTTCATTAGTATGTGCGATAATCATATCCTGACTAGTGATGTTCTCTTAAGCCTGTGTGGAATCCAGACCCCGGCTCACACCGTTGTGTATTCATTGGCATGTGCAGCATCCAGGCCCTGGCTGATGATTGTTTCATTAGAATGTGTGATATTCAGATCCTGACTAGTGATGTTCTCTTGAGCCCGTGTGGTATCCGGACCCCGGCTCACATAGTTGTGTGTTCATTGGCAAGTGCGGCATCCAGGCCCTACCTGATAGTTTTTTCATTAGTACGATTAATATTCAGATCCTGACTAGTGATGTTCTCTTGAGCCCGTGTGGTATCCAGACCCCGGCTCACACAGTTGTGTGTTCATTGGCATGTGCGGCGTCTAAGCCCTGGCTGATGGTTGTTTCATTAGTATGTGTGATATTCAGATCCTGGCTAGTGACGTTCTCTAGAGCCCGTGTGGTATTCGGACCCCGGCTCAAACTGTTGTGTGTTCATTGGCATGTGCGGCATCCAGGCATTGGCTGATGGTTGTTTCATTAGTATGTTTTATTTTTAGATCCTGACTAGTGATGTTCTCTTGAGCCCGTGTGGTATCCGGACCCCGGCTCAGACAGTTGTGTGTTCATTGGCATGTGCGGCGTCCAAGCCCTGGCTGATGGTTGGATCATTAGTATGTGTGATATTCAGATCCTGACTAGTGATGTTCTCTTGAGTCTGTGTGTTATTCGAACCCCGACTCAAACTGTTGGTGTTCATTGGCATGTGCGGCATCCAGGCCCTGGCTGATAGTTGTTTCATTAGTATGTTTTATTTTCAGATCCTGACTAGTGGTGTTCTCTTGAACCCGTGTGGTATCGGACCCCGGCTCACACAGTTGTGAGTTCATTGGCATGTGCGGCAACCAGGCCCTGGCTGATGGTTGTTTCATTAGTATGTGTGATATTCAGATCCTGACTAGTGATGTTCTCTTGAGCCCGTGTGGTATCCACACCCCGGCTCACACAGTTGTGAGTTCATTGGCATGTGCGGCAACCAGGCCCTGGCTGATGGTTTTTTCATTAGTATGAGTGATATTCAGATCCTGCCTAAAGATGTTCTCTTGAGTCCGATTGGTAATCGGACCCTAGTTCACACTGTTGTCTGTTCATTGGCATGTGCGGCATCCAGACCCTGGCTGATGGTTGTTTCATTAGTATGTATGATATTCAGATCCTGACTAGTGATGTTCTCTTGAGCCCGTGTGGAATCCGGTCCCTGGCTTACATCGTTGTGTTTTCATTGGCATGTGCAGCACTCAGGCCCTGGCTGATGATTGTTTCACTAGTATGTTTCATAATCAGATCCTGACTAGTTATGTTCTCTTGACCCCGTGTGGTATCCGGACTACGACTCACACTGTTGTATGTTCATTGGCATGTGCGGCACCCAGGCCCTGACTGATGATTATTTCATTAGTATGTGCGATATTCAGATCCTGACTAGTGAGGTTATCTTGAGCTCGTGTGGTATCTGGACCCCATCTCACACTGTTGTGTGTACATCGGCATGTGCGGCATCCAGGCCCTAGCTGATGATTGTTTCATTAGTATGTGCGATAATCATATCCTGACTAGTGATGTTCTCATAAGCCTGTGTGGAATCCGGACCCCGGCTCACACCGTTGTGTATTCATTGGCATGTGCGGCATCCAGGCCCTGGCTGATGATTGTTTCATTAGAATGTGTGATATTCAGATCCTGACTAGTGATGTTCTCTTGAGCCCGTGTGGTATCCGGACCCCGGCTCACATAGTTGTGTGTTCATTGGCATGTGCGGCATCCAGGCCCTACCTGATGGTTGTTTCATTAGTACGATTAATATTCAGATCCTGACTAGTGATGTTCTCTTGAGCCCGTATGGTATCCGGACCCCGGCTCACACAGTTGTGTGTTCATTGGCATGTGCGGTGTCCAAGCCCTGGCTGATGGTTGTTTCATTAGTATGTGTGATATTCAGATCCTGGCTAGTGACGTTCTCTTGAGCCCGTGTGGTATTCGGACCCCGGCTCAAACTGTTGTGTGTTCATTGGCATGTGCGGCATCCAGGCATTGGCTGATGGTTGTTTCATTAGTATGTTTTATTTTCAGATCCTGACTAGTGATGTTCTCTTGAGCCCGTGTGGTATCCGGACCCGGGCTCAGACAGTTGTGTGTTCATTGGCATGTGCGGCGTCCAAGCCCTGGCTGATGGTTGGATCATTAGTATGTGTGATATTCAGATCCTGACTAGTGATGTTCTCTTGAGTCTGTGTGTTATTCGGACCCCGACAAAAACTGTTGGTGTTCATTGGCATGTGCGGCATCCAGGCCCTGGCTGATGGTTGTTTCATTAGTCTGTTTTATTTTCAGATCCTGACTATAGATGTTCTCTTGAGCCCGTGTGGTATTGGACCCCGGCTCACACAGTTGTGAGTTCATTGGCATGTGCGACAACCAGGCCCTGGCTGATGGTTGTTTCATTAGTATGTGTGATATTCAGATCCTGACTAGTGATGTTCTCTTGAGCCCGTGTCGTATCCAGACCCCGACTCACACAGTTGTGAGTTCATTGGCATGTGCGGCAACCAGGCCCTGACTGATGGTTTTTTCATTAGTATGAGTGATATTCAGATCCTGCCTAAAGATGTTCTCTTGAGTCCGATTGGTATCCGGACCCCGGTTCACACTGTTGTGTGTTCATTGGCATGTGCGGCATCCAGGCACTGGCTGATGGTTGTTTCATTAGTATGTTTGATATTCAGATCCTGACTAGTGATGTTCTCTTGAGCTCGTGCGGAATCCGGTCCCTGGCTTACATCGTTGTGTGTTCATTGGCATGTGCAGCACTCAGGCCCTGGCTGATGATTGTTTCACTAGTATGTTTCATAATCAGATCCTGACTAGTTATGTTCTCTTGACCCCGTGTGGTATCCGGACCACGGCTCACACTGTTGTATGTTCATTGGCATGTGCGGCACCCAGGCCCTGACTGATGATTGTTTCATTAGTATGTGTGATATTCAGATCCTGACTAGTGATGTTATCTTGAGCTCGTATGGTATCTGGACCCCATCTCACACTGTTGTGTGTACATCGACATGTGCGGCATCCAGGCCCTAGCTGATGATTGTTTCATTAGTATGTGCGATAATCATATCCTGACTAGTGATGTTCTCTTAAGCCTGTGTGGAATCCAGACCCCGGCTCACACCGTTGTGTATTCATTGGCATGTGCAGCATCCAGGCCCTGGCTGATGATTGTTTCATTAGAATGTGTGATATTCAGATCCTGACTAGTGATGTTCTCTTGAGCCCGTGTGGTATCCGGACCCCGGCTCACATAGTTGTGTGTTCATTGGCAAGTGCGGCATCCAGGCCCTACCTGATAGTTTTTTCATTAGTACGATTAATATTCAGATCCTGACTAGTGATGTTCTCTTGAGCCCGTGTGGTATCCAGACCCCGGCTCACACAGTTGTGTGTTCATTGGCATGTGCGGCGTCTAAGCCCTGGCTGATGGTTGTTTCATTAGTATGTGTGATATTCAGATCCTGGCTAGTGACGTTCTCTTGAGCCCGTGTGGTATTCGGACCCCGGCTCAAACTGTTGTGTGTTCATTGGCATGTGCGGCATCCAGGCATTGGCTGATGGTTGTTTCATTAGTATGTTTTATTTTTAGATCCTGACTAGTGATGTTCTCTTGAGCCCGTGTGGTATCCGGACCCCGGCTCAGACAGTTGTGTGTTCATTGGCATGTGCGGCGTCCAAGCCCTGGCTGATGGTTGGATCATTAGTATGTGTGATATTCAGATCCTGACTAGTGATGTTCTCTTGAGTCTGTGTGTTATTCGAACCCCGACTCAAACTGTTGGTGTTCATTGGCATGTGCGGCATCCAGGCCCTGGCTGATAGTTGTTTCATTAGTATGTTTTATTTTCAGATCCTGACTAGTGGTGTTCTCTTGAACCCGTGTGGTATCGGACCCCGGCTCACACAGTTGTGAGTTCATTGGCATGTGCGGCAACCAGGCCCTGGCTGATGGTTGTTTCATTAGTATGTGTGATATTCAGATCCTGACTAGTGATGTTCTCTTGAGCCCGTGTGGTATCCACACCCCGGCTCACACAGTTGTGAGTTCATTGGCATGTGCGGCAACCAGGCCCTGGCTGATGGTTTTTTCATTAGTATGAGTGATATTCAGATCCTGCCTAAAGATGTTCTCTTGAGTCCGATTGGTAATCGGACCCTAGTTCACACTGTTGTCTGTTCATTGGCATGTGCGGCATCCAGACCCTGGCTGATGGTTGTTTCATTAGTATGTATGATATTCAGATCCTGACTAGTGATGTTCTCTTGAGCCCGTGTGGAATCCGGTCCCTGGCTTACATCGTTGTGTTTTCATTGGCATGTGCAGCACTCAGGCCCTGGCTGATGATTGTTTCACTAGTATGTTTCATAATCAGATCCTGACTAGTTATGTTCTCTTGACCCCGTGTGGTATCCGGACTACGACTCACACTGTTGTATGTTCATTGGCATGTGCGGCACCCAGGCCCTGACTGATGATTATTTCATTAGTATGTGCGATATTCAGATCCTGACTAGTGAGGTTATCTTGAGCTCGTGTGGTATCTGGACCCCATCTCACACTGTTGTGTGTACATCGGCATGTGCGGCATCCAGGCCCTAGCTGATGATTGTTTCATTAGTATGTGCGATAATCATATCCTGACTAGTGATGTTCTCATAAGCCTGTGTGGAATCCGGACCCCGGCTCACACCGTTGTGTATTCATTGGCATGTGCGGCATCCAGGCCCTGGCTGATGATTGTTTCATTAGAATGTGTGATATTCAGATCCTGACTAGTGATGTTCTCTTGAGCCCGTGTGGTATTCGGACCCCGGCTCAAACTGTTGTGTGTTCATTGGCATATGCGGCATCCAGGCATTGGCTGATGGTTGTTTCATTAGTATGTTTTATTTTCAGATCCTTACTAGTGATGTTCTCTTGAGCCCGTGTGGTATCCGGACCCCGGCTCAGACAGTTGTGTGTTCATTGGCATGTGCGGCGTCCAAGCCCTGGCTGATGGTTGGATCATTAGTATGTGTGATATTCAGATCCTGACTAGTGATGTTCTCTTGAGTCTGTGTGTTATTCGGACCCCGACACAAACTGTTGGTGTTCAATGGCATGTGCGGCATCCAGGCCCTGGCTGATGGTTGTTTCATTAGTATGTTTAATTTTCAGATCCTGACTATAGATGTTCTCTTGAGCCTGTGTTGTATTGGACCCCGGCTCACACAGTTGTGAGTTCATTGGCATGTGCGGCAACCAGGCCCTGGCTGATGGTTGTTTCATTAGTATGTGTGATATTAAGATCCTGACTAGTGATGTTCTCTTGAGCCCGTGTGGTATCCTGACCCCGACTCGCACAGTAGTGAGTTCATTGGCATGTGCGACAACCAGGCCCTGAGTGATGGTTTTTTCATTAGTATGAGTGATATTCAGATCCTGCCTAAAGATGTTCTCTTGAGTCCGATTGGTATCCGGACCCTGGTTCACACTGTTGTTTGTTCATTGGCATGTGCGGCATCCAGGCCCTGGCTGATGGTTGTTTCATTAGTATGTTTGATATTCAGATCCTGACTAGTGATGTTCTCTTGAGCCCGTGTGGAATTCGGTCCCTGGCTTACATCGTTGTGTGTTCATTGGCATGTGCAGCACTCAGGCCCTGGCTGTTGATTGTTTCACTAGTATGTTTCATAATCAGATCCTGACTAGTTATGTTCTCTTGACCCCGTGTGGTATCCGGACCACGGCTCACACTGTTGTATGTTCATTGGCATGTGCGGCACCCAGGCCCTGACTGATGATTGTTTCATTAGTATGTGTGATATTCAGATCCTGACTAGTGATGTTATCTTGAGCTCGTATGGTATCTGGACCTCATCTCACACTGTTGTGTGTACATCGGCATGTGCGGCATCCAGGCCCTAGCTGATGATTGTTTCATTAGTATGTGCGATAATCATATCCTGACTAGTGATGTTCTCTTAAGCCTGTGTGGAATTCGGACCCCGGCTCACACCGTTGTGTATTCATTGGCATGTGCGGCATCCAGGCCCTGGCTGATGATTGTTTCATTAGAATGTGTGATATTCAGATCCTGACTAGTGATGTTCTCTTGAGCCCGTGTGGTATCCGGACCCCGGCTCACATAGTTGTATGTTCATTGGCATGTGCGGCATCCAGGCCCTACCTGATGGTTGTTTCATTAGTACGATTAATATTCAGATCCTGACTAGTGATGTTCTCTTGAGCCCGTGTGGTATCCAGACCCCGGCTCACACAGTTGTGTGTTCATTGGCATGTGCGGCGTCCAAGCCCTGGCTGATGGTTGTTTCATTAGTATGTGTGATATTCAGATCCTGGCTAGTGACCATCTCTTGAGCCCGTGTGGTATTCGGACCCCGGCTCAAACTGTTGTGTGTTCATTGGCATGTGCGGCATCCAGGCATTGGCTGATGGTTGTTTCATTAGTATGTTTTATTTTCAGATCCTGACTAGTGATGTTCTCTTGAGCCCGTATGGTATCCGGACCCCGACTCAGACAGTTGTGTGTTTATTGGCATGTGCGGCGTCCAAGCCCTGGCTGATGGTTGGATCATTAGTATGTGTGATATTCAGATCCTGACTAGTGATGTTCTCTTGAGTCTGTGTGTTATTCGGACCCCGGCTCAAACTGTTGGTGTTCATTGGCATGTGCGGTATCCAGGCCCTGGCTGATGGTTGTTTCATTAGTATGTTTTATTTTCAGATCCTGACTAGTGATGTTCTCTTGAGCCCGTGTGGTATCGGACCCTGACTCACACAGTTGTGAGTTCATTGGCATGTGCGGCAACCAGGCCCTGGCTGATGGTTGTTTCATTAGTATGTGTGATATTCAGATCCTGATTAGTGTTCATTAGCATGTGCAGCATCCAGGCCCTGGCTAATGGTTGTTTCATTAGTATGTTTGATATTCAGATAATGACTAGTGATGTTCTCTTGAGCCCGTGTGGTATCCGGACCCCGACTCACACAGTTGTGTATTCATTGGCATGTGCGACATCCAGGCCCTAGCTGATGGCTGTTTCATTCGTATGATTAATATTCAGATCCTGACTAGTGATGTTCTCTTGAGCCCGTGATATATCCGGACCCCGGCTTACACTGTTATGTGTTCATTGGCATGTGCGGCACCCAGGCCCTGACTGATGATTGTTTCATTAGTATGTGTGATATTCAGATCCTGGATAGTGATGTTCTCTTGAGCCCGTGTGGAATCCGGACCCCGGCTCACACAGTTGTGTGTTCATTGGCATGTGCGGCACCCAGGCCCTGGCTGATGGTTGTTTCATTAGTATGTGTGATATTCAGTTCCTCACTAGTGATGTTCTGTTGAGCCCGTGTGATATCCGGACCCCGGCTCACACTGTTGTGTGTTCATTGGCATGTGCGGCACCCAGGCCCTGGCTGATGATTGTTTCATTAGTATATGTTATATTTAGATCCTGGCTAGTGATGTTCTCTTGAGTCCGTGTGGTATCCGGACCCCGACTCACACCGTTGTGTGTTCATTGGTATGTGCGGCATCCAGACCTTGCCTGATGATTGTTTCATTAGTATGTGTGATATTCAGATCCGGACTAGTGATGTTCTCTTGAGCCTGTGTGGAATCCGGACCCCGGCTCACACCGTTGTGTGTTCATTGGCATGTGCGTCATCCAGGCCCTGCCTGATGATTGTTTCATTAGTATGTTTGATATTCAGATCCGGACTAGTGATGTTCTCTTGAGCCCGTGTGGTATTCGGACCCCGGCTCACACAGTTGTGTGTTCAATGGCATGTGCGGCATCCAGGCCCTACCTGATGGTTGTTTCATTAGTACGATTAATATTCAGATCCTGACTAGTGATGTACTCTTGAGCCCGTGTGGTATCCGGACACCGGCTCAGACTGTTATGTGTTCATTGGCATATGCGGCACCCAGGCCCTGGCTGATGATTGTTTCATTAGTATGTGTGATATTCAGAGCCTGGCTAGTGATGTTCTCTTGAGCCCGTGTGGTATCCGGACCTTAGCTCACACTGTTGTGTGTTCATTGGCATGTGCGGCACCCAGGCCCTGGCTAATGGTTATTTCATTAGTATGTTTAATATTCAGATCCTGACTAGTGATGTTATCTTGAGCCCCTGTGGTATCTGGACCCCATCTCACACTATTGTGTGTACATTGGCATGTGCGGCATCCAGGCCCTGGGTGATGATTGTTTCATTAGTATGTGTGATACTCAGATCCTGACTAGTGATTTCTTTTGAGCCTGTGTGGTATCCAGACCCCGTCTCACCGTTGTGTGTTCATTGGCATGTGCGGTATCCAGGCCCTAGCTAATGATTGTTTCATTAGTATGTGTGATAATCATATCCTGACTAGTGATGTTCTCTTGAGCCTGTGTGGAATCCGGACCCCGGACCACACCGTTGTGTATTCATTGGCATGTGCGGCATCCAGGCCCTGACTGATGATTGTTTCATTAGAATGTGTTATATTTAGATTCTGACTAGTGATGTTCTCTTGAGCCCGTGTGGAATCCGGACCCCGGCTCACACAGTTATGTGTTCATTGGCATGTGCGGCATCTAGGCCCTGGCTGATGGTTGTTTCATTAGGATGTTTGATATTCAGATCCTGACTAGTGATGTTCTCTCTAGCCGGTGTGGTATCCGGACCCCGGCTCACACTGTTGTGTATTCATTAGCATGTGCGGCATCCATGTCCTGACTGATGATTGTTTCATTAGTATGTGTGATATTCAGATCCAGACTAATGATGTTCTCTTGAGCCCGTGTGGTATCCAGACCCTGGCTCACACTGTTGTGTGTTCATTGGCATGTGCGGCATCCAGGCCCTGGCTGATGGTTGTTTCATTAGTATGTTTGATATTCAGATCCTGACTGTGATGTTCTCTTTAGCCCGTGTGGTATCCGGACCTCGGCTCACACAGTTGTGTGTTCATTGGCATGTGCGGCGTCCAAGCCCTGGCTGATGGTTGTTTCATTAGTATGTGTGATATTCAGATCCTGACTAGTGATGTTCTCTTGAGCCCGTGTGGTATTCGGACCCCGGCTCAAACTGTTGTGTGTTCATTGGCATGTGCGGCATCCAGGCCCTGGCTGATGGTTGTTTCATTAGTATGTTTTATTTTCACATCCTGACTAGTGATGTTCTCTTGAGCCCGTGTGGTATCGGACCCCGGCCGACACAGTTGTGAGTTCATTGGCATGTGCGACAACCAGGCCCTGGCTGATGGTTGTTTCATTAGTATGTGTGATATTCAGATCCTGATTAGTGATGTTTTCTTGAGCACGTGTCGTATCCGAACCCCAGCACACACTGTTGTGTGTTCATTAGCATGTGCGGCATCCAGGCCCTGGTTAATGGTTGTTTCATTAGTATGTTTGATATTCAGATCCTGACTAGTGATGTTCTCTTGAGCCCGTGTGGTATCCGGACCTCGGCTCACACAGTTGTGTGTTCATTGGCATGTGCGGCACCCAGGCCCTGACTGATGATTGTTTCATTAGTATGTAAGATATTCAGATCCTGACTAGTGATGTTATCTTGAGCCCCTGTGGTATCCGGACCCCGACTTACACTGTTATGTGTTCATTGGCATGTGCGGCACCTAGACCCTGGCTGATGATTGTTTCATTAGTATGTGTGATATTCAGATCCTGGATAGTGATGTTCTCTTGAGCCCGTGTGGAATCCGGACCCCGGCTCACACAGTTGTGTGTTCATTGGCATGTGCGGCACCCCGACCCTGGCTGATGGTTGTTTCATTAGTATGTGTGATATTCAGTTCCTCACTAGTGATGTTCTGTTGAGCCCGTGCGATATCAGGATCCCGGATCACACTGTTGTGTGTTCATTGGCATGTGCGGCACCCAGGCCCTGGCTGATGATTGTTTCATTAGTATATGTTATATTTAGATCCTGGCTAGTGATGTTCTCTTGAGTCCGTGTGGTATTCGGACCCCGACGCACACCGTTGTGTGTTCATTGGTATGTGTGGCATCCAGACCCTGCCTGATGATTGTTTCATTATTATGTGTGATATTCAGATCCGGACTAGTGATGTTCTCTTGAGCCTGTGTGGAATCCGGACCCCGGCTCACACCGTTGTGTGTTCATTGGCATGTGCGGCATCCAGGCCCTGCCTGATGATTGTTTCATTAGTATGTTTGATATTCAGATCCGGACTAGTGATGTTCTCTTGAGCCCGTGTGGTTTTCGGACCCCGGCTCACACAGTTGTGTGTTCATTGGCATGTGCGGCATCCAGGCCCTACCTGATGGTTGTTTCATTAGTACGATTAATATTCAGATCCTGACTAGTGATGTACTCTTGAGCCCGTGTGGTATCCGGACCCCGGCTCACACTTTTATGTGTTCATTGGCATATGCGGCACCCAGGCCCTGGCTAATGATTGTTTCACTAGTATGTTTCATATTCAGATCCTGACTAGCGATGTTCTCTTGACCCCGTGTGGTATCCGGACCACGGCTCATACTATTGTATGTTCATTGGCATGTGCGGAACCCAGGCCCTGACTGATGATTGTTTCATTAGTATGTGTGATATTCAGATCCTGACTAGTGATGTTATCTTGAGCCCGTGTGGTATTTGGACCCCATCTCACACTGTTGTGTGTACATTGGCATGTGCGGCATCCAGGCCCTTGGTGATGATTGTTTCATTAGTATGTGTGATATTCAGATCCTGACTAGTGATTTCTTTTGAGCCTGTGTGGTATCCAGACCCCGTCTCACCGTTGTGTGTTCATTGGCATGTGCGGTATCCAGGCCCTAGCTAATGATTGTTTCATTAGTATGTGTGATAATCATATCCTGACTAGTGATGTTCTTTTGAGCCTATGTGGAATCCGGACCCCGGCCCACACCGTTGTGTATTCATTGGCATGTGCGGCATCCAGGCCCTGACTGATGATTGTTTCATTAGAATGTGTTATATTCAGATCCTGCCTAGTGATGTTCTCTTGAGCCCGTGTGGTATTCGGACCCCGGCTCACACAGTTGTGTGTTCATTGGCATGTGCGGCATCTAGGCCCTGGCTGATGGTTGTTTCATTAGGATGTTTGATATTCAGATCCTGACTAGTGATGTTCTCTTGAGCCCGTGTGGTATCCGGACCCCGGCTCACACTGTTCTGTGTTAATTGGCATGTGCGGCACCCATGTCCTGACTGATGATTGTTTCATTAGTATGTGTGATATTCAGATCCAGACTAGTGATGTTCTCTTGAGCCCGTGTGGTATCCGGACCCCGGCTCACACTGTTGTGTGTTCATTGGCATGTGCGGCATCCAGGCCCTGGCTGATGGTTGTTTCATTAGTATTTTTGATATTCAGATCTTGACTAGTGATGTTCTCTTGAGCCCGTGTGATATCCGCACCCCGGCTCACACAGTTGTGTGTTCATGGGCATGTGCGGCGTCCAAGTCCTGGCTGATGGTGGTTTCATTAGTATGTGTGATATTCAGATCCTGACTAGTGATGTTCTCTTGAGCCCGTGTGGTATTCGGACCCCGACTCAAACTGTTGTGTGTTCATTGGCATGTGCGGCATCCAGGCCCTGGCTGATGGTTGTTTCATTAGTATGTTTTATTTTCACATCCTGACTAGTGATGTTATCTTGAGCCCGTGTGGTATCGGACCCCGGCTGACACAGTTGTGAGTTCATTGGCATGTGCGGCAACCAGGCCCTGGGTGATGGTTGTTTCATTAGTATGTATGATTTTCAGATCCTGATTAGTGATGTTTTCTTGAGCCCGTGTGGTATCCGAACCCCGACACACACTGTTGTGTGTTCATTAGCATGTGCGGCATCCAGGCCCTAGCTAATGGTTGTTTCATTAGTATGTCTGATATTCAGATCCTGACTAGTGATGTTCTCTTCAGCCCGTGTGGTATCCGGACCCCGGCTCACACAATTATGTGTTTATTGGCATGTGCGGCATCTAGGCCCTGGCTGATGGTTGTTTCATTAGTATGATTAATATTCAGATCCTGACTAGTGATGTTCTCTTGAGCCCGTGTGGTATCCGGACCCCGACTTACACTGTTATGTGTTCATTGGCATGTGCGGCACCCAGGCCCAGGCTGATGATTGTTTCATTAGTATGTGTGATATTCAGATCCTGGCTAGTGATGTTCTCTTGAGCCCGTGTGGTATCTGGACCCCGACTCACACTGTTATGTGTTAATTGCATGTGCGGCACCCAGGCCCTGGCAGATGATTGTTTCTTTAGTATATGTTATATTTAGATCCTGGCTAGTGATGTTCTCTTGAGTCCGTGTGGTATCCGGACCCCGACTCACACCGTTGTGTGTTCATTGGTATGTGTGGCATCCAGACACTTCCTGATGATTGTTCCATTAGTATGTGTGATATTCAGATCCTGACTAGTGATGTTCTCTTGAGCCTGTGTGGAATCCGGACCCCGGCTCACACCGTTGTGTGTTCATTGGCATGTGCGGCATCCAGGCCCTGGCTGATGGTTGTTTCATTAGTACGATTAATATTCAGATCCTGACTAGTGATGTTCTCTTGAGCCTGTGTGGTATCCGGACCCCGGCTCACACTGTTATGTGTTCATTGGCATATGCGGCACCCAGGCCCTGGCTTATGATTGTTTCATTATTATGTGTGATATTCAGATCCTGGCTAGTGATATTCTCTTGAGCCCGTGTGGTATCCGGACCCCGACACACACCGTTATGTGTTAATTGGCATGTGCGGCACCCAGGCCCTGGCTGATGATTGTTTCATTAGTATATGTTATATTTAGATCCTGGCTAGTGATATTCTCTTGAGTCCGTGTGGTATCCGGACCCCGACTCACAACGTTGTGTGTTCATTGGTATGTGTGGCATCCAGACACTGCCTGATGATTGTTCCATTAGTATGTGTGATATTCAGATCCTGACTAGTGATGTTCTCTTGAGCCTGTGTGGAATCCGGACCCCGGCTCACACCGTTGTGTGTTCATTGGCATGTGCGGCATCCAGGCCCTGGCTGATGGTTGTTTCATTAGTACGATTAATATTCAGATCCTGACTAGTGATGTTCTCTTGAGCCTGTGTGGTATCCGGACCCCGGCTCACACTGTTATGTGTTCATTGGCATATGCGGCACCCAGGCCCTGGCTGATGATTGTTTCATTATTATGTGTGATATTCAGATCCTGGCTAGTGATATTCTCTTAAGCCCGTGTGGTATCCGGACCCCGACACACACCGTTATGTGTTAATTGGCATGTGCGGCATCCAGACCCTGCCTGATGATTGTTTCATTAGTATGTGTGATATTCAGATCCTGACTAGTGATGTTCTCTTGAGCCTGTGTGGAATCCGCACCCCGACTCACACCGTTGTGTGTTCATTGGCATGTGCGGCATCCAGGCCCTACCTGATGATTGTTTCATTAGTATGTTTGATATTCAGATCCTGACTAGTGATGTTCTCTTGAGCCCGTGTGGTATTCGGACCTCGACTCACATAGTTGTGTGTTCATTGGCATATGCGGCATCCAGGCCCTGTCTGATGATTGTTTCATTAGTATGTGTGATATTTAGATCCTGACTAGTGATGTTCTCTTGAGACTGTGTGGAATGCGGACCCCGACTCACACCGTTGTGTTTTCATTGGCATGTGCGGCATCCAGGCCCTGACTGATGGTTGTTTCATTAATATGTTTGATTTTCAGATCCTGACTAGTGATGTTCTCTTGAGCCCGTGTCATATTGGACCCCGGCTCACACAGTTGTGAGTTCATTGGCATGTGAGGCAACCAGGCCCTGGCTGATGGTTGTTTCATTATTATGTGTGATACTCAGATCCTGACTAGTGATGTTCTCTTGAGTCTGTGTGGTATCCGGACCCCGGTCACACTGTTGTGTGTTCATTGGCATGTGCGGCATCCAGGCCCTGGCTGATGGTTGTTTCATTAGTATGTTTGATATTCAGATCCTGACTAGTGATGTTCTCTTGAGCCCGTGTGGTATCCGGACCCCGGCTCACACAGTTGTGTGTTCATTGGCATGTGCGGCATCCACTCCCTGGCTGATGGTTGTTTCATTAGTATGTGTGATATTCAGATCCTGAATAGTGAAGTTTTCTTTAGCCCGTGTGGTATTCGGACGCCGACTCAAACGGTTGTGTGTTCATTGGCATGTGCGGCATCCAGGCCCTGGCTGATGGTTGTTTCATTACTATGTTTTATTTTCAGATCCTGACTAGTGATGTTCTCTTGAGCCCTTGTGGTGTCGGACCCCGACTCACACAGTTGTGAGTTCATTGGCATGTGCGGCAACCAGGCCCTGGCTGATGGTTGCTTCATTAGTATGTGTGATATTCAGATCCTGACTAGTGATGTTCACTTGAGCCCGTGTGGTATTCGGACCCTGGCTCACACTGTTGTGAGTTCATTGGCATGTGTGGCAACTAGGCCCTGGCTGATGATTGTTTCATCAATATGTGTGATATTCAGATCCTGGCTAGTGATGTTCTCTTGAGCCCGTGTGGTATCCGGACCCCGGCTCACACAGTTGTGTTTCCATTGGCATGTGCGGCACCCAGGCCCTGGCTGATGATTGTTTCATTAGTATATGTTATATTCAGATCCTGACTAGTGATGTTCTCTTGAGCCCGTGTGGTATCCGGACCCCGACTCACACCGTTTTGTGTTCATTGGTATGTGCGGCATCCAGACACTGCCTGATGATTGTTTCATTAGTATGTGTGATATTGAGATCCTGACTAGTGATGTTCTCTTGAGCATGTGTGGAATCCGGACCCCGGCTCACACCGTTGTGTGTTCATTGGAATGTGCGGCATCCAGGCTCTGCCTGATGATTATTTCATTAGTATGTTTGATATTCAGATTCTGACTAGTGATGTTCTCTTGAGCCCGTGTGGTATTCGGACCCCAGCTCACACAATTGTGTGTTCATTGGCATGTGCGGCATCCAGGCCCTGGCTGATGGTTATTTCATTAGTACTATTAATATTCAGATCCTGACTAGTGATGTTCTCTTGAGCCCGTGTGGTATCCGGACCCCGGCTCACACTGTTATGTGTTCATTGGCATATGCGGCACCCAGGCCCTAGCTGATGATTGTTTCATTAGTATGTGTGATATTCAGATCCTGGCTAGTGATGTTCTCTTGAGCCCGTGTAGTATCCGGACCCCGACTCACACCGTTATGTGTTAATTGGCATGTGCGGCACCCAGGCCCTGGCTGATGATTGTTTCATTAGTATATGTTATATTCAGATCCTGACTAGTGATGTTCTCTTGAGCCCGTGTGGTATCTGGAACCCGACTCACACCCTTGTGTGTTCATTGGTATATGCGGCATCCAGACCCTGCCTGATGATTGTTTCATTAGTATGTGTGATATTCAGATCCTGACTAGTGATGTTCTCTTGAGCCTGTGTGGAATGCGGACCCCGGCTCACACCGTTGTGTTTTCATTGGCATGTGCGGCATCCAGGCCCTGGCTGATGGTTGTTTCATTAGTATGTTTGATTTTCAGATCCTGACTAGTGATGTTCTCTTGAGCCTGTGTCGTATTGGACCCCGGCTCACACAGTTGTGAGTTCATTGGCATGTGCGGCAACCAGGCCCTGGCTGATGGTTGTTTCATTATTATGTGTGATACTCAGATCCTGACTAGTGATGTTCTCTTGAGCCCGTGTGGTATCCGGACCCCGGCTCACACTGTTGTGTGTTCATTTGAATGTGCGGCATCCAGGCCCTGGCTGATGGTTGTTTCATTAGTATGTTTGATATTCAGATCCTGACTAGTGATGTTCTATTAAGCCCGTGTGGTATCCGGACCCCGGCTCACACAGTTGTGTGTTCATTGGCATGTGCTGCATCCACTCCGTGCCTGATGATTGTTTCATTAGTATGTGTGATATTCAGATCTTGACTAGTAATGTTCTCTTGAGCCTGTGTGGAATCCGGACCCCGGCTCACACCGTTGTGTGTTCATTGGCATGTGCGGCATCCAGGTCCCGCCTGATGATTGTTTCATTAGTATGTTTGATATTCAGATCCTGACTAGTGATGTTCTCTTGAGCCCGTGTGGTATTCGGACCCCGACTAACATAGTTGTGTGTTCATTGGCATGTGCGGCATCCAGGCCCTACTTGATGGTTGTTTCATTAGTATGATTAATATTCAGTTCCTGACTAGTGATGTTCTCTTGAGCCCGTGTGGTATCCGGACCCCGACTCACACTGTTATGTGTTCATTGGCATATACGGCACCCAGACCCTGGCTGATGATTGTTTCATCAGTATGTGTGATATTCAGATCCTGACTAGTGATGTTCTCTTGAGCCCGTGTGGTATCCGGACCCCGACTCACACCGTTGTGTGTTCATTGGTATGTGCGGCATCCAGACACTGCCTGATGATTGTTTCATTAGTATGTGTGATATTGAGATCCTGACTAGTGATGTTCTCTTGAGCCTGTGTGGAATCCGGAACCCGGCTCACACCGTTGTGTGTTCATTGGCATGTGCGGCATCCAGGCTCTGCCTGATGATTGTTTCATTAGTATGTTTGATATTCAGATCCTGACTAGTGATGTTCTCTTGAGCCCGTGTGGTATTCGGACCCCAGCTCACACAGTTGTGTGTTCATTGGCATGTGCAGCATCCAGGCCCTGGCTGATGGTTAATTCATTAGTACGATTAATATTCAAATCCTGACTAGTGATGTTCTCTTGAGCCCGTGTGGTATCCGGACCCAGGCTCACACTGTTATGTGTTCATTGGCATATGCGGCACCCAGGCCCTAGCTGATGATTGTTTCATTAGTATGTGTGATATTTAGATCCTGGCTAGTGATGTTCTCTTGAGCCCGTGTAGTATCTGGACCCCGACTCACACCGTTATGTGTTAATTGGCATGTGCGGCACCCAGGCCCTGGCTGATGATTGTTTCATTAGTATATGTTATATTCAGATCCTGACTAGTGATGTTCTCTTGAGCCCGTGTGGTATCCGGAACCCGACTCACACCCTTGTTTGTTCATTGGTATATTCGGCATCCAGACCCTGCCTGATGATTGTTTCATTAGTATGTGTAATATTCAGATCCTGACTAGTGATGTTCTCTTGAGCCTGTATGGAATGCGGACCCCGACTCACACCGTTGTGTTTTCATTGGCATGTGCGGCATCCAGGCCCTGGCTGATGGTTGTTTCATTAGTATGTGTGATATTCAGATCCTGACTAGTGATGTTCACTTGAGCCCGTGTGGTATTCGGACCCTGGCTCACACTGTTGTGAGTTCATTAGCATGTGTGGCAACTAGGCCCTGGCTGATGATTGTTTCATCAATATGTGTGATATTCAGATCCTGGCTAGTGATGTTCTCTTGAGCCCGTGTGGTATCCGGAGCCCGGCTCACACAGTTGTGTTTCCATTGGCATGTGCGGCACCCAGGCCCTGGCTGATGATTGTTTCATTAGTATATGTTATATTCAGATCCTGACTAGTGATGTTCTCTTGAGCCCGTGTGGTATCCGGACCCCGACTCACACCGTTTTGTGTTCATTGGTATGTGCGGCATCCAGACACTGCCTGATGATTGTTTCATTAGTATGTGTGATATTGAGATCCTGACTAGTGATGTTCTCTTGAGCATGTGTGGAATCCGGACCCCGGCTCACACCGTTGTGTGTTCATTGGCATGTGCGGCATCCAGGCTCTGCCTGATGATTATTTCATTAGTATGTTTGATATTCAGATCCTGACTAGTGATGTTCTCTTGAGCCCGTGTGGTATTCGGACCCCAGCTCACACAATTGTGTGTTCATTGGCATGTGCGGCATCCAGGCCCTGGCTGATGGTTATTTCATTAGTACTATTAATATTCAGATCCTGACTAGTGATGTTCTCTTGAGCCCGTGTGGTATCCGGACCCCGGCTCACACTGTTATGTGTTCATTGGCATATGCGGCACCCAGGACCTAGCTGATGATTGTTTCATTAGTATGTGTGATATTCAGATCCTAGCTAGTGATGTTCTCTTGAGCCCGTGTAGTATCCGGACCCCGACTCACACCGTTATGTGTTAATTGGCATGTGCGGCACCCAGGCCCTGGCTGATGATTGTTTCATTAGTATATGTTATATTCAGATCCTGACTAGTGATGTTCTCTTGAGCCCGTGTGGTATCCGGAACCCGACTCACACCCTTGTGTGTTCATTGGTATATGCGGCATCCAGACCCTGCCTGATGATTGTTTCATTAGTATGTGTGATATTCAGATCCTGACTAGTGATGTTCTCTTGAGCCTGTGTGGAATGCGGACCCCGGCTCACACCGTTGTGTTTTCATTGGCATGTGCGGCATCCAGGCCCTGGCTGATGGTTGTTTCATTAGTATGTTTGATTTTCAGATCCTGACTAGTGATGTTCTCTTGAGCCTGTGTCGTATTGGACCCCGGCTCACACAGTTGTGAGTTCATTGGCATGTGCGGCAACCTGGCCCTGGCTGATGGTTGTTTCATTATTATGTGTGATACTCAGATCCTGACTAGTGATGTTCTCTTGAGCCCGTGTGTTATCCGGACCCCGGCTCACACTGTTGTGTGTTCATTTGAATGTGCGGCATCCAGGCCCTGGCTGATGGTTGTTTCATTAGTATGTTTGATATTCAGATCCTGACTAGTGATGTTCTATTGAGCCCGTGTGGTATCCGGACCCCGGCTCACACAGTTGTGTGTTCATTGGCATGTGCTGCATCCACTCCCTGCCTGATGATTGTTTCATTAGTATGTGTGATATTCAGATCTTGACTAGTAATGTTCTCTTGAGCCTGTGTGGAATCCGGACCCCGGCTCACACCGTTGTGTGTTCATTGGCATGTGCGGCATCCAGGTCCCGCCTGATGATTGTTTCATTAGTATGTTTGATATTCAGATCCTGACTAGTGATGTTCTCTTGAGCCCGTGTGGTATTCGGACCCCGACTAACATAGTTGTGTGTTCATTGGCATGTGCGGCATCCAGGCCCTACTTGATGGTTTTTTCATTAGTATGATTAATATTCAGTTCCTGACTAGTGATGTTCTCTTGAGCCCGTGTGGTATCCGGACCCCGACTCACACTGTTATGTGTTCATTGGCATATACGGAACCCAGACCCTGGCTGATGATTGTTTCATCAGTATGTGTGATATTCAGATCCTGGCTAGTGATGTTCTCTTGAGCCCGTGTGGTATCCGGACCCCGACTCACACAGTTATGTGTTAATTGACATGTGCGGCACCCAAGCCCTGGCTGATGATTGTTTCATTAGTATATGTTATATTCAGATCCTGACTAGTGATGTTCTCTTGAGCCCGTGTGGTATCCGGACCCCGACTCACACCGTTGTGTGTTCATTGGTATGTGCGGCATCCAGACACTGCCTGATGATTGTTTCATTAGTATGTGTGATATTGAGATCCTGACTAGTGATGTTCTCTTGAGCCTGTGTGGAATCCGGAACCCGGCTCACACCGTTGTGTGTTCATTGGCATGTGCGGCATCCAGGCTCTGCCTGATGATTGTTTCATTAGTATGTTTGATATTCAGATCCTGACTAGTGATGTTCTCTTGAGCCCGTGTGGTATTCGGACCCCAGCTCACTCAGTTGTGTGTTCATTGGCATGTGCAGCATCCAGGCCCTGGCTGATGGTTAATTCATTAGTACGATTAATATTCAGATCCTGACTAGTGATGTTCTCTTGAGCCCGTGTGGTATCCGGACCCAGGCTCATACTGTTATGTGTTCATTGGCATATGCGGCACCCAGGCCCTAGCTGATGATTGTTTCATTAGTATGTGTGATATTTAGATCCTGGCTAGTGATGTTCTCTTGAGCCCGTGTAGTATCCGGACCCCGACTCACACCGTTATGTGTTAATTGACATGTGCGGCACCCAGGCCCTGGCTGATGATTGTTTCATTAGTATATGTTATATTCAGATCCTGACTAGTGATGTTCTCTTGAGCCCGTGTGGTATCCGGAACCCGACTCACACCCTTGTGTGTTCATTGGTATATTCGGCATCCAGACCCTGCCTGATGATTGTTTCATTAGTATGTGTGATATTCAGATCCTGACTAGTGATGTTCTCTTGAGCCTGTGTGGAATGCGGACCCCGACTCACACCGTTGTGTTTTCATTGGCATGTGCGGCATCTAGGCCCTGGCTGATGGTTGTTTCATTAGTATGTTTGATTTTCAGATCCTGACTAGTGATGTTCTCTAGAGCCCGTGTCGTATTGGACCCCGGCTCACACAGTTGTGAGTTCATTGGCATGTGCGGCAACCAGGCCCTAGCTGATGGTTGTTTCATTTTTATGTGTGATACTCAGATCCTGACTAGTGATGTTCTCTTGAGCCCGTGTGGTATCCGGACCCCGGCTCACACTGTTGTGTGTTCATTGGCATGTGTGGCATCCAGGCCCTGGCTGATGGTTGTTTCATTAGTATGTTTGATATTCAGATCCTGACTAGTGATGTTCTATTGAGCCCGTGTGGTATCCGAACCCCGGCTCACACAGTTGTGTGTTCATTGGCCTGTGCGGCATCCACTCCCTGGCTAATGGTTGTTTCATTAGTATGTGTGATATTCAGATCCTGAATAGTGATGTTCTCTTGAGCCCGTGTGGTATCCGGACGCCGGCTCAAACTGTTGTGTGTTCATTGGCATGTGCGGCATCCAGGCCCTGGCTGATGGTTGTTTCATTAGTATGTTTTATTTTCAGATCCTGACTAGTGATGTTCTCTTGAGCCCGTGTGGTATCGGACCCCGGCTCACACAGTTGTGAGTTCATTGGCATGTGCGGCAACCAGGCCCTGGCTGATGGTTGCTTCATTAGTATATGTGATATTCAGATCCTAATTAGTGATGTTCTCTTGAGCCCGTGTGGTATCCGAACCCCGGCTCACACTGTTGTGTGTTCATTAGCATGTGCGGCATCCAGGCCCTGGCTGATGGTTGTTTCATTAGTATGTGTGATATTCAGATCCTGACTAGTGATGTTCTCTTGAGCCCGTGTGATATCCGGACCCCGGCTCACACAGTTGTGAGTTCATTGGCATATGCGGCAACCAGACCCTGCCTGATGCTTCTTTCATTAGGGTGATTAATATTCAGATCCTGAATAGTGATGTTCTCTTGAGCCCGTGTGGTATCCGGACCCCGGCTCACACTGTTATGTGTTCATTGGCATATGCGGCACCCAGGCCCTGGCTGATGATTGTTTCATTAGTATTTGTGATATTCAGATCCTGGCTAGTGATGTTCTCTTGAGCCCGTGTGGTATCCGGACCCCGACTCACACAGTTATGTGGTAATTGGCATGTGCGGCACCCAAGCCCTGGCTGATGATTGTTTCATTAGTATATGTTATATTCAGATCCTGACTAGTGATGTTCTCTTGAGCCCGTGTGGTATCCGGACCCCGACTCACACCGTTGTGTGTTCATTGGTATGTGCGGCATCCAAATCCTGCCTGATGATTGTTTCATTAGTATGTTTGATATTCAGATCCTAACTAGTGATGTTCTCTTGAGCCTGTGTGGAATCCGGACCCCGGCTCATACCGTTGTGTGTTCATTGGCATGTGCGGCATCCAGGCCCTGCCTGATGATTGTTTCATTAGTATGTGTGATATTCAGATCCTGACTAGTGATGTTCTCTTGAGCCTGTGTGGAGTGCGGACCCCGGTCACACCGTTGTGTGTTCATTGGCATGTGCAGCATCCAGGCCCTGGCTGATGGTTGTTTCATTAGTATGTTTTATTTTCAGATCCTGACTAGTGATGTTCTCTTGAGCCCGTGTGGTATCAGACCCCGGCTCACACAGTTGTGAGTTCATTGGCATGTGCGGCAACCAGGCCCTGGCTGATGGTTGTTTCATTAGTATGTGTGATATTCGGATCCTAATTAGTGATGTTTTCTTAAGTCCGTGTGATATCCGAACCCCGGCACACACTTTTGTGTGTTCATTAGCATGTGTGGCATCCAGGCCCTGACTCACACCGTTATGTGTGAATTGGCATGTACGGCACCCAGGCCCTGGCTGATGATTGTTTCATTAGTATGTGTGATATTCAGATCCTGACTAGTGATGTTCTCTTGAGCTTTTGTGGTATCCGGACCCCGACTCACATTGTTATGTGTTCATTGGCATATACGGCACCCAGACCCTGGCTGATGATTGTTTCATCAGTATGTGTGATATTCAGATCCTGGCTAGTGATGTTCTCTTGAGCCCGTGTGGTATCCGGACCCCGACTCACACAGTTATGTGTTAGTTGGCATGTGCGGCACCCAAGCCCTGGATGATGATTGTTTCATTAGTATATGTTATATTCAGATCCTTACTAGTGATGTTCTCTTGAGCCCGTGTGGTATCCGGACCCCGACTCACACCGTTGTGTGTTCATTGGTATGTGCGGCATCCAGACACTGCCTGATGATTGTTTCATTAGTATTTGTGATATTGAGATCCTGACTAGTGATGTTCTCTTGAGCCTGTGTAGAATCCGGACCCCGACTCACACCGTTGTGTGTTCATTGGCATGTGCGGCATCCAGGCTCTGCCTGATGATTGTTTCATTAGTATGTTTGATATTCAGATCCTGACTAGTGATGTTCTCTTGAGCCCGTGTGGTATACGGACCCCAGCTCACACACTTGTGTGTTCATTGGCATGTGCGGCATCCAGGCCCTGGCTGATGGTTGTTTCATTAGTATGATTAATATTCAGATCCTAACTAGTGATGTTCTCTTGAGCCCGTGTGGTATCCGGACCCCGGCTCACACTGTTATGTGTTCATTGGCATATGCGGCACCCAGGCCCTAGCTGATGATTGTTTCATTAGTATGTGTGATATTCAGATCTTGGCTAGTGATGTTCTCTTGACCCCGTGTAGTATCTGGACCCCGACTCACACCGTTATGTGTTAATTGGCATGTGCGGCACCCAGGCCCTGGCTGATGATTGTTTCATTAGTATATGTTATATTCAGATCCTGACTAGTGATGTTCTCTTGAGCCCGTGTGGTATCCGGAACCCGACTCACACCCTTGTGTGTTCATTGGTATATGCGGCATCCAGACCCTGCCTGATGATTGTTTCATTAGTATGTGTGATATTCAGATCCTGACTAGTGATGTTCTCTTGAGCCTGTGTGGAATGCGGACCCCGGCTCACACCGTTGTGTTTTCATTGGCATGTGCGGCATCCAGGCCCTGGCTGATGGTTGTTTCATTAGTATGTTTGATTTTCAGATCCTGACTAGTGATGTTCTCTTGAGCCCGTGTCGTATTGGACCCCGGCTCACACAGTTGTGAGTTCATTGGCATGTGCGGCAACCAGGCCCTGGCTGATGGTTGTTTCATTATTATGTGTGATACTCAGATCCTGACTAGTGATGTTCTCTTGAGCCCGTGTGGTATCCGGACCCCGGCTCACACTGTTGTGTGTTCATTGGCATGTGCGGCATCCAGGCCCTGGCTGATGGTTGTTTCATTTGTATGTTTGATATTCAGATCCTGACTAGTGATGTTCTATTGAGCCCGTGTGGTATCCGGACTCCGGCTCACACAGTTGTGTGTTCATTGGCATGTGCGGCATCCACTCCCTGGTTGATGGTTGTTTCATTAGTATGTGTGATATTCAGATCCAAATTAGTGATGTTATCTTGAGCCCGTGTGGTATCCGAACCCCGGCTCACACTATTGTGTGTTCATTAGCATGTGCGGCATCCAGGCCCTGGCTGATGGTTTTTTCATTAGTATGTGTGATATTCAGATCCTGACTAGTGATGTTCTCTTGAGCCCGTGTGATATCCGGACCCCGGCTCACACAGTTGTGAGTTCATTGGCATGTGCGGCAACCAGACCCTGCCTGATGCTTGTTTCATTAGGATGATTAATATTCAGATCCTGACTAGTGATGTTCTCTTGAGCCCGTGTGGTATCCAGACCCCGACTCACACCGTTGTGTGTTCATTGGTATGTGCGGCATCCAGATCCTGCTTGATGATTGTTTCATTAGTATGTGTGATATTCAGATCCTAACTAGTGATGTTCTCTTGAGCCTGTGTGGAATCCGGACCCCGACTCACACCGTTGTGTGTTCATTGGCATGTGCGGCATCCAGGCCCTGCCTGATGATTGTTTCATTAGTATGTGTGATATTCAGATCCTGACTAGTGATGTTCTCTTGAGCCTGTGTGGAGTGCGGACCCCGGTCACATTGTTCTGTGTTCATTGGCATGTGCGGAATCCAGGCCCTGGCTGATGGTTGTTTCATTAGTATGTTTTATTTTCAGATCCTGACTAGTGGTGTTCTCTTGAGCCCGTGTGGTATCGGACCCCGGCTCACACAGTTGTGAGTTCATTGGCATGTGCAGCAACCATGCCCTGACTGATGGTTGCTTCATTAGTATGTGTGATATTCAGATCCAAATTAGTGATGTTCTCTTGAGCCCGTGTGGTATTCGAACCCCGACTCACACTATTGTGTGTTCATTAGCATGTGCGGCATCCAGGCCCTGGCTGATGGTTGTTTCATTAGTATGTGTGATATTCAGATCCTGACTAATGATGTTCTCTTGAGCCCGTGTGATATCCGGACCCCGGCTCACATAGTTGTGAGTTCATTGGCATGTGCGGCAACCAGACCCTGCCTGATGCTTGTTTCATTAGGATGATTAATATTCAGATCCTGACTAGTGATGTTCTCTTGAGCCCGTGTGGTATCCGGACCCCGACTCACACCGTTGTGTGTTCATTGTATGTGCGGCATCCAGATCCTGCCTGATGATTGTTTCATTAGTATGTGTGATATTCAGATCCTAACTAGTGATGTTCTCTTGAGCCTGTGTGGAATCCGGACCCCGACTCACACCGTTGTGTGTTCATTGGCATGTGCGGCATCCAGGCCCTGCATGATGATTGTTTCATTAGTATGTGTGATATTCAGATCCTGACTAGTGATGTTCTCTTGAGCCTGTGTGGAGTGCGGACCCCGGTCACATTGTTGTGTGTTCATTGGCATGTGCGGCATCCAGGCCCGGGCTGATGGTTGTTTCATTAGTATGTTTTATTTTCAGATCCTGACTAGTGATGTTCTCTTGAGCCCGTGTGGTATCGGACCCCGGCTCACACAGTTGTGAGTTCATTGGCATGTTCGGCAACCAGGCCCTGGCTGATGGTTGTTTCATTAGTATGTGTGATATTCAGATCCTAATTAGTGATGTTTTCTTGAGCCCGTGTGATATCCGAACCCCGGCACACACTATTGTGTGTTCATTAGCATGTGTGGCATCCAGGCCCTGGCTAATGGTTGTTTCATTATGTTTGATATTCAGATCCTGACTAGGGATGTTCTCTTGAGCCCGTGTGGTATCCGGACCCCGGCTCACACAGTTGTGTGTTCATTGGCATGGGCGGCATCCAGGACCTAGCTGATGGTTGTTTCATTAGTATGATTAATAATCAGATCCGGACTAGTGATGTTCTCTTGAGCCCGTGTGGTATCCGGACCCCGGCTTACACTGTTATGTGTTCATTGGCATGTGCGGCACCCAGGCCCTGGCTGATGATTATTTCCTTAGTATGTGTGATATTCAGATCCTGGCTAGTGATGTTCTCTTGAGCCCGTGTGGTATTCGGACCCCGTCTAACACCGTTGTGTGTTCATTGGTATGTGCAGCATCCAGACCCTGCCTGATGATTGTTTCATTAGTATGTGTGATATTCAGATCCTGACTAGTGTTCTCTTGAGCCTGTGTGGAATCCGGACCCCGGCTCACACCGTTGTGTGTTCATTGGCATGTGCGGCAACCAGGCCCTGGCTGATGGTTGTTTCATTAGTATGTGTGATATTCAGATCCTAACTAGTGATGTTCTCTTGAGCCTGTGTGGAATCCGGACCCCGACTCACACCGTTGTGTGTTCATTGGCATGTGCGGCATCCAGGCCCTTGCTGATGGTTGTTTCATTAGTATGTTTTATTTTCAGATCCTGACTAGTGATGTTCTCTTGAGCCCGTGTGGTATCGGACCCCGGCTCACACAGTTGTGAGTTTATTGGCATGTGCAGCAACCAGGCCCTGGCTGATGGTTGTTTCATTAGTATGTGTGATATTCAGATCCTGATTAATGATGTTCTCTTGAGCCCGTGTGGTAACCGAACCCCGACTCACACTGTTGTGTGTTCATTAGCATGTGCAGCATCCAGGCCCTGGCTGATGGTTGTTTCATTAAGATGTTTGATATTCAGATCCTGACTAGTGATGTTCTCTTGAGCCTGTGTGGTATCCGAACCCCGGCTCTCACAGTTGTGTGTTCATTGGCATGTGCGGCATCCAGGCCCAACTTGATGGTTGTTTCATTAGTATGATTAATATTCAGATCCTGACTAGTGATGTTCACTTGAACCCGTGTGGTATCCGGACCCCGACTCACACTGTTATGTGTTCATTGGCATATGCTGCACCCAGGCCCTGGCTGATGATTGTTTCATTAGTATGTGTGATATTCAGATCCTGGCTAGTGATGTTCTCTTGAGCCCGTGTGGTATCCGGACCCCGACTCACACCCTTATATGTTAATTGGCATGTGCGGCACCCAGGCCCTGGCTGATGATTGTTTCATTAGTATATGTTATATTCAGATCCTGACTAGTGATGTTCTCTTGAGCCCGTGTGGTATCCGGACCCCGACTCACACCGTTGTGTGTTCATTGGTATGTGCGGCATCCAGATCCTGCCTGATGATTGTTTCATTAGTATGTGTGATATTCAGATCCTAAGTAGTGATGTTCTCTTGAGCCTGTGTGGAATCCGGACCCCGGCTCACACCGTTGTGTGTTCATTGGCATGTGTGGCATCCAGGCCCTGCCTGATGATTATTTCATTAGTATGTGTGATATTCAGATCCTGACTAGTGATGTTCTCTTGAGCCTGTGTGGAGTGCGGACCCCGGTCACACCGTTGTGTGTTCATTGGCATGTGCGGCATCCAGGCCCTAGCTGATGGTTGTTTCATTAGTATGTTTTATTTTCAGATCCTGACTAGTGATGTTCTCTTGAGCCCGTGTGGTATCGGACCCCGGCACACACAGTTGTGAGTTCATTGGCATGTGCGGCAACCAGGCCCTGACTGATGGTTGTTTCATTAGTATGTGTGATATTCAGATCCTGATTAGTGATGTTTTCTTGAGCCCGTGTGATATCCGAACCCCGGCACACACTGTTGTGTGTTCATTAGCATGTGCGGCATTCAGGCCCTGGCTAATGGTTGTTTCATTAGTATGTTTGATATTCAGATCCTGACTAGTGATGTTCTCTTGAGCCCGTGTGGTATCCGGACCCCGGCTCACACAGTTGTGTGTTCATTGGCATGTGCGGCATCCAGGCCCTAACTAATGCTTGTTTCATTAGTATGATTAAGAATCAGATCCTGACTAGTGATGTTCTCTTGAGCCCGTGTGGTATCCGGACCCCGGCTTACACTGTTATGTGTTCATTGGCATGTGCGGCACCCAGGCCCTGGCTGATGATTATTTCCTTAGTATGGGTGATATTCAGATCCTGGCTAGTGATGTTCGCTTGAGCCCGTGTGGTATCTGGACCCCGACTCACACCGTTATGTGTTAATTGGCATGTGCGGCACCCAGGCCCTGGCTGATGATTGTTTCATTAGTATATGTTATATTTAGATCCTGGCTAGTGATGTTCTCTTAAGTCCGTGTGGTATTCGGACCCCGTCTAACACCGTTGTGTGTTCATTGGTATGTGCGGCATCCAGACCCTGCCTGATGATTGTTTCATTAGTATGTGTGATATTCAGATCCTGACTAGTGTTCTCTTGAGCCTGTGTGGAATCCGGACCCCGGCTCACACCGTTGTGTGTTCATTGGCATGTGCGGCATCCAGGCCCTGCCTGATGATTGTTTCATTAGTATGTTTGATATTCAGATCCTGACTAGTGATGTTCTCTTGAGCCCGTGTGGTATTCGGACCCCGGCTCACACAGTTGTGTGTTCATTGGCATGTGCGGCATCCAGGCCCTACTTGATGGTTGTTTCATTAGTATGATTAATATTCAGATCCTGACTAGTGATGTTCTCTTGAGCCCGTGTGGTATCCGGACCCCGGCTCACACTGTTATGTGTTCATTGGCATATGCGGCACCCAGGCCCTGGCTGATGATTGTTTCATTAGTATGTGTGATATTCAGATCCTGGCTAGTGATGTTCTCTTGAGCCCGTGTGGTATCCGGACCCCGACTCACACTGTTGTATGTTAATTGGCATGTGCGGCACCCAGGCCCTGGCTGATGATTGTTTCATTAGTATATGTTATATTGAGATCTTGGCTAGTGATGTTCTCTTGCGCCCGTGTGGTATCCGGACCCCGACTCACACCGTTGTGTGTTCATTGGTATGTGCGGCATCCAGACCATGCCTGATGATTGTTTCATTAGTATGAGTGATATTCAGATCCTAACTAGTAATGTTCTCTTGAGCCTGTGTGGAATCTGGACCCCGGTTCACACCGTTGTGTGTTCATTGGCATGTACGGCATCCAGGCCCTGCCTGATGATTATTTCATTAGTATGTGTGATATTCAGATCCTGACTAGTGATGTTCTCTTGAGCCTGTATGGAATGCGGACCCCGGCTCACACCGTTGTGTGTTCATTGGCATGTGCGGCATCCAGGCCCTGGTTGATGGTTGTTTCATTAGTATGTTTTATTTTCAGATCCTAACTAGTGATATTCTCTTGAGCCCGTGTGGTATCGGACCCCGGCTCACACAGTTGTGAGTTCATTGGCATGTGCAGCAACCAGGCCCTGGCTGATGGTTGTTTCATTAGTATGTGTGATATTCAGATCCTGATTAGTAATGTTCTCTTGAGCCCGTGTGGTAACCGAACCCCGACTCACAATGTTGTGTGTTCATTAGCATGTGCAGCATCCAGGCCCTGGCTGATGGTTGTTTCATTAAGATGTTTGATATTCAGATCCTGACTAGTGATGTTCTCTTGAGCCCGTGTGGTATCCGGACCCCGGCTCTCACAGTTGTGTGTTCATTGGCATGTGCGGCATCCAGGCCCAACTTGATGGTTGTTTCATTAGTATGATTAATATTCAGATCCTGACTAGTGATGTTCACTTGAGCCCGTGTGGTATCCGGACCCCGACTCACGCTGTTATGTGTTCATTGGCATATGCAGCACCCGGGCCCTGGCTGATGATTGTTTCATTAGTATGTGTGATATTCAGATCCTGGCTAGTGATGTTCTCTTGAGCCCGTGTGGTATCCGGACCCCGACTCACACCGTTATATGTTAATTGGCATGTGCGGCACCCAGGCCCTGGCTGATGATTGTTTCATTAGTATATGTTATATTCAGATCCTGACTAGTGATGTTCTCTTGAGCCTATGTGGTATCCGGACCCCGACTCACACCGTTGTGTATTCATTGGTATGTGCGGCATCCAGACCCTGCCTGATGATTGTTTCATTAGTATGTGTGATATTCAGATCCTGACTAGTGATATTCTCTTGAGCCCGTGTGGTATCCGGACCCCGGCTCACACCGTTGTGTGTTCATTGGTATGTGCGGCATCCAGACCCTGCCTGATGATTGTTTCATTAGTATGTGTGATATTCAGATCCTGACTAGTGATGTTCTCTTGAGCCTGTGTGGAATCCGGACCCCGGCTTACACCGTTGTGTGTTCATTGGCATGTGCGGCATCCAGGCCCTGCCTGATGATTGTTTCATTAGTATGTGTGATATTCAGATCTTGACTAGTGATGTTCTCTTGAGCCTGTGTGGAATGCGGACCCCGGCTCACACCGTTGTGTGTTGATTGGCATGTGCGGCATCCAGGCCCTGGCTGATGGTTGTTTCATTAGTATGTTTTATTTTCAGATCCTGACTAGTGATGTTCTCTTGAGCCCGTGTGGTATCGGTCCCCGGCTAACACAGTTGTGAGTTCATTGGCATGTGCGGCAACCAGGCCCTGACTGATGGTTGTTTCATTAGTATGTGTGATATTCAGATCCTGATTAGTGATATTTTCTTGAGCCCGTGTGATATCCGAACCCCGGCACACACTATTGTGTGTTCATTAGCATGTGCGGCATCCAGGCCCTGGCTAATGGTTGTTTCATTAGTATGTTTGATATTCATATCCTGACTAGTGATGTTCTCTTGAGCCCATGTGGTTTCCGGACCCCGGCTCACACAGTTGTGTGTTCATTGGCATGTGCGGCATCCAGGCCCTAGCTGATGGTTGTTTCATTAGTATGATTAATAATCAGATCCTGTCTAGTGATGTTCTCTTGAGCCCGTGTGGTATCCGGACCCAGGCTTACACTGTTATGTGTTCATTGGCATGTGCGGCACCCAGGCCCTGGCTGATGATTATTTCCTTAGTATGTGTGATATTAAGATCCTGGCTAGTGATGTTCTCTTGAGCCCGTGTGGTATCTGGACCACGACTCACACCTTTATGTGTTAATTGGCATGTGCGGCACCCAGGCCCTGGCTGATGATTGTTTCCTTAGTATATGTTATATTTAGATCCTGGCTAGTGATGTTCTCTTAAGTCCGTGTGGTATTCGGACCCCGACTCACACTGTTGTGTGCTCATTGGTATGTGCGGCATCCAGACCCTGCCTGATGATTGTTTCATTACTATATGTGATATTCAGATCCTGACTAGTGATGTTCTCTTGAGCCTGTGTGGAATCCAGACCCCGGCTAACACCGTTGTGTGTTCATTGGCATGTGCGGCATCCAGGCCCTGCCTGATGATTGTTTCATTAGTATGTTTGATATTCAGATCCTAACTAGTGATGTTCTCTTGAGCCCGTGTGGTATTCGGACCCCGGCTCACACAGTTGTGTGTTTATTGGCATGTGCGGCATCCAGGCCCTACTTGATGGTTGTTTCATTAGTATGATTAATATTTAGATCCTGACTAGTGATGTTCTCTTGAGCCCGTGTGGTATCCGGACCCCGGCTCACACTGTTATGTGTTCATTGGCATATGCGGCACCCAGGCCCTGGCTGATGATTGTTTCATTAGTATGTGTGATATTCAGATCCTGGCTAGTGATGTTCTCTTGAGCCCGTGTGGTATCCGGACCCCGACTCACACTGTTATATGTTAATTGGCATGTGCGGCACCCAGGCCCTGGCTGATGATTGTTTCATTAGTATATGTTATATTGATATCCTGACTAGTGATGTTCTCTTGAGCCCGTGTGGTATCCGGACCCCGACTCACACTGTTGTGTGTTCATTCGTATGTGCGGCATCCAGACCCTGCCTGATGATTGTTTCATTAGTATGTGTGATATTCAGATCCTAACTAGTAATGTTCTCTTGAGCCTGTGTGGAATCCGGACCTCGGCTCACACCGTTGTGTGTTTATTGGCATGTGCGGCATCCAGGCCCTGCCTGATGATTGTTTCATTAGTATGTGTGATATTCAGATCCTGACTAGTGATGTTCTCTTGAGCCTGTGTGGAATGCGGACCCCGGCTCACACCGTTGTGTGTTCATTGGCATGTGCGGCATCCAGGCCCTGGCTGATGGTTGTTTCATTAGTATGTTTTATTTTTAGATCATGACTAGTGATGTTCTCATGAGCCCGTGTGGTATCGGACCCCGGCTCACACAGTTGTGAGTTCATTGGCATGTGCGGCAACCAGGCCCTGGCTGATGGTTGTTTCATTAGTATGTGTGATATTCAGATCCTGATTAGTGATGTTCTCTTGAGCTCGTGTGGTAACCGAACCCCGGCTCACACTGTTGTGTGTTCATTAGCATGTGCAGCATCCAGGCCCTGGCTGATGGTTGTTTCATTAAGATGTTTGATATTCAGATCCTGACAAGTGATGTTCTCTTGAGCCCGTGTGGTATCCGGACCCCGGCTCTCACAGTTGTGTGTTCATTGGCATGTGCGGCATCCAGGCCCAACTTGATGGTTGTTTCATTAGTATGATTAATATTCAGATCCTGACTAGTGATGTTCACTTGAGCCCGTGTGGTATCCGGACCCCGGCTCACACTGTTATGTGTTCATTGGCATATGCGGCACCCAGGCCCTGACTGATGATTGTTTCATTAGTATGTGTGATATTCAAATCCTGGCTAGTGATGTTCTCTTGAGCCCGTGTGGTATCCGGACCCCGACTCACACCGTTATGTGTTAATTAGCATGTGCGGCACCCAGGCCCTGGCTGATGATTGTTTCATTAGTATATGTTATATTCAGATCCTGATTAGTGATGTTCTCTTGAGCCTGTGTGGTATCCGGACCCCGACTCACACCGTTGTGTATTCATTGGTATATGCGGCATCCAGACCCTGCCTGATGATTGTTTCATTAGTATGTGTGATATTCAGATCCTGACTAGTGATGTTCTCTTGAGCCCGTGTGGTATCCGGACCCCGGCTCACACCGTTGTGTGTTCATTGGTATGTGCGGCATCCTGACCCTGCCTGATGATTGTTTCATTAGTATGTGTGATATTCAGATCCTGACTAGTGATGTTCTCTTGAGCCTGTGTGGAATCCGGACCCCGGCTCAAACCGTTGTATGTTCATTGGCATGTGCGGCATCCAAGCCCTGCCTGATGATTGTTTCATTAGTATATGTGATATTCAAATCCTGACTAGTGATGTTCTCTTGAGCCTGTGTGGAATACGGACCCCGGCTCACACCGTTGTATGTTCATTGGCATGTGCGGCATCCGGGCCCTGGCTGATGGTTGTTTCATTAGTATGTTTTATTTTCAGATCCTGACTAGTGATGTTCTCTTGAGCCCGTGTGGTATCGGACCCCGGCTCACACAGTTGTAAGTTCATTGGCATGTGCAGCAACCAGGCCCTGGCTGATGGTTGTTTCATTAGTATGTGTGATATTCAGATCCCGATTAGTGATGTTTTCTTGAGCCCGTGTGATATCCGAACCCCGGCACACACTGTTGTGTGTTCATTAGCATGTGCGGCATCCAGGCCCCGGCAAATGGTTGTTTCATTAGTATGTTTGATATTCAGATCCTGACTAGTGATGTTCTCTTGAGCCCGTGTGGTATCCGGACCCCGGCTCACACAGTTGTGTGTTCATTGGCATGTGCGGCATCCAGGCCCTAGCTGATGGTTGTTTCATTAGTATGATCAATAATCAGATCCTTACTAGTGATGTTCTCTTGAGCCCGTGTGGTATCTGGACCCCGGCTTACACTGTTATGTGTTCATTGGCATGTGCGGCACCCAGGCCCTGGCTGATGATTGTTTCCTTAGTATGTGTGATATTCAGGTCCTGGCTAGTGATGTTCTCTTGAGCCCGTGTGGTATCTGGACCCCGACTCACACCGTTATGTGTTAATTGGCATGTGTGGCACCCAGGCCCTGGCTGATGATTGTTTCATTAGTATATGTTATATTTAGATCCTGGCTAGTGATGTTCTCTTAAGTCCGTGTGGTATTCGGACCCTGACTCACACCGTTGTGTGTTCATTGGTATGTGCGGCATCCAGACCCTGCCTGATGATTGTTTCATTACTATGTGTGATATTCAGATCCTGACTAGTGATGTTCTCTTGAGCCTGTGTGGAATCCGGACCCCGGCTCACACCGTTGTGTGTTCATTGGCATGTACGGCATTCAGGCCCTGCCTGATGATTGTTTCATTAGTATGTTTGATATTCAGATCCTGACTAGTGATGTTCTCTTGAGCCCGTCTGGTATTCGGACCCCGGCTCACACAGTTGTATGTTCATTGGCATGTGCGGCATCCAGGCCCTACTTGATGGTTGTTTCATTAGTATGATTAATATTCAGATCCTGACTAGTGATGTTCTCTTGAGCCCGTGTGGTATCCGGACCCCGGCTCACACTGTTATGTGTTCATTGGCATATGCGGCACCCAGGCCCTGGCTAATGATTGTTTCATTAGTATGTGTGATATTCAGATCCTGGCTAGTGATGTTCTCTTGAGCTCGTGTGGTATCCGGACCCCGACTCACACCGTTATATGTTAATTGGCATGTGCGGCACCCAGGTCCTGGCTGATGATTGTTTCATTAGTATATGTTATATTGAGATCCTGACTAGTGATGTTCTCTTGAGCCCGTGTGGTATCCTGACCCCGACTCACACCGTTATATGTTAGTTGGCATGTGCGGCACCCAGGCCCTGGCTGATGATTGTTTCATTAGTTTATGTTATATTGAGATCCTGACTAGTGATGTTCTCTTGAGTCCGTGTGGTATCCGGACCCCGACTCACACCGTTGTGTGTTCATTGGTATGTGCGGCATCCAGACCCTGCCTGATGATTGTTTCATTAGTATGTGTGATATTCAGATCCTAACTAGTAATGTTCTCTTGAGCCTGTGTGGAATCCGGACCCCGGCTCACACTGTTGTGTGTTCATTAGCATGTGCGGCATCCAGGCCCTGCCTGATGATTGTTTCATTAGTATGTGTGATATTCAGATCCTAACTAGTGATGTTCTCTTGAGCCTGTGTGGAATTCGGACCCCGGCTCACACCGTTGTGTGTTCATTGGCATGTGCGGCATCCAAGCCCTGCCTGATGATTGTTTCATTATTATGTGTGATATTCAGATCCTAACTAGTGATGTTCTCTTGAGCCTATGTGGAATGCGGACCCCGGCTCACACCGTTGTGTGTTCATTGGCATGTGCGGCATCCAGGCCCTGGCTGATGGTTGTTTCATTAGTATGTATTATTTTCAGATCCTGACTAGTGATGTTCTCTTGAGCCCGTGTGGTATCGCACCCCGGCTCACACAGTTGTGAGTTCATTGGCATGTGCGGCAACCAGGCCCTGGCTGATGGTTGTTTCATTAGTATGTTTGATATTCAGATCCTGACTAGTGATGTTCTCTTGAGCCCGTGTGGTATCCGGACCCCGACTCTCACAGTTGTGTGTTCATTGGCATGTGCGGCATCCAGGCCCTAGCTGATGGTTGTTTCATTAGTATGATTAATATTCAGATCCTGACTAGTGATATTCTGTTGAGCCCGTGTGGTACCCGGACCCCGGCTTACACTGTTATGTGTTCATTGGCATGTGCGGCACGCAGGCCCTGGCTGATGATTGTTTCATTAGTATGTGTAATATTCAGATCCTGGATAGTGATGTTCTCTTAAGTCCATGTGGTATTCGGACCCCGACTCACACCGTTGTGTGTTTATTGGTATATGCGGCATCCAGACCCTGCCTGATGATTGTTTCATTAGTATGTGTGATATTCAGATCCTGACTAGTGATGTTCTCTTGAGCCTGTGTGGAATCCGGACCACGGCTCACACCGTTGTGTGTTCATTGGCATGTGCGGCATCCAGGCCCTGCCTGATGATTGTTTCATTAGTGTGTTTGATATTCAGATCCTGACTAGTGATGTTCTCTTGAGCCCGTGTGGTATTCGGACCCCGGCTCACACAGTTGTGTGTTCATTGGCATGTGCGGTATCCAGGCCCTACTTGATGGTTGTTTCATTAGTATGATTAATATTCAGATCCTGACTAGTGATGTTCTCTTGAGCCCGTGTGGTATCCGGACCCCAACTCACACTGTTATGTGTTCCTTGGCATATGCGGCACCCAGGCCCTGACTGATGATTGTTTCATTAGTATGTGTGATATTCAGATCCTGGCTATTGATGTTCTCTTGAGCTCGTGTGGTATCCGGACCCTGACTCACACTGTTATATGTTAATTGGCATGTGCGGCACCCAGGCCCTGGCTAATTATTGTTTCATTAGTATATGTTATATTCAGATCCTGACTAGTGATGTTCTCTTGAGCCCGTGTGGTATCCGAACCCCGACTCACACCGTTTTGTGTTCATTGGTATGTGCGGCATCCAGACCCTGCCTGATGATTGTTTCATTAGTATGTGTGATATTCAGATCCTGACTAGTGATGTTCTCTTGAGCCCGTGTGGTATCCGGACCCCGGCTCGCACAGTTGTGTGTTCATTGGCATGTGCAGCATCCAGGCCCTAGCTGATGGTTGTTTCATTAGTATGATTAATAATCAGATCCTGACTAGTGATGTTCTCTTGAGCCCGTGTGGTATCCGGACCCCGGCTTACACTGTTATGTGTTCATTGGCATGTGCGGCACCCAGGCCCTGGCTGATGATTGTTTCCTTAGTATGTGTGATATTCAGATCCTGGCTAGTGATGTTCTCTTGAGCCTGTGTGGTATCTGGACCCCGACTCACACCGTTATGTGTTAATTGGCATGTGCGGCACCCAGGCCCTGGCTGATGATTATTTCATTAGTATATGTTATATTTAGATCCTGGCTAGTGATGTTCTCTTAAGTCCGTGTGGTATTCGGACCCCGACTCACACCGTTGTGTGTTCATTGGTATGTGCGGCATCCAGACCCTGCCTGATGATTGTTTCATTACTATGTGTGATATTCAGATCCTGACTAGTGATGTTCTCTTGAGCCTGTGTGGAATCCGGACCCCGGCTCACACCGTTGTGTGTTCATTGGCATGTACGGCATTCAGGCCCTGCCTGATGATTGTTTCATTAGTATGTTTGATATTTAGATCCTGACTAGTGATGTTCTCTTGAGCCCGTGTGGTATTCATACCCCGGCTCACACAGTTGTGTGTTCATTGGCATGTGCGGCATCCAGGCCCTACTTGATGGTTGTTTCATTAGTATGATTAATATTCAGATCCTGACTAGTGATGTTCTCTTGAGCCCGTGTGGTATCCGGACCCCGGCTCACACTGTTATGTGTTCATTGGCATATGCGGCACCCAAGCCCTGGCTAATGATTGTTTCATTAGTATATGTTATATTGAGATCCTGACTAGTGATGTTCTCTTGAGCCCGTGTGGTATCCTGACCCCGACTCACACCGTTATATGTTAGTTGGCATGTGCGGCACCCAGGCCCTGGCTGATGATTGTTTCATTAGTTTATGTTATATTGAGATCCTGACTAGTGATGTTCTCTTGAGCCCGTGTGGTATCCGGACCCCGACTCACACCGTTGTGTGTTCATTGGTATGTGCGGCATCCAGACCCTGCCTGATGATTGTTTCATTAGTATGTGTGATATTCAGATCCTAACTAGTAATGTTCTCTTGAGCCTGTGTGGAATCCGGACCCCGGCTCACACTGTTGTGTGTTCATTGGCATGTGCGGCATCCAGGCCCTGCCTGATGATTGTTTCATTAGTATGTGTGATATTCAGATCCTAACTAGTAATGTTCTCTTGAGCCTGTGTGGAATCCGGACCCCGGCTCACACTGTTGTGTGTTCATTGGCATGTGCGGCATCCAGGCCCTGCCTGATGATTGTTTCATTAGTATGTGTGATATTCAGATCCTAACTAGTGATGTTCTCTTGAGCCTGTGTGGAATTCGGACCCTGGCTCACACCGTTGTGTGTTCATTGGCATGTGCGGCATCCAAGCCCTGCCTGATGATTTTTTCATTATTATGTGTGACATTCAGATCCTAACTAGTGATGTTCTCTTGAGCCTATGTGGAATGCGGACCCCGGCTCACACCGTTGTGTGTTCATTGGCATGTGCGGCATCCAGGACCTGGCTGATGGTTGTTTCATTAGTATGTATTATTTTCAGATCCTGACTAGTGATGTTCTCTTGAGCCCGTGTGGTATCGGACCCCGGCTCACACAGTTGTGAGTTCATTGGCATGTGCGGCAACCAGGCCCTGGCTGATGGTTGTTTCATTAGTATGTTTGATATTCAGATCCTGACTAGTGATGTTCTCTTAGGCCCGTGTGGTATCCGGACCCCGGCTCTCACAGTTGTGTGTTCATTGGCATGTGCGGCATCCAGGCCCTAGCTGATGGTTGTTTCATTAGTATGATTAATATTCAGATCCTGACTAGTGATATTCTGTTGAGCCCGTGTGGTACCCGGACCCCGGCTTACACTGTTATGTGTTCATTGGCATGTGTGGCACGCAGGCCCTGGCTGATGATTGTTTCATTAGTATGTGTAATATTCAGATCCTGGATAGTGATGTTCTCTTAAGTCCATGTGGTATTCGGACCCCGACTCACACCGTTGTGTGTTCATTGGTATATGCGGCATCCAGACCCTGCCTGATGAGTGTTTCATTAGTATGTATGATATTCAGATCCTGACTAGTGATGTTCTCTTGAGCCTGTGTGGAATTCGGACCACGGCTCACACCGTTGTGTGTTCATTGGCATGTGCGGCATCCAGGCCCTGCCTGATGATTGTTTCATTAGTGTGTTTGATATTCAGATCCTGACTAGTGATGTTCTCTTGAGCCCGTGTGGTATTCGGACCCCGGCTCACACAGTTGTGTGTTCATTGGCATGTGCGGTATCCAGGCCCTACTTGATGGTTGTTTCATTAGTATGATTAATATTCAGATCCTGACTAGTGATGTTCTCTTGAGCCCGTGTGGTATCCGGACCCCAACTCACACTGTTATGTGTTCCTTGGCATATGCGGCACCCAGGCCCTGGCTGATGATTGTTTCATTAGTATGTGTGATATTCAGATCCTGGCTATTGATGTTCTCTTGAGCTCGTGTGGTATCTGGACCCCGACTCACACCGTTATATGTTAATTGGCATGTGCGGCACCCAGGCCCTGGCTGATTATTGTTTCGTTAGTATATGTTATATTCAGATCCTGACTAATGATGTTCTCTTGAGCCCGTGTGGTATCCGGACCCCGACTCACACTTTTGTGTGTTCATTGGTATGTACGGCATCCAGACCCTGCCTGATGATTGTTTCATTAGTATGTGTGATATTCAGATCCTAACTAGTGATGTTCTCTTGAGCCCGTGTGGTATCCGGACCCCGGCTCGCACAGTTTCGTGTTCATTGGCATGTGCAGCATCCAGGCCCTAGCTGATGGTTGTTTCATTAGTATGATTAATAATCAGATCCTGACTAGTGATGTTCTCTTGAGCCCGTGTGGTATCCGGACCCCGGCTTACACTGTTATGTGTTCATTGGCATGTGCGGCACCCAGGCCCTGGCTGATGATTGTTTCCTTAGTATGTGTGATATTCAGATCCTGGCTAGTGATGTTCTCTTGAGCCCGTGTGGTATCTGGACCCCGACTCACACCGTTATATGTTAATTGGCATGTGCGGCACCCAGGCCCTGGCTAATGATTGTTTCATTAGTATATGTTATATTTAGATCCTGGCTAGTGATGTTCTCTTAAGTCCGTGTGGTATTCGGACCCCGACTCACACCGTTGTGTGTTCATTGGTATGTGCGGCATCCAGACCCTGCCTGGTGATTGTTTCATTAGTATGTGTGATATTCAGATCCTGACTAGTGATGTTCTCTTGAGCCTGTGTGGAATCCGGACCCCGGCTCACACAGTTGTGTGTTCATTGGCATGTACGGCATTCAGGCACTGCCTGATGATTGTTTCATTAGTATGTTTGATATTCAGATCCTGACTAGTGATGTTCTCTTGAGCCCGTGTGGTATCCGGACCCCGGCTCACACTGTTATGTGTTCATTGGCATATGCGGCACCCAGGCCCTGGCTAATGATTGTTTCATTAGTATGTGTGATATTCAGTTCCTGGCTAGTGATGTTCTCTTGAGCCCGTGTGGTATTCGGACCCCGACTCACGCCGTTATATGTTAATTGGCATGTGCGGCACTCATGCCCTGGCTGATGATTGTTTCATTAGTATATGTTATATTGAGATCCTGACTAGTGATGTTCTCTTGAGCCTGTGTGGTATCCGAACCCCGACTCACACCGTTGTGTGTTCATTGGTATGTGCGGCATCCAGACCCTGCCTGATGATTGTTTCATTAGTATGTGTGATATTCAGATCCTAACTAGTAATGTTCTCTTGAGCCTGTGTGGAATCCGGACCCCGGCTCACACCGTTGTGTGTTCATTGGCATGTACGGCATCCAGGCCCTGCCTGATGATTGTTTCATTAGTATGTGTGATATTCAGATCCTAACTAGTGATGTTCTCTTGAGCCTGTGTGGAATGCGGACCCTGGCTCACACCGTTGTGTGTTCATTGGCATGTGCGGAATCCAGGCCCTGGCTGATGGTTGTTTCATTAGTATGTATTATTTTCAGATCCTGACTAGTGATGTTCTCTTGAGCCCGTGTGGTATCGGACCCAGGCTCACACCGTTGTGTGTTCATTGGCATGTGCGGCATCCAGGCCCTGCCTGATGATTGTTTCATTAGTGTGTTTGATATTCAGATCCTGACTAGTGATGTTCTCTTGAGCCCATGTGGTATTCGGACCCCGACTCACACAGTTGTGTGTTCATTGGCATGTGCGGTATCCAGGCCCTACTTGATGGTTGTTTCATTAGTATGATTAATATTCAGATCCTGACTAGTGATGTTCTCTTGAGCCCGTGTGGTATCCGGACCCCAACTCACACTGTTATGTGTTCCTTGGCATATGCGGCACCCAGGCCCTGGCTGATGATTGTTTCATTAGTATGTGTGATATTCAGATCCTGCCTATTGATGTTCTCTTGAGCCCGTGTGGTATCTGGACCCCGACTCACACCGTTATATGTTAATTGGCATGTGCGGCACCCAGGCCCTGGCTGATTATTGTTTCATTAGTATATGTTATATTCAGATCCTGACTAGTGATTTTCTCTTGAGCCCATGTGGTATCCGGACCCCGACTCACACCGTTGTGTGTTCATTGGTATGTGCTGTAACCAGACCCTGCCTGATGATTGTTTCATTAGTATGTGTGATATTCAGATCCTGACTAGTGATGTTCTCTTGAGCCCGTGTGGTATCCGGACCCCGGCTCACACAGTTGTGTGTTCATTGGCATGTGCAGCATCCAGGCCCTAGCTGATGGTTGTTTCATTAGTATGATTAATAATGAGATCCTGACTAATGATGTTCTCTTGAGCCCGTGTGGTATCCGGACCCCGACTTACACTATTATGTGTTCATTGGCATGTGCGGCACCTAGGCCCTGGCTGATGATTGTTTACTTAGTATGTGTGATATTCAGATCCTGGCTAGTGATGTTCTCTTGAGCCCGTGTGGTATCTAGACCCCGACTCACACCGTTATATGTTAATTGGCATGTGCGGCGCCCAGGCCCTGGCTAATGATTGTTTCATTAGTATATGTTATATTTAGATCCTGGCTAGTGATGTTCTCTTAAGTCCGTGTGGTATTCGGACCCCGACTCACACCGTTGTGTGTTCATTGGTATGTGCGGCATCCAGACCATGCCTGGTGATTGTTTCATTAGTATGTGTGATATTCAGATCCTGACTAGTGATGTTCTCTTGAGCCTGTGTGGAATCCGGACCCCGGCTCACACCGTTGTGTGTTCATTGGCATGTACGGCATTCAGGCCCTGCCTGATGATTGTTTCATTAGTATGTTTGATATTCAGATCCTGACTAGTGATGTTCTCTTGAGCTCGTGTGGTATTCGGACCCCGGCTCACACAGTTGTATGTTCATTGGCATGTACGGCATCCAGGCCCTACTTCATGGTTGTTTCATTAGTATGATTAATATTCAGATCCTGACTAGTGATGTTCTCTTGAGCCCGTGTGGTATCCGGACCCTGGCTCACACTGTTATGTGTTCATTGGCATATGCGCCGCCCAGGCCCTGGCTAATGATTGTTTCATTAGTATGTGTGATATTCAGATCCTGGCTAGAGATGTTCTCTTGAGCCCGTGTGGTATCCGGACCCCGACTCACACCGTTATATGTTAATTGGCATGTGCGGCACCCATGCCCTGGCTGATGATTGTTTCATTAGTATATGTTATATTGAGATCCTGACTAGTGATGTTCTCTTGAGCCCGTGTGGTATCCGGACCCCGACTCATACCGTTGTGTGTTCATTGGTATGTGCGGCATCTAGACCCTGCCTGATGATTGTTTCATTAGTATGTGTGATATTCAGATCCTAACTAGTAATGTTCTCTTGAGCCTGTGTGGAATCCGGACCCCGGCTCACACCGTTGTATGTTCATTGGCATGTGCGGCATCCAGGCCCTGCCTGATGATTGTTTCATTAGTATGTGTGATATTCAGATCCTAACTAGTGATGTTCTCTTGAGCCTGTGTGGAATGCGGACCCCGGCTCACACCGTTGTGTGTTCATTGGCATGTGCGGCATCCAGGCCCTGCCTGATGATTGTTTCATTAGGATGTGTGATATTCAGATCCTAACTAGTGATGTTCTCTTGAGCCTGTGGGGAATGCGGACCCCGGCTCACACCGTTGTGTGTTCATTGGCATGTGCGGCATCCAGGCCCTGGCTGATGGTTGTTTCATTAGTATGTTCGATATTCAGATCCTGACTAGTGATGTTCTCTTGAGCCCGTGTGGTATCCGGACCCCGGCTCTCACAGTTGTGTGTTCATTGGCATGTGCGGCATCCAGGCCTTAGCTGATGGTTGTTTCATTAGTATGATTAATATTCAGATCCTGACTAGTGATGTTCTCTTCACCCCGTGTGGTACCCGGACCCCGGCTTACACTGTTATGTGTTCATTGGCATGTGCGGCACCCAGGCCCTGGATGATGATTGTTTCATTAGTATGTGTGATATTCAGATCCTGGCTAGTGATGTTCGCTTAAGTCCGTGTGGTATTCGGACCCCGACTCACACCGTTGTGTGTTCATTGGTATATGTGGCATCGAGACCCTGCCTTATGATTGTTTCATTAGTATGTGTGATATTCAGATCCAGACTAGTGATGTTCTCTTGAGCATGTGTGGAATCCGGACCACGACTCACATCGTTGTGTGTTCATTGGCATGTGCGGCATCCAGGCCCTGCCTGATGATTGTTTCATTAGTATGTTTGATATTCAGATCCTGACTAGTGATGTTCTCTTGAGCCCGTGTGGTATTCGGACCCCGGCTCACACAGTTGTGTGTTCATTGGCATGTGCGGTATCCAGGCCCTAGTTGATGGTTGTTTCATTAGTATGATTAATATTCAGATCCTGACTAGTGATGTTCTCTTGAGCCCGTGTGGTATCCAGACCCCAACTCACACTGTTATGTGTTCCTTGGCATATGCGGCACCCAGGCCCTGGCTGATGATTATTTCATTAGTATGTGTGATATTCAGATCCTGGATATTGATGTTCTCTTGAGCCCGTGTGGTATCCGGCCCCCGACTCACACCGTTATATGTTAATTGGCATGTGCGGCACCCAGGCCCTGGCTGATGATTGTTTCATTAGTATATGTTATATTCAGATCCTGACTAGTGATGTTCTCTTGAGCCCGTGTGGTATACGGACCCCGACTCACACCGTTGTGTGTTCATTGGTATGTGCGGCATCCAGACCCTGCCTGATGATTGTTTCATTAGTATGTGTGATATTCAGATCCTGACTAGTGATGTTCTCTTGAGCCTGTGTGGAATCCGGACCCCGGCTGACACCGTTGTGTGTTCATTGGCATGTGCGGCATCCAGGCCCTGCCTGATGATTGTTTCATTAGTATGTGTGATATTCAGATCCTGACTAGTGATGTTCTCTTGAGCCTGTGTGGAATGCGGACCCCGGCTCACACTGTTGTGTGTTCATTGGCATGTGCGGCATCCAGGCCCAGGCTGATGGTTGTTTCATTAGTATGTTTTATTTTCAGATCCTGACTAGTGATGTTCTCTTTAGCCCGTGTGGTATCGGACCCCGGCTCACACAGTTGTGAGTTCATTGGCATGTGCGGCAACCAGGCCCTGGCTGATGGTTGTTTCATTAGTATGTGTGATATTCAGATCCTGATTAGTGATGTTCTCTTGAGCCCGTGTGGTACCCGAACCCCGGCTCACACTGTTGTGTGTTCATTAGCATGTGCGGCATCCAGGCCCTGGCTGATGGTTGTTTCATTAGTATGTTTGATATTCAGATCCTGACTAGTGATGTTCTCTTGAGCCCAAGTGGTATCCGGACCCCGGCTCTCACAGTTGTGTGTTCATTGGCATGTGCGGCATCCAGGCCCTAGCTGGTGGTTGTTTCATTAGTATGATTAATATTCAGATCCTGACTAGTGATGTTCTCTTGAGCCCGTGTGGTATCCGGACCTCGGCTTAAACTGTTATGTGTTCACTGGCATGTGCGGCACCCAGGCCCTGGCTGATGATTGTTTTATTAGTATGTGTGATATTCAGATCCTGGCTAGTGATGTTCTCTTGAGCCCGTGTGGTATCCGGACCCCGACTCACACTGTTATGTGTTAATAGGCATGTGCGGCACCCAGGCCCTTGCTGATGATTGTTTCATGAGTATGTGTGATATTTAGATCCTGGCTAGTGATGTTCTCTGGAGTCCGTGTGGTATCCGGACCCCGACTCACACTGTTGTGTGTTCATTGGTATGTGCGGCATCCAGACCCTGCCTGATGATTGTTTCATAAGTATGTGTGATATTCAGATCCTGACTAGTGATGTTCTCTTGAGCCTCTGGGGAATCCGGACCCCGGCTCACACCGTTGTGTGTTGATTGGCATGTGCGGCATCCAGGCCCTGCCTGATGATTGTTTTATTAGTATGTTTGATATTCAGATCCTGACTAGTGATGTTCTCTTGAGCCCGTGTGGTATTCGGACCCCGGCTCACACAGTTGTGTGTTCATTGGCATGTGCGGCATCCAAGCCCTACCTGATGGTTGTTTCATTAGTATGATTAATATTCAGATCCTGACTTGTGATGTTTTCTTGAGCCCGTGTGGTATCCGGACCCCGGCTAACACTGTTATGAGTTCATTGGCATATGCGGCACCCAGGCCCTGGCTGATGATTGTTTCATTAGTATGTGTGATATTCAGATCCTGGCTACTGATGTTCTCTTGAGCCCGTGTGGTATCCGGACCCCGACTCACACCGTTATATGTTAATTGGCATCTGCAGCACCCAGACCCTAGCTGATGATTGTTTCATTAGTATATGTTATATTCAGATCCTGACTAGTGATGTTCTCTTTAGCCCGTGTGGTATCTGGACCCCGACTCACACTGTTGTATGTTTATTGGCATGTGCGCACCCAGGCCCTTGCTGATGATTTTTTCATTAGTATGTGTGATATTCAGATCCTGACTAGTGATGTTCTCTTGAGCCCGTGTGGTATCCGGACCCCGGCTCACACCGTTGTGTGTTCATTGGCATGTGCGGCATCCAGGCCCTGCCTGATGATTGTTTCATTAGTATGTGTGATATTCAGATCCTGACTAGTGATGTTCTCTTGAGCCTGTGTGGAATGCGGACCCCGGCTCACACCGTTGTGTGTTCATTGGCATGTGCCGCATCCAGGCCCTGCCTGATGATTGTTTCATTAGTATGTGTGATATTCAGATCCTGACTAGTGATGTTCTCTTGAGCCTGTGTGGAATCCGGACCCCGGCTCACACCGTTGTGTGTTCATTGGCATTTGCGGCATCCAGGCCCTGCCTGATGATTATTTCATTAGTATGTGTGATATTCAGATCCTGCTTAGTGATATTCTCTTGAGCCTGTGTGGAATGCGGACCCCGGCTCTCACCGTTGTGTGTTCATTGGCATGTGCGGCATCCAGGCCCTGGCTGATGGTTGTTTCATTAGTATGTTTTATTTTCAGATCCTGACTAGTGATGTTCTCTTGAGCCAGTGTGGTATCGGACCCCGACTCACACAGTTGTGAGTTCATTGGCATGTGCGGCAACCAGGCCCTGTCTGATGGTTGTTTCATTAGTATGTGTGATCTTCAGATACTAATTAGTGATGTTCTCTTGAGCCCGTGTGGTATCCGAACCCCGGCTCACACTGTTGTAAGTTCATTAGCGTGTGCGACATCCAGGCCCTGGCTGATGGTTCTTTCATTAGTATGTTTGATATTCAAATCCTGACTAGTGATGTTCTCTTGAGCCCGTCTGGTATCCAGACCCCGGCTCTCACAGTTGTGTGTTCATTGGCATGAGCGGCATCCATGCCCTAGCTGATGGTTGTTTCATTAGTATGATTAATATTCAGATCCTGACTAGTGATGTTCTCTAGAGCCCGTGTGGTATCCGGACCCCGGCTTAAATTGTTATGTGTTCACTGGCATGTGCGGCACCCAGGCCCTAGCTGATGATTGTTTCATTCTTATGTGTGATATTCATATCCTGGCTAGTGATGTTCTCTTGAGGCCGTGTAGTATCCGGACCCCGACTCACACCGCTATGTGTTAATTGGCATGTGCGGCACCCAGGCCCTGGCTGATGATTCTTTCATTAGTATATGTTATATTTAGATCCTGGCTAGTGATGTTCTCTTGAGTCCGTGTGGTACCCGGACCCCGACTCACACCGTTGTATGTTCATTGGTATGTGCGGCATCCAGACCCTGCTTGATGATTGTTTCATTAGTATATATTATATTCAGATCCTGACTAGTGATGTTCTCTTGAGCCCGTGTGGTATCCGGATCCCGGCTCACGCTGTTGTGTGTTCATTGGCATGTGCGGCACCCAGGCCCTGGCTATTGATTGTTTCAATTGTAAGAGTGATATTCAGATCCAGACTAGTGATTTTCTCTTGAGCCCGTGTGGTATCCGGACCATGGCTCACACTGTTGTGTGTTCATTGGCATGTGCGGCATCCAGGCCCTGGCTCATGGTTGTTTCATTAGTATGTGTGATATTCAGATCCTGATTAGTGATGTTCTCTTGAGCCCGTGTGGTATCCGGACCAAGACTCACACCGTTGTGTGTTCATTGGTATGTGCGGTATCCAGACCCTGCCTGGTGATTGTTTCATTAGTATGTGTGATATCCAGATCCTGACTAGTGATGTTCTCTTGAGCCTGTGTGGAATCCGGACCCCGGCTCAAACCGTTGTATGTTCATTGGCATTGGCGGCATCCAGTCCCTGCCTGATGATTGTTTCATTAGTATGTGTGATATTCAGATCTTGCTTAGTGATGTTCTCTTGAGCCTGTGTGGAATGCGGACCCCGGCTCACACCGTTGTGTGTTCATTGGCATGTGCGGCATCCAGGCCCTGGCTCATGGTTGTTTCATTAGTATGTGTGATATTCAGATCCTGATTAGTGATGTTCTCTTGAGCCCGTGTGGTATCCGGACCAAGACTCACACCGTTGTGTGTTCATTGGTATGTGCGGCATCCAGACCCTGCCTGATGATTGTTTCATTAGTATGTGTGATATTCAGATCCTGACTAGTGATGTTCTCTTGAGCCTGTGTGGAATCCGGACCCCGACTCAAACCGTCGTGTGTTCATTGGCATTTGCGACATCCAGTCCCTGCCTGATGATTGTTTCATTAGTATGTGTGATATTCAGATCCTGCTTAGTGATGTTCTCTTGAGCCTGTGTGGAATGCGGACCCCGGCTCACACCGTTGTGTGTTCATTGGCATGTGCGGCATCCAGGCCCTGCATGATGATTGTTTCATTAGTATGTTTGATATTCAGATCCTGACTAGTGATGTTCTCTTGAGCCCGTGTGGTATTCGGATCCCGGCTCACACAGTTGTGTGTTCATTGGCATGTGCGGCATCCAGGCCCTACCTGATGGTTGTTTCATTAGTATGATTAATATTCAGATCCTGACTAGTGATGTTCTCTTTAGCCCGTGTAGTATCCGGACCCCGACTCACACTGTTATGTGTTCATTGGCATATACGGCACCCAGGCCCTGGCTGATGATTGTTTCATTAGTATGTGTGATATTCAGATCCTGGCTAGTGATGTTCTCTTGAGCCCGTGTGGTATCCGGACCCCGACTCACACCGTTATGTGTTAATTGGCATGTGCGGCACCCAGGCCCTGGCTGATGATTGTTTCATTAGTATATGTTATATTCAGATCCTGACTAGTGATGTTCTTTTGAGCCCGTGTGGTATCCGGACCCCGACTCACACCGTTGTGTGTTCATTGGTATGTGTGGCATCCAGACCCTGCCTAATGATTGTTTCATTAGTATGTGTGATATTCAGATCCTGACTAGTGATGTTCTCTTGAGCCTGTGTGGAATCCGGACCCCGGCTCACACCGTTGTGTGTTCATTGGCAAGTGCTGCATCCAGGCCCTGCCTGATGATTGTTTCATTAGTATATGTGATATTCAGATCCTGACTAGTGATGTTCTCTTGAGCCTGTGTGGAATGCGGACCCCGGCTCCCACCGTTGTGTGTTCATTGGCATGTGCGGCATCCAGGCCCTGGCTGATGATTGTTTCATTAGTTTGTGTGATATTCAGATCCTGACTAGTGATGTTCTCTTGAGCCTGTGTGGTATCTGGACCCCAGCTTACACCGTTGTGTGTTCGTTGGCATGTGTGGCATCCAGGTCTTGGCTGATGGGTGATTCATTAGTATGTTTCATATTTAGATCCTTACTAGTTATGTTCCCTTGACCTCGTGTGGTATCCGGACCCCGACTAACACTGTTGTATGTTTATTGGCATGTGCGCACCCAGGCCCTGGCTGATGATTGTTTCATTAGTATATGTTATATTCAGATCCTGACTAGTGATGTTCTCTTGAGCCCGTGTGGTATCCGGATCCCGGCTCACACTGGTGTGTGTTCATTGGCATGTGCGGCACCCAGGCCCTGGCTATTGATTGTTTCAATTGTAAGAGTGATTTTTAGATCCAGACTAGTGATTTTCTCTTGAGCCCGTGTGGTATCCGGACCCTGGCTCACACTGTTGTGTGTTCATTGGCATGTGCGGCATTCAGGCCCTGGCTATTGATTGTTTCATTAGTATGTGTGATATTCAGATCCTGACTAGTGATGTTCTCTTGAGCCTGTCTGGTATCTGGACCCCAGCTTACACCGTTGTGTGTTCATTAGCATGTGCGGCATCCAGGTCCTGGCTGATGGGTGATTCATTAGTATGTTTCATTTTCAGATCCTGACTAGTGATGTTCTCTTGACCCCGTGTGGTATCTGGACCCCGACTCACACTGTTGTATGTTTATTGGCATGTGCGCACCCAAGCCCTTGCTGATGATTGTTTCATTAGTATATGTTATATTCAGATCCTGACTAGTGATTTTCTCTTGAACCCGTGTGGTATCCGGATCCTGGCTTACACTGTTGTATATTCATTGGCATGTGCGGCATCCAGGCCCTGGCTATTGACTGTTTCATTAGTATGTATGATATTCATATCCTGACTAGTGATGTTCTCTTGAGCCCGTGTGGTATCTGGACCCCGGCTCACACCGTTCTGTGTTCATTGGCATGTGCGGCATCCAGGCCCTGGCTGATTATTGTTTCATTAGTATGTGTGATATTCAGATCCTGACTAGTGATGTTATCTTGAGCCCGTGTGGTATCTGGACCCCAGCTTACACCGTTGTGTGTTCATTTTCATGTGCGGCATCCAGGCCCTGGGTGATGATTGTTTCATTAGTATGTGTGATATTCAGATCCTAACTAGTGATGTTCTCTTGAGCCTGTGTGGAATCCGGACCTCGGCTCACACTGTTGTGTATTCATTGGCATGTGCGGCATCCAGGCCCTGGCTGATGATTGTTTCATTAGTATGTGTGATATTCAGATCCTGACTAGTGATGTTCTCTTGAGCCTGTGTGGTATCCGGACCCCGGCTCACACTGTTGTCTGTTCATTGACATGTGCGGCATCCATGCCATGGCTGATGGTTGTTTAATTAGTAAATTTGATATTCAGATCCGGACTAGTGATGTTCTCTTGAGCTCGTGTGGTATCCAGACCCCGACTCACACAGTTGTGTGTTCATTGGCATGTGCGGCATTCTGGCCCTAGCTAATGGTTGTTTCATTAGTATGTTCGATTTTCAGATCCTGACTAGTGATGTTCTCTTGAGCCCGTGTCGTATCGGACCCCGGCTCACACAGTTATGAGTTCATTGGCATGTGCGGCAACCAGGCCCTGGCTGATGGGTGTTTCATTAGTATGTGTGATATTCAAATCCTGACTAGTGATGTTCTCTTGAGCCCGTGTGGTATCCGGACCCCGGCTCACACTGTTGTGTGTTCATTGGCATGTGCGACATCCATGCCCTGGCTGATGGTTGTTTCATTAGTATGTTTGATATTCAGATCCTGACTAGTGATGTTCTCTTGAGCCCGTGTGGTATCGGACCCCGACTCGCACAGTTGTGAGTTCATTGGCATGTGCGGCAACCAGGCCCTGGCTGATGGTTGTTTCATTAGTATGTTTGATATTCAGATCCTAACTAGTGATGTTCTGTTGAGCCCGTGTGGTATCCGGACCCCGACTCACACCGTTGTGTGTTCAATGGCATGTGTGGCATCCAGGCCCTGGCTGATGGTTGTTTCATTAGTATGTGTGATATTCAGATCCTGACTAGTGATGTTCTCTTGAGCCCGTGTGGTATCCGGACCCCGGCTCACATTGTTGTGTGTTTATTGGCATGTGCGGCATCCAGGCCCTGGCTGATGGTTGTTTCATTAGTATGTGTGATATTCAGATCCTAACTAGTGATGTTCTCTTGAGCACGTGTGGTATCCGGACCCGGCTCACACAGTTGTGTGTTCATTGGCATGTGCGGCACCCAGGCCCTGGCTTATGATTGTTTCATTAGTATGTGTGATATTCAGATCCTGACTAGTGATGTTCTCTTGAGCCCGTGTGATATCCGAACCCCGGCTCACATTGTTGTGTGTTCATTGGCATGTGCGGCACCCAGGCCCTGGCTGATGATTGTTTCATTAGTATATGTGATATTCAGATTCTGACTAGTGATGTTCTCTTGAGCCCGTGTGGTATCCGGATCTCGGCTCACACTGTTGTGTGTTCATTGGCATGTGTGGCACCCAGGCCCTGGCTAATGATTGTTTCAACTGTAAGTGTGATATTCAGATCCTGACTAGTGATTTTCTCTTGAGCACGTGTGGTATCCGGACCCGACTCACACAGTTGTGTGTTCATTGGCATGTGCGGCACCCAGGCCCTGGCTTATGATTGTTTCATTAGTATGTGTGATATTCAGATCCTGACTAGTGATGTTCTCTTGAGCCCGTGTGATATCCGAACCCCGACTCACATTGTTGTATGTTCATTGGCATGTGCGGCACCCAGGCCCTGGCTGATGATTGTTTCATTAGTATATGTGATATTCAGATCCTGACTAGTGATGTTCTCTTGAGCCCGTGTGGTATCCGGATCTCGGCTCACACTGTTGTGTGTTCATTGGCATGTGTAGCACCCAGGCCCTGGCTAATGATTGTTTCAACTGTAAGTGTGATATTCAGATCCTGACTAGTGATTTTCTCTTGAGACCGTGTGGTATCCGGACCCTGGCTCACACTGATGTGTGTTCATTGGCATGTGCGGCATCCAGGCCCTGGCTATTGATTGTTTCATTAGTGTGTGTGATATTCAGATCCTGACTAGTGATGTTCTCTTGAGCCCGTGTGATATCTGAAACCCGGCTCACACTGTTGTGTGTTCATTGGCATGTGCGGCATTCAAGCCCTGGGTGATGATTGTTTCATTAGTATGTGTGATATTCAGATCCTGACTAGTGATGTTCTTTTGAGCCCGTGTGGTATCCGGACCCTGGCTCACACAGTTGTGTGTTCATTGGCATGTGCGGTATCGAAGCCCTAGCTGATGGTTGTTTCATTAGTATGTGTGATATTCAGATCCTGACTAGCGATGTTCTCTTGAACCCGTGTGGTATTCGGACCTCGGCTCACATTGTTGTGTGTTCATTGGCATGTGTGGCATCCATGCCCTAATTGATGGTTGCTTCATTAGTATGTGTGATATTCAGATCCTGACTAGTGATGTTCTCTTGAGCCCGTGTGGTATCCAGACCCCGGCTCACACAGTTGTGAGTTCATTGGCATGAGCGGCAACCAAGCCCTGGCTGATGGTTGTTTCATTAGTATGTGTGATATTCAGATCCTGCCTAGTGATGTTCCCTTGAGCCCGTGTGGTATCCAGACCCCGGTTTACACTGTTGTGTGTTCATTGGCATGTGCGGAATCCAGGCCCTGCCTGATGGTTGTTTCATTAGTATGTTTGATATTCAGATCCTGACTAGTGATGTTCTCTTGAGCCCGTGTGGTATCCGGACCCCGGCTCACACCGTTGTGTGCTTATTCGCATGTGCGGCATCCAGACCCTGACTGATGGTTGTTTTAATTGTAAATTTGATATTCAGATCCTGACTAGTGATGTTCTCTTGAGCCAGTGTGGTATCCGGACCCCGACTCACACTATTCTGTGTTCATTGGCATGTGCGGCATCCAGGCCCTGGCTAATGGTTGTTAAATTAGTATGTGTGATATACAGATCCTGACTAGTGATGTTCTCTTGAACCCGTGTGGTATCCGACCCCGGCTCACACAGTTGTGTGTTCATTCGCATGTGCGACACCCAGGCCCTGGCTGATGGTTGTTTCATTAGTATGTGTGATATTCAGATATTGACAAGTGATGTTCTGTTGAGCCCGTGTGATATTCGGACCCCGGCTCACACTGTTGTGTGTTCATTGGCATGTGCGGCGCCCAGGCCCTGGCTGATGATTGTTTCATTAGTATATGTGATATTCAGATCCTGACTAGTGATTTTCTCGTGAGCCCGTGTGGTATCCGGACCTGGGCTCACACTGTTGTGTGTTCATTGGCATGTGCGGCATCCAGGCCCTGGCTATTGATTTTTTCATTAGTATGTGTGATATTCTGATCCTGACTAATGATGTTCTCTTGAGCCCGTGTGTTATTCGGTCCCCGACTCACACTGTTGTGTGTTCATTGGAATGTGCGGCTTCCAGGCCCTGGCTGATGATTGTTTCATTAGTATGTGTGATATTCAGATCCTGACTAGTGATGTTATCTTGAGCCCGTGTTGTATCTTGACCCCAGCTGACACCGTTGTGTGTTCATTGGCATGTGCGGCATCCAGGCCCTGGGTGATGGTTGTTTCATTAGTATGTGTGATATTCAGATCCTGATTAGTGACGTTCTTTTGAGCCCGTGTGGTATCCGGACCCCGTCTCACACTGTTGTGTGTTCATTGGCATATGCGGCATCGAGGCCCTGAGTAGTGATGTTCTCTTGAGCCTGTGTTGAATCCGGACCCCGGCTCACACCGTTGTGTATTCATTGGCATGTGCGTCATCCAGGCCCTGGCTGATGATTGTTTCATTAGTATGTGTGATATTCAGATCCTGACTAGTGATGTTCTCTTGAGCCCGTGTGGTATCTGGACCCCAGCTCACACTGTTGTGTTATCATTGGCATGTGCGGCATCCAGGCCCTGGCTGATGGTTGTTTCATTAGTATGTTTGATATTCAGATCCTGCCTAGTGATGTTCCCTTGAGCCCGTGTGGTATCCCGACCCCGGTTTACACTGTTGTGTGTTCATTGGCATGTGCGGCATCCAGGCCCTGCCTGATGGTTGTTTCATTAGTATGTTTGATATTCAGATCCTGACTAGTGATGTTCTCTTGAGCCCGTGTGGTATCCGGACCCCGGCTCACATCGTTGTGTGTTTATTCGCATGTGCGGCATCCAGACCCTGACTGATGGTTGTTTTATTTGTAAATTTGATATTCAAATCCTAACTAGTGATGTTCTCTTGAGCCAGTGTGGTATCCGGACCCCGGCTCACACTATTGTGTGTTCATTGGCATGTGCGGCATCCAGGCCCTGGCTAATGGTTGTTAAATTAGTATGTGTGATATTCAGTTCCTGACTAGTGATGTTCTCTTGAACCCGTGTGGTATCCGACCCCGGCTCACACAGTTGTGTGTTCATTCGCATGTGTGACACCCAGGCCCTGGCTGATGGTTGTTTCATTAGTATGTGTGATATTCAGATATTGACAAGTGATGTTCTGTTGAGCCCGTGTGATATTCGGACCCCGGCTCACACTGTTGTGTGTTCATTGGCATGTGCGGCGCCCAGGCCCTGGCTGATGATTGTTTCATTAGTATATGTGATATTCAGATCCTGACTCGTGATTTTCTCTTGAGCCCGTGTGGTATCTTGATCCCGGCTCACACTGTTGTGTGTTCATTAGCATGTGCGACACCCAGGCCCTGACTATTGATTGTTTCAATTGTAAGTGTGATATTCAGATCCTGACTAGTGATTTTCTCTTGAGCCCGTGTGATATCTGGACCCTGGCTCACACCGTTGTGTGTTCATTGGCAAGTGCGGCATCCAGGCCCTGGCTGATGATTGTTTCATTAGTATGTGTGATATTCAGATCCTGACTAGTGATGTTATCTTGAGCCCATGTGGTATCTGAACCCCAGTTCACACCGTTGTGTGGTCATTGGCATGTGCGGCATCCAGTCCTTGGGTGATGATTGTTTCATTAGTATGTGTGATATTCAGTTCCTGACTAGTGATGTTCTTTTGAGCCCGTGTGGTATCCGGACCCCGGCTCACACAGTTGTGTGTTCATTGGCATGTGCGGCATCCAAGCCCTGGCAAATGGTTGTTTCATTAGTATGTGTGATATTCAGATCCTGACTACTGATGTTCTCATGCGCCCATTTGGTATTCGGACCCCGGCTCACACTGTTGTGTGTTCATTGGCATGTGTAGCATCCAGGCCCTGGCTGATGGTTGTTTCATTAGTATGTTTTATTTTCAGATCCTTACTAGTGATGTTCTCTTGAGCTCGTGTGGTATCAGACCCCGGCTCACACAGTTGTGAGTTCATTGGCATGTGCGGCAACCAGGCCCTGGCTGATGGTTGTTTAATTAGTATGTGTGATATTCAGATCCTAACTAATGATGTTCTCTTGAGCCCGTGTGGCATCCGGACCCTGGCTCACACTATTGTGTGTTCATTGGCATGTGCGGCATCCAGGCCCTGGCTGATGGTTGTTTCATTAGTATGTTTGATATTCAGATCCTAACTAGTGATGTTCTCTTGAACCCGTGTGGTATCTGGACCCCAGCTCACACCGTTGTGTGTTCATTGGCATGTGCAGCATCCAGGCCCTGGCTGATGGTTGTTTCATTAGTATGTGTGATATTCAGATCCTGACTAGCGATGTTCTCTTGAGTCCGCATGGTATCCGGACCCCGGCTCACACTGTTGTGCGTTCATTGGCATGTGCGGCATATAGGCCCTGGCTGATGGTTGTTTCAGTAATATATGTGATATTCAGATCCTAACTAGTGATGTTCTCTTGAGCCCGTGTGGTATCCGGACCCGGCTCACACAGTTGTGTGTTCATTGGCATGTGCGGCACCCAGGCCCTGGCTGATGATTATTTCATTAGTATATGTGATATTTAGATCCTGACTAGTGATTTTCTCTTGAGCCCGTGTGGTATCCGGATCCCGGCTCACACTATTGTGTGTTCATTGGCATGTGCGGCACGCAGGCCCTGGCTATTGATTGTTTCAATTGTAAGTGTGATATTCAGATCCTGACTAGTGATTTTCTCTTAAGCCTGTGTGGTATCCGGGCCCTGGCTCACACTGTTATGTGTTCATTGGCATGTGCGGCATCCAGGCTCTAGCTATTGATTGTTTCATTAGTATGTGTGATATTCAGATCCTGACTAGTGATGTTCTCTTGAGCCCGTGTGGTATCTGGACCCCGGCTCACACCGTTGTGTATTCATTGGCATGTGCGACATCCAGGCCCTGGCTGATTATTGTTTCATTAGTATGTGTGATATTCAGATCCTGACTAATGATGTTATTTTAAGCCCGTGTGGTATCTGGACCCCAGCTCTCACCGTTGTGTGTTCATTGGCATGTGCGGCATCCAAGCCCTGGGTGATGATTGTATCATTAGTATGTGTGATATTCAGATCCTGACTAGTGATGTTCTTTTGAGCCCGTGTGGTATCCGGAACCCGTCTCACACAGTTGTGTGTTCATTCGCATGTGCAGCATCCAAGCCCTGGGTGATGGTTGTTTCATTAGTATGTGTGATATTCAGATCATGACTAGTGATGTTCTCTTGAGCCCGTGTGGTATCTGGACCCCGACTCACACTGTTGTGTGTTCATTGGCATGTGCGGCATCCAGGCCCTGGCTGATGGTTGAATCATTAGTATGTGTGATATTCAGATCCTGACTAGTTATGTTCTCTTGAGCCCGTGTGGTATCCGGACCCCGGCTCATACAGTTGTGAGTTCATTGGCATGTGCGACAACCAGGCCCTGGCTGATGGTTGTTTCATTAGTATGTGTGATATTCAGATCCTGACTAGTGATGTTCTATTGAGCCCGTGTGGTATTCGGTCCCCGGCTCACATTGTTGTGTGTTCATTGGCATGTGCGGCTTCCAGGCCCTGGCTGATGGTTGTTTCATTAGTATGTTTGATTTTCAGATCCTAACTAGTGATGTTCTCTTGCGCCAGTTTGGTATCGGACCCCGGCTCACACCGTTGTGTGTTCATTGGAATGTGCGGCATCCAGACCCTGGCTGATGGTTGTTTCATTAGTAAATTTGATATTCAGATTCTGACTAGTGATGTTCTTTTGAGCCCGTGTGGTATCCGGAACCCGGCTCACACAGTCGTGTGTTCATTGGCATGTGCGGCATCCAAGCCCTGGCTGATGGTTGTTTCATTAGTATGTGTGATATTCAGATCCTGACTAGTGATGTTCTATTGAGCCCGTGTGGTATTCGAACCCCGGCTCACACTGTTGTGTGTTCATTGGCATGTGCGGCATCCAGGCCCTGGCTGATGGTTGTTTCATTAGTATGTGTGATATTCAGATCCTGACTAGTGATGTTCTCTTGAGCCCTTGTGGTATCCGGACCCCGGCTCACACAGTTGTGAGTTTATTGGCATGTGCGGCAACCAGGCCCTGGCTGATGGTTGTTTCATTAGTATGTGTGATATTCAGATCCTGACTATTGATGTTCTCTTGAGCCCGTGTGTTATTCGGTCCCCGACTCACACTGTTGTGTGTTCATTGGCATGTGTGGATTCCAGGCCCTGACTGATGGTTGTTTCATTAGTATGTTTGATTTTCAGATCCTAACTGGTGATGTTCTCTTGAGCCCGTGTGGTATCGGACCCCGGCTCACACAGTTGTCAGTTCATTAGCATGTGCCGTAACCAGGCCCTGGCTGATGGTTGTTTCATTAGTATGTGTGATATTTAGATCCTGACTAGTGATTTTCTCTTGAGCCCGTGTGGTATCCGGACCCTGGTTCACACTATTGTGTGTTCATTGGCATGTGCGGCATCCAAGCCCTGGCTATTGATTGTTTCCTTAGTATGTGTGATATTCAGATCCTGACTAGTGATGTTCTCTTGAGCCCGTGTGGTATCTGTACCCCGGCTCACACTGTTGTGTATTCATTGGCATGTGCGACATCCAGGCCCTGGCTGATTATTGTTTCATTAGTATGTGTGATATTCAGATCCTGACTAGTGATGTTCTTTTGAGCCCGTGTGGTATCCGGACCCCGTCTCACACCGTTGTGTGTTCATTGGAATGTGCGGCATCCAGGCCCTGGCTGATGGTTGTTACATTAGTAAATTTGATATTCAGATCCTGACTAGTGATGTTCTCTTGAGCCCGTGCTGTATACGGACCCCGGCTCACACAATTGTGTGTTCATTGGCATTTGCGGCATCTAGGCCCTGGCTGATGGTTGTTTCATTAGTATGTTTGATATTCAGATCCTGACTAGTGATGTTCTCTTGAGCCCGTGTGATATCCGGAACCCGGCTCACACAGTCGTGTGTTCATTGGCATGTGCGGCATCCAAGCCCTGGCTGATGGTTGTTTCATTAGTATGTGTGATATTCAGATCCTGACTAGTGATTTTCTCTTGAGACCGTGTGGTATCCGGACCCTGACTCTCACTGATGTGTGTTCATTGGCCTGTGCGGCATCCAGGCCCTGGCTATTGATTGTTTCATTAGTATGTGTGATATTCAGATCCTGACTAGTGATGTTCTCTTGAGCCCGTGTGATATCTGGACACCGGCTCACACCGTTGTGTGTTCATTGGCAAGTGCGGCATCCAGGCCCTGGCAGATGATTGTTTCATTAGTATGTGTGATATTCAGATCCTGACTAGTGATGTTATCTTGAGCCCATGTGGTATCTGAACCCCAGTTCACACCGTTGTGTGGTCATTGGCATGTGCGGCATCCAGTCCCTGGGTGATGATTGTTTCATTAGTATGTGTGATATTCAGTTCCTGATTAGTGATGTTCTTTTGAGCCCGTGTGGTATCCGGACCCCGGCTCACACAGTTGTGTATTCATTGGCATGTGCGGCATCCAAGCCCTGGCAAATGGTTGCTTCATTAGTATGTGTGATATTCAGATCCTGATTACTGATGTTCTCTTGCGCCCGTTTGGTATTCGGACCCCGGCTCACACTGTTGTGTGTTCATTGGCATGTGTGGCATCCAGGCCCTGGCTGATGGTTGTTTCATTAGTATGTTTTATTTTCAGATCCTTACTAGTGATGTTCTCTTGAGCCCGTGTGGTATCGGACCCCGGCTCACACAGTTGTGAGTTCATTGGCATGTGCGGCAACCAGGCCCTGGCTGATGGTTGTTTAATTAGTATGTGTGATATTCAGATCCTAACTAATGATGTTCTCTTGAGCCCGTGTGGTATCGGACCCCGGCTCACACAGTTGTGCGTTCATTGGCATATGCGGCATCTAGGCCCTGACTGATGGTTGTTTCATTAGTATGTGTGATATTCAGATCCTGACTAGTGATGTTCTCTTGAGCCCGTGTGATATCCGGAACCCGGCTCACACAGTCGTGTGTTCATTGGCATGTGCGGCATCCAAGCCCTGGCTGATGGTTGTTTCATTAGTATGTGTGATATTCAGATCCTGACTAGTGATTTTCTCTTGACACCGTGTGGTATCCGGACCCTGACTCACACTGATGTGTGTTCATTGGCATGTGCGGCATCCAGGCCCTGGCTATTGATTGTTTCATTAGTATGTGTGATATTCAGATCCTGAATAGTGATGTTCTCTTGAGCCCGTGTGATATCTGGACACCGGCTCACACCGTTGTGTGTTCATTGGCAAGTGCGGCATCCAGGCCCTGGCTGATGATTGTTTCATTAGTATGTGTGATATTCAGATCCTGACTAGTGATGTTATCTTGAGCCCATGTGGTATCTGAACCCCAGTTCACACCGTTGTGTGGTCATTGGCATGTGCGGCATCCAGTCCCTGGGTGATGATTGTTTCATTAGTATGTGTGATATTCAGTTCCTGACTAGTGATGTTCTTTTGAGCCCGTGTGGTATCCGGACCCCGGCTCACACAGTTGTGTATTCATTGGCATGTGCGGCATCCAAGCCCTGGCAAATGGTTGCTTCATTAGTATGTGTGATATTCAGATCCTGACTACTGATGTTCTCTTGCGCCCGTTTGGTATTCGGACCCCGGCTCACACTGTTGTGTGTTCATTGGCATGTGTGGCATCCAGGCCCTGGCTGATGGTTGTTTCATTAGTATGTTTTATTTTCAGATCCTTACTAGTGATGTTCTCTTGAGCCCGTGTGGTATCGGACCCCGGCTCACACAGTTGTGAGTTCATTGGCATGTGCGGCAACCAGGCCCTGGCTGATGGTTGTTTAATTAGTATGTGTGATATTCAGATCCTAACTAATGATGTTCTCTTGAGCCCGTGTGTATCCGGACCCCGGCTCACACAGTGGTGTGTTCATTGGCATGTGCGGCATCTAGGCCCTGACTGATGGTTGTTTTATTAGTATGTTTGATATTCAGATCCTGACTAGTGATGTTCTCTTGAGCCCGTGTGATATCCGGAACCCGGCTCACACATTCGTGTGTTCATTGGCATGTGCGGCATCCAAGCCCTGGCTGATGGTTGTTTCATTAGTATGTGTGATATTCAGATCCTGACTAGTGATTTTCTCTTGACACCGTGTGGTATCCGGTCCCTGACTCACACTGATGTGTGTTCATTGGCATGTGCGGCATCCAGGCCCTGGCTATTGATTGTTTCATTAGTATGTGTGATATTCAGATCCTGAATAGTGATGTTCTCTTGAGCCCGTGTGATATCTGGACACCGGCTCACACCGTTATGTGTTCATTGGCAAGTGCAGCATCCAGGCCCTGGCTGATGATTGTTTCATTAGTATGTGTGATATTCAGATCCTGACTAGTGATGTTATCTTGAGCCCATGTGGTATCTGAACCCCAGTTCACACCGTTGTGTGGTCATTGGCATGTGCGGCATCCAGTCCCTGGGTGATGATTGTTTCATTAGTATGTGTGATATTCAGTTCCTGACTAGTGATGTTCTTTTGAGCCCGTGTGGTATCCGGACCCCGGCTCACACAGTTGTGTATTCATTGGCATGTGCGGCATCCAAGCCCTGGAAAATGGTTGCTTCATTAGTATGTGTGATATTCAGATCCTGATTACTTATGTTCTCTTGCGCCCGTTTGGTATTCGGACCCCGGCTCACACTGTTGTGTGTTCATTGGCATGTGTGGCATCCAGGCCCTGGCTGATGGTTGTTTCATTAGTATGTTTTATTTTCAGATCCTTACTAGTGATGTTCTCTTGAGCCCGTGTGGTATCGGACCCCGGCTCACACAGTTGTGAGTTCATTGGCATGTGCGGCAACCAGGCCCTGGCTGATGGTTGTTTAATTAGTATGTGTGATATTCAGATCCTAACTAATGATGTTCTCTTGAGCCCGTGTGTATCCGGACCCCGGCTCACACAGTTGTGCGTTCATTGGCATGTGCGGCATCTAGGCCCTGACTGATGGTTGTTTCATTAGTATGTTTGATATTCAGATCCTGACTAGTGATGTTCTCTTGAGCCCGTGTAATATCCGGAACCCGGCTCACACAGTCGTGTGTTCATTGGCATGTGCGGCATCCAAGCCCTGGCTGATGGTTGTTTCATTAGTATGTGTGATATTCAGATCCTGACTAGTGATTTTCTCTTGACACCGTGTGGTATCCGGACCCTGACTCACACTGATGTGTGTTCATTGGCATGTGCGGCATCCAGGCCCTGGCTATTGATTGTTTCATTAGTATGTGTGATATTCAGATCCTGAATAGTGATGTTCTCTTGAGCCCGTGTGATATCTGGACACCGGCTCACACCGTTGTGTGTTCATTGGCAAGTGCGGCATCCAGGCCCTGGCTGATGATTGTTTCATTAGTATGTGTGATATTCAGATCCTGACTAGTGATGTTATCTTGAGCCCATGTGGTATCTGAACCCCAGTTCACACCGTTGTGTGGTCATTGGCATGTGCGGCATCCAGTCCCTGGGTGATGATTGTTTCATTAGTATGTGTGATATTCAGTTCCTGACTAGTGATGTTCTTTTGAGCCCGTGTGGTATCCGGACCCCGGCTCACACAGTTGTGTATTCATTGGCATGTGCGGCATCCAAGCCCTGGCAAATGGTTGCTTCATTAGTATGTGTGATATTCAGATCCTGACTACTGATGTTCTCTTGCGCCCGTTTGGTATTCGGACCCCGGCTCACACTGTTGTGTGTTCATTGGCATGTGTGGCATCCAGGCCCTGGCTGATGGTTGTTTCATTAGTATTTTTTATTTTCAGATCCTTACTAGTGATGTTCTCTTGAGCCCGTGTGGTATCGGACCCCGGCTCACACAGTTGTGAGTTCATTGGCATGTGCGGCAACCAGGCCCTGGCTGATGGTTGTTTAATTAGTATGTGTGATATTCAGATCCTAACTAATGATGTTCTCTTGAGCCCGTGTGTATCCGGACCCCGGCTCACACAGTTGTGTGTTCATTGGCATGTGCGGCATCTAGGCCCTGACTGATGGTTGTTTCATTAGTATGTTTGATATTCAGATCCTGACTAGTGATGTTCTCTTGAGCCCGTGTGATATCCGGAACCCGGCTCACACAGTCGTGTGTTCATTGGCATGTGCGGCATCCAAGCCCTGGCTGATGGTTGTTTCATTAGTATGTGTGATATTCAGATCCTGACTAGTGATTTTCTCTTGACACCGTGTGGTATCCGGACCCTGACTCACACTGATGTGTGTTCATTGGCATGTGCGGCATCCAGGCCCTGGCTATTGATTGTTTCATTAGTATGTGTGATATTCAGATCCTGAATAGTGATGTTCTCTTGAGCCCGTGTGATATCTGGACACCGGCTCACACCGTTGTGTGTTCATTGGCAAGTGCGGCATCCAGGCCCTGGCTGATGATTGTTTCATTAGTATGTGTGATATTCAGATCCTGACTAGTGATGTTATCTTGAGCCCATGTGGTATCTGAACCCCAGTTCACACCGTTGTGTGGTCATTGGCATGTGCGGCATCCAGTCCCTGGGTGATGATTGTTTCATTAGTATGTGTGATATTCAGTTCCTGACTAGTGATGTTCTTTTGAGCCCGTGTGGTATCCGGACCCCGACTCACACAGTTGTGTATTCATTGGCATGTGCGGCATCCAAGCCCTGGCAAATGGTTGCTTCATTAGTATGTGTGATATTCAGATCCTGACTACTGATGTTCTCTTGCGCCCGTTTGGTATTCGGACCCCGGCTCACACTGTTGTGTGTTCATTGGCATGTGTGGCATCCAGGCCCTGGCTGATGGTTGTTTCATTAGTATGTTTTATTTTCAGATCCTTACTAGTGATGTTCTCTTGAGCCCGTGTGGTATCGGACCCCGGCTCACACAGTTGTGAGTTCATTGGCATGTGCAGCAACCAGGCCCTGGCTGATGGTTGTTTAATTAGTATGTGTGATATTCAGATCCTAACTAATGATGTTCTCTTGAGCCCGTGTGTATCCGGACCCCGGCTCACACAGTTGTGTGTTCATTGGCATGTGCGGCATCTAGGCCCTGACTGATGGTTGTTTCATTAGTATGTTTGATATTCAGATCCTGACTAGTGATGTTCTCTTGAGCCCGTGTGATATCCGGAACCCGGCTCACACAGTCGTGTGTTCATTGGCATGTGCGGCATCCAAGCCCTGGCTGATGGTTGTTTCATTAGTATGTGTGATATTCAGATCCTGACTAGTGATTTTCTCTTGACACCGTGTGGTATCCGGACCCTGACTCACACTGATGTGTGTTCATTGGCATGTGCGGCATCCAGGCCCTGGCTATTGATTGTTTCATTAGTATGTGTGATATTCAGATCCTAAATAGTGATGTTCTCTTGAGCCCGTGTGATATCTGGACACCGGCTCACACCGTTGTGTGTTTATTGGCAAGTGCGGCATCCAGGCCCTGGCTGATGATTGTTTCATTAGTATGTGTGATATTCAGATCCTGACTAGTGATGTTATCTTGAGCCCATGTGGTATCTGAACCCCAGTTCACACCGTTGTGTGGTCATTGGCATGTGCGGCATCCAGTCCCTGGGTGATGATTGTTTCATTAGTATGTGTGATATTCAGTTCCTGACTAGTGATGTTCTTTTGAGCCAATGTGGTATCCGGACCCCGGCTCACACAGTTGTGTATTCATTGGCATGTGCGGCATCCAAGCCCTGGCAAATGGTTGCTTCATTAGTATGTGTGATATTCAGATCCTGACTACTGATGTTCTCTTGCGCCCGTTTGGTATTCGGACCCCGGCTCACACTGTTGTGTGTTCATTGGCATGTGTGGCATCCAGGCTCTGGCTGATGGTTGTTTCATTAGTATGTTTTATTTTCAGATCCTTACAAGTGATGTTCTCTTGAGCCCGTGTGGTATCGGACCCCGGCTCACACAGTTGTGAGTTCATTGGCATGTGCGGCAACCAGGCCCTGGCTGATGGTTGTTTAATTAGTATGTGTGATATTCAGATCCTAACTAATGATGTTCTCTTGAGCCCGTGTGGCATCCGGACCCTGGTTCACACTATTATGTGTTCATTGGCATGTGCGGCATCCAGGCCCTGGCTGATGGTTGTTTCATTAGTATGTTTGATATTCAGATCCTGACTAGTGATGTTCTCTTGAGCCCGTGTGGTATCCGGACCCCGGCTCACACCGTTGTGTGTTCATTGGCATGTGCGGCATCCAGGCCCTGGCTGATGGTTGTTTCATTAGTATGTGTGATATTCAGATCCTGACTAGCGATGTTCTCTTGAGCCCGCATGGTATCCGGACCCCGGCTCACACTGTTGTGCGTTCATTGGCATGTGCGGCATCCAGGCCCTGGCTGATGGTTGTTTCATTAGTATATGTGATATTCAGATCCTAACTAGTGATGTTCTCTTGAGCCCGTGTGGTATCCGGACCCGGCTCACACAGTTGTGTGTTCATTGGCATGTGCGACACCCAGGCCCTGGCTGATGATTATTTCATTAGTATATGTGATATTCAGATCCTGACTAGTGATTTTCTCTTGAGCCCGTGTGGTATCCGGATCCCGGCTCACACTATTGTGTGTTCATTGGCATGTGCGGCACGCAGGCCCTGGCTATTGATTGTTTCAATTGTAAGTGTGATATTCAGATCCTGACTAGTGATGTTCTCTTGCACCAGTTTGGTATCTGGACCCTGGCTCACACTGTTGTGTGTTCATTGGCATGTGCGGCATCCAGGCCTTGGCTATTGATTGTTTCATTAGTATGTGTGATATTCAGATCCTGACTAGTGATGTTCTCTTGAGCCCGTGTGGTATCTGGACCCCGGCTCACACCGTTGTGTATTCATTGGCATGTGCGACATCCAGGCTCTGGCTGATTATTGTTTCATTAGTATGTGTGATATTCAGATCCTGACTAGTAATGTTATCTTGAGCCTGTGCGGTATCTGGACCCCAACTCACACCGTTATGTGTTCATTAGCATGTGCGACATCCAGGCCCTGGGTGACGATTGTTTCATTAGTATGTGTGATATTCAGATCCTGACTAGTGATGTTCTTTTGAGCCCGTGTGGTATCCGGACCCCGTCTCACACCGTTGTGTGTTCATTGGAATGTGCGGCATCCAGGCCCTGGCTAATGGTTGTTTCATTAGTATGTGTGATATTCAGATCCTGACTAGTGATGTTCTCTTGAGCCCGTGTGGTATCTGTACCCCGGCTCACACCGTTGTGTATTCATTGGCATGTGCGACATCCAGGCCCTGGCTGATTATTGTTTCATTAGTATGTGTGATATTCAGATCCTGACTAGTGATGTTATTTTAAGCCCGTGTGGTATCTGGACCCCAGCTCACACCGTTGTATGTTGGCATGTGCGGCATCCAAGCCATGCATGATGATTGTATCATTAGTATATGTGATATTCAGATCCTGACTAGTGATGTTCTTTTAAGCCCGTGTGGTATTCGGAACCCGGCTCACACAGTTGTGTGTTCATTGGCATGTGCGGCTTCCAGGCCCTGGCTGATGATTGTTTCATTAGTATGTTTGATTTTCAGATCCTAACAAGTGATGTTCTCTTGCGCCAGTTTGATATCGGACCCCGGCTCACACCGTTGTGTGTTCATTGAAATGTGCGGCATCCAGGCCCTGGCTGATGTTGTTTTATTAGTAAATTTGATATTCAGATCCTGACTAGTGATGTTCTCTTGAGCCCGTGTTGTATCCGGACCCCGGCTCACACAGTTGTGAGTTCATTGGCATGTGCGGCAACCAGGCCCTGGCTGATGGATGTTTCATTAGTATGTATGATATTCAGATCCTGACTAGTGATGTTCTCTTGAGCCCTTGTGGTATCCGGACCCCGGCTCACACAATTGTGAATTCATTGGCATGTGCGGCAACCAGGCCCTGGCTGATGGTTGTTTCATTAGTATGTGTGATATTCAGATCCTGACTAGTGATGTTCTCTTGAGCCCGTGTGTTATTCGGTCCCTGGCTCACACTGTTGTGTGTTCATTGGCATGTGCGGCTTCCAGGCCCTGGCTGATGGTTGTTTCATTAGTATGTTTGATTTTCAGATCCTAACTAGTGATTTTCTCTTGAGCCCGTGTGGTATCGGACCCCGACTCACACAGTTGTGAGTTCATTAGCATGTGCGGTAACCAGGCCCTAGCTGATGGTTAATTCATTAGTAAGTGTGATATTTAGATCCTGACTAGTGATTTTCTCTTGAGCCCGTGTGGTATCCGGACCCTGGCTCACACTGTTGTGTGTTCATTGGCATACGCGGCATCCAGGCCTTGGCTATTGATTGTTTCATTAGTATGTGTGATATTCAGATCTTGACTAGTGATGTTCTCTTGAGCCCGTGTGGTATCTGGACCCCGGCTCACACCGTTGTGTATTCATTGGCATGTGCGACATCCAGGCTCTGGCTGATTATTGTTTCATTAGTATGTGTGATATTCAGATCCTGACTAGTAATGTTATCTTGAGCCTGTGCGGTATCTGGACCCCAACTCACACCGTTATGTGTTCATTAGCATGTGCGACATCCAGGCCCTGGGTGACGATTGTTTCATTAGTATGTGTGATATTCAGATCCTGATTAGTGATGTTCTTTTGAGCCCGTGTGGTATCCGGACCCCGTCTCACACCGTTGTGTGTTCATTGGAATGTGCGGCATCCAGGCCCTGGATGATGGTTGTTTCATTAGTAAATTTGATATTCAGATCCTGACTAGTGATGTTCTCTTGAGCCCGTGCTGTATCCGGACCCCGGCTCACACAGTTGTGCGTTCATTGCCATTTGCGGCATCCAGGCCCTGGCTGATGGATGTTTCATTAGTATGTGTGATATTCAGATCCTAACTAGTGATGTTCTCTTGCGCCAGTTTGGTATCGGACCCCGACTCACACCGTTGTGTGTTCATTGGAATGTGCGGCATCCAGGCCCTAGCTGATGGTTGTTTCATTAGTAAATTTGATATTCAGATCCTGACTAGTGATGTTCTCTTGAGCCTGTGTTGTATCCGGACCCCGGCTCACACAGTTGTGTGTTCATTGGCATTTGCGGCATCTAGGCCCTGGCTGATGGTTGTTTCATTAGTATGTTTGATATTCAGATCCTGACTAGTGATTTTCTCTTGAGCCCGTGTGATATCCGGAACCCGGCTCACACAGTCGTGTGTTCATTGGCATGTGCGGCATCCAAGCCCTGGCTGATGGTTGTTTCATTAGTATGTGTGATATTCAGATCCTGACTAGTGATGTTCTATTGATCCCGTGTGGTATTCGAACCCCGGCTCACACTGTTGTGTGTTCATTGGCATGTGCGGCATCCAGGCCCTGGCTGATGGTTGTTTCATTAGTATGTGTGATATTTAGATCCTGACTAGTGATGTTCTCTTGAGCCCTTGTGGTATACGGACCCCGGCTAACACAGTTGTGAGTTCATTGGCATGTGCGACAACCAGGCCCTGGCTGATGGTTGTTTCATTAGTATGTGTGATATTCAGATCCTGACTAGTGATGTTCTATTGAGCCCGTGTGGTATTCAAACCCCGACTCACATTTTTGTGAGTTCATTGGCATGTGCGGCAACCAGGCCCTGGCTGATGGTTGTTTCATTAGTATGTGTGATATTCAGATCCTGACTAGTGATGTTCTCTTGAGCCCGTGTGTTATTCGGTCCCCGGCTCACACTGTTTTGTGTTCATTGGCATGTGCGGCTTCCAGGCCCTGGCTGATGGTTGTTTCATTAGTATGTTTGATTTTCATATCCTAACTAGTGATGTTCTCTTGAGCCCATGTGGTATCGGACCCCGGCTCACACAGTTGTGAGTTCATTAGCATGTGTCGTAACCAGGCCCTAGTTGATGGTTGTTTCATTAGTAAGTGTGATATTTAGATCCTGACTAGTGATTTTCTCTTGAGCCCGTGTGGTATCCGGACCCAGGCTCACACTGTTGCGTGTTCATTGGCATGTGCGGCATCCAGGCCCTGGCTATTGATTGTTTCATTAGTATGTGTGATATTCAGATCCTGACTAGTGATGTTCTCTTGAGCCCGTGTGGTATCTGGACCCTGGCTCACACCGTTGTGTATTCATTGGCATGTGCGACATCCAGGCCCTGGCTGATTATTGTTTCATTAGTATGTGTGATATTGAGATCCTGACTAGTGATGTTATTTTAAGCCCGTGTGGTATCTGGACCCCAGCTCACACCGTTGTGTGTTCATTGGCATGTGCAGCATCCAAGCCATGCGTGATGATTGTATCATTAGTATATGTGATATTCAGATCCTGACTAGTGATGTTCTTTTGAGCCAGTGTGGTATCCGGTTCCCGGCTCACACAGTTGCGTGTTCATTGGCATGTGCAGCATCCAAGCCCTGGCTGATGGTTGTTTCATTTGTATGTGTGATATTCAGATCCTGACTAGTGATGTTCTATTGAGCCCGTGTGGTATCCAAACCCCGGCTCACACTGTTGTGTGTTCATTGACATGTGCGGCATCCAGGCCCTGTTTGATGATTGTTTCATTAGTATGTGTGATATTCAGATCCTGACTAGTGATGTTCTCTTGAGCCCGTGTGGTATCCAGACCCCGGCTCACACAGTTGTGAGTTCATTGGCATGTGCGGCAACCAGGCCATGGCTGATGGTTGTTTCATTAGTGTGTGTGATATTCAGATCCTGACTAGTGATGTTCTCTTGAGCCCGTGTGTTATTCGGTCCCCGGCTCACACTGTTGTGTGTTCATTGGCATGTGCGGCTTCCAGGCCCTGGCTGATGGTTGTTTCATTAGTATGTTTGATTTTCAGATCCTAACTAGTGATGTTCGCTTGAGCCCGTGTGGTATCGGACCCCGGCTCACACAGTTGTGAGTTCATTAGCATGTGCGGTAACCAGGCCCTGGTTGATGGTTGTTTCATTAGTAAGTGTGATATTTAGATCCTGACTAGTGATTTTCTCTTGAGCCCGTGTGGTATCCGGACCCTGGCTCACACTGTTGTGTGTTCATTGGCATGTGCGGCATCCAGGCCCTGGCTATTGATTGTTTCATTAGTATGTGTGATATTCAGATCCTTACTAGTGATGTTCTCATGAGCCCGTGTGGTATCTGGACCCCGACTCACACCGTTGTGTATTCATTGGCATGTGCGACATCCAGGCCCTGGCTGATTAATGTTTCATTAGTATGTGTGATATTCAGATCCTGACTAGTGATGTTATTTTAAGCTCGTGTGGTATCTGGACCCCAGCTCACACCGTTGTGTGTTCATTGGCATGTGCGGCATGCAAGCCATGCGTGATGATTGTATCATTAGTATATGTGATATTCAGATCCTGACTAGTGATGTTCTTTTAAGCCCGTGTGGTATCCGGAACCTGGCTCACATAGTTGCGTGTTCATTGGCTTGTGCAGTATCCAAGCCCTGGCTGATGGTTGTTTCATTAGTATGTGTGATATTCCGATCCTGACTAGTGATGTTCTATTGAGCCCGTGTGGTATTCGAACCCCGGCTCACACTGTTGTGTGTTCATTGGCATGTGCGGCATCCAGGCCCTGTTTGATGGTTGTTTCATTAGTATGTGTGATATTCAGATCCTGACTAGTGATGTTCTCTTGAGCCCGTGTGGTATCCGGACCCCGCCTCACACAGTTGTGAGTTCATTGGCATGTGCGCAACCAGGCCCTGGCTGATGGATGTTTCATTAGTTTGTGTGATATTCAGATCCTGGCTAGTGATGTTCTCTTGAGCCCGTGTGGTATTCGGTCCCCGGCTCACACTGTTGTGTGTTCATTGGCATGTGCGGCTTCTAGACCCTGGCTGATGGTTGTTTCATTAGTATGTTTGATTTTCAGATCCTGTCTAGTGATGTTCTCTTGAGCCAGTGTGGTATCGGACCCCGGCTCACACAGTTGTGAGTTCATTAGCATGTGCGGTAACCAGGCCCTGGCTGATGGTTGTTTCATTAGTATGTGTGATATTTAGATCCTGATTAAGTATTTTCTCTTGAGCCCGTGTGGTATCCGGACCCTGGCTCACACTATTGTGTGTTCATTGGCATGTGCGGCATCCAAGCCCTGGCTGATGATTGTTTCATTAGTATGTGTGATATTCAGATCCTGACTAGTGATGTTATCTTGAGCCTGTGTGGTATTTGGACCCCAACTCACACTATTATTTGTTCATTGGCATGTGCGACATCCAGGCCCTGGGTGATGATTGTTTCATTAGTATGTGTGATATTCAGATCCTGACTAGTGATGTTCTTTTGAGCCCGTGTGGTATCCGGACCCCGTCTCACACCGTTGTGTGTTCATTAGCATGTGCGTCATCCAGGCCCTGGCTGATGATTGTTTCATTAGTATGTGTGACATTCAGATCCTGACTAGTGATGTTCTCTTGTGTCCGTGTGGTATCTGGACCCCGGCTCACACTATTGTCTGTTCATTGGCATGTGCAGCATCCATGCCATGGCTCATGGTTGTTTCATTAGTAAATTTGATATTCAGATCCTGACTAGTGATGTTCTCTTGAGCCTGTGTTGTATCTGGACCCCGCCTCACACAGTTGTGTGTTCATTGGCATGTGCGGCATCCAGGCCCTGGCTGATGGTTGTTTCATTAGTATGTTTGATATTCAGATCCTGACTAGTGATGTTCTCTTGAGCCCGTGTGGTATCCGGACCCCGGCTCACACTGTTGTGCGTCCATTGGCATGTGCGGCACCCATGCCCTGACTGATGATTGTTTCATTAGTATGTGTGATATTCAGATCCTGACTAGTGATGTTCTCTTGAGTCCGTGTGGTATCTGGACCCCGGCTCACACTGTTGTTTGTTCATTGGCATGTGCGGCATCCTGGTCCTGGCTAATGGTTGTTTCATTAGTATGTTTGATTTTCAGAGCCTGACTAGTGATGTTCTCTTGTGCCCGTGTGGTATTGGGTCCCCGGCTCACACTGTTGTGTGTTCATTGGCATGTGCGGCATCCAGGCCCTGGCTGATGGTTATTTCATTAGTATGTTTGATTTTCAGATCCTAACTAGTGATGTTCTCTTGAACCCGTGTGGTATCGGACCCCGGCTCACACAGTTGTGAGTTCATTGGCATGTGCGGCAACCAGGCCCTGGCTGATGGTTGTTTCATTAGTATGTGTGATATTCAGATCCCGACTAGTGATTTTCTCTTTAGCCCGTGTGATATCCGGACCCTGGCTCACACTATTATGTGTTCATTGGCATGTGCGGCATCCAGGCCCTTGCTAATGATTATTTCATTAGTATGTGTGATATTCAGATCCTGACTAGTGATGTTCTCTTGAGCCCGTATGCTATCTGGACCCCGGCTCACACCGTTGTGTGTTCATTGGGATGTGCGGCATCTAGGCCCTGGCTGATGATTGTTTCATTAGTATGTGTGATATTCAGATCCTGAATAGTGATGTTCTTTTGAGCCCGTGTGGTATCCGTACCCCGTCTCACACCGTTGTGTGTTCATTGGAATATGCGGCATCGAGGCCCTAGCTGATGATTGTTTCATTAGTATGTGTGATATTCATATCCTGACTAGTGATGTTCTCTTGAGCCTGTGTGGAATCCGGACTCCGGCTCACACCGTTGTGTATTCATTGGCATGTGCATCATCAAGGCCCTGGCTGATGATTGTTTCATTAGTATGTGTGATATTCAGATCCTGACTAGTGATGTTCTCTTGAGCCCGTGTGGTATCCGGACCTCGGCTTACACTGTTGTCTGTTCATTGGCATGTGCGACATCCATGCCATGGCTGATGGTTGTTTCATTAGTAAATTTGATATTCAGATACTGACTAGTGATGTTATCTTGAGCCCGTGTGGTATCCAGACCCCTGCTCACACAGTTGTGTGTTCATTGGCATGTGCGGCATCCAAGCCCTGGCTGATGGTTATTTCATTAGTATGTTTGGTATTCAGATCCTGACTAGTGATGTTCTCTTGAGCTCGTGTGGTATCCGGACCCCGGCTCACACTGTTGTGTGTTCATTGGCATGTGCGGCATCCAGGCCCTGGCTGATGGTTGTTTCATTAGTATGTTTGATTTTCAGATCCTAAGTAGTGATGTTCTCTTGAGCCCGTGTGGTATCGGACCCCGGCTCACACAGTTGTTAGTTCATTGGCATGTGCGGTAACCAGGCCCTAGCTGATGGTTGTTTCATTAGTATATGTGACATTCAGATCCTGACTAGTGATTTTCTCTTGAGCCCGTGTGGTATCCGGACCCAGGCTCACACTATTGTGTGTTCATTGGCATGTGTGACATCCAAGCCCTGGCTATTGATTGTTTCATTAGTATGTGTGATATTCAGATCCTGACTAGTGATGTTCTCTTTAGCCCGTGTGGTATCTGGACCCCAGCTCACACCGTTGTGTGTTCATAGGCATGTGCGGTATCCAGGCCCTGGCTGATGATTGTTTCATTAGTATGTGTGATATTCAGATCCTGACTAGTGATGTTATCTTGAGCCCGTGTGGTATCTCGACCCCAGCTCACACCGTTGTGTGTTCATTGCCATATGCGGCATCCAGGCCCTGGGTGATGATTGTTTCATTAGTATCTGTGATATTCAGATCCTGACTAGTGATATTCTTTTGAGCCCGTGTGGTATCTGTACCCCGTCTCACACCTTTGTGTGTTCATTCGCATATGCGGCATCGAGGCCCGAGCTGATGATTGTTTCATTAGTATGTGTGATATTCATATCCTGACTAGTGATGTTTTCTTGAGCCTGTGTGGAATCCGGACCCCGGCTCACACCGTTGTGTATTCATTGGCATGTGCGTCATCCAGGCCCTGGCTGATGATTGTTTCATTAGTATGTGTGATATTCAGATCCTGACTAATGATGTTCTCTTGTGCCCGTGTGGTATCCGGACCTCGGCTCACACTATTTTCTGTTCATTGGCATGTGCGGTATCCATGCCATGACTGATGGTTGTTTCATTAGTAAATTTGATATTCAGATCCTGACTAGTGATATTCACTTGAGCCCGTGTGGTATCCGGACCCCGATTCACACAGTTGTGTGTTCATTGGCATGTGGGGCATCCAGGCCCTGGCTGATGATTGTTTCATTAGTATGTTTGATTCTCAGATCCCGTCTAGTGATGCTCTCTTGAGCCCGTGTGGTATCGGATCCCGGCTCGCACAGTTGTGAGTTCATTGGCATGTGCGGCAACCAAGCCCTGGCTGATGGTTGTTTCATTAGTATGTGTGATATTCAGATCCTGACTAGTGATGTTCTCTTGAGCCCGTGTGGTATCTGGACCCCGGCTCACAATGTTGTCTGTTCATTGGCATGTGCGGCATCCATGCCATGGCTGATGGTTGTTTCATTACTAAATTTGATATTCGGATCCTGACTAGTGATGTTCTCTTGAGTCCGTGTGGTATCCGGACCCCGGCTCACACAGTTTTATGTTCATTGGCATGTGCGGCATCCTGGCCCTGGCTAATGGTTGTTTCCTTAGTATGTGATATTTTCAGAGCCTGACTAGTGATGTTCTCTTGAGCCCGTGTGGTATTCGGTCCCCGGCTCACACTGTTGTGTCTTCATTGGCATGTGCGGCATCCAGGCCCTGACTGATGGTTATTTCATTAGTATGTTTGATTTTCAGATCCTAACTAGTGATGTTCTCTTGAGCCCGTGTGGTATCGGACCCCGGCTCACACAGGTTTGAGTTCATTGGCATGTGCGGCAACCAGGCCCTGGCTGAAGGTTGTTTCATTAGTGTGTGTGATATTCAGATCCCGACTAGTGATTTTCTCTTTAGCCCGTGTGATATCCGGACCCTGGCTCACACTATTGTGTGTTCATTGGCATGTGCGGCATCCAGGCCCTTGCTATTGATTGTTTCATTAGTATGTGTGATATTCAGATCCTGACTAGTGATGTTCTCTTGAGCCCGTATGGTATCTGGACCCCGGCTTACACTGTTGTGTGTTCATTGGGATGTGCGGCATCCAGGCCCTGGCTGATGATTGTTTCATTAGTATGTGTGATATTCAGATCCTGACTAGTGATGTTATCTTGAGCCCGTGTGGTATCTGGACCCCAGCTCACACCGTTGTGTGTTCAATAGAATGTGTGGCATCGAGGCCCTAGCTGATGATTGTTTCATTAGTATGTGTGATATTCAGATCCTGACTAGTGATGTTCTTTTGAGCCCGTGTGGTATCCGTACCCCGTCTCACACCGTTGTCTATTCATTGGCATATGCGGCATCGAGGCCCTAGGTGAAGATTGTTTCATTAGTATGTGTGATATTCATATCCTGACTAGTGATGTTCTCTTGAGCCTGTGTGGAATCCGGACTCCGGCTCACACGTTGTGTATTCATTGGCATGTGCATCATCAAGGCCCTGGCTGATGATTGTTTCATTAGTATGTGTGATATTCAGATCCTGACTAGTGATGTTCTCTTGAGCCCGTGTGGTATCTGGACCTCGGCTCACACTGTTGTCTGTTCATTGGCATGTGCGGCATCCATGCCATGGATGATGGTTGTTTCATTAGTAAATTTGATATTCAGATCCTGACTAGTGATGTTATCTTGAGCCCGTGTGGTATCCGGACCCCTGCTCACACAGTTGTGTGTTCATTGGCATGTGCGGCATCCAAGCCCAGGCTGATGGTTGTTTCATTAGTATGTTTGATATTCAGATCCTAACTAGTGATGTTCTCTTGAGCCCGTGTGGTATCCGGACCCCGACTCACACTGTTGTGTATTCATTGGCATGTGCGGCATCCAGGCCCTGGCTGATGGTTGTTTCATTAGTATGTTTGATTTTCAGATCCTAAGTAGTGATGTTCTCTTGAGCCCGTGTGGTATCGGACCCCAGCTCACACAGTTGTTAGTTCATTGGCATGTGCGGCAACCACGCCCTGGCTGATAGTTGTTTCATTAGTATATGTGATATTCAGATCCTGACTAGTGATGTTATCTTGAGCCCGTGTGGTATCTGGAACCCAGCTCACACTGTTGTGTGTTCATTGCCATATGCGGCATCCAGGCCCTGGGTGATGATTGTTTCATTAGTATGTGTGATATTCAGATCCTGACTAGTGATATTCTTTTGAGCCCGTGTGGTATCTGTACCCCGTCTCACACCTTTGTGTGTTCATTGGCATATGCGGCATCGAGGCCTGAGCTGATGATTGTTTCATTAGTATGTGTGATATTCATATCCTGACTAGTGATGTTTTCTTGAGCCTGTGTGGAATCCGGACCCCGGCTCATACCGTTGTGTATTCATTGGCATGTGCGTCATCCAGGCCCTGGCTGATGATTGTTTCATTAGTATGTGTGATATTCAGATCCTGACTAATGACGTTCTCTTGTGCCCGTGTGGTATCCGGACCTCGGCTCACACTATTGTCTGTTCATTGGCATGTGCGGCATCCATGCCATGGTTGATGGTTGTTTCATTAGTATGTGTGATATTCAGATCCTGACTAGTGATGTTCTCTTGAGCCCGTGTGGTATCCGGACCCCAGCTCACACTGTTGTGTGTTCATTGGCATGTGCGGCATCCAGGCCCTGGCTGATGGTTGTTTCATTAGTATGTTTGATTTTCAGATCCTAAGTAGTGATGTTCTCTTGAGCCCGTGTGGTATCGGACCCCAGCTCACACAGTTGTTAGCTCATTGGCATGTGCGGCAACCAGGCCCTGGCTGATAGTTGTTTCATTAGTATATGTGATATTCAGATCCTGACTAGTGATGTTATCTTGAGCCCGTGTGGTATCTGGAACCCAGCTCACACTGTTGTGTGTTCATTGCCATATGCGGCATCCAGGCCCTGGGTGATGATTGTTTCATTAGTATGTGTGATATTCAGATCCTGACTAGTGATATTCTTTTGAGCCCGTGTGGTATCTGTACCCCGTCTCACACCTTTGTGTGTTCATTGGCATATGCGGCATCGAGGCCCGAGCTGATGATTGTTTCATTAGTATGTGTGATATTCATATCCTGACTAGTGATGTTTTCTTGAGCCTGTGTGGAATCCGGACCCCGGCTCATACTGTTGTGTATTCATTGGCATGTGCGTCATCCAGGCCCTGGCTGATGATTGTTTCATTAGTATGTGTGATATTCAGATCCTGACTAATGACGTTCTCTTGTGCCCGTGTGGTATCCGGACCTCGGCTCACACTATTGTCTATTCATTGGCATGTGCGGCATCCATGCCATGGTTGATGGTTGTTTCATTAGTATGTGTGATATTCAGATCCTGACTAGTGATGTTCTCTTGAGCCCGTGTGGTATCTGGACCCCAGCTCACACTGTTGTGTGTTCATTGGCATGTGCGGCATCCAGGCCCTGGCTGATGGTTGTTTCATTAGTATGTTTGATATTCAGATCCTGACTAGATATGTTCTCTTGAGCCCGTGTGGTATCCGGACTCCGGCTCACACAGTTTTGTGTTCATTGGCATGTGCGGCATCCAAGCCCTGGCTGATGGTTGTTTCATTAGTATGTGTGATATTCAGATCCTGACTAGTGATGTTCTCTTGAGCCCGTGTGGTATCAGGACCCTGGCTCACACTGCTGTGTGTTCATTGGCATGTGTGGCACCCATGCCCTGACTGATGATTCTTTCATTAGTATGTGTGATATTCAGATCCTGACTAGTGATGTTCTCTTAAGCCCGTGTGGTATCCGGACTCCGGCTTACACTGTTGTCTGTTCATTGGCATGTGCGGCATCCATGCCATGGCAGATGGTTGTTTCATTAGTAAATTTGATATTCAGATCCTAACTAGTGATGTTCTCTTGAGCCCGTGTGGTATCCGGACCCCGGCTCACACAGTTGTGTGTTCATTGGCATGTGCGGCATCCTGGTCCTGGCTAATGGTTGTTTCATTAGTATGTTTGATTTTCAGATCCTGTCTAGTGATGTTCTCTTGAGCCCGTGTGGTATCGGATCCCGGCTCACACAGTTGTGAGTTCATTGGCATGTGCGGCAACCAGGCCCTGGCTGATGGTTGTTTCATTAGTATGTGTGATATTCAGATCCTGACTAGTGATGTTCTCTTGAGCCCGTGTGGTATCCGAACCCCGACTCACTTTGTTGTGTGTTCATTGGCATGTGCGGCATCCAGGCCCTGGCTGATGGTTTTTTCATTATTATGTGTGATATTCAGATCCTGACTAGTGATGTTCTCTTGAGCCCGTGTGGTATCCGGACCCGTGCTCACACTGTTGTGTGTTGATTGGCATGTGCGGCACCCATGCCCTGACTGATGATTATTTCATTAGTATGTGTGATATTCAGATCATGTATAGAGATGTTCTCTTAAGCCCGTGTGGTATCCGGACCACGGCTCACACTGTTGTCTGTTCATTGGCATGTGCGGCATCCATGCCATGGCTGATGGTTGTTTCATTAGTAAATTTGATATTCATATCCTAACTAGTGATATTCTCTTGAGCCCGTGTGGTATCCGGACCCCGGCTCACACAGTTGTGTGTTCATTGGCATGTGAGGCATCCAGGCCCTGGCTGAAGGTTGTTTCATTAGTAAGTTTGATTTTCAGATCCTGTCTAGTGATGTTCTCTTGAGCCCGTGTGGTATCGGATCCCGGCTCACACAGTTGTGAGTTCATTGGCATGTGCGGCAACCAGGCCCTGGCTGATGGTTGTTTCATTAGTATTTGTGATATTCAGATCCTAACTAGTGATGTTCTCTTGATCCCGTGTGATATCCTGACCCCGGCTCACACTGTTGTGTTTTCATTGGCATGTGCGGCATCCAGGCCCTGGCTGATGGTAGTTTCATTAGTATGTTTGATATTCAGATCCTGACTAGTGATGTTCTCTTGAGCCCGTGTGGTATCCGGACCCCGGCTCACACGGTTGTGTGTTCATTGGCATGTGCGGCATCCAAGCCCTGACTAATGGTTGTTTCATTAGTATGTGTGATATTCAGATCCTGACTGGTGATGTTCTCTTGAGCCCGTGTGGTATTCGGACCCCGGCTCACACTGTTGTGTGTTCATTGGCATGTGCGGCACCCATGTCCTAACTGATGATTGTTTCATTAGTATGTGTGATATTCAGATCCGGACTAGTGATGTTCTCTTAAGCCCGTGTAGTATCCGGACCCCGGCTCACACTGTTGTCTGTTCATTGGCATGTGGGGCATCCATGCTATGGCTGATGGTTGTTTCATTAGTAAATTTGATATTCAGATCCTAACTAGTGATGTTCTCTTGATCCCGTGTGGTATCCGGACCCCGGCTCACACAGTTGTGTGTTCATTGGCATGTGGGGCATCCAGGCCCTGGCTGAAGGTTGTTTCATTAGTAAGTTTGATTTTCAGATCCTGTCTAGTGATGTTCTCTTGAGCCCGTGTGGTATCGGATCCTGGCTCACACAATTGTGAGTTCATTGGCATGTGCGGCAACCAGGCCCTGGCTGATGGTTGTTTCATTAGTATGTGTGATATTCAGATCCTGACTAGTGATGTTCTCTTGATCCCGTGTGGTATCCTGACCCCAGCTCACACTGTTGTGTTTTCATTGGCATGTGCGGCATCCAGGCCCTGGCTGATGGTTGTTTCATTAGTATGTTTGATATTCAGATCCTGACTAGTGATGTTCTCTTGAGCCCGTGTGGTATCTGGACCCCGGCTCACACGGTTGTGTGTTCATTGGCATGTGCGGCATCCAAGCCCTGACTGATGGTTGTTTCATTAGTATGTGTGATATTCAGATCCTGACTGGTGATGTTCTCTTGAGCCCGTGTGGTATTCGGACCCCGGCTCACACTGTTGTCTGTTCATTGGCATGTGGGGCATCCATGTTATGGCTGATGGTTGTTTCATTAGTAAATTTGATATTCAGATCCTAACTAGTGATTTTCTCTTGATCCCGTGTGGTATCCGGACCCCGGCTCACACAGTTGTGTGTTCATTGGCATGTGCGGCATCCTGGTCCTGGCTAATGGTTGTTTCATTAGTATGTTTGATTTTTAGATCCTGTCTAGTGATGTTCTCTTGAGCCTGTGTGGTATCGGATCCCGGCTCACACAGTTGTGAGTTCATTGGCATGTGCGGCAACCAGGCCCTGGCTGATGGTTGTTTCATTAGTATGTGTGATATTCAGATCCTTCTTAGTGATGTTCCTTTGAGCCCGTGTGGTATCCGGACCCCGGTTACACTGTTGTGTGTTCATTGGCATGTGCGGCATCCAGGCCCTGGCTGATGGTTGTTTCATTAGTATGTTTGATATTCAGATCCGGACTAGTGATGTTCTCTTGAGCCCGTGTGGTATCCGTACCCCGGCTCACACAGTTGTGTGTTAATTGGCATGTGCGGCATCCAAGCCCTGGCTGATGGTTGTTTCATTAGTATGTGTGATATTCAGATCCTGACTAGTGATGTTCTCTTGAGCCCGTGTGGTATTCGGACCCCGGCTCACACTTTTGTGTGTTCATTGGCATGTGCGGCATCCAGGCCCTGGATGATGGTTGTTTCATTAGTATGTTTGATTTTCAGATCCTAACTAGTGATGTTATCTTGAGCCCGTGTGGTATCCGAACCCCGGCTCACACTGTTGCATGTTCATTGGCATGTGCGGCATCCATGCCATGGCTGATGGTTATTTCATTATTAAATTTGATATTCAGATCCTAACTAGTGAAGTTCTCTTGAGCCAGTGTGGTATCCGGACCCCGGCTCACACAGTTGTGTGTTCATTGGCATGTGCGGCATCCTGGTCCTGGCTAATGGTTGTTTCATTAGTATGTTTGATTTTCAGATCCTGTCTAGTGATATTCTCTTAAGCCTGTATGGTATCGGATCCCGGCTCACACAGTTGTGAGTTCATTGGCATGTGCGGCAACCAGGCCCTGGATGATGGTTGTTTCATTAGTATGTGTGATATTCAGATCCTGACTAGTGATGTTCTCTTGAGCCCGTGTGGTATCCGGACCCCGGCTCAAACTGTTGTATGTTCATTGGCATGTGCGGCATCCAGGCCCTGGCTGATGGTTGTCTCATTAGTATGTTTGATTTTCAGATCCTAACTAGTGATGTTCTCTTGAGCTCGTGTGGTATCGGACCTCGGCTTACACAGTTGTGAGTTCATTGGCTTGTGCGGCAACCAGGCCGTGGTTGATGGTTGTTTCATTAGTATGTGTGATATTCAGATCCTGACTAGTGATGTTCTCTTGAGCCCGTATGGTATCCGGACCCCGGCTCACACTATTGTGTGTTCATTCGCATGTGCGGCATCCAGGCCCTGGATGATGGTTGTTTCATTAGTATGTGTGATATTCAGATCCTAACTAGTGATGTTCTCTTGAGCCCGTGTGGTATCCGCACCCAGCTCACACTGTTGTGTGTTCATTGGCATGTGCGGCACCCAGGCCCTGGCTTATGATTGTTTCATTAGTATGTGTGATATTCAGATCCTGACTAGTGATGTTCTCTTGAGCCCGTGTGATATCCGGACCCAGGCTCACACTGTTGTGTGTTCTTTGGCATGTGCGGCATCCTGGCCCTGGCTGATGGTTGTTTCATTAGTATGTTTGATATTCAGATCCTAACTAGTGATGTTCTCTTGAGCCTGTGTGGTATCCGGACCCCGGCTCACACTGTTGTGTGTTCATTGGCATGTGCGGCATCCAGGCCCTGGATGATGGTTGTTTCATTAGTATGTGTGATATTCAGATCCTGACTAGTGATGTTCTCTTAAGCCCGTGTGGTATCCGGACCCCGGCTCACACTGTTGTATGTTCATTGGCATGTGCGGCATCCAGGCCCTGGCTGATGGTTTTTTCATTTGTATGTGTAATATTGAGATCCTAACTAGTGATGTTCTCTTGAGCCCGTGTGGTATCCGGACCCGGCTCACACTATTGTGAGTTCATTGGCATGTGCGGTACCCAGGCCCTGGCTTATGATTGTTTCATTAGTATGTGTGATATTCAAATCCTGACTAGTTATGTTCTCTTGAGCCCGTGTGATATCCGGACCCCGGCTCACACTGTTGTGTGTTCATTGGCATGTGCGGCATCCAGGCCTTGGCTATTGATTGTTTCATTAGTATTTGTGATATTATGATCCTGACTAGTGATGTTCTCTTGAGCCCGTGTGGTATCTTGACCACGGCTCACACCGTTGTGTGTTCATTGGCATGTGCGGCATCCAGGCCCTGGCAGATGATTGTTTCATTAGTAAGTGTGATATTCAGATCCTGACTAGTGATGTTCTTTTGAGCCCATGTGGTATCCGGACCCCGGTTCAACCGTTGTGTGTTCATTGGCATGTGCGGCATCCAGGTCCTGGCTGATGACTGTTTCATTAGTATGTGTGATATTCAGATCCTGGCTAGTGATGTTCTCTTGAACCCGTGTGGTATCTGGACCCCGGCTCACATCGTTGTATGTTCATTCGCATGTGCGGCATCCAGGCCATGGCTAATGATTGTCTCATTAATATATGTGATATTCAGATCCTGGCTAGTGATGTTCTCTTGAGCTCGTGTGATATCCTGACTCATGCCCACACTGTTGTGTGTTCATTAGCATGTGCGGTATCCAGGCCCTGGCTGATGGATGTTTCATTAGTATGTTTGATATTCAGATCCTGACTAGTGATGTTCTCTTGAGCCCGTGTGGTATCCGGACCCTGGCTCACACCGTTGTGTGTTCATTGGCATGTGCGACATCCAGGCCCTGGCTGATGATTGTTTTAATACTATGTGTGCTATTCAGATCCTGACTAGTGATGTTCTCTTGATCCTGTGTGGTATTCCCACCCCAGCTCACACAGTTGTATGTTCATTGGCATGTGTGGCATCCAGGCCCTGGCTGATGGTTGTTTCATTAGTATGTTTGATTTTGAGATCCTGTCTAATAATGTTCTCTTGAGCCCGTGTGGTATCGGATCCCGGCTCACACAGTTGTGAGTTCATTGGCATGTGCGGCAACCAGGCCCTGGCTGATGGTTGTTTCATTAGTATGTGTGATATTCAGATCCTGACTAGTGATGTTCTCTTGAGCCCGTGTGGTATCCGGACCCCGGCTCACACTGTTGTGTGTTCATTGGCATGTGCGGCGTCCAGGCCCTGGCTGATGGTTATTTCATTAGTTTGTTTGATTTTCAGATCCTAACTAGTGATGATCTCTTGAGCCCGTGTGGTATCGGACCCCAGCTCACACAGTTGTGAGTTCATTGGCATGTGCGGCAACCAGGCCCTGGTTGATGGTTGTTTCATTAGTATGTGTGATATTCAGATCCTGACTAGTGATGTTCACTTGAGCCCGTATGGTATCCGGACCCCGGCTCACACTGTTGTGTGTTCAATGGCATGTGTGGCATCCAGGCCCTGGCTGATGGTTGTTTAATTAGTATGTGTGATATTCAGATCCTAACTAGTGATGTTCTCTTGAGCACGTGTGGTATCCGCACCCAGCTCACACTGTTGTGTGTTCGTTGGCATGTGCGGCACCCAGGCCCTGGCTTATGATTCTTTCATTAGTATGTGTGATATTCAAATCCTGACTGGTGATGTTCTCTTGGGCCCGTGTGATATCCGGACCCCGGCTCACACTGTTTTGTGTTCATTGGAATGTGCGGCATCCAGGCCCAGGCTATTGATTGTTTCATTTGTATTTGTGATATTCTGATCCTGACTAGTGATGTTCTCTTGAGCCCATGTGGTATCTTGACCACGGCTCACACCGTTGTGTGTTCATTGGCATGTGCGGCATCCAGGCCCTGGCTGATGATTGTTTCATTAGTATGTCTAAGTTCAAATCCTGACTAGTGATGTTCTCTTAAGCCCGTGTGGTATCTAGAACCCGGCTCACACCGTTGTGTGTTCATTGGCATTTGCAGTATCCAGGCCCTGGCTGATGATTGTTTCATGAGTAAGTGTGATATTCAAATCCTGACTAGTGATGTTCTTTTGAGCCCATGTGGTATCCGGACCCTGATTCAACCGTTGTGTGTTCATTGGCATTTGCGGCATCCAGGTCCTGGCTGATGATTGTTTCATTAGTATGTGTGATATTTAGATCCTGACTAGTGATGCTCTCTTGAGCCCGTGTGGTATCTGGACCCCGGCTCACAGCGTTGTATGTTCATTCGCATGTGCGGTATCCAGGACCTGGCTGATGATTGTTTCGTTAGTAAGTGTGATATTCAGATCCTGACTAGTGATGTTCTTTTGAGCCCATGTGGTATCCGGACCCCGGCTCACACTGTTGTGTGTTCATTGGCATGTGCGGCATCCAGGCCCTGACTGATGGTTGTTTCATTAGTATGTTTGATTTTCAGATCCTAACTAGTGATGTTCTCTTAAGCCCGTGTGGTATCGGACCCCGGCTCACATAGTGGTGAGTTCATTGGCATGTGCGGCAACCAGGCCCTGGTTGATGGTTGTTTCATTAGTATGTGTGATATTCAGATCCTGACTAGTGATGTTCTCTTGAGCCCGTATGGTATCCGGACCCCGACTCACACTGTTGTGTGTTCATTGGCATAAGCGGCATCCAGGCCCTAGCTGACGGTTGTTTCATTAGTATGTGTGATATTCAGATCCTAACTAGTGATGTTCTCTTGAGCCCGTGTGGTATCCGCACCCAGCTCACACTGTTGTGTGTTCATTGGCATGTGCGGCACCCAGGCTCTGGCTTATGATTGTTTCATTAGTATGTGTGATATTCAGATCCTGACTAGTGATGTTCTCTTGAGCCCGTGTGATATCTGGACCCCGGCTCACACTGTTGTGTGTTCTTTGGCATGTGCGGCATCCAGGCCTTGGCTGATGGTTGTTTCATTAGTATGTTTGATATTCAGATCCTGACTAGTGATGTTCTCTTGAGCCTGTGTGGTATCCGGAGCCCGGCTCACACTGTTGTGTGTTCATTGGCATGTGCGGCATCCAGGCTCTGGGTGATGGTTGTTTCATTAGTATGTGTGATATTCAGATCCTGACCAGTGATGTTCTCTTGAGCCCGTGTGGTATCCGGACCCCGGCTCACACTGTTGTATGTTCATTGGCATGTGCGGCATCCAGGCGTTGGCTGATGGATGTTTCATTTGTATGTGTGATATTCAGATCCTAACTAGTGATGTTCTCTTGAGCCCGTGTGGTATTCGGACCCGGCTCACACTATTGTGAGTTCATTGGCATGTGCGGCACCTAGGCCCTGGCTTATGATTGTTTCATTAGTATGTGTGATATTCAAATCCTAACTAGTGATGTTCTCTTGAGCCCGTGTGATATCCGGACCCCGACTTACACTGTTGTGTGTTCATTGGCATATGCGGCATCCCGGCCCTGGCTATTAATTGTTTCATTTGTATTTGTGATAATCTGATCCTGACTAGTGATGTTCTCTTGAGCCCGTGTGGTATCTTGACCACGGCTCACACTGTTGTGTGTTCATTGGCATGTGCGGCATCCAGGCCCTGGCTGATGATTGTTTCATTAGTATGTCTAAGTTCAGATCCTGACTAGTGATGTTCTCTTAAGCCCGTGTGGTATCTGGAAACCGGCTCACACCGTTGTGTGTTCATTGGCATTTGCGGTATCCAGGCCCTGGCTGATGATTGTTTCATTAGTAAGTGTGATATTCAAATCCTGACTAGTGATGTTCTTTTGAGCCCATGTGGTATCCGGACCCCGGTTCAACCGTTGTGTGTTCATTGGCATCTGCGGCATCCAGGTCCTGGCTGATGATTGTTTCATTAGTATGTGTGATATTTAGATCCTGACTAGTGATGTTCTCTTGAGCCCGTGTGGTATCTGGACCCTGGTTCACACCGTTGTATGTTCATTCGCATGTGCGGTATCCAGGCCCTGGATAATGATTATTTCATTAGTAAGTGTGATATTCAGATCCTGACTAGTGATGTTCTTTTGAGCCCATGTGGTATCCGGACGCCGGTTCAACCGTTGTGTGTTCATTGGCATGTGCGGCATCCAGGTTCTGGCTGATGATTGTTTCATTAGTATGTGTGATATTCAGATCCTGGCTAGTGATGTTCTCTTGAGCCCGTGTGGTATCCGGACCCATGCTCACACTGTTGTGTGTTCATTTGCATGTGCGGCATCCATGCCCTGGCTGATGGATGTTTCATTAGTATGTTTGTTAATTAGATCCTGACTAGTGATGTTCTCTTGAGCCCGTGTGGTATCGGGACCCTAGCTCACACCGTTGTGTGTTCATTGGCATGTGTGGCATCCAGGGCCTAGCTGATGATTATTTTAATAGTATGTGTGATATTCAGATCCTGACCAGTGATGTTCTCTTGATCCTGTGTGGTATTCCCACCCCAGCTCACACGGTTGTGTGTTCATTGGCATGTGCGGCATCCAGGCCGTTGCTGATGATTGTTTCATTAGTATGTGTGATATTCAGATCCTGACTAGTGATGTTCTCTTGAGCCTGTGTGGTATCCGGACCCCGGCTCACACAGTTATGTGTTCATTGGCATGTGCGGCATCCAGGCGCTGGCTGATGGTTGTTTCATTAGTAAATGTGATATTCAGATCCTGACTAGTGATGTTCTCTTGAGCGCGTGTGGTATCCGGACCCCGGCTCACACTATTGTGTGTTCATTGGAATGTGGGGCATCCAGGCCCTGGCTGATGGTTATTTCATCAGTATGTGTGATATTCAGATCCTGACTAGTGATGTTCTCTTGATCCCGTGTGGTATCCGGACCCAGCTCACACTGTTGTATGTTCATTGGCATGTGCGGCACACAGGCCCTGGCTTATGATTGTTTCATTAGTATGTGTGATATTCAGATCCAGACTAGTGATGTTCTTTTGAGCCCGTGTGGTATCCGGATCCCGGCTCACATTGTTGTGTTTTCATTGGCATGTGCAGCATCTAGGCCCTGGCTATTGATTGTTTCATTAGTATTTGTGATATTCATATCCTGACTAGTGATGTTCTCTTGAGCCCGTGTGGTATCTTGACCACGGCTCACACCGTTGTGTGTTCATTGGCATGTGCGGCATCCAGGCCCTGGCTGATGATTGTTTCAATAGTATGTGTGTGTTGCACCCTAAAATTTGACCAACCGATTCTCCTATCTGACTCGTGGTTTAATTTCATATTCGCCGATCAGACGCATGATATTTGCGCACAGACAGAGGATATCAGGGTTACAGCTTGGTTTACGTCTATCAGATATGGCAGATCCTGTCCAGATCATCAGGGTTTTATTCTCGGGAAATTGTGCGCTTCTCGGTGATTTGTAGCTTGCATAGTGATTTTGGGATATTCTGACGCCCGGGGTTCTCTGTTCAATTCGATCTGGTCTCGTGCGCTCTTTTATGGTGGTCATTTGCATTTGTCTGCATTTTTAGGGTTTTAATAGCCTTTTGTGGATTTTTAATAGGCTTTATAGATTTTTCTGGAATTTAAATCCTTTTTTAGAATTTTATATAGATTTATAAATAGGTTTAATAGTTTTTTAATCATTTTTTAGAATATATTAGATTTTTAATTGTTTTAGGCAATATAGAAAATAATATAGATTTTTCTTTTATGTTAATAGAAAAATAGAGCTTTAATCTTTTAATAGATTTTTCTTATTAGTTTTAAATAGATTTACTAGTTTTAAATAATAGTATGAATTTTAATAGAGATTACTAGGATTTTATTAGTTGTAGTTTAATAGAGGTTTAAATAGAGTTAATTATAGTTTTAATCATTTTTAGGCTTAATTAGGATAATTAGGATTTAAATCTTTTGTTTAGAATTTAATTGAGTTTGTTAGATTTTATTAGGATAGTTAATTGTCTTTTAGATTTGATTAGTTAGGTTAATTGGTTAATTAGTCTAATAAGGATTTAATTAGAGATAATCAGATTTAACTTTTTATGCAGTTTTTGTTACAGGGTTTTTGACAGTATTTTCGTGTGGGCCCATTGCAACTCGCAGGCCCAGTTATTGTTTTTGTCCAAGTTTCCAGAATTGTCCAATTCAGCCTCACTGTCCAGATCCGTCCAGCATTTTCCAGAAGCATCCAGAACATTGCAGTGGTATAAAGGATCAGACGCCACGTGTTAGTCAAAGGGAGGCCCCACGTTACGCTGCAGAATCACGCCACCACACAACTTTCACCACTCAGACTCTCCCTCCACACGCCACGTCGCCCCAGCTGGCCACCACTTTCTCTCTCTCTCTCTGTGCATGCAAGCCACGCGTCGCACCTGCAAGCCTCCCCTTCGCCACTTGTTACCACCACAGCTAGTCACCTGAGCCTCACCAGAAACCTGCCGCCGGCCATGCATCCTCCCTGAACCACCACACCGCCGACCACTCTAACCGTCTCCGGCCACCGTCCTTGCCGGAAACTGCAAATTATCCAGAAATCCCAAAGTCATACTCCTTTCTTCATCTTCCTCCTCCGTCCATCATTCATCTTCACCTCGCCGGAGAAATCTACCGTCGCCGGAAACCTCAAGCAATTTCCCAGAAAATCATTCAAGCATCAAGAATAACTTTTCCAAAACATCATCGAACCTTCATCTTCATCCAAAGAATTTCCAGAAACGCATCTATCGTTCTTCATCGTCCATTCAAAATTGCTTCAACAAACTCAAGAACACCTTCAGAGGATCCACCGTTCGTTCGATCCTTTCTTTCTTTTTTCCAGAAAGTTATCCGGAGATCTTCTCAACGGCGTGCATCCTTCCTCAGATCTATCACGATCTTCAAAGCGTCTTCCTTCAACGAACTTCCTCAAGAACATTCCAGGTCCTTTTGCTTCATCTTCATATGCGTTCATCAACCACAGATTCTCCTGCAAACGGTTTGAATCTTCATCGAAGGATTTTCGTTCTCCAATACGCTCCAGTTTGCTCCAGATTCATCTCCAGGTGTGCTTTCTGAAACTCGTTGCATGTTCTATCGCTTCAGATTGCATTGTTTTCACTGATTTATAGAATGGCTAGGGTTTGGTGTTGATTGAGGCGTGGATTGAGAGGTTTAGTAGTGATGTTATGGTCTTTTGTTTGAGTGTCTCGTTCGAGAGTTTTGAGCTTTTCTGGAAAAGAATTGCAGAGAAGGTGTGAGGAAGATGAGCGAAGCAGCTAGGGTTTTGGTTGGGATTGGATGAACAGTGATCTGGGATTAGGGAAGGGGGATTGGTTTTGTGGTTTAGGTTAGGGTTAGGGTTTGGGCCAAGCCCAAATTCGTTTTTACTGAAACAACCCCCCGTTTACTCATTCAAACCCCCGTGCGTGTAGGAGGCAGATTGGATTTGGGCTGGGCCTTATGCCCATTACTAATCACGCCCCCTGGGGCGTAAGCCCAGTGAGAACTAGCGTGAAAAGCCTGCTAGCTGCACCCCCCATGCATTATTTTTCTGTTTTTTATTATTAGTTTTTTCTGACTCATTGGGCCAGCGCCTAAGTGCTGAGCGCACCCCCCATTCAGGCCCAACTTGCAATAATAACTGAAACATCATGATGTTTGAACCCCTCCTCTTTTATTCCAATTTTTTAGTTTTTAATTTCTTTTATTTTCTTGTTCTTGTAAAATTCATAATAAAATGTAAATGATTGATTTTTTTTAATTCTTCTTTTTTCTACCACTTCATGAAAAGGTCTAGAATTGTATAAAAATAAAAATGCCATTTTATTTTTGTTTGCTATTTTTGGCATATTTTCCATTTAATTGATTTTTTTAATATTTTTTAGTGCATGCATATTATTAGAAAATCCATAAAAAATAGTAGGTTTAATCAAATAATTCCGTTCTTTTTTCTGTAGACTCGTAATTCAATGTAGAATTTTATAGTACAAAAACAGTAGCTTAATCATGCATTTTCAGTTTAATTGCATTTTTTGTATTGTTTTGATATTGAATGATTGGTTTGTGGATATGTCTGCTTTGTTGATTTTGGTTCTTTCATCTGGTAATGAGTTTTGCTCTGATTTTTTTAGCATGTTGTCATAGAGCCATGTAGGTTTCCCATAGATTTTTGATAGATTTTTGTAGGGTGTTCTGATATTGTTTTAGTCTGAGCTTGAGGATAGGAGAAGTCTTGACGACTTCTGACTTTGAAGTTCAACTGTGGTTGAACTTCAGAGATAGTCTCTTGTGGTTTGATGGCCTGTGGGTTCTTCTCAAAGATGGGAGCTGGTTGAAGTCCTGTTGGAGCTTGCAAGGATGCATTGGATTGAAGACCTAGTCTAGAAGCTTGTTCCCTGTTTGTGAGGTTCGAGATCCTGAAGTTTGAAGGGAGTTTATGGTACTTTCCTGAGGAAGGCGCTATGAATGACTTTCATTCTTTCTTCTCACCTCTTTCTTAAGTATCCAATGATGTTGGAGCCAACTTGTGAGTTTAATTTCTCCTGAGGAGGAATGTAAACTGATCATAGTTGTTGAGCCACGTAGGATACGTTTCCTAAGTGTCAGCCTCCTAGTACTTTCCTGAGGAAGGTCCTATGGGTCTGTTCACTTAGTTCCTTTAGTTTATCTAGGATTTCTCAAGTATCCAATGATGTTGGAGCCAACTTGTGAGTTTAATTTCTCCTGAGGAGGAATGTAAACTGATCACAGTTGTTGAGCCACGTAGGATACGATTCCTAAGTGTCAGCCTCCTAGTACTTTCCTGAGGAAGGTCCTATGGGTCTGCTCACTTAGTTCCCTTAGTGCATATAGGCTTTCTCAAAATATCCAATGAAGCCGGAGCCTTCATGTGAGTTTAATTTCTCCTGAGGAGGAATGTAAACTGATCACAGTTGTCGAGCCGCATAGGATATGACTCCTGAGTAGTAACCTCCTGGTACTTTCCCGAGGAAGGCACTATGAGTTTGTCTGCTTAGCTCCCTTTCTTTGGTAAGCTTGTTCTGAAGCTTGGAGACTGGGATTGATTCCTTTGCTTAAGGGTTTTGATTGAAGTTTTGCTTAGAGTTTTGTTTAAGTGTTGCATAGAGTTTTGTTCAGAGACAGATTAGAAGTTTGGTTGTTAGGGGCCCTGCTCAGGGTTTTTGTTTAAGTTTTTGATAGGAGTTTATCAGGTTAGCTAGCCTTCTCTTTGTGTTGTTTGACTTGTGTGGTATTGTGTTGCATTAGACTTAGGTATTCATCTAGATAATTCTGAGGTAGGTGCATCTTAGAGGTAGACTTTGTGTGCATGAGAAGTTGAGGTGGTCCTCCTTCTGCTTGTTTGTTATTGAGTGGCTTTGCTTGTTGGTATTTGGTAGAGCTGAGCTCCCTTACCTTTGTGGTTTGCGGCCTTTGCGCCTTATTTGTTTAGTTGTTGCATTCATGCATATTTCCAGTGTTTCTTTACTTTGCAGTATTTTCTGTTTGTTGTTTAGTCCTGTTGCCATGATCCCTTAGGAGCTCTGACTTCTCCGCTGCGGAGTCGTTATGATAGACATTAGGATGGTCAACCAGGCATGATAGCAGTAGGTAGATTCCCCTTGTTAGCTATAGTTTTAGGGTGTCTTTTCCCTTTCCTTTCAGTAGGAGCTTTTGAGTAGCTTGATCCGTAGTTAGCTGAACTACAGCTGCTCTGATTCCTTGTACCAGACGAGGATATGTAGGCATAGGATGCGATATCCTAGCGAGCACACTAACAACTAACCTTTGTTCTCTCGCGGCTGTGCGATCGAGAATTTCCCGCTGACGACTAATTGTTATCCCTTTCTATTGCCCGAGCGCATTTGAGACCAGATCGTAGTTGTAGGTCCCCGAACCTTTAGGATCAGTTTGTTTCCTCACTGCTGTGTGAGAGCCCCCTGTTTACCCGTAGTTAGTCGAACTACGTTTGCTCTTATCTTCCATGCTGTGTGGAAGTACGTAGGCACAGGACGCGATGTCCTGGCGAGCAACCTTTTCCCCGTTTAGACGTAGGTGGTCGAACTACGTTGACTCTGACTTTCCCATTGCACGAGGGAGTACGTAGGCCCAGAACACCGTGTGTTCTGTCGAGTCCTGTCCTTTTATTTTCTTTTCAGACCGACCATTAGCGTAGATAGATAATACACCCTTTTCCTTATAAACAAACAAGCGTGGATCCCATCGAGTACGATGGACGTGAGGGGTGCTAATACCTTCCCCTTGCGTAACCGACTCCCGAATCCAGGTTTTGGTTGCGATGACCATACCTTTTCTCGTCTTTTGCGAGGTTTACTTCGAGCGTTTCCTTTCCCGCTCTGAGGGATAAATAACGCACGGTGGCGACTCTCCTGTCAAGCCGGTGCCGATTTTCGCAGTAGCGACAGCTGGCGACTCTGCTGGGGACTTATAGCATCTAGGGACTTTTCCCATCCCTTATGCTGGGACCGTTTCCCATCCCCTACGCGAGTCAATCCTAGCGCTTGGGTGTTTATTTGTTGGGTGTTGTGCATATGTGTTTTACCTTTCTGCACTTTACTTTTCCATACCTTTACCTTTCCGCATTTATTTTCCAGCATTATATTATTGTGATTATTGCTGTGGGCAAGGGAGGTTACTGTGAGCGAGAAGCCGGACCTGGGCTTGAGTATGCACCTAGATATAGTTGTGGAGAGTAGTAGACAAACCTGTCTGCTGAGCAGGCACAGTTCCCTACGAAATCTACGCTCAGACGAGATTCTCGCAGAGGTGCTCCTTTCCGGTCCTGAGGATCTGAGGGGAGTCCAGACGTGAGGATTATCGACTCTGGGGACCAATCATTTGGAAGTCAGCTAAGTGAGGCCTCTTCATGACTTGATGATGCCACTCCTTCTGGGGATCGTATCATCACTCATGAAAGTCTGTGACGCTGATGACCGCATAGGATGCCGTACCTTTGTCCTTGGATTAGGTCTATCATACCTGTGAGAGGGATTGGGTTATTGCAGGAAAACTGGCCTTCAGAAACCATGATTCAGTACCTTTATCAGACGGTGTTCTTGATTCATCTCCAGGTGTGTTGTCTGGGTCAGATGGGTTTCTTATCTGAGGGTGATTCTATTATCAGATGGTTCTCGTCAGATACAGAGGTTCAAATGGTTTTCTTACCAGGGGATTGATATTTTGAGTATCAGATGATAGTTAGTGAGATTCTGGTGCCTATGGTGGTTTTCTGTTCTTGATCACAGAGATGTTCCTCTTCAGGCTACAGCATAGCCCCTGTGTTCACAGATTGCATTATTTATCATATTGCATCATTGCATTACCATTTTGCATCCAACTAACGTGTGTGTGTTGCAGGTGCATATTTTCCCTTCCAGTTCTGGTGTTTGTTCCCTAGCAAGACATGGAAGCCACGAAGAGAGTATTGCCCTACAAGTTCCCATCTCCGGATATCAGTCTATTGTTAGAGTTGATTGCTATTGCTAAGAAGAGGGTAATGGGTGACTTCAGAAAGAGATATGGGAGGATTCTGACCTATGTTTATCAGCCATCGGCCTACGAGATCAGCGACATTTATACCCTGCTACAATTTTATGATGCGGAGCTCAGGTGTTTTGTATTTCCCGACTTTGTTTTGGCTCCTACCCTGGAGGAGTATTCTGCACTTCTGGATATACCGATCCGCGAGCAGATGCCTTTCTATCGTACGGACGCTGAGCCTAATCTGGCTGAGCTTTCTGCCATCCTGTGCTTGAAAGAGTCTGAGTTGACTGGGAAAATGATCAGAAGAGGAGATGTATGGGGATTTCTGTTGGATGTCTTGGTGGAGAAGGCTCGGGAGTATGCCCGGAAGGGTAGCTGGGGTGTTTTTGACGTCATCCTTGCTGTATGTGTGTATGGCATCGTGTTGTTCCCGAACATTCCTGATTTTGTTGACTCGGATGCCTTCTATATTTTGGCTGCAAGGAACCCAGTTCCTACTTTGCTGGGAGATATCCACCATTCAACCCACTACCAGAATGAAAAGCGGCGAGGAAGGAATGTGTCTTGCTGTGTACCTCTCCTGTGCAGGTGGTTCACCAGTCATATGCCTAAGTCAGGCCCTTTTGTCACCTCTATTGATTCTCTAGGATGGCCGGAGCGCTTGATGGGTTTGACTGCTGAGAGCGTGGTATGGGTTAACGAAGAGGTATTCGGAGTTGAGGTCATACTCAAATGCGAAGGATTCCCGAATGTCCCGTTAATAGGAAGGAAAGGGTGTGTCAACTACAACCCTTCCTTATTGATCAGGCAATTTGGGTATGTACCTCAGGGAGCGCCTAAACCCGAGGAGATACAGGAATCTCTGTATCTCACCGGGGCAATAGGGAAAGAGATGCTGACCAAACTTGAGAAAGCCTGGAAGAACTTGCACAAGAGAGGGAAGCCTTCAGGTAGCAGAGGGGATACTCGAGTTCCTGGCCCATATGTGGAATGGATTCGTGAGCGAGCTGTGAAATTCCTTATGCCTTATCCAGCGGTTCAGCCATTGCATCCTTCTCCGGTGGAGGAGCCTACCGCAGTGGACATACAGGTATTCAAGCAGCTGATGGCGGAGAAAGAAGAGCTAGCAAAGGCTAAAGAGGCTTTAGAGCAGGAGAATGCCCAACTTCGTCATGAAAAGATTGAAACAGGATATGTTTCCAAGCAACAGGCTGAAACTCTGAAACATCTAAAGACTACGTTATTGGAATTGACTGAAACCAAGAAGCGTCTGGAGTTAGATGTAGACTCAGTTAGCAGTGTACTGGCTACTAAGAAGCAAGAGCTGGAAAGGGCCTACACAAAGCTAGCTAAGTTCAGAGAGCACTGGGATCTCACTATGACCAAGCGCAAAGAGCGGGAAGAAGAGCTGAAGACACAGGTTGCTCAGTTAGAAGAACAGGTCAAAGTGAAGACTTAAGAGCTTGAAGAAGAAGCATGCCGCCGATACGAGGCCGAGCGCAAGCTGATTGATGCCATGAAGAATTTGGAAGATTTTCAGCATAGAGCAGACGCCAAGAGACCCAAACCTGGGGAGGGTGCCCATGATAAGGCTTGGGAAGACTTTGTCAGAGACATCCAGGGAACGGTCAGAAAAAGGGATCAGTTGATAGAAGATCTGATTTATCGACCGGATCAGGCAGAGACGAAGAAGATGGTCGAGGACTTCCGCAACCGTACCCGTACTTGATTTCTCTCTTGTATTCTGTTGCATTGAGATCACCACCAGGCATGTTGGCTGGGATCCTCCTTTATCATATCAACTGTATGGAGCATAGTTATGTAACCTCTTGACAAGACTGTTATTCTAATAAATATGAGGGTTTCTAAATATTGTCTTTATGGTTTATCTCGTCTTGCTACCACTGACACTGGAATTGGAGGGGAAATATCTCCAATGCACACATGCACGTTAGCATTTTTGTATTTCTGTTTGCATAAATCATATTGCATAGCATTTCTCTAGCAGGCCAGAGCACTTATCCACCCTTTGTTTTCACCAGAGGGTGATTCTCGGGGGATGGTTTGAGGAAAAAGTGGAGTGTTGAAGACGACCAAGGGGTTGAAGCAGATTTGAGCAGAATCAAGCAGTGTAGTCAGTTGCAGGTAATTGGCAGCTATGGCTGAAGGCAATTTCCAGGCTCCTAACACCTTGGCAGGGTTTACTATGGCGTCCAACCATCAGTATGATTCTATAGAAGGCTTCCCGCAAGCGAACAACCTGACGGCAGACCAAGTTGTACAGCCTACTGTTGAGAACCGAGATCGGCATGAGCAGTTCGTTGCCCAAAATGAACGTTATCTTCCTGTTAACAATCAAGGTGTTGCTTTCCCTGTGATGAATTACCGAAGAGATATTCCAATGGTCGGGTTGGTAGATCCGCGAGCTCTTGAAAATGGTAGAAGACTCCAGGCGTTGGAAGAAGGTATAAAGCCTTAGAAGCGAAAGATGCTGTTAACTTGGATGTTGTAGACATGTGTTTGGTTCCTGATCTGGTGTTGCCGTACAAGTTCAAAGTGCCGGAATTCGAAAAGTACACGGGAGATAGCTGTCCGAAGCTGCATTTGATGATGTTCTATCGAAGGATGACTTCGGTTGTGCGAAATGACAAGTTGATGATCCATTGCTTCCAGTATAGCCTGACTGGGGCATCCTTGAGATGGTACGTGCAATTAGAAAATAATCAGATCCGATCATGGGTGGATTTAGCCAGAGCTTTCATGAAGCAGTATGATTACAACCTGGATTTGACTCCTAGTCTCGTACATCTGCAAGAATTATCTCAGGCGGAGAATGAATCATTCAGAGGGTATTTGCGAAGATGGAAAGAATTGGCTGCTAGTGTTCAACCACCGCTTCCGGAAAGAGAACTGGTTGACATCTTCTTGGGTACTCTGAAAGGCCATTATTTTGACAAATTGTTCAGTTGCACAAACTTTGTGGGCCTGATGAGACTGGGAGAGCTTGTTGAGAGAGGACTCCAGAGTGGAAAGTTTCGAAATGCTCCTTACGTCCCAGTTGATAAGATTGAGTTAGTTGTCAGTTCTCAAGAAGAGTGGGAAGGAGATGACGCCACCTCAGAATCTCTAGCATCTCAGGATCAGTTTTCAGACACTTCAAGTCAACGATCATCCTATCGTCGATCGCGTCAGCATGCCCCATGGAGACCGAGGAAACCTGAAAGGCAGTTTACTCAGCTACAGGTGTCGTACAGTCAGTTGTTGCCAGATCTGGTCAAAAGCGGATTGATAGTACCGAAAGAGACTAAGCCGGTGATTCCACCGTATCCTCCAGGTTTTGATGCCAGCGCCCGCTGTGAGTACCATGCTGGGGCACAGGGGCATTCAACCAATGATTGTAAGGTGCTTAGAAGCCAGGTTCAAGATCTGTTAGACTCTAGCCGTATTTGCATCACGCCTCAGGGTTTTGTGCAGATTAATGATTTTCCATCTTCCAGTTGTGTGGGTTCGTCAGTTAATGTCATGGAAGACTCCGCAGGAAGTGTGCGCTCTGAAGATTGTCAATCAGAGAGTTCAGTTGAATATGGGAGAAGTTTCTAGAAGTTTATGTGCCGGGTGTCGCATCTGTTTTCTCTGCATAATCCGTTTAGCTTTTGTGCATCAGTATTTGCTGACCACCACCAGGATTGTTGGCTGGGGTCATTATATTCGTACTCATTTGTGCTTACGTGATGCTTTTGTTGGTTGAACATATGTGGGAGGTGTTCGTCTGTGTGCTTATAGCTTGAGTTTCTCTTTATCTTGTATCGAATATGTGTTTGCTTTCCGCATTGCATTATCGTTTAAACAGGTACATCAGAACCGTGGGTCTCATTTCCTCATCGTCCAGTTTGTTGCAGGAACTCCTTCAGAGATATGGAACAGAATCAGTTTGAGTTGATTGAAGTCCGAAGCCAGCTGGGGCAGATGATGAGAGACATGCAAGAAATGCGTCTGGAACAGAAGATTCTCAAAGAGGAAAACCGTCAGCTGAAGACCCAAGTGAGCTTGATCATGGAGGTTGTCAAGAATGTGCTTAGGAAAGAGGACGATCAGCTATTTGAAGCCGCAATGAAGAAGCTCATGCCACCCGTGCATGTGGAACCTGAGCAGCAGCAACAGAAGATGCATCCAGCTCCGCGGAGGATCCAGGAAGGGAAGCCAAAGAGAATATTTGAGGCGCCGCCTATGACATATGCTGAGCTCTTGCAGACTTTATTGAGGTTTAATCTGGTTGAAAAGAGGACGTTGGAACCACCCACAAGAGCGCTTCCCCATGGGTACGATGCCAGTAAGCAGTGTAAGTTTCACTCTGGGGCATCCGGACACGACATCGAGGGTTGCCATGCTTTTAAGCACAAGGTTCGAGACCTGATTGACTCGCACGATATTGGATTCACGCCGAGCGGCGTAGCTGTACGTATTGCTCCTGTCTCGATCGATGCTAAGATGACAGATGTTCCTAAAGCTGCGGTGGGTCAGAAGCGTATCCTGGACTCCATGGTGTCAGAATCTCCAGGCCCACAACTGTTGCCTATTCCTGGGGCAGATCTGAGAAAGAAAATGGCTAAGCATAAGGAGGGCGTTAATCAATACATTGAAGGTCAAGAAACCGATGTTGCATTTGATACAAAGGGTGTTCAAGAGTCAACCCGATACCAGCAGCAGCAGCCTCAGCAGCAGAATAATCAGGGGTACAAAAGATATCAGAATCGGGCTCCCCTGGCAAGCCGTCATTTTGAAACTCCTCCTATGTCGTATGCACAGCTTCTGCAAACGTTGCTTCAGCTCCAATTGGTTCACAAAAGGACGTTGGCTCCCTTAACAGGGGCACCACCACCGGGGTATGACGCCAATGCTACTTGTGAATTCCACACTGGGGCACCTGGCCATACGATTGAGAATTGTAAAGCTTTTAAGCACAAAGTGCAGGATCTACTGGATAGGGCAGCAATCAGCTTCGGGCAGGAAGGTCCCAAAATCATCTGAATGAAGGAGGAAAGGCTCTATAATTTGGTTGAGTCGTTGAAAGCAGATCAGGACAGCATCGAATTGTCTCTAATAAAGATAGTTGGTTCAGCAGCAGGACAGATGTGAAAGCCCGGTTCTCGGAAGCTAGCATATTTTCTTTGTTTTAGCTTGTCATTTCTTTACATTTGTAGTTTCTTTCCTGTTTGAATTTGCAATCTTGTTTGTAAAACTTGTTGTTTTCATTCAATTGATGATGATGAAATAAATATGCATGTTTTGATTGAATCCAGTCGTGTTCACTAATTGTTTTTACAAATGTCCAACGCTTGGTTAAGAGGATCTAGGGAGGATGACGAAAATGAACGACGTGCAACATTCCTAGTGTATGCTTTTGAAATGAAACCTGTTGATGATGTACAGGCATTGTTTCAAATCCCTAAACACCGGAGATATAAGGAAGATAATCCCTTGTTAACCCCTTTGAGCCTTGTAGTAGGAGTTCTTTCTGAAAACGAAAAACCCTCAATCTTAACCTGGGGCAGGGTAGGTGTTAGCTAATTTGACCGAGCGTCCAAATTGCAAAAGGAGTGTCCGTTCGAGGATCAATCACACCCCTAGAGGTCGTGCCTAAAAACCATAATGGTTCAATCAAGAGTGAGACAGTCACATCATTCCCCAAAGAGTCAGACAACCAGTGTCACACGACTTGTGCGAAAGGAAAAGAAAAAAAAAAGAATCAAAAGCCCGCTAAGTCAAGAAAACTTCAAAACAAATGACTTAGGCAAAAATGAGGGCATCCCGCTGGACTTAAAAAAAATCAAAAGAAACTCAAAAGGAGTCAGTCCAGGCAAAAGTTAGGGATATGAAAAGAAAAAGAAGAAAAGGATCAAAAGGAAAATCCTCAAATCAAATGCGAGTCGTGCGACCTCAAGTGTCAAAAACAAGAGGTGCGTAGCTGTCACTCCAAAATCCAAAAGTTTCTCGAACTATCATTCCTATCTTTCAACCTCTGAGAGGTGAGCGCTAAGGTTGAATTAGCTGAACATAGGATCGGAGAACATCAAGGAGAATGGGTGGGTTAAAATAAACTTTGAGCCTTTATCCTTTCTTTCAAAACCATGAACCTGACCACGTTACAACCTTCAAAAGTCCTAATTGAAGCAAGTTGTTTCGAAAGCATACTCCGGTAAAGGTCGCGTCAATTCTGACTCTTAAAAGGGTTCCTCTTACCATGTTGGTACTAATGTTGATAAATGTTTTGTGCATTATATGCCATAAACTGTTTTTTCCTTTTCCCAGTGAACAGATTGGATGTCAAAGCTGTCATATGTGTTGCATTAATACATCTTTTACGCAGAACAACTTGTTTTACTTGCGAGTAAGCGCTTGACAGCAGAAAAGTTTCCTACAATGGAAGGTACGGTCAAGATAGAATGCAGAGCGCCCGAATATTCCGAGAGCAGGGGCAAGCTATTATTGTGATCCCCAGTCGAGTCAGCCTTTCGAAGTCAATTATCCTGGGGCAATCAGGTTGAGATTCAGGTAAATGTGTTGCCGTCAGGAGGTACTGCTCTAAATCGGATAATCAGGGGCAAGGTCATTGCCGTCAGGGGCAGGCCATCTTAAGCGCGCAAAGGTTACTCGAGGAGCATCCGATGTGAAGTATCTCTCGGAAGTTCAGAACGCTGGGGCATGTCATATCAGACCATCAGGGAACAGATTTGCAGATTTCCTTTCAAGGACTATCCCCACAGAGGCCCCGCAGGCTGGGGCATATCATAAGCGAAAGGCTTGTTCTTCTCCGTATCAGCGGGGTCATTCAGAGTTATACGAGCGAATTCAGCCAATTTTCGAGAGCGAGACGAATGCGGGAAGTCGTGTTACTATCCCTTGACTCTTCACCCGGAGACTATGTATGCAGGCAAAGTGTTTTCCAGTGTCAGTTGTACCTGACTCATCACAGATAGCCTAAGAGTTCAAATCCATGTTTGCGATCATTGTGAAGCCCATCAGTGTTGGCGCATCGGTTTTCAGATCCGAGCTTAATCAGTACTCAGGAAGACTCCGGCTATTTTCTCCAGCAAAGTCCAATTCGTCGTCGGTACAGGTGAGCTATCCCCAGAGAAGTCCAATCGTACTCGGCACGTCTGCTATTTCACAGCGGAGTTATATTCCCCAGCAGGGTATTACTTCGTCGAGGTGTTCGGTTAAGTCCCCAATACCCCCAGCGGAGTTGATTTCACTCTCCCAGCATTTATGTTGCTGGGATAATCCTGTGATATCCGGGTCTATCCCCAGCAGAGTTGGCTTCGTCTTCGGCATTTATTTTGCTGAAGTGGTTTTCTGTACCCAGCTTTCTCCGGCAGCTCGAGCCTGCATTAGCCTATTGCATGTCATCATATTTGCATCATACTTGCATATCATTGTCAAAATGCGTAGCATTTCCATCCGGAATGGAGCATTACGCCGTGAAAAGATTAAAGCATATGCATATGCATACGAAGCATAAGTCAGGTTTTCTACCAGCCTCGCATGGCGCGTGAGTTACTCTGTGATCAGTACAGGAGCAGTGTTCAGACAGTTCAGCAGATTATTTGTATCAGATCATACAACAGTTATGCTCTGATCAATCGGTCATCTGATATCGACAGACTTTTCTTCCCGTCAATTCATATTGACGATGTGTTCCTCCAATAAATGGATTTCTCCGTCTATCATTAGACGTCTTGAGTTTGAACGTGGTTTTCTTTCCGTCTATCAGTAGACGATGTGAAGTCTTGGTGATTTTCAGTGGGGTTCAAGATGGGGTTTCTCTAGCAAGTGGCTTTTCTTTCCGTCTATCAGTAGACGATGTGAAGTTTCAGGCTTTTGTTCAGCGGGTTCCTTATTGTCAGATCATGCAGATGGGGAGTTTCCCCAGCGAGCCTTCTACGGCTATCTTCAGATATTGAGGGGGTTCAAAGCGATATTTCAGATAGTGGTCTTCTTTCTGTGTATTGGATGAGACGACGTTTCAAGAGGGACTTTTCTGACCGTCAATCCTTATTGATGTCGAGGCTCTTCGAAGAATGTTCAGTTTTCGTGATTGTCAATTCTTATTGACGACATGGCTCTTTGAAGGTGGTTTTCTTCCCGTCGGTCCATACTGATGATGTGGCCCCTTCAAGGATATTGATCTTTCCATCAATTCCCGTAGACAGAAGGATTCTGAAATTCGAGGGATGGTGTTGAATTGCGTAAGAATTTCTTCTCGTCTATCCTTAGACGATGTGAATTGATTGGTTTCATCAATCAGGATGATCCCGTCTACCCTTAGACGATGTGAATATGGAGATTAATGGTGTCTTCCCGTCTATCCTTAGACGATGTGAATTGGTTTGTTTCATCGATCAGGATGATCCCGTCTACCCTTAGACGATGTGAGTATGGAGATGATATCTTTCCGTCTATCCTTAGACGACGTGAATTGGTTTGTTTCATCGATCAGGATGATCCCGTCTACCCTTAGACGATGTGAGTATGGAGATGATATCTTTCCGTATATCCTTAGACGATGTGAATTGATTTGTTTCATCAATCAGGATGATCCCGTCTACCCTTAGACGATGTGAATATGGAGATTAATGGTGTCTTCCCGTCTATCCTTAGACGATGTGAATTGGTTTGTTTCATCGATCAGGATGATCCCGTCTACCCTTAGACGATGTGAGTATGGAGATGATATCTTTCCGTCTATCCTTAGACGACGTGAATTGATTTGTTTCATCAATCAGGATGATCCCGTCTACCCTTAGACGATATGAATATGGAGATTAATGGTGTCTTCCCGTCTATCCTTAGACGATGTGAATTGGTTTGTTTCATCGATCAGGATGATCCCGTCTACCCTTAGACGATGTGAGTATGAAGATGATATCTTTCCGTCTATCCTTAGACGACGTGAATTGATTTGTTTCATCAATCAGGATGATCCCGTCTACCCTTAGACGATGTGAATATGGAGATTAATGGTGTCTTCCCGTCTATCCTTAGACGACGTGAGTATGGAGATTATTTCTTCCCGTCCATCTTTGGATGATGTGAGTATATTTCTCTTCCTGCCTATTAGTAGGCAATGTGAAAGGATCAGGTGTGTTGTTGCAACCCTAGGGTTTGTTATATAGGGTATCACAGGTAATTGGCGTTAAAATCAGGATTTTCTTTATCAGATGATTGATCAGTTTGGTGCCGTAATGACTGGACTCGGTTTTCAGGACTTTATTCCCCAAGCAGTTTGCAGTATATTCTCGCGGTTGGCAAATTTTCGGGTTTTATTTGTATTCAACCGTCTCGTACCTCTGAATGTTTGAAGTCTGAGCGCTCTTCAAACCCTTCAGGTCCAAGTCGCTTGAATAGGGGCAGCTGTTGCACCCTAAAATTTGACCAGCCGATTCTCCTATCTGACTCGTGGTTTAATTTCATATTCGCCGATCAGACGCATGATATTTGCGCACAGACAGAGGATATCAGGGTTACAGCTTGGTTTACGTCTATCAGATATGGCAGATCCTGTCCAGATCATCAGGGTTTTATTCTCGGGAAATTGTGCGCTTCTCGGTGATTTGTAGCTTGCATAGTGATTTTGGGATATTCTGACGCCCGGGGTTCTCTGTTCAATTCGATCTGGTCTCGTGCGCTCTTTTATGGTGGTCATTTGCATTTGTCTGCATTTTTAGGGTTTTAATAGCCTTTTGTGGATTTTTAATAGGCTTTATAGATTTTTCTGGAATTTAAATCCTTTTTTAGAATTTTATATAGATTTATAAATAGGTTTAATAGTTTTTTAATCATTTTTTAGAATATATTAGATTTTTAATTGTTTTAGGCAATATAGAAAATAATATAGATTTTTCTTTTATGTTAATAGAAAAATAGAGCTTTAATCTTTTAATAGATTTTTCTTATTAGTTTTAAATAGATTTACTAGTTTTAAATAATAGTATGAATTTTAATAGAGATTACTAGGATTTTATTAGTTGTAGTTTAATAGAGGTTTAAATAGAGTTAATTAGAGTTTTAATCATTTTTAGGCTTAATTAGGATAATTAGGATTTAAATCTTTTGTTTAGAATTTAATTGAGTTTGTTAGATTTTATTAGGATAGTTAATTGTCTTTTAGATTTGATTAGTTAGGTTAATTGGTTAATTAGTCTAATAAGGATTTAATTAGAGATAATCAGATTTAACTTTTTATGCAGTTTTTGTTACAGGGTTTTTGACAGTATTTTCGTGTGGGCCCATTGCAACTCGCAGGCCCAGTTATTGTTTTTGTCCAAGTTTCCAGAATTGTCCAATTCAGCCTCACTGTCCAGATCCGTCCAGCATTTTCCAGAAGCATCCAGAACATTGCAGTGGTATAAAGGATCAGACGCCACGTGTTAGTCAAAGGGAGGCCCCACGTTACGCTGCAGAATCACGCCACCACACAACTTTCACCACTCAGACTCTCCCTCCACACGCCACGTCGCCCCAGCTGGCCACCACTTTCTCTCTCTCTCTCTCTGTGCATGCAAGCCACGCGTCGCACCTGCAAGCCTCCCCTTCGCCACTTGTCACCACCACAGCTAGTCACCTGAGCCTCACCAGAAACCTGCCGCCGGCCATGCATCCTCCCTGAACCACCACACCGCCGGCCACTCTAACCGTCTCCGGCCACCGTCCTTGCCGGAAACTGCAAATTATCCAGAAATCCCAAAGTCATACTCCTTTCTTCATCTTCCTCCTCCGTCCATCATTCATCTTCACCTCGCCGGAGAAATCTACCGTCGCCGGAAACCTCAAGCAATTTCCCAGAAAATCATTCAAGCATCAAGAATAACTTTTCCAAAACATCATCGAACCTTCATCTTCATCCAAAGAATTTCCAGAAACGCATCTATCGTTCTTCATCGTCCATTCAAAATTGCTTCAACAAACTCAAGAACACCTTCAGAGGATCCACCGTTCGTTTGATCCTTTCTTTCTTTTTTCCAGAAAGTTATCCGGAGATCTTCTCAACGGCGTGCATCCTTCCTCAGATCTATCACGATCTTCAAAGCGTCTTCCTTCAACGAACTTCCTCAAGAACATTCCAGGTCCTTTTGCTTCATCTTCATACGCGTTCATCAACCACAGATTCTCCTGCAAACGGTTTGAATCTTCATCGAAGGATTTTCGTTCTCCAATACGCTCCAGTTTGCTCCAGATTCATCTCCAGGTGTGCTTTCTGAAACTCGTTGCATGTTCTATCGCTTCAGATTGCATTGTTTTCACTGATTTATAGAATGGCTAGGGTTTGGTGTTGATTGAGGCGTGGATTGAGAGGTTTAGTAGTGATGTTATGGTCTTTTGTTTGAGTGTCTCGTTCGAGAGTTTTGAGCTTTTCTGGAAAAGAATTGCAGAGAAGGTGTGAGGAAGATGAGCGAAGCAGCTAGGGTTTTGGTTGGGATTGGATGAACAGTGATCTGGGATTAGGGAAGGGGGATTGGTTTTGTGGTTTAGGTTAGGGTTAGGGTTTGGGCCAAGCCCAAATTCGTTTTTACTGAAACAACCCCCCGTTTACTCATTCAAACCCCCGTGCGTGTAGGAGGCAGATTGGATTTGGGCTGGGCCTTATGCCCATTACTAATCACGCCCCCTGGGGCGTAAGCCCAGTGAGAACTAGCGTGAAAAGCCTGCTAGCTGCACCCCCCATGCATTATTTTTCTGTTTTTTATTATTAGTTTTTTCTGACTCATTGGGCCAGCGCCTAAGTGCTGAGCGCACCCCCCATTCAGGCCCAACTTGCAATAATAACTGAAACATCATGATGTTTGAACCCCTCCTCTTTTATTCCAATTTTTTAGTTTTTAATTTCTTTTATTTTCTTGTTCTTGTAAAATTCATAATAAAATGTAAATGATTGATTTTTTTTAATTCTTCTTTTTTCTACCACTTCATGAAAAGGTCTAGAATTGTATAAAAATAAAAATGCCATTTTATTTTTGTTTGCTATTTTTGGCATATTTTCCATTTAATTGATTTTTTTAATATTTTTTAGTGCATGCATATTATTAGAAAATCCATAAAAAATAGTAGGTTTAATCAAATAATTCCGTTCTTTTTTCTGTAGACTCGTAATTCAATATAGAATTTTATAGTACAAAAACAGTAGCTTAATCATGCATTTTCAGTTTAATTGCATTTTTTGTATTGTTTTGATATTGAATGATTGGTTTGTGGATATGTCTGCTTTGTTGATTTTGGTTCTTTCATCTGGTAATGAGTTTTACTCTGATTTTTTTAGCATGTTGTCATAGAGCCATTTAGGTTTCCCATAGATTTTTGATAGATTTTTGTAGGGTGTTCTGATATTGTTTTAGTTTGAGCTTGAGGATAGGAGAAGTCTTGACGACTTCTGACTTTGAAGTTCAACTGTGGTTGAACTTCAGAGATAGTCTCTTGTGGTTTGATGGCCTGTGGGTTCTTCTCAAAGATGGGAGCTGGTTGAAGTCCTGTTGGAGCTTGCAAGGATGTATTGGATTGAAGACCTAGTCTAGAAGCTTGTTCCCTGTTTGTGAGGTTCGAGATCATGAAGTTTGAAGGGAGTTTATGGTACTTTCCTGAGGAAGGCGCTATGAATGACTTTCATTCTTTCTTCTCACCTCTTTCTTAAGTATCCAATGATGTTGGAGCCAACTTGTGAGTTTAATTTCTCCCGAGGAGGAATGTAAACTGATCATAGTTGTTGAGCCACGTAGGATACGTTTCCTAAGTGTCAGCCTCCTAGTACTTTCCTGAGGAAGGTCCTATGGGTCTGTTCACTTAGTTCCTTTAGTTTATCTAGGATTTCTCAAGTATCCAATGATGTTGGAGCCAACTTGTGAGTTTAATTTCTCCTGAGGAGGAATGTAAACTGATCACAGTTGTTGAGCCACGTAGGATACGATTCCTAAGTGTCAGCCTCCTAGTACTTTCCTGAGGAAGGTCCTATGGGTCTGCTCACTTAGTTCCCTTAGTGCATATAGGCTTTCTCAAAATATCCAATGACGCCGGAGCCTTCATGTGAGTTTAATTTCTCCTGAGGAGGAATGTAAACTGATCACAGTTGTCGAGCCGCATAGGATATGACTCCTGAGTAGTAACCTCCTGGTACTTTCCCGAGGAAGGCACTATGAGTTTGTCTGCTTAGCTCCCTTTCTTTGGTAAGCTTGTTCTGAAGCTTGGAGACTGGGATTGATTCCTTTGCTTAAGGGTTTTGATTGAAGTTTTGCTTAGAGTTTTGTTTAAGTGTTGCATAGAGTTTTGTTCAGAGACAGATTAGAAGTTTGGTTGTTAGGGGCCCTGCTCAGGGTTTTTGTTTAAGTTTTTGATAGGAGTTTATCAGGTTAGCTAGCCTTCTCTTTGTGTTGTTTGACTTGTGTGGTATTGTGTTGCATTAGACTTAGGTATTCATCTAGATAATTCTGAGGTAGGTGCATCTTAGAGGTAGACTTTGTGTGCATGAGAAGTTGAGGTGGTCCTCCTTCTGCTTGTTTGTTATTGAGTGGCTTTGCTTGTTGGTATTTGGTAGAGCTGAGCTCCCTTACCTTTGTGGTTTGCGGCCTTTGCGCCTTATTTGTTTAGTTGTTGCATTCATGCATATTTCCAGTGTTTCTTTACTTTGCAGTATTTTCTGTTTGCTGTTTAGTCCTGTTGCCATGATCCCTTAGGAGCTCTGACTTCTCCGCTGCGGAGTCGTTATGATAGACATTAGGATGGTCAACCAGGCATGATAACAGTAGGTAGATTCCCCTTGTTAGCTATAGTTTTAGGGTGTCTTTTCCCTTTCCTTTCAGTAGGAGCTTTTGAGTAGCTTGATCCGTAGTTAGCTGAACTACAGCTGCTCTGATTCCTTGTACCAGACGAGGATATGTAGGCATAGGATGCGATATCCTAGCGAGCACACTAACAACTAACCTTTGTTCTCTCGCGGCTGTGCGATCGAGACTTTCCCGCTAACGACTAATTGTTATCCCTTTCTATTGCCCGAGCGCATTTGAGACCAGATCATAGTTGTAGGTCCCCGAACCTTTAGGATCAGTTTGTTTCCTCACTGCTGTGTGAGAGCCCCCTGTTTACCCGTAGTTAGTCGAACTACGTTTGCTCTGATCTTCCATGCTGTGTGGAAGTACGTAGGCACAGGACGCGATGTCCTGGCGAGCAACCTTTTCCCCGTTTAGACGTAGGTGGTCGAACTACGTTGACTCTGACTTTCCCATTGCACGAGGGAGTACGTAGGCCCAGAACACTGTGTGTTCTGTCAAGTCCTGTCCTTTTATTTTCTTTTTAGACCGACCATTAGCGTAGATAGATAATACACCCTTTTCCTTATAAACAAACAAGCGTGGATCCCATCGAGTACGATGGACGTGAGGGGTGCTAATACCTTCCCCTTGCGTAACCGACTCCCGAATCCAGGTTTTGGTTGCGATGACCATACCTTTTCCCGTCTTTTGCGAGGTTTACTTCGAACGTTTCCTTTCCCGCTCTGAGGGATAAATAACGCACGGTGGCGACTCTCCTGTCAAGCCGGCGCCGATTTTCGCAGTAGCGATAGTGTGATATTCAGATCCTGACTAGTGATGTTCTCTTGAGACCGTGTGGTATCCGGACCCTGGCTGACACAGTTGTGTGTTCATTGGCATGTGCGGCATCCAGGCCCTGATTGATGGTTGTTTCATTAGTATGTGTGATATTCAGATCCTGAGTAGTGATGTTCTCTTGAGCCCGTGTGGTATCCGGTCCCCGGCTCACATTGTTGTGTGTTCATTGGCATGTGCGGCATCCAGGCCCTGGCTGATGGTTGTTTCAATAGTATGTGTGATATTCAGATCCTGACTAGTGATGTTCTCTTGAGCCCGTGTGGTATCCGGACCCTGGCTGACACAGTTGTGTGTTCATTGGCATGTGCGGCATCCACGCCCTGGTTGATGGTTCTTTCATTAGTATGTGTGATATTCAGATCCTGACTAGTGATGTTCTCTTGAGCCCGTGTGGTATCCGGTCCCCGGCTCACACCGTTGTGTATTCATCCAGGCCCTGATTGATGGTTGTTTCATTAGTATGTGTGATATTCAGATCCTGAGTAGTGATGTTCTCTTGAGCCCGTGTGGTATCCGGTCCCCGGCTCACATTGTTGTGTGTTCATTGGCATGTGCGGCATCCAGGCCCTGGCTGATGGTTGTTTCAATAGTATGTGTGATATTCAGATCCTGGCTAGTGATGTTCTCTTGAGCCCGTGTGGTATCCGGTCCCCGGCTCACATTGTTGTGTGTTCATTGGCATGTGCGGCATCCAGGCCCTGGCTGATGGTTGTTTCAATAGTATGTGTGATATTCAGATCCTGACTAGTGATGTTCTCTTGAGCCCGTGTGGTATCCGGACCCTGGCTGACACAGTTGTGTGTTCATTGGCATGTGCGGCATCCACGCCCTGGTTGATGGTTCTTTCATTAGTATGTGTGATATTCAGATCCTGACTAGTGATGTTCTCTTGAGCCCGTGTGGTATTCGGACCCCGGCTCACACGGTTGTGTGTTTATTGGCATGTGCGGCATCCAGGCCCTGGCTGATGATTGTTTCATTAGTAAGTGTGTTACTCAAATCCTAACTAATGATGTTCTTTTGAGCCCGTGTGGTATCCGGACCCCGGTTCAACCGTTGTATGTTCATTGGCATCTGCGGCATCCAGGTCCTGGCTGATGATTGTTTCATTAGTATGTGTCATATTCAGATCCTGGCTAGTGATATTCTCTTGAGCCCGTGTGGTATCTTGACCACGGCTCACACCGTTGTGTGTTCATTGGCATGAGCGGGATCCAGGCCCTGGCTGATGATTCTTTCATTAGTATGTGTGATATTCAGATCCTGACTTGTGATGTTCTCTTGAGCCCGTGTGGTATCTAGACCCCGGCTCACACCGTTGTGTGTTCATTGGCATGTGTGGTATGCAGGTCCTGGCTGATGGTTGTTTCATTAGTATGTGTGATATTCAGATCCTGACTAGTGATGTTCTTTTGAGCCCATGTGGTATCCGGACCCCGGTTCAACCGTTGTGTGATCATTGGCATGTGCGGCTTCCAGGTCCTGGCTGATGATTATTTCATTAGTATGTGTGATATTCAGATCCTGGCTAGTGATGTTCTCTTGAGCCCGTGTGGTATCCGGACCCCGGCTCACACCATTGTGTGTTCATTAGTATGTGCGGCATCTAGGCCCTGGCTGATGATTGTTTCAATAGTATGTGTGATATTCAGATCCTGGCTAGTGATGTTCTCTTGAGCCCGTGTGGTATCAGGACCCCGGCTCATACAGTTATGTGTTCATTGGCATGTGCGGCATCCTGTCCCTGGCTGATGGTTGTTTCATTAGTATGTGTGATATTCAGATCCTGACTAGTGATGTTCTCTTGAGCCCGTGTGGTATACGGAACCCGGCTCACACTGTTGTGTGTTCATTGGCATGTGCGGCATCCAGACCCTGGCTGATGGTTGTTTCATTATATGTGTGATATTCAGATCCTTACTAGTGATGTTCTCTTGAGCCTGTGTGGTATCCGGACCCCAGCTCACATTGTTGTATGTTCATTGGCATGTGTGGCATCTAGGCCCTGGCTATTGATTTTTTCATTAGTATGTGTGATATTCAGATCCACACGAGCGATGTTTTCTTAAGCCCATTTGGTATCCGGACCCCAGCTCACACTGTTGTGTGTTCATTGGCATGTGCGGCATCCAGGCCTTGGCTGATGATTGTTTCACTAGTATGTCTGATATTCAGATCCTAACTAGTGATGTTCTCTTGAACCCGTGTGGTATCCGGACCCCGGCTCACATAGTTGTGTGTTCATTGGCATGTGCGGCATCCAGGTCCTGGCTGATGATTGTTTCATTAGTATGTGTGATATGCAGATCCTGGCTTGTGATGTTCTCTTGAGCCCGTGTGGTATCCGGACCCCGGCTCACACCATTGTGTGTTCATTAGCATGTGCAGTATCCAGGCCCTGGCTGATGATTGTTTCATTAGAATGTGTGATATTCAGATCCTGGGTAGTGATGTTCTCTTGAGCTCATGTGGTATCCGGACCCATGCTCACACTGTTGTGTGTTCATTGGCATGTGCGGCATCCAGGCCCTGGCTGATGGATGTTTCATTAGTATGTTTGATATTCAGATCCTGACTAGTAATGTTCTCTTGAGCCCGTGTGGTATCCGGACCCCGGCTCACACCGTTGTGAGTTTATTGGCATGTGTGGCATCCAGGCCCTGACTGATGATTGTTTCAATAGTATGTGTGATATTCAGATCTTGACTAGTGATGTTCTCTTGAGCCGGTGTGGTATCTGGGCCCCAGCTCACACGGATTTGTGTTCATTGGCATGTGCGGCATCCAGGCCCTGGCTGATGATTGTTTCATTAGTATGTTTGATATTCAGATCCTGACTAGTGATGTTCTCATGAGCCCGTGTGGCATCCGGACCCCGGCTCACACAGTTGTGTGTTCATTGGCATGTGCGGAATCCAGGACCTGGCAGATGATTGTTTCAATAGTATGTGTAATATTTAGATCCTGACTAGTGATGTTCTCTAGAGCCCTTGTGGTATCTGGACCCCGGCTCACACCGTTGTGTGTTCATTGGCATGTGCGGTATCCAGGCCCTGGCTGATGATTGTTTCATTAGTAAGTGTGATATTCAGATCCTTACTAGTGATGTTCTTTTGAGCCCATGTGGTATTCGGACCCCAGTTCAACCATTGTGTGTTCATTGGCATGTGCGGCAATCAGGTCCTGCCTGATGATTGTTTCATTAGTATCTGTGATATTCAGATCCTAGCTAGTGATGTTCTCTTGAGCCCGTGTGGTATCCGGACCCCGGCTCACACAGTTGTGTGTTCATTGGCATGTGCGGCATCCAGGCCCTAGCTGATGGTTGTTTCAGAAGTATGTGTGATATTCAGATCCTGACTAGTGATGTTCTCTTGAGCCCGTGTGGTATCCGGAACCCGGCTCACACTGTTGTGTGTTCATTGGCATGTGCGGCATCCAGGCCTTGGCTGATGGTTTTTTCATTAGTATGTGTGATATTTAGATCCTTACTAGTGATGTTCTCTTGAGCCCGTGTGGTATCCGGACCCCGACTCACATTGTTGTGTGTTCATTGGCATGTGCGGCATCTAGGCCCTGGCTATTGATTTTTTCATTAGTATGTGTGATATTAAGATCTTGACTAGCGATGTTTTCTTGAGCCCGTGTGGTATCTGGACCTCGGCTCACACCGTTGTCCGTTCATTGGCATGTGCGGTATCCAGGCCCTGGCTGATGATTGTTTCATTAGTAAGTGTGATATTCAGATTCTGACGAGTGATGTTCTTTTGAGCCCATGTGGTATTCGGACCCCGGTTCAACCGTTGTGTGTTCATTGGCATGTGCGGCATCTAGGTCCTGGCTGATGATTGTTTCATTAGTATGTGTGATATTCAGATCCTGGCTAGTGATGTTCTATTGAGCCCGTGTGGTATCCGGACCCCGGCTCACACCGTTGTTTGTTCATTGGCATGTGCGACATCCAGGCCCTGGCTGATGGTTGTTTCATTAATATGTGTGATATTCAGATCCTGGCTAGTGATGTTCTCTTGAGCTTGTGTGATATCCGGACCCATGCTAACACTGTTGTGTATTCATTGGCATGTCCGGCATCCTGGCCATGGCTGATGGATGTTTCATTAGTATGTTTGATATTCAGATCCTGACTAGTGATGTTCTCTTGAGACCGTGTGGTATCCGGACCCCGGCTCACACCGTTGTGTGTTCATTGACATTTGTGGCATCTAGGCACTGGCTGATGATTGTTTCAATAGTGTGTGTGATATTCAGATCCTGACTAGTGATGTTCTCTTGAGCCCGTGTGGTATCCGGACCCCAGCTCACACGGTTGTGTGTTCATTGGCATGTGCGGCATCCAGTCCCTGGCTGATGATTGTTTCAATAGTATGTTTGATATTCAGATCCTGACTAGTGATGTTCTCTTGAGCCCGTGTGGTATCTGGACCCCGACTCACACCGATGTGTGTTCATTGGCATGTGCGGAATCCAGGTCCTGGTTGATGATTGTTTAATTAGTATGTGTGATATTCAGATCCTGACTAGTGATGTTCTCGTGAGCCCGTGTGGTATCTTGACCACGACTCACACCGTTGTGTGTTCATTGGCATGTGCGGGATGCAGGCCCTGGCTGATGATTCTTTCATTAGTATGTGTGATATTCAGATCCTGACTAGTGATGTTCTCTTGAGCCCGTGTGGTAGCTAGACCCCGTCTCACACCGTTGTGTGTTCATTGGCATGTGCGGTATCCAGGCCCTGGCTAATGGTTGTTTCATTAGTAAGTTTGGTATTCAGATCCTGACTAGTGATGTTCTCTTGAGCCCGTGTGGTATCTGGACCCCGGCTCACACAGTTGTGTGTTCATTGGCATGTGCGGAATCAAGGCCCTGGATGATGATTGTTTCATTAGTATGTGTTATATTCAGATCCTTACTAGTGATGTTCTCTTGAGCCCGTGTGGTATCCAGACCCCGGCTCACACCACTGTGTGTTCATTAGCATGTGCGGCATCCAGGACCTGGCTGATGATTGTTTCATTAGTGTGTCTGATATTCAGATCCTGGCTAGTGATGTTCTCTTGAGCTCGTGTGGCATTCGGACCCCGACTCACATTGTTTTGTGTTCATTGGCATGTGCGACATCTAGGCCCTGGCTGATGGATGTTTTTTTAGTATGTTTGATATTCAGATCCTGACTAGTGATGTTCTCTTTAGGCCGTGTGGTATCCGGACCCCGGCTCACACCGTTGGGTGTTCATTGGCATGTGCGACATCCAGGCCCTGGCTGATGTTTGTTTCATTAGTATGTTTGATATTCAGATCCTGACTAGTGATGTTCTCTTGAGCCCGTGTGGCATCCGGACCCCGGCTCACACCGCTGTGTGTTCATTGGCATGTGCGGAATCCAGGCCCTTTATGATGATTGTTTCATTAGTATGTGTTATATTCAGATCCTGACTAGTGATGTTCTCTTGAGCCCGTGTGGTATCCGGAACCCGACTCACACAGTTGTGTGTTCATTGGCATGTACGGAATCAAGGCCCTGGATGATGATTGTTTCATTAGTATGTTTGATATTCAGATCCTGACTAGTGATGTTCTCTTGAGCCCGTGTGGTATCCGGACCCCGGCTCACACTGTTGGGCGTTAATTGGCATGTGCAGCATCCAGGCCCTGGATGATGGTTGTTTCATTAGTATGTTTGGTATTCAGATCTAGAGTAGTGATGTTATCTTAAGCTCGTCTGGTATCCGGACCCCCGCTCACACAGTTGTGTGTTCATTGGCATGTGCGGAATCAAGGCCCTGGATGATGATTGTTTCATTAGTATGTGTTGTATTCAGATCCTGACTAGTGATGTTCTCTTGAGCCCGTGTGGTATCCGGACCCCGGCTCACGTTGTTGTGTTTTCATTGGCATGTGCGATATCTAGGCCCTGGCTGGTGGATGTTTCGATAGTATGTTTGATATTCAGATCCTGACTAGTCATGTTCTCTTGAGTCCGTGTGGTATCCGGACCCCAGCTCACACCGTTGGGTGTTCATTGGCATGTGCGACATCCAGGCCCTGACTGATGGATGTTTCATTAGTATGTTTGATATTCAGATCCTGACTAGTGATGTTCTCTTGAGCCCGTGGGGTATCCAGACCCCGACTCACACCGATGTGTGTTCATTGGCATGTGCGGAATTCAGGCCCTGGCAGATGATTGTTTCAATAGTATGTGTGATATTCAGATCCTGACTAGTGATGTTCTCTTGAGCCCGTGTGGTATCTGGACCCCGGCTCACACCGTTGTGTGTTCATTGGCATGTGCGGTATCCAGGCCCTGGCTGATGATTGTTTCATTAGTAAGTGTGATATTCAGATCCTGACTAGTGATATTCTCTTGAGCCCGTGTGGTATCTGGACCCCGGCTCACACAGTTGTGTGTTCATTGGCATGTGCGGCATCCAGGCCCTGGCTGATGGTTGGTTCATTAGTATGTTTGGTATTCAGATCCTGACTAGTGATGTACTCTTGAGCCCGTGTGGTATCCAGACCCCGGCTTACACAGTTGTGTGTTCATTGGCATGTGCGGAATCAAGGCCCTAGATGATGATTGTTTCATTAGTATGTGTTATATTCAGATCCTGACTAGTGGTGTTCTCTTGAGCCCGTGTGGTATCTGGACCCCGGCTCACACCACTGTGTGTTCATTAGCATGTGCGGCATCCAGGCCCTGGCTGATGATTGTTTCATTAGTGTGTCTGATATTCAGATCCTGGCTAGTGATGTTCTCTTGAGCTCGTGTGATATTCGGACCCCGGCTCACGTTGTTGTGTGTTCATTGGCATGTGCGACTTCTAGGCCCTGGCTGATGGATGTTTCATTAGGATGTTTGATATTCAGATCCTGACTAGTGATGTTCTCTTGAGCCTGTGTGGTATCCGGACCCCGGCTCACACCGTTGGGTGTTCGTTGGCATGTGCGACATCCAGGCCCTGGCTGATGGATGTTTCATTAGTATGTTTGATATTCAGATCCTGACTAGTGATGTTCTCTTGAGCCCGTGTGGTATCCGGACCCCGGCTCACACCATTGTGTGTTCATCGACATGTGCGGAATCCAGGCCCTGGCAGATGATTGTTTCAATAGTATGTGTGATATTCAGATCCTGACTAGTGAAGTTCTCTTGAGCCCGTGTGGTATCCGGACCCTGGCTCACACTGTTGTGTGTTAATTGGCATGTGTGGCATACAGGCCCTAACTGATGATTGTTTCATTAGTATGTGTGATATTCAGATCCTGACTAGTGATATTCTCTTCAGCCCGTGTGGTATCCGGACCCCGGCTCACACAGTTGTGTGTTCATTGGCATGTGCGGAGTCCAGGCCCTGGCTAATGGTTGTTTCATTAGTAAGTTTGGTATTCAGATCCTGACTAGTGATGTTCTCTTGAGCCCGTGTGGTATCTGGACCCCGGCTCACACAGTTGTGTGTTCATTGGCATGTGCGGAATCAAGGCCCTGGATGATGATTGTTTCATTAGTATGTGTTATATTCAGATCCTTACTAGTGATGTTCTCTTGAGCCCGTGTGGTATCCGGACCCCGGCTCACACCGTGTTTATTCATTAGCATGTGTTGCATCCAGGCCCTGGCTGATGATTGTTTCACTAGTATATGTGATATTCACATCCTGGCTAGTGATGGTATCTTGAGCGCGTGTGGTATCCGGACCCCGGCTGACACTCTTGTGTGTTCATTGAATGTGCAGCATCCAGGTCCTGGCTGATGATTGTTTCATTAGTATGTGTGATATTCAGATCCTGGCTAGTGATGTTCTCTTGAGCCCGTGTTGTATCTGGACCCAGGCTCACACCCTTGTGTGTTCATTGGCATGTGCGGCATCCAGGCCCTGGCTGATGATTGTTTCATTAGTATGTGTGATATTCAGCTCCTGGCTAGTAATGTTCTCTTGAGCTCGTGTGGTATCCAGACCCTGGCTCACACCGTTGTGTGTTCAATGGCATGTGCGGAATCCAGGCTCTGGCAGATGATTGTTTCAATAGTATGTGTGATATTCAGATCCTGACTAGTGATGTTCTCTTGAGCCCGTGTGGTATCCGGACCCCGGCTCACACTGTTGTGTGTTAATTGGCATGTGCGACATCCTGGCCCTGGCTGATTATTGTTTCATTAGCATATGTGATATTCAGATCCTGACTAGTGATATTCTCTTGAGCCCGTGTGGTATCCGGAGCCCGGCTCACACAGTTGTGTGTTCATTGGCATGTGCGGCATCCAGGCCCTGGCTGATGGTTATTTCATTAGTATGTCTGTTATTCAGGTCCTGAGAAGTGATGTTCTCTTGAGCCCGTGTGGTATCCGGACCCTGACTCGCACAGTTGTGTGTTCATTGGCATGTGCAAAATCTAGGCCCTGGATGATGATTGTTTCATTAGAATGTGTTGTATTCAAATCCTGACTAGTGATGTTCTCTTGAGCCCGTGTGGTATCCGGACCCCGACTCACACCGTTGTGTGTTCATTGGCATGTGTGGCATCCAGGCCCAGGCTAATGATTGTTTCATTGGTATGTGTGATATTCAGATCCTGGCTAGTGATGTTCTCTTGAGCTCGTGTGGTATTCGGACCCCGGCTCGAATTTTTGTGTGTTCATTGGCATGTGTGACATCTAGGCCCTGGCTGATGGATGTTTCATTAGTATGTTTGATATTCAGATCCTGACTAGTGATGTTCTCTTGAGCCCGTGTGGTATCCGGACCCCGGCTCACACCGTTGGGTGTTCATTGGCATGTGCGACATCCAAGCCCTGGCTGATGGATGTTTCATTAGTATGTTTGATATTCAGATCCTGACTAGTGATGTTCTCTTGAGCCCATGTGGTATCCAGACCCCGGCTCTCACCGTTGTGTGTTCATTGGCATGTGCGGAATCCAGGCCCTGGCAGATGATTGTTTCAATAGTATGTGTGATATTCAGATTATGACTAGTGATGTTCTCTTGAGCCCGTGTGGTATCCAGACCCCGGCTCACACCGTTGTGTGTTAATTGACATGTGCGGCATCCAGGCCCTGGCTGATGATTGTTTCATTAGTATGTGTGATATTCAGATCCTGACTAGTGATATTCTCTTGAGCCCGTGTGGTATCCGGACCCCGACTCACACAGTTGTATGTTCATTGGCATGTGCGGCATCCAGGCCCCGGCTGATGGTTGTTTCATTAGTATGTTTGGTATTCAGATCCAGAGTAGTGATGTTTTCTTGAGCCCGTGTGGTATCCGGACCCCGGCTCACACAGTTGTGTGTTCATTGGCATGTGCGGAATCAAGGCCCTGGATGATGATTGTTTCATTAGTATGTGTTGTATTCAGATCCTGACTAGTGATGTTCTCTTGAGCCGGTGTGGTATCCGGACCCCAGCTCACACCGTTGTGTGTTAATTGGCATGTGCGGCATCCAGGCCTTGGCTGATGGATGGTTCATTAGTATGGATGATATTCAGATCCTTACTAGTGATGTTCTCTTGAGCCCGTGTGGTATCCAGACCCCTGCTCACACCGTTGTGTGTTCATTGGCATGTGCGGAATCTAGGCCCTGGCAGATGATTGTTTCAATAGTATGTGTGATATTCAGATCCTGACTAGTGATGTTATCTTGAGCCCGTGTGGTATCCGGACCCTGGCTCACACTGTTGTGTGTTAATTGGCATGTGCGGCATCCAGGCCCTGGCTGATGATTATTTCATTAGTATGTGTGATATTCAGATCCTGACTAGTGATATTCTCTTGAGCCTGTGTGGTATCTGGACCCCGGCTCACACAGTTGTGTGTTCATTGACATGTGCGACATCTAGGCCCTGGCTGATGGGTGTTACATTAGTATGTTTGGTATTCAGATCCTGATTAGTTATGTTCTCTTGAGTCCGTGTGGTATCTGGACCCCGGCTCACACATTTGTGTGTTCATTGGCATATGCAGAATCAAGGCCCTGGATGATGATTGTTTCATTAGTATGTGTTATATTCAGATCCTGACTAGTGATGTTCTCTTGAGCCCGTGTGGTATCCGGACCCCGGCTCACACCATGTGTGTTCATTGGCATGTGCAGCATCCAGGTCCTGGATGATGATTGCTTCATTAGTATGTGTGATATTCAGATCCTGGCTAGTGATGTTCTCTTGAGCCCGTTTGGTATCCGGACCCTGGCTCACACAGTTGTGTGTTCATTGGCATGTGCGGCATCCAGGCCCTGGCTGATGATTGTTTCATTAGTATGTGTGATATTCAGCTCCTGGCTAGTAATGTTCTCTTGAGCTCGTGTGGTATCTGGACCCCGACTCACACCATTGTATGTTCATTGGCATGTGCGGAATCCAGGCCCTGGCAGATGATTGTTTCAATAGTATGTGTGATATTCAGATCCTGACTAGTGATGTTCTCTTGAGCCCGTGTGGTATCCGGACTCCGGCTCACACTGTTTTGTGTTAATTGGCATGTGCGGCATCCTGGCCCTGGCTGATGATTATTTCATTAGTAGGTGTGATATTCAGATCCTAAATAGTGATATTCTCTTGAGCCCATGTGGTATCCAGACCCCGGCTCACACAGTTGTGTGTTCATTGGCATGTGCGGCATCCAGACCCTGGCTGATGGGTGTTTCATTAGTATGTTTGGTATTCAGATCCTGACTAGTGATGTTCTCTTGAGCCCGTGTGGTATCCAGACCCTGGCTCACACAGTTGTGTGTTCATTGGCATGTGCGGAATCAAGGCCCTGGCAGATGATTGTTTCAATAGTATGTGTGATATTCAGATCCTGACTAGTGATGTTCTCTTGATCCCTTGTGGTATCCAGACCCCTGCTCACACTGTTGTGTGTTAATTGGCATGTGCGGCATCCAGGCCCTGGCTGATGATTATTTCATTAGTATGTGTGATATTCAGATCCTGACTAGTGATATTCTCTTGAGCCTGTGTGGTATCCGGACCCCGGCTCACAGAGTTGTGTGTTCATTGGCATGTGCGGTATCCAAGCCCTGGCTGATGGTTGTTTAATTAGTATGTTTGGTATTCAGATCCTGACTAGTGATGTTTTCTTGAGTCCGTGTGGTATCCGGACCCCGGCTCACACAGTTGTGTGTTCATTGGCATATGCGGAATCAAGGCCCTGGATAAAGATTGTTTCATTAGTATGTGTTATATTCAGATCCTGACTAGTGATGTTCTCTTGAGCCCGTGTGGTATCCGTACCCCGGCTCACACAGTTGTATGTTCATTGGCATGTGCGGCATCCAGGCCCTGGCTGATGGTTGTTTCATTAGTATGTTTGGTATTCAGATCCAGAGTAGTGATGTTTTCTTGAGCCCGTGTGGTATCCGGACCCCGGCTCACACAATTGTGTTCATTGGCATGTGCGGAATCAAGGACCTGGATGATGATTGTTTCATTAGTATGTGTTGTATTCAGATCCTGACTAGTGATGTTCTCTTGAGCCGGTGTGGTATCCGGACCCCGGCTCACACCGTTGTGTGTTAATTGACATGTGCGGCATTCAGGCCTTGGCTGATGGATGTTTCATTAGTATGGATGATATTCAGATCCTGACTAGTGATGTTCTCTTGAGCCCGTGTTGTATCCATACCCCTGCTCACACCGTTGTGTGTTCATTGGCATGTGCGGAATCCAGGACCTGGCAGATGATTATTTCAATAGTATGTGTGATATTCAGATCCTGACTAGTGATGTTCTCTTGAGCCCGTGTCGTATCCGGACCCCGGCTCACACTGTTGTGTGTTAATTGGCATGTGCGGCATCCAGGCCCTGGCTAATGGTTGTTTCATTAGTAAGTTTGGTATTCAGATCCTGACTAGTGATGTTCTCTTGAGCCCGTGTGGTATCTGGACCCCGGCTCACACAGTTGTGTGTTCATTGGCATGTGCGGAATCAAGGCCCTGGATGATGATTGTTTTCATTAGTATGTGTTATATTCAGATCCTTATTATTGATGTTCTCTTGAGCCCGTGTGGTATCCGGACCCCGGCTCACACCGTGTTTGTTCATTAGCATGTGTTGCCTCCAGGCCCTGGCTGATGATTGTTTCACTAGTATATGTGATATTCACATCCTGGCTAGTGATGGTATCTTGAGCGCGTGTGGTATCCGGACCCCGGCTGACACTCTTGTGTGTTCATTGCATGTGCAGCATCCAGGTCCTGGCTGATGGTTGTTTCATTAGTATATTTGGTATTCAGATCCAGAGTAGTGATGTTTTCTTGAGCCCGTGTGGTATCCGGACCCCGGCTCACACAATTGTGTTCATTGGCATGTGCGGAATCAAGGACCTGGATGATGATTGTTTCATTAGTATGTGTTGTATTCAGATCCTGACTAGTGATGTTCTCTTGAGCCGGTGTGGTATCCGGACCCCGGCTCACACCGTTGTGTGTTAATTGACATGTGCGGCATTCAGGCCTTGGCTGATGGATGTTTCATTAGTATGGATGATATTCAGATCCTGACTAGTGATGTTCTCTTGAGCCCGTGTGGTATCCATACCCCTGCTCACACCGTTGTGTGTTCATTGGCATGTGCGGAATCCAGGACCTGGCAGATGATTATTTCAATAGTATGTGTGATATTCAGATCCTGACTAGTGATGTTCTCTTGAGCCCGTGTCGTATCCGCACCCCGGCTCACACTGTTGTGTGTTAATTGGCATGTGCGGCATCCAGGCCCTGGCTAATGGTTGTTTCATTAGTAAGTTTGGTATTCAGATCCTGACTAGTGATGTTCTCTTGAGCCCGTGTGGTATCTGGACCCCGGCTCACACAGTTGTGTGTTCATTGGCATGTGCGGAATCAAGGCCCTGGATGATGATTGTTTCATTAGTATGTGTTATATTCAGATCCTTACTATTGATGTTCTCTTGAGCCCGTGTGGTATCCGGACCCCGGCTCACACCGTTGTGTGTTCATTGGCATGTGTGGCATCCAGGCCCAGGCTAATGATTGTTTCATTGGTATGTGTGATATTCAGATCCTGGCTAGTGATGTTCTCTTGAGCTCGTGTGGTATTCGGACCCCGGCTCGAATTTTTGTGTGTTCATTGGCATGTGTGACATCTAGGTCCTGGCTGATGATTGTTTCATTAGTATGTGTGATATTCAGATCCTGGCTAGTGATGTTCTCTTGAGCCCGTGTGGTATCTGGACCCAGGCTCACACCGTTGGGTGTTCATTGGCATGTGCGACATCCAAGCCCTGGCTGATGGATGTTTCATTAGTATGTTTGATATTCAGATCCTGACTAGTGATGTTCTCTTGAGCCCATGTGGTATCCAGACCCCGGCTCTCACCGTTGTGTGTTCATTGGCATGTGCGGAATCCAGGCCCTGGCAGATGATTGTTTCAATAGTATGTGTGATATTCAGATTATGACTAGTGATGTTCTCTTGAGCCCGTGTGGTATCCAGACCCCGGCTCACACCGTTGTGTGTTAATTGACATGTGCGGCATCCAGGCCCTGGCTGATGATTGTTTCATTAGTATGTGTGATATTCAGATCCTGACTAGTGATATTCTCTTGAGCCCGTGTGGTATCCGGACCCCGGCTCACACAGTTGTATGTTCATTGGCATGTGCGGCATCCAGGCCCTAGCTGATGGTTGTTTCATTAGTATGTTTGGTATTCAGATCCAGAGTAGTGATGTTTTCTTGAGCCCGTGTGGTATCCGGACCCCGGCTCACACAGTTGTGTGTTCATTGGCATGTGCGGAATCAAGGCCCTGGATGATGATTGTTTCATTAGTATGTGTTGTATTCAGATCCTGACTAGTGATGTTCTCTTGAGCCGGTGTGGTATCCGGACCCCAGCTCACACCGTTGTGTTTTAATTGACATGTGCGGCATCCAGGCCCAGGCTAATGATTGTTTCATTGGTATGTGTGATATTCAGATCCTGGCTAGTGATGTTCTCTTGAGCTCGTGTGGTATTCGGACCCCGGCTCGAATTTTTGTGTGTTCATTGGCATGTGTGACATCTAGGCCCTGGCTGATGGATGTTTCATTAGTATGTTTGATATTCAGATCCTGACTAGTGATGTTCTCTTGAGCCCGTGTGGTATCCGGACCCCGGCTCACACCGTTGGGTGTTCATTGGCATGTGCGACATCCAAGCCCTGGCTGATGGATGTTTCATTAGTATGTTTGATATTCAGATCCTGACTAGTGATGTTCTCTTGAGCCCATGTGGTATCCAGACCCCGGCTCTCACCGTTGTGTGTTCATTGGCATGTGCGGAATCCAGGCCCTGGCAGATGATTGTTTCAATAGTATGTGTGATATTCAGATTATGACTAGTGATGTTCTCTTGAGCCCGTGTGGTATCCAGACCCCGGCTCACACCGTTGTGTGTTAATTGACATGTGCGGCATCCAGGCCCTGGCTGATGATTGTTTCATTAGTATGTGTGATATTCAGATCCTGACTAGTGATATTCTCTTGAGCCCGTGTGGTATCCGGACCCCGGCTCACACAGTTGTATGTTCATTGGCATGTGCGGCATCCAGGCCCTGGCTGATGGTTGTTTCATTAGTATGTTTGGTATTCAGATCCAGAGTAGTGATGTTTTCTTGAGCCCGTGTGGTATCCGGACCCCGGCTCACACAGTTGTGTGTTCATTGGCATGTGCGGAATCAAGGCCCTGGATGATGATTGTTTCATTAGTATGTGTTGTATTCAGATCCTGACTAGTGATGTTCTCTTGAGCCGGTGTGGTATCCGGACCCCAGCTCACACCGTTGTGTGTTAATTGACATGTGCGGCATCCAGGCCTTGGCTGATGGATGGTTCATTAGTATGGATGATATTCAGATCCTGACTAGTGATGTTCTCTTGAGCCCGTGTGGTATCCAGACCCCTGCTCACACCGTTGTGTGTTCATTGGCATGTGCGGAACCCAGGCCCTGGCAGATGATTGTTTCAATAGTATGTGTGATATTCAGATCCTGACTAGTGATGTTATCTTGAGCCCGTGTGGTATCCGGACCCTGGCTCACACTGTTGTGTGTTAATTGGCATGTGCGGCATCCAGGCCCTGGCTGATGATTATTTCATTAGTATGTGTGATATTCAGATCCTGACTAGTGATATTCTCTTGAGCCTGTGTGGTATCCAGACCCCGGCTCACACAGTTGTGTGTTCATTGACATGTGCGGCATCTAGGCCCTGGCTGATGGGTGTTACATTAGTATGTTTGGTATTCAGATCCTGATTAGTTATGTTCTCTTGAGTCCGTGTGGTATCTGGACCCCGGCTCACACATTTGTGTGTTCATTGGCATATGCAGAATCAAGGCCCTGGATGATGATTGTTTCATTAGTATGTGTTATATTCAGATCCTGACTAGTGATGTTCTCTTGAGCCCGTGTGGTATCCGGACCCCGGCTCACACCATGTGTGTTCATTGGCATGTGCAGCATCCAGGTCCTGGATGATGATTGCTTCATTAGTATGTGTGATATTCAGATCCTGGCTAGTGATGTTCTCTTGAGCCCGTGTGGTATCTGGACCCCGGCGCACACAGTTGTGTGTTCATTGGCATGTGCGGAATCAAGGCCCTGGATGATGATTGTTTCATTAGTATGTGTTATATTCAGATCCTTACTATTGATGTTCTCTTGAGCCCGTGTGGTATCCGGACCCCGGCTCACACCGTTGTGTGTTCATTGGCATGTGTGGCATCCAGGCCCAGGCTAATGATTGTTTCATTGGTATGTGTGATATTCAGATCCTGGCTAGTGATGTTCTCTTGAGCTCGTGTGGTATTCGGACCCCGGCTCGAATTTTTGTGTGTTCATTGGCATGTGTGACATCTAGGTCCTGGCTGATGATTGTTTCATTAGTATGTGTGATATTCAGATCCTGGCTAGTGATGTTCTCTTGAGCCCGTGTGGTATCTGGACCCAGGCTCACACCGTTGGGTGTTCATTGGCATGTGCGACATCCAAGCCCTGGCTGATGGATGTTTCATTAGTATGTTTGATATTCAGATCCTGACTAGTGATGTTCTCTTGAGCCCATGTGGTATCCAGACCCCGGCTCTCACCGTTGTGTGTTCATTGGCATGTGCGGAATCCAGGCCCTGGCAGATGATTGTTTCAATAGTATGTGTGATATTCAGATTATGACTAGTGATGTTCTCTTGAGCCCGTGTGGTATCCAGACCCCGGCTCACACCGTTGTGTGTTAATTGACATGTGCGGCATCCAGGCCCTGGCTGATGATTGTTTCATTAGTATGTGTGATATTCAGATCCTGACTAGTGATATTCTCTTGAGCCCGTGTGGTATCCGGACCCCGGCTCACACAGTTGTATGTTCATTGGCATGTGCGGCATCCAGGCCCTGGCTGATGGTTGTTTCATTAGTATGTTTGGTATTCAGATCCAGAGTAGTGATGTTTTCTTGAGCCCGTGTGGTATCCGGACCCCGGCTCACACAGTTGTGTGTTCATTGGCATGTGCGGAATCAAGGCCCTGGATGATGATTGTTTCATTAGTATGTGTTGTATTCAGATCCTGAATAGTGATGTTCTCTTGAGCCGGTGTGGTATCCGGACCCCAGCTCACACCGTTGTGTGTTAATTGACATGTGCGGCATCCAGGCCTTGGCTGATGGATGGTTCATTAGTATGGATGATATTCAGATCCTGACTAGTGATGTTCTCTTGAGCCCGTGTGGTATCCAGACCCCTGCTCACACCGTTGTGTGTTCATTGGCATGTGCGGAATCCAGGCCCTGGCAGATGATTGTTTCAATAGTATGTGTGATATTCAGATCCTGACTAGTGATGTTATCTTGAGCCCGTGTGGTATCCGGACCCTGGCTCACACTGTTGTGTGTTAATTGGCATGTGCGGCATCCAGGCCCTGGCTGATGATTATTTCATTAGTATGTGTGATATTCAGATCCTGACTAGTGATATTCTCTTGAGCCTGTGTGGTATCCAGACCCCGGCTCACACAGTTGTGTGTTCATTGACATGTGCGGCATCTAGGCCCTGGCTGATGGGTGTTACATTAGTATGTTTGGTATTCAGATCCTGATTAGTTATGTTCTCTTGAGTCCGTGTGGTATCTGGACCCCGGCTCACACATTTGTGTGTTCATTGGCATATGCAGAATCAAGGCCCTGGATGATGATTGTTTCATTAGTATGTGTTATATTCAGATCCTGACTAGTGATGTTCTCTTGAGCCCGTGTGGTATCCGGACCCCGGCTCACACCATGTGTGTTCATTGGCATGTGCAGCATCCAGGTCCTGGATGATGATTGCTTCATTAGTATGTGTGATATTCAGATCCTGGCTAGTGATGTTCTCTTGAGCCCGTGTGGTATCCGGACCCCGGCTCACACAGTTGTGTGTTCATTGGCATGTGCGGCATCCAGGCCCTGGCTGATGATTGTTTCATTAGTATGTGTGATATTCAGCTCCTGGCTAGTAATGTTCTCTTGAGCTCGTGTGGTATCTGGACCCCGGCTCACACCATTGTGTGTTCATTGGCATGTGCGGAATCCAGGCCCTGGCAGATGATTGTTTCAATAGTATGTGTGATATTCAGATCCTGACTAGTGATGTTCTCTTGAGCCCGTGTGGTATCCGGACTCCGGCTCACACTGTTTTGCGTTAATTGGCATGTGCGGCATCCTGGCCCTGGCTGATGATTATTTCATTAGTAGGTGTGATATTCAGATCCTAAATAGTGATATTCTCTTGAGCCCATGTGGTATCCAGACCCCGGCTCACACAGTTGTGTGTTCATTGGCATGTGCGGCATCCAGGACCTGGCTGATGGGTGTTTCATTAGTATGTTTGGTATTCAGATCCTGACTAGTGATGTTCTCTTGAGCCCGTGTGGTATCCAGACCCTGGCTCACACAGTTGTGTGTTCATTGGCATGTGCGGAATCAAGGCCCTGGCAGATGATTGTTTCAATAGTATGTGTGATATTCAGATCCTGACTAGTGATGTTCTCTTGATCCCGTGTGGTATCCAGACCCCTGCTCACACTGTTGTGTGTTAATTGGCATGTGCGGCATCCAGGCCCTGACTGATGATTATTTCATTAGTATGTGTGATATTCAGATCCTGACTAGTGATATTCTCTTGAGCCTGTGTGGTATCCGGACCCCGGCTCACAGAGTTGTGTGTTCATTGGCATGTGCGGTATCCAGGCCCTGGCTGATGGTTGTTTAACTAGTATGTTTGGTATTCAGATCCTGACTAGTGATGTTTTCTTGAGTCCGTGTGGTATCCGGACCCCGGCTCACACAGTTGTGTGTTCATTGGCATATGCGGAATCAAGGCCCTGGATAAAGATTGTTTCATTAGTATGTGTTATATTCAGATCCTGACTAGTGATGTTCTCTTGAGCCCGTGTGGTATCCGGACCCCGGCTCACACAGTTGTATGTTCATTGGCATGTGCGGTATCCAGGCCCTGGCTGATGGTTGTTTCATTAGTATGTTTGGTATTCAGATCCAGAGTAGTGATGTTTTCTTGAGCCCGTGTGGTATCCGGACCCCGGCTCACACAATTGTGTTCATTGGCATGTGCGGAATCAAGGACCTGGATGATGATTGTTTCATTAGTATGTGTTGTATTCAGATCCTGACTAGTGATGTTCTCTTGAGCCGGTGTGGTATCCGGACCCCGGCTCACACCGTTGTGTGTTAATTGACATGTGCGGCATTCAGGCCTTGGCTGATGGATGTTTCATTAGTATGGATGATATTCAGATCCTGACTAGTGATGTTCTCTTGAGCCCGTGTGGTATCCATACCCCTTCTCACACCGTTGTGTGTTCATTGGCATGTGCGGAATCCAGGCCCTGGCAGATGATTATTTCAATAGTATGTGTGATATTCAGATCCTGACTAGTGATGTTCTCTTGAGCCCGTGTGGTATCCGGACCCCGGCTCACACTGTTGTGTGTTAATTGGCATGTGCGGCATCCAGGCCCTGGCTGATGATTATTTCATTAGTATGTGTGATATTCAGATCCTGACTAGTGATATTCTCTTGAACCTGTGTGGTATCCGGACCCCGGCTCACACAGTTGTGTGTTCATTGGCATGTGCGGCATCTAGGCCCTGGCTGATGGGTGTGTTGCACCCCTAAATTTGACCAACATTTATTCATCCATCAAGTGTTTGAAGATTGATACCTTCATCAGAAAGTTCAAGAGATCCTGAGAGGAATTGGTTGAAACCAAGGTTGTGTGTCTCCTAACTTGAGAGTTGTGGGAGCTCCTCAGATGATTCTGAGACTTTGAGAATGAACTTGAAGCTTTGAGAAAGCCTATGAGATGTCTTGAAAGCCATCATGAAGCCCAGAGAGGTCATTGTGCGAGAATTCAGAAGATTCAACCATGAATGGTAGAATTAGGGTTTTGACTGGGTCAATCCTAGATCAGCTAAAGATTTGGAGAAGGCTGAGGCCTAATCCAAGGGCCATGAGATCATGGAATGATGTACGGAGATGTTATAAAGATGATTCCTAGACCAACTCATCATGATTGAGGAGTTTGAGAAGTTTTGAGTTAGGGTTTCCAAGGATTGTCAGTGAAAACCCCTAATTTGATCCCCATCTTCCAGGCAGTTTTAGCTCAGGATATGATTGTTTTCTCATTTTCCCCATAACATGAATGTTGTATAGCTTGTTCTTAGCTTTAATTTGAGTGGTAGAAGTCCTTGATAGGATGTGCAGAGCTCAAGTTATGGTTTTGACAAATTACAGGTCATCTGAGGTATGTGAATCTGGGTCCTTGAAAGTCACCCAACTTGCAGACAACTTTTGCCCTAGTAGGATGATTCCTATGATCTCTTGGTCAACATGAATGTTTAAGATCATCTTCTTAGATTTCTATAGAGTACTAGAAGTCCTTGATAGGTGTCGCTACTCAAAAAATGCATCGTGCAACGACGGGGAGGCGAAAAAGATAGACAGAAGAGTCGCCACCGAACTTTATTTATCCCATGTGGGGAAAGGAAAATATCGAGAAAACCTTAAGAAAATAATGGATAAGATGGTCTCGCAACCAATAATGGATTCGGAAGCCGGTTATGTGAGGGGAAGGTATTAGCACCCCTCGCATCCATCGTACTCGATGGGAACCTTTTGTTTGTCGATGTGCGAATTTATTTGCTTAAATATTATGCTTTAAAAGTGTTTCAAAGGATAGAGGGAAAGGTTAGAAATTGGGAAAAGAGAGATAACAGGGGGAAGAAGAGGAAGAATAAACTCGGTAGGACTTCGCAGTCCTATGCCTACGTATTCTCAATAGATGTGAGAAAGTCAGAGTCGACGTAGTTCGGGGCTACGGATATTGGGGGGAAAGTGGATGGAAATCGTCTTCGTATTGAAAGACGAGTATCAAAACCACCCACACTACAGTGAGTATCTCGACACTCGGAGGGGAAGAAGTCTACACTTAATCCCCTCTCTTTAGTTCAATACGAATATAACTCGATTCCTTTATTGAAGATGTTTTTGAGAACCTGCAAAGAGATGAAAAACAGAGATAGATATATACAGGATACAGATAAATAATCAGTCTACCAATTAGAATTTTATGGTTTGATATTTATTAAGTATTTTAAAAGAATGTACAAGTTAGTTGAATATTTACAGGATAATAATAATATACAGAATATATAATATGTACAAGAATGTAAATGACTGAAAAATAAATCAATTAATATTTGATAGAAAATTAAAGCAGTTGTATATTTGACAGAAAGTAAAGGTTAGTGGTTAGTTGGTAGATTGAATCGGGACACGAAAGAGTGGGATCTCATCTTAACCGCAAACAAAATGTCGATTAACCGAAGGTAGCCTATCGCGATCCCAAAGTAAGAAAGATGACCCCAATGGTCACCCCCCATAGATTTGAAATCGGGAAGGTTATCAACTCCGATACGCGACGCTTGCGGATACAAGACTTCATCGATCCATAAGTCAAAATAAAATTGAGACATAATAAGAAATGAGGAGAGAAAGAGGTGGGTCTCGGATCCAACGATACTTATCAATATTGACTTAGTAATCGGTTTATGGAAGCGTCGTCATCGACCAAAACAGATGAAAATGGGATAAAATATCCAATAAAAAAATGAAGAATAAAATCTAACATATAAATTAAAAATAGAGCTAAAATGAGATTCTAAACTCTAATATTATAAACTAAAAATAAAACTATATACTATTTACATGATAAAAATAATATATTTACAAAGTTTTTTCTTTAAAAAGAAATGAAATATATAAAACTCCTAAATATATAATATATATTAAAAAAAGTTCTAAAATAAATATATAAAATATAAATAAAATATATTTACAAAACTATAATAATAATATTTACATTTTCTTTTTTAGGAAAAAAACAAGACAGAGGAGTATATCTTAATGGAAACGTGGAGTGAAGAAAGACAACAAGATAATGGGCTAAAAAAAACAGAGCAGTAGCCCATATCCTGGAAAACCAACCTGGGTCGGAAAAACTCATGACCTAGTCTTGCTAAAAGAGGGTTATTTGAAAATCCTACTTCATATCCATCTGTCGTTTCACACGAGAAAAACAACGATAAACCACACGCTCAGAGAAACGAACCATTCATCATCCTATCCATTCAATCTTCATTTCTTCTCTCATTTTGTCACTTGGTTTGATGATTAAAAGGAAAAAACGGGTTAAAGATCATGAACACAGGGTCGTATGGGTTTCCGGAGGTTAGCGGTTGAAGATTTGAATATTGGGTTTGAAGATCTGTTGAAGAACAAAATGGGTTTCAGTTGGGGATGGTTGTTGCGGAACCGTTTCATTTTCTGGGTTGCTCTGAGTTGATCGATGAGGAATGGGTTTGAAGCTTTCTGCGTATTTTTTCGGTAGAGGTTGAAGAAGGAGAGAAAACGAGGGTTCGTGTTTTGTTGGAGAAAACGGCGTGATGAAGGATGGAGTAGTGAAGGTTGAGCGGTGAAGTTGAAGGTCTGGGTTGGAAATGGAGGTTTGAAGTGTGTTGATGGTTGTTTGAAGAGAAAATGGAGGAGTTTAGTAGAGGAAAAGAAGAACGGTGAAGAGAATAGGCCAAATAAGGAATACGTGAATTATGATGTTAATATGGTTGCTGTGATAATAACTATAGAAGGCGAAGTGCTTTTCCAGATCTAACAGACTCAATTTTTTTAGGTCACGCAAGAATGGCTTTTCAATCTGAGGTATGAGTTTGAAGGTTATGGCAATTTGTTAATGGAAGTGGAAGTTCAATGGTGAAGATTGATGTTGCAGATGATGGAGACGATGGATTTGGGAGAGGGCCGCTGAATCTAGGTTTAGGGTTGTCTGTGTGTGTAGGGTTGTGTCCTCTGAGATTGGGAGATGGTGAATAGTGGCACACCCTATATAGGGCTGCCACGTGGCATGTTGTAGGGTTAATGACTTTGGATTAAAATTGATGACAATTAAAGAATAAAGACTAATTATAATTACAAATCCTAACTAATAATATCTAATAATTAACAAATAATCTAATCCCTAAATAATTCTGAATAAATAAAATAAAATAAACCTATTAATTCTAATCTAAAGCAATTAATTTAATAAATCATAATTAACAAAATCTATTTTTAAATAAACTCTAAACTAAAACTTGATTTATATTAACTAAAAAGTTTTCTAATAAACAAAAATAAATAAATAAATAAAAAGTAATTAGAGTAAAAAGAAAATAATTTTTTAAAATTAAATAAATAAAAAAAACTATATTTAAACATAAAAACTATATTCAAAAAGTAAGCAATTATCTAAAATCAACTCTATTTCTATGTAAAAAAATAATAAAATTCTATTCTAAAATTAAAAGTTAATTAAACTATTTTTAAGTCTAAATAATGAAAATAAAAACCTAATTAATATTTACTTATATAAACCTAAATAATTCTAACTACTATCAAAACAAAATCCTAAAAAACCTAAACTAAGTAAACAAATAAAATAGAATCTAAATTATTAAAATTTAACTAAATAAAATCTGACTATTAATAATAAAACAAATTAATTTTAATTTAATAATCCTAATAAATACCATAAATCATAATTTAATAATACTAATAAATAAATAAAAAAAGAAAATAAAAATCTAAATAATAAATAACAATCAACCCTAATCAAATTAAATATTTCAATAAAATAATAAATAAATAAATAAGCTAAAAACTCTAAATAATTCTATCTAATTCTTAAAAAAACTTAATAAAATTCACACAAAACAAAATTCTATTTAAAAACAAAATAAAACTCTATTTAACTTCTAATAATAAAAATACACTAAAATTATATTTAACCTATAAGCTATTTCTAAATTATATAATTAAATCTATTTAAAATAAAAACTATTTCTAATAAAATTAAAAACGGTTAAAATTATAGAATAAAAAAATGAAATCTAAAAACTATTTAAATCCTAAAATAACTCTAACATTACTAACTTAATTCTAAAATCCTAAAATATCTCTAACATTACTAACTTAATTCTAAAATCCTAAAATATCTCTAAAATTAAATCAAATCTAATTAATTCTAATACTAAAATGATTCTAAAAACAAATTAATTCTATGCTATAAAAATAATCTATTTCTATTCTAAATAAGAAAAAACTATTTCTAATAAAAATTCTAACTAAATTAAAATTCTATATAAAAACTATTAAAATAAAATCTATTCTAAAGAAAAAAATAAATAACTATTCTAATTCTAAAAAATGAAATAAAACAAACTATTTGAATTAAATAAATGATAAAATAAAAATATGAACAAAAATTTAATATTTGAAAAGAAAAATGAGAAAATGAAAATAGAAACAAAATTTACCAAAATGCCCTTAGGCCACGTGTCACGCTTCTACTGGACAAAAAATAGTCAAGATCTGAAAAACACCCAATCGGGGTGGACACGTGTCTAAACGGCGTGAAAAATGTGAAATAAAAAAATGCAAAAATATTTACAAAAGCTGGCGGGCAAATTTAGGGTATGACAATAGGATTTGTAGAACTCAACTTATGGTTTGAACAAGACAGGGGTATTTTGGTCATTTGGAAGTTATAGGTCATTTTAAGCAAAGGCCATATCTCCTATTTCCAAGCCTCAAATGAAAAAACTCAAAACATCAAAGTTGTTCAAAATGGGATTTTAAGCCTAGAAAAGTGGTCATGATTTGTTGGAAAAGCTTGTAGCAAGGATTTACAAGAATGGTTGAAAATGACCTAAAAATGTCTTATAAGTTAAATGGATCCAAGTCGGAAATTGGTTTGGGAGATCCACAAATCCAAAATAGGTCATCCAATATGTCATTTTGAATCCAAACATCATTTTAAAAACAATGGTTCAAATAGATTTTTGATTTGAGGTCTTAAAATGGGGGTTACTTTGTAAAGTTCATGCTTGCATATTAAGGAACTTTGAGAAACTTCACATAAGGCAAAACCAAGCTTGTTTTTCACACATTCCCTTTCAATATCTCTTGTAAGGAGATTTTGGCACAAAATGACAAGGCTTAAGGCATGATATGAGATGATACCACATGTCATTAAAAGAGAAATTCCATGACTTTCCATGAGATTCTAGCTCTTTCTAAAAGCTTCTAGGATCTTCCATTGATGGATATATATTAAGAGGATCACAATGTGATCAAAGGTTGGTGAATTCATTGGTGAAGAGTGAGGGAGAGAAGTGGATTTCAAGGTTCCTTCAAAATCAAGCAAGATTCCATTTCTCCATCTACAAGCTTTCTCCTTCAAGATTCTTGCAAACAGAAACCCCTACACCATTAGAGGATCCCTTGGAAGCAATTACAAGCTCTGAAGCCATCTCTACACACCTCCACCATTGCAACTTGACAGGTTGGTAAGTTGCCCTATGTCTCCATATTTATGTGTTTTCTGTTGGTTTCCTAGGTATAGATGTAGCAGGCTAGGTTAGTTGATGATTTTCTAAGGATTTGAGAGAGATCCATGGAGTTTCATGGCAGGGTGATGGTTCTTTAATTTCCAAGAACAAGCTGTTTGGTAGGTTTTAGTGATCATGTGATAGCATAGAATGATGAGGGTAACATATAGAACAGGATTATACCATTAAATTGAAGCTCTAGCACGGTTGATCTCAGAGGAAAATGGTGAAACCTTAACCTTCGTGCGCTCTGTTTAAGGGATACAAGAGGCATCAGTGGAAACTATGTGCATGGTCGTGTTCATGGTAATCAGTAGCACATTTTTGCCTTTGGAAGTTTGTGATTTCATTGAGTAATGGAAGAGAACGAGATCGAGGAAGTCATGCATGAATTCTGTGTTTTGGCTGAAACCCTAATTGTCACTTGGAGAAGATGAGCCTCCACCGTTGGATCACTCCTCTTGATTGACTTCGTATCATCATCCAGCGGCCACGATTTAAACGAGGAAACGGAGGGAAAGACTTGAGTAAAACGCGTTGTTTTACTTAAGTGAGTAATCTTGGGCTCAGCCAGTCCATGCTATTGACACCCCACCCAGAAGCCCAATCCAATTTTAAACTAAAAACCAATGCTATTTGCACCGTCTTCGTTTTTAATTTTTCTTTAATTTTTCAATTTATTTTCTGACTCATAATGGGCCTAGCGAAGTTTCTATCTGCACCCCTGGGTTCTTGGCCCACCATCATAAATAACTGGGCGCAATTAAGTTTGACACCCCCTCCCCTTTATTTCATTTTCTTTCATTATTTTAATTTCCTTTATATTTTCAGCATTTTAATAAATTCATATAAAATTGAAAAATTAGTATTTTTTAATCCTTGTTTTTTCTACATGTTCATAATTTTGTTTAGAAAAATATCAATAAATAAAATTGGCATTTTATTTTCTTTTAATATTTTTAGCATATTATTCTTTTAAATAGCTTTTAAATAGGTTTAGTTTGATACCTCAATTTTGTAGAATTTGTATTAAGACCTTCCCTTAGGATTTTTGAGCCATTCTTTTTGGCATAGTTAGATATTGAATCATAGTTTCCCATAAGATTTAATTCATGATTTTTAGATTAAAATTTGATTAGTTTGATTAGGTTAGAATTAGGGTACTATAATTAGGGTTTAGGTTATGCATAGGTGAAGTAACTCATTTTCTTTTGATAGTTGTGACTTGATTTTTGGGTATGGGCATATAGGGATGTTATGGGTAGGTGTTGTAGACCCTTGTGAATAAGTGTTAGATTTTTCCCCCTTGTTTTAGTATTTTTAGATATTTTCTGAAGTTGGCTGATTGTATTGACTGTCTGTGTGATATTTGTCTGTCTCTGGGGTTTATCTTTGGGGAATTGTTGTGGGGCTTAGTTTGTTTGGAAGAGCTTGCAAGGAGCATGATGAAGGAGAAGATTGAAGATCAAGACCCAGAGACCCAGAGTTTGGAGCTTGTTCCCTGTCTGTGAGGTTCGAGATCCTGAAGTTTGAAGGGAGTTTATGGTACTTTCCTGAGGAAGGCGCTATGAATGACTTTCATTCTTTCTTCTCACCTCTTTCTTAAGTATCCAATGATGTTGGAGCCAACATGTGAGTTTAATTTCTCCTGAGGAGGAATGTAAACTGATCACAGTTGTTGAGCCACATGGGATACAACTCCTAAGTGGAAGCCTCCTAGTACTTTCCTGAGGAAGGTCCTATGGGTCTATTCACTTAGTTCCCTTAGTTCATCTAGGATTTCTTAAGTATCCAATGATGTTGGAGCCTTCATGTGAGTTTAGTTTCTCCTGAGGAGGAATGTAAACTGATCACAGTTGTTGAGCCACATAGGATACGATTCCTAAGTGGAAGCCTCCTAGTACTTTCCTGAGGAAGGTCCTATGGGTCTATTCACTTAGTTCCATTAGTTTACATAGGTTTTCCTAAGTATCCAGTGATGTTGGAGCCTTCGTGTGAGTTTAATTTCTCCTGAGGAGGAATGTAAACTGATCACAGTTGTTGAGCCACGTAGGATACGATTCCTGAGTATAAGCCTCCTAGTGCTTTCCTGAGGAAGACACTATGAGTCTGCCTACTTAGCTCCCTTTCTTTGGTAAGCTTGTTTTGAAGCTTGAAGACTGGGATTATTCTCTTTGTGTAGGGTTTTGCTTTAGGGCTTTGCTTAGACTTGATTAGGGTTTTGTTTTTAGGGTTAGGATTAGAGATTAGATGTAGATGTTTTCTTTCTCAAGCAGGTGGTTTGTTTGCCTGATGGCACTTCATTTCTTTTATCTGTTTATTGCTTGATAGCATGTTGTTTATTTTTCAGTATGATTACTGTTATTTCATGACTGGCTTGAGGTTGAGATGAGCTTGTGGAGGCTGAAGCCCCACACACATTTCCTCCCTCACTTGCATTGCATGCATTTTACTTCTAAGCTGATGCTTTGTCTGTTTTGGTGTATCATTGACATGATCCTTTAGGACTCTCATTTCCTTTGATAAGGATTTGATGATAGACTTTTAGGTTGAAACCTATGCATGACAACATCTAGGAGTTCCCTGTTCAAACCTCAACCATAGGATGAATCCATGGCATGATAACAGTAGGACTTGATAGTCTCCCTCCTAGTTGGGCCTGTTCTCTTCTCATCTCAAAACAGTTTAAGATACAGTAATCATGAATGATTTCTTTCGTACGCTACGAGCCTTAAGCTATCTGAGAAAGGATTGTGGGAGAGTTTCTTTTCCACAGTCTGGATGTTTAGTATGGTACCCTTTGGGTGACATGCGACGCATTCACTCTCAGGTCATAGTCTCTAGTGCGGTTGAAATCGCAAACACAATAAAAAACACTTCTTTCAAAGCAGGAGATAACCCGTAGTTTCCCGAACTACGTTTGCTCTGATCTTCCATACAGTGTGGAAGTACGTAGGCATAGGATGCGATATCCTAGCGAGCAACCTTTCCCCCCTTAACCCTTTGTAGGCCGAACTACGTTGACTCTGATTTCTCATTCTCTGATGAGAATACGTAGGCATAAAGTGTGACGCTTTGCCGAGTCATTTTTCTTTTCTTTTTCAGCCAGCCTTGATAGGTAGATAGATTAAAACCAACCCGTCCAAGTAAACAAACAAGCGTGGATCCCATCGAGTACGACAGACGTGAGGGGTGCTAATACCTTCCCCTTGCGTAACCGACTCCCGAACCCCGACAATGGTTGCGATGACCTTGTCTTACCCTTTTTCGTCAGGTTTTTCCGATCGTTTCCTTTCCCGCTCTGAGGGATAAATAACGAAAGCTGGCGACTCTTCTGTCATGCCGACACCTTATTTTCGCGCAAGCGACAGGGTGTTACATTAGTATGTTTGGTATTCAGATCCTGACTAGTTATGTTCTCTTGAGTCCGTGTGGTATCTGGACCCCGGCTCACACATTTGTGTGTTCATTGGCATATGCGGAATCAAGGCCCTGGATGATGATTGTTTCATTAGTATGTGTTATATTCAGATCCTGACTAGTGATGTTCTCTTGAGCCCGTGTGGTATCCGAACCCCGGCTCACACCATGTGTGTTCATTGGCATGTGCAGCATCCAGGTCCTGGAGGATGATTGTTTCATTAGTATGTGTGATATTCAGATCCTGGCTAGTGATGTTCTCTTGAGCCCGTGTGGTATCCGGACCCCGGCTCACACCGTTGTGTGTTCATTGGCATGTGCGGCATCCAGGCCCTGGCTAATGATTGTTTCATTAGTATGTGTGATATTCAGCTCCTGGCTAGTAATGTTCTCTTGAGCTCGTGTGGTATCTGGACCCCGGCTCACACCATTGTGTGTTCATTGGCATGTGCGGCATCCAGGCCCTGGCTGATGATTGTTTCATTAGTATGTGTGATATTCAGCTCCTGGCTAGTAATGTTCTCTTGAGCTCGTGTGGTATCTGGACCCCGGCTCACACCATTGTGTGTTCATTGGCATGTGCGGAATCCAGGCCCTGGCAGATGATTGTTTCAATAGTATGTGTGATATTCAGATCCTGACTAGTGATGTTCTCTTGAGCCCGTGTGGTATCCGGACTCCGACTCACACTGTTTTGTGTTAATTGGCATGTGCGGCATCCTGGCCCTGGCTGATGATTATTTCATTAGTAGGTGTGATATTCAGATCCTAACTAGTGATATTCTCTTGAGCCCATGTGGTATGCAGACCCCGGCTCACACAGTTGTGTGTTCATTGGCATGTGCGGCATCCAGGCCCTGGCTGATGGGTGTTTCATTAGTATGTTTGGTATTCAGATCCTGACTAGTGATGTTCTCTTGAGCCCGTGTGGTATCCGGACCCCGGCTCACACAGTTGTGTGTTCATTGGCATGTGCGGAATCAAGGCCCTGGCAGATGATTGTTTCAATAGTATGTGTGATATTCAGATCCTGACTAGTGATGTTCTCTTGAGCCCGTGTGGTATCCAGACCCCTGCTCACACTGTTGTGTTTTAATTGGCATGTGCGGCATCCAGGCCCTGGCTGATGATTATTTCATTAGTATGTGTGATATTCAGATCCTGACTAGTGATATTCTCTTGAGCCTGTGTGGTATCCGGACCCCGGCTCACAGAGTTGTGTGTTCATTGGCATGTGCGGTATCCAGGCCCTAGCTGATGGTTGTTTAATTAGTATGTTTGGTATTCAGATCCTGACTAGTGATGTTCTCTTGAGTCCGTGTGGTATCCGGACCCCGGCTCACACAGTTGTGTGTTCATTGGCAGATGCGGAATCAAGGTCCTGGATGACGATTGTTTCATTAGTATGTGTTATATTCAGATCCTGACTAGTGATGTTCTCTTGAGCCCGTGTGGTATCCGGACCCCGGCTCACACAGTTGTATGTTCATTGGCGTGTGCGACATCCAGACCCTGGCTGATGGTTGTTTCATTAGTATGTTTGGTATTCAGATCCAGAGTAGTGATGTTTTCTTGATCCCGTGTGGTATCCGGACCCCGGCTCACACAGTTGTGTGTTCATTGGCATGTGCGGAATCAAGGCCCTAGATGATGATTGTTTCATTAGTATGTGTTGTATTCAGATCCTGACTAGTGATGTTCTCTTGAGCCGGTGTGGTATCCGGACCCCGGCTCACACCGTTGTGTGTTAATTGACATGTGCGGCATTCAGGCCTTGGCTGATGGATGTTTCATTAGTATGGATGATATTCAGATCCTGACTAGTGATGTTCTCTTGAGCCCGTGTGGTATCCAGACCCCTGCTTACACCGTTGTGTGTTCATTGGCATGTGCGGAATCCAGGCTCTGGCAGATGATTGTTTCAATAGTATGTGTGATATTCAGATCCTGACTAGTGATGTTCTCTTGAGCCCGTGTGGTATCCGAACCCCGGCTCACACTGTTGTGTGTTAATTGGCATGTGCGGCATCCAGGCCCTCGCTGATGATTATTTCATTAGTATGTGTGATATTTAGATCCTGACTAGTGATATTCCCTTGAGCCTGTGTGGTATCCGGACCCCGGCTCACACAGTTGTGTGTTCATTGACATGTGCGGCATCTAGGCCCTGGCTGATGGGTGTTACATTAGTATGTTTGGTATTCAGATCCTGACTAGTTATGTTCTCTTGAGTCCGTGTGGTATCTGGACCCCGGCTCACACAGTTGTGTGTTCATTGGCATATGCGGAATCAAGGCCCTGGATGACGATTGTTTCATTAGTATGTGTTATATTCAGATCCTGAATAGTGATGTTCTCTTGAGCCCGTGTGGTATCCGGACCCCGGCTCACACCGTGTATGTTCATTGGCATGTGCAGTATCCAGGTCCTAGATGATGATTGTTTCATTAGTATGTGTGATATTCAGATCCTGGCTAGTGATGTTCTCTTGAGCCCGCGTGGTATCCGGACCCCGGCTCACACCGTTGTGTGTTCATTGGCATGTGCGGCATCCAGGCCCTGGCTGATGATTGTTTCATTAGTATGTGTGATATTCAGCTCCTGGCTCGTAATGTTCTCTTGAGCTGGTGTGGTATCCGGACCCCGGCTCACACCATTGTGTGTTCATTGGCATGTGCGGAATCCAGGCCCTGGCAGATGATTGTTTCAATAGTATGTGTGATATTCAGATCCTGACTAATGATTTTCTCTTGAGCCCGTGTGGTATCCGGACTCCGGCTCACACTGTTTTGTGTTAATTGGCATGTGCGGCATCCTGGCCCTGGCTGATGATTGTTTCATTAGTATGTGTGATATTCAGATCCTAACTAGTGATATTCTCTTGAGCCCATGTGGTATCCAGACCCAGGCTCACACAGTTGTGTGTTCATTGGCATGTGCGACATCCAGGCCCTGGCTGATGGGTGTTTCATTAGTATGTTTGGTATTCAGATCCTGACTAGTGATGTTCTCTTGAGCCCGTGTGGTATCCGGACCCCGGCTCACACAGTTGTGTGTTCATTGGCATGTGAGGAATCAAGGCCCTATCAGATGATTGTTTCAATAGTATGTGTGATATTCAGATCCTGACTAGTGATGTTCTCTTGAGCCCGTGTGGTATCCAGACCCCTGCTCACACTGTTGTGTGTTAATTGGCATGTGCGGCATCCAGGCCCTGGCTGATGATTATTTCATTAGTATGTGTGATATTCAGATCCTGACTAGTGATATTCTCTTGAGCCTGTGTGGTATCCGGACCCCGGCTCACAGAGTTGTGTGTTCATTGGCATGTGCGGTATCCAGGCCCTGGCTGATGGTTGTTTCATTAGTATGTTTGGTATTCAGATCCTGACTAGTGATGTTCTCTTGAGTCCGTGTGGTATCCGGACCCCGGCTCACACAGTTGTGTGTTCATTCGCATATGCGGAATCAAGGCCCTGGATGACGATTGTTTCATTAGTATGTGTTATATTCAGATCCTGAATAGTGATGTTCTCTTGAGCCCGTGTGGTATCCGGACCCCGGCTCACACCGTGTGTGTTCATTGGCATGTGCAGTATCCAGGTCCTGGATGATGATTGTTTCATTAGTATGTGTGATATTCAGATCCTGGCTAGTGATGTTCTCTTGAGCCCGCATGGTATCCGGACCCCGGCTCACACCGTCGTGTGTTCATTGGCATGTGCGGCATCCAGGCCCTGGCTGATGATTGTTTCATTAGTATGTGTGATATTCAGCTCCTGGCTCGTAATGTTCTCTTGAGCTCGTGTGGTAACCGGACCTCGGCTCAAAACATTGTGTGTTCATTGGCATGTGCGGAATCCAGGCCCTGGCAGATGATTGTTTCAATAGTATGTTTTATATTCAGATCCTGACTAGTGATGTTCTCTTGAGCCCGTGTGGTATCCGGACTCCGGCTCACACTGTTTTGTGTTAATTGGCATGTGCGGCATCCTGGCCCTGGCTGATGATTGTTTCATTAGTATGTATGATATTCAGATCCTAACTAGTGATATTCTCTTGAGCCCATGTGGTATCCAGACCCCGGCTCACACAGTTGTGTGTTCATTGGCATGTGCGGCATCCAGACCCTGGCTGATGGGTGTTTCATTAGTATGTTTGGTATTCAGATCCTGACTAGTGATGTTCTCTTGAGCCCGTGTGGTATCCGGACCCCGGCTCACACTGTTGTGTGTTCATTGGCATGTGCGGAATCAAGGCCCTAACAGATGATTGTTTCAATAGTATGTGTGATATTCAGATCCTGACTAGTGATGTTCTCTTGAGCCCGTGTGGTATCCAGACCCCTGCTCACATTGTTGTGTGTTAATTGGCATGTGCGGCATCCAGGCCCTGGCTGATGATTATTTCATTAGTATGTGTGATATTCAGATCCTGACTAGTGATATTCTCTTGAGGCTGTGTGGTATCCGAACCCCGGCTCACAGAGTTGTGTGTTCATTGGCATGTGCGGTATCTAGGCCCTGGCTGATGGTTGTTTCATTAGTATGTTTGGTATTCAGATCCTGACTAGTGATGTTCTCTTGAGTCCGTGTGGTATCCGGACCCCGACTCACACAGTTGTGTGTTCATTGGCATATGCGGAATCAAGGCCCTGGATGACGATTGTTTCATTAGTATGTGTTATATTCAGATCCTGAATAGTGATGTTCTCTTGAGCCCGTGTGGTATCCGGACCCCGGCTCACACCGTGTGTGTTCATTGGCATGTGCAGTATCCAGGTCCTGGATGATGATTGTTTCATTAGTATGTGTGATATTCAGATCCTGGCTAGTGATGTTCTCTTGAGCCCGCGTGGTATCCGGACCCCGGCTCACACCGTTGTGTGTTCATTGGCATGTGCGGCATCCAGGCCCTGGCTGATGATTGTTTCATTAGTATGTGTGATATTCAGCTCCTGGCTCGTAATGTTCTCTTGAGCTCGTGTGGTATCCGGACCCCGGCTCACACCATTGTGTGTTCATTGGCATGTGCGGAATCCAGGCCCTGGCAGATGATTGTTTCAATAGTATGTTTTATATTCAGATCCTGACTAGTGATGTTCTCTTGACCCCGTGTGGTATCCGGACTCCGGCTCACACTGTTTTGTGTTAATTGGCATGTGCGGCATCCTGGCCCTGGCTGATGATTGTTTCATTAGTATGTGTGATATTCAGATCCTGACTAGTGATATTCTCTTGAGCCCATGTGGTATCCGGACCCCGGCTCACACAGTTGTGTGTTCATTGGCATGTGTGACATCCAGGCCCTGGCTGATGGGTGTTTCATTAGTATGTTTGGTATTTAGATCCTGACTAGTGAAGTTCTGTTGAGCCCATGGGGTATCCGGACCCTGGCTCACACAATTGTGTGTTTATTGGCATGTGCGGAATCAAGGCCCTGGCAGATGATTGTTTCAATAGTATGTGTGATATTCAGATCCTGACTAGTGATGTTCTCTTGAGCCTGTGTGGTATCCGGACCCCGGCTCACACTGTTGTGTGTTAATTGGCATGTGCGGCATCCAAGCCCTGACTAATGATTATTTCATTAGTATTTGTGATATTCAGATCCTGACTAGTGATATTCTCTTGAGCCTGTGTGGTATCCGGACCCCGGCTCACAAAGTTCTGTGTTCATTGGCATGTGTGGCATCCAGGCCCTGGCTGATGGTTGTTTCTTTAGTATGTTTGGTATTCAGATCCTGACTAGTGATGTTCTCTTGAGTCCGTATGGTATCCGGACCCCGGCTCACACAGTTGTGTGTTCATTGGTATATGCGGAATCAAGGCCCTGGATGATGATTGTTTCATTAGTATGTGTTATATTCAGATCCTGACTAGTGATGTTCTCTTGAGCCCGTATGGTATCCGGACCCCGGCTCACACCGTGTGTGTTCATTGGCTTGTGCAGCATCCAGGTCCTGGATGACGATTGTTTCATTAGTATGTGTGATATTCAGATCCTGGCTAGTGATGGTCTCTTGAGCCCGTGTGGTATCCGGACCCCGGCTCACACTGTTGTGTGTTCATTGGCATGTGCGGCATCCAGGCCCTGGCTGATGATTGTTTCATTACTATGAGTGATATTCAGCTCCTGGCTAGTAATGTTCTCTTGAGCTCGTGTGGTATCCGGACCCCGGCTCACACCATTGTGTGTTCATTGGCATGTGCGGAATCCAGGCCCTGGCAGATGATTGTTTCAATAGTATGTGTGATATTCAGATCCTGACTAGTGATGTTCTCTTGAGCCAGTGTGGTATCCGGACTCCGGCTCACATTGTTTTGTGTTAATTGGCATGTGCGGCATCCTGGCCCTGGCTGATGATTGTTTCATTAGTATGTGTGATATTCAGATACTGACTAGTGATATTCTCTTGAGCCCATGTGGTATCCGGACCCCGGCTCACACAGTTGTGTGTTCACTGGCATGTGCGGCATCCAGGCCCTGGCTGATGGGTGTTTCATTAGTATGTTTGGTATTCAGATCCTGACTAGTGATGTTCTCTTGAGCCCGTGTGGTATCCGGACCCCGGATCACACAGTTGTGTGTTCATTGGCATGTGCGGAATCAAGGCCTTAGATGATGATTGTCTCATTAGTATGTGTTATATTCAGATCCTGACTAGTGATGTTCTCTTGAGCCCGTGTGGTATCTGGACCCCGGCTCACACCGTTGTGTGTTCATTGGCATGTGCGGCATCCAGGCCCTAGCTGATGATTGTTTCATTAGTATGTGTGATATTCAGATCCTGGCTAGTGATGTTCTCTTGAGCCCGTGTGGTATTCTGACCCCGGCTCACACCGTTGTGTGTTCATTGGCATGTGCGGCATCTAGGCCATGGCTGATGTTTGTTTCATTAGTATGTGTGATATTCAGATCCTGACTAGTGATGTTCTCTTGAGCCCGTGTGGTATCCGGACCCCGGCTCACACAGTTGTGAGTTCATTGGCATGTGCGGAATCCAGGTCCTGGCTGATGGTTGTTTCATTAGTATGTGTGATATTCAGATCCTAACTAGTGATGTTCTCTTGACCCCGTGTGGAATCCGGACCCCGGCTCACACAGCTGTGTGTTCATTGGCATGTGCGGCATCCAAGCTCTGGCTGATGGTTGTTTCATTAGTATGTGTGATATTCAGATCCTGACTAGTGATGTTCTCTTGAGCCCGTGTGGTATCCGGACCCTGCTCACACAGTTATGTGTTCATTGGCATGTGCGGCATCCAGGCCCTGGCTGATGGTTGTTTCATTCGTATGTTTGATATTCAGATCCTTACTAGTGATGTTCTCTTGAGCCCGTGTGGTATCCTGAACCCGGCTCACACAGTTGTGTGTTCATTGGCATGTGCAGCATCCAGGTCCTGGCCGATGATTGTTTCATTAGTATGTGTGATATTCAGATCCTGGCTAGTGATGTTCTCTTGAGCCCAAGTGGTATCCAGACCCCGACTCACACCATTGTGTGTTCATTAGCATGTGCGGAATCCAGACCCTGGTTGATGATTGTTTCATTAGTATGTGTGATATTCAGATCCTGGCTAGTGATATTTTCTTAGGCACCTGTAGTATTCGGACCCCGGCTCACATTGTTGTATGTTCATTGGCATGTGCAGCATCCAGGCCATGGCTGATGGATGTTTCATTAGTATGTTTGATATTCAGATCCAGACTAGTGATGTTCTCTTGAGCCCGTGTGGTATCCGGACCCCAGCTCACACCGTTGTGTGTTCATTGGCATGTGCGGAATCCAGGCCCTGGCAGATGATTGTTTCAATAGTATGTGTGATATTCAGATCCTGACTAGTGATGTTCTCTTGGGCCCGTGTGGTATCCGAACCCCGGCTCACACTGTTGTGTGTTAATTGGCATGTGCGGCATCCAGGCCCTGGCTGATGATTGTTTCATTAGTATGTGTGATATTCAGATCCTGACTAGTAATGTTCTCTTGAGCCCGTGTGGTATCCGGACCCCGGATCACTCAGTTGTGTGTTCATTGGCAAGTGCAACATCAAGGCCCTGGATGATGATTGTTTCATTAGTATATGTTATATTTAGATCCTGACTAGTGATGTTCTCTTGAGCCCGTGTGGTATTCGGACCCCGGCTCACACCGTTGTGTGTTCATTGGCATGTGCGGCATCCAGGCCCTGGCTGATGATTGTTTCATTAGTATGTGTGATATTCAAATGCTGGCTAGTGATGTTCTCTTGAGCCCATGTGGTATCCTGACCCCGGCTCACACCGTTGTGAGTTCATTGGCATGTGCGGCATCCAGGCCCTGGCTGATGATTATTTCATTAGTATGTGTGATATTCAGCTCCTGGCTAGTGATGTTCTCTTGAGCCCGTGTGGCATCTGGACCCCGGCTCACACAGTTGTGTGTTCATTGGCATGTGCTGCATCCAGGTCCTGGCAGATGGTTGTTTCATTAGTATGTGTGATATTCAGATCCTAACTAGTGATGTTCTCTTGACCCCGTGTGGTATCCGGACCCCGGCTCACACAATTGTGTGTTCATTGGCATGTGCGGCATCCAAGTTCTGGCTGATGGTTGTTTCATTAGTATGTGTGATATTCAGATCCTGACTAGTGATATTCTCTTGAGCCCGTGTGGTATCCGGACCCCGGCTCACACAGTTCTGTGTTCATTGGCATGTGCGGCATCTAGGACCTGGCTGATGGTTGTTTCATCCGTATGTTTGATATTCAGATCCTGACTAGTGATGTTCTCTTGAGCCCGTGTGGTATCCTGACCCCGGCTCACACAGTTGTGTGTTCATTGGCATGTGCGGCATCAAGGCCCTGGATGATGATTGTTTCATTAGTATATGTTATATTCATTTCCTTACTAGTGATGTTCTCTTGAGTCCGTGTGGTATCTGGACCCCGGCTCACACTGTTGTGTGTTCATTGGCATGTGCGGCATCCAGGCCCTGGCTGATGGTTGTTTCATTAGTATGTTTGGTATTCAGATCCAGAGTAGTGATGTTCTCTTGAGCCTGTGTGGTATCCGGACCCCGACTCACACTGTTGTGTGTTCATTGGCATGTGCGGCATCCAGGCCCTGGCTGATGATTGTTTCATTAGTATGTGTGATATTCAGCTCCTGGCTAGTAATGTTCTCTTGAGCTCGTGTGGTATCCGGACCCCGGCTCACACTGTTGTGTGTTCATTGGCATGTGCGGCATCCAGGCCATGGCTGATGTTTGTTTCATTAGTATGTTATATTCAGATCCTGATTAGTGATGTTCTCTTGAGCCCGTGTGGTATCCAGACCCCGGCTCACACTGTTGTGTGTTCATTGGCATGTGCGGCATCCAGGCCCTGGCTGATGGTTGTTTCATTAGTATGTTTGATTTTCATATCCTGACTAGTGATGTTCTATTGAGCCCATGTGGTATCGGACCCCGACTCACACAATCTTGAGTGCATTGGCATGTGCGGAAACCAGGCCCTGGCTGATGGTTGTTTCATTAGTATGTGTTATATTCAGATCCTGACTAGTGATGTTCTCTTGAGCCCGTGTGGTATCCGGACCCCGGCTCACACTGTTGTGTGTTCATTGGCATGTGCAGCATCCAGGCCCTGGCTGATGGTTGTTTCATTAGTATGTGTGATATTCAGATCCTAACTAGTGATGTTCTCTTGACCCCGTGTGGTATTCGGACCCCGGCTCACACAGTTGTGTGTTCATTGGCATGTGCGGCATCCAATCTCTGGCTGATGGTTGTTTCATTAGTATGTGTGATATTCAGATCCTGACTAGAGATGTTCTCTTGAGCCCATGTGGTATTCGGACCCCGGCTCACGCTGTTGTGTGTTCATTCGCATGTGCGGCATCCAGGCCCTGGCTGATGGTTGTTTAATTAGTATGTTTGATTTTCATATCCTGACTAGTAATATTCTCTTGAGCCCGTGTGGTATCTGACCCCGGCTCAGACAGCTGTGAGTTCATTGGCATGTGCGGCAACCAGGCCCTGTCTGATGGTTGTTTCCTTAGTGTGTGTGATATTCAGATCCTGACTAGTGATGTTCTCTTGAGCCTGTGTGGTATCCGGACCCGGGCTCACACTGTTGTGTGTTCATTAGCATATGGGCATCCAGGCCGTGGCTGATGGTTGTTTCATTAGTATGTTTTATATTCAGATACTGACTAGTGATGTTCTCTTGAGCCCGTGTGGTATCTGGACCCCGACTCACACCGTTGTGTGTTCATTGGCATGTGCGGCATCCAGGCCCTGGCTGATGGTTGTTTCATTAGTATGTTTGATATTCAGATCCTGACTAGTGATGTTCTCTTGAGCCTGTGTGGTATCCGGACCCGGGCTCACACTGTTGTGTGTTCATTGGCATATGCGGCATCCAGGCCCTGGCTGAAGGTTGTTTCATTAGTATGTGTGATATTCAGATTCTGACTAGTGATGTTCTCTTGAGCCAGTGTGGTATCCGGACCCCAGCTCACACTGTTGTGTGTTCATTGGCATGTGCGGCATCCAGGCCCTGGCTGATGATTGTTTCATTAGTATGTGTGATATTCAGATCCTGACTAGTGCTGTTCTCTTGAGCCCGTGTGGTATCCGGACCCCGGATCACTCAGATGTGTGTTCATTGGCAAGTGCAGCATCAAGGCCCTGGATGATGTTTGTTTCCTTAGTATATGTTATATTCAGATCCTGAATAGTGATGTTCTCTTGAGCCCGTGTGGTATCCCGACCCCGACTCACACCGTTGTGTGTTCATTGGCATGTGCGGCATCCAGGTCCTGGTTGATTATTGTTTCATTAGTATGTGTGATATTCAGATGCTGGCTAGTGATGTTCTCTTGAGCCCATGTGGTATCCTGACCCCGGCTCACACCGTTGTGTGTTCATTGGCATGTGCGGCATCCAGGCCCTGGATGGTGATTGTTTCATTAGTATGTGTGATATTCAGCTCTTGGCTAGTAATGTTCTCTTGAGCTCGTGTGGCATCCGGACCCCGGCTCACACTGTTGTGTGTTTATTGGAATACACGGCATCTAGGCCATGGCTGATGTTTGTTTCATTAGTATGTGTGATATTCAGATCCTGACTAGTGATGTTCTCTTGAGCCCGTGTGGTATCCGGACCCCGGCTCACACTGTTGTGTGTTCATTGGCATGTGCGGTATCCAGGCCCTGGCTGACGGTTGTTTCATTAGTATGTATGATATTCAGATCCTAACTAGTGATGTTCTCTTGACCCCGTGTGGTATCCGGACCCGGCTCACACAGTTGTGTGTTCATTGGCATATGTGGCATCCAAGCTCTGGCTGATGGTTGTTTCATTAGTATGTGTGATATTCAGATCCTGACTAGTGATATTCTCTTGAGCCCGTGTGGTATCTGGATCCCGTCTCACACAGTTCTGTGTTCATTGGCATGTGCGGTATCCAGGCCCTGGCTGATGGTTGTATCATTAGTATGTTTGATATTCAGATCCTGACTAGTGATGTTCTCTTGAGCCCGTGTGGTATCCGGACCCCGGCTCACACAGTTGTGTGTTCATTGGCATGTGCGACATCACGGCCCTGGATGACGATTGTTTCATTAGTATATGTTATATTCATTTCTTGACTAGTGATGTTCTCTTGAGTCCGTGTGGTATCTGGACCCCGGCTCACACTGTTGTGTGTTCATTGGCATGTGCGGCATCCAGGCCCTGGCTGATGGTTGTTTCATTAGTATGTTTGATTCTCATATCCTGACTAGTGATGTTCTCTTGAGCCCGTGTGGTATCGGACCCCGGCTCACACAGTTGTGCGTTCATTGGCATGTGCGGCAATTAGGCCCTGGCTGATGGTTGTTTCATTAGTATGTGCGATATTCAGATCCTGACTAATGATTATCTCTTGAGCCCGTGTGGTATCCGGACCCCAGCTCACACCGTTGTGTGTTCATTGGCATGTGCGGCATCCAGGCCCTGGCTGATGGTTGTTTCATTAGTATGTTTGATTTTCATATCCTGACTAGTGATGATCTCTTGAGCCTGTGTGGTATCCGGACCCCGGCTTACACCGTTGTGTGTTCATTGGCATGTGCGACATCGAGGCCCTGGCTTATGATTGTTTCATTAGTATGTGTGATATTCAGCTCCTGGCTAGTAATGTTCTCTTGAGCGAGTGTGGTATCCGGACCCCGGCTCACCCTGTTGTGTGTTCATTGGCATGTGCGGCATCCAGGCCACGACTGATGTTTGTTTCATTAGTATGTGTGATATTCAGATCCTGACTAGTGATGTTCTCTTGAGCCCGTGTGGTATCCGGACCCGGGCTCACACTGTTGTGTGTTCATTGGCATGTGCGGCATCCAGGCCCTGGCTGATGGTTGTTTCATTAGTATGTTTGATATTCAGATCCTGACTAGTGATGTTCTCTTGAGCCCGTGTGGTATCCGGACCCTGGCTCACACAGTTGTGTGTTCATTGGCATGTGCGGCATCAAGGCCCTGGATGATGATTGTTTCTTTAGTATATGTTATATTCATTTCCTGACTAGTGATGTTCTCTTGAGTCCGTGTGGTATCTGGACCCCGGCTCACACTGTTGTGTGTTCATTGGCATGTGCGGCATCCAGGCCCTGGCTGATGGTTGTTTCATTAGTATGTTTGATATTCAGATCCTGACTAGTGATGTTCTCTTGAGCCCGTCTGGTATCCGGACCCCGGCTCACACAGTTGTGTGTTCATTGGCATGTGCGGCATCAAGGCCCTAGATGATGATTGTTTCTTTAGTATATGTTATATTCATTTCCTGACTAGTGATGTTCTCTTGAGTCCGTGTGGTATTTGGACCCCGACTCACACTGTTGTGTGTTCATTGGCATGTGCGGCATCCAGGCCCTGGCTGATGGTTGTTTCATTAGTATGTTTGATATTCAGATCCTGACTAGTGATGTTCTCTTGAGCCCGTGTGGTATCCGGACCCCGGCTCACACAGTTGTGTGTTCATTGGCATGTGCGGCATCCAGGCCCTGGCTGATGGTTGTTTCATTAGTATGTTTGATTCTCATATCCTGACTAGTGAAGTTCTCTTGAGCCCGTGTGGTATCGGACCCCGACTCACACAGTTGTGAGTTCATTGGCATGTGCGGCAACCAGGCCCTGGTTGATGGTTGTTTCATTAGTATGTGCGATATTCAGATCCTGACTAGTGATGTTCTCTTGAGCCTGTGCGGTATCCGGACCCCGGCTCACGCTGTTGTGTGTTCATTGGCATGTGCGGCATCCAGGCCCTGGCTGATGGTTGTTTCATTAGTATGTTTGATTTTCATATCCTGACTAGTGATGTTCTCTTGAGCCCGTGTGGTATCTGACCCCGACTCACACAGTTGTGAGTTCATTAGCATGTGCGACAACCAGGCCATGGCTGATGGTTGTTTCATTAGTATGTGTGATATTCAGATCCTGACTAGTGATGTTCTCTTGAGCCCGTGTGGTATCCAGACCCGGGCTCACACTGTTGTGTGTTTATTGGCATGTGCGGCATCCAGGCCCTGGCTGATGGTTGTTTCATTAGTATGTTTGATATTCAGATCCTGACTAGTGATGTTCTCTTTAGCCCGTGTGGTATCTGGACCCCGGCTCATACCGTTGTGTGTTCATTGGCATGTGCGGCATCCATGCCCTAGCTGATGGTTGTTTCATTAGTATGTTTGATATTCAGATCCTGACTAGTGATGTTCTCTAGAGCCCGTGTGGTATCCGGACCCCGGCTCACACAGTTGTGAATTCATTGGCATGTGCGGCATCCAGGTCATGGCTGATGGTTGTTTCATTAGTATGTGTGATATTCAGATCCTGGCTAGTGATGTTCTCTTGAGCCTGTTTGGTATCCGGACCCCGGCTCACACCGTTGTGTGTTTATTGGCATGTGCGGCATCCAGGCCCTGGCTGATGATTGTTTCATTAGTATGTGTGATATTCAGATCCTGAATAGTGATGTTCTCTTGAGCCCGTGTGGTATCCAGACCCCGGCTCACACTGTTGTGTGTTCATTGGCATGTGCGGCATCCAGGCCATGGCTGATGTTTGTTTCATTAGTATGTGTGATATTCAGATCCTGACTAGTGATGTTCTCTTGAGCCGGTGTGGTATCCGCACCCCGGCTCACACTGTTGTGTGTTCATTGGCATGTGCGACATCCAAGCCCTGGCTGATTGTTGTTTCATTAGTATGTGTGATATTCTGATCCTAACTAGTGATGTTCTCTTGACCCCGTGTGGTATCCGGACCCCGGCTCACACAGTTGTGTGTTCATTGGCATGTGCGGCATCCAGGCTCTGGCTGATGGTTGTTTCATTAGTATGTGTGATATTCAGATCCTGACTAGTGATATTCTCTTGAGCCCGTGTGGTATTCGGACCCCGGCTCACAAAATTCTGTGTTCATTGGCATGTGCGGCATCCAGGACCTGGCTGATGGTTGTTTCATTAGTATGTTTGATATTCAGATCCTGACTAGTGATGTTCTCTTGAACCCGTGTGGTATCCAGACCCCGGCTCACACAGTTGTGTGTTCATTGGCATGTGCGGCATCAAGGCCCTGGATGATGATTGTTTCATTAGTATATGTTATATTCATTTCCTGACTAGTGATGTTCTCTTGAGCCCATGTGGTATCTGGACCCCGGCTCACACTGTTGTGTGTTCATTGGCATGTGCGGTATCCAGGCCCTGGCTGATGGTTATTTCATTAGTATGTGTGATATTCAGATCCTAACTAGTGATGTTCTCTTGACCCCGTGTGGTATCCGGACCCGGCTCACACAGTTGTGTGTTCATTGGCATATGCGGCATCCAAGCTCTGGCTGATGGTTGTTTCATTAGTATGTGTGATATTCAGATCCTGACTAGTGATATTCTCTTGAGCCCGTGTGGTATCCGGACACCGGCTCACACTGTTTTGTGTTCATTGGCATGTGCGGCATCCAGACCCTGGCTAATGGTTGTTTCATTAGTATGTTTGATATTCAGATCCTGACTAGTGATGTTCTCTTGAGCCCGTGTGGTATCCAGACCCCGGCTCACACAGTTGTGTGTTCATTGGAATGTGCGACATCAAGGCCCTGGATGATGATTGTTTCATTAGTATATGTTATATTCATTTCCTGACTAGTGATGTTCTCTTGAGTCCGTGTGGTATCTGGACCCCGGCTCACACTATTATGTGCGGCATCCAGGCCCTGGCTGATGGTTGTTTCATTAGTATGTTTGATATTCAGATCCTGACTAGTGATGTTCTCTTGAGCCCGTGTGGTATCCAGACCCCGGCTCACACAGTTGTGTGTTCATTGGCATGTGCGGCATCCAAGCTCTGGCTGATGGTTGTTTCATTAGTATGTGTGATATTCAGATCCTGACTAGTGATGTTCTCTTGCGCCCGTGTGGTATTCGGAACCCGGCTCACACCGTTGTGTGTTCATTGGCATGTGCGGCATCCAGGCCCTGGCTGATGGTTGTTTCATTAATATGTTTGAATCTCATATCCTGACTAGTGATGTTCTCTTGAGCCCGTGTGGTATCAGACCCCGACTCACACAGTTGTGAGTTCATTGGCATGTGCGGCAACCAGGCCCTGGCTGATGGTTGTTTCATTAGTTTGTGCGATATGCAAATCCTGACTAATGATGTTCTCTTGAGCCCGTGTGGTATCCGGACCCCGGCTCACACCGTTGTGTGTTCATTGGCATGTGCAGCATCCAGGCCCTGACTAATGATGTTCTGTTGAGCCCGTGTGGTATCGGACCCCGGCTCACACAGTTGTGAGTTCATTGGCATGTGTGGCATCCAGGTCCTGGCTGATGATTATTTCATTAGTATGTGTGATATTCAGATCCTGGCTAGTGATGTTCTCTTGAGCCTGTGTGGTATCCGGACCCCGGCTCACACCGTTATGTGTTCATTGGCATGTGCGGCATCCAGGCCCTGGGTGATGATTGTTTCATTAGTATGTGTGATATTCATCTCCTGGCTATTAATGTTCTCTTGAGCTCGTGTGGATTCCGGATGTAACACCCCCTTTCTATACCCCCAAATAAATTAAATAAATCAATTAGGCACTTAGAAAATTCATTTCATCAGAGTTTAATTAAAACATGGTATAAAAGAGGCTCATCACATTATCATGAAATTAAACACATACGATACCTGCTCAAAATAGATATGCAACAATGGGTAACCCACATCTCAATATTTAGAATAAAAGCGGAAACATCCAAATATTGAATTGATCTGATTCATAAAAGTATATACAACCATCAGTTAATTCATGCTTTACAACATATCCACAGCAGATACATACACATATGTATCACAAAAGAATCAAAACAAATGTAACTCTAAAAGAGTCAAAGGCTTCCTAACTACCCAGATGTTACATATCAGAGCCATTGACCAAAAGGAATGAAGACATCGCTTCACAAAAAGAACCTCCAGCTTCCTACTCTGCAATGCCTCATAGAGCATTATAAAATAGCAGAAGGGTGAGAAACAATATCATAACAGTTAATGCATAAAATTGTATATATACATATACTCATTTTTGGTACAAGTTATACTCAAATTATGTTCTCACCACATAAAGCATATACAAATAATCATGTCTCTACACATACACATGAACATTCACTATATTTTCCTCCAAACAATCATATATAACATACACAGTTATATTCACACAACTAATGCATCATACACAGATGACTCATGCAACTCATAGAGACCGACACACGACTCTATGCAGATGCAAATGCGGTACCGACTCATTCAACAGATTCTCTAAGGAATCGAGTATTCAGCAGATCCTCCACGGGATCAAGTACTCAGCAGATTCTCCACAGAATCAAATATTCATCAGATTCTCCACGGAATCGAATATTCAGCAGATCCTCCACGGGATCAAGTACTCAGCAGATTCTCCACGGAATCAAATACTCTAGCCAATCCTCCACGGGATTACATGATATGACCGATTCTCCGAGGAATCACACAATGCAACCGATTCTCCAAGGAATCTAATATAACCATCGTATCATACGAGGTTCTGCAAATCCTCCGAGGGATTATTCAACACAAAAATGCATACTATGCTCACAAACATACTCATTGCATTTATCACATACATCGCATATATCTATCATGCATTCACATTATGCACCATTCCACACATGGTTTACACACATATCAGCCTATCAATGCATTTCTTATTCAGTTCGAGCAAATACACAAGATTATCAAATATTCAAGATTCACCATTTACTCTACAATCTAGGATTCACGCCTTTCGGCCACCCACAGCGCGACATGTCAAAATAGTTCACACATCGATCATTCATATAGGCATTAATCATAATTGAATCAACCAAACATCATGCATTCAACAAACAGCAAAACAAAATAACACTGCCAGGTTTGCCAACCTTCGCCTGGCGAAGCCACGCAGCGAATGCTCGCTGACCTTCGCCTGGCGAACTTCCCAGCGAAGTCCATTGGGAGTAATTCTGGAATTACTCGCTGAGGCTCGCTACACACTCGCCTGGCGAACCTTCGCCAACTCACTTCGCCTGGCGAACTTGCCAGCGAATACAGGGTATTAGCTTCTGACTTGCTTCGCTACAGCTCGCTGGGCTTCGCCTGGCGAAGCTTCGCTGCCATTCGCCTGGCGAACTTGCGAAGACAGAACTTCCATGGCTGTCTCAAAGCCCAAACTCCACACAACCAACCGATTAAATCCAAACCAGTCACAGTAGCACAACCCAACCATCACCCGACTAAACTACATCGTTTAATCCGAGTTCTAACCGATTAAAACCTCATTCTACTCACAAAACCAACTTCTAACCTAAGTGGAAAAAGAGTAGAAACCCTACACAATCCAAACACATACACATACAATCACACACATTAAAGAGATGATAGAGTTTCACACCCTTACCGATCGATTGCAAGCTTTGGTGATGATCCCTTGATGATTCTAGGTTTTCCTCTCCACTTTCTCTTCTCTTTCTCTTCTCCTCTTTTCTTTCTCTTGTTTTTCCTCTTATGTTACTATCTTTCTTCCTTTTCCTCTCTTATTCTATTTCTATCTCTATTTCTTTCCTCTCAAATTCTTTCCAACACTTACCAATCAATTCTCACACTAAATTGCTAAATGTCTAAAATGCTCTTTTTACTCTAATTCCCCGAAAACTCTCCGAATCGGTAAAAATAGATAAAATAAGCAAACACCACATAATAATATATAATTTCTCAATTTAAAACAAACATCAAATAAATAAATTAAAAGACTCAACAATTAATGGGAATTCAGAATCGGGGCGTTACAACTCTCCCCCACTTTAGAAATTTTCGTCCTCGAAAATATCACCTGATTCAAACAACTCCGGATGCGACTCTCGCATCTTGCTCTCCAACTCCCAAGTCATGTTGCCTTCTGCGGCACCTCCCCAGGACACTTTCACAAGCGCAATATCCTTGCCTCTTAGTTTCTTAATTTCACGGTCCAAAATACTAACCGGTAAAACTTCAACTGTAAGGTTATCTCTTACTTCAACTTCATCCATCGGGATCACATGTGACGGATCCGGAACATACTTCCGAAGTTGCGAGACATGGAATACATCATGCAAATTTGAAAGATTTGGAGGCAACGCCACACGATAAGCCACAGCACCAACTCGTGCGACAACCTGATACGGACCAATAAAACGAGAAGTCAACTTTCTCGACTTCAAAGCACGACCCACACCCGTAACCGGTGTAACTCTCAAAAACACATGGTCGCCCTCTAGAAACTCGAGATCCTTTCTCCTTTTATCATGATAACTTTTCTGTCTACTCTGAGAAGCTCCCATCTTTTCCCGAATAAATTTCACCTTTTCCGTCGTTTGCTGTACCATTTCCGGACCAACTACCGACTTTTCACCTGTCTCATGCCAACACAGAGGTGTTCGACATCTCCGACCATATAAAGCCTCAAATGGCGCCATACCAATACTCGAATGGAAACTGTTATTATAGGTGAACTCAATCAACGCTAAATAACCATCCCACGCACCACCTTGTTCAAGTACACAAGCGCGCAACAAGTCTTCTAACGATTGAATCGTCCTCTCGGTTTGACCATCTGTTTGCGGATGATATGCCGAACTCAATCTCAACTTAGAACCCAAGGCACCTTGCAAACTCTCCCAAAATCTTGAAGTAAATCTAGGATCTCTATCCGACACAATACTCTTAGGAACTCCATGAAGCTTCACAATAGTGCCAACATAAATCTCGGCCAACCTTTCCAAAGAATAAGTAATATCAATCGGAATAAAGTGAGCCGATTTAGTAAGCCTATCAACAATCACCCAAATAGCATTATGTCCTCTTTGCGTATTCGGCAATCCCGTAACAAAATCCATCGATATACTATCCCATTTCCATTCCGGAATATCCAACGGTTGCATCAATCCACTAGGCTTCTGATGCTCCACCTTAGACTTCTGGCAAGTCAAACACGAGTACACAAAACGAGCAACATCGCTTTTCAATCCAGACCACCAAAAGATCTTCTTCAAATCCTGATACATCTTATTCTCTCCCAGATGAATACTTAAGTTACTCTGATGTCCCTCTTCCAATATCATCTTTTTCAAATCCGCATCATCGGGAATACAAATACGACCTCGAAACCTCAAAACTCCTAATTCATCAACTTTGAAATCTTCATTTCCATTCGTCATCAAATCCACAAATTTCAAATCCAACTTTTGCTTTTCACACACCGTAGTAAGGAAATCATTCGTGACATGCAACATACCAAGCTTCACACTACTCGGCGTTAACTCACAAACCAAACTCAAATCTCTAAAGTTCTCCAAAAGTTCCCACTCTCTAACCATCAAAGTAGACACGTGCAACGACTTCCGACTTAAGGCATCGGCTACCACATTCGCCTTACCCGGATGATAATTTAAACCAAAATCATAGTCCTTCAAAAGTTCTAGCCATCTCCTTTGCCTCATATTCAATTCTTTTTGATCAAACAAATACTTCAAACTCTTGTGATCGCTAAAAACTTCAAATCTTGTACCATAAAGATAGTGCCTCCAAATTTTCAAAACAAACACTACGGCCGCTAACTCCAAATCATGAGTAGGATAATTCTTTTCATGTACTCTCAACTGTCTAGAAGCATACGCCACGACCTTCCCATCTTGCATCAATGCACCACCCAATCCTGACAAAGAAGCATCGCAATAAACCACAAAAGGTTCCGTAGGATTCGGCAAAATCAAAATTGGCGCTGTCGTTAACCTTCTCTTTAATTCCATGAAACTCTCTTCACAATTAACATCCCAAATAAAAGTCTTTCCTTTACAAGTCAACTGCGTTAACGGGAGTGCTAACTTTGAAAATCCTTCGATAAACCTCCGGTAGTAACCGGCCAAGCCCAAAAAGCTTCGAATTTCCGTAACCGATCTTGGAGTCTCCCATTGCATTACCGCATCGATCTTGGATGGATCCACACTAATACCATTGCCGGAAATAATATGTCCAAGAAAACTCACCTCCGACAACCAAAACTCACACTTAGACAACTTTGCATACAACTTCTTCTTTTTCAAAATCCGCAACACAATCCTTAAATGTTCTTCGTGTTCCTCTCGAGACTTAGAATAAATCAAAATGTCATCGATAAACACTACCACAAAACGATCCAACTGCTCGTGGAAGATACGGTTCATATATTCCATGAAAACACCCGGCGCATTAGAAACTCCGAATGGCATCACCGTATACTCATAGTGACCATATCGTGTTCTAAAAGCCGTCTTCGAAATATCTTCTTCCTTAACCCGAATCTGGTGATAACCGGATCTCAAATCAATCTTACTAAAAACACGAGCTCCAACCAATTGATCCATCAAATCATCAATTCTTGGAAGCGGATACTTGTTCTTAATTGTCACCTTATTCAACTGCCGATAATCAATACACAATCGCATACTACCATCCTTCTTCTTTACCAACAATACCGGCGCACCCCAAGGAGAAACACTTGGTCTTACAAATCTCTTATCCAACAAATCATTCAACTGCTTCTTTAATTCCACCAACTCCGATGCCGACATCCGATACGGGGCCATCGAAATCGGTCTAGTACCCGGAACTAGATCAATAGAAAATTCAACCTCTCTCTTTGGCGGCACATCCGCAACATCTTCCGGAAACACTTCAGGAAATTCACAAACCACAGGAAACACGTCGAGCTCAACTTTGCTCTCCACCGACAACGACGCAAACAAACCAAACAACTGAGCTTCGTCCGCTAAAAGTTTCTTCAACTCTTTAGTGGAAAGAAAACTCTCGTTTTCGCCATCTTCCAAAGAAGGAAACCTTACTAACTTGTGATAGCAATCCAGATGAACTCTATTAAATTGCAACCAGTTCATACCCAAGATTACGTCCAAACCTTCCAACGGCAAACACACTAAATCCATAATGAAGTCCTTACCATACATGGTCAAAGGACAACTTGCACACACCAAAGAAGTAGATACCGACCCCGAAGCGGGAGTCCCAATAACCATACCACTACTCAAAGAAACCATACACAAATCCAATCGCTTAGCACACGCAAGAGAAATGAACGAGTGAGTCGCTCTAGTATTAATAATAGCAACTAAAGGCATATCATTAATAAAGCATGTACCTTTAATCAAACGATCCGCCGCATTAGTAGCGTCTGAACCTGCTAATGCGAAAACTTTTCTGCCCGCCTGAGCTTGCTTCGGTTTGGTACAATTCGAGCTAATGTGACCCACCTCGCCACAATTAAAACACTTCACAGCATTCTTTCTACACTCTGCTGCATCATGTCCAAGGAGCCCACAGTTGGAACACTTCGCCTTGAACTTTCCACAATCATAAGACTTGTGGCCCATCACGCCACACTTAAAACATTTGATCGCACCGGAACCTCCTCCGGGTCTCCTATCAAAGTTTCCCCTATGTTTGCCCTTCTCAGCAGGCGTCACATAAGGTCCGCTTCGTACTTGTTGCTTCCCTCTCCTCTCGCTCAAACCCTTATAATGAGTAGAACGAGCTCTACTGTCTTCTTCATAAATCCTACAGCACTCGGTCAAATCCGAAAATCTTCGTATCCTTTGATAACCCACCGCTTGCTTTATCTCAGGACGCAAGCCATTCTCATACTTGATACATTTGGAAAATTCCGCCGTAACCGCATCATAGTGAGGGTGAAACTTCACTAACTCAGTAAACTTAGCGGTGTAGTCCACCACCGACATATTACCTTGTTTCAACTCCAGAAATTCCATTTCTCTCTTCCCTTTAACACTTTCAGGATAATACTTCCTTAGAAACTCAGTACGAAATAAATCCCACGTAATCTCCTCATCGTCGACCTCAAGAACTTGCCTCACGCTGACCCACCAGTCATCAGCCTCTTCTCTCAGCATGTGAGTCCCTAGTCTCACCTTGTTCCCTTCAGCACAATCCATCACCCTAAAGATCCTCTCAATTTCCTTTAACCATATCTGAGCACCATCCGGATCAAATCTCCCTTTGAACACCAGTGGTTGGTTCTTCCTGAACTCATCATTCGCATTCACGTTAGGTGCACCCTGCACACCTCTGGCCATAGCCTCTAACGCCGCTTCCATAGCATTGTCATTACGACCTGCCATATTCTGAGGATTCCCAAAAATAACAACAAGGTTAAACAACCGTTCAACCAACACAACAACAAGACAGACGCGACTGACTCAACACTGGCTCTGATACCACTTAATGTAACACCCCCTTTCTATACCCCCAAATAAATTAAATAAATCAATTAGGCACTTAGAAAATTCATTTCATCAGAGTTTAATTAAAACATGGTATAAAAGAGGCGCATCACATTATCATGAAATTAAACACATACGATACCTGCTCAAAATAGATATGCAACAATGGGTAACCCACATCTCAATATTTAGAATAAAAGCGGAAACATCCAAATATTGAATTGATCTCATTCATAAAAGTATATACAACCATCAGTTAATTCATGCTTTACAACATATCCACAGCAGATACATACACATATGTATCACAAAAGAATCAAAACAAATGTAACTCTAAAAGAGTCAAAGGCTTCCTAACTACCCAGATGTTACATATCAGAGCCATTGACCAAAAGGAATGAAGACATCGCTTCACAAAAAGAACCTCCAGCTTCCTACTCTGCAATGCCTCATAGAGCATTATAAAATAGCAGAAGGGTGAGAAACAATATCATAACAGTTAATGCATAAAATTGTATATATACATATACTCATTTTTGGTACAAGTTATACTCAAATTATGTTCTCACCACATAAAGCATATACAAATAATCATGTCTCTACACATACACATGAACATTCACTATATTTTCCTCCAAACAATCATATATAACATACACAGTTATATTCACACAACTAATGCATCATACACAAATGACTCATGCAACTCATAGAGACCGACACACGACTCTATGCAGATGCAAATGCGGTACCGACTCATTCAACAGATTCTCTAAGGAATCGAGTATTCAGCAGATCCTCCACGGGATCAAGTACTCAGCAGATTCTCCACGGAATCAAATATTCATCAGATTCTCCACGGAATCGAATATTCAGCAGATCCTCCACGGGATCAAGTACTCAGCAGATTCTCCACGGAATCAAATACTCTAGCCAATCCTTCACGGGATTACATGATATGACCGATTCTTCGAGGAATCACACAATGCAACCGATTCTCCAAGGAATCTAATATAACCATCGTATCATACAAGGTTCTGCAAATCCTCCGAGGGATTATTCAACACAAAAATGCATACTATGCTCACAAACATACTCATTGCATTTATCACAAACATCGCATATATCTATCATGCATTCACATTATGCACCATTCCACACATGGTTTACACACATATCATCCTATCAATGCGTTTCTTATTCAGTTCGAGCAAATACACAAGATTATCAAATATTCAAGATTCACCATTTACTCTACAATCTAGGATTCACGCCTTTCGGCCACCCACAGCGCGACATGTCAAAATAGTTCACACATCGATCATTCATATAGGCATTAATCATAATTGAATCAACCAAACATCATGCATTCAACAAACAGCAAAACAAAATAACACTGCCAGGTTTGCCAACCTTCGCCTGGCGAAGCCACGCAGCGAATGCTCGCTGACCTTCGCCTGGCGAACTTTCCAGCGAAGTCCACTGGGAGTAATTCTGGAATTACTCGCTGAGGCTCGCTACACACTCGCCTGGCGAACCTTCGCCAACTCACTTCGCCTGGCGAACTTGCCAGCGAATACAGGGTATTAGCTTCTGACTTGCTTCGCTACAGCTCGCTGGGCTTCGCCTGGCGAAGCTTCGCTGCCATTCGCCTGGCGAACTTGCGAAGACAGAACTTCCATGGCTGTCTCAAAGCCCAAACTCCACACAACCAACCGATTAAATCCAAACCAGTCACAGTAGCACAACCCAACCATCACCCGACTAAACTACATCGTCTAATCCGAGTTCTAACTGATTAAAACCTCATTCTACTCACAAAACCAACTTCTAACCTAAGTGGAAAAAGAGTAGAAACCCTACACAATCCAAACACATACACATACAATCACACACATTAAAGAGATGATAGAGTTTCACACCCTTACCGATCGATTGCAAGCTTTGGTGATGATCCCTTGATGATTCTAGGTTTTCCTCTCCACTTTCTCTTCTCTTTCTCTTCTCCTCTTTTCTTTCTCTTGTTTTTCCTCTTATGTTACTATCTTTCTTCCTTTTCCTCTCTTATTCTATTTCTATCTCTATTTCTTTCCGCTCAAATTCTTTCCAACACTTACCAATCAATTCTCACACTATATTGCTAAATGTCTAAAATGCTCTTTTTACTCTAATTCCCCGAAAACTCTCCGAATCGGTAAAAATAGATAAAATAAGCAAACACCACATAATAATATATAATTTCTTAATTTAAAACAAACATCAAATAAATAAATTAAAAGACTCAACAATTAATGGGAATTCAGAATCGGGGCGTTACACCGGACCCCGGCTCACCCTGTCGTGTATTCATTGGCTTGTGCGGCATCCAGGCCATGGCTGATGTTTGTTTCATTAGTATGTGTGATATTCAGATCCTGACTAGTGATGTTCTCTTGAGCCCGTATGGTATCCGGACCCGGGCTCACACTGTTGTGTGTTCATTGGCATGTGCGGCATCCAGGCCCTGGCTGATGGTTGTTTCATTAGTATGTTTGATATTCAGATCCTGACAAGTGATGTTCTCTTGAGCCCGTGTGGTATCCGGACCCCGGCTCACACAGTTGTGTGTTCATTGGCATGTGCGGCATCAAGGCCCTGGATGATGATTGTTTCATTAGAATATGTTATATTCATTTCCTGACTAGTGATGTTCTCTTGAGTCCGTGTGGTATCTGGACCCCGACTCACACTGTTGTGTTTTCATTGGCATGTGCGGCATCCAGGCCCTGGCTGATGGTTGTTTCATTAGTATGTTTGATATTCAGATCCTGACTAGTGATGTTCTCTTGAGCCCGTGTGGTATCCGGACCCCGGCTCACACAGTTGTGTGTTCATTGGCATGTGCGGTACCCAAGCTCTGGCTGATGGTTGTTTAATTAGTATTTGTGATATTCAGATCCTGACTAGTGATGTTCTCTTTAGCCCGTGTGCTATTCGGAACCCGGCTCACACCGTTGTGTGTTCATTGGCATGTGCGACATCCAGGCCCTGGCTGATGGTTGTTTCATTAATATGTTTGATTTTCATATCCTGACTAGTGATGTTCTCTTGAGCCCGTGTGGTATCGGACCCCGGCTCACACAGTTGTGAGTTCATTGGCATGTGCGGCAACCAGGCCCTGGCTGATGGTTGTTTCATTAGTATGTGCGATATTCAGATCCTAACTAATGATGTTCTCTTGAGCCCGTGTGGTATCCGGACCCCGGCTCACACCGTTGGGTGTTCATTGGCATGTGAGGCATCCAGGCCCTGGCTGATGGTTGTTTCATTAGTATGTTTGATTTTCATATCCTGACTAGTGATGTTCTGTTGAGCCCATGTGGTATCGGACCCCGGCTGACACAGTTGTGAGTTCATTGGCATGTGCGGCATCCAGGTCCTGGCTGATGATTATTTCATTAGTATGTGTGATATTCAGATCCTGGCTAGTGATGTTCTCTTGAGCCTGTGTGGTATCCAGACCCCGGCTCACGCTGTTGTGTGTTCATTGGCATGTGTGGCATCCAGGCACTGGCTGATGGTTGTTTCATTAGTATGTTTGATTTTCATATCCAGACTAGTGATGTTCTCTTGAGCCCGTGTGGTATCTGACCCCGGCTCACACAGTTGTGAGTTCATTGGTATGTGCGGCAACCAGGCCCTGGCTGATGGTTGTTTCATTAGTATGTGTGATATTCAGATCCTGACTAGTGATGTTCTCTTGAGCCCGTGTGGTATCCGGACCCGGGCTCACACTGTTGTGTGTTCATTGGCATGTGCGGCATCCAGGCCCTGGCTGATGGTTGTTTCATTAGTATGTTTGATATTCAGATCCTGACTAGTGATGTTCTCTTGAGCCCGTGTGGTATCTGGACCCCGGCTCACACCGTTGTGTGTTCATTGGCATGTGCGGCATCCATGCCCTAGCTGATGGTTGTTTCATTAGTATGTTTGATATTCAGATCCTGACTAGTGATGTTCTCTGGAGCCCGTGTGGTATCCGGACCCCGGCTCACACAGTTGTGAGTTCATTGGCATGTGCGGCATCCAGGTCCTGGCTGATGGTTGTTTCATTAGTATGTGTGATATTCAGATCCTGGCTAGTGATGTTCTCTTGAGCCTGTGTGGTATCCGGACCCCGGCTCACACCGTTGTGTGTTCATTGGCATGTGCGGCATCCAGGCCCTGGCTGATGATTGTCTCATTAGTATGTGTGATATTCGGATCCTGACTAGTGATGTTCTCTTGAGCCTGTGTGGTATCCGGACCCCGGCTCACACAGTTGTGTGTTCATTGGCATGTGCGGCATCCAAGCTCTGGCTGATGGTTGTTTCATTAGTATGTGTGATATTTAGATCCTGACTAGTGATATTCTCTTGAGCCCGTGTGGTATCCGGACCCCGGCTCACACAATTCTGTGTTCATTGGCATGTGCGGCATCCAAGCCCTGGCTGATGGTTGTTTCATTAGTATGTTTGATATTCAGATCCTGACTAGTGATGTTCTCTTGAACCCGTGTGGTATCCAGACCCCGGCTCACACAGTTGTGTGTTCATTGGCATGTGTGGCATCAAGGCCCTGGATGATGATTGTTTCATTAGTATATGTTATATTCATTTCCTGACTAGTGATGTTCTCTTGAGCCCGTGTGGTATCTGGACCCCGGCTCACACTGTTGTGTGTTCATTGGCATGTGCGGCATCCAGGCCCTGGCTGATGGTTGTTTCATTAGTATGTTTGATATTCAGATCCTGACTAGTGATGTTCTCTTGAGCCCGTTTTGTATTCGGGACCCGGCTCACACCATTGTATGTTCATTGGCATGTACGGCATCCAGGCCCTGGCTGATGGTTGTTTCATTAGTATGTTTGATTCTCATATCCTGACTAGTGATGTTCTCTTGAGCCCGTGTGGTATCGGACCCCGGCTCACACAATTGTGAGTTTATTGGCATGTGCGGCAACCAGGGCCTGGCTGATGGTTGTTTCATTAGTATGTGCGATATTCAGATCTTGACTAATGATGTTCTCTTGAGCCCGTGTGGTATCCGGACCCCGGCTCACAATGTTGTGTGTTCATTGGCATGTGCGGCATCCAGGCCCTGGCTGATGGTTGTTTCATTAGTATGTTTGATTTTCATATCCTGACTAGTGATGTTCTGTTGAGCCCATGTGGTATCGGACCCCGGCTCACACAGTTGTGAGTTCATTGGCATGTGCGGCAACCAGGCCCTGGCTGATGGTTGTTTCATTAGTATGTGTGATATTTAGATCCTGCCTAGTGATGTTCTCTTGAACCCGTGTGGTATCCAGACCTCGGCTCACACTGTTATGTGTTCATTGGCATGTGCGGCATCCAAGCCCTGGCTGATGGTTGTTTCATTAGTATGTGTGATATTCAGATCCTAACTAGTGATGTTCTCTTGACCCAGTGTGGTATTCGGACCCCGGCTCACACAGTTACGTGTTAATTGGCATGTGCGGCATCCAAGCTCTGGCTGATGGTTGTTTCATTAGTATGTGTGATATTCAGATCCTGACTAGTGATGTTCTCTTGAGCCCATGTGGTATTCGGACCCCGGCTCACGCTGTTGTGTGTTCATTGGCATGTGCGGCATCCAGGCCCTGGCTGATGGTTGTTTCATTAGTATATTTGATTTTCATATCCTGACTAGTGATGTTCTCTTGAGCCCATGTGGTATCTGACCCTGGCTCACACAGATGTGAGTTCATTGGCATGTGCGGCAACCAGGCCCTGGCTGATGGTTGTTTCATTAGTATGTTTGATATTTAGATCCTGACTAGTGATGTTCTCTTGAGCCTGTGTGGTATCCGGACCCGGGCTCACACTCTTGTGTGTTCATTGGCATATGCGGCATCCAGGCCCTGGCTGACGGTTGTTTCATTAGTATGTTTTATATTCAGATCCTGACTAGTGATGTTCTCTTGAGCCCGTGTGGTATCTGGACCCCGGCTCACACCGTTCTGTGTTCATGGGCATGTGCGGCATCCAGGCCCTGGATGATGATTGTTTCATTAGTATATGTTATATTCATTTCCTGACTAGTGATGTTCTCTTGAGCCCGTGTGGTATCTCACCCCGGCTCACACTGTTGTGTGTTCATTGACATGTGTGGCATCCAGGCCCTGGCCGATGGTTGTTTTATTAGTATGTTTGATATTTAGATCCTGACTAGTGATGTTCTCTTGAGCCCGTGTGGTATCCGGACCCCGGCTCACACAGTTGTGTGTTCATTGGTATGTGCGGCATCCAAGCTCTGGCTGATGGTTGTTTCATTAGTATGTGTGATATTCAGATCCTGACTAGTGATGTTCTCTTGAGCCCGTGTGGTATTCGGAACCCGGCTCACACTGTTGTATTTCATTGGCATGTGCGGCATCCAGGCCCTGGCTGATGGTTGTTTCATTAGTATGTTTGATTCTCATATCCTGACTAGTGATGTTCTCTTGAGCCCGTGTGGTATCGGACCCCGGCTCACACAGTTGTGAGTTCATTAGCATGTTCGGCAACCAGGCCCTGGCTGATAGTTGTTTCATTAGTATGTGCGATATTCAGATCCTGACTAATGATGTTCTCTTGAGCCCGTGTGGTATCCGGACCCCGGCTCACACTGTTGTGTATTCATTGGCATGTGCGGCATCTAGGCCCTGGCTGATGGTTGTTTCATTAGTATGTTTGATTTTCATATCCTGACTAGTGATGTTCTGTTGAGCCCATGTGGTATCGGACCCCGGATCACACAGTTGTGAGTTCATTGGCATGTGCGGCAACCAGGCCCTGGCTGATGGTTGTTTCATTAGTATATGTGATATTCAGATCCTGACTAGTGATGTTCTCTTGAACCCGTGTGGTATCCAGATCCCGGCTCACACTGTTGTGTGTTCATTGGCATGTGCGGCATCCAGGCCCTGGCTGATGGTTGTTTCATTTGTATGTGTGATATTCAGATCCTAAATAGTGATGTTCTCTTGACCCAGTGTGGTATTCGGACCCCGGCTCACACAGTTGCATATTCATTGGCATGTGCGGCATCCAAGCTCTGGCTGATGGTTGTTTCATTAGTATGTGTGATATTCAGATCCTGACTAGTGATGTTCTCTTGAGCCCATGTGGTATTCGGACCCCGGCTCACGCTGTTGTGTGTTCATTGGCATGTGCGGCATCCAGGCCCTGGCTGATGGTTGTTTCATTAGTATGTTTGATTTTCATATCCTGACTAGTGATGTTCTCTTGAGCCCGTGTGGTATCTGACCCCGACTCACACAGTTGTGAGTTCATTGGCATATGCGGCAACCAGGCCCTGGCTGATGGTTGTTTCATTAGTATGTGTGATATTCAGATCCTGACTAGTGATGTTCTCTTGAGCCTGTGTGGTATCCGGACTCGATCTCACACTGTTGTGTGTTCATTGGCATATGCGGCATCCAGGCCCTGGCTGATGGTTGTTTCATTAGTATGTTTGATATTCAGATCCTGACTAGTGATGTTCTCTTGACCCCGTGTGGTATCTGGACCCCGGCTCACACCGTTGTGTGTTCATTGGCATGTGCGGCATCCAGGCCCTGGCTGATGGTTGTTTCATTAGTATGTTTGATTCTCATATCCTGACTAGTGATGTTCTCTTGAGCCCGTGTGGTATCGGACCCCAGCTCACACAATTGTGAGTTCATTGGCATGTGCGGTAACCAGGCCCTGGCTGATGGTTGTTTCATTAGTTTGTGCGATATTCAGATCCTGACTAATGATGTTCTCTTGAGCCCGTGTGGTATCCGGACCCCGGCTCACAATGTTGTGTGTTCATTTGCATGTGCGGCATCCAGGCCCTGGCTGATGGTTGTTTCATTAGTATGTTTGATTTTAATATCCTAACTAGTGATGTTCTGTTGATCCCATGTGCTATCGGACCCCGACTCACACAGTTATGAGTTCATTGGCATGTGCGGCAACCAGGCCCTGGCTGATGGTTGTTTCATTACTATGTGTGATATTTAGATCCTGACTAGTGATGTTCTCTTGAACCCGTGTGGTATCCAGACCCCGGCTCACACTGTTGTGTGTTCATTGGCATGTGCGGCATCCAGGTCCTCGCTGATGCTTGTTTCATTAGTATGTGTGATATTCAGCTCCTGGCTAGTAATGTTCTCTTGAGCTCGTGTGGTATCTGGACCCAGGCTCACACTGTTGTGTGTTCATTGGCATGTGCGGCATCCAGGCCATGGCTGATGGTTGTTTCATTAGTATGTTTGATATTTAGATCGTGACTAGTGATGTTCTCTTGAGCCCGTGTGGTATTCGGATCCCGACTCACATTGTTGTATGTTCATTGGAATGTGCGGCATCCAGACCCTAGCTATTGATTGTTTTATTAGTATGTGTGATATTCAGATCCTGACTAGTGATGTTCTCTTGAGTCCGTTTGGTATCTGGACCCCGGCTCACACCGTTGTGTGTTCATTGGCATGTGCGGCATCAAGGCCCTAACTGATGATTGTTTCATTAGTATGTGTGATATTCAGATCCTGACTAGTGATATTCTCTTGAGCCCGTGTGGTATCCGGACCCCGGCTCACACAGTTCTGTGTTCATTGGCATGTGCGGCATCCAGGCCCTGGCTGATGGTTGTTTCATTAGTATGTTTGATATTCAGATCCTGACTAGTGATGTTCTCTTGAGCCCGTGTGGTATCCGGACCCCGACTCACACAGTTGTGTGTTCATTGGCATGTGCGACATCAAGGCCCTGGATGATGATTGTTTCATTAGTATATGTTATATTCAGATCCTGACTAGTGATGTTCTCTTGAGCCCGTGTGGTATCTGGACCCCGGCTCACACTGTTGTGTGTTCATTGGCATGTGCGGCATCCAGGCCCTCGCTGATGGTTGTTTCATTAGTATGTTTGATATTCAGATCCTGACTAGTGATGTTCTCTTGGGCCCGTGTGGTATCCGGACCCCGCCTTACACAGTTGTGTGTTCATTGGCATGTGCGACATCCAAGCTCTGGCTGATGGTTGTTTCATTAGTATGTGTGATATTCAGATCCTGACTAGTGATGTTCTCTTGAGTCCGTGTGGTATTCGGACCCCGGCTCACACCGTTGTGTGTTCGTTGGCATGTGCGGCATCCAGGCCCTGGCTGATGGTTGTTTCATTTAGTATGTTTGATTTTCATATCCTGACCAGTGATGTTCTCTTGAGCCCGTGTGGTATCGGACCCCGACTCACACAGTTGTGAGTTCATTGGCATGTGCGACAACCAGACACTGGTTGAGGATTGTTTCATTAGCATGTGTGATATTCAGATCCTGACTAATGATGTTTTCTTGAGCCCGTGTGGTATCCGGAACCCGGCTCACACTGTTGTGTGTTCATTGGCATGTGCAGCATCAAGACCCTGGCTGATGATTGTTTCATTAGTATGTGTGATATTCAGATCCTGGCTAGTGATGTTCTCTTGAGCCCATGTGGTATCCTGACCCCGGCTCACACCGTTGTGTGTTCATTGGCATGTGCAACATCCAGGTCCTGGCTGATGATTGTTTCTTTAGTATGTGTGATATTCAGATCCTGGCTAGTGATGTTCTCTTGAGCCCGTGTGGTATCCGGACCCCGACTCACACCGTTGTGTGTTCATTGGCATGTGCGGCATCTAGGCCCTGACTGATGATTGTTTCATTAGTATGTGTGATATTCAGCTCCTGGCTAGTAATGTTCTCTTGAGCACGTGTGCTATCTGGACCCCGGCTCACACCGTTGTGTGTTCATTGGCATGTGCGGCATCCAGGCCCTGGCTGATGGTTGTTTCATTAGTATGTGTGATATTCAGATCCTAACTAGTGATGTTCTCTTGAGCCCGTGTGGTTTCCGGACCCCGGCTCACACTGTTATGTGTTCATTGGCATGTGCGGCATCCAGGCCCTCGCTGATGGTTGTTTCATTAGTATTTATGATATTCAGATGCTAACTAGTGATGTTCTCTTGACCCTGTGTGGTATCCGGACCCGGCTCACACTGTTGTGTGTTAATTGGCATATGCGGCATCCAAACCCTGGCTATTAATTTTTTCATTAGTATGTGTGATATTCATATCCTGACTAGTGATGTTCTCTTGAGCCCGTGTGGTATCCGGACCCCAGCTCACACTGTTGTGTGTTCATTGGCATGTGCGGCATCCAGGCCTTGGCTGATGATTGTTTCATTAGTATGTGTGATATTCAGATCCTGACTAGTGATGTTCTCTTGAGCCCGTGTGGTATCCGGACCCCGGATCACACAGTTGTGTCTTCATTGGCAAGTGCGGCATCAAGGCGCTGGATGATGATTGTTTCATTAGTATATGTTATATTCAGATCCTGACTAGTGATGTTCTCTTGAGCCCGTGTGGTATCCGGACCCCGGCTTACACCGTTGTGTGTTCATTGGCATGTGCGGCATCCAGGCCCTGGCTGATGGTTGTTTCATTAGTATGTGTGATATTCAGCTCCTGGCTAGTAATGTTCTCTTGAGCTCGTGTGGTATCCGGACCCCGGCTCTCACAGTTGTGTGTTCATTGGCATGTGCGGCATCCAAGCTCTGGCTGATGGTTGTTTCATTAGTATGTTTGATATTCAAATCGTGACTAGTGATGTTCTCTTGAGCCCGTGTGGTATCTGGACCCCGACTCACACAGTTGTGTGTTCATTGGCATGTGCGGCATCAAGGCCCTGGCTGATGGTTGTTTCATTAGTATCTGTTATATTCAGATCCTGACTAGTGATGTTCTCTTGAGCCCGTGTGGTATCTGGACCCCGGCTCACACAATTGTGTGTTCATTGGCATGTGCGACATCCAAGCTCTGACTGATGGTTGTTTCATTAGTATGTTTGATATTCAGATTCTGACTAGTGATGTTCTCTTGAGCCCGTGTGGTATCCGGACCCCGGCTCACACAGTTGTGTGTTCATTGGCATGTGCGACATCCAAGCTCTGGCTGATGGTTGTTTCATTAGTATGTGTGATATTCAGATCCTGACTAGTGATGTTTTCTTGAGCCCGTGTGGTATTCGGACCCCGGCTCACACCGTTGTGTGTCCATTGGCATGTGCGGCATCCAGGCCCTGGCTGATGGTTGTTTGATTAGTATGTTTGATTTTCATATCCTGACTAGTGATGTTCTCTTGAGCCCGTGTGGTATCGGACCCCGGCTCACACAGCTGTGAGTTCATTGGCATGTGCGACAACCAGACACTGGCTTATGGTTGTTTCATTAGTATGTGTGATATTCAGATCCTGACTAGTGATGTTCTCTTGAGCCCTGTGTGGTATCCGGACCGCGGCTCACACTTTTGTATGTTCATTGGCATGTGCGGCATCCAGGCCCTGGCTGATGGTTGTTTCATTAGTATGTTTGATATTCAGATCCTGACTAGTGATGTTCTCTTGAGCCCGTGTGGTATCCGGACCCCGACTCACATTGTTGTATGTTCATTGGCATGTGCGGCATCCAGACCCTAGCTATTGATTGTTTTATTAGTATGTGTGATATTCAGATCCTGACTAGTGATGTTCTCTTGAGTCCGTTAGGTATCTGGACCCCGGCTCACACCGTTGTGTGTTCATTGGCATGTGCGGCGTCCAGGCCCTGGCTGATGATTGTTTCATTAGTATGTGTGATATTCAGATCCTGACTAGTGATATTCTCCTGATCCCGTGTGGTATCCGGACCCCGGCTCACACAGTTCTGTGTTCATTGGCATGTGCGGCATCAAGGCCCTGGCTGATGGTTGTTTTATTAGTATGTTTGATATTCAGATCCTGACTAGTGATGTTCTATTGAGCCCGTGTGGTATCCGGACCCCGGCTCACACAGTTGTGTGTTCATTGGCATGTGCGGCATCATGGCCCTGGATGGTGATTGTTTCATTAGTATATGTTATATTCAGATCCTGACTAGTGATGTTCTCTTGAGCCCGTGTGGTATCCGGACCCCAGCTCACACTGTTGTGTGTTCATTAGCATGTGCGGCATCCAGGCCCTGGCTGATGATTGTTTCATTAGTATGTGTGATATTCAGATTCTGACTAGTGATGTTCTCTTGAGCTCGTGTGGTATCCGGACCCCGGATCACACAGTTGTGTGTTCATTGGTAAGTGCGGCATCAAGGCCCTGGATGATGATTGTTTCATTAGTATATGTTATATTCAGATCCTGACTAGTGATGTTCTCTTGAGCCCGGGTGGTATCCGAACCCCGGCTCACACCGCTGTGTGTTTAATGGCATGTGCGGCATCCAGGCCCTGGCTGATGATTGTTTCATTAGTATGTGTGATATTCAGATCCTGGCTAGTGATGTTCTCTTGAGCCCATGTGGTATCCTGACCCCGGCTCACACCGTTGTGTGTTCATTGGCATGTGCAGCATCCAGGTCCTGGCTGATGATTGTTTCAATAGTATGTGTGATATTCAGATCCTGGCTAGTGAAGTTCTCTTGAGCCCGTGTGGTATCCGGACCCCGGCTCACAACGGTTTGTGTTCATTGGCATGTGCGGCATCTAGGCCCTGGCTGATGATTGTTTCATTAGTATGTGTGATATTCAGCTCCTGGCTAGTAATGTTCTCTTGAGCTCGTGTGGTATCCGGACCCCGGCTCACACTGTTGTGTGTTCATTGGCATGTGCGGCATCCAGGCCCTGGCTGATGGTTGTTTCATTAGTATGTTTGATATTCAGATCCTGACTAGTGATGTTCTCTTGAGCCCGTGTGGTATCTGGACCCCGACTCACATTGTTGTATGTTCATTGGCATGTGCGGCATCCAGACCCTAGCTATTGATTGTTTTATTAGTATGTGTGATATTCAGATCCTGACTAGTGATGTTTTCTTGAGTCCGTTTGGTATCTGGACCCTGACTCACACCGTTGTGTGTTCATTGGCATGTGCGCCATCCAGACTCTGGCTGATGATTGTTTCATTAGTATGTGTGATAATCAGATCCTGACTAGTGATATTCTCTTGAGCCCATGTGATATCCGGACCCCGGCTCACACAGTTCTGTGTTCATTGGCATGTGCGGAATCCAGGCCCTGGCTGATGGTTGTTTCATTAGTATGTTTGATATTCAGATCCTGACTAGTGATGTTCTCTTGAGCCCGTGTGGTATCCGGACCCCGGCTCACACAGTTGTGTGTTCATTGGCATGTGCGGCATCAAGGCCCTGGATGATGATTGTTTCATTAGTATATGTTATATTCAGATCCTAATTAGTGATGTTCTCTTGAGCCCGTGTGGTATCCGGACCCCAGCTCCCACTGTTGTATGTTCATTGGCATGTGCGGCATCCAGGCCCTGGCTGATGATTGTTTCATTAGTATGTGTGATATTCAGATTCTGACTAGTGATGTTCTCTTGAGCCCATGTGGTATCCGGACCCCGGACACAGTTGTGTGTTCATTGGCAAGTGCGGCATCAAGGCCCTGGATGATGATTGTTTCATTAGTATATGTTATATTCAGATCCTGACTAGTGATGTTCTCTTGAGCCCGTGTGGTATCTGGACCCCGACTCACACCGTTGTGTGTTCATTGGCATGTGCGGCATCCAGACTCTGGTTGATGATTGTTTCATTAGTATGTGTGATAATCAGATCATGACTAGTGATATTCTCTTGAGCCCGTGTGATATCCGGACCCCGGCTCACACAGTTCTGTGTTCATTGGCATGTGCGGAATCCAGGCCCTGGCTGATGGTTGTTTCATTAGTATGTTTGATATTCAGATCATGACTAGTGATGTTCTCTTGAACCCGTGTGGTATCCGGACCCCGGCTCACACAGTTGTGTGTTCATTGGCATGTGCGGCATCCAGGCCCTGGCTGATGGTTATTTCATTAGTATGTTTGATATTCAGATCCTGACTAGTGATGTTCTCTTGAGCCCGTGTGGTATCCGAACCGCCGGCTCATACAATTGTGTTCATTGGCATGTGTGGCATCCAAGCTCTGGCTGATGGTTGTTTGATTAGTATGTGTGATATTCAGATCCTGACTAGTGATGTTCTCTTGAGCCCGTGTGGTATTCGGACCCCGACTTACACCGTTGTGTGTTCATTGGCATGTGCGGCATCCAGGACCTGGCTGATGGTTGTTTCATTACTATGTTTGATTTTCATATCCTGACTAGTGATGTTCTCTTGAGCCCGTGTAGTATCGGACCCCGGCTCACACAGTTGTGAGTTCATTGGCATGTGCGGCAACAGGCCGTGGCTGATGGTTGTTTCATTAGTATGTGTGATATTCAGATCCTGGCTAGTAATGTTCTCTTGAGCCCGTGTGGTATCCGGACCCCGGCTCACACTTTTGTGTGTTCATTGGCATGTGCGGCATCCAGGCCCTGGCTGATGGTTGTTTCATTAGTATGTTTGATATTTAGATCCTGACTAGTGATGTTCTCTTGAGCCCGTGTGGTATCCGGACCCCGGCTCACACTGTTGTGTGTTCATTGGCATGTGCGGCATCCAGGCCCTGGCTGATGGTTGTTTCATTAGTATGTGTGATATTCAGATCCTAACTAGTGATGTTCTCTTGACCCCGTGTGGTATCCAGACCCCGGCTCACACAGTTGTGTGTTCATTGGCATGTGCGGCATCCAAGCTCTGGCTGATGGTTGTTTCATTAGTATGTGTTATATTCAGATCCTGACTAGTGATGTTCTCTTGAGCCCGTGTGGTATTCGGACCCCGGCTCTCACTGTTGTGTGTTCATTGGCATGTGCGGCATCCAGACCCTGGCTGATTGTTGTTTCATTAGTATGTTTGATTTTCATATCCTGACTAGTGATGATCTCTTGAGCCCGTGTGGTATCGGACCCCGGCTCACACATTTGTGAGTTCATTGGCATGTGCTGAAACCAGGCCCTGGCTGATGGTTGTTTCATTAGTATGTGTGATATTCAGATCCTGACTAGTGATGTTCTCTTGAGCCCGTGTGGTATTCGTACCCCGGCTCACACTGTTGTGTGTTCATTGGCATGTGCGGCATCCAGACCCTGGCTGATGGTTTTTTCATTAGTATGTTTGATATTCAGATCCTGACTAGTGATGTTCTCTTGAGCCCGTGTGGTATCCGGACCCCGGCTCACACCGTTGTGTGTTCATTGACATGTGCGGCATCCAGGCCCTGGCTGATGGTTGTTTCATTAGTATGTGTGATATTTAGATCCTGACTAGTGATGTTCTCTTGAGCTCGTGTGGTATCCGGACCCCGGCTCACACTGTTGTGTGTTCATTGGCATGAGCGGCGTCCAGGCCCTGGCTGATGGTTGTTTCATTAGTATGTGTGATATTCAGATCCTAACTAGTGATGTTCTCTTGACCCCGTGTGGTATCCGGACCCCGGCTCACACCGTTGTGTGTTCAATGCCATGTGCGGCATCCAGGCCCTGGATGATGGTTGTTTCATTAGTATGTGTGATATTCAGATCCTGACTAGTGATGTTCTCTTGAGCCCGTGTGGTATCCGGACCCCGGCTCACACTTTCGTGTTCATTGGCATGTGCGGCATCCAGGCCCTAGCTGATGGTTGTTTCATTAGTATGTCTGATATTCAGATCCTAACTAGTGATGGTCTCTTGAGCCCGTGTGATATCCGGACCCCGGCTCACACTGTTGTGTGTTCATTGGCATGTGCGACATCCAGGCCCTGGCTATTGATTGTTTCATTAGTATGTGTGATATTCAGATCTTGGCAAGTGATGTTCTCTTGAGCCCGTGTGGTATCCGGACCCCGGCTCACACTGTTGTGTGTTCATTGGTATGTGCAGCATCCAGGCCCTGACTGATGATTGTTTCATTTGTATGTGTGATATTCAGATCCTGGCTAGTGATGTTCTCTTGAACTCGTGTGATATCCGGACCCATGCTCACACTGTTGTGTGTTCATTGGCATGTGCGGCATCCAGGCCCTGGCTTCTGGATGTTTCATTAGTATGATTGATATTCAGATCCTGACTAGTGATGTTCTTTTGAGCCCGTGTGGTATCCGGACCCCGGCTCACACCGTTGTGTGTTCATTGGCATGTGTGGCATCCAGGCCCTGGCTGATGATTGTTTCAATAGTATGTGTGATATTCAGATCCTGACTAGTGATGTTCTCTTGAGCCCGTGTGGTATCCGGACCCCAGCTTACACGGTTGTGTGTTCATTGGCATGTGCGACATCCAAGCCCTGGCTGATGATTGTTTCATTAGTATGTGTGATATTCAGATCCTGACTAGTGATGTTCTCTAGAGCCCGGGTGGTATCCGGACCCCGGCTCACACTGTTGTGTGTTCATTGGAATGTGCAGCATCCAGGCCCTGGCTGATGGTTGTTTCATTAGTATGTGTGATATTTAGATCCTGACTAGTGATGTTCTCTTGAGCCCGTGTGGTATCCGGACCCCGACTCACACAGTTGTTTGTTCATTGGCATGTGCGGCATCCAAGCCCTGGTTGATGGTTGTTTCATTAGTATGTGTGATATTCAGATCCTGACTAGTGATGTTCTCTTGAGCCCGTGTGGTATCCGGACCCCGGCTCACACTGTTGTGTGTTCATTGGCATGTGCGGCATCCAGGCCCTGGCTGATGGTTGTTTCATTAGTATGTGTGATATTCAGATCCTGACTAGTGATGTTCTCTTGAGCCCGTGTGGTATCGGACCCCGACTCCCACGGTTGTGAGTTCATGGGCATGTACGGCATCCAGGCCCTGGCTGATGGTTGTTTCATTAGTATGTGTGATATTCAGATCCTGACTAGTGATGTTCTCTTGAGCCCGTGTGGTATCCGGACCCCGACTCACACAGTTGTGTGTTCATTGGCATGTGCGGCATCCAAGCCCTGGCTGATGGTTGTTTCATTAGTATGTGTGATATTCAGATCCTGACTAGTGATGTTCTCTTGAGCCCGTGTGGTATTCGGACCCCGGCTCACACTGTTGTGTGTTCATTGGCATGTGCGGCATCCAGGCCCTGGCTGATGGTTGTTTCATTAGTATGTTTGATTTTCAGATCCTGACTAGTGATGTTCTCTTGAGCACGTGTGATATCGGACCCCGGCTCCCACAGTTGTGAGTTCATTGGCATGTACGGCAACCAGGCCCTGGCTGATGGTTGTTTCATTAGTATGTGTGATATTCAAATCCTGACTAGTGATGTTCTCTTGAGCCCGTGTGGTATCCGGACCCCGGCTCACACTGTTGTGTGTTCATTGGCATGTGCGGCATCCATGCCCTGGCTGATGGTTGTTTCATTAGTATGTGTGATATTCAGATCCTGACTAGTGATGTTCTCTTGAGCCCGTGTGGTATCCGGACCCCGACTCACACAGTTGTGTATTCATTGGCATGTGCGGCATCCAAGCCCTGGTTGATGGTTGTTTCATTAGTATGTGTGATATTCAGATCCTGACTAGTGATGTTCTCTTTAGCCCGTGTGGTATTCGAACCCCGGCTCACACTGTTGTGTGTTCATTGGCATGTGCGGCATCCAGGCCCTGGCAGATGGTTGTTTCATTAGTATGTGTGATATTCAGATCCTGACTAGTTTTGTTCTCTTGAGCCCGTGTGGTATCGGACCCCGGCTCCCACAGTTGTGAGTTCATTGGCATGTACGGCAACCAGGCCCTGGCTGATGGTTGTTTCATTAGTATGTGTGATATTCAGATCCTGACTAGTGATGTTCTCTTGAGCCCGTGTGGTATCCGGACCCCGGCTCACACTGTTGTGTGTTCATTGGCATGTGCGGCATCCAGGCCCTGGCTGATGGTTGTTTCATTAGTATGTGTGATATTCAGATCCTGACTAGTGATGTTTTCTAGAGCCTGTGTGATATCTGGACCCCGGCTGACACTATTGTGCGTTCATTGGCATGTGCAGCATCCAGGCCCAAACTGATGATTGTCTCATTAGTATGTCTAATATTCAGATCCTGACTAGTGATGTTCTCTTGAGCCCGTGTGGTATCTAGACCCCGGCTCACACCGTTGTGTGTTCATTGGCATGTGCGGTATCCAGGTCCTTGCTGATGGTTGTTGCATTAGTATGTGTGATATTCAGATCTTGGCTAGTGATGTTCTCTTGAGCCCGTGTGGTATCGGACCCCGGCTCCCACAGTTGTGAGTTCATTGGCATGTACGGCAACCAGGCCCTGACTAGTGATGTTCTCTTAAGCCCGTGTGGTATCCGGACCCCGGCTCACACTGTTGTGTGTTCATTGGCATGTGCGGCATCCAGGGCCTGACTGATGATTGTTTCATTAGTATGTGTGATATTTAGATCCTGGCTAGTGATGTTCTCTTGAACTCGTGTCATATCCGGACCCATGCTCACACTGTTGTGTGTTCATTGGCATGTGCGGCATCCAGGCCCTGGCTGATGGATGTTTCATTAGTATGATTGATATTCAAATCCTGACTAGTGATGTTCTTTTGAGCCCGTGTGGTATCCGGACCCCGACTCACACCGTTGTGTGTTCATTGGCATGTGTGACATCCAGGCCCTGGCTGATGATTGTTTCAATAGTATGTGTGATATTCAGATCCTGACTAGTGATGTTCTCTTGAGCCCGTGTGGTATCCAGAACCCGGCGCACACAGTTGTGTGTTCATTGGCATGTGCGGCATCGAGGCCCTGGCTGATGGTTGTTTCATTAGTATGTGTGATATCAGATCCTGACTAGTGATGTTCTCTTGAGCCTGTGTGGTATCTGGACCCCGGCTCACATTGTTGTGTGTTTATATGCAAGTGCGGCATCTAGGCCCTGGCTATTGATTTTTTCATTAGTGTGTGTGATATTCAAATCCTGACTAGTGATGTTTTCTTGAGCCCGTGTGGTATCCGGACCCCGGCTCACACTGTTGTATGTTCATTGCCATGTGCGGCATCCAGGCCCTAGCTGATGATTGTTTCATTAGTATATGTGATATTCAGATCCTGACTAGTGATGTTCTCTTGAGCACGTGTGGTATCCGGACCCCGGCTCACACAGTTATGTGTTCATTGGCATGTGCGGCATCCAGGTCCTGGCTGATGATTGTTTCATTAGTATGTGTGATATTCAGATCCTGACTATTGATGTTCTCTTGAGCCTATATGGTATCCGGACTCTGGCTCACACAGTTGTGTGTTCATTGGCATGTGCGGCATCCAGGCCCTGGCTGATGATTGTTTCATTAGTATATGTGATATTCAGATCCTGACTAGTGATGTTCTCTTGAGCGCGTGTGGTATCCGGACCCCGGCTCACACAATTAGGTGTTCATTGGCATGTGCGGCATCCAGGTCCTGGCTGATGATTATTTCATTAGTATGTGTGATATTCAGATCCTAAATAGTGATGTTCTCTTGAGCCCGTGTGGTATCTTGACCACGGCTCACACTGTTGTGTGTTCATTGGCATGTGCAGCATCCAGGCCCTGGCTAATGATTGTTTCATTAGTAAGTGTGATATTCAGATCCTGACTAGTGATGTTCTTTTGAGCCCATGTGGTATCCGATCCACGGTTCAAGCGTTGTGTGTTCATTGGCATGTGCGGCATCCAGGTCCTGGCTGATGATTGTTTCGTTAGTATGTGTGATATTCAGATCCTGGCTAGTGATGTTCTCTTGAGCTCGTGTGATATCCGGACCCATGCTTACAAAGTTGTGTGTTCATTTGCATGTGTGGCATTCAGGCCCTTGCTGATAGATGTTTCATTAGTATGTTTGAAATTCAGATCCTGACTAGTGATGTTCTTGTGAGGTCGTGTGGTATCCGGACCCCGGCTCACACCGTTGTGTGTTCATTGGCATGTGTGGCATCTAGGCCCTGGCTGATGATTGTTTCAATAGTATGTGTGATATTCAGATCCTGACTAGTGATGTTCTCTTGAGTCCGTGTGATATTCGGACCCCGGTTCACACTGTTGTGTGTTCATTGGCATGTGCGGCATCCAGGCCCTAGCTGATGGTTGTTTCATTAGTATGTGTGATATTCAGATCCTGACTTGTGATGTTCTCTTGAGCCCGTGTGGTATCCGGACCCCGGCTCACATTGTTGTGTGTTCATTGGCATGTGCGGCATCTAGGTCCTGGCTATTGAGTTTTTCATTAGTATGTGTGATATTCAGATCCTGACTAGTGATGTTCTCTTGAGCCCGCGTGGTATCCGGACCCCAGCTCACACTGTTGTGTGTTCATTGGCATGTGCGGCATCCAGGCCCTGGCTGATGATTGTTTCATTAGTATATGTGATATTCAGATCCTGACTAGTGATGTTCTCTTGAGCACGTGTGGTATCCGGACCCTGGCTCACACATTTATGTGTTCATTGGCATGTGCGGCATCCAGGTCCTGGCTGATGATTGTTTCATTAGTATGTGTGATATTCAGATCCTGACTATTGATGTTCTCTTGAGCCTGTGTGGTATCCGGACTCTGGCTCACACAGTTGTGTGTTCATTGGCATGTGCGGCATCCAGGCCCTGGCTGATGGTTGTTTCATTAGTATGTGTGATATTCAGATCCTGACTAGTGATGTTCTCTTGAGCCCGTGTGACATCTGGACCCCGGTTCACACTTTTGTGTGTTCATTGGCATGTGCGGCATCCAGGCCCTAGCTGATGGTTGTTTCATTAAAATGTGTGATATTCAGATCCTGACTAGTGATGTTCTCTTGAGCCCGTGTGGTATCCGGACCCCGGCTCACATTGTTGTGTGTTCATTGGCATGTGCGGCATCTAGGTCCTGGCTATTGAGTCTTGCATTAGTATGTGTGATATTCAGATCCTGACTAGTGATGTTCTCTTGAGCCCGTGTGGTATCCGGACCCCAGCTCACATTGTTGTGTGTTTATTTGCATGTGCGGCATCCAGGCCCTGGCTGATGATTATTTCATTAGTATATGTGATATTCAGATCCTGACTAGTGATGTTGTCTTGAGCCCGTGTGGTATCCGGACCCCGGCTCACACAGTTATGTGTTTATTGGCATGTGCGGCATCCAGGTCCTGGCTGATGATTGTTTCATTAGTATGTGTGATATTTAGATCCTGAATAGTGATGTTCTCTTGATCCCGTGTGGTATCTTGACCACGGCTCACACTGTTGTGTGTTCATTGGCATGTGCGGCATCCAGGCCCTGGCTGATGATTGTTTCATTAGTAAGTGTGATATTCAGATCCTAACTAGTGATGTTCTTTTGAGCCCATGTGGTATCCGGACCCCGGTTCAACCGTTATGTGTTCATTGGCATGTGCGGCATCCAGGTCCTGGCTGATGATTGTTTCATTAGTATCTGTGATATTCAGATCCTGGCTAGTGATGTTCTCTTGTGCCCGTGTGGTATCCGGACCCCGGCTCACACCGTTGTGTGTTCATTTGCATGTGCGGCATCCAGGCCCTGGCCGATGATTGTTTCATTAGTATGTGTGATATTCAGATCCTGGCTAGTGTTGTTCTCTTGAGCTCGTGTGATATTCGAACCCATGCTTACACTATTGTGTGTTCATTTGCATGTGCGGCATCCAGGCCCTTGCTGATGGATGTTTCATTAGTATGTTTGATATTCAGATCCTGACTAGTGATGTTCTCTTGAGCCCGTGTGGTATCCGGACCCTGGCTCACACCGTTGTGTGTTCATTGGCATGTGTGACATCCAGGCCCTGGCTGATGATTGTTTCAATAGTATGTGTGATATTCAGATCCTGACTAGTGATGTTCTCTTGAGCCCGTGTGGTATCCGGACCCCGGCTCACATTGTTGTGTGTTCATTGGCATGTGCGGCATCTAGGTCCTGGCTATTGAGTTTTTCATTAGTATGTGTGATATTCAGATCCTGACTAGTGATGTTCTCTTGAACCCGTGTGGTATCCGGACCCCAGCTCAGACTGTTGTGTGTTCATTGGCATGTGCGGTATCCAGGCCCTGGCTGATGATTGTTTCATTAGTATATGTGATATTCAGATCCTGACTAGTGACGTTCTCTTGAGCCCGTGTGGTATCCGGACCCCGGCTCACACAGTTATGTTTTCATTGGCATGTGCGGCATCCAGGTCCTGGCTGATGATTGTTTCATTAGTATGTGTGATATTCAGATCCTGACTAGTGATGTTCTCTTGAGCCCGTGTGGTATCCGGACTCTGGCTCACACAGTTGTGTGTTCATTGGCATGTGCGGCATCCAGGCCCTGGCTGATGGTTGTTTCAATAGTATGTGTGATATTCAGATCCTGACTAGTGATGTTCTCTTGAACCCGTGTGATATCTGGACCCTGGTTCACACTGTTGTGTGTTCATTGGCATGTGCGGCATCCAGGCCCTAGCTGATGGTTGTTTCATTAGTATGTGTGATATTCAGATCCTGACTAGTGATGTTCTCTTGAGCCCATGTGGTATCCGGACCCCGGCTCACATTGTTGTGTGTTCATGGGCATGTGCGGCATCTAGGTCTTGGCTATTGAGTCTTTCATTAGTATGTGTGATATTCAGATCCTAACTAGTGATGTTCTCTTGAGCCCGTGTGGTATCCGGACCCCAGCTCACACTGTTGTGTGTTCATTGGCATGTGCGGCATCCAGCCCCTGGCTGATGATTGTTTCATTAGTATATGTGATATTCAGATCCTGACTAGTGAAGTTCTCTTGAGCCCGTGTGGTATCCGGACCCCGGCTCACACAGTTATGTGTTTATTGGCATGTGCGGCATCCAGGTCCTGGCTGATGATTGTTTCATTAGTATGTGTGATATTTAGATCCTGAATAGTGATGTTCTCTTGAGCCCGTGTGGTATCTTGACCACGGCTCACACCGTTGTGTGTTCATTGGCATGTGCGGCATCCAGGCCCTGGCTGATGATTGTTTCATTAGTAAGTGTGATATTCAGATCCTAACTAGTGATGTTCTTTTGAGCCCATGTGGTATCCGGACCCCGGTTCAACCGTTATGTGTTCATTGGCATGTGCGGCATCCTGGTCCTGGCTGATGATTGTTTCATTAGAATCTGTGATATTCAGATCCTGGCTAGTGATGTTCTCTTGAGCCCGTGTGGTATCCGGACCCCGGCTCACACCGTTGTGTGTTCATTTGCATGTACGGCATCCAGGCCCTGGCCGATGATTGTTTCATTAGTATGTGTGTATTCAGATCCTGGCTAGTGTTGTTCTCTTGAGCTCGTGTGATATTCGGACCCATGCTTACATTGTTGTGTGTTCATTTGCATGTGCGGCATCCAGGCCCTTGCTGATGGATTTTCATTAGTATGTTTGATATTCAGATCCTAACTAGTGATGTTCTCTTGAGCCCGTGTGGTATCCGGACCCTGGCTCACACTGTTGTGTGTTCATTGGCATGTGCGGCATCCAGGCCCTGGCTGATGATTGTTTCAATAATATGTGTGATATTCAGATCCTGACTAGTGATGTTCTCTTGATCCTATGTCGTATCCAGACCCCAGCTCACACGTTTGTGTGTTCATTGACATGTGCGGCATCCAGGCCCTTGCTGATGATTGTTTCATTAGTATGTGTGATATTAAGATCCTGACTAGTGATGTTCTCTTGAGCCCGTGTGGTATCCGGACCCCGGCTCACACAGTTGTGTGTTCATAGGCATGTGCGGCATCCAGGCCCTACCTGATGATTGTTTCATTAGTAAGTGTGATATTCAGATCCTGACTAGTGATGTTCTTTTGAGCCCATGTGGTATCCGGACCACGGTTCAACCGTTGTGTGTTCATTGGCATGTGCGGCATCCAGGTCCTGACTGATGATTGTTTCGTTAGTATGTGTGATATTCAGATCCTGGCTAGTGATGTTCTCTTGAGCCCGTGTGGTATCCGGACCCCGGCTCACACCGTTGTGTGTTCATTGGCATGTGCGGCATCCAGGCCGTGGCTGATGATTGTTTCATTAGTATGTGTGATATTCAGATCCTGTCTAGTGTTGTTCTCTTGAGCTCGTGTGATATCCGGACCCATGCTTACACAGTTGTGTGTTCATTTGCATGTGCGGCATACAGGCCCTTGCTGATGGATGTTTCATTAGTATGTTTGAAATTCAGATCCTGACTAGTAATGTTCTTTTGAGGTCGTGTGGTATCCGGACCCCGGCTCACACCGTTGTGTGTTCATTAGCATGTGCGGCATCCGGGCCCTAGCTGATGGTTGTTTCATTAGTATGTGTGATATTCAGATCCTGACTAGTGATGTTCTCTTGAGCCCGTGTGGTATCCGGACCCCGGCTCACATTGTTGTGTGTTCATTGGCATGTGCGGCATCTAGGTCCTGGCTATTGAGTTTTTCATTAGTATGTGTGATATTCAGATCCTGACTAGTGATGTTCTCTTGAGCCCGTGTGGTATCCGGACCCCAGCTCACACTGTTGTGTGTTCATTGGCATGTGCGGTATCCAGGCCCTGGCTGATGATTGTTTCATTAGTATATGTGATATTCAGATCCTGACTAGTGACGTTCTCTTGAGCCCGTGTGGTATCCGGACCCCGGCTCACACAGTTATTTTTTCATTGGCATGTGCGGCATCCAGGTCCTGGCTGATGATTGTTTCATTAGTATGTGTGATATTCAGATCCTGAATAGTGATGTTCTCTTGAGCCCGTGTGGTATCTTGACCACGGCTCACACCGTTGTGTGTTCATTGGCATGTGCGGCATCCAGGCCCTGGCTGATGATTGTTTCATTAGTAAGTGTGATATTCAGATCCTAACTAGTGATGTTCTTTTGAGCCCATGTGGTATCCGGACCCCGGTTCAACCGTTATGTGTTCATTGGCATGTGCGGCATCCAGGTCCTGGCTGATGATTGTTTCATTAGTATCTGTGATATTCAGATCCTGGCTAGTGATGTTCTCTTGAGCCCGTGTGGTATCCGGACCCCGGCTCACACCGTTGTGTGTTCATTTGCATGTGCGGCATCCAGGCCCTGGCCGATGATTGTTTCATTAGTATGTGTGATATTCAGATCCTGGCTAGTGTTGTTCTCTTGAGCTCGTGTGATATTCGGACCCATGCTGACACTGTTGTGTGTTCATTTGCATGTGCGGCATCCAGAACCTTGCTGATGGATGTTTCATTAGTATGTTTGATATTCAGATCCTGACTAGTGATGTTCTCTTGAGCCCGTGTGGTATCCGGACCCTGGCTCACACTGTTGTGTGTTCATTGGCATGTGCGGCATCCAGGCCCTGGCTGATGATTGTTTCAATAATATGTGTGATATTCAGATCCTGACTAGTGATGTTCTCTTGATCCTATGTGGTATCCAGACCCCAGCTCACACGTTTGTGTGTTCATTGGCATGTGCGGCATCCAGGCCCTTGCTGATGATTGTTTCATTAGTATGTGTGATATTAAGATCCTGACTAGTGATGTTCTCTTGAGCCCGTGTGGTATCCGGACCCCGGCTCACACAGTTGTGTGTTCATAGGCATGTGCGACATCCAGGCCCTGCCTGATGATTGTTTCATTAGTAAGTGTGATATTCAGATCCTAACTAGTGATGTTCTTTTGAGCCCATGTGGTATCCGGACCACGGTTCAACCGTTGTGTGTTCATTGGCATGTGCGGCATCCAGGTCCTGGCTGATGATTGTTTCATTAGTATGTGTGATATTCAGATCCTGGCTAGTGATGTTCTCTTGAGCCCGTGTGGTATCCGGACCCCGGCTCACACCGTTGTGTGTTCATTGGCATGTGCGGCATCCAGGCCCTGGCTGATGATTGTTTCATTAGTATGTGTGATATTCAGATCCTGTCTAGTGTTGTTCTCTTGAGCTCGTGTGATATCCGGACCCATGCTTACACAGTTGTGTGTTCATTTGCATGTACGGCATCCAGGCCCTTGCTGATGGATGTTTCATTAGTATGTTTGAAATTCAGATCCTGACTAGTAATGTTCTTTTGAGGTCGTGTGGTATCCGGACCCCGGCTCACACCGTTGTGTGTTCATTGGCATGTGCGGCATCCGGGCCCTAGCTGATGGTTGTTTCATTAGTATGTGTGATATTCAGATCCTGACTAGTGATGTTCTCTTGAGCCCGTGTGGTATCCGGACCCCGGCTCACATTGTTGTGTGTTCATTGGCATGTGCGGCATCTAGGTCCTGGCTATTGAGTTTATCATTAGTATGTGTGATATTCAGATCCTGACTAGTGATGTTCTCTTGAGCCCGTGTGGTATCCGGACCCCAGCTCACACTGTTGTGTGTTCATTGGCATGTGCGGTATCCAGGCCCTGGCTGATGATTGTTTCATTAGTATATGTGATATTCAGATCCTGACTAGTGACGTTCTCTTGAGCCCGTGTGGTATCCGGACCCCGGCTCACACAGTTATTTTTTCATTGGCATGTGCGGCATCCAGGTCCTGGCTGATGATTGTTTCATTACTATGTGTGATATTCAGATCCTGACTAGTGATGTTCTCTTAAGCCTGTGTGGTATCCGGACTCTGGCTCACACAGTTGTGTGTTCATTGGCATGTGCGGCATCCAGGCCCTGGCTGATGGTTGTTTCATTAGTATGTGTGATATTCAGATCCTGACTAGTGATGTTCTCTTGAACCCGTGTGATATCTGGACCCTGGTTCACACAGTTGTGTGTTCATTGGCATGTGCAGCATCCAGGCCCTAGCTGATGGTTGTTTCATTAGTATGTGTGATATTCAGATCCTGACTAGTGATGTTCTCTTGAGCCCATGTGGTATCCGGACCCCGGCTCACATTGTTGTGTGTTCATTGGCATGTGCGGCATCTAGGTCCTGGCTATTGAGTCTTTCATTAGTATATGTGATATTCAGATCCTAACTAGTGATGTTCTCTTGAGCCCGTGTGGTATCCGGACCCCAGCTCACACTGTTGTGTGTTCATTGGCATGTGCGGCATACAGGCCCTGGCTGATGATTGTTTCATTAGTATATGTGATATTTAGATCCAGACTAGTGATGTTCTCTTGAGCCCGTGTGGTATCCGGACCCCGGCTCACACAGTTATGTCTTCATTGGCATGTGCGGCATCCAGGTCCTGGCTGATGATTGTTTCATTAGTATGTGTGATATTCAGATCCTGAATAGTGATGTTCTCGTGAGCCCGTGTGGTATCTTGACCACGGCTCACACCGTTGTGTGTTCATTGGCATGTGCGGCATCCAGGCCCTTGCTGATGATTGTTTCATTAGTAAGTGTGATATTCAGATCCTAACTAGTGATGTTCTTTTAAGTCCATGTGGCATCCGGACCCCGGTTCAACCGTTATGTGTTCATTGGCATGTGCGGCATCCAGGTCCTGGTTGATGATTGTTTCATTAGTATGTGTGATATTCAGATCCTGGCTAGTGTTGTTCTCTTAAGCTCGTGTGATATTCGGACCCATGCTTACACTGTTGTGTGTTCATTTGCATGTGCGGCATCCAGGCCCTTGATGATGCATGTTTCATTAGTATGTTTGATATTCAGATCCTGACTAGTGATGTTCTCTTGAGCCCGTGTGGTATCCGGACCCTGGCTCACACTGTTGTGTGTTCATTGGCATGTGCGGCATCCAAGCCTTGGCTGATGATTGTTTAAATCGTATGTGTGATATTCAGATCCTGACTAGTGATGTTCTCTTGATCCTGTGTGGTATCCGACCCCAGCTCACACGGTTGTGTGTTCATTGGCATGTGCGGCATCCAGGCCCTTGCTGATGATTGTTTCATTAGTATGTGTGATATTAAGATCCTGACTAGTGATGTTCTCTTAAGCCCGTGTGGTATCCGGACCCCGACTCACACAGTTATATGTTCATTGGCATGTGCGGCATCCAGGCCCTGGATGATGATTGTTTCATTAGTAAGTGTGATATTCAGATCCTGACTAGTGATGTTCTTTTGAGCCCATGTGGTATCCGGACCATGGTTCAACCGTTGTGTGTTCATTGGCATGTGCGGCATCCAGGTCCTGGCTGATGATTGTTTCATTAGTATGTGTGATATTCAGATCCTGACTAGTGATGTTCTCTTGAGCCCGTGTGGTATCCGGACTCTGGCTCACACAGTTGTGTGTTCATTGGCATGTGCGGCATCCAGGCCCTGGCTGATGGTTGTTTCATTAGTATGTGTGATATTCAGATCCTGACTAGTGATGTTCTCTTGAACCCGTGTGATATCTGGACCCTTGTTCACACTGTTGTGTGTTCATTGGCATGTGCGGCATCCAGCCCTAGCTGATGGTTGTTTCATTAGTATGTGTGATATTCAGATCCTGACTAGTGATGTTCTCTTGAGCCCATGTGGTATCCGGACCCCGGCTCACATTGTTGTGTGTTCATTGGCATGTGCGGCATCTAGGTCCTGGCTATTGAGTCTTTCATTAGTATGTGTGATATTCAGATCCTAACTAGTGATGTTCTCTTGAGCCCATGTGGTATCCGGACCCCAGCTCACACTGTTGTGTGTTCATTGGCATGTGCAGCATCCAGGCCCTGGCTGATGATTGTTTCATTAGTATATGTGATATTTAGATCCTGACTAGTGATGTTCTCTTGAGCCCATGTGGTATCCGGACCCCGGCTCACACAGTTATGTGTTCATTGGCATGTGCGGCATCCAGGTCCTGGCTAATGATTGTTTCATTAGTATGTGTGATATTCAGATCCTGAATAGTGATGTTCTCTTGAGCCCGTGTGGTATCTTGACCACGGCTCACACCGTTGTGTGTTCATTGGCATGTGCGGCATCCAGGCCCTGGCTGATGATTGTTTCATTAGTAAGTGTGATATTCAGATCCTAACTAGTGATGTTCTTTTGAGCCCATGTGGCATTCGGACCCCGGTTCAACCGTTATGTGTTCATTGGCATCTGCGGCATCCAGGTCCTGGTTGATGATTGTTTCATTAGTATGTGTGATATTCAGATCCTGGCTAGTGTTGTTCTCTTGAGCTCGTGTGATATTCGGACCCATGCTTACACTATTGTGTGTTCATTTGCATGTGCGGCATCCAGGCCCTTGATGATGCATGTTTCATTAGTATGTTTGATATTCAGATCCTGACTAGTGATGTTCTCTTGAGCCCGTGTGGTATCCGGACCCTGGCTCACACTATTGTGTGTTCATTGGCATGTGCGGCATCCAGGTCCTGGCTAATGATTGTTTCATTAGTATGTGTGATATTCAGATCCTGAATAGTGATGTTCTCTTGAGCCCGTGTGGTATCTTGACCACGGCTCACACCGTTGTGTGTTCATTGGCATGTGCGGCATCCAGGCCCTGGCTGATGATTGTTTCATTAGTAAGTGTGATATTCAGATCCTAACTAGTGATGTTCTTTTGAGCCCATGTGGCATTCGTACCCCGGTTCAACCGTTATGTGTTCATTGGCATGTGCGGCATCCAGGTCCTGGTTGATGATTGTTTCATTAGTATGTGTGATATTCAGATCCTGGCTAGTGTTGTTCTCTTGAGCTCGTGTGATATTCGGACCCATGCTTACACTGTTGTGTGTTCATTTGCATGTGCGGCATCCAGGCCCTTGATGATGCACGTTTCATTAGTATGTTTGATATTCAGATCCTGACTAGTGATGTTCTCTTGAGCCCGTGTGGTATCCGGACCCTGGCTCACACTGTTGTGTGTTCATTGGCATGTGCGGCATCCAAGCCCTGGCTGATGATTGTTTAAATCGTATGTGTGATATTCAGATCCTGACTAGTGATGTTCTCTTGATCCTGTGTGGTATCCGACCCCAGCTCACACGGTTGTGTGTTCATTGGCATGTGCGGCATCCAGGCCCTTGCTGATGATTGTTTCATTAGTATGTGTGATACTAAGATCCTGACTAGTGATGTTCTCTTGAGCCCGTGTGGTATCCGGACCCCGGCTCACACAGTTATATGTTCATTGGCATGTGCGGCATCCAGGCCCTGGATGATGATTGTTTCATTAGTAAGTGTGATATTCAGATCCTGACTAGTGATGTTCTTTTGAGCCCATGTGGTATCCGGACCATGGTTCAACCGTTGTGTGTTCATTGGCATGTGCGGCATCCAGGTCCTGGCTGATGATTGTTTCATTAGTATGTGTGATATTCAGATCTTGACTAGTGATGTTCTATTGAGCCCGTGTGGTATCCGGACTCTGGCTCACACAGTTGTGTGTTCATTGGCATGTGCGGCATCCAGGCCCTGGCTGATGGTTGTTTCATTAGTATGTGTGATATTCAGATCCTGACTAGTGATGTTCTCTTGAACCCGTGTGATATCTGGACCCTTGTTCACACTGTTGTGTGTTTATTGGCATGTGCGGCATCCAGGCCCTAGCTGATGGTTGTTTCATTAGTATGTGTGATATTCAGATCCTGACTAGTGATGTTCTCTTGAGCCCATGTGGTATCCGGACCCCGACTCACATTGTTGTGTGTTCATTGGCATGTGCGGCATCTAGGTCCTGGCTATTGAGTCTTTCATTAGTATGTGTTATATTCAGATCCTAACTAGTGATGTTCTCTTGAGCCTGTGTGGTATCCGGACCCCAGCTCACACTGTTGTGTGTTCATTGGCATGTGCGGCATCCAGGCCCTGGCTGATGATTGTTTCATTAGTATATGTGATATTTAGATCCTGACTAGTGATGTTCTCTTGAGCCCGTGTGGTATCCGGACCCCGGCTCACACAGTTATGTGTTCATTGGCATGTGCGGCATCCAGGTCCTGGCTGATGATTGTTTCATTAGTATGTGTGATATTCAGATCCTGAATAGTGATGTTCTCTTGAGCCCGTGTGGTATCTTGACCACGGCTCACACTGTTGTGTGTTCATTGGCATGTGCGGCATCCAGGCCCTGGCTGATGATTGTTTCATTAGTAAGTGTGATATTCAGATCCTAACTAGTGATGTTCTTTTGAGCCCATGTGGCATCCGGACCCCGGTTCAACCGTTATGTGTTCATTGGCATGTGCGGCATCCAGGTCCTGGCTGATGATTGTTTCATTAGTATGTGTGATATTCAGATCTTGACTAGTGATGTTCTCTTGAGCCCGTGTGGTATCCGGACTCTGGCTCACACAGTTGTGTGTTCATTGGCATGTGCGGCATCCAGGCCCTGGCTGATGGTTGTTTCATTAGTATGTGTGATATTCAGATCCTGACTAGTGATGTTCTCTTGAACCCGTGTGATATCTGGACCCTTGTTCACACTGTTGTGTGTTTATTGGCATGTGCGGCATCCAGGCCCTAGCTGATGGTTGTTTCATTAGTATGTGTGATATTCAGATCCTGACTAGTGATGTTCTCTTGAGCCCATGTGGTATCCGGACCCCGGCTCACATTGTTGTGTGTTCATTGGCATGTGCAGCATCTAGGTCCTGGCTATTGAGTCTTTCATTAGTATGTGTTATATTCAGATCCTAACTAGTGATGTTCTCTTGAGCCTGTGTGGTATCCGGACCCCAGCTCACACTGTTGTGTGTTCATTGGCATGTGCGGCATCCAGGCCCTGGCTGATGATTGTTTCATTAGTATATGTGATATTTAGATCCTGACTAGTGATGTTCTCTTGAGCCCGTGTGGTATCCGGACCCCGGCTCACACAGTTATGTGTTCATTGGCATGTGCGGCATCCAGGTCCTGGCTGATGATTGTTTCATTAGTATGTGTGATATTCAGATCCTGAATAGTGATGTTCTCTTGAGCCCGTGTGGTATCTTGACCACGGCTCACACTGTTGTGTGTTCATTGGCATGTGCGGCATCCAGGCCCTGGCTGATGATTGTTTCATTAGTAAGTGTGATATTCAGATCCTAACTAGTGATGTTCTTTTGAGCCCATGTGGCATCCGGACCCCGGTTCAACCGTTATGTGTTCATTGGCATGTGCGGCATCCAGGTCCTGGCTGATGATTGTTTCATTAGTATGTGTGATATTCAGATCCTGGCTAGTGTTGTTCTCTTGAGCTCGTGTGATATTCGGACCCATGCTTACACTGTTGTGTGTTCATTTGCATGTGTGGCATCCAGGCCCTTGCTGATGCATGTTTCATTAGTATGTTTGATATTCAGATCCTGACTAGTGATGTTCTCTTGAGCCCGTGTGGTATCCGGACCCTGGCTCACACTGTTGTGTGTTCATTGGCATGTGCGGCATCCAAGCCCTGGCTGATGATTGTTTAAATAGTATGTGTGATATTCAGATCCTGACTAGTGATGTTCTTTTGAGCCCATGTGGTATCCGGACCATGGTTCAACCGTTGTGTGTTCATTGGCATGTGGGGCATCCAGGTCCTGGTTGATGATTGTTTCGTTAGTATGTGTGATATTCAGATCCTGGCTAGTGATGTTCTCTTGAGCCCGTGTGGTATTCGGACCCCGGCTCACACCATTGTGTGTTCATTGGTATGTGCGGCATCCAGGCCCTGGCTGATGATTATTTCATTAGTATGTGTGATATTCAGATCCTGTCTAGTGTTGTTCTCTTGAGCTTGTGTGATATCCGGACCCATGCTTACACAGTTGTGTGTTCATTTGCATGTGTGGCATCCAGGCCCTTGCTGATGGATGTTTCATTAATATGTTTGAAATTCAGATCCTGACTAGTGATGTTCTTTTGAGGCCGTGTGGTATCCGGACCCCGGCTCACACCGTTGTGTGTTCATTGGCATGTGTGGCATCCAAGCCCTGGCTGATGATTGTTTCAATAGTATGTGTGACATTCAGATCCTGACTAGTGATGTTCTCTTGAGCCCGTGTGATATCTGGACCCCGGTTCACACTGTTGTGTGTTCATTGGCATGTGCGGCATCCAGGCCCTAGCTGATGGTTGTTTCATTAGTATGTGTGATATTTAGATCCTCAGTAGTGATGTTCTCTTGAGCCTGTGTGGTATCCGGACCCCGACTCACATTGTTGTGTGTTCATTGGCATGTGCGACATCTAGGTCCTGGCTATTGAGTTTTTCATTAGTATGTGTGATATTCAGATCCTGACTAGTGATGTTCTCTTGAGCCCGTGTGGTATCCGGACCCCAGCTCACACTGTTGTGTGTTCATTGGCATGTGCGGCATCCAGGCCCTGGCTGAGGATTGTTTCATTAGTATATGTGATATTCAGATCCTGACTAGTGATGTTCTCTTGAGCCCGTGTGGTATCTGGAACCCGGCTCACACAATTATGTGTTCATTGGCATGTGCGGCATCCAGGTCCTGGCTGATGATTGTTTCATTAGTATGTGTGATATTCAGATCCTGACTAGTGATGTTCTCTTGAGCCCGTGTGGAATCCGGACTCTGGCTCACACAGTTGTGTGTTCATTGGCATGTGCGGCATCCAGGCCCTGGCTGATGGTTGTTTCATTAGTATGTGTGATATTCAGATCCTGACTAGTGATGTTCTCTTGAGCCCGTGTGATATCTGGACCCCGGTTCACACTGTTGTATGTTCATTGGCATGTGCGGCATCTAGGCCCTAGCTGATGGTTGTTTCATTAGTATGTGTGATATTTAGATCCTGACTAGTGATGTTCTTTTGAGCCCGTGTGGTATCTGGACCCCGGCTCTAATTGTTGTGTGTTCATTGGCATGTGCGGCATCTAGGTCCTGGCTATTGAGTCTTTCATTAGTATGTGTGATATTCAGATTCTGACTAGTGATGTTCTCTTGAGCCCGTGTGGTATCCGGACCCCAGCTCACACTGTTGTGTGTTCATTGGCATGTGCGGCATCCAGGCCCTGGCTGATGATTGTTTCATTAGTATATGTGATATTCAGATCCTGACTAGTGATGTTCTCTTGAGCCCGTGTGGTATCCGGACCCCGGCTCACACAGTTATCTGTTCATTGGCATGTGCGGCATCCAGGTCCTGGCTGATGATTGTTTCATTAGTATGTGTGATATTCAGGTCCTGAATAGTGATGTTCTCTTGAGCCCGTGTGGTATCTTGACCACGGCTCACACCGTTGTGTGTTCATTGGCATGTGCGGCATCCAGGCCCTGGCTGATGATTGTTTCATTAGTAAGTGTGATATTCAGAACCTAACTAGTGATGTTCTTTGGAGCCCATGTGGTATCCGGACCCCGGTTCAACCGTTATGTATTCATTGGCATGTGCGGCATCCAGGTCCTAGCTGATGATTGTTTCATTAGTAGTGTGATATTCAGATCCTGGCTAGTGATGTTGTCTTGAGCCCGTGTGGTATCCGAACCCCGGCTCACACCGTTGTGTGTTCATTTGCATGTGCGGCATCCAGACCCTGGTTGATGATTGTTTGATTAGTATGTGTGATATTCAGATCCTGACTAGTGATATTCTCTTGAGCCCGTGTGGAATCCGGACTCTGGCTCACACAGTTGTGTGTTCATTGGCATGTGCGGCATCCAGGCCCTAGCTGATGGTTGTTTCATTAGTATGTGTGATATTCAGATCCTGACTAATGATGTTCTCTTGAGCTCGTGTGATATCTGGACCCCGGTTCACACTGTTGTGTGTTCATTGGCATGTGCGGCATCCAGGCCCTAGCTGATGGTTGTTTCATTAGTATGTGTGATATTTAGATCCTGACTAGTGATGTTCTCTTGAGCCTGTGTGGTATCCGGACCCCGACTCTAATTGTTGTGTGTTCATTGGCATGTGCAGCATCTAGGTCCTGGCTATTGAGTCTTTCATTAGTATGTGTGATATTCAGATCCTGACTAGTGATGTTCTCTTCAGCCCGTGTGGTATCCGGACCCCAGCTCACACTGTTGTGTGTTCATTGGCATGTGCGGCATCCAGGCCCTGGCTGATGATTGTTTCATTAGTATATGTGATATTCAGATCCTGACTAGTGATGTTCTCTTGAGCCCGTGTGGTATCCGGACCCCGGCTCACATAGTTATGTGTTCATTGGCTTGTGCGGCATCCAGGTCCTGGCTGATGATTGTTTCATTAGTATGTGTGATATTCAGATCCTGACTAGTGATGTTCTCTTGAGCCCGTGTGGAATCCGGACTCTGGCTCACACAGTTGTGTGTTCATTGGCATGTGCGGCATCCAGGCCCTGGCTGATGGTTGTTTCATTAGTATGTGTGATATTCAGATCCTGACTAGTGATGTTCTCTTGAGCCCGTGTGATATCTGGACCCCGGTTCACACTGTTGTATGTTCATTGGCATGTGCGGCATCTAGGCCCTAGCTGATGGTTGTTTCATTAGTATGTGTGATATTTAGATCCTGACTAGTGATGTTCTTTTGAGCCCGTGTGGTATCTGGACCCCGGCTCTAATTGTTGTGTGTTCATTGGCATGTGCGGCATCTAGGTCCTGGCTATTGAGTCTTTCATTAGTATGTGTGATATTCAGATCCTGACTAGTGATGTTCTCTTGAGCCCGTGTGGTATCCGGACCCCAGCTCACACTGTTGTGTGTTCATTGGCATGTGCGGCATCCAGGCCCTGGCTGATGATTGTTTCATTAGTATATGTGATATTCAGATCCTGACTAGTGATGTTCTCTTGAGCCCGTGTGGTATCCGGACCCCGGCTCACACAGTTATCTGTTCATTGGCATGTGCGGCATCCAGGTCCTGGCTGATGATTGTTTCATTAGTATGTGTGATATTCAGGTCCTGAATAGTGATGTTCTCTTGAGCCCGTGTGGTATCTTGACCACGGCTCACACCGTTGTGTGTTCATTGGCATGTGCGGCATCCAGGCCCTGGCTGATGATTGTTTCATTAGTAAGTGTGATATTCAGAACCTAACTAGTGATGTTCTTTGGAGCCCATGTGGTATCCGGACCCCGGTTCAACCGTTATGTATTCATTGGCATGTGCGGCATCCAGGTCCTAGCTGATGATTGTTTCATTAGTAGTGTGATATTCAGATCCTGGCTAGTGATGTTGTCTTGAGCCCGTGTGGTATCCGAACCCCGGCTCACACCGTTGTGTGTTCATTTGCATGTGCGGCATCCAGACCCTGGTTGATGATTGTTTGATTAGTATGTGTGATATTCAGATCCTGACTAGTGATATTCTCTTGAGCCCGTGTGGAATCCGGACTCTGGCTCACACAGTTGTGTGTTCATTGGCATGTGCGGCATCCAGGCCCTAGCTGATGGTTGTTTCATTAGTATGTGTGATATTCAGATCCTGACTAATGATGTTCTCTTGAGCTCGTGTGATATCTGGACCCCGGTTCACACTGTTGTGTGTTCATTGGCATGTGCGGCATCCAGGCCCTAGCTGATGGTTGTTTCATTAGTATGTGTGATATTTAGATCCTGACTAGTGATGTTCTCTTGAGCCTGTGTGGTATCCGGACCCCGACTCTAATTGTTGTGTGTTCATTGGCATGTGCAGCATCTAGGTCCTGGCTATTGAGTCTTTCATTAGTATGTGTGATATTCAGATCCTGACTAGTGATGTTCTCTTCAGCCCGTGTGGTATCCGGACCCCAGCTCACACTGTTGTGTGTTCATTGGCATGTGCGGCATCCAGGCCCTGGCTGATGATTGTTTCATTAGTATATGTGATATTCAGATCCTGACTAGTGATGTTCTCTTGAGCCCGTGTGGTATCCGGACCCCGGCTCACATAGTTATGTGTTCATTGGCTTGTGCGGCATCCAAGTCCTGGCTGATGATTGTTTCATTAGTATGTGTGATATTCAGATCCTGAATAGTGATGTTCTCTTGAGCCCGTGTGGTATCTTGACCACGGCTCACACCGTTGTGCGTTCATTGGCATGTGCGGCATCCAGGCCCTGGCTGATGGTTGTTTCATTAGTATGTGTGATATTCAGATCCTGACTAGTGATGTTCTCTTGAGCCCGTGTGATATCTGGACCCCGGTTCACATTGTTGTGTGTTCATTGGCATGTGCGGCATCCAGGCCCTAGCTGATGGTTGTTTCATTAGTATGTGTGATATTTAGATCCTGACTAGTGATGTTCTCTTGAGCCCGTGTGGTATCCGGACCCCGGCTCTAATTGTTGTGTGTTCATTGGCATGTGCGGCATCCAGGCCCTGGCTAATGATTGTTTCATTAGTATATGTGATATTCAGATCCTGACTAGTGATGTTCTCTTGAGCCCGTGTGGTATCCGGACCCCGGCTCACACAGTTATCTGTTCATTGGCATGTGCGGCATCCATGTCCTCGCTGATGATTGTTTCATTAGTATGTGTGATATTTAGGTCCTGAATAGTGATGTTCTCTTGAGCCCGTGTGGTATCTTGACCACGGCTCACACCGTTGTGTGTTCATTGGAATGTGCGACATCCAGGCCCTGGCTGATGATTGTTTCATTAGTAAGTGTGATATTCAGATCCTAACTAGTGATGTTCTTTTGAGCCCATGTGGCATCCGGACCCCGGTTCAACCGTTATGTGTTCATTGGCATGTGCGGCATCCAGGTCCTGGCTGATGATTGTTTCATTAGTATGTGTGATATTCAGATCCTGGCTAGTGTTGTTCTCTTGAGCTCGTGTGATATTCGGACCCATGCTTACACTGTTGTGTGTTCATTTGCATGTGTGGCATCCAGGCCCTTGCTGATGCATGTTTCATTAGTATGTTTGATATTCAGATCCTGACTAGTGATGTTCTCTTGAGCCCGTGTGGTATCCGGACCCTGGCTCACACTGTTGTGTGTTCATTGGCATGTGCGGCATCCAAGCCCTGGCTGATGATTGTTTAAATAGTATGTGTGATATTCAGATCCTGACTAGTGATGTTCTTTTGAGCCCATGTGGTATCCGGACCATGGTTCAACCGTTGTGTGTTCATTGGCATGTGGGGCATCCAGGTCCTGGTTGATGATTGTTTCGTTAGTATGTGTGATATTCAGATCCTGGCTAGTGATGTTCTCTTGAGCCCGTGTGGTATTCGGACCCCGGCTCACACCGTTGTGTGTTCATTGGTATGTGCGGCATCCAGGCCCTGGCTGATGATTATTTCATTAGTATGTGTGATATTCAGATCCTGTCTAGTGTTGTTCTCTTGAGCTTGTGTGATATCCGGACCCATGCTTACACAGTTGTGTGTTCATTTGCATGTGTGGCATCATGGCCCTTGCTGATGGATGTTTCATTAATATGTTTGAAATTCAGATCCTGACTAGTGATGTTCTTTTGAGGCCGTGTGGTATCCGGACCCCGGCTCACACCGTTGTGTGTTCATTGGCATGTGTGGCATCCAAGCCCTGGCTGATGATTGTTTCAATAGTATGTGTGACATTCAGATCCTGACTAGTGATGTTCTCTTGAGCCCGTGTGATATCTGGACCCCGGTTCACACTGTTGTGTGTTCATTGGCATGTGCGGCATCCAGGCCCTAGCTGATGGTTGTTTCATTAGTATGTGTGATATTTAGATCCTCAGTAGTGATGTTCTCTTGAGCCTGTGTGGTATCCGGACCCCGACTCACATTGTTGTGTGTTCATTGGCATGTGCGACATCTAGGTCCTGGCTATTGAGTTTTTCATTAGTATGTGTGATATTCAGATCCTGACTAGTGATGTTCTCTTGAGCCCGTGTGGTATCCGGACCCCAGCTCACACTGTTGTGTGTTCATTGGCATGTGCGGCATCCAGGCCCTGGCTGAGGATTGTTTCATTAGTATATGTGATATTCAGATCCTGACTAGTGATGTTCTCTTGAGCCCGTGTGGTATCTGGAACCCGGCTCACACAATTATGTGTTCATTGGCATGTGCGGCATCCAGGTCCTGGCTGATGATTGTTTCATTAGTATGTGTGATATTCAGATCCTGACTAGTGATGTTCTCTTGAGCCCGTGTGGAATCCGGACTCTGGCTCACACAGTTGTGTGTTCATTGGCATGTGCGGCATCCAGGCCCTGGCTGATGGTTGTTTCATTAGTATGTGTGATATTCAGATCCTGACTAGTGATGTTCTCTTGAGCCCGTGTGATATCTGGACCCCGGTTCACACTGTTGTATGTTCATTGGCATGTGCGGCATCTAGGCCCTAGCTGATGGTTGTTTCATTAGTATGTGTGATATTTAGATCCTGACTAGTGATGTTCTTTTGAGCCCGTGTGGTATCTGGACCCCGGCTCTAATTGTTGTGTGTTCATTGGCATGTGCGGCATCTAGGTCCTGGCTATTGAGTCTTTCATTAGTATGTGTGATATTCAGATTCTGACTAGTGATGTTCTCTTGAGCCCGTGTGGTATCCGGACCCCAGCTCACACTGTTGTGTGTTCATTGGCATGTGCGGCATCCAGGCCCTGGCTGATGATTGTTTCATTAGTATATGTGATATTCAGATCCTGACTAGTGATGTTCTCTTGAGCCCGTGTGGTATCCGGACCCCGGCTCACACAGTTATCTGTTCATTGGCATGTGCGGCATCCAGGTCCTGGCTGATGATTGTTTCATTAGTATGTGTGATATTCAGGTCCTGAATAGTGATGTTCTCTTGAGCCCGTGTGGTATCTTGACCACGGCTCACACCGTTGTGTGTTCATTGGCATGTGCGGCATCCAGGCCCTGGCTGATGATTGTTTCATTAGTAAGTGTGATATTCAGAACCTAACTAGTGATGTTCTTTGGAGCCCATGTGGTATCCGGACCCCGGTTCAACCGTTATGTATTCATTGGCATGTGCGGCATCCAGGTCCTAGCTGATGATTGTTTCATTAGTAGTGTGATATTCAGATCCTGGCTAATGATGTTGTCTTGAGCCCGTGTGGTATCCGAACCCCGGCTCACACCGTTGTGTGTTCATTTGCATGTGCGGCATCCAGACCCTGGTTGATGATTGTTTGATTAGTATGTGTGATATTCAGATCCTGACTAGTGATATTCTCTTGAGCCCGTGTGGAATCCGGACTCTGGCTCACACAGTTGTGTGTTCATTGGCATGTGCGGCATCCAGGCCCTAGCTGATGGTTGTTTCATTAGTATGTGTGATATTCAGATCCTGACTAATGATGTTCTCTTGAGCTCGTGTGATATCTGGACCCCGGTTCACACTGTTGTGTGTTCATTGGCATGTGCGGCATCCAGGCCCTAGCTGATGGTTGTTTCATTAGTATGTGTGATATTTAGATCCTGACTAGTGATGTTCTCTTGAGCCTGTGTGGTATCCGGACCCCGACTCTAATTGTTGTGTGTTCATTGGCATGTGCAGCATCTAGGTCCTGGCTATTGAGTCTTTCATTAGTATGTGTGATATTCAGATCCTGACTAGTGATGTTCTCTTCAGCCCGTGTGGTATCCGGACCCCAGCTCACACTGTTGTGTGTTCATTGGCATGTGCGGCATCCAGGCCCTGGCTGATGATTGTTTCATTAGTATATGTGATATTCAGATCCTGACTAGTGATGTTCTCTTGAGCCCGTGTGGTATCCGGACCCCGGCTCACATAGTTATGTGTTCATTGGCTTGTGCGGCATCCAGGTCCTGGCTGATGATTGTTTCATTAGTATGTGTGATATTCAGATCCTGACTAGTGATGTTCTCTTGAGCCCGTGTGGAATCCGGACTCTGGCTCACACAGTTGTGTGTTCATTGGCATGTGCGGCATCCAGGCCCTGGCTGATGGTTGTTTCATTAGTATGTGTGATATTCAGATCCTGACTAGTGATGTTCTCTTGAGCCCGTGTGATATCTGGACCCCGGTTCACACTGTTGTATGTTCATTGGCATGTGCGGCATCTAGGCCCTAGCTGATGGTTGTTTCATTAGTATGTGTGATATTTAGATCCTGACTAGTGATGTTCTTTTGAGCCCGTGTGGTATCTGGACCCCGGCTCTAATTGTTGTGTGTTCATTGGCATGTGCGGCATCTAGGTCCTGGCTATTGAGTCTTTCATTAGTATGTGTGATATTCAGATCCTGACTAGTGATGTTCTCTTGAGCCCGTGTGGTATCCGGACCCCAGCTCACACTGTTGTGTGTTCATTGGCATGTGCGGCATCCAGGCCCTGGCTGATGATTGTTTCATTAGTATATGTGATATTCAGATCCTGACTAGTGATGTTCTCTTGAGCCCGTGTGGTATCCGGACCCCGGCTCACACAGTTATCTGTTCATTGGCATGTGCGGCATCCAGGTCCTGGCTGATGATTGTTTCATTAGTATGTGTGATATTCAGGTCCTGAATAGTGATGTTCTCTTGAGCCCGTGTGGTATCTTGACCACGGCTCACACCGTTGTGTGTTCATTGGCATGTGCGGCATCCAGGCCCTGGCTGATGATTGTTTCATTAGTAAGTGTGATATTCAGAACCTAACTAGTGATGTTCTTTGGAGCCCATGTGGTATCCGGACCCCGGTTCAACCGTTATGTATTCATTGGCATGTGCGGCATCCAGGTCCTAGCTGATGATTGTTTCATTAGTAGTGTGATATTCAGATCCTGGCTAGTGATGTTGTCTTGAGCCCGTGTGGTATCCGAACCCCGGCTCACACCGTTGTGTGTTCATTTGCATGTGCGGCATCCAGACCCTGGTTGATGATTGTTTGATTAGTATGTGTGATATTCAGATCCTGACTAGTGATATTCTCTTGAGCCCGTGTGGAATCCGGACTCTGGCTCACACAGTTGTGTGTTCATTGGCATGTGCGGCATCCAGGCCCTAGCTGATGGTTGTTTCATTAGTATGTGTGATATTCAGATCCTGACTAATGATGTTCTCTTGAGCTCGTGTGATATCTGGACCCCGGTTCACACTGTTGTGTGTTCATTGGCATGTGCGGCATCCAGGCCCTAGCTGATGGTTGTTTCATTAGTATGTGTGATATTTAGATCCTGACTAGTGATGTTCTCTTGAGCCTGTGTGGTATCCGGACCCCGACTCTAATTGTTGTGTGTTCATTGGCATGTGCAGCATCTAGGTCCTGGCTATTGAGTCTTTCATTAGTATGTGTGATATTCAGATCCTGACTAGTGATGTTCTCTTCAGCCCGTGTGGTATCCGGACCCCAGCTCACACTGTTGTGTGTTCATTGGCATGTGCGGCATCCAGGCCCTGGCTGATGATTGTTTCATTAGTATATGTGATATTCAGATCCTGACTAGTGATGTTCTCTTGAGCCCGTGTGGTATCCGGACCCCGGCTCACATAGTTATGTGTTCATTGGCTTGTGCGGCATCCAAGTCCTGGCTGATGATTGTTTCATTAGTATGTGTGATATTCAGATCCTGAATAGTGATGTTCTCTTGAGCCCGTGTGGTATCTTGACCACGGCTCACACCGTTGTGCGTTCATTGGCATGTGCGGCATCCAGGCCCTGGCTGATGGTTGTTTCATTAGTATGTGTGATATTCAGATCCTGACTAGTGATGTTCTCTTGAGCCCGTGTGATATCTGGACCCCGGTTCACATTGTTGTGTGTTCATTGGCATGTGCGGCATCCAGGCCCTAGCTGATGGTTGTTTCATTAGTATGTGTGATATTTAGATCCTGACTAGTGATGTTCTCTTGAGCCCGTGTGGTATCCGGACCCCGGCTCTAATTGTTGTGTGTTCATTGGCATGTGCGGCATCCAGGCCCTGGCTAATGATTGTTTCATTAGTATATGTGATATTCAGATCCTGACTAGTGATGTTCTCTTGAGCCCGTGTGGTATCCGGACCCCGGCTCACACAGTTATCTGTTCATTGGCATGTGCGGCATCCATGTCCTCGCTGATGATTGTTTCATTAGTATGTGTGATATTTAGGTCCTGAATAGTGATGTTCTCTTGAGCCCGTGTGGTATCTTGACCACGGCTCACACCGTTGTGTGTTCATTGGAATGTGCGACATCCAGGCCCTGGCTGATGATTGTTTCATTAGTAAGTGTGATATTCAGAACCTAAATAGTGATGTTCTTTTGAGCCCATGTGGTATCCGGACCCCGGTTCAACCGTTATGTATTCATTGGCATGTGCGGCATCCAGGTCCTGGCTGATGATTGTTTCATTAGTATGTGTGATATTCAGATCCTGACTAGTGATGTTCTCTTGAGCCCGTGTGGAATCTGGACTCTGGCTCACACAGTTGTGTGTTCATTTGCATGTGCGGCATCCAGGCCCTGGCTGATTGTTGTTTCATTAGTATGTGTGATATTCAGATCCTGACTAGTGATGTTCTCTTGAGCCTGTGTGATATCTGGACCCCGGTTCACACTGTTGTGTGTTCATTGGCATGTGCGGCATCCAGGCCCTAGCTGATGGTTGTTTCATTAGTATGTGTGATATTTAGATCCTGACTAGTGATGTTCTCTTGAGCCCGTGTGGTATCCGGACCCCGACTCTAAATGTTGTGTGTTCATTGGCATGTGCAGCATCTAGGTCCTGGCTATTGAGTCTTTCATTAGTATGTGTGATATTCAGATCCTGACTAGTGATGTTCTCTTCAGCCCGTGTGGTATCCGGACCCCAGCTCACACTGTTGTGTGTCCATTGGCATGTGCGGCATCCAGGCCCTGGCTGATGATTGTTTCATTAGTATATGTGATATTCAGATCCTGACTAGTGATGTTCTCTTGAGCCCATGTGGTATCCGGACCCCGGCTCACATAGTTATGTGTTCATTGGCTTGTTCGACATCCAAGTCCTGGCTGATGATTGTTTCATTAGTATGTGTGATATTCAGATCCTGAATAGTGATGTTCTCTTGAGCCCGTGTGGTATCTTGACCACGGCTCACACCGTTGTGCGTTCATTGGCATGTGCGGCATCCAGGCCCTGGCTGATGGTTGTTTCGTTAGTATGTGTAATATTCAGATCCTGACTAGTGATGTTCTCTTGAGCCCGTGTGACATCTGGACCCCGGTTCACACTGTTGTGTGTTCATTGGCATGTGCGGCATCCAGGCCCTAGGTGATGATTGTTTCATTAGTATGTGTGATATTTAGATCCTGACTAGTGATGTTCTCTTGAGCCCGTGTGGTATCCGGACCCCGGCTCTAATTGTTGTGTGTTCATTGGCATGTGCGGCATCTAGGTCCTAGCTATTGAGTCTTTCATTAGTATGTGTGATATTCAGATCCTGACTAGTGATGTTCTATTGAGCCCGTGTGGTATCCGGACCCCAGCTCACACTGTTATGTGTTCATTGGCATGTGCGGCATCCAGGCCCTGGCTGATGATTGTTTCAGTAGTATATGTGATATTCAGATCCTGACTAGTGATGTTCTCTTGAGCCCGTGTGGTATCCGGACCCCGGCTCACACAATTATGTGTTCATTAGCATGTGCGGTATCCAGGTCCTGGCTGATGATTGTTTCATTAGTATGTGTGATATTCAGATCCTGAATAGTGATGTTCTCTTGAGCCCGTGTGGTATCTTGACCACGGCTCACACCGTTGTGTGTTCATTGGCATGTGCGGCATCCAGGCCCTGGCTGATGATTGTTTCATTAGTAAGTATGATATTCAGATCCTAACTAGTGATGTTCTTTTGAGCCCATGTGGTATCCGGACCTCGGTTCAACCGTTATGTGTTCATTGGCATGTGCGGCATCCAGGTCCTGGCTTATGATTGTTTCATTAGTATGTGTGATATTCAGATCCTGGCTAGTGATGTTCTCTTGAGCCCGTGTGGAATCCGGACTCTGGCTCACACAATTGTGTGTTCATTGGCATGTGCGGCATCCAAGCCCTGGCTGATGGTTGTTTCATTAGTATGTGTGATATTCAGATCCTGACTAGTGATGTTCTCTTGAGCCCGTGTGATATCTGGACCCCGGTTCACACTGTTGTGTGTTCATTGGCATGTGCGGCATCCAGGCCCTAGCTGATGGCTGTTTCATTAGTATGTGCGATATTTAGATCCTGACTAGTGATGTTCTCTTGAGCCCGTGTGGTATCCGGACCCCGACTCTAATTGTTGTGTGTTCATTGGCATGTGCAGCATCTAGGACCTGGCTATTGAGTCTTTCATTAGTATGTGTGATATTCAGATCCTGACTAGTGATGTTCTCTTCAGCCCGTGTGGTATCCGGACCCCAGCTCACACTGTTGTGTGTTCATTGGCATGTGCGGCATCCAGGCCCTGGCTGATGATTGTTTCATTAGTATATGTGATATTCAGATCCTGACTAGTGATGTTCTCTTGAGCCCGTGTGGTATCCGGACCCCGGCTCACATAGTTATGTGTTCATTGGCTTGTGCGGCATCCAAGTCCTGGCTGATGATTGTTTCATTAGTATGTGTGATATTCAGATCCTGAATAGTGATGTTCTCTTGAGCCCGTGTGGTATCTTGACCACGGCTCACACCGTTGTGCGTTCATTGGCATGTGCGGCATCCAGGCCCTGGTTGATGGTTGTTTCATTAGTATGTGTGATATTCAGATCCTGACTAGTGATGTTCTCTTGAGCCCGTGTGATATCTAGACCCCGGTTCACACTGTTGTGTATTCATTGGCATGTGCGGCATCCAGACCCTAGCTGATGGTTGTTTCATTAGTATGTGTGATATTTAGATCCTGACTAGTGATGTTCTCTTGAGCCCGTGTGGTATCCGGACCCCGGCTCTAATTGTTGTGTGTTCATTGGCATGTGCGGCATCTAGGTCCTAGCTATTGAGTCTTTCATTGGTATGTTTGATATTCAGATCCTGACTAGTGATGTTCTCTTGAGCCCGTGTGGTATCCGGACCCCAGCTCACACTGTTATGTGTTCATTGGCATGTGCGGCATCCAGGCCCTGGCTGATGATTGTTTCATTAGTATATGTGATATTCAGATCCTGACTAGTGATGTTCTCTTGAGCCCGTGTGGTATCCGGACCCCGGCTTACACAATTATGTGTTCATTGGCATGTGCGGTATCCAGGTCCTGGCTGATGATTGTTTCATTAGTATGTGTGATATTCAGATCCTGAATAGTGATGTTCTCTTGAGCCCGTGTGGTATCTTGACCACGGCTCACACCGTTGTGTGTTCATTGGCATGTGCGGCATCCAAGCCCTGGCTGATGATTGTTTCATTAGTAAGTATGATATTCAGATCCTAACTAGTGATGTTCTTTTGAGCCCATGTGGTATCCGGACCCCGGTTCAACCGTTATGTGTTCATTGGCATGTGCGGCATCCAGGTCCTGGCTTATGATTGTTTCATTAGTATGTGTGATATTCAGATCCTGACTAGTGATGTTCTCTTGAGCCCGTGTGGAATCTGAACTCTGGCTCAGACAGTTGTGTGTTCATTGGCATGTGCGGCATCCAGGCCCTGGCTGATGGTTGTTTCATTAGTATGTGTGATATTCAGATCCTGACTAGTGATGCTCTCTTGAGCCCGTGTGATATCTGGACCCCGGTTCACACTGTTGTGTGTTCATTGGCATGTGCGGCATCCAGGCCCTAGCTGATGGTTGTTTCATTAGTATGTGTGATATTTAGATCCTGACTAGTGATGTTCTCTTGAGCCCGTGTGGTATCCGGACCCCGACTCTAATTGTTGTATGTTCATTGGCATGTGCAGCATCTAAGTCCTGGCTATTGAGTCTTTCATTAGTATGTGTGATATTCAGATCCTGACTAGTGATGTTCTCTTCAGCCCGTGTGGTATCCGGACCCCAGCTCACACTGTTGTGTGTTCATTGGCATGTGCGGCATCCAGGCCATGGCTGATGATTGTTTCATTAGTATATGTGATATTCAGATCCTGACTAGTGATGTTCTCTTGAGCCCGTGTGGTATCCGGACCCCGGCTCACATAGTTATGTGTTCATTGGCTTGTGCGGCATCCAAGTCCTGGCTGATGATTGTTTCATTAGTATGTGTGATATTCAGATCCTGAATAGTGATGTTCTCTTGAGCCCGTGTGGTATCTTGACCACGGCTCACACCGTTGTGCGTTCATTGGCATGTGCGGCATCCAGGCCCTGGCTGATGGTTGTTTCATTAGTATGTGTGATATTCAGATCCTGACTAGTGATGTTCTCTTGAGCCCGTGTGATATCTGGACCCCGGTTCACACTGTTGTGTGTTCATTGGCATGTGCGGCATCCAGGCCCAAGCTGATGGTTGTTTCATTAGTATGTGTGATATTTAGAACCTGACTAGTGATGTTCTCTTGAGCCCGTGTGGTATCCGGACCCCGGCTCTAATTGTTGTGTGTTCATTGGCATGTGCGGCATCTAGGTCCTAGCTATTGAGTCTTTCATTAGTATGTGTGATATTCAGATCCTGACTAGTGATGTTCTCTTGAGCCCGTGTGGTATCCAGACCCCAACTCACACTGTTATGTGTTCATTGGCATGTGCGGCATCCAGGCCCTGGCTGATGATTGTTTCATTAGTATATGTGATATTCAGATCCTGACTAGTGATGTTCTCTTGAGCCCGTGTGGTATCCGGACCCCGGCTCACACAATTATGTGTTCATTGGCATGTGCGGTATCCAGGTCCTGGCTGATGATTGTTTCATTAGTATGTGTGATATTCAGATCCTGAATAGTGATGTTCTCTTGAGCCCGTGTGGTATCTTGACCACGGCTCACACCGTTGTGTGTTCATTGGCATGTGCGGCATCCAGGCCCTAGCTGATGATTGTTTCATTAGTAAGTATGATATTCAGATCCTAACTAGTGATGTTCTTTTGAGCCCATGTGGTATCCGGACCCCGGTTCAACCGTTATGTGTTCATTGGCATGTGCGGCATCCAGGTCCTGGCTTATGATTGTTTCATTAGTATGTGTGATATTCAGATTCTGGCTAGTGATGTTCTCTTAAGCTCGCGTGGTATCCGGACCACGGCTCACACCGTTGTGTGTTCATTTGCATGTGCGGCATCCAGGCCCTGGCTGATGATTGTTTCATTAGTATGTGTGATATTCAGATCCTGGCTAGTGTTGTTCTCTTGAGCTCGTGTGATATTCGGACCCATGCTTACACTGTTGTGTGTTCATTTGCATGTGCGGCATCCAGGCCCTTGCTGATGGATGTTTCATTAGTATGTTTGATGTTCAGATCCTGACTAGTGATGTTCTCTTGAGCCCGTGTGGTATCCGGACCCCGGCTCACACCGTTGTGTGTTCATTGGCATGTGCGGCATCCAGGCCCTGGCTGATGATTGTTTCAATAGTATGTGTGATATTCAGATCCTGACTAGTGATGTTCTCTTGATCCTGTGTGGTATCTGGACCCCAGCTCAAACGGTTGTGTGTTCATTGGCATGTGCGGCATCCAGGCCCTTGCTGATGATTGTTTCATTAGTATGTGTGATATTAGGATCCTGACTAGTGATGTTCTCTTGAGCCCTTGTGGTATCCGGACCCCGGCTCACACAGTTGTGTGTTCATTGGCATGTGCGGCATCCAGTCCCTGGCTGATGGTTGTTTCATTAGTATGTATGATATTCAGATCCTGGCTAGTGATGTTCTCTTGAGCTAGTGTGATATCCGGACCCATGCTCACACTATTGTGTGTTCATTTGCATGTGCGGCATCCAAGCCTTGGCTGATGGATGTTTCATTAGTATGTTTGATATTCAGATCCTGACTAGTGATGTTCTCTGGATGTTTCATTAGTATGTTTGATATTCATATATTGCGGAAAAGCCCATCGAGTCAGGAATACAATATTATTGAGTGTACAATGGGAAGGCATGACCTCAACCAACAATCCTGGTGATGGCCAGCACAATGCAAATAAAGCATACACATCAATACATAAGATAATCAAGTGCGACCATATGCCTGGTACTTCTCTAACAATCTCTTAGTCTTGGGATGATTCGGCTGAGAAAGCAACCCTTTGACGAGCGAGTCTCTTTGCCTGATAACATGCTGGAGATCACCAATGGATTCCTCCCAAACACCTTCTCCAAAGCAATCTTCTAGCTTCCGCTTCTGGGACGCAGACTCTTTCTTGCGCTTGATAACTTTGTTCAAGGCATTCTGGACATCATACCTCCGCACAACCTTTTCTTCCAACCTCTTCTGGATAGCTTTCAACTGACCTTCCAGCTCAGAGATCTGCAGCTTCAGTTTGTCTTCTCTTTCCTTATTGCCGGTCAGCGTGGCGTTCCAGGTTTTGTTGAATGCAGAGATCTCCTGGTAGGCTATATCAAGTGCTTTTTTCTTAGACTCCAGCATATCATGGGAGCTCTTGAAATCTATCCCCAAACGTCCATGCTTCTTTCGTTGCTCAGTCAGTTCCGTGCCTAGTTGATTCACCAACTTCGTTTGCTGCTCGAAGGAATATACAGCTTCATTCCTTTCGCTTCTGAGTTGCACTAACTCTTCTTCCAACTTCTCGTTGGCCTTCATCAGCTCTTTTTTCTCCTTCACAACCTGTTCATATCTCTCAATAGGCACGGTAGTTGGCTCTTCAATCACGGGGGGAGCAGGAGGTGATACTGCAGGAAACGGCATCAGCGCTTGCTTTGCCCTATCTTGGATCTATACCTTGTATGGAGCATAGGATTGACAATCATTCTTACCCAACAACGCCTTACCCCTCTTGTGGACATTATTCCGAGCATGCTGAAGATTGGACAATAGTTCTCCCTTCAAATCACCTGTGAAGTATAGAGATTCCTGTACTTCCTCCTCTTTTGGCGGGCTTTTCAAAGCATACCCGAATTGCCTGATCAACAATGAGGGGTTGTAGTTGATGCACCCTTTCCTCCCAATCAGAGGAACGTTAGGATATCCGGCACAGCTGTAGATGATCACAGATCCCAGTAAATCTTTATTAAACCAGACAACGTCTTCTGAAGAAAGTCCCATCAGATGCTCAGACCAATCCACCGTATCCGCAGACTCAGCGAAGATACCCTTCTTGGGCAGATGACTCTCAAACCACATATACAGCAAAGGCACACAACAAGAGACGTTCTTGCCCCTCCTGTTCTCGTTCTTATAATGCAGTGAGTGATAGAAATCTCCAATCAAAGTAGGCACAGGATTGCCTGAAGCAAATATATAGAACGCATCCAGATCAACGAAGTCAGGCAGGTTCGGGAACAGTACAATGCCATAGATACACAAAGCAAGGATAGCATTAAACACAATCCAACAGCCACTCTTGGCATACTCTTGTGCTTTCCCAACCAAGAACTTGAGAGAAAAACCAGACACTCCATTCCACGAGGTTAACAGCAACTCTGAGGAGTCTAAATGCAAGGCAACAACCAAATCCTCCAGTTTGGGCTCAGCATCCATATGAATGAAAGGTACCCTGTTCTGAATGGTCAACTCTAAGATCTCAGCATATTCCTCCATAGTCGGAGCCAGAATGAAGTCAGGGAAAGTAAAACACCTCAGCGGGGGATCATAGAACTGCATTAGCGTGTACAATCTATTACGCTCATACATGGATGGTTTATAAACCAATCTAAGTAATTTCCCGTAACTCTTCCTGAAGCTTCTCTTCACATCATCATCAGCTAGAGATATCAAACCAAGCAAAGAAGAAACATCTGGAGTAGGCAACTTGTACGCTACAGTCTTCTTCAGAGTATCCATAATATCAGCAGACAGAAATCCGGGCAACTAGAACCAGAGGGTATGAAATGCACCTACAGAACAGACACACGTTAATGATATGCAAAATGAGTATGCAACAATGCAATATGCAACATGCAACAGGGATCAAGTGATATTGCTGAAGAGATCCATCCACAATATCTGTCTCAACAGTCCCCCATTACTGCTCAAACCTGGTTTCAACAGACTCATAACAATGCTCCACTTTGCCTCAACAGGCTCAAAACAAAGCTCACACTTGGTCTCAACAGACCTATAACACTTCTCTGGTGAAGAAACCCTAAGTAACCACACATACTGATCCAAAATCCAGAAAACCGGGTAGTCTGGAGGTCAATTTTCCTGTATGCCCCAATCCCTCTCACAGGTAGGTGTCCTATCAACTGACACACATCCTATGCGGTCGTCGGCGTCACAGACTTTTAAGACTGATGATACGATACCCAGAAGGTGTGGCATCATCATGTCCTGAAGAGGCCTCACTTAGCCAACTTCCAAATGATCGGTCCCCGGAGTCGACAATCCAACTAACCAACAACCCCCTCAACCCAAAGGGTTGAAAAAGAAGTCAACCAGAAGAACCTCGTCCGAGCATGGATTTTGTGGGACACTGGTACATGCAAAGCATGCACGCGCCCACTACTTTCTGCAACTAATTCTAGGTGCACTCAAGCCCAGGTCCGGCTTATCTCTCAACAGATCACCCCATCCCCACAGCAGCAATAACAATATAAAGCTGACCATAAAATGCGGAAAGTAAAGACAGAAATGCAAATCCATACAAAACCCACGGCGGCAGAACAAGCGCTAGGATTGACTCGCGTAGGGAACCGTTAGAGTCCCCAGCAGAGTCGCCAGTTGTCGCTACTGCGAAAATCAGCGTCGGCTATGACAGAAGAGTCTCCGCCGTGTGTTATTCATCCCACAGGAGGGAAAGGAAATGCTCAGAGTAAACCTAACGCAAAATGGGAAAGGAATGATCATCGCAACCAAATCCTGGATTCGGGAATCGGTTATGCAAGGGGAAGGTATTAGCACCCCTCACGTCCGTCGTACTCGACGGGATCCACGCTTGTTTTCTAGTACGGATTGTTATTCTAACTACTCTACAGGTCTGGGGTTAAAAAGAAAAGAAAATGAAAATGACTCGGCAAAGTATCGCACTTTATGCCTATGTATTCCCGTCTGGAACGAGAAATCAGAGTCAATGTAGTTCGCCTAACTACGGGTTAAGGGGGGAAGGTTGCTCGCTAGGATACGGCATCCTATACCTACGTACTTTCATACAACATGAAAGATCAGAGCAAACGTAGTTCGGACTACGGAGGACACAAGCTTGTCTGACTGTTTTTATTACCTTCTAAAAAGGGTTTTCATCTGATTAAGAGTCCAAGCGGACAAAAATGACACTTTGATGTTTGTTTTGAATCTTTTACGAAAGAAGAGTTTTTTAGTTTGTTTGCAATCTCTGATGCACTAGAGACTATGACTTGAGAGTGACTACGTCGCGTGTCACCCAAAGGGTACCACACTAAGCAGCCAGACTACTGGAAAGAAGCTCTCCAGCAACACTTTCTCAAATAGCTTAAGGCCCGTAACGTACGACATCGATTAACCTTATTACTGTGTTTTTGAGTTGTTTGAGATAAGAAGAGAAAGAAACTCTAAACACCTAGGGTTGAAAAGGGAATAAAAACTAACCTAATGTTGTCATGCATGGATAATAATCCTAATGCCTGTCATAATTCCCTCCTGCACAGAGGAAATCAGAGATCCTAGGGGATAAACAGAAAAGAAAGCAAGCAGATACAGTAAAATGCATGCAATGCAACAATACAAGCGAGGCAAGGGAGTCTCACTCAACCTCGAACCTGGGAAAACAACAGGCAAAATGAATCAACATTCACTTCAAACCTATGGGGCAAGCTGAACAAGCCAACAAACAATACAGAAAACAAAACCCAAAGCAGAGGAGGCAGCCCAAACAGCAGCACCAAACTCCTACAACAAAGTTGCCAGTAACACAACTCCCTCTTTAAGCCATCCTCATGAAAGGCATATTTAACATCTTAGATATTCATCCCCAAGCTCTAGAAAGCTCCACCAAGAAATATTTGTTATTGAGATCAAGTAATAATGAAGGGAAACCAGTGAAAACCAAAGGAAATCACTAGAGACCATCATCTGCAAAGAAGGGTATCCTCAAAAGTTCTACACTTTAAGGCATGCCAATCGTCCCTCCAAGGGAGAGATGGACTTCCTTAAGAGGACTTTTCATCATAGGATAGGATAGAGGCACAGGAAGCTCTCCATGTTTAAAAAAAGAAATAAGACTAATCTACTGCTCTCCCTATATGCCCTAATCCCTAAGCTCCTGACAAGTAACCCAACAGAGAAGAAATCTTCAACTCCAAGCTTCTTCAAGCCATCCAAATCAACTTCATTTGATCTTCAATTCATCCAAGCAAAGCCCAAGCCAAAAGCACACCCAAAATAGCCCCACACAAAATAAACAAACCAAATATTCAAGGGAAAAACCCACAAACATCACACCAATTGCAAAAATCAAATAAAATGCCAAAACTCATCATAAAATTCTAGGTAATTTTCTAAGGGAACCTAACCCTATACCCAATACCCCATATAAATCCCAAGGCCTAAATCAAACCCTAAGTCCCCAAACTATGCCCTAAACTACAACTAGTTGTGGTAAAACCCTAATTCTAACACCTCTCCTATTCACCTCTCAAACTACCCTAAATTTTAATCATAAAAATATGAAGAAAAAAACTAAGGGTACATTCTTCCCTAATCTAATCAACCTCACAAGAATCACTTCAAAATTCCTCACCAAACTCTCATACTAAATTCAGAAAAATGAAGTATCAAACAAAAGTAAAATAAAAGCATTAAAATTGTAAAATATGCCAGAAAATATAAAATGCATGAAATTAATATTCTTTTTAATCATATAAAATTCTAGAGACCCTAAGGAAACTAGGGAAAAAAGTATCATCCTAAAATGATCATTTTTCAATTTATTATGAATTAATTTCTAACCATATGTAAAACATGAAAATAAAAGAAAATCAATTAAAAATAGCAAACTGGCATGATGAATAGCAATTGGGTTCAGTTATAAATCAGAGTTGGGCCCAGGAAGGGGTGTGCGTAGCAAGCGCATACTAGGCCCATGTCAATCAGAAAATACCATGGAAAATCAAATGAAAAAGGAAAAAACTCTGTGTCAAATAGCAATCAATCCATGTGTAAAATTCAATTGGGCTTCAAAGTGGTGTGTGGATAGCAAAACTTGTACTAAGCCCAAGACAAAATATTAAATGAAACGGGGCGTTTAGCTTATGTTCAGACTTCCTTCACAAGTGGAGAATGAATCGTGGTCGTGGGATCCAACTTCAGTCAAGGGGTCAAACATCATCCTAGGGTTATAATGTCATCTTCTCCAATTTAAAATCTGGGAGGGAAAGTGAACCAGACGGTGGCCGGAGGTGGCGCCACCGTCGTCCCCAAATGCCATCTCCATGAATATCCATCAAAACTTAAACATGAGTACATCATTCAACTCGTTTTTGCTCACTGAATCCAATGGTGATGTCCAATCTTATTGAATCTCACCATAACTCAAAACACGAATCCAAGTTCAGAACATGCTCAAAATTCAAACATCACCAATCTCAAAATTGATCAGCCTATCATCATCTACATACTTTATTGAGCAATTACCATCATCTAAACATGTTTGAACCTCCAAGAACAGCTAGATATGACCCTCACAAGAAAACTGGTCCAACCTAATTTTGTCTCTAAACACCAATTTTTCCTACCAGAAATGACCCTAGCCATGTCTACAATCTATTTATGCATCTAAAACCCAACAATTCTACCTAAATCATGCTATGGGATGAAGTTTACATACCTGTAAAAATTTGATGAACAGAGCAAGAAAACCTTCAAATCACCCTTCAATCTTCTCCAGACACGATCAATGAAGTCTTGTGGATCTTCTGTATGCAATGAATTTCCTTGAATCACTTCCAATCAGCAAAATCGATTTTGAGTTGCAAAGGTGAAACTGACTATGCTATCTCTCAGTTCTTCACACTTCTTGACCAGAATTCTCTCCAAATTCAATCACAAACTCATGCTAAAGCTTCTGAATGCACTAGTTTGCTTTGAGATTGCCCCAAATTTTGAAATCGATTCTGTTATGCAAGGTGCAAAATCAGAATGCTCTCTCTCAACTCTCACCAATTCTTCACCAAAAAACCAACTGAATTAGTTATAATCCTTATATAGAACATGTAGGAATCATCTAGAATGCTCTGGAATGATCCATGTGAGAATTTGAAATTCTCATGCACCATGAAATCTCATGAGAAGCTTGCACATGACAGCTGAGTTCTAGCTTTCTTCAACACCTTGATTCTGATCCAATTTCTCTCCACATGATATTTTGAATGGATTGGTAAGGGTTAGGGCCTTGGATTTGATCTAAAGGAGTGTTTTGCAAATGTTACTTATGATGTAAGAAAGCATTTTCCAAAGAAACTCATAAAATAATGGCCCATCTCAAAATTGTGACATTGCCAATGTGTTTGAAATTCAATTTCCGTTCAAAATGACTACCCATATGCCATGTTTATGCCTTGCAAGTCAAAAAATCATTTTCCCTCTCTTGAATCATTTGAAAAATCTCCCATTTTAGGCCATTTTGGGGCATTTTGTGAAACAAGCCAATCCAACTCACCATGACTTCATATCTGAACTAGGAACACCATTCTAAGCACATCTCATGTTGAACATTTTTTCATTTGAGGAGTGGAAGATAGAGATTTTCACCTATGTTGAAAAATGACCTATAATTCAACTTTCCCAAAATACCCCTGGATTGCCAAGATCATAACTTGAGTTCCACAAATCTAGTTGAGGACTTATAGTACTCAAATTAAATTTAAGATCAAGCCCTACAATTCTTATGTTGGCCAAAAATCCATTTGAAAACTCCTTGATGGGCAAAAGTGGCTTGGAAGTCAAGTGACTTTCACAGATAAATTTCAGTGTCCTCTGGTGACCTATAACTTGCAAGAACCATAACTTGAGTTCTACAAATCTCCTTGAAGACTTCTAATACTCAAATTAAATCTATTGAGAATCTCTACAAGTTTCATGTTGGCCAAGAATCCATTTAAAACTTGTATTTTGACTTATGTGGCTTTGAAGTTAGGCACTAAACAGGGGATTTTACACTGCAACCCTAATTTAGCAACTTCCCACATTCTTGATCTTTCTTTGCTTAACTTGGGCCCAAAACCACACATGTATCAACATACTAACTCATGAATTCCATGACCTAGAGCTAGGTCTTGATGCCCTTTCTTTACTCTCCTTGACCTAGGGTTACCCAGATGAAACCCTACTTGTACACACCTCAACTGTGTTTCTTGAACTTGATACAATGGCTTGTCTAAGCTTCAATAGGGCTCTCTAGACATCCCATGGGATCCATAAAAACCTAAAATTCACATTCCCTGTGGATGATCTTCAATACACCTCAAGTTAGGAGAGAAGTCCACCTGTGGGCACTCAAACTTCTCAAGACTTCAAATCACTCCTTGATGGCCTGGAAGGCTTCTCCTCTTGGATAACACATCTTGCTAAGCTCTTCTTTTGATAGACACCTTGATCCCTTGTTGGACGCAAGCTATGTTATGATATGCAAATGATTAGACTGTGTATATGATGTAACTATGCAAATGCAATGCAATAAAACATAAATCAGGCAAGAAAAGGTTGAGCAAATTTTGGGGTGCAACAAGTATGTGTGATATTCAGATCCTGGCAAGTGATGTTCTCTTGAGCCCGTGTGGTATCCGGACCCCGGCTCACACCGTTGTGTGTTCATTGGCATGTGCGGCATCCAGGCCCTGGCTGATGATTGTTTCATTAGTATGTGTGACATTCAGATCTTGGCTAGTGTTGTTCTCTTGAGCTCGTGTGATATCCAGACCCATTCTTACACTGTTGTGTGTTCATTTGCATGTGCGGAATCCAGGCCTTGGCTGGTGGATGTTTCATTAGTATGTTTGATATTCAGATCCTGACTAGTGATGTTCTCTTGAGCCCGTGTGGTATACGGACCCTGGCTCACACCGTTGTGTGTTCAATGGCATGTGTAGCATCCAGGCCCTGGCTGATGATTGTTTCATTTGTATGTGTGATATTTAGATCCTGACTAGTGATGTTCTCTTGAGTCCGTGTGGTATCTGGACCCCGGCTCACACCGTTGTGTGTTCATTCGCATGTGCGGTATCCAGGACCTGGATGATGATTGTTTCATTAGTAAGTGTGATATTCAGATCCTGACTAGTGATGTTCTTTTGAGCCCATGTGGTATCCGGACCCCGGTTCAACCGTTGTGTGTTCATTGGCATGTGTGGCATCCAGGTCCTGGCTGATGATTGTTTCATTAGTATGTGTGATATTCAGATCCTGGCTAGTGATGTTCTCTTGAGCCCGTGTGGTATCCGGACCCCGGCTCACACCGTTGTGTGTTCATTGGCATGTGCGGCATCCAGGCCCTGGCTGATGATTGTTTCATTAGTATGTGTGATATTCAGATCCTGGCTAGTGTTGTTCTCTTGAGCTCGTGTGATATCTGGACCCATGCTTACACTGTTGTGTGTTCATTTGCATGTGCGGCATCCAGGCCCTGGCTGATGGCTGTTTCATTAGTATGTTTGATATTTAGATCCTGACTAGTGATGTTTTCTTGAGCCCGTGTGGTATCTTGACCACGACTCACACTGTTGTGTGTTTATTGGCATGTGCGGCATCCAGGCCCTGGCTGATGATTCTTTCAATAGTATGTGTGATATTCAGATCCTGACTAGTGATGTTCTCTTAATCCCGTGTGGTATCCGAACCCCAGCTCACACGGTTGTGTGTTCATTGGCATGTGCGGCATCCAGGCCCTGGCTGATGGTTGTTTCATTAGTATGTATGATATTCAGATCCTGGCTAGTGATATTCTCTTGAGCTCGTGTGATATCCGGACCCATGCATACACTGTTGTGTGTTCATTTGCATGTGCGGCATCCAGGCCCTGGCTGATGGATGTTTCATTAGTATGTTTGATATTCAGATCCTGACTAGTGATGTTCTTTTGAGCCCGTGTGGTATCCGGACCCTGGCTCACACCGTTGTGTGTTCATTGGCATGTGCGGCATCCAGACCCTGGCTGATGATTGTTTTAATAGTATGTGTGATATTTAGATCCTGGCTAGTATTGTTCTCTTGATCCTGTGTGGTATCCCGACCCCAGCTCACACGGTTGTGTTTTCATTGGCATGTGCGGCATCCAGGCCCTTGCTGATGATTTTTTCATTAGTATGTGTGATATTCAGATCCTTACTAGTGATGTTCTCTTGAGCCCGTGTGGTATCCGGACCCCGGTTTAACCAATGTGTGTACATTGGCATGTGCGGCATCCAGGCCCTGGCTGATGATTGTTTCATTAGTATGTGTGATATTCAGATCCTGGCTAGTGATGTTCTCTTGAGCCCGTGCGGTATCTGGACCCCGGCTCACACTGTTGTGTGTTCATTGGCATGTGCGGCATGCAGGTCGTGGCTGATGATTGTTTCATTAGTATGTGTGATATTCAGATCCTGGCTAGTGATGTTCTATTGAGCTCGTGTGATATCCGGACCCATGCTCACAATGTTGTGTGTTCATTGGCATGTGCGGCATCCAGGCCTTGGCTGATGGATGTTTCATTAGTATGTTTGATATTCAGATCCTGACTAGTGATGTTCTCTTGAGCCCGTTTGGTATCCGGACCCTGGCTCACACCGTTGTGTATATGTGCGGCATCCAGACCCTGGCTGTTGATTGTTTCAATAGTATGTGTGATATTCAGATCCTGACTAGTGATGTTCTCTTGAGCCCGTGTGGTATTCGGACCCTGGCTCACACAGTTGTGTGTTCATTGGCATGTGCGGCCTCCAAGCCCTGGTTGATGGTTGTTTCATTAGTATGTGTGATATTTAGATCCTAACTAGTGATGTTCTCTTGAGCCCGTGTGGTATCCGGATCCCGGCTCACACAGTTGTGTGTTCATTGGCATGTGCGGCATCCAGGTCCTGGCTGATGATTGTTTCATTAGTATGTGTGATATTCAGATCCTGACTAGTGATGTTTTCTTGAGCCCGTGTGGTATCTTGACCACGGCTAACACCGTTGTGTGTTCTTTGGCATGAGCGGGATCCAGGCCCTGGCTGATGATTCTTTCATTTGTATGTGTGATATTCAGATCCTGACTAGTGATGTTCTCTTGAGCCCGTGTAGTATCTGGACCCCGGCTCACACCGTTGTGTGTTCATTGGCATGTGCGGTATCCAGGCCCTGGCTGATGATTGTTTCATTAGTAAGTGTGATATTCAGATCCTGACTAGTGATGTTCTTTTGAGCCCATGTGGTAACCGGACCCCGGTTCAACCGTTGTGTGTTCATTCGCATGTGCGGCATCCAGGTCCTGACAGATGATTGTTTCATTAGTATGTGTGACATTCAGATCCTGGCTAGTGATGTTCTCTTGAGCCCGTGTGGTATCCGGGCCCCGGCTCACACCGTTGTGTGTTCATTGGCATGTGCAGTATCCAGGCCCTGGCTGAGGATTGTTTCATTCGTATGTGTGATATTCAGATCCTGGCTAGTTATGTTCTCTTGAGCTCGTGTGATATCCGGACCCATGCTCACACTGTTGTGTGTTCATTGGCAAGTGCGGCATCCAGGCCCTGGCGGATGGATGTTTCATTAGTATGTTTGATATTCAAATCATGACTAGCGATGTTCTTTTGAGCCCGTGTGGTATCCGGACCCTGGCTCACACTGTTGTGTGTTCATAGGCATGTGCGGCATCCAGGCCCTGGCTGATGATTATTTCAATAGTATGTGTGATATTCAGATCTTGACTAGTGATGTTCTCTTGATCCTGTGTGGTATCCGGACCCCATGCTCACAATGTTGTGTGTTCATTGGCATGTGCGGCATCCAGACCTTGTCTGATGGATGTTTCATTAGTATGTTTGATATTCAGATCCTGACTAGTGATGTTCTCTTGAGCCCGTGTGGTATCCGGACCCTGGCTCACACCGTTGTGTGTTCGTTGGCATGTGCGGCATCCAGGCCCTGGCTGATGATTGTTTCAATAGTATGTGTGATATTCAGATCCTGACTAGTGATGTTCTCTTGAGCCCGTGTGGTATCCGGACCCTGGCTCACACAGTTGTGTGTACATTGGCTTGTGCGGCATCCAAGCCCTGGTTGATGGTTATTTCATTAGTATATGTGATATTTAGATCCTCACTAGTGATGTTCTTTTGAGCCTGTGTGGTATCCGGACCCCGGCTCACACAGTTGTGTGTTCATTGGCATGTGTGGCATCCAGGTCCTGGATGATGATTGTTTCATTAGTATGTGTGATATTCAGACCCTGACTAGTGATGTTTTCATGAGCCCGTGTGGTATCTTGACTACGGCTCACACCGTTGTGTGTTCATTGGCATGAGCGGGATCCAGGCCCTGGCTGATGATTCTTTCATTAGTATGTGTGATATTCAGATCCTGACTAGTGATCTTCTCTTGAGCCTGTGTAGTATCTGGACCCTGGCTCACACCGTTGTGTGTTCATTGGCATGTGCGGTATGTAGGCCCTGGCTGATGATTGTTTCATTAGTAAGTGTGATATTCAGATCCTAATTAGTGATGTTCTTTTGAGCCCATGTGGTATCCGGACCCCGGTTCAACCGTTGTGTGTTCATTCGTATGTGCGGCATCCAGGTCCTGACTGATGATTGTTTCATTAGTATGTGCGATATTCAGATCCTGGCTAGTGATGTTCTCTTGAGCCCGTGTGGTATCTGGGCCCCGGCTCACACCGTTGTGTATTCATTGGCATGTGCAGCATCCATGCCATGGCTGAGGATTGTTTCATTTGTATGTGTGATATTCAGATCCTGGCTAGTGTTGTTCTCTTAAGCTCGTGTGATATCCAGACCCATGCTTACACTATTGTGTGTTCATTTGCATGTGCGGCATCCAGACCCTTGCTGATGGCTGTTTCATTAGTATGTTTGATATTCAGATCCTGACTAGTGATGTTTTCTTGAGCCCGTGTGGTATCTTGACCACGACTCACACCGTTGTGTGTTCATTGGCATGTGCGGCATCCAGGCCCTGGCTAATGATTCTTTCAATAGTATGTGTGATATTCAGATCCTTACTAGTGATGTTCTCTTGATCCCGTGTGGTATCCGGACCCCAGCTCACACGGTTGTGTGTTCATTGGCATGTGCGGCATCTAGGCCCTGGCTGATGGTTGTTTCATTAGTATGTGTGATATTCAAATCCTGGCTAGTGATGTTTTCTAGAGCTCGTGTGATATCCGGACCCATGCATACACTGTTGTGTGTTCATTTGCATGTGCGGCAACCAGGCCCTGACTGATGGATGTTTCATTAGTATGTTTGATATTCAGATCCTGACTAGTGATGTTCTTTTGAGCCCGTGTGGTATCCGGACCCTGGCTCACACCGTTGTGTGTTCATTGGCATGTGCGGCATCCAGGCCCTGGCTGATGATTGTTTTAATAGTATGTGTGATATTCAGATCCTGGCTAGTGTTGTTCTCTTGATCCTGTGTGGTATCCCGACCCCAGCTCACACGGTTGTGTTTTCATTGGCATGTGCGGCATCCAGGCCCTTGCTGATGATTTTTTCATTAGTATGTGTGATATTTAGATCCTTACTAGTGATGTTCTCTTGAGCCCGTGTGGTATCCGGACCCCGACTCACACCGTTGGGTGTTCATTGGCATGTGCGACATCCTGACCCTGGTTGATGATTGTTTCATTAGTATGTGTGATATTCAGATCCTGGCTAATGATGTTCTCTTGAGCTCGTGTGATATTCGGACCCCGGCTCACATTGTTGTGTGTTCATTGGCATGTGCGGCATCCATGCCCTTGCTGATGATTGTTTCATTAGTATGTGTGATATTCAGATCCTGACTAGTGATGTTCTGTTGAGCCCGTGTGGTATCCGGACCCCGGCTCACACAGTTGTGTGTTCATTGGCATGTGCGGCATCCAGGCCCTGGCTAATGGTTGTTTCATTAGTATGTGTGATATTCAGACCCTGGCTAGTGATGTTCTCTTGAGCTCGTGTGATATCCGGACCCATGCACACATTGTAGTGTGTTCATTTGCATGTGCGGCATCCAGGACCTGGCTGATGGATGTTTCATTAGTATGTTTGATATTCAGATCCTGACTAGTGATGTTCTTTTGAGCCCGTGTGGTATCCGGACCCTGGCTCACACCGTTGTGTGTTCATTGGCATGTGCGGCATCCAGGCCCTGGCTGATGATTGTTTTAATAGTATGTGTGATATTCAGATCCTGGCTAGTGTTGTTCTCTTGATCCTGTGTGGTATTCCGACCCCAGCTCACACGGTTGTGTTTTCATTGGCATGTGCGGCATCCAGGCCCTTGCTGATGATTTTTTCATTAGTATGTGTGATATTCAGATCCTTACTAGTGATGTTCTCTTGAGCCCGTGTGGTATCCGGACCCCGGTTCAACCAATGTGTGTTCATTGGCATGTGCGGCATCCAGGCCCTGGCTGATGATTGTTTCATTAGTATGTGTGATATTCAGATCCTGGCTAGTGATGTTCTCTTGAGCTCGTGTGGTATCTGGACCCCGGCTCACACCGTTGTGTGTTCATTGGCATGTGCGGCATCCAGGTCGTGGCTGATGATTGTTTCATTAGTATGTGTGATATTCAGATCCTGGCTAGTGATGTTCTATTGAGCTTGTGTGATATCCAGACCCATGCTCACAATGTTGTGTGTTCATTGGCATGTGCGGCATCCAGGCCTTGGCTGATGGATGTTTCATTAGTATGTTTGATATTCAGATCCTGACTAGTGATGTTCTCTTGAGCCCGTGTGGTATCCGGACCCTGGCTCACACCGTTTTGTGTATGTGCGGCATCCAGGCCCTGGCTGATGATTGTTTCAATAGTATGTGTGATATTCAGATCCTGACTAGTGATGTTCTCTTGAGCCCGTGTGGTATCCGGACCCTGGCTCACACAGTTGTGTGTTCATTGGCATGTGCGGCATCCAAGCCCTGGTTGATGGTTGTTTCATTAGTATGTGTGATATTTAGAATATGACTAGTGATGTTCTCTTGAGCCCATGTGGTATCCGGACCCCGGCTCACACATTAGTGTGTTCATTGGTGTCGCTTGCGCGAAAATAAGGTGTCGGCATGGCAGAAGAGTCGCCACCTTTCGTTATTTATCCCTCAGAGCGGGAAAGGAAACGATCGGAAAAACCTGACGAAAAAGGGTAAGACAAGGTCATCGCAACCATTGTCTGGGTTCGGGAGTCGGTTACGCAAGGGGAAGGTATTAGCACCCCTCACGTCCGTCGTACTCGACGGGATCCTCGCTTGTTTGTTTACTTGGACGGGTTGGTTATAATCTATCTACCTATCAAGGCTGGCTGAAAAAGAAAAGAAAAATGACTCGGCAAAGCGTCGCACTTTATGCCTACGTATTCTCATCAGAGGATGAGAAATCAGAGTCAACGTAGTTCGGCCTACTACGGGTGAAGGTGGGGAAGGTTGCTCGCTAGGATGTCGCATCCTATGCCTACGTACTTCCACACAGCATGGAAGATCAGAGCAAACGTAGTTCGGGAAACTACGGTTTATTTCCTGAAAGAAGTGTTTTTTATTATGTTTGCGATTTCAACCGCACTAGAGACTATGACCTGAGAGTGAATGCGTCGCATGTCACCCAAAGGGTACCATACTAAACATCCAGACTGCGGGAGAGAAACTCTCCCACAATCCTTTCTCAGATAGCTTAAGGCTCGTACCGTACGAAAGAAATCATTCATGATTACTGTATCTTAAACTGCTTTGAGATGAGAAGAGAACAGGCCCAACTAGGAGGGAGACTATCAAGTCCTACTGCTATCATGCCATGGATTCATCCTATGGTTGAGGTTTGAACAGGGAACTCCTAGATGTTGTCATGCATAGGTTTCAACCTAAAAGTCTATCGTCAAATCCTCATCAGAGGAAATGAGAGTCCTAAGGGATCATGTCAATGATACACCAAAACAGACAAAAGCATCAGCTTTAACAGTAAAATGCATGCAATGCAAGTGAGGGAGGAAATGTGTGTGGGGCTTCAGCCTCCACAAGCTCGTCTCGACCTCAAGCCAGTCATGAAATATCAGTAATCATACTGAAAATAAACAACATACTATTAAGCAATAGACAGTAAACTGTAACCATACAGACAAAAGAAATGAAATGCTATCAAGCAAGATAAACACATGGGCAAGGGAGCTGGGCTCTACCGAATACCCGCAAGCAAAGCCAAGCAGTAACAATATAAACAGATGCACTCATGCTCTTGGACTGAACTTATTCTAGATGAACTTAGTCTAATGCAGCAGACAAATCAGACAAAACACACAATACATCAAAGAAAACAGAAGAGAGCTTCAGCTCCTCCAGCAGCAACCCAGTCCTCAGACTTTAAAGATCACTTGCTTTCCAGGTATCAACCCTACAACATGAGTATCAACTCATCTTCTCCCTTGAGCTCCAGCTCCTTTGATCAGCTCCACCTTCAGGCTTCACTATCTTCAGGGATCTTCAGGCATCAACTTGATCTTCACGAAGTCTTCAGACTTCAATAATCTTCAAGGAATCATCCTCTTCAAAGCTTCAATTTCCATCTTCAATGGCTCAAATGCTCCAGCAAACAAGATTCAGTCAACAAGATGAGGTGGGGATGTTACAGTGCTCCCTGACTTCCAAAGGATGCCATTGAGGACTTAACATCAAAGGAAAGACTCTCTCAAAGTTCTACCTCAAAGGGTAAGGTCACTAATCCCTCCAAAGGAGAGAGGTGAATACCCTTAAGGGACTCTATGTCACAGAGAGGGAAGGAGGTGAACAAAACACTCCTTGTTTATTGAATGGAAGTATCCTATCTAGGACTCTGCCTATGCACCTGTAAACCTATAAACAAACAAACAAAAGCTATGCTAAACTCCTCTGCAAGGTCTTCCAAGCTTCAATGATGACCCACAAGGTCCTCAACTCAATCTTCAAAGCCCACACACTCAAAAGAGAAGAAAAACAAACACAACAATACAACTTATGCCCTTAAGCAACACACATACTATCCATACATTCAAAAATCAATGAAAAATACTAAAACACCATACAATATTCTAGCAAAATTCTAGGGGATTCTATACATACTTACCCTTAACCCATATATTCCCCATACACTAATTTGGCCTATAAACCCCAAAACATAATTGTTCAAGTCTACCTATACAACCTAAAACCCTAATTAGAACACCTAAATGCCTAACAATCAAACTACATCAAATTTTAATCTACAAATCAAGAAATAAATCCTACATGAACTAGGGTTCAATATCTAACTATGCCAAAAAGAGTGGCTCAAAAATCCTAAGGGAAAGTCCTAAAACAAATTGTACAAAATCAAGTATCAACTAAAACATATTAAAAAGACTATTTACAAGAAAATATGCTAAAAAATATTAAATTAAAAATAAAATGGAATTTTTATTTTTATTAATTTTCTATACAAAATCATGATTATGTGAAAAAAAGAAGAATTAAAAAATATTAATTTCTGGATTTTTTATGAATTTTAGAAAATTCAAAGAATTAAAAGAAATTAAAATAAAAGAATTTAAGAAATAAATGGGAGGGGGTATGAATAGAAGAGCGCCCCAGTTGTTTTCAAGATGGGCCAAAATCCTGGGAGGTGTGGATAGAAATGAATGCTGAGGCCCAGTTCCATTACTCAATCAAAACGGTGCGTTTGGTTAAATGGTACGCTGCGTTTTGATGCTTCAGTCTTCCCTCCGTTTACCAATTTGAATCGTGGCCGTACGATGGATTGAATTGGTCAAGCTCTGGGGATCATCCAACGGTGGACCTTCATCGTCCCCAACTCAACCCTAGGGTTTGCAGAAACCTTAACCCCATGCAAGGACTTCAACTTGATCGTGCTCATCCGTTTCTCCATGAAATTCAACAATTCCAAAAGCAAAGTTGTACTATTAGTCACCCTGAACACAATGATACCACTAGTTGTCCCTGAAACCCCTTGTATCGTTCCAACAGAAAGCTTCATCATCATGGTTTCAATTCTTTCCTCTGCTACCAATCTTAATGAAACTTCAAGCTAATGATCCAGAACTATTCTACATATTTCCTTAACCATTCTACACCATCTCCTATCCATTAATGCACACAGAATAGCTTGCTATCAATTCTGCAAGAAATGGTACCCTGCCTCGAAACCTCATGAATCCTCCTCTAATTCTCAGAAAATGGTCCTCTACCCTAGCTTAACCAGTCTAAACCTATAACTATGGTGGAATGCACATAAATTAGGTGATACGAGCAAGATTACCAACCTGTCAAACTTTAATGGTGGATGTGGTTCCTCTATAATTCAGTGCCTGAAACCTTCCTTGATTAATCTCCAATGGCAGATATGGATTTTGTATGCAAGAGGATGGATGAGCAAGGCTTGAATCTTGTGTTTGATCTCAATATGCACTTCTTGCAAATTCTTCAAAACAACTTCAAACCTCCATGGATCTTCCTCTATCTCAGTATGCAATCAATCACAAGGATCAGAGTAGTGTGTTTGTAGAGAAGAAATGGATGAAAATGGAAGAGAAAGGGAGTTTGCAATGGAAATGCAAATGGAAGAATCTCACTTTTCACACTCTAATCTCACCACTCACCAACAATTATCACCAACCCTGGCCACATGGTGATTCACCCTACTTATAACAATCAAAAGAATGATCTAGATCCATCTAGAAACTTGTGGAAAATGCTAGAAAGTTTGAGAACTTCTCATGGAATGATACATTGGATATCCATTATCTCATGCTTTAGGCTTGCCAAATTGACTTTAAAATCTCCTCACAAGAGATATTGAGAAAGAATGAGTGCAAAACATGCATTTCCTTGCCTTTGGTGAAGCTTTGTTTAGTTGCCTTATTATGCAAGAATGAGAATTACAAAGTAACCCCCATTTCTAAGCTTCAAATAAAAATTCTACTTGAACCATTGTTTTTAAAATAATGTTTGGAGTCAAAATGACATATTGGATGACTCATTTTGGATTTGTACATCTCCTAAACCAATTTCCAACTTCAACTTTTTCAACTTATAAGCCATTTTTAGGTCATTTTCACCCACTCTTGTAAATCCTTGCTACAAGCTCTTTAAATAACTCATGACCACTTTTCTAGACTTAAAATCCCATTTTGAACAACTTTCATGTTTTGAGTTTTTTCATTTGAGGCTTGGAAATAGGAGATATGGCCTTTGCTTAAAATGACCTATAATCACCAAATGACCAAAATACCCCTGTCTTGTTCAAACCATAAGTTGAGTTCTACAAATCCTATCAAGGACTTCTAGTACTCTCTAGAAATCTAAGAAGATTCCCTTCAACATTCATGTTGACCAAGAAATCATAGGAATCATCCTACTAGGGCAAACGTTGTCTGCAAGTTGGGTAACTTTCAAGGACCCGGATTCACACACCTCTGCTGACCTGTAATTTGTCAAAACCATAACTTGAGCTCTGCAACTCCTATCAAGGACTTCCACCACTCAAATTAAAGCTAATAACAAGCTCTACAACATTCATGTTGTGGGGAAGATGAGATATCAATCACATCTTGAGCTAAAACGTCCTGGAAGATAGGGGTCAAATTAGGGTTTTTTCACTGACAATCCCTGGAAACCCTAACTCAAAACTTCTCAAACCCCTCAATCATGATGAGTTGGTCTAGGAATCTTCTTTATAACATGTCCATGCATCATTCCATGATCTCATGGCCCTTGGATTAGGTCTCAACCTTCCCCAGATCTTCAGTTACCCTAGGGCTGACCCAGTCAAAACCCAAATTCTTCCATTCATGGTTGAATCTCCTGAATCCTTACACAATGACTTCTCTGAGCTTCATGATGGCTGTCAAGACATCTCATATACTTTCTCAAAGCACCAAGTTCATTCTCAAAGTCTCAGAATCATCTGAGGAGCACCCACAACTCTCAAGCTAGGAGACACACAACTCTGGATTCAACCAATTCTCTTGAACTTTCTAATGAAGGTATCAACCTGCAAACACTTGATGGATAAATAATTGTTGGTCAAATTTTGGGGTGCAACAGCTGCCCCTATTCAAATGGCTTGAACCTGACTGGGTGAGAAGCGAACGACTCTCAGCCAATCAAGGTGCGAGACGATTAAATACCGGTAAACCCGAAAATTTGCCAACTGCCCGAGCACATGATACTCTGCGGGGAACAAATCTTCGAATACTGCAATACTAGCTGCTCAACAACTAGCTGGAGAACTATCGCCCTGACATTGCTGTTAGAAATCCACATCAAATTCTTCTGACATTGCCTTCAGACACCCAACCTCGCCGCTGGAGAACTGAGTCTGACATCGCCGTCGGAAACACACATCATTTGGAGACCTTAGACGTCGCCGTCGTACAAACATCATCTCTGATGGGGATTTAAAGAGTCTGACCTCTCCGTCAAACGTTCAACCTCGCCGTCGAACAAACATCCAACCTCGCCGCCGGACAAAACATAATCTGACCTCGCCGTCAAATCCAAACGTTCAACCTCGCCGTCGAACAAACATCCAACTTCGCCGCCGGACAAAACATGATCTGACCTCGCCGTCAAATCCAAACGTTCAACCTCGCCGTCGAACAAACATCCAACTTCGCCGCCGGACAAAACATGATCTGACCTTGCCGTCAAATCCAAACGTTCAACCTCGCCGTCGAACAAACATCCAACCTCGCCGCCGGACAAAACATGATCTGACCTCGCCGTCAAATCCAAACGTTCAACCTCGCCGTCGAACAAACATCCAACCTCGCCGCCGGACAAAACATAATCTGACCTCGCCGTCAAATCCAAATGTTCAACCTCGCCGTCGAACTAACATCCAACTTCGCCGCCGGACAAAACATGATCTGACCTCGCCGTCAGATCCAAACGTTCAACCTCGCCGTCGAACTTCAACACTAAAGATACATGAAACCCTGACCCCTGGCCACTTCCAGCTCCGCTGAAGAATCTTCAAGTTCTTCTGAAGATAGATGAAACTCTGCCCGTCGGCGATTCCAGCTTCAGCTAGAAAAGATCTTCAAGTACTTCTGAAGATAAACATCCTTGACCTTCAAGGATGTAAACTTTGCCCGTCGGCAACTCTGCAAGAGGTATCTTCGACTTCAGTCTGAAGAAATGGTCCTTGGCCTTCAAGGATATATGGATCTGCCTTCAGGCAACTCCACCTCTGCTATAGAGCATCCGTGACTTCAGTCAGGGATATACTTCGGCCTTCAGTCCGAAAAAATGAATCCTAGGTCATTCATGACCTTGGGGATAACCTTGCCCTCAGGCACCTTCGCTTCAGCTTGGGAAATCTGTGACTTCAGTTAGAGAAACGGTATCCTGAGCCATTCATGACTCTACGGGGATTCAAACACTTTGCCTTCAGGCAAAACTCTGCTTCAGCTGGAGAGACATCTTCGACTTCAGTCAGAAGAAGAACTATTCACTTGATCGCAATCAATCATCACCTCAGGACAACTGACTTGGTCTTCAGATCAACACGGATCACCTCGTTACCTACAAGCTTTGGAACCTTGTCTTCAGCCACCCGTTGATTCATCAATACGGAAATCTAAACTCACAGGCCTTCTGATATCGCCATCAGGCGTTTACGAAGTCAATCTTCAGATTATACATCACTGTTGGAGCAGACATATCATGCTGCTAAGGACTCCAAGAATCATCTTGAACCAACAACTCCGTCGGGCACCTTCAAGAATCATCCTGAACTGATAACCTTTCTGGAGACTTCATTCTGCTGGGTACTCCAGGAACCTTCCTGGGCAACTCTTGCTGGGGACGCTACTGGGGAGCTCAAGAATCATCCTAAGCAAACAACTCGGGAAGCTGCGCTGAGGTCTTAAGGATCATTTTAAGCAAACGGCCCTGCTGAGGAATTCAAGGGTCGTTTTGAACTGACTTCGCTGGGGATCTCAAAAATCATCTTGAGCGGGCGACTGCGGGGATTACACCGGGGTCTTAAGAATCATCTCAAGAAGGCGACCTCGTTGGGGAGAACGTTAGGAATCATCCTGAGCAGCCGATCCTCCGGCCGAACACCTGTAAGGCAAGAAGGATAATGACCTAGATCATGCTTATGATGCGTATGCTTCTGCGCCATGCCCCACACGGTGGGAATGATATGCGTTTATGCTAAATGCTGTGCAATCACGCATAATGCTATGCAACGTTAGATGCTATGCAGTGTTAAATGCTATGCAGTCATGCACAATGATGCGATCCCGTTCGCAAAATAAATGCTGGGGGGAGGAAATCCTTTTGTCAAGGAGAAAAGAACTACTCAGGTAGAGGAATCATCCTGCTGAGGAGAAAACTGCACGCCAATATCAATCGGACTCTGTCTGGGGAATTGATCTTCCGCGGACTGCTGCATGGAAAACAACTTCAGTTGATTACTGTAGGGGACGAAGCTCTACGAGAAACCAGACGTGTTGATATCAATCGCGAGAATAAACTGCGTGGCCGTCTCGGCTAATCTTCTGGGGATAACGACTCTGTGGGGAAACAACTTCAGCTGCTCAACGCTCCACTGGGGAAGAGGGAATCATCCAACTTCAGGAGAGAATATAACTCTGGTGGGGAATCTCAATTCCGCTGGAGACTTCAGTCTGGCCTCATCAGTTACTGCATACTTCGGTGTACGAACGATTTCCTACAAGACTTGCACTTGTGGCCCGGTGCTGGGGGAGACACCTGCTTCGGCGGATTTACTGGGGAAAACACGAACTTCGGCACCCGAACATTTCTACGAAATCTGCACTTGTGACCCGGCGCTGGGGAAGAAGGCATCATTCTTCGGTGCTTGACTCAGCTGACGAGGTGACATTCCTTCAGGATGCGTCTGTTTGGGGAAGAGAATCATCTCTGCTAGGGGAGACGTATCAATGCTCACCATCTTGCATTCAGATTCTGCGGAAGAGAGACGACTGAACTTGCTGGAGAAGGAGGACTCGCCCTGCTTCGGGGATGCGCACTGCACATTGCCTACACCTGCAACAACACAGACAAACAGACAAGATACCCTCCTCAAAGGGGCCTATCCAGGTTATTATCTCGTGACAATATTCGGGTAATTAATTGTTTCAACAATCAATGGGCCTAGGCCCGTAAGTTTATGTATGCGCATTTTATCAAAAAACATCGGCGTTTTCATTCGCAAACAAAATAGATAAATGCTAAACAGACAAGCAGAATTGCTGAATAATATGCATTTTATTGATGGTGGACCCCTGAATGGGTAAATAAATGTTTTACAACAGAGGCAAGCTCCTGGAATGAGGAAGCCGCGCAAAAATAAAACATAACTATACATCAGTATATACAAATGTCGGCAACGAGGCGTAGACGAACACCATGAGTTGATCCCTCTAAGACCCACTCGACTTCGATACTTCTCCGACGTTTCAGCTTCGGAAGAGATTGATTCAGATAAACGGCCCTCAGGTCCTCCAAACCACAAAACAATGAAAGTTCATACGCGGAACGCAGTCATTTGCTTATTCAAATCCCTAACTTTTGCGTGAACCGCCCTTTACGGGTTTTCGGTTCACCGGGATACCCTTTTTTGCCGAAGCCGCCCAGTGTAGGTTTTCGACTTCGCGGGTGTACATTTTTCAATATATCCCTAATTTTTGCCCGAACCTTTTATTCTGTTTTTGGTTCGCCAGGATGCCCCTTTTTTGCCTGGACTCTTTCTTTTTTGTCCAGCAGGTCTCTTTCAAGCAAAGTATTTTTTAACTGCGTCCGCGTTCACCGGGGATGCAAAATCTTCACCATCCATCGTGGATAACAACAAGGCTCCTTCCGAGAAGACCTTGCTGACGACATACGGCCCTTCGTAATTCGGAGTCCACTTGCCCCGGTGATCGGAGTGTGGCGGAAGAATCTTCTTTAGGACGAGATCACCCGTCTGAAAGCTTCGAGGACGCACCTTCTTATCATAAGCTTTTTTCATTCGGCTTTGGTACAGGCGACCAAATGCAATCGATGCTAACCTCTTCTCGTCCATCAGGCTGAGTTGGTTCAAGCGATTCGCAATCCATTCTGCCTCGTCGAGTTTTACATCAACCAAAACCCGCAAAGAAGGAATCTCCACTTCCAACGGCAGGACAGCTTCCATACCATACACCAAGGAGAAAGGAGTTGCCCCGGTCGACGTACGCACCGTCGTACGATAACCGTGCAAGGCAAACGGCAACATCTCGTGCCAATCTTTGTATGTCACAACCATCTTCTGAACAATCCTCTTGATGTTCTTGTTGGTCGCTTCAACAGCGCCATTCATCTTCGGCCGGTAAGGAGATGAGTTGTGGTGTTCAATCTTGAAGCTCTGGCACAGCTCCTTCATCATCTTGTTATTCAAATTCGAACCATTATCAGTAATGATCCGCTCGGGAATTCCATAGCGACAGATGATGTCCCTCTTTATGAATTTAGCTACCACCTGCTTGGTCACATTAGCGTACGAGGCTGCCTCCACCCATTTGGTGAAGTAGTCGATAGCTACCAGAATGAAACGATGACCATTGGATGCAGTGGGCTCGATCTTGCCTATCATGTCGATGCCCCACATGGAGAACGGCCAAGGGGAGGACATGACATTCAATGGGCACGGCGGCACATGAACTTTATCAGCATAAATCTGGCATTTATGACATTTCTTCATGAATCTGAAGCAATCCGACTCCATAGTCAGCCAGTAATACCCTGCTCTCAGGATCTTTCTCGTCATGGCATGCCCGCCGGCGTGCGTACCAAATGTGCCCTCATGGACTTCTTCCATGAGCATACTCGCCTCTTTCTCATCTACACATCTGAGTAGCACGAGATCGTGGTTTCTCTTATACAACACTCCGTCAGGATTGAGATAAAAGTTTCCAGATAGCCTCCTTAAAGTCTTCTTATCCTGGGTAGACGCACCCGCATGATACTCCTTAGTCATAAGGAAGGTCTGGATATCGTGGAACCATGGCTTGCCGTCGGCGGCATCCTCGATTGCAAACACAAATGCCGGTCTATCAAGACGCGAAAGTACAATTCTTGGAGCCTCATTCCAATAATTGACTTTATACATGGAAGCCAACGTGGCTAAGGCATCAGCCATCTGATTTTCAGCCCTGGGTACATGATGAAGTTCCACTCGGTCAAAGAACGGAAGCAGCCTCCTGGCGTAATTCATGTACGGCACTAAATTCGCTTGACGAGTTTCCCACTCCCCTTTAATCTGATTGATTACAAGCGCTGAGTCACCATATATGTCTAGATTCTTGACTCTCAAATCAATTGCCTCTTCTAGACCCATAATACATGCTTCATACTCAGCTTCATTATTGGTAACTGGAAACGTCAGTCTCGCAGTAAACGAGATGTGGGATCCGTGAGGAGTCGTGATGATAGCCCCGATACCACTCCCATAGGAATTAACCGCTCCGTCGAATATCAACTTCCACTGAGACTTCCTATTTGGCCCCTCATCGGGCAATGGCTCATCGCAATCCTTCGCTTTGAGAAACATAATATCCTCGTCAGGGAATTCGAACTTCATCGGTTGGTAGTCTTCGATTGGCTGTTCGGCAAGGTAATCAGACAATACGCTTCCCTTAATGGCTTTCTGAGAGACGTACTGAATATCATATTCCGTTAGTACCATTTGCCATCTGGCAATCCTGCCCGAAAGAGCCTGCTTCTCGAAGACGTACTTGATCGGATCCATCTTCGAAATTAGCATAGTGGTGTGGTTGAGCATATACTGTCGTAGACGTTTGGCGGCCCAGGCTAATGCACAACACGTCTTCTCCAGCATCGAGTATCGAGATTCACACTCAGTGAACTTTTTACTCAAATAATAAATGGCATGCTCTTTTCTGCCCGTCTCGTCGTGTTGACCGAGAATGCACCCCATACTATTCTCCAGAACCGTCAGGTACATGATTAATGGCCGTCCAGCCACTGGGGGTATCAAGATTGGAGGTTCTTGAAAGATACTGCTTTATTTTGTTGAATGCCTTCTGGCAATCCTCATTCCAAGTAATCGCCTGATCTTTCTTTAAAAGCTTGAACATTGGTTCACAAGTGGCCGTGAGCTGAGAGATAAACCTTGCAATGTAGTTTATTCGGCCCAGGAAACCACGAACTTCTTTTTCTGTTTTCGGCGCTGGCATTTCTTGAATAGCTTTTATTTTCGCAGGATCAACTTCAATACCTCGTTCACTAACGATAAACCCCAATAATTTTCCGGACCGCACTCCGAAAGTGCACTTGTTAGGATTCAGCCTCAGCCTGAATTTCCTAAGCCTCTCAAACAACTTCAATAAGTTGCCCAGATGCTCTTCCTCCGTTTGGGACTTTGCAATCATGTCATCAACGTAGACCTCGATCTCATGATGAATCATATCATGAAACAAAGTTACCATCGCTCGCTGGTAAGTGGCCCCTGCGTTCTTCAGACCGAAGGGCATTACCTTATAGCAGAACGTTCCCTAGGGGGTGATAAACGTCGTTTTCTCCATGTCCTCAGGTGCCATCTTGATCTGATTGTAACCGGAGAAGCCATCCATGAATGAAAACACGGAAAACTGGGCTGTGTTGTCGACCAACACATCGATATGGGGCAACGGGAAATCATCCTAAGGGCTCGCCCTGTTCAAATCCCGATAATCGACGCACATGCGTACCTTACCGTCCTTCTTCGGTACATGCACTATGTTGGCGACCCACGGAGGGTAAGTGGTAACGGCTAGAAATCCTGCGTCCAACTGCTTCTGGACTTCTTCTTTGATTTTTACAGCCATGTCTGGTCTCGTCCTCCTAAGCTTCTGCTTGACTGGAGGGCAATCTTCTCGCAACGGCAAGCGATGAACCACGATATCAGTGTCAAGTCCGGGCATATCCTCATATGACCAAGCAAAGACGTCACTATACTCTCGAAGCATCTCGACCAGTCTATGCTTGACATCATTCTGCAGCGCAGCCCCTACTCTGACATTCCTGACGAGCTCCTCAGAACCCAGATTTACAATCTCAATATCCTCCTCGTGAGGCAGAATAACCTTCTCCTCTTGTCTCAACAAGCGGGCCAACTCTTCCGGAAGGTCTTCGTCTTCATCAATCTCATCCTCGGCTTGATAGATCGGGCAATCAAAGTCGTAGTGAGCCGTAGAGGGTCCAGAGTCGATGTCATCTGTCATGTGGATCCTGCAATAACAAGGGGTTAAGTTTAAAGCAAGAATATGCAGGTTAGCACAAACCTCGTTGCCGTTTTGCTGTTTTTCGGAAATAAACATAAAACAGGAATAACAGAGAACACAATATTCGAGTACGAAAAAAACGCCTTTTATTTATTAACAAAATGCATACACATAATCCAACAAGGCCCTGACAGTAAAACCACTATGCCCCGGGCAGGGCATAGGGTTGTACAAAGATTGTAAAAGCAAATCATTACTCTTCACTTGTCAGCTTGATAATCTCCTTGATGGTCCAATTGTTTAGGCGCTTGCCTGGCTTGCTCGGCTGCATCCAGGCGTCAAGATCGCAATCACTATCCCCGCTGTCCTCAGATGCTGCGTTGATGCTCTCGAAAATGACTCCGCCCTTGGTGAATAGGATCGGCCCTTTCCCACGAGACGAGCTGCCAGAAGAAGATGAAGCTTCAGCTTCAGGAGAATACCCCAATCCAAACTTATCCTGCTTGATTGGTATATCCAAAATATGCCCCCAGTCTGGGGTGGAACCGGCTTCGACAACGGCCCGAGCTTCCTTAAACGAGGAGAGATTCATCTCTTGCTTCTCTACGACGACAGGAGCTACCTCTTTCACCTTGACGGTTTCAAATGCTTGGCAAAGCGTTTCATGGATTTCGCCATCCATTTCAACATATTTAAAGGACGACAGGTGGCTCACCATGATGTCCTCCTCACCACAGACTGTTACTATGCTGCCCCCGACAACATATTTAAGCTTCTGATGTAGCGTGGACGTCACGACACCAGCAGCATGGATCCATGGCCGACCTAAGAGGCAACTGTAGGCAGACATGATATCCATGATATAGAAAACCGTATTGAACATCTCCGGACCAACTTGAATTGGCAGGGTCAACTCTCCGAAGACGTGGCGCTTGGTTCCGTCAAAGGCTTTCACGACCAGATCACTGGGCGTGCAAAGCAATCCACGGGTATCCAACTTCATCAGTGCCTTCTTCGGAAGCACATTAAGGGATGAGCTCGTATCCACCAGGACATGCGACATGATCGTGCCTCTGCACTCTATCGAGACGTGCAAGGCGCAGTTGTGATCTCTCCCTTTAGGGGTCAGCTCCAGATCTGTGAACCCCAACCCATTACCAGCATTGACATGAGCCACCACCTCCTCCAGCTGATTTACTGATATCTCCTGCGGCACATATGCAGCATTCAATACCTTCAGTAATGCGTTGCGGTGCGCCTCAGAACACAGCAACAAGTTAAGAATCGAGATCTTCGACGGAGTCTGATAAAGATGATCTACAATCTTGTAGTCACTCTTCTTGATTAGTCGCATGAACTCTTCAGCATCTTTAACCAGCAAATCCTTTTCTGCCCCAGAAGGGACCTCTTCGACAGCTTTACCTTTACCCTTATCAGCAGCATCAGCCCTGACCACTTTCTCTGCTGCAACCTCTGCCGGCGCAAACACTCTACCGCTTCTAGTAATGCCACTGACTCCGGTAAGATTCTGCACAGTCGATCCGAATGGCTCCAGCTCTATCTTCTGACCATTACAATAAACTTCGGCGCCGTAATGCCATGGAACGGCATTAGTGCTTTCGAACGGGATCGGTCCGGCCCTGGTGATAGTGATTGTAGGCGGACGGGGTGCAGAAATAGTGATAGGGTGACGAGGAATAGTAATGGTAGCAACTTCATCTGCCTGCTTTAGCACGACCTCCCCTGATGCACTCTCAACGCTCCTGCTGAACTGTAAAATACCCTCAGACATCAGACTTTGGACACCTTTGATTAGCTGCTCACACCCATCAGGAAGTGTAGCACAAGCCATACATAACTCTCCACATCCAGGAAAGAAGCCCTTCTTCAGCAACTTAGCCTTGACAAAACTCAACGGCGTCTTCAAATCTCTGACATCAGTCAGCAAGTCCGCACTTTCCTCAGTGATAACAGCATTCACTCCGCCCCCCTTATGATGAGGCATCGGGTTTTTGGTAACATTGGGCACGTCGTCAGAAAAATTGATGACCTTGGCGTCCACCAAGTCCTGGACTTTGTGCTTAAAAGCTTTACAATTCTCAATCGTATGGCCTGGTGCCCCCGTATGGAAATCACAAGTAGCATTGGCGTCATACCCCGGTGGTGGTGCCCCTGTTAAGGGAGCCAATGTCCTCTTTTGAACTAATTGGAGCTGAAGCAACGTTTGCAAAAGCTGTGCATACGACATAGGTGGAGTTTCAAAATGACGGTTTGTCAGAGGAGCCCGGTTCTGATATCTTTTATACCCCTGCTGATTCTGCTGCTGGGGCTGCTGCTGCTGCTGCGGCGGAGCAGCTGGGATATTTATGCTAGCAATCTGAGGCTGAGGGCCCTTGCCCTTTCTCCGAGCATTAGTGACAGCACTGGCATCTCCCTCTCGACGCTTGCCAGCGTAGGGTTTCTTACTACCTCCTCCAGCTGAGGATGATTCGCCCTGAATTTTTCCGATCTTTATACCGTTCTCAACATGCTCGCCCATAGTGATGAGAGCCGAGAATGTTCCGGACATGCCACTGATCAGCTTTTCATAGTAGATTCCAGGAAGGGTAGCCACGAACATTTGCACTAGCTCGCGCTCAACCATCGGCGGTTGAACCCGAGCAGCCAATTCACGCCACCGCTGGGCGTACTCTTTGAAGCTTTCGTTGTTCCGCTGTGAGAGATTCTGAAGCTGAACTCGGTTGGGGGCCAAGTCGCTATTGTATTGATAGTGGAGGACGAACGCTTCTGCAAGATCTTTCCAGGTGCGCACAGTAGCGGGCTCCAAACCCATATACCATTCGAGTGATGGACCAGAAAGGCTATCCTGAAAGAAGTGCATCAGCAGCTTCTCATCGTCAGAATAGGCGGACATCTTTCTATAATAAGATCGGAGGTGGACCCGGGGGCAGGTAGTACCCTTATACTTCTCAAAGACAGGCACCTTGAACTTATGAGGCACCTTGAAGTCAGCAATCAACCCGAGCTTGGACATGTCAACGCCCAATGTGTTCTGATTTTCAATGTCTCTCATCTTGTCTTCTAGTGCCTTGAACTTGAGTCTAGCCTCAGCATTCAACTCTGCTTCTACACCTCTCTGAGAGAATACGTCATCCTGATGGTCCTCGAGCCATGGTTGAGGCACCAACAGATTTCCCGCACCGGCATTGCCGTTGACCGGCCCTATGTTAACATTGGCTCCCAAACTACCATTGCTGACGCCTGCCGCATTGAGTCCGAGATTAGTCATCAGATTGTCGTTAGCGCTGCCGTTGCCCCCGGCAACAGGAACAACATTCTGTGGAGCGTCCACTGGGGGAGGAGTAGGCACAGCCCCTCCATGAAGTATGCCATTACTGTCAACCCTGGAGATCAGAGGTTGAACCAAAGTACGAAGCTGGTCTTGACCATTCGCGACCACCTGCATCAGCTCCATAAAACGATCCATCCGTTCACGGAGCTCTTGAACATCTGACTGCGCCTGGTCCATTATCCTGGTCTGGTTAGCGCGAGTTGAGTAGCGGTGGATGAGTCTTTGATCAATCCTGGAGACCGGAGACAACTCGGAACCTGAAAAACCTGTCAACAATAAAGGTTAGGAAAAGCAATAAGATATACACCATGCAAATATGCTTCATGCAGATGCATGCGTGTGTCTGTGTGCGTGGGAGATTTTCCCCCGATCCTAGTGCCTTAGTGCCAGTGCCGATAATAATAAGAAGACAAAGAAATCCGAGCCCAATCGTGGAAACATCAATCTCATATATATATGGAAAGGCCTGTCAAGGCGGTACACAGTATCAGCGAGTACAAATCAACAGCATGACCTCAGCCAACAAGTCTGGTGATGGTCAGCATACATCAAAGATCAAAACAACAGGAATACGACTAGTCAAGTATGGCCACGGGCGCGATACTCTGCTAATAACTCCTTTGTCTCTGAATGGTCTGGCGAAGTGAGCAACCCCTCGACGAGTAGTTCCCTCTGCCTGATAGTATGCTGAAGCCCCTGAACTGAACTCTCCCAAGCTCCTTCGCCGAAGCAATCCTCCAGCTTCCGCTTCTTAGACTCAAACATCAGCTTATGCTCCTTCAGGTTAGCAATAGCTTTGTTGAGACGGGCTTCAGCGGAGTACCTGCGGGCGGTCTCTTCATCAAACCTCCGCTCACTGTCCTTTACTTCGGCTTCTAGCTTAGAAATCTGCAGCATCAGCTTGTCCTCTCGCTCCTTCCGGGTGGCCATGGAGGTCTTCCAATGCTGGTCGAACTTAGATATTCTCCGATATGCTTCCTCCAAATGCTGCTTCTTCGTAGCTAGTACATCATTAGCAGCCCTGAAGTCTTGACCTAAGCGTTCCCGATCAGCAATCTGCTTTGCCAAATCCGCACTCAGTTGATTCACCGACTCTGCTTGCTTTTTGAGAGCATGCACGGCTTCGTTCCTCTCACTTCGAAGCTGAGCTAACTCCTTCTCTAATTCTGCATTTGCCCTCTTCAGTTCATCACACTCGGCTAATACCCGATTGTGTCGATGAATGGACACAGTGGTAGGCTCCTCAACTGGTGGAGGACTCTCTGGTCTGACATGAGGGAATGACATCCCTATAGCGCTGGCTCTGGCTCTGATCCAATCTGAATAAGGAGGGTAGGCTTGGCTGTTGCTCTTCCCTAACAAAGGCTTTCCTCTCGTGCTGATATTGTTCCACGCATACTGAAGCTTGGACAACAAATCCCCCTCTAGAATACCCGTGAGGTACAGAGATTCCCGTACCTCTTCCTCCTTCGGTGGAGTCCTCAAAGCGTATGCAAACTGACGAACTAGCAATGATGGATTGTAGTTGATGCAACCCTTCCTACCTATCAGAGGTACGTTAGGAAACCCACCACAACCGAAGATCACCTCGGAGCCTAACCTGTCTCTGTCAACGAACCAATCAATGTCTTCTGCCGACAAACTCATCAGACGCTCGGGCCACTCAGCTGTGGCTGCAGACAAGACAGAAGAACCCTTCTTGGGCAAATGACTATCAAACCACCTGTACAGCAACGGTACGCAGCATGAGACATTCTTCCCTCTCCGGTTCTCATTCTTGTAATGCACTGAATGGTAGACGTCTCCGATCAGAGTAGGGACTGGATTCCCTGAGGCGAATATGTGGAATGCATCAAAATCCACGAAATTAGGCATGCTGGGGAACAAGATAATGCCATATATGCATAAAGCAAGGACGGCGTTGAATGCGTCCCAACATTTGTCCTTAGCACACTGCTGAGCCTTAGCTATCAGAAACTGCAGAGAGAACCCTGGGACCTTGTTCCAGCTCGTCACCACTAACTCAGAAGCGCTCAAATGGAGTGAGGAAGCCAAACCAACCAAATCAGGCTCAGCATCCATATGGACAAAAGGCATCTGCCTTTTGATAGGCACACCTAGCATATCAGCATACTCTTCCAACGTCGGCGCGAGAATGAAGTCACGAAAAGTGAAACACCTCAAGGGAGGGTCATAAAACTGCAGAAGAGCATGTAACCCATTCAACTCGGACGTAGAAGGTTTGCAAACCAGACTAAGCAACCTGCCATAAGACTTCCTGAACCTATCCTTCACAGAATCCCCTGCCAGGGCTATCAAACCAGTCAGCTTCGACACATCGGGGGTCGGGAATTTGTACGCAACAGTCTTCCTGAGAGAGGCCATAATAACAGCAGAAGGCGAGAAACCCGGGATCAGGGAAACGGTACCTGCAACACATACACACGTTAATGGAATGCAGATGAATGCGCAAACTAATGCAAAATGCAGGCATGCAATAATATATCCAGGTGGCTGCTGTGGAGATTCGGTATCAACAGTCACTGATGAGAAGGAAACCCCGGTGTAAGACCACTAATCTGATCTGCTGAGAATGACCATCTGATAGGACCGAGATCAAAATTCTGCTCTGACAAGAATAAGTGCCTGATAATAAGGACCCCGGGTGCAATATCAAGGAATATCTGTTGATGAAGTCTTCAGACCCCAAATCAAGATCTGCCCTATCAAGAACAAATAACATCTGCTGATGAGATCTTCAGACCTCGCTCAAAATCTGCTCCATCCAGAACAAACCACTGATGGTAATACCCTGATCAAAGCCTGCTATATCAAGAACAGACAAACACCCGGTGATAAAATCCTCTGATCAAAAACTGGCTCTGTCAAGAACATATCTGTAACTGAGAACCCAACATAACTGATTCACTGTCAAGAAAACCAGGTAGTCTGAAGGTCTAAGTTTCCTGCAATAAACCCAGTCCCGCTCACAGGTATGGACCTAGACTGACTCAAGGTACGGCATCCTATGCGTTCATCAGCGTCACAGACTTTCAAAACTGAGGATACGATTCCCAGGAGGAGTGGCATCATCAAGTCCTGAAGAGGCCTCACTTAGCTGAATCACAAATGATCGGTCCCCAGAGTCGACAATCCACCAAACCAGCGACCGTCTCAACCCAAAGGGTTGAAAGTGAAGCCAACCGGATGAACCTCGTCTGAGCGTGGATTTCATGAGACACTAGTGTCTGCAAAGCAAGCACGCGCCCACTAATTTCCACTCTAAGTCTATAGTGCACTCAAGCCTGGGTCTGGCTTCTCACTCATCAGAACTCCCATCCCACAACAGCACAAATAATTATACTGGAAATAAAATGCGGGAAATAAAGTGCGAGAAGTAAAAAATGCGATAAATAAACGCAACCCAACAAGCAAACACACAAGCAGTAGGATTGACTCTCTTAAGGGACGTTGGATCCCAAAACTGACTCGCTTTCGGGACGTTGGATCCCTAGGAAACCATCAGGTCCCCAGCAGAGTCGCCAGCTGTCGCTTGCGCGAAAATAAGGTGTCGGCATGACAGAAGAGTCGCCACCTTTCGTTATTTATCCCTCAGAGCGGGAAAGGAAACGATCGGAAAAACCTGACGAAAAAGGGTAAGACAAGGTCATCGCAACCATTGTCTGGGTTCGGGAGTCGGTTACGCAAGGGGAAGGTATTAGCACCCCTCACGTCCGTCGTACTCGACGGGATCCTCGCTTGTTTGTTTACTTGGACGGGTTGGTTATAATCTATCTACCTATCAAGGCTGGATGAAAAAGAAAAGAAAAATGACTCGGCAAAGCGTCGCACTTTATGCCTACGTATTCTCATTAGAGGATGAGAAATCAGAGTCAACGTAGTTCGGCCTACTACGGGTGAAGGTGGGGAAGGTTGCTCGCTAGGATGTCGCATCCTATGCCTACGTACTTCCACACAGCATGGAAGATCAGAGCAAACGTAGTTCGGGAAACTACGGTTTATTTCCTGAAAGAAGTGTTTTTTATTATGTTTGCGATTTCAACCGCACTAGAGACTATGACCTGAGAGTGAATGCGTCGCATGTCACCCAAAGGGTACCATACTAAACATCCAGACTGCGGGAGAGAAACTCTCCCACAATCCTTTCTCAGATAGCTTAAGGCTCGTACCGTACGAAAGAAATCATTCATGATTACTGTATCTTAAACTGCTTTGAGATGAGAAGAGAACAGGCCCAACTAGGAGGGAGACTATCAAGTCCTACTGCTATCATGCCATGGATTCATCCTATGGTTGAGGTTTGAACAGGGAACTCCTAGATGTTGTCATGCATAGGTTTCAACCTAAAAGTCTATCGTCAAATCCTCATCAGAGGAAATGAGAGTCCTAAGGGATCATGTCAATGATACACCAAAACAGACAAAAGCATCAGCTTTAACAGTAAAATGCATGCAATGCAAGTGAGGGAGGAAATGTGTGTGGGGCTTCAGCCTCCACAAGCTCGTCTCGACCTCAAGCCAGTCATGAAATATCAGTAATCATACTGAAAATAAACAACATACTATTAAGCAATAGACAGTAAACTGTAACCATACAGACAAAAGAAATGAAATGCTATCAAGCAAGATAAACACATGGGCAAGGGAGCTGGGCTCTACCGAATACCCGCAAGCAAAGCCAAGCAGTAACAATATAAACAGATGCACTCATGCTCTTGGACTGAACTTATTCTAGATGAACTTAGTCTAATGCAGCAGACAAATCAGACAAAACACACAATACATCAAAGAAAACAGAAGAGAGCTTCAGCTCCTCCAGCAGCAACCCAGTCCTCAGACTTTAAAGATCACTTGCTTTCCAGGTATCAACCCTACAACATGAGTATCAACTCATCTTCTCCCTTGAGCTCCAGCTCCTTTGATCAGCTCCACCTTCAGGCTTCACTATCTTCAGGGATCTTCAGGCATCAACTTGATCTTCACGAAGTCTTCAGACTTCAATAATCTTCAAGGAATCATCCTCTTCAAAGCTTCAATTTCCATCTTCAATGGCTCAAATGCTCCAGCAAATAAGATTCAGTCAACAAGATGAGGTGGGGATGTTACAGTGCTCCCTGACTTCCAAAGGATGCCATTGAGGACTTAACATCAAAGGAAAGACTCTCTCAAAGTTCTACCTCAAAGGGTAAGGTCACTAATCCCTCCAAAGGAGAGAGGTGAATACCCTTAAGGGACTCTATGTCACAGAGAGGGAAGGAGGTGAACAAAACACTCCTTGTTTATTGAATGGAAGTATCCTATCTAAGACTCTGCCTATGCACCTGTAAACCTATAAACAAACAAACAAAAGCTATGCTAAACTCCTCTGCAAGGTCTTCCAAGCTTCAATGATGACCCACAAGGTCCTCAACTCAATCTTCAAAGCCCACACACTCAAAAGAGAAGAAAAACAAACACAACAATACAACTTATGCCCTTAAGCAACACACATACTATCCATACATTCAAAAATCAATGAAAAATACTAAAACACCATACAATATTCTAGCAAAATTCTAGGGGATTCTATACATACTTACCCTTAACCCATATATTCCCCATACACTAATTTGGCCTATAAACCCCAAAACACAATTGTTCAAGTCTACCTATACAACCTAAAACCCTAATTAGAACACCTAAATGCCTAACAATCAAACTACATCAAATTTTAATCTACAAATCAAGAAATAAATCCTACATGAACTAGGGTTCAATATCTAACTATGCCAAAAAGAGTGGCTCAAAAATCCTAAGGGAAAGTCCTAAAACAAATTGTACAAAATCAAGTATCAACTAAAACATATTAAAAAGACTATTTACAAGAAAATATGCTAAAAAATATTAAATTAAAAATAAAATGGAATTTTTATTTTTATTAATTTTCTATACAAAATCATGATTATGTGAAAAAAAGAAGAATTAAAAAATATTAATTTCTGGATTTTTTATGAATTTTAGAAAATTCAAAGAATTAAAAGAAATTAAAATAAAAGAATTTAAGAAATAAATGGGAGGGGGTATGAATAGAAGAGCGCCCCAGTTGTTTTCAAGATGGGCCAAAATCCTGGGAGGTGTGGATAGAAATGAATGCTGAGGCCCAGTTCCATTACTCAATCAAAACGGTGCGTTTGGTTAAATGGTACGCTGCGTTTTGATGCTTCAGTCTTCCCTCCGTTTACCAATTTGAATCGTGGCCGTACGATGGATTGAATTGGTCAAGCTCTGGGGATCATCCAACGGTGGACCTTCATCGTCCCCAACTCAACCCTAGGGTTTGCAGAAACCTTAACCCCATGCAAGGACTTCAACTTGATCGTGCTCATCCGTTTCTCCATGAAATTCAACAATTCCAAAAGCAAAGTTGTACTATTAGTCACCCTGAACACAATGATACCACTAGTTGTCCCTGAAACCCCTTGTATCGTTCCAACAGAAAGCTTCATCATCATGGTTTCAATTCTTTCCTCTGCTACCAATCTTAATGAAACTTCAAGCTAATGATCCAGAACTATTCTACATATTTCCTTAACCATTCTACACCATCTCCTATCCATTAATGCACACAGAATAGCTTGCTATCAATTCTGCAAGAAATGGTACCCTGCCTCGAAACCTCATGAATCCTCCTCTAATTCTCAGAAAATGGTCCTCTACCCTAGCTTAACCAGTCTAAACCTATAACTATGGTGGAATGCACATAAATTAGGTGATACGAGCAAGATTACCAACCTGTCAAACTTTAATGGTGGATGTGGTTCCTCTATAATTCAGTGCCTGAAACCTTCCTTGATTAATCTCCAATGGCAGATATGGATTCTGTATGCAAGAGGATGGATGAGCAAGGCTTGAATCTTGTGTTTGATCTCAATATGCACTTCTTGCAAATTCTTCAAAACAACTTCAAACCTCCATGGATCTTCCTCTATCTCAGTATGCAATCAATCACAAGGATCAGAGTAGTGTGTTTGTAGAGAAGAAATGGATGAAAATGGAAGAGAAAGGGAGTTTGCAATGGAAATGCAAATGGAAGAATCTCACTTTTCACACTCTAATCTCACCACTCACCAACAATTATCACCAACCCTGGCCACATGGTGATTCACCCTACTTATAACAATCAAAAGAATGATCTAGATCCATCTAGAAACTTGTGGAAAATGCTAGAAAGTTTGAGAACTTCTCATGGAATGATACATTGGATATCCATTATCTCATGCTTTAGGCTTGCCAAATTGACTTTAAAATCTCCTCACAAGAGATATTGAGAAAGAATGAGTGCAAAACATGCATTTCCTTGCCTTTGGTGAAGCTTTGTTTAGTTGCCTTATTATGCAAGAATGAGAATTACAAAGTAACCCCCATTTCTAAGCTTCAAATAAAAATTCTACTTGAACCATTGTTTTTAAAATAATGTTTGGAGTCAAAATGACATATTGGATGACTCATTTTGGATTTGTACATCTCCTAAACCAATTTCCAACTTCAACTTTTTCAACTTATAAGCCATTTTTAGGTCATTTTCACCCACTCTTGTAAATCCTTTCTACAAGCTCTTTCAATAACTCATGACCACTTTTCTAGACTTAAAATCCCATTTTGAACAACTTTCATGTTTTGAGTTTTTTCATTTGAGGCTTGGAAATAGGAGATATGGCCTTTGCTTAAAATGACCTATAATCACCAAATGACCAAAATACCCCTGTCTTGTTCAAACCATAAGTTGAGTTCTACAAATCCTATCAAGGACTTCTAGTACTCTCTAGAAAGCTAAGAAGATTCCCTTCAACATTCATGTTGACCAAGAAATCATAGGAATCATCCTACTAGGGCAAAAGTTGTCTGCAAGTTGGGTGACTTTCAAGGACCCAGATTCACACACCTCTACTGACCTGTAATTTGTCAAAACCATAACTTGAGATCTGAAACTCCTATCAAGGACTTCCACCACTAAAATTAAAGCTAAGAACAAGCTCTACAACATTCATGTTGTGGGGAAGATGAGATATCAATCACATCTTGAGCTAAAACTTCCTGGAAGATAGGGGTCAAATTAGGGTTTTTTCACTGACAATCCCTGGAAACCCTAACTCAAAACTTCTCAAACCCCTCAATCATGATGAGTTGGTCTAGGAATCTTCTTTATAACATGTCCATGCATCATTCCATGATCTCATGGCCCTTGGGTTAGGTCTCAACCTTCCCCAGATCTTCAGTTACCCTAGGGCTGACCCAGTCAAAACCCAAATTCTTCCATTCATGGTTGAATCTCCTGAATCCTTACACAATGACTTCTCTGAGCTTCATGATGGCTGTCAAGACATCTCATATACTTTCTCAAAGCACCAAGTTCATTCTCAAAGTCTCAGAATCATCTGAGGAGCACCACAACTCTCAAGCTAGGAGACACACAACTCTGGCTTCAACCAATTCTCTTGAACTTTCTGATGAAGGTATCAACCTGCAAACACTTGATGGATAAATAATTGTTGGTCAAATTTTGGGGTGCAACAATTGGCATGTGCGGCATCCAGGTCCTGGCTGATGATTGTTTCATTAGTATGTGTGATATTCAGATCCTGACTAGTGATGTTTTCTTGAGCCCGTGTGGTATCTTGACCACGGCTCACACCATTGTGTGTTCTTTGGCATGAGCGGGATCCAGGCCCTGGCTGATGATTCTTTCATTAGTATGTGTGATATTCAGATCCTGACTAGTGATGTTCTCTTGAGCCCGTGTAGTATCTGGACCCCGGCTCACACCGTTGTGTGTTCATTGGCATGTGCGGTATCGAGGCCCTGGCTGATGATTTTTTCATTAGTAAGTGTGATATTCAGATCCTGACTAGTGATGTTCTTTTGAGCACATGTGGTATCCGACTCCGGTTCAACCGTTGTGTGTTCATTCGCATGTGCGGCATCCAGGTCCTGACTGATGATTGTTTCATTAGTATGTGTGATATTCAGATCCTGGCTAGTGATGTTCTCTTGAGCCCCTGTGGTATCCGGGCCCTGGCTCACACTGTTGTGTGTTCATTGTCACATGCGGCATCCAGGCCCTGGCTGAGGATTGTTTCATTTATATGTGTGGTATTCAGATCCTGGCTAGTGATGTTCTCTTGAGCTCGTGTGATATCCGGACCCATGCTCACACTGTTGTGTGTTCATTGGCATGTGCGGCATCCAGGCCCTGGCTGATGGATGTTTCATTAGTATGTTTGATATTCAGATCCTGACTAGTGATGTTCTTTTGAGCCCGTGTGGTATCCGGATGCTGGCTCACACTGTTGTGTGTTCATTGGCATGTGCGGCATCCACGCCCTGGCTGATGATTATTTCAATAGTATTTGTGATATTCAGATCCTGGCTAGTGATGTTCTCTTGAGCCCGTGTGGTATCCGGACCCCATGCTCACACAATTGTGTGTTCATTGGCATGTGTGGTATCCAGGCCCTGGCGGATGGTTGTTTCATTAGTATGTGTGATATTCAGGTCCTGACTAGTGATGTTCTCTTGAGCCCGTGTGGTATCCGGAACCCGGCTCACACTATTGTGTGTTCATTGGCATGTGCGACATCCTGGCCCTGGTTGATGATTGTTTCATTAGTATGTGTGATATTCAGATCCTGGCTAGTGATGTTCTCTTGAGCTCGTGTGGTATTTGGACCCCGGCTCACATTGTTGTGTGTTCATTGGCATGTGCGACATCTAGGCCCTGGCTGATGGATGTTTCATTAGTATGTTTGATATTCAGATCCTGAATAGTGATGTTCTCTTGAGCCCGCGTGGTATCCGGACCCTGCCTCACACCATTGGGTGTTCATTGGCATGTGCGACATCCAAGCCCTGGCTGATGGATGTTTCATTAGTATGTTTGATATTCAGATCCTAACAAGTGATGTTCTCTTGAGCCCGTAAGGTATCCGGACCTCGGCTCACACTGTTGTGTGTTCATTGGCATGTGCGGAATCCAAGCCCTGGCAGAAGATTGTTTCAATAGTATGTGTGATATTCAGATCCTGACTAGTGATGTTCTCTTGAGCCCGTGTGGTATCCGGACCCCGGCTCACACTGTTGTGTGTTAATTGGCATGTGCGGCATCCAGGCCCTGGGTGATGATTGTTTCATTAGTATGTTTTATATTTAGATCCTGACTAGTGATATTCTCTTGAGCCCGTGTGGTATCCGGACCCCAGCTCACACAATTATTTGTTCATTGGCATGTGCGGCATCCATAGCCGTGGCTGATGGTTGTTTCATTAGGATGTTTGATACTCAGATCCTGACTAGTGATGTTCTCTTCAGCCCGTGTGGTATCCGGACCCCGGCCCACATCGTTAGATGTTCATTGGCATTTGCGACATCCAGGCCCTGGCTGATGGATGTTTTATTAGTATGTTTGATATTCAAATCCTGACTAGTGATGTTCTCTTGAGACCGTGTGGTATCCGGACCCCGGCTCACACAGTTGTGTGTTCATTGGCGTATGCGGAATCCAGGCCCTGGCAGATGATTGTTTCAATAGTATGTGTAATATTCAGATCCTGACTAGTGATGTTCTCTAAAGCCCGTATGGTATCCGGACCCCGGCTCACACTGTTGTGTGTTAATTGGAATGTGCGGCTTCCAGGCCCTGGCTGATGATTGTTTCATTAGTATGTGTGATATTCAAATCCTGACTAGTGATGTTCTCTTGAGCCCGTGTGGTATCCGAACCCCGGCTCACACCGTTGTGTGTTCATTGGCATGTGCGGCATCCATACCCTAGCTATTGTTTGTTTTATTAGTATGTGTGATATTCAGATCCTGACTAGTGATGTTCTCTTGATCCCGTTTCGTATCTGGACCACGGCTCACACCATTGTGTGCTCATTGGCATGTGCGGCATCCAGGTCCTGGCTGAAGATTGTTTCATTAGTATGTGTGATATTCAGATCTTGGCTATTGATGTTGTCTTGAGCCCATGTGGTATCCGGACCCTGGCTCACACCGTTGTGTGTTCATTAACATGTGCGACATACAGGACCTGGTTAATGATTTTTTCATTAGTATGTGTGATATTCAGATCATGGCTAGTGATGTTTTCTTAGGCTCGTGTGGTTTCCGGACCCCGGCTCACATTGTTGTGTGTTCATTGGCATGTGCGGCATCCAGGCCCTGGCTGATGGATGTTTCATTAGTATGTTTGATATTCAGATCCTGACTAGTGATGTTCTCTTGAGCCCGTGTGGTATCCGGACCCCGGCTCACACAGTAGTGTGTTCGTTGGCATGTGCGGCATCCAGGCCCTGGCTGATGGTTGTTTCATTAGTATTTTTGATATTCAGATCCTGACTAGTGATGTTCTCTTGAGCCCGTGTGGTATCTAGAACCCGGCGCACACAGTTGTGTGTTCATTGGCATGTGCGGCATCCAGGCCCTGGCTGATGTTTGTTTCATTAGTATGTGTGATATCAGATCCTGACTAGTGATGTTCTCTTGAGCCTGTGTGGTATCCGGACCCCGGCTCACATTGTTGTGTGTTCATTGGCATGTGCGGCATCTAGGCCCTGGCTATTGATTTTTTCATTAGTGTGTGTGATATTCCAATCCTGACTAGTGATGTTTTCTTGAGCCCGTGTGGTATCCGGACCCCAGCTCACACTGTTGTATGTTCATTGCCATGTGCGGCATCCAGGCCCTGGCTGATGGGTGTTTCATTAGTATGTGTGATATTCAGATCCTGACTAGTGATGTTCTCTTGAGCCTGTGTGGTATCCGGACCCCGACTCACACCATTGTGTGTTCGTTAGCATGTGCATCATCCAGGCCCTGGTTGATGACTGTTTCATTAGTATGCATGATATTCAGATCCTGGCTAGTGATGTTTTCTTAGGCTCGTGTGGTATCCGGACTCCGACTCACATTGTTGTATGTTCATTGGCATGTGCGGCATCCAGGCCCTGGCTGATGGATGTTTCATTAGTATGTTTGATATTCAGATCCTGACTAGTGATGTTCTCTTGAGCCCGTGTGGTATCCGTACCCCGGTTCACACAGTTCTGTGTTCATTGGCATGTGCGGCATTCAGGCCATCGCTGATGGTTGTTTCATTAGTATGTATGATATTCAGATCCTGACTAGTGATGTTCTCTTGAGCTCGTGTGGTATCCGGACGCCGGCTCACACAGTTGTGTGTTCATTGGCATGTGCAGCATCCAGGCCCTGGCTGATGGGTATTTCATTAGTATGTTTTATATTCAGATCCTGACTAGTGATGTTCTCTTGAGCCCGTGTGGTATCCGGACCCTAGCTCACACTGTTGTGTGTTCATTGGCATGTGCGGCACCCATACCCTGGCTGATGATTCTTTCATTAGTATATGTGATATTCAGATCCTGATTAGTGATGTTCTCTTGAGCCCGTGTGGTATCCGGACCCCGGCTCACACCGTTGTGTGTTCATTAGCGTGTGCGCTTCCAGGCCCTGGCAGATGATTGTTTCCTTAGTTATGTGTGATATTCAGATCCTGGCTAGTGATGTTCGCTTGAGCCCGTGTGGTATCCGGACCCCGACTCACATTATTGTATGTTCATTGGTATGTGCGGCATCCAAAACCTAGTTATTGATTATTTTATTAGTATGTGTGATATTCAGATATTGACTAGTGATGTTCTCTTGAGCCCGTTTGGTATCTGGACCACGTCTCACACCATTGTGTGTTCATTGGTATGTGCGGCGTCCAGGTCCTGGCTAATGATAGTTTCATTAGTATGTGTGACATTCAGATCCTGGCTAGTGATGTTTTCTTGAGCCCGTGTGCTATCCGGACCCCGGCTCACACCATTGTGTGTTCATTAGCATGTGCGGCATCCAGGCCCTGGTTGATGATTGTTTCATTAGTATGTGTGATATTTAGATCCCGGCTAGTGATGTTTTCTTAGGCTCGTGTGGTATCCGGACCCCGGCTCACATTGTTGTGTGTTCATTGGCATGTGCGGCATCCAGGCCCTGGCTGATGGATGTTTCATTAATATGTTTGATATTCAGATCCTGACTAGTGATGTTCTCTTGAGCCCATGTGGTATCCGGACCCCTGTTCACATAGTTGTGTGTTCATTGGCATGTGCGGCATCTAGGCCCTGGCTGATTATTGTTTCATTAGTATGTGTGATATTCAGATCCTAACTAGTGATGTTCTCTAGAGCCTGTGTGGAATCCGGACCCCGGCTCACATTGTTGTGTGTCCATTGGCATGTGCGGCATCCAGGCCTTGCCTGATGATTGTTTCATTAGTATGTGTGATATTCAGATCCTAATTATTGATGTTCTCTTTAGCCCATGTGGTATCCGGACCCCGGCTCACGCAGTTGTGTGTTCATTGGCATGTGCGACATCCAGGCATGGCTGATGGTTGTTTCATTAGTATGTTTGATATTCAGAGCCTGACTAGTGATGTTCTCTTGAGCCCGTGTGCTATCCGGACCCCTCCTCACACTGTTGTGTGTTCATTGGCATGTGCGACACCTAGGCCCTGGCTGATGATTGTTTCATTAGTATTTGTGATATTCAGATCCTTACTAGTGATGTTCTCTTGAACCCCTGTGGTATCCGGACCCCGACTCACAATGTTGTGTGTTCATTGGCATGTGCGACATCCAGGCCCTTGCTATTGATTGTTTCATTAGTATGTGTGATATTCAGATCCTGGCTTGTGATGTTCTCTTGAACCCGTGTGGTATCCGGACCCCAGCTCACACCGTTGTGTGTTAATTGGCAGGTGCGGCATCCAGGCCCGTGCTGATGATTGTTTCATTAGTATGTGTGATATTCAGATCCTGACTAGTGATGTTCTCTTGAGCCCGTGTGAAATCCGGACCCCGGCTCACACAGTTGTGTGTCCATTGGCATGTGCGGCATCCAGGCCATGGCTGATGGGTATTTCATTAGTATGTTTTATATTCATATCCTAACTAGTGATGTTCTCTTGAGGCCATGTAGTATCCGGACCTCGGCTCAAACTGTTGTGTGTTCATTGGCATGTGTGGCACCCAGACCCTGGCTGATAATTCTTTCATTAGTATATGTGATATTCAGATCCTGATTAGTGATGTTCTCTTGAGCCCGTGTGGTATCCGCACACCGGCTCACACTGTTGTGTATTCATTGGCATGTGCGGCATCCAGGCCCTGGCTATTGATTGTTTCATTAGTATGTGTGATATTCAGATCCTGACTCGTGATGTTCTCTTGAGCCCGTGTGGTATCCGGATCCCGGCTCACACCGTTGTGTGTTCATTGCCATGTGCGCATCCAGGCCCTGGCTGATGATTGTTTCATTAGTATGTACGATATTCAGATACTGGCTAGTGATGTTCTCTTGAGCCCGTGTGGTATCCGGACCGCGGCTCACACCGTTGTGTGTTCATTGGCATGTGCGGCATCCAGGCCCTGGCTGATTATTGTTTCATTAGTATGTGTGATATTCAGATCCTGACTAATGATGTTCTCTTGAGACCGTGTGGTATCCGGACCCCTGCTCACACTGTTCTGTGTTCATTGGCATGTGCGGCATCCAGGCCCTGGCTATTGATTGTTTCATTAGAATGTGTGATATTTAAATCCTGACTAGTAATGTTCTCTTGAGCCCGTGTGGTATCCTGACCCCGGCTCACACCGTTGTGTGTTCATTGGCATGTGCGGCATCCAGGCCCGGGCTGATGATTGTTTCATTAGTATGTGTGATATTCAGATCCTTACTAGTGATGTTCTCTTGAGCCCGTGTGGTATCTGGACCCCGGCTCACACCGTTGTGTGTTTATTGGCATGTGCGGCATCCAGGCCCTAGCTGATGATTGTTTCATTAGTATGTGTAATATTCAGATCCTGACTAGTGATCTTATTTTGAGCCCGTGTGGTATCCGGACCCCGGCTCACACCGTTGTGTGTTCATTGGCATGTGCGGCATCCAGGCCCTGATGATGATTGTTTCATTAGTATGTGTGATATTCAGATCCTGGCTAGTGATGTTCTCTTGAGCCCATGGGGCATCCGGACCCCGGCTCACAACTTTGTGTATACATTGGCATGTGTGGCATCCATGCCATGGCTGATGATTTTTTCATAAGTATGCGTGATATTCAGATCCTGGCTTGTGATGTTCTCTTGAGCCCGTGTGGTATCCGGACCCCAGCTCACACCGTTGTGTGTTTATTGGCAGGTGCGGCATCCAGGCCCGTGCTGATGATTGTTTCATTGGTATGTGTGATATTCAGATCCTGACTAGTAATGTTCTCTTGAGCCCGTGTGGAATCCGGACCCCTGCTCACACAGTTGTGTGTTCATTGGCCTATGCGGCATCCAGGCCCTGGCTGATGGGTATTTCATTAGTATGTTTTATCTTCACATCCTGATTAGTGGGGTTCTCTTGAGCCCGTGTGGTATCCGGACCCCGACTCACATTGTTGTGTGTTCATTGGCATGTGCGGCACCCAGACCCTGGCTGATGATTCTTTCATTAGTATATGTGTTATTCAGATCCTGACTAGTGATGTTCTCTTGAACCCCTGTGGTATCCGGACCCCGGCTCACACTGTTGTGTGTTGATTGGCATTTGCGGCATCCAGGCCCTGGCTGATGATTGCTTCATTAGTATGTGTGATATTCAGATCCTTACTAGTGATGTTCTCTTGAGCCCGCGTGGTATCTAGACCCCGACTCACACTGTTGTGTGTTCATTGGCATGTGCGGCATCCAGGCCCTGACTGATGATTTTTTCATTAGTATGTGTGATATTCAGATCCTGGCTAGTGATGTTCTCTTAAGCCCGTGTGGTATCCGGTCCCTGGCTCACACCGTTGTGTGTTCATTGGCATGTGCGGCATCCAGGCCCTGGCTGATGGTTGTTTCATTAGTATGTGTGTGTTGCGGTGGAAATAGGATCACAAACTATTAATGAGTTTGAATCGCAATTCAATTCACAACCGCTTTTTGATTTATCCGAAGGAAAAGGTCAAAAGAGGGAAAACCTATTTTTGCATCGTAAACACAATGCGGGGAAAGATCTAGGGTTCGGGGGTTGATTAAATTTAGGGAAGGTATTAGCACCCTAAACATCCGTAGTACTCTACGGGAACCTTTTGTTCAAATGTTTACTATTTGCTTTATTTATTTGCTTAAGGTATATGTACAAAGGACTAAAAGTGAGAAAAAAGACCTAAGGGGTTAATTCTAAGTTTACTCGGCAAGACATCGCATCTTGTACCTACGTATCCTTACGGGAGTGGAATCAGAGTAATCGTAATTCCCCTCAAAAGGGAGGTTAGAGAGTTCTTGACTGCGGTCAAGGTCTCAAGGGGAATAAACGTATCTTAAGGACACGCTCACACGGAGTGTAGGAACTCCAAATTTCTACGTTGAAATGTTAAGTTGTAATTAGGGTTAAATTAGGTTAGGGATTCCACGGCGGGAAACCCTAAAATGAGCGCGGCGGCTCTTTGACCTAATGCTAGGGGCAAAATTGTAATTTTGTCTGCGGCGAGACATGTATGAAAATTTAGGGTTTGTAATTTTGTAGGGTTTGAAGTTTTGAGGACTATTGGCGTGGCGGCCAAACAGCTAGACCTAACCTTCGGATGTGTGCAATGTGACAGAAGTGTGATAAACGCGTGAGATAATTGAATCATGAAAACAGAGATAAAATGCAGACAGTAAGCCATACAAGCAGAAACTTAAAGACAGAAATTAAAGCGCGATTGTTAGGATTCGCGAGGTTACATGAGAAGCAGTTACAATAATAATGAAACTTAAAAACACAACGCAATAGTAGTAAACATGAGCTGCATAAGATGAACACCCGTTAGTAGGCAAAGTCAGATGGTAATCGGACGGGTCATGAGACAAGAGTGCAATGTTGGAGATTTTTGTTGTTTTTTAAAGAAAAAGTTTTGATTTAAGAAAAAAATGTTTAAGCATAAAAAAGAAAAATTAATTTTAATTTTCAAAAAATGGTTTTAATTTAATTATCTACAAATTTTTAATTCAAAAAAAGGTTTGATGATATTATTTTAAAAAATGTTTTTTGTTATTATTTTAAAGAAAACTTTGATACTATTTATTTAAAAACAATTTTAATATTTAAAAAAGAAAGGTTTTAAAACACAATTTTTAATATTTAAAAAAAAGAAAAGTTTTTTAAAAAAACAATTTTTAATTATAAAAATCAAAAATAAAAGGGAAAATAAAGGGGTTGGGTCGGTCATCACTCCCGGACCCAACCCGGTTGGTGAGGATGTATCAAAACAACTTTAGGGTTTCATAACCCTATTATCCTCTTCGCGGCGCCGTTTCTTCTCCTTCATCGCCTTCGGCGACTCTCTTCGTCTCGTTCGTGATTTGGTTCCCTAAAAAACCTGAAAACACGCAAAATTAAACCGTCAAATGTGAAAGGCGATGCACCCGTCGCTTACGTTTTGAATGATGATGATTTTCCGGCGAGTTTCAGAGGTTTCAACGGTCGATGATGACTCCTTGTCTGAGACTAGAAGGTGATTGTCGTTGATTACCCGCCGTCGGTGAAGGCAGTCACGGTGGTCACGGGAGCTTCGCGCGAGGGTTTCTTTGTCTTGGATCTCGCGGTCGTTCTCCCGCTAGGGTTTCGTTCGCGCTTTTGTCTCCTCTCCCTCTAGGGTTTTCGCCGTTAGCCCCTTGATACGAGGTGATGTTGTGCCCTTTTATAATCTCTCTTTTTGGGCCTTTGGATTTCTTTACGTTATTTTTGACTACCACTGAGTGTGATTGGGATTTGATTTGTGGAATTTTCTGATGTGATTTGAACTTGCCATTTTTGTCTTGATTGGATTCTGATATGTTCTGATTCGGTTTCCTTTTTGATTTATCCAATGAGGGATCCAGGTTCGACTTGATTTTGGCGGCTACGACCTCGAACTATATTTCATTTCCAACACTGGATTGTACACAAACTGGTTATCTGGATTCGTTTAATGTTGCTTCGAAACATTTACTTGATAGCGGCTGCGAGTTTTGGGGCAATGATGTTCGTAGCTGAGCCTCGGCTTCGCATTTTGCTTCTCCACCGTGGCCTGCACATTTGGTTGAGGCGTACTTTGAACTGAACTTGGTATGCGAAACCAGGTTGCCGTGATGTTCTCTGTTATGTCCTTTGCTTGTTCGTTCGCGGCTATTCAAAACTGATTCAGAACAGCCTTTTGGGCTTATTAACTGATGTTGATGTTCGACCATCTCATTTTTCTGATGAATTCTGGAGCCCTTTATCATTTCTGATATAACTGCCTCATCTTGCTTGCATTCTGATACTTTTAGTGAATTTTGCAGATATTCAAGCCAACCTTGCTTGGTGTCTGGTTATGGATTACTGTTGATATGCTTTTTACTGATAAATGTTTGGTTCTTTCAGAACAAATAAATGTCTCTTCCTGATCTAATGTGCCGTCTTCAATTCGTTTTGGTCATGAATATTGGCTTGGAACATACACTCACTTTTCTTCTTCTTCTTTCAGAGGGAACTGATAATGCGGTTATTGCCGGGTCGACGCCGCTGAGTGAGGTTACACGGTGATGATGACCTCAGGGTCTGAACCGCTATTTTGTATGTGGCTTCCCCTATGTGGTTGGTGGCTTCGCAATCTGTTGAGTGTTTGTTCGTAATTACCATATGCTATGCAACTCGACAATCGGTAGGGAGTTGGTAACGTGCTTCGGCCGTGGCTCTCCCGGCCGCTCGAACTTCACGCCCAATGATGAATAACTGAGGGCTGAAACTCCTCCCACTTCCTTTTTGTCTTGCTATTTGAGACATATTTGATTTGTCATTAACCGTTCTCATGTAGCTGGTGATTCAAACTGATTTAGGAAGGAAAGATTGGAACTTTGAGGAAAATTCTATGTGCATATCAAATCGATCCACTGGAAACTTTGAGGAGTTAACTTGCAAAGTGGATGCTCTTGGAAATTTGCTGCTGAAAGTAGTTTATTAGGAACTTGTTGTTATTGGTGGAATGGCTTAGGATAGCATCATTTTAGCGTGTAACAGAGTTTGGAATTTGTTTGATATTTGAACTGATTTGGTTTTGATGGACTAGATATGGATTCTATTTGAACTGATGTGCTGATTTTCCTGATGCAGCTTTAAGTTCAGATTTCAGTTCAGTTTTTCATATCTGGTTTGGGCTTGGTTTGGTATCCCTTGCTATCTCTGATACAGCTTGGATAACCTGCTTTTATCTGATATGGTTTTGAGTTGGTGCAATTTGGGAATATCTTTTGTTATGCCAACTTCTGATACTGTTTGATTCCTTTTGGCAGATGTTGAACTCGGCTGTGAATGCGCTGGTTTCATGGATTGTTCGGTTATCCGTTTGTGGAAGTTGAGCTCGAATTCAGTTCTTTTATTTTTTGATACCAAGTTGCCTCATTTATAAAACTGAACTGAATTGTTCTTGCAATTGCGGATTCCAGATGAAACAAATCCGGATTATGATTAGTTTGGCTTTACAAATCCAATTTCGGCATATGATCCTTTTCGGCAAATCATTTCGGTCCCCACTTCTTTTACTCTTTATCTCTCTCGATTGCCCCTTAGATAAGAAACAGTAGCCACTTGATCTGACGCCGATGGTTCAGATTGGTAACGGGGGTAGGATGCAGCTTCGGTTGTGCCACTCCCGGCACTCGATGATGACGATGTTCTGAGAGTGTCAAAAATAACTTCTAACCCTTTCCTGCTTCTGTTTGTTTCATCTTTGTTGTGCAGGTTGATCGGAGATTTGCGGAGAAAACCAAAGGAGCATCATGAAGAACACTTAGGATTCTTTAGGACCTTTTTTTAGAGTAGATGTTCAGTGTAAATGACACTTCTTGTAAACACAAAAATGAATATTCATGAATGAAATTCAAAGATTATTTATCCCTTTCAATTGTAAATTAAATACTTATGAAATAAAATTCCACAAATACTTATTTCTTTCTCAATTGAAATCTCAAATACTTATGAATTCCCAATATTTATATTTACTTCTTAGTTGTAAATTATAAATATTTATGAATAAAAAAATCCACAAATATTTGAATTCACTTCCTAATTGTAAAGTATAAACATTCGAGAATGACATCCATATATACTTAATTTCTCGTCCCTGTGTTTATTCCTCTCGTGGCCTTGATCTCACTGCTTGATTAAATCTGAGGGAATTCAAACTAAATCCCAATCATTGCATATCAAGAGAACGCGTTATCAACTGAAAGGGAACCCCGCCCAGAATGGTCTTGAACCTTAAGCAAATGAACGACCCAAATTTAGATACACTCTCGGCAATTTTCAATAATAAACCGCACCAGCTCGATGCCTTGATGATAACCAACTCATGTGACAGACAACTGTCCCACGTATCATGGTCTGAACGCCCCGAGGCTTAAAGATCGACTTTCTTCAGGATTGGCCAAAATAGTGTAAAATGACCAAAACGCCCTTGAACTGGATTCCTGCAACACAAATCAACTCCAGGACTGGTTAGTGATTACAAATGGAATGATATGCCATATGGACGACTAAATGTAAGGGAAAAATTTGGGGTATTACAGTGTGATATTCAGAACCTAGCTGGTGATGTTCTCTTGAGCTCGTGTGGAATCCGGACCCCGGCTCACGTCGTTGTGTGTCCATTGGCATGTGCAGCATCCAGGCCTTGCCTGATGATTGTTTCATTAGTATGTGTGATATTCAGATCCTGACTAGTGATGTTCTGTTGATCCCGTGTGGTATCCGGAACCCGGCTCACGCAGTTGTGTGTTCATTGGCATGCGCGGCATCCAGACCTTGGCTGATGGTTGTTTCATTAGTATGTTTGATATTCAGAGCCTGACTAGTGATGTTCTCTTGAGCCCGTGTGCTATCCGGACCCCGGATCACACTGTTGTGTGTTCATTGGCATGTGCGGCACCTAGGCCCTGGCTGATGATTGTTTCATTAGTATGTGTGATATTTAGATCCTGACTAGTGATGTTCTCTTGAACCCCAGTGGTATCCGGATCCCGGCTCACACTGTTGTGTGTTCATTGGCATGTGCGGCATCTAGGCCCTAGATGATGATTGCTTCATTAGTATGTTTGATATTTAGATCCTAACTAGTGATGTTCGCTTGAGCTCGTGTGGTATCCGGACCCTGGCTCACACCGTTGTGTGTTCATTGGCATGTGCGGCATCCAGGCCATGGCTGATGATTGTTTCATTAGTTTGTGTGATATTCGGATCCTGGCTAGTGATGTTTGTCGTTACTGCGAAAATCGGCGCCGGCTGAACAGAAGAGTCGCCACCGCACGTTATTTATCCCAAAGAGGGGAAAGGAAACGCTCGAGGTAAACCTACCGCAAAACGGGGAAAGGAATGATCATCGCAACCAAATCCTGGATTCGGGAGTCGGTTACGCAAGGGGAAGGTATTAGCACCCCTCACGTCCGTCGTACTCGACGGGATCCACGCTTGTTTTCTGGTACGGATTGTTATTCTATCTATTCTACAGGTCAGGGGATAAAAGAAAAGAAAATGACTCGGCAAAGTATCGCACTTTATGCCTACGTATTCCCGTTTGGAACGAGAAATCAGAGTCAACGTAGTTCGCCTACCTACAGGGAAGGAGGGGAAAGTTGCTCTCTAGGATATCGCATCCTATGCCTACGTACTTTCATACAGCATGAAAGATCAAAGCAAACGTAGTTCGGGCCACGTACGACACAAGTCTGTCTTGATTGCTTTTATCTCCTTCCAAAAAAGGGTTTTTCTGATTACTAGTCCAAGCGGACAAAAATGACGTTTTGATGAGTTCACATTCTTTTACGGAAGAAGTGTCTTTTATTGTGTTTGAAATATTTATTGTGTTTTTCTGTTTATTTTGAGAAAGAAGAGACAGAACTCTAACCTATGGTTGCAAAGGGAATCAAACTAACCTAATGTTATCATGCATGGGTTAAGACCTAATGTCTATCATGCTCCTCTCTTGCACAGAGAGAAACAGAGATCCTAAGGGATAAACGGAAACAGAAACAATAACATATATACAATAAAGCAGTAAAATATGCATGAATGCAACAATACAAGCGAGGCAAGGGAGTCCCACTCAACCTCGAACCTAGAAAACAACAGGCAAAAGCGAACAAAATTCGCTTTCAACCTAACAGGTTAATGGAAAACAATACAATCAGGGAAATTCAAACAATACATCAGAAATTATAAACAACAAAAATAAACAGCAAGCAGCAGTCTTCATCAACAAGCTTTATCAACATCTGTCTTCAAGCCATCTTCAACCATCTACAAGCTTCAAGCAAGCATCAGTCTTCATCTTCAAGCCTTCAAGCAAGGTCTCTATCTTCAATCTTTCAGGGCTTTTCTTCAAGTCCCACTCTCCAAGATGAGCAGCAATCAATAAGATGAATTGGATGTTAAGCAGTCAATTGCCTATCCTAATAGTTTCTAACTAAACTATATTATATTCACAACCTTAATTGACTATCCTAATAGTTTCTAACTAAACTACCTAAAATAAATCCTAAAAAATTACTACAAAAATCAGGGGGGCACCTAATATATGTATCTAATTATACTAAAAAGAATGACCTAAAATGATTAAAGGAGCCACCTAAAACAAAATCTACAAAAGCAATCACAAACTATATTCAATTAAAAACACTATTAAAAGTAAAATAATGGCAAAAAAGGAAAAAAAGACTAAACTAATATTTTTTATTCTTTTTAATTTTCTTAAGACCAATACTAAACTATTGCAAAAATTCCTATACTAAAATTCCTATTTTCTAATTTGTTATGCATTTTATAAAATGAAGAAAAATGAATAAAACAAAAATAAGAAGAAACAGCCAGGGGGGTGTATCCAGCAGTGATATGAAGTTCAAATGCGCGTTTGGGCTCAACACCTGGGGTGTGGGTAGTAAACAGACTAAGCCCACCTTCAATTCAGAAATCAAATAATTAAATTAAAAGAAAAAGAAAAAACGTGGTGTACTTAATAACCCAAAACAGGTCATTTCCACATGGGCTTGGTGTATGAGGTGTGTGTAGTGAAAAGGTAAGGCCCAGTTTTAATTCAAAAAACAATTAAGAGAAATCCAAGGAAAAAGAAAAGCACACGGTGCATTAAGCAATCCAATTCAGTACATTATGCTGGTGGGCCTCATGATGGGGGTGGAGACAGTAATTTGGACTAAGCCCATGAGTGATCAGAAAACCAAATAAAAAAAAAAAAGAAAGAAGAAGAAGAAGAAGAGCTCGGTGTGAATAGTAGTGGAATTTAGTGCAATTCGCTCGTGGGCTTGGAAGTAGGGTGCTGGTAGTGAAAAGTGTTACTAAGCAGAAGAAGGGGCTTTAAATGAAACGAAGTGTTTTGTAGCTTCAGACTCTTCCCTCTCGTTTCAACTTTAAACACATGCCGTTAGATGTGATTCTCCGGTCAATGGTCTATTTCTGATCCAACGGCGTTGAACTCGTCTTCAACCTTGCTACTCTAGGGTTTGTAATATTCTCCATGCACGAAGCTTCCACACGTGAACTTCCAGCCACTCATACTCTTCCATTTCTCAATAAAATTCAAATCCGTAAAAAGCAAAGATGCTCTATTTCTCGAGCAGAATACAACCACGGTCTTGGTTTACACTAAAACGCCCTAGAACAAGAAACCCGATAGCAACCTCACCATTAATACTCAAACTTCCACTCTCATATTTCTCTGGTTTCTTGACACTAAAACACTCACCTTGGATCACTGATTAACCTAAGCTATAGCACTTGGATTATCACTCAACATACTGCCAGTTCTTGATCAATAAAGAATTCGTGTCCAATGTTCAACCATCACAGAATGCACTCTAATTCTCCAGAATTACTCACCTAATGGTCACTAACAATTCTAACCTAACCACCTAATCTAACAGTGCATAAATAAGGGTGTAGAATAGAAATTGCAAACCTGGTTTTCTGTTATGGCAGGGGCATCCACTCTTCGATTCACCACTTGCAAGTATCCAGAATTGATCCTTGCTTGATTATAGGACTTCTGTTTGCAAAATCTTGGAGGGAGAATGCTTGTGTACCAGAATTCGAATGCTATTTGCTTCTTGCCAAATCACATGCCAACTCCTTCAAATCACCATGGATTGATCTTCAAATCAGTGTGTACTCACTCAGGATGATGAATAGAACGTATTTGGATTGAGAAAAAGAATGGAAATGTAACAGATTGTAGAATTGATCTTGAATTGCAAATGAAGCAACAATGGTGCTATCTCTCTCTCTTCTCTCTTTTCTCACCAACATTAACATCAAGAATCACCAACCTTTCACCAATGGAGAATGAAATCAATATATAGACTAATTTGGAAGGGTCTAGAATCATCTAGATCAATCTAGTAGCAACTTGAACTTTCATGAAGATATTTTGCATTTCACTTCCCACCACATGAGATATCATGACAAAATCCTTACAACTTGAGTAATTCCCTTGATTTTCTCCTTAAGTGGTATTTTGGACAAGATACAAAGCTTAAACACCTTGTTTATGAAGCTTTTCTTTGTTTTGGTTTGGTATGCCATTATGCAAGTAAGACTTTTACAAAGCAACCCCAAGATTTAAGCCTCAAATCAAAATTGTGGCTGAACCAATGTTCTTAAAATGTCCTTGGGATTCACAATGACCTATCATATGCCATGGTTTGGATTTGGAACTTGGATTTTAGGATTTTCCATTTCACTTGAACTTGCAAGGACCTGTAACTTGCAAGGACCATAACTTGAGTTCTATAAATCTCCTTGATGTCTTCCACCACTCAAATTAAAGGTCTTGAGATAATCTACAAGTTTCATGTTGTCCAAGGATCCATTTGAGACTTGCATTTTGAATTATCTTGCTTGGAAGTTTGACCTAAACCAGGGGATTTTACACAGAAACCCTAATTCAGAAACTTCTCTTCTTCTTGATTTCTTTTGATCTCTCCTTGGCACAACACCACATCCATATCTACATGTCAAATGAGGCATCCCACATCTTTCAAACAGGCCTTGATGCCCTTCAATCAAGCATTTGACCTAGGGTTGACCCAGGGTTGACCCAGATGAAACCCTAGTTGACTGTCTTCAACTGCAGCTCTTGTAATCACATCAATGACTTGTCTCACTTTCAAAATGACTCTCTAGGTCTTCCATGATGTCTACATACCCTCCATGACCTCAATTCATAGCTCACAACTTCTTTGATGATCTTCAAATACCCTCAAGATAGGAGATAGATCCACTGCTTAATCCACTGACTTCTTAGATTTCAATTTCTTTCTGATGACTTGGCTAAGATTGAATTTGAATAATACCCTCTTGATATGCTCATAAAGATAAGAATTGCATTTGGTCCCTTGTTGGATGACTTGCCCATGCTATGCTATGCAGATGAATTAGACTATGTACATGACTTTTTATGCAAATGACAATGCAATTGAAACATAAACCAAGTGAAGTAGGTTGAGCAAATTTTAGGGTGCAACAGCTGCCCCTATTCAAGCGACTTGTACCCGACTGGGTGAAACGCCCGGAGCCTTCAGACAATCGAGGTACGAGACGGTTGAATACAAAATAAACCCGGAAATTTGCCAACCGTAGAAATAAACTGCACAACTGTTTGGGGAACATATCTGATTTCAATATTATCTTGTCAATACTGGAATGAGCTTATCGACTTCACTGGGAGAAGTACTTCTGTCAACAAAACCTGACCCTACCACTGATACAGGAAAATAACACCATCATCACTACGGGAAATCACTCCGCCACCACTGCGGGAAAATAACTCCGCCACCATTGCGGGAAAATTGTGTCACTATTACAGAAAAATAACACCGCCATCGCTACGGGTACTAACTCTGCCAACTACAGGAAAACAACTCCGTCACCATTACGGGAAATACTCTACCAAATACAGGAAAACAACTCCGCCTTTGCTACGGGAAATACTCTGCCAAATACAGGAAAATAACTCCGCCTCTGCTATGGGAAATACTCTGTCGAATACAGGAAAATAACTCTGCCTCTGCTACGGGTAATACTCTGTCGAATACAGGAAAACATCTCCGCCTCTGCTACGGGAAATACTCTGCCGAATACAGGAAAACATCTTCGCCTCTGCTACGGGAAATACTCTGTCGAATACAGGAAAACATCTCCGCCTCTGCTACGGGAAATACTCTGTCGAATACAAGAAAACATCTCCGCCTCTGCTACGGGAAGTACTCTGTCAAATACAGGAGAATAACTCCGCCTCTGCTACGGGTAATACTCTACCAAATACAGGAAAATAACTCCGCCTTTACTATGGGTAATACTCTGCCAAATACAGGAAAATAACTCTGTCACTGCTACGGGAAATACTTTGTCAAATACAGGAAGATAACTCCGCCTCTGCTACGGGTAATACTCTGTCAAATACAGGAACAACTCCGCCTCTGCTACGGGTAATACTCTGGTACAACTTTTCTGCCTATCTTTGCAGCAACTAGCTCCATCAATCACATGGGTAACACAATTTGAGTCTAATCTTCCAATTTCCAGTGCTGACATGGCAGCAAATCTGAGAAGGACTCTACTGGGGATTTTCTGAATCCACACGGCCGGACAACCTCCAAAAACCGATTCACGAAATCTTTTGATATTGTTATGACAGCAATCTTGAAGAAATACTCCGTTGGAGGGGTAAGAGAAACAAGCAACTCTGTGGGGAATAATGCCACAACGGACATCATCATTACACATCTCACGCCGAGATCTTGAATGTTTGGTAATTAATTTGAGCAAGAGCTCTCTCCACCTGCATGGGAAACAATACTTGAAAACAAACGGTTAACCAACCTGGTTTATGTTTCAAAATGCATATGTTTGACAATGGCGTAATGCTCCATTCGACATGGAAATGCTACGCGTTTTTATTTGGTAGATGCAAATATGACACTATATGCCAATGCAAATGCAGACTCGAACTGCTGGGATACAGGAAACCACTTCAGCAAAATAAATGCTGAAGACAATGCCGACTCCGCTGGGGGTAACTGGGCGTTACAGAATTATTCCAGCAAAATAAATGCTGGAAGAGTGAAGCCCGCTTCGCTGAGGAGTAACTGAATGCGGCAATCATGATTGGACTTCTGCTGGGGAGCTTACCCGTGCCAATGAAGATTGGACTTTTGCTGGGGAGTGAACGGGTATCACACGGTATTCCGACAAAATAAATGCCAGGACACACCACCAACTCTGCCGAGGAGAGTTTTCTTAACCTTCGATTTCCATTGGGAGGAAAGAAAACACTTGCTGAAAAGAGAGAACTTCGCTGAGGACGAAACAACTCTCTTGGGGAAAATTAGCTGACTCCGTTGGGGAGAGTAAATGACCCTACTGGAAAGGGTAGAATGTCTGAGTACAGCTCACAAGTTGGAGATTAATCTTCTGAGGCTAAACCACTCTGCTCGGGATGGGGGATCCACACTGTCTGAATACAACCCTTGATCTTGGAATCGTCACTTCTGCTGAGGGTAAACGCCCTTGCTGGAGAATGTCACTCGGATAAGATACGACTAGCTGGGGAATTTGATCCTTCTTTGGTAAGGAACATGGTTATCTTGGAAGCGCAACCTGCATGGAGATTCACTTCACATAACGATCAAGTCTTTTCGTTACGAGCTTCTGGTTAGGACTCTTCGATCTCTGTACCTTGACGGTTAGATCTGAACTGCTTCTACATCTCGAACCTCGAAGAGGTGTTTCCACAACATAACTTTCGTGCTTCTAGGGTGACCTGCCCCGGTCTCGCAATAATCCTTTGTCCCTGATTGACGGATTCGTGGAACAATGCCCATAGCTACGAGAGATTTGCCAAATCTCGACCTGATTGCCCCAGATTTACTGATTCTAGGATGACTGACTCTACTGGAATTAATCGATATAGCTTGCCCCAGTTCACGAAACATTTGGGCATTCTGCATTTTATCCTGATCAGACCTTCCACTGTAGGGATCTTTCTTGTCGGCATGCGTTTACTCGCAAGTAACACAAGTTGTTCTGCATAAAAGATATATTAAACGCAATGTATATGACAGTTTCAACATCCAAGTCTGTTCACCGAAAAAAAAATTTGCGACATATAATGAATCAATTATCAAGATGTCAATATGAAAGCTGGTAAGAGGAACCCTTTTAGGAGTCAGTTTCGATGCGATCTTTACCGACGTATGCTCTCGACCAAAACCTGTTTCAATTAGGACTTTTTCGGGTTGTAACGTGGTCAGGTTCACGGTTAACAAGGAAAGACACAGGCTCAAAATTTATTCTGACCCACCCATTCTCCATGATATTCTCCAATCCTATGTTCAGCTAATCTGACGCAAGCACTCATCTTTCATAGGTTGATTAGTAGGAATGATGGTCCAGGATACCACACCTTTTTTCAGAGTGACAGTCACTTACTTTTTCGTCTTTGGGTGCCTAAAGTCACACGACTCTGTTCTTTTCGAGGATTTTTCTTTGGGTCATCCTTTTCGTCTTTTGCTTTTTTGTTCCCTAAATTTTGCCTGGACTGACTCTTTTGAGTATCTTTCGCTTTCGAAGTCCAGCGGGATGCCCTAATTTTTGCCTAAGTCGCTTTTTCTCAAGATTCGACTTAGCGGGCTTTCGGCTTTCAATTTTCCTTTTTTTTTCTTTTTTTTTTTGCACAAGTCGTGTGGCACTGGTTGTATGACTTTTTATGGACTAATGTGACTGTTTCACTCTTGGGTTGGCGAACCTTAACCATTGTGGTTTTTTTTAGGCACGACCCATATGGGTGTGATTTATCCTCGAACGGACACTCCTTTCGCGATTTGAACGCTTGGCCAAACTAACTGACGCCTACCCTGCCCCGGTTTAAGATTTAGGGTTTTTTATTTTCAAAAGGAAACTCCTACTACTGGCTCAAAGGGGTTAACAAGGGATTATCTTCCTTATATCTCCGGTGTTTATGGATTGAAACAATGCCTGTACATCATCAACAAGTTTTTTATTCAAAAGCCTACAATCGGAAGATTATCCGTCATCTGCTTTCGTCATCCTCCCCGGATTCCTGCTAAAACAAGCATTAAGCATTAAAGAAAGCAAAGAGTGAACACGACTGGATTAATTCAAAACATGCATATTTATTTCATTTATCAATATCAATTGAAAAAACAACAAGTTTTACAAGCGAAATTTGCAATTAAACAGAAAAGAAACTACAAATGCAAAGACATGAACAAAATAACATGAAAAAATGTCGGTGTCTCAGAACCGGACTTCTTGCATTTTGACTTATTAGCGAGTCAACCATCCTCAGAAACTATTATCAGGGGCAGCCCACTGTTGTCTCGACCTTCTTTCAACGGTCCGATCAAACCTGGGAACCTTTTTCATCACCCCTACTTTCGCTTGTCTATGGCCTTGCACCACCTTGGGGACCCTATCAGAGAAGTTGATAACCCTGCTGTCAATTAAATCTTGGACGTTATGCTTGAACGCGGGGCAACCCTCAATATCATGTCCGGGTGCCCCAGAATGGAACTCACAATGCCTGCTGGCGTCGAAACCACACGGAAGTGTGCCCTTTGGTGGGGCTGACGTTCTCTTTTCAATAAGGTTCAAACCTAACAAGGTCTGAAAGAGTTCTGCATACGTTGATGGAGGTGCCTCCAATACCCTCTTTGGTCTCTTTCCCCGAATTCTTTGTTGAGCCGGATACTGGCATCTTGTATGCTGCTGGCTTTGCTCGGACGGTTCCTTAGGCTCACGCGCTATCATCCTTGAATTCAACCCTGGCATCGGCAACTGTTGTGGACATGGGGATTTAGCTTCCAGTGGCTCTGGGATATACCTCGATTCGTCTGCAACCTCTGGCGGAGAAATGGGAATATCATTCCCTAAAACTTTTATACCCCCCGGTACAAACTCAATTGTTTTCTTGTCCAGCAAATCTTGAATCTTATGCTTAAAAGCTTTGCATTTTGCAATGTTATGCCCCGGTGCGCCGGAGTGGAAGGCACAATAGGCGTTCAAGTCATAGTCTGGTGGCGGCTGCCCAGTCAGTGGAACCAAAATGCGGGGCTCAACCAGTTGAAGTTGGAACAAGAGTTGCACCAGCTGATCATAATCCACTAGGATCTCATCAAATACTCTGTTAGAAAACCTCATCCTCTTACCACACCTCCTTGAGTTATCCTGAAAAATCAATTGCGACTGCTGACGAGGAGAATCCTGAGCTTCAAACTGTGGAGAAGGTCTCTTAAGCCTATCATGCGTGGGTAATGGTTCTTCAGACCCCTGAGGAGCAAATAAGCCAGTCGCGTCTTCAGACATTTGCCCTCCTTCTCTTCTGAGTACGTTCCTCAATATTTCAGCCATCAATCCCACCTGGGCCTTCAATCGGCAGTTCTCTTCTTCTAGGGTCTCTTGATTCGAGCGCAACACTTGTATATCTTTCGTGAACTGCCCCAGCTGGCCTCGAACATCAATTAATTCCGCTTGAACCTGCTCGATATCTATCCCCACAAGTTGGCGTCTGAGGCCTGGGAGAAAACCTTGATTTCCTTGCTGAGCAAAATCGGCAACACTATCATTAGCCCGTGCAATCAGAGGTTGCACCATATTCTGCAACTGTTCCTGACCCTTAGCCATGGCTTCCATTGCCTGTATGAACCGCGTCATGTTGTTGCGCATCTCTTGCATCTCAATCTGATCCTGACCCATGACTTTCTTACTGCTGTTTCTGGTTGAATGTCAGGGAATTCTTCGGTCGCTAATCTTGGAAGACCTGGAAGACGCAGGAGATGAGGTACAGATCCAATAGTTACTGGTGAATGCAATATGTATGTGTATGCAATGCAATATGTGTTTGTGCATTAGGGAATATCATTCCCCGATTCTAGTGCGAATGTGTCAGTGCAGAGACAGTGATAGCAATACGAAGTTCGGAGCCGAATCATAGAAAACACCTCATATATTGCAGAGAAATCCATTAAGCCAAGAATACAATATCAATGAATTTACAATAAGAAGGCATGACCTCAACCAACAATCCTGGTGATGGTCAGCGCTATGCAAATAAAGCATACACATTAATACATGAAATGGTCAAGTGCTCCCATAGGCCTGGTACTCTTCTAATAACCTCTTAGTCTCTGGATGACTTGGTCGGGAAAGCAGACCCTCAACAAGTAGATCTCTTCGCTTGAGAACACGTCGTAAATCACCAGGAGATTCCTCTCATGCCCCTTCTCCGAAGCGATCCTCCAGCTTCCGTTTCTGAGACACAACCTCTTTCTTGCTTTCGATGGCCTTGTTCAATGCGTTCTGAAGACTATATTTCGCCATTACTTCCTCTTCATACTTTTTGGTGCTAGTCTTCAACTGTTCTTCGAGTTCAGAAATTTGCTGCTTCAATTTGTCTTCCCTCTTTTTGTTGTTGCTTAGCGTAGCATTCCACGTTCTGTTACAAGAAGAGATTTCCCGGTGGGCGGCATCGAGCGCTTTCTTTTTGGACTCCAACATATCACGGGAGCTTCTGAATTCTTTCCCCAGTCGTTCACGCTTCTTTTTCTCTTCGGTCAGTTCAGCACCTAGCCTGTTTACCAATTCAGTTTGCTGCTGAAAAGAATGCACAACCTTGTTCTTCTCACTACGCATCTGAGCCAGTTCCTTTTCTAACTCTTCATTGATCTTTATCAAGGCTTCCTTTTCTTTTACAACTCGCTCATAGACCTCCATAGCAACGGTGGTTGGTTCCTCCACTGGAACATGAACATGAATCGGTGCAGCTGGAAATGGCATCAGCAACTGTTTTGCCCTCTCTTGGATCCAAACTTTGTATGGTACATAAGCCTGACAATCATTCTTCCCCAACAGTGGTTTCCCTCTTCTGTTGATACGCATCCAAGCGTGCTGAAGCTTGGCTAGTAACTCTCCATTCAAATCACCGGTGAAGTACAGAGATTCCTGTACTTCTTCCTCCCTAGGTGGGTTCTTCAACGCGTATCCAAACTGGCGAACGAACAGAGATGGGTTATAATTGATGCACCCTTTTCTTCCTATCAAAGGAACATTAGGATATCCGGCGCAGCTGAAAATAAGCTCAGACCCCAGCAAGTCTCGGTCAAACCACTCAATGTCTTCAGAAGATAGTCTCATCAGGCGCTCTGGCCAGTCAGCTGTAGTTGCACTATCTACAAAAGGTCCCTTCAGGGGGAGATGGCTCTTAAACCATATGTTCAACAGCGGTGCACAGCAGTAAACAGTCTTTCCTCTTCTATTTTCATTTTTGTAGTGCAATGAATGATAGAGATCTCCAATCAAAGTGGGTACCGGGTTGCCAGCAGCAAACAGATGAAAGGCGTCCAAGTCCACAAAATTGGGTAAATTGGGAAACAACACTATTCCGTAGATGCACAGAGCCAAGATAGCATTAAAGACTATCCAGCACCCGCTCTTGGCGTATTCTTGAGCTTTGCCAACCAGAAAATCGAGGGAGAAACCTGGAACCCCGAGCCAAGAAGTCACTAATAGTTCAGAAGCGTTCATGTGCAAGGCCTTAGCTAAGTCCTCCAGCTTGGGCTTAGTGTCATGATGGATGAAAGGAACCTTATTTTGTACCGGCAGCTCGATAAACTCTGCATATTCTTCCATGGTAGGCCCCAAAATAAAGTCAGCAAATGTGAAACACCTCAAGGCAGGGTCATAGAATTGCATCAAGGTATACATCCCATTCATCTCAACAGCAGTTGGCTTGCAGACCAGTCTCAACAATCTTCCATAACTCATCCTGAAACTCCTCCTAACCTCCTCATCAGCGAGGGACATCAGACCAAGTAGGGGAGTAATGTCAGGTGTAGGTAACTTGTAAGCAACTGTCTTTTTCAAACCAGCCATGATCAATAAGCAGAAGTCCGGGCACTAGAATCAGGGAATATGCAAATGCACCTGCAGCACAGACACACGTTAATGAAATGCACATGATAATGGTTATGCGAACAATGCAATGCAAATAGATGCAACGGGGACCAAGTGCCATGGCTGAGAAGCCTGAACCACATCATAAGTCTCAGATAGACCTTCCAGAATTCCTCAAACCCTGGTTTTGGACAGACCCAATATGAAGCTTCCTCTCTGGTCTCTGATAGACCCCATAACATAACTCCAATTGGTCTCTGATAGACCCCTCAACTGTCCATAAATACCCTAAATCTCAAACCAAGAAACAAACCGGTATCTAAAGGTCTAGTTACCTGCATAGCCCCAAACCCTCTCACAGGTAGGTGTCCTAGTAACTGACAATGGTATGGCATCCTATGCGGTCGTCGGCGTCACAGACTTTCAGGGTTGATGATACGATTCCCAGAAGGAGTGGCATCATCAAATCCTGAAGAGGCCTCACTTAGCCAACTTCCAAATGATCGGTTCCCGGAGTCGACAATCCAACTAACCAACAACCCCTTCGACCCAAAGGGTAGAAAAAGAAGTCAACCAGAAGAACCTCGTCCGAGTGTAGATTTTGTGGGACAATAATGCAAGCAAAGCCGGCACGCGCCCACTACTTTCTACTCTAATTCTAAGTGCACTCAAGCCCAGGTCCGGCTTATCTCTCAATCATAGAACACCCGTCACACCCCAATACACCAATAATAACAATAATATAATGCTGAAAGTAAATGACAGAAAAAGTAAATCCATACAAATTCCTCGACGGGAAAACAAGCGTTAGGATTGACTCGCTTAAGGGACGTTGGATCCCAAATGCATAAGGAACTATCGCGGTCCTTAGCAGCCAGGGGACGTTAGATCCCCAGCAGAGTCGCTAGCTGTCGCTACTGCGAAAATCGGCGCCGGCTGAACAGAAGAGTCGCCACCGCGCGTTATTTATCCCAAAGAGGGGAAAGGAAACGCTCGAGGTAAACCTACCGCAAAACGGGGAAAGGAATGATCATCGCAACCAAATCCTGGATTCGGGAGTCGGTTACGCAAGGGGAAGGTATTAGCACCCCTCACGTCCGTCGTACTCGACGGGATCCACGCTTGTTTTCTGGTACGGATTGTTATTCTATCTATTCTACAGGTCAGGGGATAAAAGAAAAGAAAATGACTCGGCAAAGTATCGCACTTTATGCCTACGTATTCCCGTTTGGAACGAGAAATCAGAGTCAACGTAGTTCGCCTACCTACGGGGAAGGAGGGGAAAGTTGCTCGCTAGGATATCGCATCCTATGCCTACGTACTTTCATACAGCATGAAAGATCAGAGCAAACGTAGTTCGAGCCACGTACAACACAAGTCTGTCTTGATTGCTTTTATCTCCTTCCAAAAAATGGTTTTTCTGATTACTAGTCCAAGCGGACAAAAATGACGTTTTGATGAGTTCACATTCTTTTACGGAAGAAGTGTCTTTTATTGTGTTTGAAATATTTATTGTGTTTTTCTGTTTGTTTTGAGAAAGAAGAGACAGAACTCTAACCTATGGTTGCAAAGGGAATCAAACTAACCTAATGTTATCATGCATGGGTTAAGACCTAATGTCTATCATGCTCCTCTCTTGCACAGAGAGAAACAGAGATCCTAAGGGATAAACGGAAACAGAAACAATAGCATATATACAATAAAGCAGTAAAATATGCATGAATGCAACAATACAAGCGAGGCAAGGGAGTCCCACTCAACCTCGAACCTAGAAAACAACAGGCAAAAGCGAACAAAATTCGCTTTCAACCTAACAGGTTAATGGAAAACAATACAATCAGGGAAATTCAAACAATACATCAGAAATTATAAACAGCAAAAATAAACAGCAAGCAACAGTCTTCATCAACAAGCTTTATCAACATCTGTCTTCAAGCCATCTTCAACCATCTACAAGCTTCAAGCAAGCATCAGTCTTCATCTTCAAGCCTTCAAGCAAGGTCTCTATCTTCAATCTTTCAGGGCTTTTCTTCAAGTCCCACTCTCCAAGATGAGCAGCAATCAATAAGATGAATTGGATGTTAAGCAGTCAATTGCCTACCAAGGGTGGCCTACTGACTGGTAACATGATATAGACAGTTTTCTATCAAAAGTTCTATCTTTTAAATACATTCACTAATCCTTCCAAAGTAAGGAGGTGTGTATTTAAAAGAGACTTTGAATCATAGAGAAAGAATGGAGGCAAACAAGACCTTCCATGTTTGTGAATCAAGTTCCTATTCTAGAGCTCTGCCTAGCTCCTAGTGCCTATAACCTTCAACAGCTGCCAGCAAGATATACCCTTCATCAACTCTGGAAATTGGTCTTCATTCTCTTAGTCTTCAATGGGCTTCATCAGCAAAGTCTTCAGCTCAAACCCAAACCCCAAGCAGGCCCAATACCTCACACAGTCAAACAATAACCCTAGAGAGGGCACACCACACAATCAATCAATTACAGGAATATACTAATAGTATTAATATAATAGGGGAATTCCTAGCATTTTCTAAGGGATCTATCACTTACCCATAATACCCCTATAGTCCCAACTTCTAATTTGTCCTAAAGAAAACCCAAAAAGAAAATTGTTTTGTTATACCTATATTATAATCACAACCTTAATTGACTATCCTAATAGTTTCTAACTAAACTACCTAAAATAAATCCTAAAAAATTACTACAAAAATCAGGGGGGCACCTAATATATGTATCTAATTATACTAAAAAGAATGACCTAAAATGATTAAAGGAGCCACCTAAAATAAAATCTACAAAAGCAATCACAAACTATATTCAATTAAAAACACTATTAAAAGTAAAATAATGGCAAAAATGGAAAAAAAGACTAAACTAATATTTTTTATTCTTTTTAATTTTCTTAAGACCAATACTAAACTATTGCAAAAATTCCTATACTAAAATTCCTATTTTCTAATTTGTTATGAATTTTATAAAATGAAGAAAAATGAATAAAACAAAAATAAGAAGAAACAGCCAGGGGGGTGTATCCAGCAGTGATATGAAGTTCAAATGCGCGTTTGGGCTCAACACCTGGGGTGTGGGTAGTAAACAGACTAAGCCCACCTTCAATTCAGAAATCAAATAATTAAATTAAAAGAAAAAGAAAAAACGTGGTGTACTTAATAACCCAAAACAGGTCATTTCCACATGGGCTTGGTGTATGAGGTGTGTGTAGTGAAAAGGTAAGGCCCAGTTTTAATTCAAAAAAAAATTAAGAGAAATCCAAGGAAAAAGAAAAGCACACGGTGCATTAAGCAATCCAATTCAGTACATTATGCTGGTGGGCCTCATGATGGGGGTGGAGACAATAATTTGGACTAAGCCCATGAGTGATCAGAAAACCAAATAAAAAAAAAGAAAGAAGAAGAAGAAGAGCTCGGTGTGAATAGTAGTGGAATTTAGTGCAATTCGCTCGTGGGCTTGGAAGTAGGGTGCTGGTAGTGAAAAGTGTTACTAAGCCCAAGAAGGGGCTTTAAATGAAACGAAGCGTTTTGTAGCTTCAGACTCTTCCCTCTCGTTTCAACTTTAAACACAGGCCGTTAGATGTGATTCTCCAGTCAATGGTCTATTTCTGATCCAACGGCGTTGAACTCATCTTCAACTTTGCTACTCTAGGGTTTGTAATATTCTCCATGCACGAAGCTTCCACACGTGAACTTCCAGCCACTCATACTCTTCCATTTCTCAATAAAATTCAAATCCGTAAAAAGCAAAGATGCTCTATTTCTTGAGCAGAATACAACCACGGTCTTGGTTTACACTAAAACGCCCTAGAACAAGAAACCCGATAGCAACCTCACCATTAATACTCAAACTTCCACTCTCATATTTCTCTGGTTTCTTGACACTAAAACACTCACCTTGGATCACTGATTAACCTAAGTTATAGCACTTAGATTATCACTCAACATACTGCCAGTTCTTGATCAATAAAGAATTCGTGTCCAATGTTCAACCATCACAGAATACACTCTAATTCTCCAGAATTACTCGCCTAATGGTCACTAACAATTCTAACCTAACCACCTAATCTAACAGTGCATAAATAAGGGTGTAGAATAGAAATTGCAAACCTGGTTTTCTGTTATGGCAGGGGCATCCACTCTTCAATTTACCACTTGCAAGTATCCATAATTGATCCTTGCTTGATTATAGGACTTCTGTTTGCAAAATCTTGGAGGGAGAATGCTTGTGTACCAGAATTCGAATGTTATTTGCTTCTTGCCAAATCACATGCCAACTCCTTCAAATCACCATGGATTGATCTTCAAATCAGTGTGTACTCACTCAGGATGATGAATAGAACATATTTGGATTGAGAAAAAGAATGGAAATGTAACAGATTGTAGAATTGATCTTGAATTGCAAATGAAGCAACAATGGTGCTATCTCTCTCTCTTCTCTCTTTTCTCACCAACATTAACATCAACAATCACCAACCTTTCACCAATGGAGAATGAAATCAATATATAGACTAGTTTGGAAGGGTCTAGAATCATCTAGATCAATCTAGTAGCAACTTGAACTTTCATGAAGATATTTGGCATTTCACTTCCCACCACATGAGATATCATGACAAAATCCTTACAACTTGAGTAATTCCCTTGATTTTCTCCTTAAGTGGTATTTTGGACAAGATACAAAGCTTAAACACCTTGTTTATGAAGCTTTTCTTTGTTTTGGTTTGGTATGCCATTATGCAAGTAAGACTTTTACAAAGCAACCCCAAGATTTAAGCCTCAAATCAAAATTGTGTCTGAACCAATGTTCTTAAAATGTCCTTGGGAGTCAAAATGACCTATCATATGCCATGGTTTGGATTTGTAACTTGGATTTTAGGATTTTCCATTTCACTTGAATTAACTTATGTCTCATTTTTAGGCCATTTTTATCACTTTTTGCTATGAGCCTTCCCAACATCTCATGACCACCCTACTAGCCTTAAAACATCATTCTAAGCAACTTTGATGTTGAAGGTTTTTCCATTTGAAGCTTGGAAGTAGGAGATATGGCCATATGCTTGAAATGACCCATAATGTCCAAATGACCAAAATACCCTTCGCTTGCCAAAGTCATAAGTAGAGTTCCACAAATCAGATGAAGGCATACTATACCTTTATAGAAAGCTAAGAACACGAGGAACAACTTTCATGTTGACCAGAAATCAATTTGGAAGCTCCTTGAGGGGTAAACGTTGCTTGGAAGTCAAGTAACTTTCACAGACAAATTTCAGATGCCTCTAACGACCTGTAACTTGCAAGGACCATAACTTGAGTTCTATAAATCTCCTTGATGTCTTCCACCACTCAAACTAAAGGTCTTGAGATAATCTACAAGTTTCATGTTGGCCAAGGATCCATTTGAGACTTGCATTTTGAATTATCTTGCTTGGAAGTTTGACCTAAACCAGGGGATTTTACACAGAAACCCTAATTCAGAAACTTCTCTTCTTCTTGATTTCTTTTGATCTCTCCTTGGCACAACACCACATCCATATCTATATGTCAAATGAGGCATCCCACATCTTTCAAACAGGCCTTGATGCCCTTCAATCAAGCATTTGACCTAGGGTTGACCCAGGGTTGACCTAGATGAAACCCTAGTTGACTGTCTTCAACTGCAGCTCTTGTAATCACATCAATGACTTGTCTCACTTTCAAAATGACTCTCTAGGTCTTCCATGATGTCTACATACCCTCCATGACCTCAATTCATAGCTCACAACTTCTTTGATGATCTTCAAATACCCTCAAGATTGGAGATAGATCCACTGCTTGATCCACTGACTTCTTAGATTTCAATTTCTTTCTGATGACTTGGCTAAGATTGAATTTGAATAATACCCTCTTGATATGCTCATAAAGATAAGAATTTCATTTGGTCCCTTGTTGGATGACTTGCTCATGCTATGCTATGCAGATGAATTAGACTATGTACATGACTTTTTATGCAAATGACAATGCAATTGAAACATAAACCAAGTGAAGTAGGTTGAGCAAATTTTAGGGTGCAACAATGTTCTCTTGAGCCCGTGTGGTGTCTTGATCCCGACTCACACTATTGTGTGTTCTTTGGCATGTGCGGCATCCAGGCCTTGTCTGATGATTGTTTCATTAGTATGTATGATATTCAGATCCTGACTAGTGATGTTCTCTTAAGCCTGTGTGGAATACGGACCCCGGCTCACACCGTTGTGTGTTCATTGGCATGTTCGACATCCAGGTCCTGGCTTAAGTATGTTTCATTAGTATGCGTGATATTCAGATCCTGACTAGTGATGTTCTCTTGAGCCCGTGTGGTATCCGGATCCCGGCTCACACAGTTGTGTGTTCATTGGCATGTGCGGCATCTAGGGCCTCGCTGATGGGTGTTTCATTAGTATGTTTGATAGTCAGATCCTGACTAGTGATGTTCTCTTGAGCCCGTGTGGTATCCGGACCCCAGCTCACACAGTTGTGTGTACATTGGCATGGGCGGCACACAGGCCCTGGCTGATGATTGTTTCATTAGTATGTGTGATATTCAGATCCTGACTAGCGATGTTCACTTGAACCCGTGTGGTATCTGGACCCCAGCACACACAGTTGTGTGTCATTGGCATGTGCGACATCCAGGCCGTAGCTGATGGGTATTTCATTAGTATGTTTGATATTCAGATCCTGACTAGTGATGTTCGTTTGAGGCCTTGTGGTATCCGGACCCCGGCTCACACTGTTGTGTGTTCATTGGCATTTGCGGCACCCAGGCTCTGGCTGATGATTGTTTCATTAGTATGTGTGATATTCAGATCCTGATTAGTGATGTTCTCTTGAGGCCGTGTGGTATCCAGACCCTGGCTCATACTGTTGTGTGTTCATTGGCATGTGCGGCATCCATGCCTTGGCTATTGATTGTTTCATTAGTATGTGTGATATTCAGATCCTTACTAGTGATGTTCTCTTAAGCCTGTGTGGAATCCGGACCCCGGCTCACACCGTTGTTGTTCATTGGCATGTGCGGCATCCAGGCCCTGGCTGATGATTGTTTCATTAGTATGTGTGATATTCAGATCCTGACTAGTGATGTTCACTTGAGCCCGTGTGGTATCCGAACCCCGGCTCACACAGTTGTGTGTTCATTGGCATGTGCGAATCCAGGCTCTGGCTGATGGGTATTTCATTAGTATGTTTGATATTTAGATCCTGACTAGTGATGTTCACTTGAGCCCGTGTGGTATCCGGACCCCGGCTCACATTGTTGTGTGTTCATTGGCATTTGCGGCACCCAGGCCCTGGCTGATGATTGTTTCATTAGTATGTGGGATATTCAGATCCTGATTAGTGATGTTCTCTTGAGGCCATGCGGTATCCGAACCCCGGCTTACACTGTTGTGTCTTCATTGGCATGTGCGGTATCCGGACCCCGGCTCAAACCGCTGTGTTTTCACTGGCATGTGCGGCATCCAGGCCCAGGCTGATTATTGTTTCATTAGTATGTGTGATATTCAGATCCTAAATAGTGATGCTCTCTTGAGCACGTGTGGTATCCGGACCCCGACTCACACTATTGTGTGTTCATTGGCATGTGCGGCATCCAGGCCTTGCCTGATGATTATTTCATTAGTATGTGTGATATTCAGATCCTGACCACTGATGTTTTCTTAAGCCTGTGTGGAATCCGGACCCCGACTCACACCATTGTATGTTCATTGGCATGTGCGGCATCCAGGCCTTGGCTGATGATTGTTGCATTAGTATGTATGATATTCTGATCCTAAATAGTGATGTTCTCATGAGCCCGTGTGGTATCCGGACCCCGACTCACACTATTGTGTGTTCATTGGCATGTGCTGCATCCAGGCCTTGCCTGATGATTGTTTCATTAGTATGTGTGATATTCAGATCCTAACCAGTGATGTTTTCTTAAGCCTGTGTGGAATCTGAACCCCGACTCACACAGTTGTGTGTTCATTGGCATGTGCGGCATCTAGGCCCTGACTATTGATTGTTTCAATAGTATGTGTGATATTCAGATCCTGACTAGTGATGTTCTCTTGAGCCCATGTGGTATCCGGACCCCGGCTCACACTGTTGTGTGTTCATTGGCATGTGCAGCATCTAGGCCGTGGCTGATGATTGTTTCATTAGTATGTGTGATATTCAGATCCTGGCTAGTGATGTTCTCTTGAGCCCGTGTTGTATTCGGACCCCGGCTCACACTGTTGTGTGTTCATTTGCATATGCGGCATCCAGGCCCTAGCTATTGATGGTTTCATAAGTATGTGTGATAATCAGATCCTGACTAGTGATGTTTTGTTGAGCCTGTGTGGTATCTGGACCCTGACTCACACCGTTGTGTGTTCATTGGCATGTGCGGCATCCAGGCCTTGGCTGATGGGTATTTCATTAGTATGTTTGATATTCAGATCCTGACTAGTGATGTTCTCTTGAGCCCGTGTGGTATCCGGACCCCGACTCACACAGTTGTGTGTTCATTGGCATGGGCGGCACCCAGGCCATGGCTGATGATTGTTTCATTAGTATGTTGATATTCAGATTCTAACTAGTGATGTTCACTTCAGCCCATGTGGTATCTGGACCCCGGCTTACACATTTGTGTGTTCATTGGCATGGGCGGCACCCAGGCCCTGGCTGATGATTGTTTCATTTGTATGTGTGATATTCAGATCCTGACTAGTGATGTTCACTTGAGCCCGTATTGTATCTGGACCCCGGCTCACAAAGTTGTGTGTTCATTGGCATGTGCGACATCCAGGCCCTGGTTGATGGGTATTTCATTTGTATGTTTGATATTCAGATCCTGACTAGTGATGTTCTCTTGAGCCCGTGTGGTATCCGGTCCCCAGCTCACACTGTTGTGTGTTCATTGGCATCTGCGGCACCTAGGCCCTGGCTGATGATTGTTTCATTAGTATGTGTGATATTCAGATCCTGATTAGTGATGTTCTCTTGAGGTCGTGTGGTACCCGGACCCTGACTCACACTGTTGTGTGTTCATTTGCATGTGCGACATCCAGGCCCTAGCTATTGATGGTTTCATTAGTATGTGTGATAATCAGATCCTGACTAGTGATGTTTTCTTGAGCCTGTGTGGTATCCGGACCCCGGCTCACACCGTCGTGTGTTCATTGGCATGTGCGGCATCCAGGCCCTGGCTGATGGGTATTTCATTAGTATGTTTGATATTCAAATCCTGACTAGTGATGTTTTCTTGAGCCCTTGTGGTATCCGGACCCCGGCTCACACATTTGTGTGTTCATTGGTATGGGCGGCACCCAGGTCCTGGCTGATGATTGTTTCATTAGTACGTGTGATATTCAGATCCTAACTAGTGATGTTCACTTGAGCCCGTGTGATATTCGGACCCCGGCTCACACTGTTGTGTGTTAATTTGCATGTGCGGTATCAAGGCTCTAGCTATTGATGGTTTCATTAAGTTGTGTGATATTCAGATCCTGACTAGTGATGTTCACTTGAGCCCATGTGGTATCTAGACCCTGGCTCACACAGTTGTGTGTTCATTGGCATGTGCGACATCCAGGCCCGAGCTGATGGGTATTTCATTAGTATGTTTGATATTAAGATCCTGACTAGTGATGTTCTCTTGAGCCCGTGTGGTATCCGGACCCGGCTGACACTGTTGTGTGTTCATTGGCATCTGCGACACCTAGGCCCTGGCTGATGATTGTTTCATTAGTATGTGTGGTATTCAGATCCTGGCTAGTGATGGTTTCTTGAGCCCGTGTGGTATCCGGACCCCGGCTCACAATGTTGTGTGTTCGTTTGCATGTGTGGCATCCAGGCGCTAGCTATTTGTGGTTTCATTAGTATGTGTGATAATCAGATCCTGACAAGTGATGTTCTGTTGAGCTTGTGTGGTATCCGGACCCCGGCTCACACCGTTGTGTGTTCATTGGCATGTGCAGCATCTAGGCCCTGGCTGATAGGTATTTCATTAGTATGTTTGATATTTAGATCCTGACTAGTGATGTTCTCTTGAGCCCGTGTGGTATCCGGACCCCGGCTCACACAGTTGTGTGTTCATTGGATGGGCGGCACCCAGGCCCTGACTGATGATTGTTTCATTAGTACGTGTGATATTCAGATCCTAACTAGTGATGTTCACTTGAGCCCGTGTGATATTCGGACCCCGGCTCACACTGTTGTGTGTTCATTTGCATGTGCGGTATCAAGGCTCTAGCTATTGATGGTTTCATTAAGATGTGTGATATTCAGATCCTGACTAGTGATGTTCACTTGAGCCCATGTGGTATCTAGACCCTGGCTCACACAGTTGTGTGTTCATTGGCATGTGCGACATCCAAACCCGAGCTGATGGGTATTTTATTAGTATGTTTGATATTAAGATCCTGACTAGTGATGTTCTCTTGAGCCCGTGTGGTATCCGGACCCCGACTCACACTGTTGTATGTTCATTGGCATCTGCGACACCTAGGCCCTGGCTGATGATTGTTTCATTAGTATGTGTGGTATTCAGACCCTGGCTAGTGATGGTTTCTTGAGCCCGTGTGGTATCCGGACCCCGGCTCACACTGTTGTGTGTTCGTTTGCATGTGCGGCATCCAGGCGCTAGCTATTTGTGGTTTCATTAGTATGTGTGATAATCAGATCCTGACTAGTGATGTTCTGTTGAGCTTGTGTGGTATCCGGACCCCGGCTCACACCGTTGTGTGTTCATTGGCATGTGCGGCATCTAGGCCCTGGCTGATAGGTATTTCATTAGTATGTGTGATATTCAGATCCTGACTAGTGATGTTCTCTTGAGCCCGTGTGGTATCCGGACCCCGGCTCACACAGTTGTGTGTTCATTGGATGGGCGGCACCCAGGCCCTGGCTGATGATTGTTTCATTATTATGTGTGATATTCAGATCCTAACTAGTGATGTTCACTTGAGCATGTGTGGTATCTGGACCCCGGCTTACACAGTTGCGTATTCATTGGCAAGGGCGGCACTCAGGCCCTGGCTGATGATTGTTTCATTAGTATGTGTGATATTCAGATCCTGACTAGTGATGTTCACTTGAGCCCGTGTGGTATCTGGACCCCGGCTCACACAGTTGTGTGTTCATTGGCATTTGCGACATCCAGGCCCTGGCTGATGGGTATTTCATTAGTATGTTTGATATTCAGATCCTGACTAGTGATGTTCTCTTGAGCTCGTGTGGTATCCGGACCCCGACTCACACTGTTGTGTGTTCATTTGCATCTACGACACCTAGGCCTTGGCTGATGATTGTTTCATTATAATGTGTGATATTCAGATCCTGATTAGTGATGTCCTCTTGAGGTCGTGTGGTATCCGGACCCCGACTCACACTGTTGTGTGTTCATTTGCATGTGCGGCATCCAGGCCCTAGCTATTGATGGTTTCATTAGTATGTGTGATAATCAGATCCTAACTAGTGATGTTCTGTTGAGCCTGTATGGTATCCGGACCCCGGCTCACACCGTTGTGTGTTCATTGGCATGTGCGGCATCCAGGCCCTGACTGATGGGTATTTCATTAGTATGTTTGATATTCAGATCCTGACTAGTGATGTTCTCTTGAGCCCTTGTTGTATCCGGACCCCGGCTCACACATTTCTGTGTTCATTGGCATGGGCGGCACCCAGGCCCTGGCTGATGATTGTTTCATTAGTACGTGTGATATTTAGATCCTGACTAGTGATGTTCACTTGAGCCCGTGTTGTATCCAGACCCCGGATCACACAGTTGTGTGTTCATTGGCATGTGCGACATCCAGGCCCTGGCTGATGGGTATTTCATTAGATTGTTTGATATTCATATCCTGACTAGTGATGTTCTCTTGAGCCCGTGTGGTATCCGGACCCCGGGTGACACAGTTGTGTGTTCATTGGCATGGGCGGCACCCATGCCCTGGCTGATGATTGTTTCATTAGTATGTGTGATATTCAGATCCTGACTTGTGATGTTCACTTAAGCCCGTGTGGTATCCGAACCCCGGCTCACACAGTTGTGTGTTCATTGGCATGTGCGACATCCAGGCCCTGGCTGATGGGTATTTCATTAGTATGTTTGATATTTAGATCCTGACTAGTGATGTTCGCATGAGCCCGTGTGGTATCCGGACCCCGGCTCACACTGTTGTCTGTTCATTGGCATTTGCCGCACCCAGGTCCTGGCTGATGATTGTTTCATTAGTATATGGGATATTCAGATCCTGATTAGTGATGTTCTCTTGAGGCCGTGCGGTATCCGGACCCCGGCTCACACTATTGTGTGTTCATTGGCATGTGCGGCATCCAGGCCCTGGCTATTGATTGTTTCATTAATATGTGTGATATTCAGATCCTGACTAGTGATGTTCTCTTGAGCCCGTGTGGTATCCGGACCCCGGCTCAAGTCGTTGTGTGTTCACTGGCATGTGCAGCATCCAGGCCCGGGCTGATTATTGTTTCATTAGTATGTGTAATATTCAGATCCTAACTAGTGATGTTCTGTTGAGCCCGTGTGGTATCCAGACCCCGACTCACACTATTGTATGTTCATTGGCATGTGCGGCATCCAGGCCTTGCCTGATGATTGTTTCATTAGTATGTATGATATTCAGATCCTGACCAGTGATGTTTTCTTAAGCCTGTGTGGAATCCGGACCCCGGCTCACAACGTTGTGTGTTCATTGGCATGTACGCCATCCAGGCCCTGGCTGATGATTGTTTCATTAGTATGTGCGATATTCAGGTCCTGACTAGTGATGTTCTCTTGAGCCCGTGTGGTATCCGGACCCCGGCTCACACTGTTGTGTGTTCATTGGCATGTGCGGCATCCAGGCCCTGGCTGATGAGTGTTTCATTAGTATGTGTGATATTCAGATCCTGGCTAGTGATGTTCTCTTGAGCCCGTGTGGTATCCGGACCCCGGCTCACACTGTTGTGTGTTCATTTGCATGTGCGACATCCAAGCCCTAACTATTGATGGTTTCATTAGTATGTGTGATATTCAGATCCTGACTAGTGATGTTCTGTTGAGCCTGTGTGGTATCCAGACCCCGGCTCACACCGTTGTGTGTTCATTGGCATGTGCGGCATCCAGGCCCTAGCTGATGGGTATTTCATTAGTATGTTTGATATTCAGATCCTGACTAGTAATGTTCTCTTGAGCCCTTGTGGTATCCGGACCCCGGCTCACACATTTGTGTGTTCATTGGCATGGGCGGCACCCAGGCCCTGGCTGTTGATTGTTTCATTAGTATGTGTGATATTCAGATCCTGACTAGTGATGTTCGCTTGAGCCCGTGTGGTATCTGGACCCCGGCTCACACAGTTGTGTGTTCATTGGCATGTGCGACATCCAGGCCCTGGCTGATGGGTATTTCATTAGTATGTGTGAAATTTAGATCTCTACTAGTGATGTTCTCTTGAGCCCGTGTGGTATCGGGATCCCGGCTGACACTGTTGTGTATTCATTGGCATCTGCGGCACCCAGGCCCTGGCTGATGATTGTTTCATTAGTATGTGTGATATTCAGATCCTAACTAATGATGTTCACTTGAGCACGTGTGGTATCCGGACCCCGGCTCACACAGTTGTGTGTTCATTGGCATCTGCGGCACCCAGGCCTTGGCTGATGATTGTTTCATTAGTATGTGTGATATTCAGATCCTGGCTAGTGTTGTTCTCTTAAGCCCGTGTGGTATCCGGACCCCAGCTAACACTGTTGTGTGTTCATTGGCATGTGCGGCATCCAAGCCCTGGCTGATGATTATTTCATTAGTATGTCTAATATTCAGATCCTTGCTAGTGATGTTCTCTTGAGCCCGTGTGGTATCCGGACCCCGGCTCACACCGTTGTGTGTTCATTGGCATGTGCGGCATCCAGGCCCTGCCTGATGATTGTTTCGTTAGTATGTGTGATATTCAGATCCGGACTAGTGATGTTCTCTTGAGCCCGTGTGGTATCCGGACCCCGGCTCACACTGTTGTGTGTTCATTGGCATGTGCGACATCCAGGCCCTGGCTGATGATTGTTTCATTAGTATGTGTGATATTCAGATCCTGGCTAGTGATGTTCTCTTGAGCCCGTGTGGTATCCGGACCCCGGCTCACACTGTTGTGTGTTCATTTGCATGTGCGGCATCCAAGCCCTAGTTATTGATGGTTTCATTAGTATGTGTGATAATCAGATCCTGACTAGTGATGTTCTGTTGAGCCCGTGTGGTATCCGGACACCGGCTCACACCGTTGTGTGTTCATTGGCATGTGCGGCATCCAGGCCCAGCCTGATGATTATTTCATTAGTATGTGTGATATTCAGATCCGGACTAGTGATGTTCTCTTGAGCCCGTGTGGTATCCGGACCCCGACTCACATTGTTGTGTGTTCATTGGCATGTGCGGCATCCAGGCCCTGGCTGATGATTGTTTCATTAGTATGTGTGATATTCAGATCCTGGCTAGTAATGTTCTCTTGAGCCCGTGTGGTATCCGGACCCCGACTCACACTGTTGTGTGTTCATTTGCATGTGCGGCATCCTGGCCCTAGCTATTGATGGTTTCATTAGTATGTGTGATAATCAGATCCTGACTAGTGATGTTCTGTTGAGCCTGTGTGGTATCCGGACCCCGGCTCACACCGTTGTGTGTTCATTGGCATGTGCGGCATCCAATCCCTGGCTGATGGGTATTTCATTAGTATGTTTGATATTCAGATCTTGACTAGTAATGTTCACTTGAGCCCTTGTGGTATCCGGACCCCGGCTCACAGATTTGTGTGTTCATTGGCATGGGCGGCACCCAGGCCCTGGCTGATTATTGTTTCATTAGTACGTGTGATATTCAGATCCTAACTAGTGATGTTCACTTGAGCCCGTGTGGTATCCGGACCCCGGTTAACACAGTTGTGTGTTCATTGGCATGGGCGGCACCCAGGCCCTGGCTGATGATTGTTTCATTAGTATGTGTGATATTCAGATCCTGACTAGTAATGTTCACTTGAGCCTGTGTGGTATCTGGACCCCGGCTCACACAGTTGTGTGTTCTTTGGCATGTGCGACATCCAGGCCCTGGCTGATGGGTATTTCATTAGTATGTGTGATATTCAGATCCTGACTAGTGATGTTCTCTTGAGCCTGTGTGGTATATGGACCCCGGCTGACACTGCTGTGTGTTCATTGGCATCTGCGGAACCCAGGCCCTAGCTGATGATTGTTTCATTAGTATGTGTGATAATCAGATCCTAACTAGTGATGTTCACTTGAGCCCGTGTGGTATCCGGACCCCGGCTAACACTGTTGTGTGTTCATTGGCATTTGCGGCATCCAGGCCCTTGCTGATGGTATTCCATTAGTATGTCTGATATTCAGATCCTGACTAGTGATGTTCTCTTGAGCCCGTGTGGTATCCGGACCTCGGCTCACACAGTTGTGTGTTCATTGGCATGGGCGACACCCAGGCCCTGGCTAATGATTGTTTCATTAGTATGTGTGATATTCAGATCCTGACTAGTGATGTTTACTTTAGCCCGTGTGTTATCCGGACCCTGACTCACACTGTTGTGTGTTCATTGGCATCCGCGGCACCCAGGTCCTGGCTGATGATTGTTTCATTAGTATGTGTGATATTCAGATCCTGGCAAGTGATGTTCACTTGAGCCCGTGTTCTATCCGGACCCCGGCTCACACTGTTGTATGTTCATTGGCATGTGCGGCATTCAGGCCCTGGCTATTGATTATTTCATTAGTATGTGTGGTATTCAGATCCTGGCTAGTGATGTTCTCTTGAGCTCGTGTGGTATCCGGACCCCGGCTCCCACCATTGTGTGTTCATTGGCATGTGCGGCATCCAGGCCCTGGCTGATGATTGTTTCATTAGTATGTGTGATATTCAGATCCTGGCTAGTGATGTTCTCTTGAGCCCGTGTGGCAACCGGACCCCAGCTAACACTGTTGTGTGTTCATTGGCATGTGCGGCATCCAAGCCCTGGCTGATGATTATTTCATTAGTATGTCTCATATTCAGATCCTGGCTAGTGATGTTCTCTTGAGCCTGTGTGGTATACGGACCCCGGCTGACACTGTTGTGTGTTCATTGGCATCTGCGGCACCCAGGCCCTGGCTGATATTTGTTTCATTAGTATGTGTGATATTCAGATCCTGATTAGTGATGTTCTCTTGAGGCCGTGTGGTATCCGAACCCCGGCTCACACTGTTGTGTGTTCATTGACATGTGCGGCATTCAGGCCCTGGCTATTGATTGTTTCATTAGTATGTTTGATATTCAGATCCTGACTAGTGATGTTCTCTTGAACCCGTGTGGTATTCGGTCCCAGGCTCACACAGTTGTGTGTTCATTGGCATGGGCGGCACCCAGACCCTGGCTGATAGGTATTTCATTAGTATGTTTGATATTCAGATCCTGACAAGTGATTATCGCTTTAGCCTGTGGGTTATCCGGACCCCGGGTCACACAGTTTTGTGTTCATTGGTTTGTGCGGCATCAGGCTCTGCCTGATGGGTATTTCATTAGTATGTTTGATATTCAGATCCTGACTAGTGATGTTCTCTTGAGCCCGTGTTGTATCCGGACCCCGTCTCACACTGTTGTGTGTTCATTGGCATGGGTGGCACCCAGGCCCTGGCTGATGATTGTTTCATTAGTATGTCTGATATTCAGATCCTGATTAGTGATGTTCTCTTGAGCCCGTGTGGTATTCGGACCCCGGCTCACACTGTTGTGTGTTCAATGGCATGTGCGGCATTCAGGCCCTGACTTTTGAATGTTTCATTAATATGTATGGTATTCAGATCCTGACTAGTGATGTTCTCTTGAGCTCGTGTGGTATCCGGACCCCGGCTCACACTATTATTTGTTCATTGGCATGTGCGGCATCCAGGCCCTGGCTGATGATTGTTTCATTAGTATGTGTGATATTCAGATCCTGGCTAGTGATGTTCTCTTGAGCCCGTGTGGTATCCGGACCCCAGCTAACACTGTTGTGTGTTCATTGGCATGTGCGGCATCCAGGCCGTGGCTGATGATTTTTTCATTAGTATGTCTGATATTCAGATCCTGGCTAATGATGTTCTCTTGAGCCCGTGTGGTATCCGGACCCCGGCTCACACCGTTGTGTGTTCATTGGCATGTGCGGCATCAAGGCCCTGCCTGATGATTGTTTCATTAGTATGTGTGATATTTAGATCCTGACTAGTGATGTTCACTTGAGCCCGTGTGGTATCCGGAACCCGGCTCACACAGTTGTGTGTTCATTGGCATGTGCGGAATCCAGGCCCTGCCTGATGGGTATTTTATTAGTATGTTTGATATTCAGATCCTGACTAGTGATATTCTCTTGAGCCCGTGTGGTATTCGGACCCCGACTCACATTGTTGTGTGTTCAATGGCATCTGCGGCACCCAGGCCCTGGCTGATGATTGTTTCATTAGTATGTGTGATATTCAGATCCTGATTAGTGATGTTCTCTTGAGGCCGTGTGGTATCCGAACCCCGGCTCACACTGTTGTGTGTTCATTGGGATGTGCGGCATTCAGGCCCTGACTATTGATTGTTTCATTAGTATGTTTGATATTCAGATCCTGACTAGTGATGTTCTCTTGAACCCGTGTGGTATTCGGACCCCGACTCACACTGTTGTGTGTTCATTGGCATCTGCGGCACCCAGGCCCTGGCTGATGATTGTTTCATTAGTATGTGTGATATTCAGATCCTGGCAAGTGATGTTCTCTTGAGCCCGTGTGGTATCCGGACCCCGGCTCACACTGTTGTGTGTTCATTGTTATGTGCGGCATTTAGGCCCTGGCTATTGATTATTTCATTAGTATGTGTGATATTCAGATCCTGACTAGTGATGTTCTCTTGAGCCCGTGTGGTATCCGGACCCAGGCTCACACAGTTGTGTGTTCATTGGCATGGGCGGCACCCAGGCTCTGGCTGATGGGTATTTCATTAGTATGTTTGATATTCAGATCCTGACTAGTGATTATCTCTTGAGCCTGTGGGGTATCCGGACCCCGGGTCACACAGTTTTGTGTTCATTGGCTTGTGCGGGATCAGGCTCTGCCTGATGGGTATTTCATTAGTATGTTTGATATTCAGATCCTGACTAGGGATGTTCTCTTGAGCTCGTGTTGTATCCGGACCCCGTCTCACATTGTTGTGTGTTCATTGGCATGGGCGGCACCCAGGCCCTGGCTGATGATTGTTTCATTAGTATGTCTGATATTCAGATCCTGATTAGTGATGTTCTCTTAAGCCCGTGTGGTATTCGGACCCCGGCTCACACTGTTGTATGTTCATTGGCATGTGCGGCATTCAGGCCCTGACTTTTGAATGTTTCATTAATATGTGTGGTATTCAGATCCTGACTAGTGATGTTCTCTTGAACTCGTGTGGTATCCGGACCCCGGCTCACACCATTGTGTGTTCATTGGCATGTGCGGCATCCAGGCCCTGGCTGATGATTGTTTCATTAGTATGTGTGATATTCAGATCCTGGCTAGTGATGTTCTCTTGAGCCCGTGTGGTATCCGGACCCCAGCTAACACTGTTGTGTGTTCATTGGCATGTGCGGCATCCAGGCCCTGACTGATGATTGTTTCATTAGTATGTCTGATATTCAGATCCTGATTAGTGATGTTCTCTTGAGCCCGTGTGGTATCCGGACCTCGGCTCACACAGTTGTGTGTTCATTGGCATGGGCGGCACCCAGGCCCTGGCTAATGATTGTTTCATTAGTATGTGTGATATTCAGATCCTGACTAGTGATGTTTACTTTAGCCCGTGTGGTATCCAGACCCCGACTCACACTGTTGTGTGTTCATTGGCATCCGCGGCACCCAGGCCCTGGCTGATGATTGTTTCATTAGTATGTTTGATATTCAGATCCTAACAAGTGATGTTCTCTTGAGCCCGTGTGGTATCCGGACCCCGGTTCACACTGTTGTGTGTTCATTGTCATGTGCGGCATTTAGGCCCTGGCTATTGATTGTTTCATTAGTATGTGTGATATTTAAATCCTAACTAGTGATGTTCTCTTGAGCCTGTGTGGTATCCAGACCCAGGCTCACACAGTTGTGTGTTCATTGGCATGGGCGGCGCCCAGGCCCTGGCTGATGGATATTTCATTAGTATGTTTGATATTCAGATCCTGACTAGTGATTATCTCATTAGCCCGTGGGGTATCCAGACCCCGGGTCACACAGTTGTGTGTTCATTGGCATTGGCGGCACACAGGCCCTGGCTGATGATTGTTTCAATAGTACGTGTGATATTCAGATCCTAACTAGTGATGTTCACTTAAGCCCGTGTAGAATCCGGACCCCGGCTCACACTGTTGTGTGTTCATTGGCATCCCGTGTGGTATCCGGACCCCGGCTCACACTGTTGTGTGTTCATTGGCATGTGCGGCATTCAGACCCTGGCTATTGATTATTTCATTAGTATGTGTGGTATTCAGATCCTGGCTAGTGATGTTCTCTTCAGCTCGTGTGGTATTCGGACCCTGGCTCCCACCATTGTGTGTTCATTGGCATGTGCGACATCCAGGCCCTGGCTGATGATTGTTTCATTAGTATGTGTGATATTCAGATCCTGGCTAGTGATGTTCTCTTGAGCCCGTGTGGCATCCGGACCCCAGCTAACACTGTTGTGTGTTCATTGGCATGTGCGGCATCCAGGCCCTGGCTGATGATTATTTCATTAGTATGCCTCATATTCAGATCCTGGCTAGTGATGTTCTCTTGAGCCCGTGTGGTATTCGGACCCCGACTCACACTGTTGTGTGTTCATTGGCATCTGCGGCACCCAGGCCCTGGCTGATGATTATTTCATTAGTATGTGTGATATTCAGATCCTGATTAGTGATGTTCTCTTGAGGCCGTGTGGTATCCGAACCCCGGCTCACACTGTTGTGTGTTCATTGACATGTGCGGCATTCAGGCCCTGGCTATTAATTGTTTCATTAGTATGTTTGATATTCAGATCATGACTAGTGATGTTCTCTTGAACCCGTGTGGTATTCGGTCCCAGGCTCACACAGTTGTGTGTTCATTGGCATGGGCGGCACCCAGACCCTGGCTGATGGGTATTTCATTAGTTTGTTTGATATTCAGATCCTGACAAGTGATTATCTCTTGAGCCTGTGGATTATCCGGACCCCGGGTCACACAGTTTTGTGTTCATTGGCTTGTGCGGCATCAGGGTCTGCCTGATGGGTATTTCATTCGTATGTTTGATATTCAGATCCTGACTAGTGATGTTCTCTTGAGCCCGTGTTGTATCCGGACCCCGTCTCACTCTGTTGTGTGTTCATTAGCATGGGTGGCACCCAGGCCCTGGCTGATGATTGTTTCATTAGTATGTCTGATATTCAGATCCTGATTAGTGATGTTCTCTTGAGCCCGTGTGGTATTCGAACCCCGACTCACACTGTTGTGTGTTCATTGGCATGTGCTGAATTCCGGCCCTGACTTTTGAATGTTTCGTTAATATGTATGGTATTCAGATCCTGACTAGTGATGTTCTCTTGAGCTCGTGTGGTATCCGGACCTCGGCTCACACCATTGTATGTTCATTGGCATGTGCGGCATCCAGGCCCAGGCTGATAATTGTTTCATTAGTATGTGTGATATTCAGATCCTGGCTAGTGATGTTCTCTTGAGCCCGTGTGGTATCCGGAACCCAGCTAACACTGTTGTGTGTTCATTGGCATGTGCAACATCCAAGACCTGGCTGATGGTTGTTTCATTAGTATGTCTGATATTCAGATCCTGACTAGTGATGTTCTCTTGAGCCGGTGTGGTATCCGGACCGCGGCTCACACCGTTGTGTGTTCATTGGCATGTGCGGCATCCAGGCCCTGCCTGATGATTGTTTTATTAGTATGTGTGATATTCAGATCCTGACTAGTGATGTTCACTTGAGCCCGTGTGGTATCCGGAACCCGGCTCACACAGTTGTGTGTTCATTAGCATGTGCGGAATCCAGGCCCTGCCTGATGGGTATTTTATTAGTATGTTTGATATTCAGATCCTGGCTAGTGATATTCTCTTGAGCTCTTGTGGTATTCGGACCCCGACTCACACTGTTGTGTGTTCATTGGCATGTGCTGCATTCAGGCCCTGACTTTAAATGTTTCATTAATATGTGTGGTATTCAGATTCTGACTAGTGATGTTCTCTTGAGCTCGTGTGGTATCCGGACCCCGGCTCACACCATTGTGTGTTGATTGGCATGTGCGGCATCCAGGCCCTGGCTGATGATTATTTCATTAGTATGTGTGATATTCATATCCTGGCTAGTGATGTTCTCTTAAGCCTGTGTGGTATCTGGACCCCAGCTAACACTGTTGTGTGTTCATTGGCATGTGCGGCATCCAGGCCCTGGCTGATGATTGTTTCATTAGTATGTCTGATATTCAGATCCTGTCTAGTGATGTTCTCTTGAGCCAGTGTGGTATCCGGACCCCGGCTCACACCGTTGTGTGTTCATTGGCATGTGCGGCATCCAGGCCCTGCCTGATGATTGTTTCATTAGTATGTGTGATATTCAGATCCTGACTAGTGATGTTCACTTGAGCCCGTGTGGTATCCGGACCCCGGCTCACACAGTTGTGTGTTCATTGGCATTTGCGGCATCCAGGCCCTTGCTGATGGGTATTCCATTAGTATGTTTGATATTCAGATCTTGACTAGTGATGTTCTCTTGAGCCCGTGTGGTATCCGGACCAAGGCTCACACAGTTGTGTGTTCATTGGCATGGGCGGCACCCAGGCCCTGGCTAATGATTGTTTCATTAGTATGTGTGATATTCAGATCCTGACTAGTGATGTTTACTTTAGCCCGTGTGGTATCCGGACCTCGACTCACACTGTTGTGTGTTCATTGGCATCCGCGGCACCCAGGCCCGTGCTGATGATTGTTTCATTAGTATGTTTGATATTCAGATCCTGGCAAGTGATGTTCTCTTGAGCCCGTGTGGTATCTGGACCCCGGTTCACACTGTTGTGTGTTCATTGTCATGTGCGAAATTTAGGCCCTGGCTATTGATTGTTTCATTAGTATGTGTGATATTCAGATCCTAACTAGTGATGTTCTCTTGAGCCCGTGTGGTATCCGGACCCAGGCTCACACAGTTGTGTGTTCATTGGCATGGGCGGCACTCAGGCCCTGGCTGATGGGTATTTCATTAGTATGTTTGATATTCAGATCCTGACTAGTGATTATCTCTTGAGCCCGTGGGGTATCCGGACCCCGGGTCACACAGTTGTGTGTTCATTGGCATTGGTGGCACCCAGGCCCTGACTGATGATTGTTTCATTAGTACGTGTGATATTCAGATCCTAACTAGTGATGTTCACTTGAGCCCGTGTGGTATCCGGACCCTGGCTTACACAATTGTGTTTTCATTGGCATGGGCGGCACCCAGGCCCTGGCTGATGATTGTTTCATTAGTATGTGTGATATTCAGATCCTGACTAGTGATGTTCACTTGAGCCCGTGTGGTATCCGGACCCCGGCTCACACTGTTGTGTGTTCATTGGCATCCCGTGTGGTATCCGGACCCTGGCTCACACTGTTGTGAGTTCATTGGCATGTGCGGCATTCAGGCCCTGGCTATTGATTATTTCATTAGTATGTGTGGTATTCAGATCCTGGCTAGTGATGTTCTCTTGAGCTCGTGTGGTATCCGGACCCCGGCTCCCACCATTGTGTGTTCAATGGCATGTGCGGCATCCAGGCCCTGGCTGATGATTGTTTCATTAGTATGTGTGATATTCAGATCCTGGCTAGTGATGTTCTCTTGAGCCCGTGTGGCATCCGGACCCCAGCTAACACTGTTATGTGTTCATTGGCATGTGCGGTATCCAGGCCCTGGCTGATGATTATTTCATTAGTATGTCTCATATTCAGATCCTGGCTAGTGATGTTTTCTTGAGCCGGTGTGGTATCCGGACCCCGACTCACACTGTTGTGTGTTCATTGGCATCTGCGGCACCCAGGCCCTGGCTGATGATTGTTTCATTAGTATGTGTGATATTCAGATCCTGATTAGTGATGTTCTCTTGAGGCCGTGTGGTATCCGAACCCCGACTCACACTATTGTGTGTTCATTGACATGTGCGGCATTCAGGCCCTGACTTTTGAATGTTTCATTAATATGTCTGGTATTCAGATCCTGACTAGTGATGTTCTCTTGAGCTCGTGTGGTATCCGGACCCCGGCTCACACCATTGTGTATTCATTGGCATGTGCGGCATCCAGGCCCTGGCTGATGATTGTTTCATTAGTATGTGTGATATTCAGATCCTGGCTAGTGATGTTCTCTTAAGCCCGTGTGGTATCCGGACCCCAGCTTACATTGTTATGTGTTCATTGGCATGTGCGGCATCCAGGCCCTGGCTGATGATTGTTTCATTAGTATGTCTGATATTCAGATTCTAGCTAGTGATGTTCTCTTGAGCCCGTGTGGTATCCGGACTCCGGCTCACACTGTTGTGTGTTCATTGGCATGTGCGGAATCCAGGCCCTGCCTTATGATTGTTTCATTAGTATGTGTGATATTCAGATCCTGACTAGTGATGTTCACTTGAGCCCGTGTGGTATCCGGAACCCGGCTCACACAGTTGTGTGTTCATTAGCATGTGCGGAATCCAGGCCCTGCCTGATGGGTATTTTATTAGTATGTTTGATATTCAGATCCTGACTAGTGATATTCTCTTGAGCTCGTGTGGTATTCGGACCCCGACTCACACTGTTGTGTGTTCATTGGCATGTGCGGCATTCAGGCCCTGACTTTTGAATGTTTCATTAATATGTGTGGTATTCAGATCCTGACTAGTGATGTTCTCTTGAGCTGGTGTGGTATCCGGACCCCGGCTCACACCATTGTGTGTTCATTGGCATGTGCGGCATCCAGGCCATGGCTGATGATTGTTTCATTAGTATGTGTGATATTCAGATCCTGGCTAGTGATGTTCTCTTGAGCCCGTGTGGTATCCGGACCCCAGCTAACACTGTTGTGTGTTCATTGGCATGTGCTGCATCCAGGCCCTGGCTGATGATTGTTTCATTAGTATGTCTGATATTCAGATCCTGGCTAGTGATGTTCTCTTGAGCCTGTGTGGTATCCGGAACCCGGCTCAAACCGTTGTGTGTTCATTGGCATGTGCGGCACCCAGGCATTGGCTGATGATTGTTTCATTAGTGTGTGTGATATTCAGATCCTGACTAGTGATGTTCACTTGAGCTCGTGTGGTATCCGGACCCCGGCTCAGACTGTTGTGTGTTCATTGGCATCCCGTGTGGTTTCCGGACCCTGGCTCACACTGTTGTGAGTTCATTGGCATGTGCGGCATTCAGGCCCTGACTTTTGAATGTTTCATTAATATGTGTGGTATTCAGATCCTGACTAGTGATGTTCTCTTGAGCTGGTGTGGTATCCGGACCCCGGCTCGTACCATTGTGTGTTCATTGAAATGTGCGGCATCCAGGCCCTGGCTGATGATTGTTTCATTAGTATGTGTGATATTCAGATCCTGACTAGTGATATTCTCTTGAGCCCGGGTTGTATTCGGACCCCGACTCACATTGTTGTGTGTTCATTGGCATCTGCGGCACCCAGGCCATGGCTGATGATTGTTTCATTAGTATGTGTGATATTCAGATCCTGATTAGTGATGTTCTCTTGAGGCCGTGTGGTATCCGATCCCCGGCTCACACTGTTGTGTGTTCATTGGCATGTGCGGCATTCAGGCCCAGACTATTGATTGTTTCATTAGTATGTTTGATATTCAGATCCTGACTAGTGATGTTCTCTTGAACCCATGTGGTATTCGGACCCCGACTCACACTGTTGTGTGTTCATTGGCATCTGCGGAACCCAGACCCTGGCTGATGATTGTTTCATTAGTATGTGTGATATTTAGATCCTGGCAAGTGATGTTCTCTTGAGCCCATGTGGTATCCGGACCCCGGCTCACACTGTTGTGTGTTCATTGGCATGGGCGGCACCCAGGCTCTAGCTGATGGGTATTTCATTAGTATGTTTGACATTCAGATCCTGACTAGTGATTATCTCTTGAGCCTGTGGGGTATCCGGACCCCGGGTCAGACAGTTTTGTGTTCATTAGCTTGTGCGGCATCAGGCTTTGCCTGATGGGTATTTCATTAGTATGTTTGATATTCAGATCCTGACTAGTGATGTTCTCTTGAGCTCGTGTTGTATCCGGACCCCGTCTCACACTGTTGTGTGTTCATTGGCATGGGCGGCAGCCAGGCCCTGGCTGATGATTGTTTCATCAGTATATCTGATATTCAGATCCTTATTAGTGATGTTCTCTTAAGCGCGTGTGGTATTCGGACCCCGGCTCACACTGTTGTGTGTTCATTGGCATGTGCGGCATTCAGGCCCTGACTTTTGAATGTTTCATTAATATGTATGGTATTCAGATCCTGACTAGTGATGTTCTCTTGAACTCGTGTGGTATCCGGACCCCGGCTCACACCATTGTGTGTTCATTGACATGTGCGGCATCCAGGCCCTGGCTGATGATTGTTTCATTAGTATGTGTGATATTCAGATCCTGGCTAGTGATGTTCTCTTGAGCCCGTGTGGTATCCGGACCCCAGCTAACACTGTTGTGTGTTCATTGGCATGTGCGGCATCCAGGCCCTGCCTGATGATTGTTTCATTAGTATGTGTGATATTCAGATCCTGACTAGTGATGTTCACTTGAACCCGTGTGGTATCCGGAACCCGGCTCACATAGTTGTTTGTTCATTGGCATGTGCGGAATCCAGGCCTTGCCTGATGGGTATTTTATTAGTATGTTTGATATTCAGATCCTGACTAGTGATATTCTCTTGAGCCCGTGTGGTATTCAGACCCCGACTCACATTATTGTGTGTTTATTGGCATCTGCGGCACCCAGGCCCTGGCTGATGATTGTTTCATTAGTATGTGTGATATTCAGATCATGATTAGTGATGTTCTCTTGAGGTCGTGTGGTATCCGAACCCCGGCTCACACTGTTGTGTGTTCATTTGCATGTGCGGCATTCAGGCCCTGGCTATTGATTGTTTCATTAGTATATGTGATATTCAGATCCTGACTAGTGATGTTTTCTAGAGCCCGTGTGGTATCCGGACCCCGGCTCACACTGTTGTGTGTTCATTGGCATGTGCGGCATCCATGCCCTGGCTGATGATTGTTTCATTAGTATGTGTGATATTCAGATCCTGGCATGTAATCTTCTCTTGAGCCCGTGTGGTATCCGGACCCCGGCTCACACCGTTGTGTGTTCATTGTCATGTGCGGCATCCAGGCCCTGACTATTGATTGTTTCATTTGTATGTGTGATAATCAGATCCTGACTAGTGATGTTCTCTTGATCCCGTGTGGTATCCGGACCCATGCTCACACAGTTGTGTGTTCATTGCCATGGGCGACACCCAGGCCCTGGCTGATGGGTATTTAATTAGTATGTTTGATATTCAGATCCTGACTAGTGATGTTCTCTTAAGCCCGTGGGGTATCCGGACCCCGGGTCACAAAGTTGTGTGTTCATTGGCATGTGCGACATCAGGCTCTGCCTGATGGGTATTTCATTAGTATGTTTGATATTCAGATCCTGACTAGTGATGTTCTCTTGAGCCCGTGTTGTATCCAGACCCCGGCTCACACTGTTGTGTGTTCATTGGCATGGGCGGCACCCAGGCCCTGGCTGATGATTGTTTCATTAGTATGTGTGATATTCAGATCCTGATTAGTGATGTTCTCTTAAACCCGTGTGGTATCCGGACCCCGGCTCACACTGTTGTGTGTTCATTGGCATGTGCGGCATTCAGGCCCTGGCTATTGGTTGTTTCATTAGTATGTATGGTATTCAGATCCTGAATAGTGATGTTCTCTTGAGGCCGTGTGGTATCCGGACCTCGGTTCACACCATTGTGTGTTCATTGGCATGTGCGGCATCCAGGCCCTGGCTGATGATTGTTTCATTAGTATGTGTGATATTCAGATCCTGGCTAGTGATATTCTCTTGAACCCGTGTGGTATCCGGACACCATCTCACACTGTTGTGTATTCATTGGCATGTGCGGCATCTAGGCCCTGGCTGATGATTGATTCATTAGTATTTCTGATATTCAGATCCTGGCTAGTGATGTTCTCTTGAGCCTGTGTGGTTCCGGACCCCGACTCACATTGTTGTGTGTTCATTGGAATTTGCGGCATCCAGGCCCTGCTTGATGATTGTTTCATTAGTATGTGTGATATTCAGATCTTGTCTAGTGATGTTCACTTGAGCATGTGTGGTATCCGGACCCTGGCTCACACAGTTGTGTGTTCATTGGCATGTGCGGAATCCAGGCCCTGCCTGATGGGTATTTCATCAGTATGTTTGATATTCAGATCCTAACTAGTGATGTTCTCTTGAGCCCGTGTGGTATCCGGACCTCGGCTCACACCATTGTGTGTTCATTGGCATGGGCGGCACCCAGGCCCTGCTGATGATTGTTTCATTAGTATGTGTGATATTCAGATCCTAATTAGTGATGTTCTCTTGAGCCCGTGTGGTATCCGGACCCCGGCTCACACTGTTGTGTGTTCATTGGCATGTGCGACATTCAGGCCCTGTCTATGGATTGTATCATTAGTATGTGTGATATTCAGATCCTGACTAGTGATGTTCTCTTGAGCCCGTGTGGTATCCGGACCCCGGCTCACACCATTGTGTGTTCATTGGCATGTGCGGCATCCAGGCCTTGGCTAATGATTGTTTCATTAGTATGTGTGATATTCAGATCCTGGCTAGAGATGTTCTCTTGAGCCCATGTAGTATCCGAACCATAGCTTACACTGTTGTGTGTTCATTGGCATGTGCGACATCCAGGCCCTGGCTGATGATTGTTTCATTAGTTTGTCTGATATTCAGATCCTGGCTAGTGATGTTCTCTTGAGCCCGTGTGTTATCTGGACCCTGGCTCACACCGTTGTGTGGTAATTGGTATGTGCGGCATCCAGGCCCTGCCTGATGATTGTTTCATTAGTATGTGTGATATTCAGATCCTGACTAGTGATGTTCACTTGAGCCCTTGTGGTATCCGAAACCCGGCTTACACAGTTGTGTGTTCATTGGCATGTACGGAATCCAGGCCCTGCCTGATGGGTATTTTATTAGTATGTTTGATATTCAGAGCCTGACTAGTGATGTTCTTTTGAGCCCGTGTAATATTCGAACCCCGACTCACACTGTTGTGTGTTCATTGGCATCTGCGGCACCCAGGCCCTGGCTGATGATTGTTTCATTAGTATGTGTGATATTCAGATCTTGATTAGTGATGTTCTCTTGAGGCCGTGTGGTATCCGAGCCCAGGCTCACACTGTTGTGTGTTCATTGGCATGTGCAGCATTCAGGCCCTGGCTATTGATTGTTCCATTAGTATGTGTGATATTCAGATCCTGACTAGTGATGTTCTCTTGAACCCGTGTGGTATCTGGACCCCAGCTCACACCGTTGTCTGTTCATTGACATGTGTGGCATCCAGGCCCTGGCTGATGATTGTTTCATTAGTATGTGTGATATTCAGATCCTGGAAAGTGATGTTCTCTTGAGCCCGTGTGGTATCCGGACCCCGGCTCACACTGTTGTGTGTTCATTGTCATGTGCGGCATCCAGGCACTGACTATTGGTTGTCTCATTAGTATGTGTGATAATCAGATCCTGACTAGTGATGTTCTCTTGAGCCCGTGTGGTATTCGGACCCATGCTCACACAGTTGTGTGTTCATTGGCATGTGCGGCTTCAGGCTCTGCCTGATGGGTATTTCATTAGTATGTTTTATATTCAGATCCTGACTAGTGATGTTCTCTTGAGCCCGTGGGGTATCCGGACCCCGGGTCACACAGTTGTGTGTTCATTGGCATGTGCGGCTTCAGGCTCTGCCTGATGGGTATTTCATTAGTATGTTTGATATTCAGATCCTGACTAGTGAAGTTCTCTTGAGCCCGTGTTGTATCCGGACCCCGGCTCACACTGTTGTGTGTTCATTGGCATGGGCGGCACCCAGGCCCTGGCTGATGATTGTTTCATTAGTATGTGTGATATTCAGATCCTGATTAGTGATGTTCTCTTGAGCCCGTGTGGTATCCGGACCCCGGCTCACACTATTGTGTGCTCATTGGCATGTTCGGCATTCAGGCCTTGGCTATTGGTTGTTTCATTAGTATGTGTGGTATTTAGATCCTGACTAGTGATGTTCTCTTGAGTCCGTGTGGTATCCGGACCCCGGGTCACACCATTGTGTGTTCATTGGCATGTGCAGCATCTAGGCCCTGGCTGATAATTGTTTCATTAGTATGTGTGATATTCAGATCCTGACTAGTGATGTTCTCTTGAACCCGTGTGGTATCTTGACCCCAACTCACACCGTTGTCTGTTCATTGACATGTGTGGCATCCAGGCCCTGGCTGATGATTGTTTCATTTGTATGTGTGATATTCAGATCCTGGCAAGTGATGTTCTCTTGAGCCCGTGTGGTATCCGGACCCCGGCTCACACTGTTGTGTGTTCATTGTCATGTGCGGCATACAGGCCCTGGCTATTGGTTGTTTCATTAGTATGTGTGATAATCAGATCCTGACTAGTGATGTTTTCTTGAGCCCGTGTGGTATTCGGACCCATGCTCACACAGTTGTGTGTTCATTGGCATGGGCGGCACCCAGGCCCTGGCTGATGGGTATTTCATTAGTATGTTTTATATTCAGATCCTGACTAGTGATGTTCTCTTAAGCCCGTGGGGTATCCGGACCCCGGGTCACACAGTTGTGTGTTCATTGGCATGTGCGGCATCAGGATCTGCCTGATGGGTATTTCATTAGTATGTTTGATATTCAGATCCTGACTAGTGAAGTTCTCTTGAGCCCGTGTTGTATCCGGACCCCGGCTCACACTGTTGTGTGTTCATTGGCATGGGCGGCACCCAGGCCCTGGCTGATGATTGTTTCATTAGTATGTGTGATATTCAGATCCTGATTAGTGATGTTCTCTTGAGCCCGTGTGGTATCCGGACCCCGGCTCACACTATTGTGTATTCATTGGCATGTTCGGCATTCAGGCCTTGGCTATTGGTTGTTTCATTAGTATGTGTGGTATTCAGATCCTGACTAGTGATGTTCTCTTGAGTCCGTGTGGTATCCGGACCCCGGATCACACCATTGTGTGTTCATTGGCATGTGCAGCATCCAGGCCCTGGCTGATAATTGTTTCATTAGTATGTGTGATATTCAGATCCTGGCTAGTGATGTTCTCTTGAGCCCGTGTGGTTCCGGACCCCGGCTCACACCGTTGTGTGTTCATTGGCATGTGCGGAATCCAGGCCCTTCCTGATGGGTATTTCATCAGTATGTTTAATATTCATATCCTAACTAGTGATGTTCTCTTGAGCCCGTGTAGTATCCGGACCTCGGCTCACACCATTGTGTGTTCGTTGGCATGGGCGGCAACCAGGCCCTGGCTGATGACTGTTTCATTAGTATGTGTGATATTCAGATCCTGATTAGTGATGTTCTCTTGAGCCCGTGTGGCATCCGGACCCCGGCTCACACTGTTGTGCGTTCATTGGCATGTGCGACATTCAGGCCCTTGCTATGGATTGTATCATTAGTATGTGTGATATTCAGATCCTGACTAGTGATGTTCTCTTCAGCCCGTGTGGTATCCGGACCCCGGCTCACACCATTGTGTGTTCATTTGCATGTACGGCATCCAGGACTTGGCTAATGATTGTTTCATTAGTATGTGTGATATTCAGATCCGGGCTAGTGATGTTCTCTTGAGCCCATGTAGTATCCGGACCATAGCTCACACTGTTGTGTGTTCATTGACATGTGCGGCATCCAGGCCCTGGCTGATGATTGTTTCATTAGTATGTCTGATATTCAGATCCTGGCTAGTGATGTTCTCTTGAGCTCGTGTGGTATCTGGACCCTGGCTCACACCGTTGTGTGGTAATTGGCATGTGCGGCATCCAGGCCCTGCCTGATGATTGTTTCATTAGTATGTGTGATATTCAGATCCTGACTAGTGATGTTCACTTGAGCCTGTGGGGTATCCGGAACCCGGCTTACACAGTTGTGTGTTCATTGGCATGTACGGAATCCAGGCCCTTCCTGATGGGTATTTTATTAGTATATTTGATATTAAGATCCTGACTAGTGATGTTCTCTTGAGCCCGTGTGATATTCGAACCCCGACTCAAACTGTTGTGTGTTCATTGGCATCTGCGGCACCCAGGCCCTGGCTGATGATTGTTTCATTAGTATGTGTGATAATCAGATCCTGACTAGTGTTGTTCTCTTGAACCCGTGTGGTATCTGGACCCCAGCTCACACCGTTGTCTGTTCATTGACATGTGTGGCATCCAGGCCCTGGCTGATGATTGTTTCATTAGTATGTGTGATATTCAGATCCTAGCAAGTGATGTTCTCTTGAGCCTGTATGGTATCCGGACCCCGGCTCACACTGTTGTGTGTTCATTGTCATGTGCGGCATCCAGGCCCTGAGTATTGGTTGTTTCATTAGTATGTGTGATAATCAGATCCTGACTAGTGATGTTCTCTTGAGCCCATGTGGTATTCGGACCCATGCTCACACAGTTGTGTGTTCATTGGCATGGGCGGCACCCAGGCCCTGGCTGATGGGTATTTCATTAGTATGTTTTATATTCAGATCCTGACTAGTGATGTTCTCTTGAGCCCGTGGGGTATCCGGACCCCGGGTCACACTTTTGTGTGTTCATTGGCATGTGCGGCATCAGGCTCTGCCTGATGGGTATTTCATTAGTATGTTTGATATTCAGATCCTGACTAGTGAAGTTCTCTTGAGCCCGTGTTGTATCCGGACCTCGGCTCACACTGTTGTGTGTTCATTGGCATGGGCGGCACCCAGGCCCTGGCTGATGATTGTTTCATTAGTATGTGTGATATTCAGATCCTGATTAGTGATGTTCTCTTGAGCTCGTGTGGTATCCGGACCCCGGCTCACACTATTGTGTGTTCATTGGCATGTGCGGCATTCAGGCCTTGGCTATTGGTTGTTTCATTAGTATGTGTGGTATTCAGATCCTGACTAGTGATGTTCTCTTGAGTCCGTGTGGTATCCGGACCCCGGCTCACACCATTGTGTGTTCATTGGCATGTGCAGCATCCAGGCCCAGGCTGATGATTGTTTCATTAGTATGTGTGATATTCAGATCCTGGCTAGTGATGTTCTCTTGAGCCCGTGTGTTATCCGGACCCCAGCTCACACTGTTGTGTGTTCATTTGCATGTGCGGCATCCAGACCTTGGCTGATGATTGTTTCATTAGTATGTCTGATATTCAGATTCTGGCTAGTGATGTTCTCTTGAGCCCGTGTGGTTCCGGACCCCGCCTCACACCGTTGTGTGTTCATTGGCATGTGCGGAATCCAGGCCCTTCCTGATGGGTATTTCATCAGTATGTTTAATAGTCAGATCCTAACTAGTGATGTTCTCTTGAGCCCGTGTAGTATCCGGACCTCGGCTCACACCATTGTGTGTTCGTTGGCATAGGCGGCACCCATGCCCTGGCTGATGACTGTTTCATTAGTATGTGTGATATTCAGATCCTGATTAGTGATGTTCTCTTGAGCCCGTGTGGCATCCGGACCCCGGCTCACACTGTTGTGTGTTCATTGGCATGTGCGACATTCAGGCCCTGGCTATGGATTGTATCATTAGTATGTGTGATATTCAGATCCTGACTAGTGATGTTCTCTTGAGCCCGTGTGGTATCCGGACCCTGGCTCACACCATTGTGTGTTCATTGGCATGTGCAGCATCAAGGCCTTGGCTAATGATTGTTTCATTAGTATGTGTGATATTCAGATCCTGGCTAGTGATGTTCTCTTGAGCCCATGTAGTATCTGGACCATAGCTCACACTGTTGTGTGTTCATTGGCATGTGCGGCATCCAGGCCCTGGCTGATGATTGTTTCATTAGTATGTCTGATATTCAGATCCTGGCTAGTGATGTTCTCTTGAGCCCGTGTGGTATCCGGACCCTGGCTCACACCGTTGTGTGGTAATTGGCATGTGCGGCATCCAGGCCCTACCTGATGATTGTTTCATTAGTATGTGTGATATTCAGATCCTGACTAGTGATGTTCACTTGAGCCTGTGTGGTATCTGGAACCCAGCTCACACAGTTGTGTGTTCATTGGCATGTATGGAATCCAGGCCCTGCCTGATGGGTATTTTATTAGTATGTTTGATATTCAGATCCTGACTAGTGATGTTCTCTTGAGCCCGTGTGATATTCGAACCCCGACTCACACTGTTGTGTGTTCATTGGCATCTGCGGCTCCCAGGCCCTGGCTGATGATTGTTTCATTAGTATGTGTGATATTCAGATCCTGATTAACGATGTTCTCTTGAGGCCGTGTGGTATCCGAGCCCCGACTGACACTGTTGTGTGTTCATTGGCATGTGTGGCATTCAGGCCCTGGCTATTGATTGTTTCATTAGTATGTGTGATATTCAGATCCTGACTAGTGATGTTCTCTTGAACCCGTGTGGTATCTGGACCCCAGCTCACACCGTTGTCTGTTCATTGACATGTGCGGCATCCAGGCCCTGGCTGATGATTGTTTCATTAGTATGTGTGATATTCAGATCCTGGCAAGTGATGTTCTCTTGAGCCCGTGTGGTATTCGGACCCATGCTCACACAGTTGTGTGTTCATTGGCATGGGCGGCACCCAGGCGCTGGATGATGGGTATTTCATTAGTATGTTTTATATTCAGATCCTGACTAGTGATGTTCTCTTGAGCCCGTGGGGTATCCGGACCCCGGGTCACACAGTTGTGTGTTCATTGGCATGTGCGGCATCAGGCTCTGCCTGATGGGTATTTCATTAGTATGTTTGATATTCAGATCCTGACTAGTGAAGTTCTCTTGAGCCCGTGTTGTATCCAGACCCCGGCTCACACTGTTGTGTGTTCATTGGCATGGGCGGCTCCCAGGCCCTGGCTGATGATTGTTTCATTAGTATGTGTGATATTCAGATCCTGATTAGTGATGTTCTCTTGAGCCCGTATGGTATCCGGACCCTGGCTCACACTATTGTGTGTTCATTGGCATGTGCGGCATTCAGGCCTTGGCTATTGGTTGTTTCATTAGTATGTGTGGTATTCAGATCCTGACTAGTGATGTTCTCTTGAGTCCGTGTGGTATCCCGACCCCGGCTCACACCATTGTGTGTTCATTGGTATGTCCAGCATCTAGGCCCTGGCTGATGATTGTTTCATTAGTATGTGTGATATTCAGATCCTGGCTAGTGATGTTCTCTTGAGCCCGTGTGTTATCCGAACCCCAGCTCACACTGTTGTGTGTTCATTGGCATGTGCGGCATCCAGGCCTTGGCTGATGATTGTTTCATCAGTATGTTTAATATTCAGATCCTAACTAGTGATGTTCTCTGGAGCCCGTGTAGTATCAGGACCTCGGCTCACACCATTGTGTGTTCGTTGGCATGGGCGGCACCCAGGCCCTGGCTGATGAATGTTTCATTAGTATGTGTGATATTCAGATCCTGATTAGTGATGTTCTCTTGAGCCCGTGTTGTATCCGGACCCCGGCTCACACTGTTGTGTGTTTATTGGTATGTGCGACATTCAGACCCTGGCTATGGATTGTATCATTAGTATGTGTGATATTCAGATCCTGACTAGTGATGTTCTCTTGACCCCGTGTGGTATCCTTACCCCGGCTCACACCATTGTGTGTTCATTGGCATGTGCGGCATCCAGGCCCTGGCTGATGATTGTTTCATTAGTATGTGTGATATTCAGATCCTGGCTAGTGATGTTCTCTTGAGCCCGTGTGGTATCCGGACCCCGGCTCACGCCGTTGTGTGTTCATTGGCATGGCGGCATCCAGGCCCTGCCTGATGATTGTTTCATTAGTATGTGTGATATTCAGATCCTGACTAGTGATGTTCACTTGAGCCCGTGTGGTATCCGGACCATAGCTCACATTGTTGTGTGTTCATTGGCATATGCGGAATCCAGGCCCTGGCTGATGATTGTTTCATTAGTATGTCTAATATTCAGATCCTGGCTAGTGATGTTCTCTTGAGCCCGTGTGGTATCCGGACCCTGGCTCACACCGTTGTGTGGTAATTGGCATGTGCGGCATCCAGGCCCTACCTGATGATTGTTTCATTAGTATGTGTGATATTCAAATCCTGACTAGTGATGTTCACTTGAGCCCGTGTGGTATCCGGAACCCAGCTCACACAGTTGTGTGTTCATTGGCATGTACGGAATCCAGGCCCTGCCTGATGGGTATTTTATTAGTATGTTTGATATTCAGATCCTGACTAGTGATGTTCTCTTGAGCCCGTGTGATATTCGAACCCCGACTCACACTGTTGTGTGTTCATTGGCATCTGCGGCTCCCAGGCCCTGGCTGATGATTGTTTCATTAGTATGTGTGATATTCAGATCCTGATTAGTGATGTTCTCTTGAGGCCGTGTGGTATCCGAGCCCCGGCTGACACTGTTGTGTGTTCATTGGCATGTGTGGCATTCAGGCCCTGGCTATTGATTGTTTCATTAGTATGTGTGATATTCAGATCCTGGCTAGTGATGTTCTCTTGGGCCCGTGTAATATCCGGACCATAGCTCACACTTTTGTGTGTTCATTGGCATGGGCGGCACCCAGGCACTGGCTGATGATTGTTTCATTAGTATGTGTGATATTCAGATCCTGGCTAGTGATGTTCTCTTGAGCCCGTGTGGTATCGGGACCCCGGCTCACATAGTTGTGTGTTTATTGGCATGTGCGGAATCCATGCCCTGTCCGATGGGTATTTCATTAGTATGTTTGATATTCAGATCCTAACTAGTGATATTCACTTGAGCCCGTGTGGTATCCGGACCCCGGCTCACACAGTTGTGTGTTCATTGGCATGTGCGATATCCAGGCCCTGCTTGATGCGTATTTCATTAGTATGTTTGATATGCAGAACCTGACTAGTGATGTTCTCTTGAGCCCGTGTGGTATCCGGACCCCGACTCACACTGTTGTGTGTTCATTGGCATCTGCCGCACCCAGGCCCTGGCTGATGATTATTTCATTAGTATGTGTGATATTCAGATCCTGATTAGTGATGCTCTCTTGAGGCCGTGTGGAATCTGAACCCCGGCTCACACTGTTATGTGTTCATTGGCATGTGCGGCATTCAGGCCCTGGCTATTGATTGTTTCATCAGTATGTGTGATATTCAGATCATGACTAGTGATGTTCTCTTGAGCCCGTGTGGTATCCGTACCCATCCTAACACCGTTGTGTGTTCATTGGCATGTGCGGCATCCAAGGCCCTGACTGATGTTGTTTCATTAGTATGTGTGATATTCAGATCCTGGCTAGTGATGTTCTCTTGAGCCCGTGTGGCATCCGGACCACGGCTCACACTGTTGTGTGTACATTGTCATGTGTGGCATCCAGGCCCTGACTATTGATTGTATCATTAGTATGTGTGATAATCAGATCCTGACTAGTGATGTTCTCTTGAGCCCGTGTGGTATCCGGACCCCGGCTCACACCATTATGTGTTCATTGCATGTGCGGCATCCAGGCCCTGGCTGATGGGTATTTCATTAGTATGTTTGATATTCAGATCCTGACTAGTGATGTTCTCTTGAGCCCGTGTGGTTCCGGCCCCGGCTCACACCGTTGTGTGTTCATTGGCATGTGCGGCATCCAGGCCCTGCCTGATGATTGTTTCATTAGTATGTGTGATATTTAGATCCTGACTAGTGATGTTCACTTGAGCCCGTGTGGTATCCGGACCCCGGCTCACACAGTTGTGTGTTCATTGGCATGTGCGGAATCCAGGCCCTGCCTGATGGGTATTTCATTAGTATGTTTGATATTCAGATCCTAACTAGTGATGTTCTCTTGAGCCCGTGTGGTATCCGGACCCCGGCTCACACAATTGTGTATTAATTGGCACGGGCGGCACCCAGGCCCTGGCTGATGATTGTTTCATTAGTATCTGTGATATTCAGATCCTGACTAGTGATGTTCTCTTGAGCCCGTGTGGTATCCGGACCCCGGCTCACACCATTGTGTGTTCATTGGTATGCGCCGCATCCAGGCCTTGGCTGATGATTGTTTCATTAGTATGTGTGATAATCAGATCCTGGCTAGTGATGTTCTCTTGAGCCCGTGTAATATCTGGACTGCAGCTAACATTGTTGTGTGTTCATTGGCATGTGCGGCATCCAGGCCCTGGTTGATGATTGTTTCATTAGTATGTGTGATATTCAGATCCTGGCTAGTGATGTTCTCTTGAGCCCGTGTGGTATCCGGACCCCGGCTCACGCCGTTGTGTGTTCATTGGCATGGCGGCATCCAGGCCCTGCCTGATGATTGTTTCATTAGTATGTGTGATATTCAGATCCTGACTAGTGATGTTTACTTGAGCCCGTGTGGTATCCGGACCATAGCTCACACTGTTGTGTGTTCATTGGCATGTGCGGCATCCAGGCCCTGGCTGATGATTGTCTCATTAGTATGTCTGCTATTCAGATCCTGGCTAGTGATGTTCTCTTGAGCCCGTGTGGTATCCGGACCCTGGCTCACACCGTTGTGTGGTAATTTGCATGTGCGGCATCCAGGCCCTACCTGATGATTGTTTCATTAGTATGTGTGATATTCAGATCCTGACTAGTGATGTTCACTTGAGCCCGTGTGGTATCCGGAACCCAGCTCACACAGTTGTGTGTTCATTGGCATGTACGGAATCCAGGCCCTGCCTGATGGGTATTTTATTAGTATGTTTGATATTCAGATCCTGACTAGTGATGTTCACTTGAGCCCGTGTGATATTCGAACCCCGACTCACACTGTTGTTTGTTCATTGGCATCTGCGGCTCCCAGGCCCTGGCTGATGATTGTTTCATTAGTATGTGTGATATTCAGATCCTGATTAGTGATGTTCTCTTGAGGTCGTGTGGTATCCGAGCCCCGGCTGACACTGTTGTGTGTTCATTGGCATGTATGGCATTCAGGCCCTGGCTATTGATTGTTTCATTAGTATGTGTGATATTCAGATCCTGACTAGTGATGTTCTCTTGAACCCGTGTGGTATCTGGACCCCAGCTCACACCGTTGTCTGTTCATTGACATGTGTGGCATCCAGGCCCTGGCTGATGATTGTTTAATTAGTATGTGTGATATTCAGATCCTAGCAAGTGATGTTCTCTTGAGCCCGTGTGGTATTCGGACCCATGCTCACACAGTTGTGTGTTCATTGGCATGGGCGGCACCCAGGCGCTGGCTGATGGGTATTTCATTAATATGTTTTATATTCAGATCCTGACTAGTGATGTTCTCTTGAGCCCGTGGGGTATCCGGACCCCGGGTCATACAGTTGTGTGTTCATTGGCATGTGCGGCATCAGGCTCTGCCTGATGGGTATTTCATTAGTATGTTTGATATTCAGATCCTGACTAGTGAAGTTCTCTTGAACCCGTGTTGTATCCGGACCCCGGCTCACACTGTTGTGTGTTCATTGGCATGGGCGACACCCAGGCCCTAGCTGATGATTGTTTCATTAGTATGTGTGATATTCAGATCCTGATTAGTGATGTTCTCTTGAGCCCGTGTGGTATCCGGACCCCGGCTCACACTATTGTGTGTTCATTAGCATGTGCGGCATTCAGGCCTTGGCTATTGGTTGTTTCATTAGTATGTGTGGTATTCAGATCCTGACTAGTGATGTTCTCTTGAGTCCGTGTGGTATCCGGACCCCGGCTCACACCATTGTGTGTTCATTGGTATGTGCAGCATCTAGGCCCTGGCTGATGATTGTTTCATTAGTATGTGTGATATTCAAATCCTGGCTAGTGATGTTCTCTTGAGCCCGTGTGTTATCCGGACCCCAGCTCACACTGTTGTGTGTTCATTGGCATGTGCGGCATCCAGGCCTTGGCTGATGATTGTTTTATCAGTATGTTTAATATTCAGATCCTGACTAGTGATGTTCTCTTGAGCCCGTGTGGTATCTGGACCCCGACTCACACTGTTGTGTGTTTATTGGCATGTGCGACATTCAGGCCCTGGCTATGGATTGTATCATTAGTATGTGTGATATTCAGATCCTGACTAGTGATGTTCTCTTGAGCCCGTGTGGTATCCGGACCCCGGCTCACACCATTGTGTGTTCATTGGCATGTGCGGCATCCAGGCCTTGGCTGATGATTGTTTCATTAGTATGTGTGATATTCAGATCCTGGCTAGTGATGTTCTCTTGGGCCCGTGTAATATCCGGACCATAGCTCACACTGTTGTGTGTTCATTGGCATGGGCGGCACCCAGGCACTGGCTGATGATTGTTTCATTAGTATGTGTGATATTCAGATCCTGGCTAGTGATGTTCTCTTGAGCCCGTGTGGTATCGGGACCCCGGCTCACACAGTTGTGTGTTTATTGGCATGTGCCGAATCCAGGCCCTGTCCGATGGGTATTTCATTAGTATGTTTGATATTCAGATCCTAACTAGTGATATTCACTTGAGCCCGTGCGGTATCCGGACCCCGGCTCACACAGTTGTGTGTTCATTGGCATGTGCGATATCCAGGCCCTGCTTGATGCGTATTTCATTAGTATGTTTGATATGCAGAACCTGACTAGTGATGTTCTCTTGAGCCCGTGTGGTATCCGGACCCCGGCTCACACTGTTGTGTGTTCATTGGCATCTGCCGCACCCAGGCCCTGGCTGATGATTGTTTCATTAGTATGTGTGATATTCAAATCCTGATTAGTGATGCTCTCTTGAGGCCGTGTGGAATCCGAACCTCGTCTCACACTGTTTTGTGTTCATTGGCATGTGCGGCATTCAGGCCCTGGCTATTGATTGTTTCATAAGTATGTGTGATATTCAGATCCTGACTAGTGATGTTCTCTTGAGCCCGTGTGGTATCCGGACCCCAACTCACACCGTTGTGTGTTCATTGGCATGTGCGGCATCCAAGGCCCTGACTGATGATTGTTTCATTAGTATGTGTGATATTCAGATCCTGGCTAGTGATGTTCTCTTGAGCCCGTATGGCATCCGGACCACGGCTCACACTGTTGTGTGTACATTGTCATGTGTGGCATCCAGGCCTTGACTATTGATTGTATCATTAGTATGTGTGATAATCAGATCCTGACTAGTGATGTTCTCTTGAGCCCGTGTGGTATCCGGACCCTGGCTGATGGGTATTTCATTAGTATGTTTGATATTAAGATCCTGACTAGTGATGTTCTCTTGAGCCCGTGTGGTTCCGGCCCCGGCTCACACCGTTGTGTGTTCATTGGCATGTGCGGCATCCAGTCCCTGCCTGATGATTATTTCATTAGTATGTGTGATATTCAGATCATGACTAGTGATGTTCACTTGAGCCCGTGTGGTATCCGGACCCCGGCTCACACAGTAGTGTGTTCATTGGCATGTGCGGAATCCAGGCCCTGCCTGATGGGTAATTCATTAGTATGTTTGATATTCAGATCCTGACTAGTGATGTTCTCTTGAGCCCGTGTGGTATCCGGACCCCGGCTCACACCATTGTGTGTTCATTGGTATGTGCCGCATCCAGGCCTTGGCTGATGATTGTTTCATTAGTATGTGTGATATTCAGATCCTGGCTAGTGATGTTCTCTTGAGCCCGTGTAATATCTGGACTGCAACTAACATTGTTGTGTGTTCATTGGCATGTGCGGCATCCATGCCCTGGCTGATGATTGTTTCATTAGTATGTGTGATATTCAGATCCTGGCTAGTGATGTTCTCTTGAGCCCGTGTGGTATCCGGACCCCGGTTCACGCCGTTGTGTGTTCATTGGCATGGCGGCATCCAGGCCCTGCCTGATGATTGTTTCATTAGTATGTGTGATATTCAGATCCGGACTAGTGATGTTCACTTGAGCCCGTGTGGTATCCAGACCCCGGCTCACACAGTTATGTGTTCATTGGCATGTGCGGAATCCAGGCCCTGCCTGATGGGTATTTCATTAGTATGTTTGATATTCAGATCCTAACTAGTGATGTTCTCTTGAGCCCGTGTGGAATCTGGACCCCGGCTCACACTATTGTGTGTTCATTTGCATGTGCGGCATCTAGGCCCTGGCTATTGAAGGTTTCATTAGTATGTGTGATAATCAGATCCTGACTAGTGATGTTCTCTTGAGCCCGTGTGGTATCCGGACCCCGGCTCACACTGTTGTGTGTTCATTTGCATGTGCGGCATCTAGGCCCTGGCTATTGATGGTTTCATTAGTATGTATGATAATCAGATCCTGACTAGTGATGTTCTCTTGAGCCTGTGTGTTATCCGGACCCCGGCTCACACTGTTGTGTATTCATTAGCATGTGCGGCATCCAGGCCCTCCCTGATGGGTATTTCATTAGTATGTTTGATATTCAGATCCTGGCTAGTGATGTTCTCTTGAGCCCGTGTGGTATCCGGACCCAAGCTCACACTGTTGTGTGTTCATTGGCATGTGCGGCATCCAGGCCCTGCCTAATGATTGTTTCATTAGTATGTGTGATATTCAGATCCTGACTAGTGATGTTCACTTGAGCCCGTGTGGTATCCGGACCCCAGCTCACATAGTTGTGTGTTCATCGGCATGTTCGGAATCCAGGCCCTGCCTGATGGATATTTCATTAGTATGTTTGATACTCAGATCCTAACTAGTGATGTTCACTTGAGGCTGTGTGGTATCCGGACCCTGGCTCACACAGTTGTGTGTTCATTGGCATGTGCGACATCCAGGCCCTGGCTGATGGGTATTCCATTAGTATGTGTGATATTCAGATCCTGGCTTGTGATGTTCTCTTGAGCCCGTGTGGTATCCGGACCCCGGCTCACACTGTTGTGTGTTCATTGTCATGTGTGGCATCCAGGCCCTGACTGATGATTGTTTCATTAGTATGTGTGATATTCAGATTCTGATTAGTGATGTTCTCTTGAGCCCGTGTGGTATCCGGACCCCGGCTCACACCATTGTGTGTTCATTACATATGCGGCATCCAGGCCCTTGCTGATGGGTATTTCATTAGTATGTTTGATATTCAGATCCTGACTAGTGTTGTTCTCTTGAGCCTGTGGGATATCTGGACCCCGGCTCACACATATGTATGTTCATTGGCATGGGAGGCACCCAGGCCCTGGCTGATGATTGTTTCATTAGTATGTGTGATATTCAAATCCTGACTAGTGATGTTCTCTTGAACCCGTGTGGTATCCGGACCCCGGCTCACACTGTTGTGTGTTGATTGGCATGTGCGGCATCCAGGCCCTGCCTGATGGGTATTTCATTAGTATGTTTGATATTCAGATCCTGACTAGTGCTGTTCTCTTGAGCCTGTGTGGTATCCGGACCCCGGCTCACACTGTTGTGTGTTCATTGGCATGGGCGGCACCCAGGCCCTGGCTGATGATTGTTTCATTAGTATGTGTGATATTCAGATCCTGATTAGTGATGTTCTCCCGAGCCCGTGTGGTATCCGGACCCCGGCTCACACTGTTGTGTGTTCATTGGTATGTGCGGCATTCAGGCCCTGGCTATTGATTGTTTCATTAGTATGTGTGGTATTCAGATCCTGACTAGTGATGTTCTCTTGAGCCCGTGTTGTATCCGGACCTTGGCTCACACCGTTGTGTGTTTATTAGCATGTGCGGCATCCATGCCCAGGCTGATGATTGTTTCATTAATATGTGTGATATTCAGATCCTTTCCTAGTGATGTTCTCTTGAGCTCGTGTGGTATCCGGACCCCAGCTCACACTGTTGTGTGTTCATTGGCTTGTTCGGCATCCAGGCCCTGGATGATCATTGTTTCATTAGTATGTGTGATATTCAGATCCTGGCTAATGATGTTCTCTTGAGCCCGTGTGGTATCCAGACCCCGGCTCACACCGTTGTGTGTTCATTGGCATGTGCAGCATCCAGGCCCTGCCTGATGATTGTTTCATTAGTATGTGTGATATTCAGATCCTGACTAGTGATGTTCACTGGAGCCCGTGTGGTATCCGGACCCCGGCTCACATAGTTGTGTGTTTATTGGCATGTGCGGAATCCAGGCCCTGCCTGATGGGTATTTAATTAGTTTGTTTGATATTCAGATCCTAAGTAGTGATGTTCTCTTGAGCCTGTGTGTTATCCGGACCCCGGCTCACACCATAGTGTGTTCATTGGCATGGGCGGCACCCAGGCCCTGGCTGATGATTGTTTCATTAGTATGTGTGATATTCAGATCCTGATTAGTGATGTTCTCTTGAGCCCGTGTAGTATCCGGACTGCGGCTCACATTGTTGGGTGTTCATTGGCATGTGCGATATCCAGGTCCTGGCTATTGATTGTTTCTTTAGTATGTGTGATATTCAGATCCTGACTAGTGATGCTCTCTTAAGCCCGTGTGGTATCCGGACCCCGGCTCACACCATTGTGTGTTCATTAGCATGTCCGGCTTCCAGGCCCTGGCTGATGATTGTTTCATTAGTATGTGTGATATTCAGATCCTGGCTAGTGATGTTCTCTTGTGCCCGTGTGGTATCCGGACCCCAGCTCACACTGTTGTGTGTTCATTGGCATGTGCGACATCCAGGCCCTGGCTGATGATTGTTTCATTAGTATGTGTGATAATCAGATCCTGACTAGTGATGTTCTCTTGAGCCCGTGTGGTATCCGGACCCCGGCTCACACCGTTGTATGTTCATTGGCATGTGCGGCATCCAGGCCCTGCCTGATGGGTATTTCATTAGTATGTTTGATATTCAAATCCTGACTAGTGATGTTCTCTTGAGCCCGTGTGGTATCCGGACCCCGGCTCACACTGTTGTGTGTTCATTGGCATGGGCGGCACCCAGGCCCTGGCTGATGATTGTTTCATTAGTATGTGTGATATTCAGATCCTGACTAGTAATGTTCACATGTGCCCGTGTGGTATCCGGACCCCGGCTCACACAGTTGTGTGTTTATTGGCATGTGCGGCATCGAGGCCCTGCCTGATGGGTGTTTCATTAGTATGTTTGATATTCAGATCCTGACTAGTGATGTTCTCTTGAGCCCGTGTGGTATCCGGACCCCGGCTCACACTGTTGTGTATTCATTGGCATGGGCGGCACCTAGGCCCTGGCTGATGATTGTTTCATTAGTATGTGATATTCATATCCTGATTAGTGATGTTCTCTTGAACCCGTGTGTTATCCGGTCCCCGACACACATTGTTGTATGTTCATTGGCATGTGCGGCATTCAAGCCCTGGCTATTGATTGTTTCATTAGTATGTATGGTATTCAGATCCTGACTAGTGATGTTCTCTTGAGCCCGTGTGGTATCCGGACCCCGGCTCACACCATTGTGTGTTCACTGGCATGTGCGGCATCCAGGCCCTGGCTGATGATTGTTTCATTAGTATGTGTGATATTCAGATCCTGACCTGTGATGTTCACTTGAGACCGTGTGGTATCCGGAACCCGACTAACTCAGTTGTGTGTTCATTGGCATGGGCGGCACCCAGGCCCTGGCTGATGATTGTTTCATTAGTATGTGATATTCATATCCTGATTAGTGATGTTCTCTTGAGCCCGTGTGTTATCCGGTCCCCGGCACACACTATTGTGTGTTCATTGGCATGTGCGACATTCAGGCCCTGGCTATTGATTATTTCATTAGTATGTGTGGTATTCAGATCCTGTCTAGTGATGTTCTCTTGAGCTCGTGTGGTATCCGGACCCCAGCTCACACTGTTGTGTATTCATTGGCATGTGCGGCATGCAGGCCCTGGCTGATGATTGTTTCATTAGTATGTGTGATATTCATATCCTGGCTAGTGATGTTCTCTTGAGCCTGTGTGGAATCTGGACCCCAACTCACACTGTTGTGTGTTTATTGGCATGTGCGGCATCCAGGCCTTGGCTGATGATTGTTTCATTAGTATGTGTGATATTCAGATCCTGGCTAGTGATGTTCTCTTGAGCCCGTGTGGTATCCGGACCCCGGCTCACACTGTTGTGTGTTCATTGGCATGTGCGGCATCCAGGCCCTGCCTGATGATTGTTTCATTAGTATGTGTAATATTCAGATCCTGACCAGAGATGTTCACTTGAGACCGTGTGGTATCCGGACCCCGGCTCACACAGTTGTGTGTTCATTGGCATGTGCGGCATCCAGGATCTGCCTGATGGGTATTTCATTAGTATGTTTGATATTCAGATCCTGACTAGTGATGTTCTCTTGAGCCTGTGTGGAATCCGGACCCCGGCTCACACCGTTGTTTGTTCATTAGCATGTGCGGCACCTAGGCCCTAGCTGTTGATTGTTTCATTAGTATGTGTGATATTCAGATTCTTACTAGTGATGTTCTCTTGAACCCCTGTGGTATCCGGACCCCGACTCACACTGTTGTATGTTCATTGGCATGTGCGGCATCCAGGCTCTGGCTGATGATTGTTTCATTAGTATGTGTGATATTCAGATCCTAACTAGTGATGTTCTCTTAAGCTCGTCTGGTATCATGGCCCTGGCTTATGATTGTTTCATTAGTATGTGTGATATTCAGATCCTGGCTAGTGATGTTCTCTTAAGCACGTGTTGTATCCGGACCCCAGCTCACACTGTTGTGTATTCATTGGCATGTGCGGCATCCAGGGCCTGGCTGATGATTGTTTCATTAGTATGTGTGATATTCATATCCTGGCTAGTGATGTTCTCTTGAGCCTGTGTGGAATCCGGACCCTAACTCACACTGTTGTGTGTTCATTGCCATGTGCGGCATCCAGGCCCTGACTGATGATTGTTTCATTAGTATGTGTGATATTCATATCCTGGCTAGTGATGTTCTCTTGAGCCCGTGTGGTATCCGGACCCCGGCTCACACCGTTGTGTGTTCATTAGCATGTGCAACATCTAGGCCCTGCCTGATGATTGTTTCATTAGTATGTGTGATATTCAGATCCTGACTAGTGATGTTCACTTGAGACCGTGTGGTATCCGGACCCCGTCTCACATAGTTGTGTGTTCATTGGCATGTGCGGAATCCAGGCCCTGCCTGATGGGTATTTCATTAGTATGTGATATTCATATCCTGATTAGTGATGTTCTCTTGAGCCCGTGTGTTATCCGGTCCCCGGCACACACTATTGTGTGTTCATTGGCATGTGCGACATTCAGGCCCTGGCTATTGATTGTTTCATTAGTATGTGTGGTATTCAGATCCTGACTAGTGATGTTCTCTTGAGCCCGTGTGGTATCCGGACCCCAGCTCACACTGTTGTGTATTCATTGGCATGTGCGGCATGCAGGCCCTGGCTGATGATTGTTTCATTAGTATGTGTGATATTCATATCCTGGCTAGTGATGTTCTCTTGAGCCTGTGTGGAATCTGGACCCCAACTCACACTGTTGTGTGTTCATTGGCATGTGCGGCATCCAGGCCTTGGCTGATGATTGTTTCATTAGTATGTGTGATATTCAGATCCTGGCTAGTGATGTTCTCTTGAGCCCGTGTGGTATCCGGACCCCGGCTCACACTGTTGTTTGTTCATTGGCATGTGCGGCATCCAGGCCCTGCCTGATGATTGTTTCATTAGTATGTGTAATATTCAGATCCTGACCAGAGATGTTCACTTGAGACCGTGTAGTATCCGGACCCCGGCTCACACAGTTGTGTGTTCATTGGCATGTGCGGCATCCAGGATCTGCCTGATGGGTATTTCATTAGTATGTTTGATATTCAGATCCTGACTAGTGATGTTCTCTTGAGCCTGTGTGGAATCCGGACCCCGGCTCACACCGTTGTTTGTTCATTAGCATGTGCGTCACCTAGGCCCTAGCTGTTGATTGTTTCATTAGTATGTGTGATATTCAGATTCTTACTAGTGATGTTCTCTTGAACCCCTGTGGTATCTGGACCCCGACTCACACTGTTGTGTGTTCATTGGCATGTGCGGCATCCAGGCTCTGCCTGATGATTGTTTCATTAGTATGTGTGATATTCAGATCCTAACTAGTGATGTTCTCTTAAGCTCGTCTGGTATCATGGCCCTGGCTTATGATTGTTTCATTAGTATGTGTGATATTCAGATCCTGGCTAGTGATGTTCTCTTGAGCACGTGTTGTATCCGGACCCCAGCTCACACTGTTGTGTATTCATTGGCATGTGCGGCATCCAGGGCCTGGCTGATGATTGTTTCATTAGTATGTGTGATATTCATATCCTGGCTAGTGATGTTCTCTTGAGCCTGTGTGGAATCCGGACCCCAACTCACACTGTTGTGTGTTCATTGCCATGTGCGGCATCCAGGCCCTGGCTGATGATTGTTTCATTAGTATGTGTGATATTCATATCCTGGCTAGCGATGTTCTCTTGAGCCCGTGTGGTATCCGGACCCCGGCTCACACCGTTGTGTGTTCATTAGCATGTGCAACATCTAGGCCCTGCCTGATGATTGTTTCATTAGTATGTGTGATATTCAGATCCTGACAAGTGATGTTCACTTGAGACCGTGTGGTATCCGGACCCCGGCTCACATAGTTGTGTGTTCATTGGCATGTGCGGAATCCAGGCCCTCCCTGATGGGTATTTCATTAGTATGTTTGATATTCAGATCCTAACTAGTGATGTTCTCTTGAGCCCGTGTGGTATCCGGACTCCGGCTCACACCGTTGTGTATTCATTGGCATGGGCGGCACCTAGGCCCAGGCTGATGATTGTTTCATTAGTATGTGTGATATTCAAATCCTGATTAGTGATGTTCTCTTGAGCCCGTGTGTTATCCGGACCCCGGCTCACACTGTGGTATGTTCATTGGCATGTGCGACATTCAGGCCCTGGCTATTGATTGTTTCATTAGTATGTGTGATATTCAGATCCTGACTAGTGATGTTCTCTTGAGCCCGTGTGGTATCCGGACCCTAGCTCACACTGTTGTGTATTCATTGGCATGTGCGGCATCCAGGGCCTGGCTGATGATTGTTTCGTTAGTATGTGTGATATTCAGATCCTGGCTAGTGATGTTCTCTTGAGCCCGTGTGGTATCCGGACCCCGGCTCACACTGTTGTGTTTTCATTGGCATGTGCGGCATCCAGGCCCTGCCTGATGGGTATTTCATTAGTATGTTTGATATTCAGATCCTAACTAGTGATATTCTCTTGAGCCTGTGTGGAATCCGGACCCCGGCTCACACCGTTGTGTGTTCATTAGCATGTGCGGCCCCTAGGCCCTAGCTGATGATTGTTTCATTAGTATGTGTGATATTCAGATTCTTACTAGTGATGTTCTATTGAACCCCTGTGGTATCCGGACCCCGACTCACACTGTTGTGTGTTCATTGGCATGTGCGGCATCCAGGCTCTGGCTGATGATTGTTTCATTAGTATGTGTTATATTCAGATCCTGACTAGTGATGTTCTCTTAAGCCCGTATGGTATCATGGCCCTGGCTTATGATTGTTTCATTAGTATGTGTGATATTCAGATCCTGGCTATTGATGTTCTCTTGAGCACGTGTGGTATCCGAACCCTGGCTCACACCGTTTATGTTCATTGGCATGTGCGGCATCCAGGCCCTGCCTGATGATTGTTTCATTAGTATGTGTGATATTCAGATCCTGAGTAGTGATGTTCACTTGAGACCTTGTGGTATCCGGACCCCGACTCACACAGTTGTGTATTCATTTGCATGTCCGGCATCCAGGCCTTGGCTGATGATTGTGTCATTAGTATGTGTGATATTCAGATCCTGACTAGTGATGTTCTCTTGAGCCCGTGTGGTATCCGGACCCTGGTTCACACAGTTGTGTGTTCATTGGCATGTGCGGCATCCAGGCCTTGGCTGATGGTTGCTTCATTAGTATGTTTGATATCCAGATCCTGACTAGAGATGTTCTCTTGAGCCGGTGTGGTATCCGGACCCCGGCTCAGACTGTTGTGTGTTCATTGGAATGTGCGGCACCTAGGCCCTGGCTGATGTTTGTTTCATTAGTATGTGTGATATTGAGAACCTGACTAGTGATGTTCCCTTGAACCCCTATGGTATCCGGACCCCGGCTCACATTGTTGTGTGTTCATTGGCATGTGCGGCATCCAGGCCCTGGCTGATTATTGTTTCATTAGTATGTGTGATATTCAGATCCTGACTAGTGATGTTCTCTTGAACCTGTGCGGAATCTGGACCCCGGCTCACACCATTGTGTGTTCATTGGCATGTGCGGCATCCAGGCCCTGGCTGATGGTTGTTTCATTAGTATGTGTGATATTCAGATCCTGACAAGTGATGTTCACCTTAGACCGTGTGGTATCCGGACCCCGGCTCACACAGTTGTGTGTTCATTGGCATGTGCGACATTCAGGCCCTGGCTATTGATTGTTTCATTAGTGTGTGTGATATTCAGATCCTGACTAGTGATGTTCTCTTGAGCCCGTGTGGTATCCGGACCCCGGCTCACACAGTTGTGTGTTCATTGGCATGTGCGGAATCCAGGCCCTGCCTGATGGGTATTTCATTAGTATGTTTGATATTCAGATCCTAACTAGTGATGTTCTCTTGAGCCAGTGTGGTATCCGGACTCCGGCTCACACCGTTGTGTATTCATTGGCATGGGCGGCACCCAGGCCCTGACTGATGATTGTTTCATTAGTATGTGTGATATTCAGATCCAGATTAGTGATGTTCTCTTGAACCCGTGTGGTATCCGGACCCCGGCTCACACTGTTGTGTGTTCATTGGCATGTGCGACATTCAGGCCCTGGCTATTGATTGTTTCATTAATATGTGTGATATTCAGATCCTGACTAGTGATGTTCTCTTGAGCCCGTGTGGTATCCGGACCCCAGCTCACACTGTTGTGTATTCATTGGCATGTGCGACATCCATGCCCTGGCTGATGATTGTTTCATTAGTATGTGTGATATTCATATCCTGGCTAGTGATGTTCTCTTGAGCCTGTGTGGAATCTGGACCCTAACTCACACTGTTGTGTGTTCATTGGCATGTGCAGCATCCAGGCCTTGGCTGATGATTGTTTCATTAGTATGTGTGATATTCAGATCCTGGCTAGTGATGTTCTCTTGAGCCCGTGTGGTATCCGGACCCCGGCTCACACTGTTGTGTGTTCATTGGCATGTGCGACATCCAGTCCCTGCCTGATGATTGTTTCATTAGTATGTGTAATATTCAGATCCTGACTAGTGATGTTCACTTAAGCCCGTGTGGTATCCGGACCCCGGCTCACACAATTGTATGTTCATTGGCATGTGTGGGATCCAGGATCTGCCTGATGGGTATTTCATTAGTATGTTTGATATTCAGATCCTGACTAGTGATATTCTCTTGAGCCTGTGTGGAATCCGGACCCCGGCTCACACCGTTGTGTGTTCATTAGCATGTGCGGCACCTAGGCCCTAGTTGATGATTGTTTCATTAGTATGTGTGATATTCATATTCTTACTAGTGATCTTCTCTTGAACCCCTGTGGTATCCAGACCCCGACTCACACTGTTGTGTGTTCATTGGCATGTGCGGCATCCAGGCTCTGGCTGATGATTGTTTCATTAGTATGTGTGATATTGAGATCCTGACTAGTGATGTTCTCTTAAGCCCGTCTGGTATCATGGCCCTGGCTTATGATTGTTTCATTAGTATGTGTGATTTTCAGATCCTGGCTAGTGATGTTCTCTTGAGCACGTGTTGTATCCGGACCCCAGCTCACACTGTTGTGCATTCATTGGCATGTGCGGCATCCAGGCCCTGCCTGATGATTGTTTCATTAGTATGTGTAATATTCAGATCCTGACTAGTGATGTTCACTTAAGCCCGTGTGGTATCCGGACCCCGGCTCACACAATTGTGTGTTCATTGGCATGTGCGGGATCCAGGATCTGCCTGATGGGTATTTCATTAATATGTTTGATATTTAGAACCTGATTAGTGATGTTCTCTTGAGCCTGTGTGGAATCCGGACCCCGGCTCACACCGTTGTGTGTTCATTAGCATGTGCTGCACCTAGGCCCTAGCTGATGATTGTTTCATTAGTATGTGTGATATTCAGATTCTTACTAGTGATGTACGGACCCCGACTCACACTGTTGTGTGTTCATTGAAATGTGCGGCATCCAGGCTCTGGCTGATGATTGTTTCATTAGTATGTGTGATATTCAGATCCTGACTAGTGATGTTCTCTTAATTCCGTCTGGTATCATGGCCCTGCCTGATGATTATTTCATTAGTATGTGTGACATTCATATCCTGGCTAGTGATGTTCTCTTGAGCCTGTGTGGAATCCGGACCCCAACTCTCACTGTTGTGTGTTCATTGGCATGTGCGGCATCCAGGCCCTGGCTGATGATTGTTTCATTAGTATGTGTGATATTCAGATCCTGGCTAGTGATGTTCTCTTGAGCCCGTGTGGTATCCGGACCCCAGCTCACACCGTTGTGTGTTCATTGGCATGTGCAGCATCTAGGCCCTGCCTGATGATTGTTTCATTAGTATCTGTGATATTCAGATCCTGACTAGTGATGTTCACTTGAGACCGTGTGGTATCCGGACCCCGGCTCACATACTTGTGTGTTCATTGGCATGTGCGGAATCCAGGCCCTGCCTGATGGGTATTTCATTAGTATGTTTGATATTCAGATCCTAACTAGTGATGTTCTCTTGAGCCCGTGTGGTATCCAGACTCCGGCTCACACTGTTGTGTATTCATTGGCATGGGCGGCACCCAGGCCCAAGCTGATGATTGTTTCATTAGTGTGTGTGATATTCAGATCCTGATTAGTGATGTTCTCTTGAGCCCGTGTGTTATCCGGACCCCGGCTCACACTGTTGTGTGTTCATTGGCATGTGCGACATTCAGGCCCTGGCTATTGATTGTTTCATTAGTATGTGTGATATTCAGATCCTGACTAGTGATGTTCTCTTGAGCCCGTGTGGTATCCGTACCCCAGCTCACACTGTTGTGTATTCATTGGCATGTGCGGCATCCAGGGCCTGGCTGATGATTGTTTCATTAGTATGTGTGATATTCATATCCTGGCTAGTGATGTTCTCTTGAGCCTGTGTGGAATCCGGACCCTAACTCACATTGTTGTGTGTTCATTGGCATGTGCGGCATCCAGGCCCTGACTGATGATTGTTTCATTAGTATGTGTGATATTCAGATCCTGGTGTTGCACCCTAAAATTTGACCAACCGGTTCCCGCTCCTGATTTACGTTTCGGCTCATTTTTTGCATTCGCATTCGCATACCACGTGCATTACATTTTTAATCATACAGATGATGTCAGAATTACAGCCTGGTTTTCACCTATAGGACGTCTCAGACCGGTTCGGGTAATCGGAGGTTATTTTGGGAAGTCACGCGCTTCCTGGGTGTTTTCGGCTTACGCAGTGATTTTTTGAGATTCTTGGTGGCTGGGTTACCGTTTGCTTCGATCTGGTCTCGCGCTCTCTTTTATGTTGGTTATTTGCCTTTGTCTGCATTTTTTTAGAATTTAATAGCCTTTTGTAGATTTTAAATAGGTCTTATATATTTTCTAGAATTTAAATAGAGTTCTTTAAATATTTTTTAGTAGTTTTAAATCCTTTTTAGAATTTTATAAATTGTTTTTAAATAGATTTTAGAATAAACTTCTTTAGATATTAAGTTTTTTTTTAGATAATAGTTTAATAAAACATTTTTTTCTAATAGGTTTTTAAATAGAAATTAATGGAGTTTTGATTTTTTAGATAGATAATAGATTTAGGAATAAATCATTTTTCTAGATTTTAAATAAGTTTTAATAGAGATTAACAGTTTTTTTATATTAGTTAGAATTTTATTTGTTTAGGATTAATTGTTTTGTTTAATCTAGGTTAATTGATTAGATTTTATTAATTAGGGTTATATTAGGCGGTAATAGTTTTTTTAGCTAATTAGTTAATTAGGTTTAATGCAGTTAATCATTTTCATGTTATTAATCCATCATTAGCCTTTAATTCATTAGTCAGCATTTAATTAGTCAAGTTTTAATCGTTTTGTCATTCATTAATTCACGATTAATCCATATCATCAGTTTCAATTAGTCATTTTAGTCTCAGATTTGTTTTGGGCCAGTTATCCACGATTAGTCCAGAAGCCCATTCACCAAAGTCCACACACATGTCCGTATATAAGCTTCACCACGTGTACGCAAAAGAGGACGCCACCTCACAATCCACCCACTTCAGACTCTCCCTCATCCTGCCACGCGTTTCCCACTTTCTCCTCTCCCATCCCTCTCTCACTGCCACACACCCCCACACGTGGCACCACCTCAACCCACACCAAGCCACGTGTCCCGCATGCACTCCTCACCGTCCTACCCGCCGCCGGCCATGCAACCACCGGCCCGGATACTTTGCTCCGCCGTAACAGTCACCGGAGTCTGTTGAGACCGCCGGAAACTGCAGTTTCCAGTTTTTTTAGTCATCTCAGCCTCAACCTTCTTCGTTTACCTTCATCCAACCTTCGCCGGAAAATCTTCTTTCGCCGGAATCTGCACCTTCATTAACGATTCACTCCGATCTTGAACCGTTCTTGTTCATCATCTATCGACACTCAGATTTCGCCAGAAATTCATCCACGGTATCAACATCCAAACAATTTCGTCCAGATTCCCCGAATGTTCAGAAACTCATAACGCCAGAGATTCGTACAAGATCTTCCACGATCTTCAGATCCTTCCGATCTCGCCGCTAGATCCTCAAAGTGATCCAAGAACATCAGCGCGTATCTTCTCCAGTGAACTTGTCTAAGCTTCAACAACGATCTTCTTCAAAGATCGTCAGATCTCCAACGACGTCTTCAACCAAGATCTTCAATCATCCTTCGAAGACCTTAAAAGTACCCAGTTCATTTTCAAATATCTTCCGGTTGGTTGATCATTAAGAATCTACGAAGAATCCTCCAGAAATCTTCAAGATCTCTGCGAGCTTGTTTGAGATTCTTCAAAGCTTCATCGTTTCCATCGCTTAGATCCAGGTTTGCCCTTTTCGCTATCTCTCCATTATCGTTCCTTCAGTAGATTAGGTTTTTGTTTTTTCTGTTAGGGTTGTGGATGAAGGCGATTTCAATTAGGATAAGTTGATTGGATTAGAGACTAGGGAGAGTTTTGTTTGGATGAGTGAACAATTTCGTGAGATTTTGTTAGGTTGAGATTGAGAGTTTGTTAGTGAATCTGAGGGAGAATGGTAGAAGCACCGTTAGGGTTTGGTTCAGTGAACAGTAGACGAATTTTTGCTGGGGGAGGGTGGTTTTGTTTGGTTGGGTTAGGGTTTGAGTTTGGGCTGGGCCCAAACGATAGGATTGCTGCGAACCACCCCTTGTTTGCTCGCCATACCCCTCCCTGGGCTGTGAAAAATGCTGGGAAAAGAAATGGTGACTGGGCCTTTGCAACAAGTGCTGATCGCACCCCCCCTCTTGGCCCAATGCTGAGAAGCAACTAGGGCATTTTGCTGAGTGCACCCCCCCTTGTTTTATTTTCTTTTTTAATTTCTTTTGTTTTATCCATGTTAGAAAATAATTCATAAAAAATAGTAGGATTATCCAATTAATTCCCTTCTTTTTTCTATAGGTTCGTAGTTCAATTTAGGATTTTATGGTGCAAAAATATTAAATTGATCATGCATTTTCATTTTTATTTGCATTTTTGTATTTTAATTGGTATTGAGTAATTGATTTGTGATGTGGCTGCCTTGCTGATTTTATTTCTCTCACTTGGTATTGAATCTTGCTTTTATTTTTTAGTATGTTATACTAGACTGATGCATGCTCCCCATAGGATTTTCGTGGATATTTTAGAAATTGATTGATGTTGTTTTAGGGTTAGAGAGTAGAGACCTCATAACTTGTTAGTTAACCCTCGACCATTCACATGTTAGGGATTGTTTAGTAGCCTTAGAAGTTGACTTAGGCTTTGAGATTTGATCTGGGGATCATAGAGGCATGTAGGTTTCCCCTAGATTTTTGGTGGACTTTTAGAAGTTGTTTTGCTATTTTTGCTTGAGCTTGAGAATAGGAGAAGTCTTGAGGGCTTCTGACTTTGAAGTTCAACTGTGGTTGAACTTTAGAGATAGTTTCTTTTGGTTTGAGGGCCTGTGGTTTCTTCTTGAAGATGAAGACTTGATGGAGCTTGCAAGGATGCATGGATTGAAGACCTAGTCTAGAAGCTTGCTCCCTTTCTGTGAGGTTTGAGATCCTGAAGTTTGAGGGGAATTCATGGTACTTTCCTGAGGAAGGCACTATGGATGTCTTTCATTCTTTCTTCTCACCTCTTTCTTAAGTATCCAATGATGTTGGAGCCTTCATGTGAGTTTAGTTTCTCCTGAGGAGGAATGTAAACCGTTCACAGTTGTTGAGCCACATGGGATATGATTCCTAAGTGGAAGCCCCCTAGTATTTTCCAGAGGAAGGCACTATGGGTCGGTTCACTTAGTTCCCTTAGTTCATGTAGGATTTCTTAAATATCCAATGATGTTGGAGCCTTCATGTGAGTTTAGTTTCTCCTGAGGATAAATGTAGTCCGTTCACAGTTGTTGAGCCACATGGGATATGATTCCTAAGTGGAAGCCCCCTAGTATTTTCCAGAGGAAGGCACTATGGGTCTGTTCACTTAGTTCCCTTAGTTCATGTAGGATTTCTTAAATATCCAATGATGTTGGAGCCTTCATGTGAGTTTAGTTTCTCCTGAGGAGGAATGTAAACCGTTCACAGTTGTTGAGCCACATGGGATGTGATTCCTAAGTAGAAGCCTCCTAGTACTTTCCTGAGGAAGGCACTATGGGTCTGTCTACTTAGCTCCCTTTCTTTGGTAAGCTTGTCTTGAAGCTTGAAGAATGGGATTGATTTCTCCCTTTAGGGTTTTGCTTAGGGTAGATTAGGGTTTTGTTTTAGGGTTTAGGGTCCTACTCAGGGTTAGTTTCTTGCTTTTGGATAGGAGTTTGCCAGGCTGGTTAGCCTTCTCTTTGTGTTGATTGACTTGTGTGGTGCTGTGTTGCATTAGACTTAGGGGTTCATGTAGATATTTCTGAGATAGGTGCATCTTAGAAATAAGCCTGCTTGTGTGCATGAGAAGTTGAGGTGGTCCTCCTTCTGCTTGATTGTTATTGAGTGGCTTTGCTTGCTGGTATTTGGTAGAGCTGAGCTCCCTTGCCTCTGTGGTGTGTGGCCTTTGTGCCTTGTTTGTTTGGTTGTTGCATTCATGCATATTTCCAGTATTTCTTTACTTTGCAGTGATTCCTGTTTGCTGTTTAGTTCTGTTGCCATGATCCCTTAGGAGCTCTAACTTCTCTGCTGTGGAGGAGTTATGATAAACATTAGGTTGGTTAACCAGGCATGATAACATTAGGTAGATTCCCCTTTTCAACCATAGTTTTAGGGTGTCTCTTTCCTTTCTCAAAACAACAGAAAAACACTTAATAAAGGATAAAAAAAAAGTGAATTCATTTCTTCCGTCAAAAGATTTGAACAAACATCAAAACCTTTTGTCCTCCTGGACTGTGAAAACCCTTGGTTAAGGTGCATTTTCCCATAAAAAACACTTGAACAGCTTGTGTCGTGCGTAGCCCGAACTACGTTTGCTCTGATCTTCCATGCCGTGTGGAAGTACGTAACAGGACGCGACGTCCTGGCGAGCAACCTTCCCCCCGTCTAGACGTAGGTAGTCGAACTACGTTGACTCTGACTTTCCCATTGCACGAGGGAGTACGTAGGCCCAGAACAGCGTATGTTCTGTCGAGTCCTGTCCTTTTCTTTTCTTTTCAGACTGACCACTAGCGTAGATAGATAAACACACCCTTTTCCTTATAAACACCAAGCGTAGATCCCGTCGAGTACGACGGACGTAAGGGGTGCTAATACCTTCCCCTTGCGTAACCGACTCCCGAACCCAGACAATGGTTGCGATGACCTTGTCTTACCTTTTTTCGTCAGGTTTTTCCGATCGTTTCCTTTCCCGCTCTGAGGGATAAATAACGAAAGGTGGCGACTCTTCTGTCAGCCGACGCCGATTTTCGCAGTAGCGACAGCTGGCGACTCTGCTGGGGACTATGTAGCATCTAGGGACTTTTCCCATCCCTTATGCTGGGACCGTTTCCCATCCCCTACGCGAGTCAATCCTAGCGCTTGGGTGTTTATCTGTTGGGTGTTGTACATATGTGTTTTACCTTTCCGCACTTTACTTTTCCGCACCTTTACCTTTCCGCATTTACTTTCAGCACTATATTATTGTGATTATTGTTGTGGGAGAGGGAAGTTACTATGAGTGAGAAGCCGGACCTGGGCTTGAGTATGCAACTAGACATAGTTGTGGAGAGTAGTAGACGAACCTGTTTGCTGAGCAGACACAGTTCCCTACGAAATCTGCGCTCAGACGAGGTTCTCTCCGAGGTGCTCCTTTCCGATCCTGAGGATCTGAGGGGAGTCTAGACGTGAGGATTGTCGACTCTGGGGACCGATCAATTGGAAGTCGGCTAAATGAGGCCTCTTCATGACTTGATGATGCCACTCCTTCTGGGAATCGTATCGTCACTCATGAAAGTCTGTGACGCTGATGACCGCATAGGATGTCGTACCTTTGTCCATGGATTAGGTCCATACCTGTGAGAGGGATTGGGTTATTGCAGGAAAACTGGCCTTCAGAAACCGTGATTCAGTATTCATCAGATGGTTTTCTTGGCTCGTTAACAGGTGTGTTGTTTCGATCAGATGGATTTCTTGTCTGAGGTTGATGCTATTATCAGATGGTTTTCTCGTCAGAGACAGAGGTTCAGATGGATTTCTTACCAGGGTATTGGTATTTTGGGTGTTGGATGATAGCCAGTGTCATGAGGTTCTGGTGACTGTGGTGGTTTTCTGTTCTTGACATCACAAAGATGTTCCTCTTCAGGCTACAGCATGGCCTCTATGTTCATTGATTGCATCATTTATCATATTGTATTATTGCATTACCATTTGCATCCAACTAACGTGCGTGTATTGCAGGTACATATTTTCCCTCCCAGTTCCGGTGGTTGTTTCCTAGCAGACATGGAAGCCATGAAGAGAGTGTTACCCTACAGATTCCCGTCTCCAGATATCAGTCTGTTGTCAGAGTTAATTACTATTGCTGGGAAGAAAGTGATGGGAGATTTCAGGAAGACATATGGGAGGATCCTGACTTATGTTTACCAGCCCTCGACTTATGAGATCAGCGGTATTTACACCCTGTTGCAGTTTTATGATGCTGAGCTCAGGTGTTTTGTATTTCCTGACTTTGTCTTGGCTCCTACCCTGGAGGAGTATTTTGCACTCTTGGATATACCGATTCGCGAGCAGATGCCTTTCTATCACACGGACGCTAAGCCTAATCTGGCTAAGCTTTCTGCTATTCTGTACTTAGGAGAGTTTGAGCTGACAGGGAAGATGATCAGAAAAGGAGATGTATGGGGGGTTCCATTGGGTGTTTTGGTAGAGAAGGCTCGGGAGTATGCTAAGAAGGGTGGCTGGGTTGTTTTTGATGCCATCCTTGCTGTGTGTGTTTATGGCATTGTATTGTTTCCAAACCAACCTGATTTTGTTGATGCAGATGCTTTCTATATTCTGGCTGCAAAGAACCCAGTTCCTACCTTGCTGGGAGACATTCACCATTCCACTCACTACAAAAATGAAAAACGGCGAGGAAAGAATGTCTCTTGCTGTGTACCTCTACTGTGCAGGTGGTTTACTAGTCATATGCCGAAGTCAGGGCCTTTCGTCACTTCTATTGATTCTTTAGGATGGCCTGAGCGCTTGATGGGGTTGACTGCTGAGAATGTGGTGTGGGTTAATGAAGAGGTGTTAGGAGTTGAGGTCATATACAGATGCGAAGGATTCCCTAATGTTCCTTTGATAGGAAGGAGAGGGTGTGTCAATTACAACCCTTCCTTATTAATCAGGCAGTTTGGATATGCACCTCAGGAAGCGCCGAAGCCCGAGGAGATACAGGAATCTTTGTATCTCACTGGGGCAATAGAGGAAGAGATGTTGATCAAGCTTGAGAAAGCATGGAAGAACCTGCATAAGAGAGGAAAGTCTTCATTTAGCAAAGGGGGTACTCGAGTTCTTGGTCCGTATGTGGAATGGATTCGTGAACGAGCTACGAAATTCCTTATGCCTTATCCTGCAGTTCAGCCATTGTATCCTTCTCCGGTGGAGGAGCCCACCACTATAGACATACAGGTATACAAGCAGCTGATGGCGGAGAAAGAAGAGTTAGCAAAGGCTAAAGAAGCTTTAGAGAAAGAGAACGCCCAGCTTCGTCATGAAAAGATTGAAACAGGATATTCTTCCAAGCAACAGGCTGAAACTTTGAAACATCTGAAGACTACTTTATTGGAGTTGACTGAAACCAAGAAGCGTCTGGAGTTAGATGTAGACTCAGTTAGCAGTGTATTGGCTACTAAGAAACAAGAGCTGGAAAGGGCCTACACGAAGTTAGCTAAATTCAGAGAGCATTGGGACCGTACTATGGCCAAACGCAAAGAACGGGAAGAAGAGCTAAAGATATAGGTTGCTCAGTTGGCAAAACAGGTTAAAATGAAGACTGAGGAGCTTGAAGAAGAAGCATGTCGTCGATACGAGGCCGAACGCAAACTGATTGATGCCATGAAGAATCTGGAAGATTGTCAGCGCAGAGCAGACACCAAGAGGCCCAAACCTGAGGATAGTGCCCAGGATAAGGCTTGGGAAGATTTTGTCAGAGATATCCAAGGAACGGTCAAGAAAAGGGATCAGTTGATAGAAGGCTTGATTTATCGACCGGATCACCCAGAGACGAAGAAGCTGTTCGAGAATTTCTGCAATCGTACCCGCACGTGACTTCTTTCTTGTATTCTATGTGTTGAGATCACTGCCAGACATGTTGGTTGGGATCCTCCTTTATCATATCAGTTGTATGGAACATAGTTGTGTAACGCCTGGACGAGACTGTTATTCCAATAAATATATGAGGGTTTTTCTAAATATTGTCTTTATGGTTTCTCTTGTCTTGCTACCTTGACACTGGAATTGGAGGGGAAATATCCCCAACGCACACATGCACGTTAGCATCTTTGCATTGTTGTTTGCATAAATCACATTGCATTACAGGTTTGTGATCCATGTTCCTCATCATTCTTCATCCATATACCCAGGTATTTTCAGGATTGCAGAAAAGCGGGTCCACCGTTACTCTACCAGAACTAATCACAAGAAGATCATGGACAACGTGCAGAGTGAAATGCAAGTAATGCGTGACAGGATGGCCATGCTCATGCAAACCATGGAGACCATCGCCAAAGGACAAGAGCAGCTGCAGACTCTGGTTCAACCGTTGGTCGCACGGGCTGAAAACAATGGGACACCGCATGGTGAAAATATTGCTGCTTCTCCCCGAATTGAGAATCGTGAAAGTGCTGATGCTATTCCCGCAACCGGTTTGAATGCTGGAGAAACTAGTCCTGCAGGCGGAGGTGGGAACGGTAATATGAATGCCAATGCAGATACTTCTGGGGTATTTGTGGGTAATGTCAACCAGGGTTTCAATGGGGGCGCTGAGAATGTCGGAATGAATGGTAATAATGGTAACCAGGGCTTCAATGGTGTGAACTTGGGGTATGGCAACATTGCTGGTACCAAGGCTGGGTTTGGTGACTATGGTTATGGTAATCTTGGATATGGAATTGGTGCGTACAACGCTCAAGAGATGGGCAATCTGAGGTACGACCCCAGGTACTTCCAAACGGGTCCGGGCCGTGATGCAGATTATGTTGGATACGATGCAGTACCTCGCTGGGAGGATCGTCAGGAGGATGTGTTCTCCGGTCAGAATGAGGGTTATGAAAGAGCTAGGGATGACAACCATCGGATGAGATTGCTAGAAGAGAAAGTGAACGAATTAGCCAGCCAGGATGCTCTTGGGCTGGATATGTCAAATATGGGGCTGGTCTCAGGGCTGAGGGTCCCGCTGAAATTCAAAGCGCCGTCATTTGATAAGTACAAAGGGGATACATGCCCTAGGGTGCATGTGCGCGCGTTTTACAGGCGTATGTCCGCGTATTCTGAGGATGAAAAGATGCTGATGCACTTCTTCCAGGATAGCCTGTCAGGGCCATCGCTGGAGTGGTACATGAGCTTGGAACCTACTCAGATCAAGAGTTGGAAAGAGCTGGCAGAGGCTTTTGTTCGACATTATCAATATAATAGTGATTTCGCCCCTAACCGAGTCCAGCTACAGAGCATGTCTCAAAAGTCTAGCGAGAGCTTTAAGGAATACGCCCAGAGATGGCGAGATCTGGCTGCTAGGGTACACCCTCCGATGGTGGAGCGCGAAATGATGGACATGTTCATAGGAACTTTTTCTGGAATGTACTATGACCGGTTGCTCAATTTTTCGATGAGTACCTTCTCTGAGTTGATCTTGATGGGGGAGCGCATTGAAAACGGGGTGAAGATTGGTAAAATTCAAGCGGGTGAGTCTAGTTCCGCAGGAGGTAATAAGAAGACGTTTGGTGGTAAAAGGCAGGGTGATACCAACGCTGTATACAATGCTCGACGGAGAAATAGAGGTCAGAACTGGCATCAGCAGTCGCAGGTTGCAAGTGTAACCATTCCAGGGCCTTCTCAGCAACAGAGACAACAACCACAGCAGCAGGCTCAGCAGCAGCCAAATAATAACCAGCGTAGATTTCAGAACCCGCGACCAAGGAGAGTATTCGAGGTACCGCCGGTATCATATGCAGAACTTCTTCAAGCTTTGTTGAAATTGCAGCTAGTCGAGAAGAGGACCTTAGCACCACCAACCGGCCAGCCACCAGTCGGGTATGATATTAATGAGCATTGTGACTTCCATTCGGGGGCACCAGGGCACAATATTGAAAATTGCCTAGCTTTCAAGCATAAAGTACAGGATTTGCTTGATAGTACGGCTATTAACTTCGGGAAGGACGGTCCCAATATCACGCAATAGCCAATGCCCAAGCATGGTGGGGCTGGGGCCAATGCAATCCTGACAGATGATGAGTTGGACTTGATTTCAGAAGTGAGCAAGCTGAAAACCCCTTTGAGTTACGTAAAGCAGCGCTTATTGAAAGGAGGTGTCTATCCCGGGTGCAGTGAAGAGTGTGCCGACTGTTTGGTTCAACCTGGGGGTTGTGAGAAGTTGAAAAGGGGAGTTCAAGGTTTGATTGATGAAGGAATCCTGCAGTTTGACAGGTTTGTGGGGCGAGAGAAGTCTGTTGAGACAGAATCTGAAAAAGAGCGCAGTGAGGTTGCTACGATCACCATTCCGTTCAAATCAGTGACAATTTCGGCATCATCGAAAAGGCCGACCATTACTATTACCAAAGCTAAACCAATCCCTTATGAGAGCACAAAGGCAGTCCCGTGGAGCTACGGTGCTGAAGTGTATTGCAATGGGGAAAAGATTGACTTGAATGATCCGCCAGCGAGATCCGTAGATAACATAGTGGGAGCGGGTGGTATAACCCGGAGCGGGAGAATTTTCACTTCACCTGAGGTCGAGGCAGAGAGGCTCTCCAGGGGTAAGAACAAAGTTGTTGAGGGGGAACCTTCAGGGAGTAAGGAGAAAGAACCAACAAACAAAGAGGTGGAAGAATTCATGAGATTGATTCGCAAAAGTGACTACAAGATCGTAGATCACCTGCAGCAGACCCCGTCAAAGATCTCCATATTATCGTTATTGTTGTGTTCTGAGGCGCATAGAAATGCCCTGTTGAAGGTACTTGAGACATCCTTCGTGCCGCAAGAAATTTCAGTCAATCAGCTGGAGGGAGTCATGGCATATGTTAATGCTGGGCATGGTTTGGGATTCACGGATTTTGACCTAACGCCTAAAGGGCGTGATCACAATAATGCCTTGCACATCTCTATCAAATGCCGGGGCACTATTTTATCCCATGTGCTGGTGGACACGGGATCCTCGTTGAATGTGTTACCAAAGAAAGCCCTGTTGAAATTGGATACCCGTGGGTTGTTGTGCACACCTAGTGATTTGGTGGTAAGGGCCTTTGACGGAACAAGGAGGTCGGTATTCGGATCAGTAACGTTACCCATCCAGATAGGTCCGGAGGTGTTTGATACAGTGTTTTACATCATGGACATCCAGCCTGCATATAGCTGTTTGATCGGGAGACCTTGGATTCATGCCGCTGGGGCAGTAACTTCTACACTCCATCAGAAGCTGAAGTATATGGTTGAGGGGAGTATTGTGACGGTGTGTGGCGAAGAGGATATCTTAGTCAGTCATTTGTCTTCCTTCAAATACGTGGAGGTAGATGGAGAGATTCATGAAACGCTGTGTCAGGCGTTCAAAGGGGTGAAGGTTAAAGAAGAAGCTCCGGTGAAGAGTGAAGGGCAAGAGGTGGCCGTCTCCTCATATAAAGAAGCCAAGGCGTTGATGCAAGCGGGAGAGACTCAGAAGTGGGGGCAGGTTCTGGACATACCAGTGAAGCAAGATAGGTATGGCTTGGGGTACCGCCCATCTCCCTCACAGAGTGCGCCTAAGTACAAGGGACCTGTGGTGTTCACACCCGGATGGGTTAGCTTTGAAAGGATTAATGCCGTATCTGATACGGAGGAAGTGGATAGCGACTACGACATGGACGCATGGATTCGACCCAGCACGCCGGGGCAAAGCCTATGCAACTGGTCCATCCAGGACGTCATCCAAGTCACCAAACAGTAATGCGTTGTTTTTTTCAATCATTGTATGATCACATGCCTTGCCCGGGGCATCGTTGACCTCGTCTTAGGGCCTAACTGTTTACCTGTATGTTTGTATGATCAATAAATGACGACGTTTTTTACATTCAAATGTTGTGATCCTTTTCTTTCTGTTTTTTATTTTTCAATAAAATGGCAGCGTGGTTATGTATTTTGCTTGTATATCATTTTGAAGCACTTAACCGTTTCCCTCGCAGGATTCATGAATTTTCAGATGACATCGACCAAAGACTTCCTATGACTCGTTTAGACTTCGAGCATCCGATCTTCCAAGCGGAGGAGGAGATTGTTGAGGATAGTGACTTATCAGAAGAGCTGAGTCGGTTGTTGAAGCAAGAGGAGAGAGTCATTCTGCCTCACCAGGAAGAGATTGATATTGTCAATTTAGGGTCTGAAGAATGCGTCAGGAATATCCGTATAGGGGCCGCGTTGCAGGTTGACATCAAGCAAGAGCTTATTGAGATGCTGCGCGAATACAGCGATATATTTGCTTGGTCCTACGAGGACATGCCGGGTTTGGATACTGATATGGTTGTTCATCGTCTGTCGTTGAGGGGAGATTGCCCGCCTGTGAAGCAGAAACTCAGAAGGACTCGTCCTGACATGGCTGTAAAGATAAAGGAAGAAGTGCAGAAGCAATGGGATGCTGGGTTCCTGGCTGTCACCACTTATCCCACCTGGGTCGCTAATATCGTGCCTGTGCCAAAGAAAGATGGCAAGGTTCGAATGTATGTTGATTATAGGGATCTAAACAAAGCGAGCCCGAAAGATGATTTCCCGCTGCCGCATATTGATGTGTTAGTTGACAATACAGCTCAGTTTTCGGTATTCTCTTTCATGGATGGATTTTCAGGGTATAACCAGATCAAAATGGCTTCGGAGGATATGGAAAAAACGACCTTTATCACCCCGTGGGGAACCTTCTGTTATAAGGTGATGCCCTTTGGTTTGAAAAATGCTGGGGCAACGTACCAGCGGGCCATGACAACGCTCTTTCACGACATGATGCACAAAGAGATTGAGGTGTATGTCGATGACATGATTGCCAAGTCTCAAATGGAGGAAGAACATCTGGTTAATCTGCTGAAGTTGTTCAAGAGGATGAGGAAGTTCAGGCTAAGGCTGAACCCTAACAAGTGTACCTTCGGAGTGAGATCCGGGAAGCTACTGGGGTTCATTGTGAGCAAGAAAGGAATCGAGGTCGATCCGGCAAAAATAAAAGCAATACAAGAGATGCCAGCACCGAGAACAGAAAAAGAAGTCTGTGGATTCTTAGGGAGATTGAACTACATTGCTAGGTTCATCTCTCACCTAACGACCACGTGTGAACCTTTGTTCAAACTGTTAAAGAAAGATCAAGCGGTGGTCTGGAACGACAATTGCCAAAGGGCATTTGAAAAGATAAAAGAATACTTGCAGGAACCTCCGGTGTTGATACCCCCAGTAGCGGGACGACCACTGATTATGTATCTGACGGTTCTTGAGAACAACATGGGTTGTGTTCTCGGTCAACATGACGAGACGGGAAGGAAAGAGCATGCAATTTACTACTTGAGTAAAAAGTTCACGGATTGTGAATCTCGATACTCTATGCTCGAAAAGACGTGTTGTGCATTGGCGTGGGCTGCCAAACGTCTAAGACAGTACATGCTGAACCATACAACCATGCTGATATTGAAGATGGATCCGATCAAGTATGTGTTTGAAAAGCAAGCGCTCTCTGGGAGGATTGCTAGATGGCAAATGGTATTGACGGAATACGATATCCAGTATGTTTCCCAGAAGGCCATTAAGGGAAGTGTTCTGTCCGAATATCTTGCCGAACAGCCAATTGAGGATTATCAACCTATGAAGTTTGAGTTTCCTGATGAGGACATAATGTACTTGAAAGCTAAAGATTGTGATGAGCCGTTGCCTGGTGAAGGTCCTGAGCGGAGTTCCCAGTGGCGATTGATTTTTGACGGGGCTGTCAATTCGTACGGTAGCGGGATCGGGGCAATCATTACAACTCCCCACGGGTCGCACATCCCGTTTACGGCCAGATTGACTTTTCCAGTGACGAATAACGAAGCCGAGTACGAAGCTTGTATTATGGGGTTAGAGGAGGTTGTCGATCTGAGGATCAAGAATCTAGACGTATATGGGGATTCAGCATTGGTTGTGAATCAGATTAAGGGAGAGTGGGAGACACGCTAACCTAATCAGGTACCGTACATGAATTATGCGAGAAGGTTGTTACCTTTCTTTGATAAAGTGGAGTTTCATCATGTACCTCGGGCGGAGAATCAAATGGCAGACGCCCTTGCAACATTATCCTCGATGTATAAGGTCAACTACTGGAATGAGGCTCCCAGGATTGTCATATCTCGCCTTGATAGGCCGGCCTTTGTGTTTGCAATTGATGAAGCGTCTGACGGTAAACCTTGGTATTTCGACATACAGAATTTCCTGAAGAACAAGGAATATCCGGCTGGGGCATCCAGTCGTGATCAGAAGACTCTAAGGAGATTAGCAGGCAACTTCTATCTGAATCCCGACGGCGTTCTGTATAGAAGGAACCATGATTTGGTACTCCTCCGGTATGTAGACGAGAAGGAAGCCAATTTACTCATGGAAGAGGTCCATGAAGGAACTTTTGGTACACATGCTGGTGGGTATGCTATGACCCGAAAGTTGTTGCGGGCGGGGTATTATTGGTTAACGATGGAAATGGACTGTTTCAAGTTCGCCAAGCGGTGTCACAAGTGCCAGATCTATGCTGATAAGATCCATGTGCCACCCAGTCCACTGAATGTTATGGCTTCTCCGTGGCCTTTCTCCATGTGGGGAATTGATATGATTGGCAAGGTTGAGCCTACTGCTTCTAATGGGCATCGCTTCATCCTAGTCGCGATCGATTACTTCACCAAGTGGGTGGAAGCAGCATCTTACGCCAATGTGACGAAGCAGGTGGTGGCCAGATTTATCAAGAGGGATATAATTTGCAGATACGGTATTCTTGAACGGATCATTACTGATAATGGTTCGAACCTGAACAATAAGATGATGAAGGATCTTTGTCGGGAGTTTAAGATCGAGCATCATAATTCATCTCTGTACAGACCCAAGATGAATGGCGCTGTTGAAGCGGCCAACAAGAACATAAAGAAGATTGTTCAGAAGATGGTGGTAACGTATAAGGATTGGCATGAGATGTTGTTGTTTGCTTTGCACGGTTATCGCACGACGGTGCGTACATCAACCGGGGCAACTCCGTTCTTATTGGTGTATGGCATGGAGGCAGTCCTGCCATTGGAGGTTGAGATACCATCTTTGAGGGTTTTGCTTGATGTTCAGCTTGATGAGGCAGAATGGGTGAGAAATAGATTGAACCAGCTGAGCTTGATAGATGAGAAGAGACTGGCATCAATTGCACATGGTAGGCTGTATCAGAGCCGGATGAAGAAAGCGTTTGACAAGAAGATTCGACCTCGAAGCTTTCAGACGGGTGATCTTGTACTGAAGAAGATTCTCCCATCGCAATCGGATCACAGGGGAAAATGGACTCCCAATTATGAAGGTCCATACGTCGTGAGAAAGGTCTTCTCCGGAGGAGCCTTATTGTTATCCACCATGGATGGTGAAGACTTTTCATCCCCTATGAACTCGGACGCAGTCAAAAAATACTTTGCTTGAAAATTGACCCGCTGGACAGTAAAAAGAGAGTCCAGGCAAAAATGGGGCATCCTGGCAAACCAAAAACAGAATAAACGGTTCGGGAAAAAGTTAGGGATAAAATGGAAAAAATGTACACCCGCGAAGTCGAAAACCTACACTGGGCGGCTTCGGCAAAAAGGGGTATCCCGGTGAATTGAAAACCCGCAAAGGGCGATTCACGCAAAAGTTAGGGATTTGAGAAGCAAATGACTGTGGTCCAAGTTAGATTATCTAGTGGTTTGGGAGTATCCGGGGGTCGACTATCCAAAGCAATCTCTTCCGAAGACAGAGATCAGGAAAGTGTCAGAGTCCGGCGAGTCATAGGAGGATCAACTCATGGTGTTCGTCTGTAACACGTTGCCGACATGTGTACAAATTTTATTCTGTGTCTTTGTACATTTCTGCATTTTGTTTATGTGTGACTACCTCTTTTCAGGAGTTGCATCTGATGTACAAATCTTGCCTATTTTTAGGCCATTATCAATAAAGTGTGTTATTCAGTGTAGTGTGTGACTTTGGTTTTAACTTTTACAGTTTTGTTTGCAGAAAACGCCGATGTTTTTGATAAACTTACATGTGTGTAAACATGCGGGCCTCGGCCGATGATTGTTAAAATCGGAAATTACCTGAATGGTTGTCATGGGTGATTACCAAGATGTTTCTTTTTGCATAGATTGTCTTGTGTTTGCTTGTTGACTTTTGCAGGTATTCAAAAGCTCGCAAAGTTCCCCGCCAGAGTCCATGGCAGGCTAGTACCCTCTCCAGAGGATGAATGTTGTGTCTTTCCCCGGTGAAGTCGCCCCAGGCAAAATTGAATGTTGTCTCCCCAGGAGAGTGGAGATTGCGTCAAAGGAAAAGATCAATGTGTCTTCAGTAGTTCAGAGTTGGCTTATCAAGCAGAGCAGAGTCCTCCCCAGCAAGGGTCGAGACGGATATGATTAACTTCCCCAAAGAGTTTCTTGTGTAGTGCGAATTAGAGCACACCGGTCAATCCCCAGCTCAGTGATAGCAGGATGAATTATCCCCACAGGGCGTAATCAGAGTGTTGATACCATTTTGAAAGCAGTTTCCAGGATTGTTTTTCTCTTTCCCCAACAGGTTGATCCTTCCTCGTCAGGACGATCATTTTCAGCAGAGTTTGAAGTTTTGAGTTTGTGAGCTACTTTCCCAGCAGGACGGTTATCCCCAGCGGAGTTAGTTCATCTTTCCAGCATTTATTTTGTTGGAAGCGTATCGGTAGTATTTCGGTTATCCCCAGCGGATCCAGTTTGTCTTCAGCATTTATTTTGCTGAAGTAACTCTTTGCATAAGCATGCATCATAAGCGCTTGCATTTTATACGAATACGTAGCATTTCCATGCAGTGTGGAAGCATTACGACATTATCAAACATGTGCATTTGGAAACGTAAGTAGGATTGAGTACCCGTCCAGCTTCAGGTGTATTTTCTCTGTCGATAAGTGAGATTGTGGTTCACAGAGATGTGCATATGTTTGGTTTGCGACACAGGACGCGCAGTGATCGTGTTTCCTCCTGTCAAGAGGGTTGTGGCGCAGGGCACGCAGTGATCGTGGTCACCGTTATGTTGTGGGGATTTGTGGTAGAGTACGCAGTGATCATATTCATCCTGTATGTTTGTTTGCGACACAGGACGCGCAGTGATCGTGTTTCCTCCTATCAAGAGGGTTGTGGCGCAGGGCACGCAGTGATCGTGGTCATCGTTATGTTATGGGTTTTTTTTTTGCGGAAGAGATACGCAGTGATCGTATTCGTCTTATATGTGGTTTTGTTTGCAACGCCAAGACGCGTAGTGATCGTGTTTCCTCCTGTCAAGAGGGTTGTGGCGCAGGGTACGCAGTGATCGTGGTCATCGTTATGTTGTGGGGATTTGTGGTCGAGATACGCAGTGATCGTGTTCGTCCTATATGTGGTTTTGTTTGCGACGCCGAGGCGCGTAGTCATTGTGTTTTTCCTCCTGTCAAGAGGGTTGTGGTGTAGAACACGCAGTGATCGTGTTCATCTTGTTATGGGGATTATGTGGGGGGCCAGGCACGCAGTGGTCATGTTCGTCATGTCATATTCCCCTAGTAGAGTTTGCTTGGTCAAGCACCTTTTTCCCCCAGCTGAGTCTTTCTCAGGATGCTGTGGTGTCAGCGTTGGAAGATGGTAATGCAGATTTTTGGGTGGTTACCCGTAGTTTCCCCAGCAGAGTTATATTCCCCAGCAGGGCATTACTTCAACGAGTTGCTTGGTTAGGTTCCTCGCATTTTTGCCAAAGTTATTCTCGTCAAGGTGCTTGGTTAAGTTCCCAATTTCCCCAGCGGAGTGTTTTCAAGATACCTATTGCCAGAATAGGTATTTGACGGCCGTCGTCAGAATTGTCCTCTCAGAGTTGTTTGGTTAAGTTTCTCGTGTCCCCGCAGGGCTGCTCGTTCAGGTACGAACGAAAGGTTGATAAGTGAAATCAACATTTTCTCGCTGTTTAGCGTTTGCTTGTTCAGGTACGAACGGAAGGTTGATAAGTGAAATCAACATTTTCTCGCTGTTTAGCGTTTGCTCGTTCAGGTACGAACGGAAGGTTGATAAGTGAAATCAACATTTTCTCGCTGTTTAGCGGTTGCTCGTTCAGGTACGAACGGAAGGTTGGTAAGTGAAATCAACATCGCCTCGCTTGGTTAAGCGTTTACTCGTTTCTTCGGATACGGAAAGTTGATAAGTGAAATCGACACTGTCCCGCTTGGTTAAGCGTTTGCTCGTTTCTTCGGATGTGGAAGGTTGGTAAGTGAAATCAACGATCCCTCACTGGTTAGTGTATACCCTCTTCTTCGGAATGGGATGGTCTGTGGACAATATCAGATTGTTTCATAAGCAGGTTGATGGATAGGTGTTTAGTTGTCGCTGTGGCAAAGGAAATCAGTTCCCTGGTTAATTCTCCCCGAGCAGTGGTGTGCGCAATTTATTTTTGCGGTTGGCAAATTTCCGGGTTTATCGGTATTCAACCGTCTCGTACCTCGATTATCTGAAGGTCGTTCGCTCTTCATCCAGTCGGGTCCAAGCCGTTTGAATAGGGGCAGCTGTTGCACCCTAAAATTTGACCAACCGGTTCCCGCTCCTGATTTACGTTTCGGCTCATTTTTTGCATTCGCATTCGCATACCACGTGCATTACATTTTTAATCATACAGATGATGTCAGAATTACAGCCTGGTTTTCACCTATAGGACGTCTCAGACCGGTTCGGGTAATCGGAGGTTATTTTGGGAAGTCACGCGCTTCCTGGGTGTTTTCGGCTTACGCAGTGATTTTTTGAGATTCTTGGTGGCTGGGTTACTGTTTGCTTCGATCTAGTCTCGCGCTCTCTTTTATGTTGGTTATTTTCCTTTGTCTGCATTTTTTTAGAATTTAATAGCCTTTTGTAGATTTTAAATAGGTCTTATAGATTTTCTAGAATTTAAATAGAGTTCTTTAAATATTTTTTAGTAGTTTTAAATCCTTTTTAGAATTTTATAAATTGTTTTTAAATAGATTTTAGAATAAACTTCTTTAGATATTAAGTTTTTTTTTAGATAATAGTTTAATAAAACATTTTTTTCTAATAGGTTTTTAAATAGAAATTAATGGAGTTTTTTTTAGATAGATAATAGTTTTAGGAATAAATCATTTTTCTAGATTTTAAATAAGTTTTAATAGAGATTAACAGTTTTTTTTATTAGTTAGAATATTATTTGTTTAGGATTAATTGTTTTGTTTAATCTAGGTTAATTGATTAGATTTTATTAATTAGGGTTATATTAGGCGGTAATAGTTTTTTTAGCTAATTAGTTAATTAGGTTTAATGCAGTTAATCATTTTCATGTTATTAATCCATCATTAGCCTTTAATTCATTAGTCAGCATTTAATTAGTCAAGTTTTAATCGTTTTGTCATTCATTAATTCACGATTAATCCATATCATCAGTTTCAATTAGTCATTTTAGTCTCAGATTTGTTTTGGGTCAGTTATCCACGATTAGTCCAGAAGCCCATTCACCAAAGTCCACACACATGTCCGTATATAAGCTTCACCACGTGTACGCAAAAGAGGACGCCACCTCACAATCCACCCACTTCAGACTCTCCCTCATCCTGCCACGCGTTTCCCACTTTCTCCTCTCCCATCCCTCTCTCACTGCCACACACCCCCACACGTGGCACCACCTCAACCCACACCAAGCCACGCGTCCCGCATGCACTCCTCACCGTCCTACCCGCCGCCGGCCATGCAACCACCGACCCGGACACTTTGCTCCGCCGTAACAGTCACCGGAGTCTGTTGAGACTGCCGGAAACTGCAGTTTCCAGTTTTTTTTGTCATCTCAGCCTCAACCTTCTTCGTTTACCTTCATCCAACCTTCGCCGGAAAATCTTCTTTTGCCGGAATCTGCACCTTCATTAACGATTCACTCCGATCTTGAACTGTTCTTGTTCATCATCTATCGACACTCAGATTTCGCCAGAAATTCATCCACGGTATCAACATCCAAACAATTTCCTCCAGATTCCCCGAATGTTTAGAAACTCATAACGCTAGAGATTCGTACAAGATCTTCCACGATCTTCAGATCCTTCCGATCTCGCCGCTAGATCCTCAAAGTGATCCAAGAACATCAGCGCGTATCTTCTCCAGTGAACTTGTCTAAGCTTCAACAACGATCTTCTTCAAAGATCGTCAGATCTCCAACGACGTCTTCAACCAAGATCTTCAATCATCCTTCAAAGACCTTCAAAGTACCCAGTTCATTTTCAAATATCTTCCGGTTGGTTGATCATTAAGAATCTACGAAGAATCCTCCAGAAATCTTCAAGATCTCCGCGAGCTTGTTTGAGATTCTTCAAAGCTTCATCGTTTCCATCGCTTAGATCCAGGTTTGCCCTTTTCGCTATCTCTCCATTATCGTTCCTTCAGTAGATTAGGTTTTTGTTTTTTCTGTTAGGGTTGTGGATGAAGGCGATTTCAATTAGGATAAGTTGATTAGATTAGAGACTAAGGAGAGTTTTGTTTGGATGAGTGAACAATTTCGTGAGATTTTGTTAGGTTGAGATTGAGAGTTTGTTAGTGAATCTGAGGGAGAATGGTTCAGGAAGTTGAGAGGATAGAGAGGGTAGAAGCACCGTTAGGGTTTGGTTCAGTGAACAGTAGACGAATTTTTGCTGGGGAAGGGTGGTTTTGTTTGATTGGGTTAGGGTTTGAGTTTGGGTTGGGCCCAAACGATAGGATTGCTGCGAACCACCCTTTGTTTGCTCGCCATACCCCTCCCTGGGCTGTGAAAAATGCTGGGGGAAAAAACGGTGACTGGGCCTTTGCAACAAGTGCTGATCGCACCCCCCCTCTTGGCCCAATGATGAGAAGCAACTAGGGCATTTTGCTGAGTGCACCCCCCCTTGTTTTATTTTCTTTTTTAATTTCTTTTGTTTTATCCATGTTAGAAAATAATTCATAAAAAATAGTAGGATTATCCAATTAATTCCCTTCTTTTTTCTATAGGTTCATAGTTCAATTTAGGATTTTATGGTGCAAAAATATTAAATTAATCATGCATTTTCATTTTTATTTGCATTTTTGTATTTTAATTTTGTGATGTGGCTGCCTTGCTGATTTTATTTCTCTCACTTGGTATTGAATCTTGCTTTTCTTTTTTAGTATGTTATACTAGACTGATGCATGCTCCCCATAGGATTTTCGTGGATTTTTTAGAAATTGATTTATGTTGTTTTAGGGTTAGAGAGTAGAGACCTCATAACTTGCTAGTTAACCCTCGACCATTCACATGTTAGGGATTGTTTAGTAGCCTTAGAAGTTGACTTAGGCTTTGAGATTTGATCTGGGGATCATAGAGGCATGTAGGTTTCCCCTAGATTTTTGGTGGACTTTTAGAAGTTGTTTTTCTATTTTTGCTTGAGCTTGAGAATAGGAGAAGTCTTGAGGGCTTCTGACTTTGAAGTTCAACTGTGGTTGAACTTTAGAGATAGTTTCTTTTGGTTTGAGGGCCTGTGGTTTCTTTTTGAAGATGAAGACTTGATGGAGCTTGCAAGGATGCATGGATTGAAGACCTAGTCTAGAAGCTTTCTCCCTTTCTGTGAGGTTTGAGATCCTGAAGTTTGAGGGGAATTCATGGTACTTTCCTGAGGAAGGCACTATGGATGTCTTTCATTCTTTCTTCTCACCTCTTTCTTAAGTATCCAATGATGTTGGAGCCTTCATGTGAGTTTAGTTTCTCCTGAGGAGGAATGTAAACCGTTCACAGTTGTTGAGCCACATGGGATATGATTCCTAAGTGGAAGCCCCCTAGTATTTTCCAGAGGAAGGCACTATGGGTCGGTTCACTTAGTTCCCTTAGTTCATGTAGGATTTCTTAAATATCCAATGATGTTGGAGCCTTCATGTGAGTTTAGTTTCTCCTGAGGAGAAATGTAGTCCGTTCACAGTTGTTGAGCCACATGGGATATGATTCCTAAGTGGAAGCCCCCTAGTATTTTCCAGAGGAAGGCACTATGGGTCTGTTCACTTAGTTCCCTTAGTTCATGTAGGATTTCTTAAATATCCAATGATGTTGGAGCCTTCATGTGAGTTTAGTTTCTCCTGAGGAGGAATGTAAACCGTTCACAGTTGTTGAGCCACATGGGATGTGATTCCTAAGTAGAAGCCTCCTAGTACTTTTCTGAGGAAGGCACTATAGGTCTGTCTACTTAGCTCCCTTTCTTTGGTAAGCTTGTCTTGAAGCTTGAAGAATGGGATTGATTTCTCCCTTTAGGGTTTTGCTTAGGGTAGATTAGGGTTTTGTTTTAGGGTTTAGGGTCCTGCTCAGGGTTAGTTTCTTGCTTTTGGATAGGAGTTTGCCAGGCTGGTTAGCCTTCTCTTTGTGTTGATTGACTTGTGTGGTGCTGTGTTGCATTAGACTTAGGGGTTCATGTAGATATTTCTGAGATAGGTGCATCTTAGAAATAAGCCTGCTTGTGTGCATGAGAAGTTGAGGTGGTCCTCCTTCTGCTTGATTGTTATTGAGTGGCTTTGCTTGCTGGTATTTGGTAGAGCTGAGCTCCCTTGCCTCTGTGGTGTGTGGCCTTTGTGCCTTGTTTGTTTGGTTGTTGCATTCATGCATATTTCCAGTATTTCTTTACTTTGCAGTGATTCCTGTTTGCTGTTTAGTTCTGTTGCCATGATCCCTTAGGAGCTCTAACTTCTCTGCTGTGGAGGAGTTATGATAGACATTAGGTTGGTTAACCAGGCATGATAACATTAGGTAGATTCCCCTTTTCAACCATAGTTTTAGGGTGTCTCTTTCCTTTCTCAAAACAACAGAAAAACACTTAATAAAGGATAAAACAAAAGTGAATTCATTTCTTCCGTCAAAAGATTTGAACAAACATCAAAACATTTTGTCCTCCTGGACTGTGAAAACCCTTGGTTAAGGTGCATTTTCCCATAAAAAACACTTGAACAGCTTGTGTCGTGCGTAGCCCGAACTACGTTTGCTCTGATCTTCCATGCCGTGTGGAAGTACATAGGCACAGGACGCGACGTCCTGGCGAGCAACCTTCCCCCCATCTAGACGTAGGTAGTCGAACTACGTTGTCTCTGACTTTCCCATTGCACGAGGGAGTACGTAGGCCCAGAACAGCGTATGTTCTGTCGAGTCCTGTCCCTTTCTTTTCTTTTCAGACTGACCACTAGCGTAGATAGATAAACACACCCTTTTCCTTATAAACACCAAGCGTGGATCCCGTCGAGTACGACGGACGTAAGGGGTGCTAATACCTTCCCCGTGCGTAACCGACTCCCGAACCCAGACAATGGTTGCAATGACCTTGTCTTACCTTTTTTTGTCAGGTTTTTCCGATCGTTTCCTTTCCCGCTCTGAGGGATAAATAACGAAAGGTGGTGACTCTTCTGTCAGCCGGCGCCGATTTTCGCAAGAGCGACACCTGGCTAGTGATGTTCTCTTGAGCCCGTGTGGTATCCGGACCCCGGCTCACACTGTTGTGTGTTCATTGGCATGTGCGGCATCCAGGCCCTGCCTGATGATTGTTTCATTAGTATGTTTAATATTCAGATCTTGACCAGTGATGTTCACTTACGCCCGTGTGGTATCCGGACCCCGGCTCAAACAATTGTGTGTTCATTGGCATGTGCGGCATCCGGGCCCTGCCTGATGGGTATTTCATTAGTATGTTTGATATTCAGATCCTAACTAGTGATATTCTCTTGAGCCTGTGTGGAATCCGGACCCTGGCTCACACAGTTGTGTGTTCATTAGCATGTGCGGCACCTAGGCCCTAGCTGATGACTGTTTCATTAGTATGTGTGATATTCAGATTCTTACTAGTGATGTTATATTGAACCCCTGTAGTATCCGGACCCCGACTCACACTGTTGTGTGTTCATTGGCATGTGCGGCATCCAGGCTCTGGTTGATGATTGTTTCATTAAAATGTGTGATATTCAGATCCTGACTAGTGATGTTCTCTTAAGCCCGTATGGTATCATGGCCCTGGCTTATGATTGTTTCATTAGTATGTGTGATATTCAGATCCTGGCTAGTGATGTTCTCTTGAGCACGTGTGGTATCTGGACCCTGGCTCACACCGTTGTGTGTTCATTGGCATGTGCGGCATCCAGGCCCTGCCTGATGATTGTTTCATTAGTATGTGTGATATTCAGATCCGGACTAGTGATGTTCACTTGAGCCCGTGTGGTATCCGGACCCCGACTCACACAGTTGTGTGTTCATTTGCATATGCGGCATCCAAGCCTTGGCTGATGATTGTTTCATTAGTATGTGTGATATTCAGATCCTAACTAGTGATGTTCTCTTGAGCCCATGTGGTATCCGGACCCTGGCTCACACAGTTGTGTGTTCATTGGCATGTGCGGCATCCAGGCCTTGGCTGATGGTTGGTTCATTAGTATGTTTGATATCCATATCCTGACTAGTGATGTTCTCTTGAGCCGGTGTGGTATCCGGACCCCGGCTCAGACTGTTGTGTGTTCATTGGCATGTGCGGCACCTAGGCCCTGGCTGATGTTTGTTTCATTAGTATGTGTGATATTGAGAACCTGACTAGTGATGTTCCCTTGAACCCCTGTGGTATCCGGACCCCGGCTCACATTGTTGTGTGTTCATTGGCATGTGCGGCATCCATGCCCTGGCTGATTATTGTTTCATTAGTATGTGTGATACTAAGATCCTGACTAGTGATGTTCTCTTGATCCCGTTTGGTATCTAGACCCGGGTCACACCGTTGTGTGTTCATTGGCATGTGCGGCATCCAGGCCCTGGCTGATGATTGTTTCATTAGTATGTGTCATATTCAGATCCTAACTAGTGTTGTTCTCTTGAGCCCGTGCGGAATCCGGACCCCGGCTCACACCGTTGTGTGTTTATTGGCATGTGCGGCATCCCGGCCCTTCCTGATGATTGTTTCATTAGTATGTGTGTTATTCAGATCCTGACAAGTGATGTTCATTTGAGACCGTGTGGTATCCAGACCCTGACTCACACATTTATGTGTTCATTGGCATGTGCGACATTCAGGCCCTGGCTATTGATTGTTTCATTAGTGTGTGTGATATTCAGATCCTGACTAGTGATGTTCTCTTGAGCCCGTGTGGTATCCGGACCCCGGCTCACACAGTTGTGTGTTCATTGGCATGTGCGGAATCCAGGTCCTGCCTGATGGGTATTTCATTAGTATGTTTGATATTTAGATCCTAACTAGTGATGTTCTCTTGAGCCCGTGTGGTATCCGGACTCTGGCTCACACTGTTGTGTATTCATTGGCATGGGCGGCACCCAGGCCCTGGCTGATGATTGTTTCATTAGTATGTGTGATATTCAGATCCAGATTAGTGATGTTCTCTTGAGCCCGTGTGGTATCCGGACCCCGGCTCACACAGTTGTGTGTTCATTGGCATGTGCGACATTCAGGCCCTGGCTATTGATTGTTTCATTAGTATGTGTGATATTAAGATCCTGACTAGTGATGTTTTCTTGAGCCCGTGTGGTATCCGGACCCCAGCTCACACTGTTGTGTATTCATTGGCATGTGCGGCATCCAGGCCCTGGCTGATGATTGTTTCATTAGTATGTGTGATATTCATATCCTGGCTAGTGATGTTCTCTTGAGCCTGTGTGGAATCTGGACCCCAACTCACACTGTTGTGTGTTCATTGGCATGTGCAGCATCCAGGCCTTAGCTGATGATTGTTTCATTAGTATGTGTGATATTCAAATCCTGGCTAGTGATGTTCTCTTGAGCCCGTGTGGTATCCGGACCCCGGCTCACACTGTTGTGTGTTCATTGGCATGTGCGGCATTCAGGCCCTGCCTGATGATTGTTTCATTAGTATGTGTAATATTCAGATCCTGACTAGTGATGTTCACTTAAGCCCGTGTGGTATCCGGACCCCGGCTCACACAATTGTGTGTTCATTGGCATGTGCGGCATCCAGGATCTGCCTGATGGGTATTTAATTAGTATGTTTGATATTCAGATCCTGACTAGTGATGTTCTCTTGAGCCTGTGTGGAATCCGGACCCCGGCTCACACCGTTGTGTGTTCATTAGCATGTGCGGCACCTAGGCCCTAGCTGATGATTGTTTCATTAGTATGTGTGATATTCAGATTCTTACTAGTGATGTTCTCTTGAACCCCTGTGGTATCCGGACCCCGACTCACACTTTTGTGTGTTCATTGGCATGTGCGGCATCCAGGCTCTGGCTGATCATTGTTTCATTAGTATGTGTGATATTCAGATCCTGACTAGTGATGTTCTCTTAAGCCCGTCTGGTATCATGGCCCTGGCTTATGATTGTTTCATTAGGATGTGTGATATTCAGATCCTGGATAGTGATGTTCTCTTGAGCACGTGTGGTATCCGGACCCCAGCTCACACTGTTGTGTATTCATTGGCATGTCCGGCATCCAGGGCCTGGCTGATGATTGTTTCATTAGTATGTGTGATATTCATATCCTGGCTAGTGATGTTCTCTTGAGCCTGTGTGGAATCCGGACCCCAACTCACACTGTTGTGTGTTCATTGGCATGTGCGGCATCCAGGCCTTGGCTGATGATTGTTTCATTAGTATGTGTGATATTCAGATCCTGGCTAGTGATGTTCTCTTGAGCCCGTGTGGTATCCGGACCCCGGATCACACCGTTGTGTGTTCATTGGCATGTGCAGCATCTAGGCCCTGCCTGATGATTGTTTCATTAGTATGTGTGATATTCAGATCCTGACTAGTGATGTTCACTTGAGACCGTGTGGTATCCGGACCCCGGCTCACATAGTTGTGTGTTCATTGGCATGTGCAGAATCCAGGCCCTGCCTGATGGGTATTTCATTAGTATGTTTGATATTCAGATCCTAACTAGTAATATTCTCTTGAGCCCGTGTGGTATCCGGACTCCGGCTCACACCGTTGTGTATTCATTTGCATGGGAGACACCCAGGCCCTGGCTGATGATTGTTTCATTAGTATGTGTGATATTCAAATCCTGATTAGTGATGTTCTCTTGAGCCCGTGTGGTATCCGGACCCCGGCTCACACTGTTGTGTGTTCATTGGCATGTGCGACATTCAGGCCCTGGCTATTGATTGTTTCAATAGTATGTGTGATATTCAGATCCTGACTAGTGATGTTCTCTTGAGCCCGTGTGGTATCCGGACCCCAGCTCACACTGTTGTGTATTCATTGGCATGTGCGGCATCCAGGCCCTGGCTGATGATTGTTTCATTAGTATGTGTGATATTCATATCCTGGCTAGTGATGTTCTCTTGAGCCTGTGTGGAATCTGGACCTCAACTCACACTGTTGTGTGTTCATTGGCATGTGCAGCATCCAGGCCTTGGCTGATGATTGTTTCATTAGTATGTGTGATATTCAGATCCTGGCTAGTGATGTTCTCTTGAGCCCGTGTGGTATCCGGACCCCGGCTCACACTGTTGTGTGTTCATTGGCATGTGCGGCATCCAGGCCCTGCCTGATGATTGTTTCATTAGTATGTGTAATATTCAAATCCAGACTAGTGATGTTCACTTAAGCCCGTGTGGTATCCGGACCCTGGCTCACACAATTGTGTGTTCATTGGCATGTGCGGCATCCAGGATCTGCCTGATGGGTATTTTATTAGTATGTTTGATTTTCAGATCCTGACTAGTGATGTTCTCTTGAGCCTGTGTGGAATCCGGACCCCGGCTCACACCGTTGTGTGTTCATTAGCATGTGCGGCACCTAGGCCCTAGCTGATGATTGTTTCATTAGTATGTGTGATATTCAGATTCTTACTAGTGATGTTCTCTTGAACCCTTGTGGTATCTGGATCCCGACTCACACTGTTGTGTGTTCATTGGCATGTGCGGCATCTAGGCTCTGGCTGATGATTGTTTCATTAGTATGTGTGATATTCAGATCCTGACTAGTGATATTCTCTTAAGCCCGTCTGGTATCATGGCCCTGGCTTATGATTGTTTCATTAGTATGTGTGATATTCAGATCCTGGATAGTGATGTTCTCTTGAGCACGTGTGGTATCAGGACCCCAGCTCACACTGTTGTGTATTCATTGGCATGTGCGGCATCCAGGGCCTGGCTGATGATTGTTTCATTAGTATGTGTGATATTCATATCCTAGCTAGTGATGTTCTCTTGAGCCTGTGTGGAATCCGGACCCCAACTCACACTGTTGTGTGTTCATTGGCATGTGCGGCATCCAGGCCATTGCTGATGATTGTTTCATTAGTATGTGTGATATTCAGATCCTGTCTAGTGATGTTCTCTTGAGCCCGTGTGGTATCCGGACCCCGGCTCACACCGTTGTGTGTTCATTGGCATGTGCAGCATCTAGGCCCTGCCTGATGATTGTTTCATTAGTATGTGTGATATTTAGATCCTGACTAGTGATGTTCACTTGAGACCGTGTGGTATCCGGACCCCGGCTCACATAGTTGTGTGTTCATTGGCATGTGCGGAATCCAGGCCCTGCCTGATGGGTATTTCATTAGTATGTTTGATATTCAGATCCTAACTAGTGATGTTCGCTTGAGCCCGTGTGGTATCCGGACTCCGGCTCACACCGTTGTGTATTCATTGGCATGGGCGGCACCCAGGCCCTGGCTGATGATTGTTTCATTAGTATGCGTGATATTCAGATCCTTATTAGTGATGTTCTCTTGAGCCCGTGTGTTATCCGGACCCTGGCTCACACTGTTGTGTGGTCATTGGCATGTGCGACATTCAGGCCCTGGCTATTGATTGTTTCATTAGTATGTGTGATATTCAGATCCTGACTAGTGATGTTCTCTTGAGCCCGTGTGGTATCCGGACCCCAGCTCACACTGTTGTGTATTCATTGGCATGTGCGGCATCCAGTCCTTGGCAGATGGTTGTTTCATTAGTGTGTTTGATATTCAGATCCCGACTAGTGATGTTCTCTTGAGCCCGTGTGGTATCTGGACCCCGGCTCACGCAATTGTGTGTTCATTGGCATGTGTGGCATCCAGGCCTTGGCTGATGGTTGTTTCATTAGTATGTGTGATATTCACATTTTGACTAGTGATGTTCTCTTGAGCTCGTGTGGTATCCGGACCCCGGCTCACACTGTTGTGTGTTCATTGGCATGTGCGGCATCCAGGCCCTGCCTGATGATTGTTTCATTAGTATGTGTAATATTCAGATCCTGACTAGTGATGTTCACTTAAGCCCGTGTGGTATCCGGACCCCGGCTCACACAATTGTGTGTTCATTGGCATGTGCGGAATCCAGGCCCTGCCTGATGGGTATTTCATTAGTATGTTTGATATTCAGATCCTAACTAGTGATGTTTTCTTGAGCCTGTGTGGAATCCGGACCCCGGCTCACACCGTTGTGTGTTCATTAGCATATGGGGCACCTAGGCCCTAGCTGATGATTGTTTCATTAGTATGTGTGATATTCAGATTCTTACTAGTGATGTTCTCTTGAACCCCTGTGGTATCCGGACCCCGACTCACACTATTGTGTGTTCATTGGCATGTGCGGCATCCAGGCTCTGACTGATGATTATTTCATTAGTATGTGTGATATTCAGATCCTGACTAGTGATGTTCTCTTAAGCCCGTATGGTATCATGGCCCTGGCTTATGATTGTTTCATTAATATGTGTGATATTCAGATCCTGATTAATGATGTTCTCTTGAGCCCGTGTGGTATCCGGACCCCGGCTCACACCGTTGTTTGTTCATTAGCATGTGCGGCATCCAGTCCTTGGCAGATGGTTGTTTCATTAGTGTGTTTGATATTCAGATCCTGACTAGTGATGTTCTCTTGAGCCCGTGTGGTATCTGGACCCCGGCTCACGCAATTGTGTGTTCATTGGCATGTGTGGCATCCAGGCCTTGGCTGATGGTTCTTTCATTAGTATGTGTGATATTCACATCTTGACTAGTGATGTTCTCTTGAGCTCGTGTGGTATCCGGACCCCGGCTCACACTGTTGTGTGTTCATTGGCATGTGCGGCATCCAGGCCCTGCCTGATGATTGTTTCATTAGTATGTGTAATATTCAGATCCTGACTAGTGATGTTCACTTAAGCCCGTGTGGTATCCGGACGCCAGCTCACACAATTGTGTGTTCATTGGCATGTGCGGAATCCAGGCCCTGCCTGATGGGTATTTCATTAGTATGTTTGATATTCAGATCCTAACTAGTGATGTTTTCTTGAGCCTGTGTGGAATCCGGACCCCGACTCACACCGTTGTGTGTTCATTAGCATATGGGGCACCTAGGCCCTAGCTGATGATTGTTTCATTAGTATGTGTGATATTCAGATTCTTACTAGTGATGTTCTCTTGAACCCCTGTGGTATCCGGACCCCGACTCACACTGTTGTGTGTTCATTGGCATGTGCGGCATCCAGGCTCTGACTGATGATTATTTCATTAGTATGTGTGATATTCAGATCCTGACTAGTGATGTTCTCTTAAGCCCGTATGGTATCATGGCCCTGGCTTATGATTGTTTCATTAATATGTGTGATATTCAGATCCTGATTAATGATGTTCTCTTGAGCCCGTGTGGTATCCGGACCCCGGCTCACACCGTTGTGTGTTCATTAGCATGTGCGGCATCCAGTCCTTGGCAGATGGTTGTTTCATTAGTGTGTTTGATATTCAGATCCTGACTAGTGATGTTCTCTTGAGCCCTTGTGGTATCTGGACCCCGGCTCACGCAATTGTGTGTTCATTGGCATGTGTGGCATCCAGGCCTTGGCTGATGGATCTTTCATTAGTATGTGTGATATTCACATCTTGACTAGTGATGTTCTCTTGAGCTCGTGTGGTATCCGGACCCCGGCTCACACTATTGTGTGTTCATTGGCATGTGCGGCATCCAGGCCCTGCCTGATGATTGTTTCATTAGTATGTGTAATATTCAGATTCTGACTAGTGATGTTCACTTAAGCCCGTGTGGTATCCGGACCCCGGCTCACACAATTGTGTGTTCATTGGCATGTGCGGAATCCAGGCCCTGCCTGATGGGTATTTCATTAGTATGTTTGATATTCAGATCCTAACAAGTGATGTTCTCTTGAGCCTATGTGGAATCCGGACCCCGGCTCACACCGTTGTGTGTTCATTAGCATATGGGGCACCTAGGCCCTAGCTGATGATTGTTTCATTAGTATGTGTGATATTCAGATTCTTACTAGTGATGTTCTCTTGAACCCCTGTGGTATCCGGACCCCGACTCACACTGTTGTGTGTTCATTGGCATGTGCGGCATCCAGGCTCTGGCTGATGATTATTTCATTATTATGTGTAATATTCAGATCCTGACTAGTGATGTTCTCTTAAGCCCGTATGGTATCATGGCCCTGGCTTATGATTGTTTCATTAGTATGTGTGATATTCAGATCCTGGCTAGTGATGTTCTCTTGAGCACGTGTGGTATCCGGACCCTGGCTCACATCGTTGTGTGTTCATTGGCATGTGCGGCATCCAGGCCCTTCCTGATGATTGTTTCATTAGTATGTGTGATATTTAGATCCTGACTAGTGATGTTCACTTGAGCCCGTGTGGTATCCGGACCCCGACTCACACAGTTGTGTGTTCATTGGCATGTGCGGCATCCTGGCCTTGGCTGATGGTTGGTTCATTAGTATGTTTGATATCCAGATCCTGACTAGTGATGTTCTCTTGAGCCTGTATGGTATCCGGACCCCGGCTCAGACTGTTGTGTGTTCATTGGATGTGCGACACCTAGGCCCTGGCTGATGTTTGTTTCATTAGTATGTGTGATATTGAGAACCTGACTAGTGATGTTCCCTTGAACCCCTGTGGTATCCGGACCCCGGCTCACATTGTTGTGTGTTCATTGGCATGTGCGGCATCCAGGCCCTGGCTGATTATTGTTTCATTAGTATGTGTGATATTCAGATCCTGACTAGTGATGTTCTCTTGAGCCCGTGTGGTATCTGGACCCCGGCTCACACCGTTGTGTGTTCATTGGCATGTGTGGCATCCAGGCCCTGGCTGATGATCGTTTCATTAATATGTGTGATATTCAGATCCTGATTAATGATGTTCTCTTGAGCCCGTGTGGTATCTGGACCCCGGCTCACACCGTTGTGTGTTCATTAGCATGTGCGGCATCCAGTCCTTGGCAGATGGTTGTTTCATTAGTGTGTTTGATATTCAGATCCTGACTAGTGATGTTCTCTTGAGCCCGTGTGGTATCTGGACCCCGGCTCACGCAATTGTGTGTTCATTGGCATGTGTGGCATCCAGGCCTTGGCTGATGGTTGTTTCATTAGTATGTGTGATATTCACATCTTGACTAGTGATGTTCTCTTGAGCTCGTGTGGTATCCGGACCCCGGCTCACACTGTTGTGTGTTCATTGGCATGTGCGGCATCCAGGCCCTGCCTGATGATTGTTTCATTAGTATGTGTAATATTCAGATCCTGACTAGTGATGTTCACTTAAGCCCGTGTAGTATCCGGACCCCGGCTCACACAATTGTGTGTTCATTGGCATGTGTGGAATCCAGGCCCTGCCTGATGGGTATTTCATTAGTATGTTTGATATTCAGATCCTAACTAGTGATGTTCTCTTGAGCCTGTGTGGAATCCGGACCCCGGCTCACACCGTTGTGTGTTCATTAGCATATGGGGCACCTAGGCCCTAGCTGATGATTGTTTCATTAGTATGTGTGATATTCAGATTCTTACTAGTGATGTTCTCTTGAACCCCTGTGGTATCCGGACCCCGACTCACACTGTTGTGTGTTCATTGGCATGTGTGGCATCCAGGCTCTGGCTGATGATTATTTCATTAGTATGTGTGATAATCAGATCCTGACTAGTGATGTTCTCTTAAGCCCGTATGGTATCATGGCCCTGGCTTATGATTGTTTCATTAGTATGTGTGATATTCAGATCCTGGCTAGTGATGTTCTCTTGAGCACGTGTGGTATCCGGACCCTGGCTCACATCGTTGTGTGTTCATTGGCATGTGCGGCATCCAGGCCCTTCCTGATGATTGTTTCATTAGTATGTGTGATATTCATATCCTGACTAGTGATGTTCACTTGAGCCCGTGTGGTATCCGGACCCCGACTCACACAGTTGTGTGTTCATTGGCATGTGCGGCATCCTGGCCTTGGCTGATGGTTGGTTCATTAGTATGTTTGATATCCAGATCCTGACTAGTGATGTTCTCTTGAGCCTGTATGGTATCCGGACCCCGGCTCAGACTGTTGTGTGTTCATTGGCATGTGCGGCACCTAGGCCCTGGCTGATGTTTGTTTCATTAGTATGTGTGATATTGAGAACCTGACTAGTGATGTTCCTTTGAACCCCTGTGGTATCCGGACCCCGGCTCACATTGTTGTGTGTTCATTGGCATGTGCGGCATCCAGGCCCTGGCTGATTATTGTTTCATTAGTATGTGTGATATTCAGATCCTGACTAGTGATGTTCTCTTGATCCCGTTTAGTATCTAGACCCGTCTCACACCGTTGTGTGTTCATTGGCATGTGCGGCATCAAGGCCCTGGCTGATGATTGTTTCATTAGTATGTGTCATATTCAGATCCTGAATAGTGTTGTTCTCTTGAGCCCGTGTGGTATCTGGACCCCGGCTCACACCGTTGTGTGTTTATTTGCATGTGCGGCATCCAAGCCCTTCCTAATGATTGTTTCATTAGTATGTGTGATATTCAGATCCTGACTAGTGATGTTCTCTTGAGCCTGTGCGGAATTCGGACCCCGGATCACACCGTTGTGTGTTCATTGGCATGTGCGGCATCCAGGCCCTAGCTGATGGTTGTTTCATTAGTATGTGTGATATTCAGATCCTGACTAGTGATGTTCTCTTGAGCTCGTGTGGTATCCAGACCCCGGCCCACACATTTGTGTGTTCATTGGCATGTGCGGCATCCAGGCCCTCGCGGATGGTTGTTTCATTAGTATGTGTGATATTCAGATCCTGACAAGTGATGTTCACTTGAGCCCGTGTGGTATCCGGACCCCGGCTCACACAGTTGTGTGTTCATTGGCATGTGCGACATTCAGGCCCTGGCTATTGATTGTTTCATTAGTATGTGTGATATTCAGATCCTGACTAGTGATGTTCTCTTAAACCCGTGTGGTATCCGGACCCCGGCTCACACCGTTGTGTGTTCATTGGCATGTGCGGCATCCAGTCCTTGGCAGATGGTTGTTTCATTAGTGTGTTTGATATTCAGATCCTGACTAGTGATGTTCTCTTGAGCCCGTGTGGTATCCGGACCCCGGCTCACGCAATTGTGTGTTCATTGGCATGTGCGGCATCCAAGCCTTTGCTGATGGTTGTATCATTAGTATGTTTGATATTTAGATCCTAACTAGTGATGTTCTCTTGAGCCCGTGTGGTATCCGGACCCCAGCTCACACTGTTGTTTGTTCATTGACATGTGCGGCACCTAGGCCCTAGCGGATAATTGTTTCATTAGTATGTGTGATATTCAGATCCTGACTAGTGATGTTCTCTTGAGCCCCTGTGGTACCCAGACCCCGGCTCACACCGTTTTGTGTTCATTGGCATGTACCGCATCGAGGCCCTGGCTGATGATTGTTCATTAGTATGTGTGATATTCAGATCCTGACTAGTGATGTTCTCTTGAGCCCGTGTGGTATCTGGACCCCGGCTCACACCGTTGCGTGTTCATTGGCATGTGCGGCATCCAGGCCCTGGCTGATGATCGTTTCATTAATATGTGTGATATTCAGATCCTGATTAATGATGTTCTCTTGAGCCCGTGTGGTATCCGGACCCCGGCTCACACCGTTGTGTGTTCATTAACATGTGCGGCATCCAGTCCTTGGCAGATGGTTGTTTCATTAGTGTGTTTGATATCCAGATCCTGACTAGTGATGTTCTCTTGAGCCTGTATGGTATCCGGACCCCGGCTCAGACTGTTGTGTGTTCATTGGCATGTGCGGCACCTAGGCCCTGGCTGATGTTTGTTTCATTAGTATGTGTGATATTGAGAACCTGACTAGTGATGTTCCCTTGAACCCCTGTGGTATCCGGACCCCGGCTCACATTGTTGTGTGTTCATTGGCATGTGCGGCATCCAGGCCCTGGCTGATTATTGTTTCATTAGTATGTGTGATATTCAGATCCTGACTAGTGATGTTCTCTTGATCCCGTTTGGTATCTAGACCCGGCTCACACCGTTGTGTGTTCATTGGCATGTGCGGCATCAAGGCCCTGGCTGATGATTGTTTCATTAGTATGTGTCATATTCAGATCCTGAATAGTGGTTTTCTCTTGAGCCTGTGTGGTATCTGGACCCCGGCTCACACCGTTGTGTGTTTATTTGCATGTGCGGCATCCAGGCCCTTCCTAATGATTGTTTCATTAGTATGTGTGATATTCAGATCCTGACTAGTGATGTTCTCTTGAGCCTGTGCGGAATTCGGACCCCGGCTTACACCGTTGTGTGTTCATTGGCATGTGCGGCATCCAGGCCCTAGCTGATGGTTGTTTCATTAGTATGTGTGATATTCAGATCCTGACTAGTGATGTTCTCTTGAGCTCGTGTGGTATCCGGACCCCGGCCCACACATTTGTGTGTTCATTGGCATGTGCGGCATCCAGGCCCTCGCTGATGGTTATTTCATTAGTATGTGTGATATTCAGATCCTGACAAGTGATGTTCACTTGAGCCCGTGTGGTATCCGGACCCCGGCTCACACAGTTGTGTGTTCATTGGCATGTGCGACATTCAGGCCCTGGCTATTGATTGTTTCATTAGTATGTGTGATATTCAGATCCTGACTAGTGATGTTCTCTTAAGCCCGTGTGGTATCCGGACCCCGGCTCACACCTTTGTGTGTTCATTGGCATGTGCGGCATCCAGTCCTTGGCAGATGGTTGTTTCATTAGTGTGTTTGATATTCAGATCCTGACTAGTGATGTTCTCTTGAGCCCGTGTGGTATCCGGACCCCGGCTCACGCAATTGTGTGTTCATTGGCATGTGCGGCATCCAAGCCTTTGCTGATGGTTGTTTCATTAGTATGTTTGATATTCAGATCCTGACTAGTGATGTTCTCTTGAGCCCGTGTGGTATCCGGACCCCGGCTCACACTGTTGTTTGTTCATTGACATGTGCGGCACCTAGGCCCTAGCGGATAATTGTTTCATTAGTATGTGTGATATTCAGATCCTGACTAGTGATGTTCTCTTGAGCCCCTGTGGTACCCAGACCCCGGCTCACACTGTTTTGTGTTCATTGGCATGTGCCGCATCCCGGCCCTGGCTAATGATTGTTTCATTAGTATGTGTGATATTCAGATCCTGACTAGTGATGTTCTCTTGAGCCCGTGTGGTATCTGGACCCCGGCTCACACCGTTGTGTGTTCATTGGCATGTGCGGCATCCAGGCCCTGGCTGACGATCGTTTCATTAATATGTGTGATATTCAGATCCTGATTAATGATGTTCTCTTGAGCCCGTGTGGTATCCGGACCCCGGCTCACACCGTTGTGTGTTCATTAGCATGTGCGGCATCCAGTCCTTGGCAGATGGTTGTTTCATTAGTGTGTTTGATATTCAGATCCTGACTAGTGATGTTCTCTTGAGCCCGTGTGGTATCTGGACCCCGGCTCACGCAATTGTGTGTTCATTGGCATGTGTGGCATCCAGGCTTTGGCTGATGGTTGTTTCATTAGTATGTGTGATATTCACATCTTGACTAGTGATGTTCTCTTGAGCTCGTGTGGTATCCGGACCCCGACTCACACTGTTGTGTGTTCATTGGCATGTGCGGCATCTAGTCCCTGACTGATGGTTGTTTCATTAGTATGTGTGATATTCAGATCCTGACTAGTGATGCTCACTTGAGCCCGTGTGGTATCCGGGCCCCGGCTCACACAGTTGTGTGTTCATTGGCATGTGCGGCATTCAGGCCCTGGCTATTGATTGTTTCATTAGTATGTGTGATATTCAGATCCTGACTAGTGATGTTCTCTTGAGCCCGTGTGGTATCCGGACCCCGGCTCACACCGTTGTGTGTTCATTGGCATGTGCGGCATCCAGGCCTTGGCTGATGATTGTTTCATTAGTATGTGTGATATTCACATCCTGACTAGTGATGTTCTCTTGAGCTCGTGTGGTATCCGGACCACGGCTCACACTGTTGTGTGTTCATTGGCATGTGCGGCATCTAGGCCCAGGCTGATGGTTGTTTCATTAGTATGTGTGATATTCAGATCCTGACTAGTGATGTTCCTTTGATCCCGTGTGGTATCGGACCCCGGCTCACACAATTTTGAGTTCATTGGCATTGCGGCAACCAGGCCCTGGCTGATGGTTGTTTCATTAGTATGTTTGATATTCAGATCCTAACTAGTGATGTTCTCTTGAGCCCGTGTGGTATCCGGACCCCGGCTCACACTGTTGTGTGTTCATTGGCACGTGCGGCATCTAGTCCTTGGCAGATGGTTGTTTCATTAGTGTGTTTGATATTCAGATCCTGACTAGTGATGTTCTCTTGAGCCCGTGTGGTACCCGGACCCCGGCTCACGCAATTGTGTGTTCATTGGCATGTGCAGCATCCAGGCCTTGGTTGATGGTTGTTTCATTAGTATGTTTGATATTCAGATCCTGACTAGTGATGTTCTCTTGAGCCCGTGTGGTATCCGGACCCCGGCTCACACTGTTGTGTGTTCATTGGCATGTGCGGCACCTAGGCCCTGGCTGATGATTGTTTCATTAGTATGTGTGATATTCAGATCCTGACTAGTGATGTTCTCTTGAGCCCATGTGGTATCCAGACCCCGGCTCACACTGTTGTGTGTTCATTGGCATGTGCGGCATCCAGGCCCTGGCTGATGATTGTTTCATTAGTATGTGTGATATTCAGATCCTGACTAGTCATGTTCTCTTGAGCCTGTGTGGTATCCGGACCCCGGCTCACGCAGTTGGGTGTTCATTGGCATGTGCGGCATCCAGGCCTTGGCTGATGGTGGTTTCATTAGTATGTTTGATATTCAGATCCTGACTAGTGATGTTCTCTTGAGCCCGTTTGGTATCTGGACCCCGACTCACACCGTTGTGTGTTCATTGGCATGTGCGGTATCCAGGCCCTGGCTGATGATTGTTTCATTAGTATGTGTCATATTCAGATCCTGACTATTGTTGTTCTCTTGAGCCCGTGTGGTATCTGGACCCCGGCTCACACCGTTGTGTGTTCATTGGCATGTGCAGCATCCAAGCCCTGGCTGATGATTGTTTCATTAATATGTGTGATATTCAGATCCTGACTAGTGATGTTCTCTTGAGCCTGTGTGGTATCTGGACCCCGGCTCACGCAGTTGTGTGTTCATTGGCATGTGCGGCAACTAGGCCCTGGATGATGGTTGTTTCATTAGTATGTTTGATATTCAGATCCTAACTAGTGATGTTCTCTTGAGCCCGTGTGGTATCCGGACCCCGGCTCACACCGTTGTGTGTTCATTGGCATGTGCGGCATCCAGTCCTTGGCAGATGGTTGTTTCATTAGTGTGTTTGATATTCAGATCCTGACTAGTGATGTTCTCTTGAGCCCGTGTGGTACCCGGACCCCGGCTCACGCAATTGTGTGTTCATTGGCATGTGCAGCATCTAGGCCTTGGCTGATGGTTGTTTCATTAGTATGTTTTATATTCAGATCCTGACTAGTGATGTTCTCTTGAGCCCGTGTGGTATCCGGACCCCGGCTCACACTGTTGTGTGTTCATTGGCATGTGCGGCACCTAGGCCCTGGCTGATGATTGTTTCATTAGTATGTGTGATATTCAGATCCTGACTAGTGATGTTCTCTTGAGCCCCTGTGGTATCCAGACCCCGGCTCACACTGTTGTGTGTTCATTGGCATATGCGGCATCCAGGCCCTGGCTGATGATTGTTTCATTAGTATGTGGGATATTCAGATCCTGACTAGTGATGTTCTCTTGAGCCTGTGTGGTATCCGGACCCCGACTCACGCAGTTGTGTGTTCATTGGCATGTGCGGCATCCAGGCCTTGGCTGATGGTGGTTTCATTAGTATGTTTGATATTCAGATCCTGACTAGTGATGTTCTCTTGAGCCCGTTTGGTATCTGGACCCCGACTCACACCGTTGTGTGTTCATTGGCATGTGCGGTATCCAGGCCCTGGCTGATGATTGTTTCATTAGTATGTGTCATATTCAGATCCTGACTAGTGTTGTTCTCTTGAGCCCGTGTGGTAACTGGACCCCGGCTCACACCGTTGTGTGTTCATTGGCATGTGCGGCATCCAGGCCCTGGCTGATGATTGTTTCATTAATATGAGTGATATTCATATCCTGGCTAGTGATGTTCTCTTGAGCCTGTGTGGTATCCGGACCCCGGCTCACGCAGTTGTGTGTTCATTGGCATGTGCGGCAACCAGGCCCTGGATGATGGTTGTTTCATTAGTATGTTTGATATTCAGATCCTAACTAGTGATGTTCTCTTGAGCCCGTGTGGTATCCGGACCCCGGCTCACACCGTTGTGTGTTCATTGGCATGTGCGGCATTCAGTCCTTGGCAGATGGTTGTTTCATTAGTGTGTTTGATATTCGGATCCTGACTAGTGATGTTCTCTTGAGCCCGTGTGGTACCCGGACCCCGGCTCACGCAATTGTGTGTTCATTGGCATGTGCAGCATCCAGGCCTTGGCTGATGGTTGTTTCATTAGTATGTTTGATATTCAGATCCTGACTAGTGATGTTCTCTTGAGCCCGTGTGGTATCCGGACCCCGGCTCACAGTGTTGTGTGTTCATTGGCATGTGCGGCACCTAGGCCCTGGCTGATGATTGTTTCATTAGTATGTGTGATATTCAGATCCTGACTAGTGATGTTCTCTTGAGCCCCTGTGGTATCCAGACCCCGGCTCACACTGTTGTGTGTTCATTGGCATGTGCGGCATCCAGGCCCTGGCTGATGATTGTTTCATTAGTATGTGTGATATTCAGATCCTGACTAGTGATGTTCTCTTGAGCCTGTGTGGTATCCGGACCCCGGCTCATGCAGTTGTGTGTTCATTGGCATGTGCGGCATCCAGGCCTTGGCTGATGGTGGTTTCATTAGTATGTTTGATATTCAGATCCTGACTAGTGATGTTTGAAGGTGAGATAATACTTAGAAGGGGGGGTTGAATAAGTATGATAAAATTAAGACTTGAAAGTAATCACACAATTATTTTTATCCTGGTTCGTTTAAACAACTTCTTCAGTCCACCCTTCCTAGAGTGATTTGCCTTTCTCAACAAGGACTTAATCCACTATTAAATCAAACTGATTACAATAGTATCACCTAAGAACAACAGTTCTTAGTCTTCTCAAGAGCTACTGATTCTAACTGAATCCTCTTAAGGAATATCCTTTACAATCAATGTAAATTAAATACAAGAGTTTTAGTGCTTCTAAAAAGCCTTTATCACAACAGTGATTTTTCTCTTAAGTTTAAGTACAATGAGATTCTAAGAAGAATAAGAATGAATGAGAGCTTAGAATATAAAGATTTCTTTTCAGCAAATTGTGTAACTGAAGAATGTAGTGAAGTTCTCCTTTTATAGGCAGCTAATCCAAGCAAGCTGAGCTTTGAAAAGAGAGTCACAAAAGGTCTGAGCCTTTTTGTCTTCACATCAAGTGACCTTTCCTAGAAGTAGATGGCACAGAAAAATCCTTTTTGTCTGTGTAAGTGTGTCTAGCACAAATGAGGAAAGAGACGTTGAATAGCTCCAACGAATATATTCTTGAATATTTCTTCTTCAGTTTTCAGCAAGTTCTTCAGAGTCTGAATGGATCAGAGTCTTCTAATGAAAATCAGAACTTTGCTACATCAGAGTCTTCTGCAGCATGTGTGCTTTCAGCGTGTTGATCATCAGTGCATATTTGACACAAAACTTCTGTACTTGGCAGCGTTGGTACTTTCAGAAACTTCTGTAGATAAATGCTTTGAGAAACTCTTCAATAAATATTCTTCTATGCTTCAGATGCTTCAGCTTCAGATGCTTCTGATTATCTTCAGATGCTTCTGACTCAGAATGTTCTGGAGCTTCTTGCTTCAGATCCTTTTGGAGACTACGCTCAGGATCTTCTGTAAGGAGCAAACAGATTCTTCTGTAAGGTGCATCTGGCGCTTCAGAGTCAGAATAACTTCTTGTATTCAAAACAGATTTGCTTCTAGAGAGTTAATATTATTTCAATCTGCAGTAAAACTCTCAAACAAATTTTAGAGTATATAATTCTTAAATATAAATTTCCTAACAGTTATCATCAAAACAAAGAGTTATTATTAAGAACCAATCCGTGTTCTAACAATCTCCCCCTTTTTGATGATGACAAAAAGTATCAGAAATTTTATTTAACTGAACATAAAGAATTATAACTCCCCCTGAGATGATGAATCTCCCCCTGAGTTAAATAAGAAAAAAAAAGAATAGAAACTTCCCTTTTTTTTGAGTAATCTTCAGAGTTAGATCTTGTTTGTCTTTGTAATAATTTAGGGTCAGAATATCTTGCAGATATAAGATTCAGAGTTTGATAAAAGATAAATGATCTGAGAGACTCAGAGATTCTTTTATAGAATGTTTTTATCAAATGATCTGAAATAGTCAATTTAGATATTAGAAAGAATAGATATGTCTGAAGATTCATTCTAGTGAAATTATATTAAATAGTTCAGATCTTTATTTTCTCCCCCTTTTTTGTCATAAGCAAAAAGTAAAAACTTTTGAAAAGACAGATAAAAGGAACAATAAATAGATAATTCAATGGAGAAAAACTGATTCATTCAAAATAACAGAGCAAGAGTACATAGGTAAATATCAGAAGATATAACAATAAAATTCAGATGCAAAACAACAAATGCACATACATTAGAATGAAAAAAATCTAAGAATGTTTTGACAAAAGCATCTTCAATAGGTCTGTAATCTCAGATGAAGATTGCTCTTGCTTTGACATCCACTTAGTCATTGTCTCATTCTTCTCATCTTGTTTTGACATCCACTCTGTCATGTCCTCAGATTTCTTGTCTTGCTTCGCCATCCAAGATTTTATTTCAGATTGACCAGCCTCCAGAGCAGCAATCTTGTCTCCAAAATCTGGATGTTCTGTCTTTATCTCTGATGAAGAAGGTGGAGGTTCTGCAGCCTGAACAGAGTCAATTGCCATAGATTCTGGAGATCCTGAAGAGGGTTCTACCAGAGTCATAGTCAATGCATTGGCAGTTGGTTCTGTTGGAGGAGGAGGAGCATCCAAACAAAGCAGAGGTTCAGTTTTGTTGACAATCCAAAATTGAGTTCTTTCAGCTCTGAGCTTTGCATCATCAGAACAGATGTTCTTCAGATTGGAAGCTACATTGTTGAATCTATTGATAAATCCTTTCCAGATGATGTCAGTTTCATTTGCATCCATAGTTTCAGAGCATCTCTTCTGAACAGTACCTAAAGACATCTGTATTTCTTGCAAAAATGTTTGAAATAAATGATCAATATTAAGTCTGGGTGGTGGTTTAAGCAAGGTTTCCAGAGTCATAGGTTTAGGTTTGGGAGTAGGTGGTAGCAGTGATTTTTAGATGGAAATCAGAGGAGGGGGATAATATGGAATGAAAGGAATTTCTGGTTTTTGAGGTAAGGATCTGTTTAAAGCATTAAGCAGATTTGGTTTTGGTCTTGTGCGTGGGAAAACATCATCAAAGGGTTCATTAGAGTATGGTATGAAAGCAGAGGTTGATGGTTTATCAGATGCAACTGTGTTATCAGATGCAGGTTGCAGAGCTGAAACAACAGCTTTACCAGATGTAGCAGATATGGTTGCTAAGGATCCTTCATTGTTCATAGATTGATTACAGATGGAAGAGCCTGTCTGAGTTTTGGTTTCAGAGGTTTCAGGGGTTCAGAAGGTTCAACTCTATCATAAAAATCTTTCAGTTTGAAACCATAGGATAGATTATGATAAAGATAAGAAACTTGGACACAAGATATACCAGATGATGATGGATTAGAAGTGGGAACAATCATCTCAGATGATGGTGCAGGTGGAGGCATAGGGTCTGGAATGGGAGTTTTAGCAGGTATGGTTGATTCAGGTTCAGGTTCATGTACAGGGTATTTGTCAGATGGAGAAATTAGAAAATCTGGATGGATTTCTGATTCTGATGAGTTGGAGGATGTTGTAGGTGTACAAGAGGTAGAAGAGACTTGAAACACTGTTTTTAATGGAGTGATATCAAGAATTTCTATCTCAGGGATATGAGAAGGTTCTGAAGGAGTATCAGATTGTTGAGATGGTGGTTCTGATGAAACAGGAGCAGAAGTTACTTTTGTGGGTTCAGAAGTAACAAGTGCAACAGGTTCAGAAGATGGAGTATTTGATGGTGGTATGACATAGTCTTTTTCTGGTTGATCTTCTGTGGTTTGGTTTTCTGGATGTTCAGAAGTTTTTGGTTGATCAGAGTTTTGTTTCTCAGAAGGTTGTTGTAGTTCTGATGGTTGTGGTTCTGTTGGTTGTGGTTCTGCTGGTGATGGACGTGGAATGAAGTGTTTGATGTGTATTTTGGGTTGAGGTGTTTTTGATACAGAAGCAATGTTTTGTTTTTAAGGTGAGACAAAACTAGGGGCAGCAACAGAAGTTGTTTGAGTAACAGGTGGTTTGGGAACAAACTTAATAGTTGAATCATTTATAACAACGTTTTTAGAAATAACAGAAGTCTTAGTACCTTTTAGTTTAATCCTCTTGGCAGATGCAGAGGCAGCTTCTTCAGAATCCTTTCTCTTTAAGAGATTCTTTGGCTTCTCAGCAATCTTAGCCTTCTTCTGGACAGGTTCAGATTCTGCTGCAGGCTGAGTCCTTTTCCTCTGAAGTGGTACTTCTTCTTCTTCTCCTGCATCTGGTAGTGGTTATTTGACAAGCTAAAACACATTTGCTGGAACAGGTACTCCTTCCCTTTTGCATTCCTCTATATACATCAGTACTATATGCCTGGGTTCTTCAGCAAAGAATAGAGGGCAGTCAGATACTAGAACCCTCTTATTCAAATCAGACATATTCAGCCTCTTTGGAGCAGTAGTGAGTTCATCTACAATCTTGAGTCTCAGAAGACTTTTAGCGTTCAGAGGCTTTCCCATAATAAACTCTAATTCCTCTGTAACCCCAACATCATACAGAGCAGCCACTAAACCATTTTCAGTGAGAAGATCTGAGATCAACCTTCCAAATGGGATCTAAGTCCTGATCTTCTGGCCTTTTTCTTTTACAGATTCTCTAGATGCATTGATGTGATTCCACAGATGCATGAACAGAATGTAAGGAAGATCTACCTTGTTGCTCTGACTAAGGCAGTACATAAAATAGATCTGTTCATTGTTGACATAATCTGGGGAATTTGTTGACTTCCTGTGATGTATGCATCCCATGAAGATCTTGGCCCAGATCTTGTAATCAGGCTTCAGATCTTTGAATCTGTTAGAAGCTTGTCCAGCAGTCATAACTTCCTCATAAACCTCTTCCATATCCACACGCCCAGCTGGCAAGTGGGAAACACCATCTGTTTCTTCATAACCAATCAATCTTCTTATCAGATCCTCTGTGATGATAATCTCTTTTCCCAGCACAGATGATAAAATAAACTTGGGATAAACAGATGCATGAATCCAGAATTCCTTCACAAGTAGAGGGTAAACTGGTCCAAACAACCTATCAAAGTATTTCACCCAACCTTGAGCTCTAACAATGGAGCAAAAATCAAACCCATTGTCAGCCAGAGAATCAAATTCAACCATAGATTCACACAACACTTCTATTTTATCAATAGGTGTGAGAAGAGTTCTCTTGGGAGGAGAATATGGAGCAGCACCTAAGTTATCTGAAGTCACAGCAGCCATTGTAGATTGAAACTGAGCAGTTGTTGATGAAGAAGACGCCATTGAAGATTGCTTTTTCAAACACTTAGGTTTTGAGTTTTTATGCAGAGAGAACAAGAGATGAAAACGCATGTAAATTCTGAGAGTGAAAAATGTGAAAGTGAATACACAACAAGTATTTATACTAAACACTTAGGCACATCAAAAGTCAGAAAAACGCACGTTTGAGCAAGCATTAAATGAAGAGAATAAAATCATTTCAAATAATAAATGCTTCTGACAATTTAGGGGGGAAACCAAGATATTTACTATTCAAATTTCACCTCAAACGTCTTTTCAGTTATGTACACGCCACCTCTTCAGATTTTGTGTGACACGTGTTTACTTGCATGCTGTTCTGAATTCTCTCAAGAAATGAAACGTTAGCCAACGTCCAGATCCTCTAAAGATGGTTAGTTCAGAGTTTCATATCAGAGATATTAATCAGAATAGAATAAATAAGTAGAAGAAATACTTTAGATGAATTAAGCATTTTTGCATCTGTAACAATTTGCTTCTGTTAAATATCATTCTGGACAAAAATCCATACCAATATTTTTCAGAATAAAATTGAATCTATCTTCAACAAGGGGTTTTGTAAAAATATATGCCCATTGATGATCTGTATCAACAAAGGCTAAATTTATGATTCCCTTCTGAACATAGTCTCTGATGAAATGATGCTTAATTTCTATATGTTTTGCCTTAGAATGTAAAATGGGATTCTTGGACAAACATATAGCAGAAGTATTATCACAAAAGATAGAAATGTTACTCTCAAAAATTTGATAATCTTCTAGTTGACTTTTCATCCAGAGCATCTGCGTGCTACATCCAGCAGCAGCAATGTATTCAGCCTCTGTGGTTGAAAGTGCAATTGTGGGTTGCTTCTTGCTGTACCAGGAGATTAGATTTCTTCCTAGAAATTGACAACTTCCAGAAGTACTTTTTCTTTCCACTCTGTCTCCAGCATAGTCAGCATCACAGAATCCAACTAATTTGAAATCATCAGATTTTCTGTAACACAAACCCACATTAGAAGTACCTTTCAGATACCTTAGAATCCTCTTGACAGCTGTCAAGTGTGATTCTCTAGGATCTGATTGGAATCTAGCACACAGACAAACACTGAATAATATGTCAGGTCTAGAAGCAGTAAGATAAAGAAGAGAACCAATCATACCTCTGTAGAGCTTCTGGTCTACTTTCTTACTTACCTCTTCTTTGCCAAGTGAGCTAGTAGGATGCATTGGAGTCTTTGCCAGCTTGCTGTCAGACATGTTGAATTTCTTCAGAAGTTCTTTAACATACTTTGTCTGATGTATGTAGGTGCACTCTGGAGTTTGATTAACTTGGATTCCTAAAAAGAATCTGAGTTCTCCCATCATGCTCATTTCAAATTCTGCCTGCATACATGTAGCAAACTCCTTTCCAAGCATAATATTTGTTGATCCAAAAATAATATCATCTACATAAATTTGGCAAATTAGAAGATCTTTCTTTATTGTTTTACAGAATAGAGTTGTATCCACTTTGCCTCTGATGAAATTCTTCTCCAGAAGAAAATTACTCAATCTCTCATACCAAGCTCTGGGAGCTTGTTTTAATCCATATAGAGATTTCTTTAATTTGAAAACATGATCTGGAAATTTTTCATTTTCAAAACCAGGAGGTTGGTGGACATAAACTTCTTCTTCTATAATACCATTAAGAAAGGCACTTTTAACATCCATCTGATACAGAGTGATGTTATTTTGTGCAGCAAAAGAAATAAGAAGGCGTATAGATTCTAACCTTGCCACTGGAGCATATGTATCAGTGTAATCAATACCTTCTTGCTGACTGTATCCTTGAGCAACCAGCCTTGCATTATTCCTCTCAACTTCTCCTTTATCATTTAGCTTATTTCTGAAGACCCATTTTGTACCAATAATATTGAATCCTTGAGGTCTTTGAACTAGATCCCATACATCATTTCTGCTGAATTGGTTTAGCTCTTCTTGCATGACAATAATCCAATCATTGTCTTGCAGAGCTTCTTCTACAGAAGATGGTTCAATTTCTGACACTAGTCCAAAAAGTGATGCTTCAGATGATCTTAGAAATGATCTTGTTCTGATGGGATCATCCTTCTTTCCAATAATGACATCCTCTGGATGAGAAGCTTTAATTCTGGATGATGATCCTCTGATAGTTGACTCTTCAGAAATTTTTAGATTATTCATCTGAGAAGTTAAGGGAGTAGCATCTGGAGTTGCTTCTGGTTCCTTCACTTGAAGTTTGTCTGCTTCTGGTACTTCAGAGTCAATAAAGACTACTTCCCTATCTGCAGAGTTATCAACCTGCTTTGGCTTTTCAGAGCCAAGCTTATCATCAAATCTGACATGAATGGATTCTTCCACAATCTGTGTCTCAGTATTGTATACTCTGTAGCCTTTAGAGCGTTCAAAATATCCAAGCATGAAACACTTCTGTGCTTTGGAATCAAACTTGCTCAGATTTTCCTTAGTGTTTAACATATAACAAATACATCCAAAAGGATGAAAATATGAAATGTTGGGCTTTTTGTTCTTCCACAATTCATAAGGAGTCTTTTTCAGAAGAGGTCTAACAGACACTCTGCTCTGAATGTAGCATGCTGTATTTATTGCTTCTGCCCAAAAATGTTTTGCCAGATTTGTCTCATTGATCATGGTTCTGGCCATTTCTTGCAAAGTTCTGTTTTTCCTCTCTACAACCCCATTCTGTTGTGGAGTTCTAGGACAGGAAAAATCATGAGCAATGCCATTTTCAGAAAAATATTTTTCAAAATATTTATTTTCAAATTCACCACCATGATCACTTCTGACTTTTATAATTTTGAAATTCTTTTCATTCTGGACTTGCTTGCAGAAGTCAAAGAACACAGAATGTGACTCATCCTTGTGTTTTAAGAACTTTACCCATGTCCATCTGCTAAAGTCATCAACAATGACCAATCCATACTTCTTGCCTCTGATGGATGCAGTTTTCACTGGTCCAAACAGATCAATATGAAGTAGTTCTAATGGTTTAGAGATAGAAACAACATTTTTTGATTTGAAAGATGTTTTTGAAAACTTCCCTTTCTGGCATGCTTCACAAAGAGCATCTGAAGTGAACTTCAGATTAGGGAGTCCTCTGACAAGATTAAGTTTATTAATCTGAGATATACGTCTCATATTAATATGGCCCAATCTTCTGTGCCAGACCCATTGCTCTTCATTAACAGACAAGAGGCGTTTAACATTTTGAACTTTAAGTTCTGAAAGATTTATTTTATAAATGTTGTTTTTCCTCTTACCACTAAATAGGATAGAGCCATCCTTCTGACTAATAGCTTTACAACATTTTTGATTAAAAGTTATATCATAACCATTGTCACTTAATTGACTTATGGACAATAAGTTATGCTTTAACCCTTCAACAAGTAAAACATTTGTAATAGAGGGAAGTTTACCATTTCCAATGGTGCCAGATCCAATGATCTTGCCCTTCTGGTTCCCTCCAAACTTCACGTCACCTCCAGATCTAAGTTCCAGGCTTTAGAACATAGACTTTTCTCCTGTCATGTGTCGTGAGCATCCAGAGTCCAGGTACCATGATTGGTGTCCTGACCTTGCTGCTAAGAACATCTGCAACAGGAATTATTTTGTTTTTTTAGGTACCCAGATCTTCTTGGGTCCTTTGGGGTTAGTTGGTTTGTAGGTTTGTCTAAACTTCTGTTTTACAACATAATGTTTATTCTGACTTGCCTTAGGTTTAAACACATAAGTACTCTTCTCAGAGCTTGTGTGTTTAATGTCATTCAAGTGACCAAATTTGAATTGAGAATACAGAGGTGTCTTCCTGATGAAAAGTTTGTCAACAGGTTTTGGATTGCTTCCAGATGAAGACTCATATCCAATGCCTCTTCTGTTGTTTCCACTAACACCATAGATCATGGAAGCCATCTTGCTTCTGTCTATGCTCTTAGTGAGAAATCTCTGAAAGCTAGAGTCATATTTTTCTAAAATATTTTCACATGACTTAGTCTCAGATTCAGATTCTTGTTGAGTTCTTTCAAAGTCATTTTTGATTTTCAAATTTATTTCTTTTTGCTCAACAAGTTCAGTTTTCAGAAGATCAATTTCAGATTCAAGATTGCTTTTCAGCTTCTTGTATTTGAGTTTGATGTTGTTATAACTTTTAAGAACTTCTGTTAAAACTTTAATGAGTTCTTCTTTGGTAAGTTTAGCCATTACCTCTTCTGCATCATCATCAGATTCAGATTCTGATTCATATCCTGAGGTACCTTCCTCTTGATCCTCTGTACTGGCCATTAGTGCAACATTTGCACATTCTTCTTCTGATTCAGAAGATGATTCGCATTCATCTGAGTCATCCCATGTTGCCATCAGAACCTTCTTCTTTTTGTTAAACTTCTTCTTGGGTTTTTCTTTCAGAAGTTTGGGGCAGTCATTCTTGTAGTGCCCAGGTTCTTTGCACTCATAGCACACAACTTCTTTCATGGCAGATCTTCTGTGACTAGAAGATTCCTTTCTGTTGTCAGATCTTCTGAAGTTGTTGAACTTCTTTCCCTTGTGCTTCCAGAGTTTGTTAATCCTTCTGGACAGCATGGATAACTCATCTTCTTCAGAAGAAGAAGATTCTTCAGAGCTTTCTTGAATGACCTGCAAAGCTTTAGCAGTTTTGTTAGATTTTAATGCAACAGATTTACCTTTTTCTTTCTTCTGAGGTTCATCTTCCTCAAGCTCAATCTCATGGCTCCTCAGTGAGCTGATGAGTTCTTCTAGAGAGATCTTATTCAGATCTTTGGCCATCTTCAGGGCATTCACCATTGGTCTCCATCTGATAGGCAGACTTCTGATGATTTTCTTTACATGATCTGATGTAGAATATCCCTTGTCCAGAACTTTCAGCCCAGCAGTGAGTATCTGAAATCTGGAGAACATGGCTTCAACAGATTCAGAGTCTTCCATTTTGAAAGCCTCATACTTCTGGATCAGAGCCAGAGCTTTTGTCTCCTTAACTTGAGAATTTCCCTCATGTGTCATTTTTAGGGATTCAAACATATCAAAAGCAGTCTCCCTGTTTGTAATTTTCACATACTCTGTATGTGAAATAGCATTCAGTAATATGGTCCTGGCTTTATGGTGATTTCTGAAGTCTTTCTTTTGAGAATCTGTCATAGATTTTCTGTCAATCTTTTTGCCATCCCCATCTGTGGGATGTACATATCCATCTATGACAAGATCCCATAGATCAGCATCATATCCTAGGAAAAAACTCTCAATTCTGTCTTTCCAGTAGTCAAATTTCTCCCCATCAAACATTGGGGGTTTTGTGCTGATCCTATCCCTCTCTTCATATTTATTGTTAATATTTGACATTGAATTATCAGCCATGATAACAAATAAATATATATATATATATATATATATATATCAAAGTATATCTCTCTGGATCTTTACTGACACTGTTAAGTGATAGCACACTCAGAACCGGAGCTCTGATGCCAACTGAAGGTGAGATAATACTTAGAAGGGGGGTTGAATAAGTATGATAAAATTAAGACTTGAAAGTAATCACACAATTATTTTTATCCTGGTTCGTTTAAACAACTACTCCAGTCCACCCTTCCTAGAGTGATTTGCCTTTCTCAACAAGGACTTAACCCACTATTAAATCAAACTGATTACAATAGTATCACCTAAGAACAACAGTTCTTAGTCTTCTCAAGAGCTACTGATTCTAACTGAATCCTCTTAAGGAATATCCTTTACAATCAATGTAAATTAAATACAAGAGTTTTAGTGCTTCTAAAAAGCCTTTATCACAACAGTGATTTTTCTCTTAAGTTTAAGTACAATGAGATTCTAAGAAGAATAAGAATGAATGAGAGCTTAGAATATAAAGATTTCTTTTCAGCAAATTGTGTAACTGAAGAATGTAGTGAAGTTCTCCTTTTATAGGCAGCTAATCCAAGCAAGCTGAGCGTTGAAAAGAGAGTCACAAAAGGTCTGGGCCTTTTTGTCTTCACATCAAGTGACCTTTCCTAGAAGTAGATGGCATAGAAAAATCCTTTTTGTCTGTGTAAGTGTGTCTAGCACAAATGAGGAAAGAGACGTTGAATAGCTCCAACGGATATATTCTTGAATATTTCTTCTTCATTTTTCAGCAAGTTCTTCAGAGTCTGAATGGATCAGAGTCTTCTAATGAAAATCAGAACTTTGCTACATCAGAGTCTTCTGCAGCATGTGTGCTTTCAGCGTGTTGATCATCAGTGCATATTTGACACAAAACTTCTGTACTTGGCAGCGTTGGTACTTTCAGAAACTTCTGTAGATAAATGCTTTGAGAAACTCTTCAATAAATATTCTTCTATGCTTCAGATGCTTCAGCTTCAGATGCTTCTGATTATCTTCAGATGCTTCTGACTCAGAATGTTCTGGAGCTTCTTGCTTCAGATCCTTTTGGAGACTACGCTCAGGATCTTCTGTAAGGAGCAAACAGATTCTTCTGTAAGGTGCATCTGGAGATAACTTCTTGTATTCAAAACAGATTTGCTTCTAGAGAGTTAATATTATTTCAATCTGCAGTAAAACTCTCAAACAAATTTTAGAGTATATAATTCTTAAATATAAATTTCCTAACAGTTATCATCAAAACAAAGAGTTATTATTAAGAACCAATCTGTGTTCTAACAATGTTCTCTTGAGCCCGTTTGGTCTCTGGACCCCGACTCACACCGTTGTGTATTCATTGGCATGTGTCATATCCAGGCCCTGGCTGATGATTGTTTCATTAGTATGTGTCATATTCCGATCCTGACTAGTGATGTTCTCTTGAGCCCCTGTGGTATCAAGACCCCGACTCACACTGTTGTGTGTTCATTGGCATGTGCGGCATCTAGGCCCTGGCTGATGATTGTTTCACTAGTATGTGTGATATTCAGATCCTGACTAGTGATGTTCTCTTGAGCCTGTGTGGTATCCGGACCCCGGCTCACGCAGTTGTGTGTTCATTGGCATGTGCGGCATCCAGGCCTTGGCTGATGGTGGTTTCATTAGTATGTTTGATATTCAGATCCTGACTAGTGATGTTATCTTGAGCCCGTTTGGTATCTGGACCCCGACTCACATCGTTGTGTGTTCATGGGCATGTGCGGTATCCAGGCCCTGGCTGATGATTGTTTCATTAGTATGTGTCATATGCAGATCCTGACTAGTGTTATTCTCTTGAGCCCGTGTGGTATCTGGACCCCGACTCACACCGTTGTGTGTTCATTGGCATGTGCGGCATCCAGGCCTTGGCTGATGATTGTTTCATAAGTATGTGTGATATTCACATCCTGACTAGTGATGTTCTCTTGAGCTCGTGTGGTATCCGGACCCCGGCTCACACTGTTGTGTGTTCATTGGCATGTGCGGCATCTAGGCCCAGGCTGATGGTTGTTTCATTAGTATGTGTGATATTCAGATCCTGACTAGTGGTGCTCACTTGAGCCCGTGTGGTATCCGGACCCCGGCTCACACAGTTGTGTGTTCATTAGCATGTGCGGCATTCAGGCCCTGGCTATTGATTGTTTCATTAGTATGTGAGATATTCAGATCCTGACTAGTGATGTTCTCTTGAGCCCGTGTGGTATCCGGACCCCGGCTCACACCATTGTGTGTTCATTGGCATGTGCGGCATCCAGTCCTTGGCAGATGGTTGTTTCATTAGTGTGTCTGATATTCAGATCCTGACTAGTGATGTTCTCTTGAGCCCGTGTGGTACCCGGACCCCGGCTCACGCAATTGTGTGTTTATTAGCATGTGCAGCATCCAGGCCTTGGCTGATGGTTATTTCATTAGTATGTTTGATATTCAGATCCTGACTATTGATGTTCTCTTGAGCCCGTGTGGTATCCGGACCCCGGCTCACACTGTTTTGTGTTCATTGGCATGTGCGACACCTAGGCCCTGGCTGATGATTGTTTCATTAGTATGTGTGATATTCAGATCCTGACTATTGATGTTCTCTTGAGCCCCTGTGGTATCCAGACCCCGGCTCACACTGTTGTGTGTTCATTGGCATGTGCGGCATCCAGGCCCTGGATGATGATTGTTTCATTAGTATGTGTGATATTCTGATCTTGACTAGTGATGTTCTCTTGAGCCTGTGTGGTATCCGTACCCCGGCTCACGCAGTTGTGTGTTCATTGGCATGTGTAGCATCTAGGCCTTGGCTGATGGTGGTTTCATTAGTATGTTTGATATTCAGATCCTGACTAGTGATGTTCTCTTGAGCCCGTTTGGTATCTGGACCCCGACTCACACCGTTGTGTGTTCATTGGCATGTGCGGTATCCAGGCCCTGGCTGATGATTGTTTGATTAGTATGTGTCATATACAGATCCTGACTAGTGTTGTTCTCTTGAGCCCGTGTGGTATCTGGACCCCGGCTCACACCGTTGTGTGTTCATTGGCATGTGCGGCATCCAGGCCCTGGCTGATGATTGTTTCATTAATATGTGTGATATTCAGATCCTGACTAGTGATGTTCTCTTGAGCCTGTGTGGTATCTGGACCCCGACTCACACCGTTGTGTGTTTATTGGCATGTGCGGCATCCAGGCCTTGGCTGATGATTGTTTCATTAGTACGTGTGATATTCACATCCTGACTAGTGATGTTCTCTTGAGCTTGTGTGGTATCCGGACCCCGGCTCACACTGTTGTGTGTTCATTGGCATGTGCGACATCTAGGCCCTGGCTGATGGTTGTTTCATTAGTATGTGTGATATTCAGATCCTGACTAATGATGTTCACTTGAGCCCGTGTGGTATCCGGACCCCGGCTCACACAGTTGTATGTTCATTGGCATGTGCGGCATTCAGGCCCTGGCTATTGATTGTTTCATTAGTACGTGTGATATTCAGATCTTGACTAGTGATGTTCTCTTGAGCCCGTGTGGTATCTGGACCCCGGCTCACACCGTTGTGTGTTCATTGGCATGTGCGGCATCCAGGCCCTGGCTGATGATTGTTTCATTAGTATGTGTGATATTCAGATCCTGACTAGTGATGTTCTCTTGAGCCTGTGTGGTATCCGGACCCCGGCTCACGCAGTTGTGTGTTCATTGGCATGTGTGGCATCCAGGCCTTGGCTGATGGTTGTTTCATTAGTATGTTTGATACTCAGATCCTGACTAGTGATGTTCTCTTGAGCCCGTGTGGTATCCGGAACCCGGTTAACACTGTTGTGTGTTCATTGGCATGTGCGACACCTAGGCCCTGGCTGATGATTGTTTCATTAGTATGTGTGATATTCAGATCCTGACTAGTGATGTTCTCTTGAGCCCGTGTGGTATCCGGACCTCGGCTCACACAGTTGTGTGTTCATTGGCATGTGCGGCATCCAGGCCCTGGCTGATGATTGTTTCATAAGTATGTGTGGTATTCAGATCCTGACTAGTGATGTTCTCTTGAGCCCGTGTGCTATCCGGACCCCGGCTCACGCAGTTGTTTGTTCATTGGCATGTGCGGCATCCAGGCCCTGGCTGATGGTTGTTTCATTAGTATGTGTGATATTCAGATCCTGACTAGTGATGTTCTCTTGAGCTCGTGTGCTATCCGGACCCCGGCTCACACATTTGTGTGTTCATTGGCATGTGCGGCATCCAGGCCCTTGCTGATGGTTGTTTCATTAGTATGTGTGATATTCGGATCCTAACGAGTGATGTTCACTTGAGCCCGTGTGGTATCCGGACCCCGGCTCACACAGTTGTGTGTTCATTGGCATGTGCGACATTCAGGCCCTGGCTATTGATTGTTTCATTAGTATGTGTGATATTCAGATCCTGACTAGTGATGTTCTCTTGAGCCCGTGTGGTATCCGGACCCCGGCTCACACCGTTGTGTGTTCATTGGTTTATGCGGCATCCAGTCCTTGGCAGATGGTTGTTTCATTAGTGTGTTTGATATTCAGATCCTGACTAGTGATGTTCTCTTGAGCCCGTGTGGTATCCGGACCCCGGCTCACACAGTTGTGTGTTCATTGGCATGTGCGACATTCAGGCCCTGGCTATTGATTGTTTCATTAGTATGTGTGATATTCAGATCCTGACTAGTGATGTTCTCTTGAGCCCGTGTGGTATCCGGACCCCGGCTCACACCGTTGCGTGTTCATTGGCATGTGCAGCATCCAGTCCTTGGCAGATGATTGTTTCATTAATATGTTTGATATTCAGATCCTAACTAGTGATGTTCTCTTGAGCCCGTGTGGTATCCGGACCCCGGCTCACACTGTTGTTTGTTCATTGGCATGTGCGGCACCTAGGCCCTAGCTGATGATTATTTCATTAGTATGTGTGATATTCAGATCCTGACTAGTGATGTTCTCTTGAGCCCATGTGGTACCCAGACCCCGGCTCACACCGTTTTGTGTTCATTGGCATGTGCCGCATCCAGGCCTTGGCTGATGATTGTTTCATTAGTATGTGTGATATTCAGATCCTGACTAGTGTTGTTCTCTTGAGCCCGTGTGGTATCTGGACCCCGACTCACACCGTTGTGTGTTCATTGGCATGTGCGGCATCCAGGCCTTGGCTGATGATTGTTTCATTAGTACGTGTGATATTCACATCCTGACTAGTTATGTTCTCTTGAGCTCGTGTGGTATCCGGACCTCGGCTCACACAGTTGTGTGTTCATTGGCATGTGCGGCATCCAGGCCCTGGCTGATGATTGTTTCATAAGTATGTGTGGTATTCAGGTCCTGACTAATGATGTTCTCTTGAGCCCGTGTGCTATCCGGACCCCGGCTCACGCAGTTGTTTGTTCATTGGCTTGTGCGGCATCCAGGCCCTGGCTGATGGTTGTTTCATTAGTATGTGTGATATTCAGATCCTGACTAGTGATGTTCTCTTGAGCTCGTGTGTTATCCGGACCCCGGCTCACACATTTGTGTGTTCATTGGCATGTGCGGCATCCAGGCCCTCGCTGATGGTTGTTTCATTAGTATGTGTGATATTCGGATCCTAACGAGTGATGTTCACTTGAGCCCGTGTGGTATCCGGACCCCGGCTCACACAGTTGTGTGTTCATTGGCATGTGTGACATTCAGGCCCTGGCTATTGATTATTTCATTAGTATGTGTGATATTCAGATCCTGACTAGTGATGTTCTCTTGAGCCCGTGTGGTATCCGGACCCCGGCTCACACCGTTGTGTGTTCATTGGCATATGCGGCATCTAGTCCTTGGCAGATGGTTGTTTCATTAGTGTGTTTGATATTCAGATCCTGACTAGTGATGTTCTCTTGAGCCCGTGTGGTATCCGGACCCCGACTCACACAGTTGTGTGTTCATTGGCATGTGCGACATTCAGGCCCTGGCTATTGATTGTTTCATTAGTATGTGTGATATTCAGATCCTGACTAGTGATGTTCTCTTGAGCCCGTGTGGTATCCGGACCCTGGCTCACACCGTTGTGTATTCATTGGCATGTGCGGCATCCAGTCCTTGGCAGATGATTGTTTCATTAATATGTTTGATATTCAGATCCTGACTAGTGATGTTCTCTTGAGCCCGTGTGGTATCCGGACACCGGCTCACACTGTTGTTTGTTCATTGGCATGTGCGGCACCTAGGCCCTAGCTGATGATTATTTCATTAGTATGTGTGATATTCAGATCCTGACTAGTGATGTTCTCTTGAGCCCATGTGGTACCCAGACCCCGGCTCACACCGTTTTGTGTTCATTGGCATGTGCCGCATCCAGGCCTTGGCTGATGATTGTTTCATTAGTATGTGTGATATTCAGATCCTGACTAGTGTTGTTCTCTTGAGCCCGTGTGGTATCTGGACCCCGACTCACACCGTTGTGTGTTCATTGGCATGTGCGGCATCCAGGCCTTGGCTGATGATTGTTTCATTAGTACGTGTGATATTCACATCCTGACTAGTTATGTTCTCTTGAGCTCGTGTGGTATCCGGACCTCGGCTCACACAGTTGTGTGTTCATTGGCATGTGCGGCATCCAGGCCCTGGCTGATGATTGTTTCATAAGTATGTGTGGTATTCAGGTCCTGACTAATGATGTTCTCTTGAGCCCGTGTGCTATCCGGACCCCGGCTCACGCAGTTGTTTGTTCATTGGCTTGTGCGGCATCCAGGCCCTGGCTGATGGTTGTTTCATTAGTATGTGTGATATTCAGATCCTGACTAGTGATGTTCTCTTGAGCTCGTGTGTTATCCGGACCCCGGCTCACACATTTGTGTGTTCATAGGCATGTGCGGCATCCAGGCCCTCGCTGATGGTTGTTTCATTAGTATGTGTGATATTCGGATCCTAACGAGTGATGTTCACTTGAGCCCGTGTGGTATCCGGACCCCGGCTCACACAGTTGTGTGTTCATTGGCATGTGTGACATTCAGGCCCTGGCTATTGATTGTTTCATTAGTATGTGTGATATTCAGATCCTGACTAGTGATGTTCTCTTGAGCCCGTGTGGTATCCGGACCCCGGCTCACACCGTTGTGTGTTCATTGGCATATGCGGCATCTAGTCCTTGGCAGATGGTTGTTTCATTAGTGTGTTTGATATTCAGATCCTGACTAGTGATGTTCTCTTGAGCCCGTGTGGTATCCGGACCCCGACTCACACAGTTGTGTGTTCATTGGCATGTGCGACATTCAGGCCCTGGCTATTGATTGTTTCATTAGTATGTGTGATATTCAGATCCTGACTAGTGATGTTCTCTTGAGCCCGTGTGGTATCCCGACCCTGGCTCACACCGTTGTGTATTCATTGGCATGTGCGGCATCCAGTCCTTGGCAGATGATTGTTTCATTAATATGTTTGATATTCAGATCCTGACTAGTGATGTTCTCTTGAGCCCGTGTGGTATCCGGACCCCGGCTCACACTGTTGTTTGTTCATTGGCATGTGCGGCACCTAGGCCCTAGCTGATGATTATTTCATTAGTATGTGTGATATTCAGATCCTGACTAGTGATGTTCTCTTGAGCCCCTATGGTACCCAGACCCCGGCTCACACCGTTTTGTGTTCATTGGCATGTGCCGCATCCAGGCCCTGGCTGATGATTGTTTCATTAGTATGTGTGATATTCTGATCCTGACTAGTGATGTTCTCTTGAGCCTGTGTGGTATCCGGACCCCGGCTCACGCAGTTGTGTATTCATTGGCATGTGCGGCATCTAGGCCTTGGCTGATGGTGGTTTCATTAGTATGTTTGATATTCAGATCCTGACTAGTGATGTTCCCTTGAGCCCGTTTGGTATCTTGACCCCGACTCACACCGTTGTGTGTTCATTGGCATGTGCGGTATCCAGGCCCTGGCTGATGATTGTTTCATTAGTATGTGTCATATTCAGATCCTGACTAGTGTTGTTCTCTTGAGCTCGTGTGGTATCTGGACCCGGTTCACACCGTTGTGTGTTCATTGGCATGTGCGGCATCCAGGACTTGGCTGATGATTGTTTCATTAATATGTGTGATATTCAGATCCTGACTAGTGATGTTCTCTTGAGCCTGTGTGGTATCCGGACCCCGGCTCACGCAGTTGTGTGTTCATTGGCATGTACGGTATCCAGGCCTTGGCTGATGGTGGTTTCATTAGTATGTTTGATATTCAGAACCTGACTAGTGATGTTCTCTTGAGCCCGTTTGGTATCTGGACCCCGACTCACACCGTTGTGTGTTCATTGGCATGTGCGGTATCCAGGCCCTGGCTAATGATTATTTCATTAGTATGTGTCATATTCAGATCCTGACTAGTGTTGTTCTCTTGAGCCCGTGTGGTATCTGGACCCCGACTCACACCGTTGTGTGTTCATTGGCATGTGCGACATCCAGGCCTTGGCTGATGATTGTTTCATTAGTACGTGTGATATTCACATCCTGACTAGTGATGTTCTCTTGAGCTCGTGTGGTATCCGGACCCCGGCTCACACTGTTGTGTGTTCATTGGCATGTGCGACATCTAGGCCCTGGCTGATGGTTGTTTCATTAGTATGTGTGATATTCAGATCCTGACTAGTGATGTTCACTTGAGCCCGTGTGGTATCCGGACCCTGGCTCACACAGTTGTGTGTTCATTGGCATGTGCGGCATTCAGGCCCTGGCTATTGATTGTTTTATTAGTACGTGTGATATTCAGATCCTGACTAGTGATGTTCTCTTGAGCCCGTGTGGTATCTGGACCCCGGCTCACACCGTTGTATGTTCATTGGCATGTGCGGCATCCAGGCCCTGGCTGATGATTGTTTCATTAGTATGTGTGATATTCAGATCCTGACTAGTGATGTTCTCTTGAGCCTGTGTAGTATCCGGACCCCGGCTCACGCAGTTGTGTGTTCATTGGCATGTGCGACATCTAGGCCTTGGCTGATGGTGGTTTCATTAGTATGTTTGATATTCAGATCTTGACTAGTGATGTTCCCTTGAGCCCGTTTGGTATCTTGACCCCGACTCACACCGTTGTGTGTTCATTGGCATGTGCGGTATCCAGGCCCTGGCTGATGATTGTTTCATTAGTATGTGTCATATTCAGATCCTGACTAGTGTTCTTCTCTTGAGCCCGTGTGGTATCTGGACCCCGCCTCACACCGTTGTGTGTTCATTGGCATGTGCGGCACCTAGGCCCTAGCTGATGATTATTTCATTAATATGTGTGATATTCAGATCCTGACTAGTGATGTTCTCTTGAGCCTGTGTGGTATCCGGACCCCGGCTCACGCAGTTGTGTGTTCATTGGCATGTACGGTATCCAGGCCTTGGCTGATGGTAGTTTCATTAGTATGTTTGATATTCAGATCCTGACTAGTGATGTTCTCTTGAGCCCGTTTGGTATCTGGACCCCGACTCACACCGTTGTGTGTTCATTGGCATGTGCGGTATCCAGGCCCTGGCTGATGATTGTTTCATTAGTATGTGTCATATTCAGATCCTGACTAGTGTTGTTCTCTTGAGCCCGTGTGGTATCTGGACCCCGACTCACACCGTTGTGTGTTCATTGGCATGTGCGGCATCCAGGCCTTGGCTGATGATTGTTTCATTAGTACGTTGATATTCACATCCTGACTAGTGATGTTCTCTTGAGCTCGTGTGGTATCCGGACCCCGGCTCACACTGTTGTGTGTTCATTGGCATGTGCGACATCTAGGCCCTGGCTGATGGTTGTTTCATTAGTATGTGTGATATTCAGATCCTGACTAGTGATGTTCACTTGAGCCCGTGTGGTATCCGGACCCTGGCTCACACAGTTGTGTGTTCATTGGTATGTGCGGCATTCAGGCCCTGGCTATTGATTGTTTTATTAGTACGTGTGATATTCAGATCCTGACTAGTGATGTTATCTTGAGCCCGTGTGGTATCTGGACCCCGGCTCACACCGTTGTGTGTTCATTGGCATGTGCGGCATCCAGGCCCTGGCTGATGATTGTTTCATTAGTATGTGTGATATTCAGATCCTGACTAGTGATGTTCTCTTGAGCCTGTGTGGTATCTGGACCCCGGCTCACGCAGTTGTGTGTTCATTGGCATGTGTGGCATCCAGGCCTTGGCTGATGGTTGTTTCATTAGTATGTTTGATATTCAGATCCTGACTAGTGATGTTCTCTTGAGCCCGTGTGGTATCCGGAACCCGGCTAACACTGTTATGTGTTCATTGGCATGTGCGACACCTAAGCCCTGGCTGATGATTGTTTCATTAGTATGTGTGATATTCAGATCCTGACTAGTGATGTTCTCTTGAGCCCGTGTGGTATCCGGACCTCGGCTCACACAGTTGTGTGTTCATTGGCATGTGCGGCATCCAGGCCCTGGCTGATGATTGTTTCATAAGTATGTGTGGTATTCAGATCCTGACTAGTTTTGTTCTCTTGTGCCCGTGTGCTATCTGGACCCCGGCTCACGCAGTTGTTTGTTCATTGGCATGTGCGGCATCCAGGCCCTGGCTGATGGTTGTTTCATTAGTATGTGTGATATTCAGATCCTGACTAGTGATGTTCTCTTGAGCTCGTGTGTTATCCGGACCCCGGCTCACACATTTGTGTGTTCATTGGCATGTGCGGCATCCAGGCCCTCGCTGATGGTTGTTTCATTAGTATGTGTGATATTCGGATCCTAACAAGTGATGTTCACTTGAGCCCGTGTGGTATCCGGACCCCGACTCACACAGTTGTGTGTTCATTGGCATGTGCGACATTCAGGCCCTGGCTATTGATTGTTTCATTAGTATGTGTGATATTCAGATCCTGACTAGTAATGTTCTCTTGAGCTCGTGTGGTATCCGGACCCCGGCTCACACCGTTGTGTGTTCATTGGCATATGCGGCATCCAGTCCTTGGCAGATGGTTGTTTCATTAGTGTGTTTGATATTCAGATCCTGACTAGTGATGTTCTCTTGAGCCCGTGTGGTATCCGGACCCCGGCTCACACAGTTGTGTGTTCATTGGCATGTGCGACATTCAGGCCCTGGCTATTGATTGTTTCATTAGTATGTGTGATATTCAGATCCTGACTAGTGATGTTCTCTTGAGCCCGTGTGGTATCCGGACCCCGGCTCACACCGTTGTGTGTTAATTGGCATGTGCGGCATCCAGTCCTTGGCAGATGATTGTTTCATTAATATGTTTGATATTCAGATCCTGACTAGTGATGTTCTCTTGAGCCCGTGTGGTATCCGGATCCCGGCTCACACTGTTGTTTGTTCATTGGCATGTGCGGCACCTAGGCCCTAGCTGATGATTATTTCATTAGTATGTGTGATATTTAGATCCTGACTAGTGATGTTCTCTTGAGCCCCTGTGGTACCCAGACCCCGGCTCACACCGTTTTGTGTTCATTGGCATGTGCCGCATCCAGGCCCTGGATGATGATTGTTTCATTAGTATGTGTGATATTCTGATCCTGACTAGTGATGTTCTCTTGAGCCTGTGTGGTATCCGGACCCCGGCTCACGCAGTTGTGTGTTCATTGGCATGTGCGGCATCTAGGCCTTGGCTGATGGTGGTTTCATTAGTATGTTTGATATTCAGATCCTGACTAGTGATGTTCCCTTGAGCCCGTTTGGTATCTTGACCCCGACTCACACCGTTGTGTGTTCATTGGCATGTGCGGTATCCAGGCCCTGGCTGATGATTGTTTCATTAGTATGTGTCATGTTCAGATCCTGACTAGTGTTGTTCTCTTGAGCCCGTGTGGTATCTGGACCCCGGCTCACACCGTTGTGTGTTCATTGGCATGTGCGGCATCCAGGCCTTGGCTGATGATTGTTTCATTAATATGTGTGATATTCAGATCCTTACTAGTGATGTTCTCTTGAGCCTGTGTGGTATCCGGACCCCGGCTCACGCAGTTGTGTGTTCATTGGCATGTACGGTATCCAGGCCTTGGCTGATGGTGGTTTCATTAGTATGTTTGATATTCAGATCCTGACTTGTGATGTTCTCTTGAGCCCGTTTGGTATCTGGACCCCGACTCACACCGTTGTGTGTTCATTGGCATGTGCGGTATCCAGGCCCTGGCTGATGATTGTTTCATTAGTATGTGTCATATTCAGATCCTGACTAGTGTTGTTCTCTTGAGCCCGTGTGGTATCTGGACCCCGACTCACACCGTTGTGTATTCATTGGCATGTGCGGCATCCAGGCCTTGCTGATGATTGTTTCATTAGTACGTGTGATATTCACATCCTGACTAGTTATGTTCTCTTGAGCTCGTGTGGTATCCGGACCCCGGCTCACACTGTTGTGTGTTCATTGGCATGTGCGACATCTAGGCCCTGGCTGATGGTTGTTTCATTAGTATGTGTGATATTCAGATCCTGACTAGTGATGTTCTCTTGAGCCCGTGTGGTATCCGGACCTCGGCTCACACAGTTGTGTGTTCATTGGCATGTGCGGCATCCAGGCCCTGGCTGATGATTGTTTCATAAGTATGTGTGGTATTCAGATCCTGACTAGTGATGTTCTCTTGAGCCCGTGTGCTATCCGGACCACGGCTCACGCAGTTGTTTGTTCATTGGCATGTGCGGCATCCAGGCCCTGGCTGATGGTTGTTTCATTAGTATGTGTGATATTCAGATCCTGACTAGTGATTTTCTCTTGAGCTCGTGTGGTATCCGGACCCCGGCTCACACATTTGTGTGTTCATTGGCATGTGCGGCATCCAGGCCCTCGCTGATGGTTGTTTCATTAGTATGTGTGATATTCGGATCCTAACAAGTGATGTTCACTTGAGCCCGTGTGGTATCCGGACCCCGACTCACACAATTGTGTGTTTATTGGCATGTGCGACATTCAGGCCCTGGCTATTGATTGTTTCATTAGTATGTGTGATATTCAGATCCTGACTAGTGATGTTCTCTTGAGCCCGTGTGGTATCCGGACCCCGACTCACACCGTTGTGTGTTCATTGGCATATGCGGCATCCAGTCCTTGGCAGATGGTTGTTTCATTAGTGTGTTTGATATTCAGATCCTGACTAGTGATGTTCTCTTGAGCCCGTGTGGTATCCGGACCCCGGCTCACACAGTTGTGTGTTCATTGGCATGTGCGACATTCAGGCCCTGGCTATTGATTGTTTCATTAGTATGTGTGATATTCAGATCCTGACTAGTGATGTTCTCTTGAGCCCGTGTGGTATCCGGACCCAGGCTCACACCGTTGTGTGTTCATTGGCATGTGCGGCATCCAGTCCTTGGCAGATGATTGTTTCATTAATATGTTTGATATTCAGATCCTGACTAGTGATGTTCTCTTGAGCCCGTGTGGTATCCGGATCCCGGCTCACACTGTTGTTTGTTCATTGGCATGTGCGGCACCTAGGCCCTAGCTGATGATTATTTCATTAGTATGTGTGATATTCAGATCCTGACTAGTGATGTTCTCTTGAGCCCCTGTGGTACCCAGACCCCGGCTCACACCGTTTTGTGTTCATTGGCATGTGCCGCATCCAGGCCCTGGATGATGATTGTTTCATTAGTATGTGTGATATTCTGATCCTGACTAGTGATGTTCTCTTGAGCCTGTGTGGTATCCGGACCCCGGCTCACGCAGTTGTGTGTTCATTGGCATGTGCGGCATCTAGGCCTTGGCTGATGGTGGTTTCATTAGTATGTTTGATATTCAGATCCTGTCTAGTGATGTTCCCTTGAGCCCGTTTGGTATCTTGACCCCGACTCACACCGTTGTATGTTCATTGGCATGTGCGGTATCCAGGCCCTGGCTGATGATTGTTTCATTAGTATGTGTCATATTCAGATCCTGACTAGTGTTGTTCTCTTGAGCCCGTGTGGTATCTGGACCCCGGCTCACACCGTTGTGTGTTCATTGGCATGTGCGGCATCCAGGCCTTGGCTGATGATTGTTTCATTAATATGTGTGATATTCAGATCCTGACTAGTGATGTTCTCTTGAGCCTGTGTGGTATCCGGACCCCGGCTCACGCAGTTGTGTGTTCATTGGCATGTACGGTATCCAGGCCTTGGCTGATGGTGGTTTCATTAGTATGTTTGATATTCAGATCCTGACTTGTGATGTTCTCTTGAGCCCGTTTGGTATCTGGACCCCGACTCACACCGTTGTGTGTTCATTGGCATGTGCGGTATCCAGGCCCTGGCTGATGATTGTTTCATTAGTATGTGTCATATTCAGATCCTGACTAGTGTTGTTCTCTTGAGCCCGTGTGGTATCTGGACCCTGACTCACACCGTTGTGTGTTCATTGGCATGTGCGGCATCCAGGCCTTGGCTGATGATTGTTTCATTAGTACGTGTGATATTCACATCCTGACTAGTGATGTTCTCTTGAGCTCGTGTGGTATCCGGACCCCGGCTCACACTGTTGTGTGTTCATTGGCATGTGCGACATCTAGGCCCTGGCTGATGGTTGTTTCATTAGTATGTGTGATATTCAGATCCTGACTAGTGATGTTCACTTGAGCCCGTGTGGTATCCGGACCCCGGCTCACACAGTTGTGTGTTCATTGGCATGTGCGACATTCAGGCCCTGGCTATTGATTGTTTTATTAGTACGTGTGATATTCAGATCCTGACTAGTGATGTTCTCTTGAGCCCGTGTGGTATCTGGACCCCGGCTCACACCGTTGTGTGTTCATTGGCATGTGCGGCATCCAGGCCCTGGCTGATGATTGTTTCATTAGTATATGTGATATTCAGATCCTGACTAGTGATGTTCTCTTGAGCCTGTGTGGTATCCGGACCCCGGCTCACGAAGTTGTGTGTTCATTGGCATGTGCGGCATCCAGGCCTATGCTGATGGTTGTTTCATTAGTATGTTTGATATTCAGATCCTGACTAGTGACGTTCTCTTGAGCCCGTGTGGTATCCGGAACCCGGCTAACACTGTTGTGTGTTCATTGGCATGTGCGACACCTAGGCCCTGGCTGATGATTGTTTCATTAGTATGTGTGATATTCAGATCCTGACTAGTGATGTTCTCTTGAGCCCGTGTGGTATCCGGACCTCGGCTAACACAGTTGTGTGTTCATTGGCATGTGCGGCATCCAGGCCCTGGCTGATGATTGTTTCATAAGTATGTGTGGTATTCAGATCCTGACTAGTGATGTTCTCTTGAACCCGTGTGCTATCCGGACCACGGCTCACGTAGTTGTTTGTTCATTGGCATGTGCGGCATCCAGGCCCTGGCTGATGGTTGTTACATTAGTATGTGTGATATTCAGATCCTGACTAGTGATGTTCTCTTGAGCTCGTGTGGTATCCGGACCCCGGCTCACACATTTGTGTGTTCATTGGCATGTGCGGCATCCAGGCCCTCGCTGATGGTTGTTTCATTAGTATGTGTGATATTCTGATCCTGACAAGTGATGTTCACTTGAGCCCGTGTGGTATTCGGACCCCGGCTCACATAGTTGTGTGTTCATTGGCATGTGCGACATTCAGGCCCTGGCTATTGATTGTTTCATTAGTATGTTTGGTATTCAGATCCTGACTAGTGATGTTCTCTTGAGCCCGTGTGGTATCCAGACCCCGGCTCACACCGTTGTGTGTTCATTGGCATGTGCAGCATCCAGTCCTTGGCAGATGGTTGTTTCATTAGTGTGTTTGATATTCAGATCCTGACTAGTGATGTTCTCTTGAGCCCGTGTGGTATCCGGACCCCGGCTCACGCAATTGTGTGTTCATTGGCATGTGCGGCATCCAGGCCTTTGCTGATGGTTGTTTCATTAGTATGTTTGATATTCAGATCCTGACTAGTGCTGTTCTCTTGAGCCCGTGTGGTATCCGGACCCCGGCTCACACTGTTGTTTGTACATTGGCATGTGCGGCACCTAGGCCCTAGCTGATGATTGTTTCATTAGTATGTGTGATATTCAGATCCTGACTAGTGATGTTCTCTTGAGCCCCTGTGGTACCCAAACCGCGACTCACACCGTTTTGTGTTCATTGGCATGTGCCGCATTCAGGCCCTGGCTGATGATTGTTTCATTAGTATGTGTGATATTCTGATCCTGACTAGTGATGTTCTCTTGAGCCTGTGTGGTATCCGGACCCTGGCTGACGCAGTTGTGTGTTCATTGGCATGTGCGGCATCTAGGCCTTGGCTGAAGGTGGTTTCATTAGTATGTTTGATATTCAGATCCTGACTAGTGATGTTCTCTTGAGCCCGTTTGGTATCTAGACCCCGACTCACACCGTTGTGTGTTCATTGGCATGTGCGATATCCAGGCCCTGGCTGATGATTGTTTCATTAGTATGTGTCATATTCAGATCCTGACTAGTGTTGTTCTCTTGAGCCCGTGTGGTATCTGGACCCCGGCTCACACCGTTGTGTGTTCATTGGCATATGCGGCATCCAGGCCCTGGCTGATGATTGTTTCATTAATATGTGTGATATTCAGATCTTGACTAGTGATGTTCTCTTGAGCCTGTGTGGTATCCGGACCCCGGCTCACGCAGTTGTGTGTTCATTGGCATGTGCGGTATTCAGGCCTTGGCTGATGGTGGTTTCATTAGTATGTTTGATATTCAGATCCTGACTAGTGATGTTCTCTTGAGCCTGTTTGGTATCTGGACCCCGACTCACACTGTTGTGTGTTCATTGGCATGTGCGGTATCCAGGCCCTGGCTGATGATTGTTTCATTAGTATGTGTCATATTCAGATCCTGACTAGTGTTGTTCTCTTGAGCCCGTGTGGTATCTGGACCCCGACTCACACCGTTGTGTGTTCATTGGCATGTGCGGCATCCAGGCCTTGGCTGATGATTGTTTCATTAGTACGTGTGATATTCACATCCTGACTAGTTATGTTCTCTTGAGCTCGTGTGGTATCCGGACCCCGGCTCACACTGTTGTGTGTTCATTGGCATGTGCGACATCTAGGCCCTGGCTGATGGTTGTTTCATTAGTATGTGTGATATTCAGATCCTGACTAGTGATGTTCACTTGAGCCCGTGTGGTATCCGGACCCCGGCTCACACAGTTGTGTGTTCATTGGCATGTGCGACATTCAGGCCCTGGCTATTGATTGTTTTATTAGTACGTGTGATATTCAGATCCTGACTAGTGATGTTCTCTTGAGCCCGTGTGGTATCTGGACCCCGGCTCACACCGTTGTGTGTTCATTGGCATGTGCGGCATCCAGGCCCTGGCTGATGATTGTTTCATTAGTATATGTGATATTCAGATCCTGACTAGTGATGTTCTCTTGAGCCTGTGTGGTATCCGGACCCCGGCTCACGAAGTTGTGTGTTCATTGGCATGTGCGGCATCCAGGCCTTGGCTGATGGTTGTTTCATTAGTATGTTTGATATTCAGATCCTGACTAGTGACGTTCTCTTGAGCCCGTGTGGTATCCGGAACCCGGCTAACACTGTTGTATGTTCATTGGCATGTGCGACACCTAGGCCCTGGCTGATGATTGTTTCATTAGTATGTGTGATATTCAGATCCTGACTAGTGATGTTCTCTTGAGCCCGTGTGGTATCCGGACCTCGGCTAACACAGTTGTGTGTTCATTGGCATGTGCGGCATCCAGGCCCTGGCTGACGATTGTTTCATAAGTATGTGTGGTATTCAGATCCTGACTAGTGATGTTCTCTTGAGCCCGTGTGCTATCCGGACCACGGCTCACGCAGTTGTTTGTTCATTGGCATGTGCGGCATCCAGGCCCTGGCTGATGGTTGTTACATTAGTATGTGTGATATTCAGATCCTGACTAGTGATGTTCTCTTGAGCTCGTGTGGTATCCGGACCCCGGCTCACACATTTGTGTGTTCATTGGCATGTGCGGCATCCAGGCCCTCGCTGATGGTTGTTTCATTAGTATGTGTGATATTCTGATCCTGACAAGTGATGTTCACTTGAGCCCGTGTGGTATTCGGACCCCGGCTCACACAGTTGTGTGTTCATTGGCATGTGCGACATTCAGGCCCTGGCTATTGATTGTTTCATTAGTATGTTTGGTATTCAGATCCTGACTAGTGATGTTCTCTTGAGCCCGTGTGGTATCCAGACCCCGGCTCACACCGTTGTGTGTTCATTGGCATGTGCATCATCCAGTCCTTGGCAGATGGTTGTTTCATTAGTGTGTTTGATATTCAGATCCTGACTAGTGATGTTCTCTTGAGCCCGTGTGGTATCCGGACCCCGGCTCATGCAATTGTGTGTTCATTGGCATGTGCGGCATCCAGGCCTTTGCTGATGGTTGTTTCATTAGTATGTTTGATATTCAGATCCTGACTAGTGCTGTTCTCTTGAGCCCGTGTGGTATCCGGACCCCGGCTCACACTGTTGTTTGTTCATTGGCATGTGCGACACCTAGGCCCTAGCTGATGATTGTTTCATTAGTATGTGTGATATTCAGATCCTGACTAGTGATGTTCTCTTGAGCCCCTGTGGTACCCAGACCCCGGCTCACACCGTTTTGTGTTCATTGGCATGTGCCGCATTCAGGCCCTGGCTGATGATTGTTTCATTAGTATGTGTGATATTCTGATCCTGACTAGTTATGTTCTCTTGAGCCTGTGTGGTATCCGGACCCTGGCTGACGCAGTTGTGTGTTCATTGGCATGTGCGGCATCTAGGCCTTGGCTGAAGGTGGTTTCATTAGTATGTTTGATATTCAGATCCTGACTAGTGATGTTCTCTTGAGCCCGTTTGGTATCTAGACCCCGACTCACACCGTTGTGTGTTCATTGGCATGTGCGATATCCAGGCCCTGGCTGATGATTGTTTCATTAGTATGTGTCATATTCAGATCCTGACTAGTGTTGTTCTCTTGAGCCCGTGTGGTATCTGGACCCCGGCTCACACCGTTGTGTGTTCATTGGCATATGCGGCATCCAGGCCCTGGCTGATGATTGTTTCATTAATATGTGTGATATTCAGATCTTGACTAGTGATGTTCTCTTGAGCCTGTGTGGTATCCGGACCCCGGCTCACGCAGTTGTGTGTTCATTGGCATGTGCGGTATTCAGGCCTTGGCTGATGGTGGTTTCATTAGTATGTTTGATATTCAGATCCTGACTAGTGATGTTCTCTTGAGCCTGTTTGGTATCTGGACCCCGACTCACACTGTTGTGTGTTCATTGGCATGTGCGGTATCCAGGCCCTGGCTGATGATTGTTTCATTAGTATGTGTCATATTCAGATCCTGACTAGTGTTGTTCTCTTGAGCCCGTGTGGTATCTGGACCCCGACTCACACCGTTGTGTGTTCATTGGCATGTGCGGCATCCAGGCCTTGGCTGATGATTGTTTCATTAGTACGTGTGATATTCACATCCTGACTAGTTATGTTCTCTTGAGCTCGTGTGGTATCCGGACCCCGGCTCACACTGTTGTGTGTTCATTGGCATGTGCGACATCTAGGCCCTGGCTGATGGTTGTTTCATTAGTATGTGTGATATTCAGATCCTGACTAGTGATGTTCACTTGAGCCCGTGTGGTATCCGGACCCCGGCTCACACAGTTGTGTGTTCATTGGCATGTGCGACATTCAGGCCCTGGCTATTGATTGTTTTATTAGTACGTGTGATATTCAGATCCTGACTAGTGATGTTCTCTTGAGCCCGTGTGGTATCTGGACCCCGGCTCACACCGTTGTGTGTTCATTGGCATGTGCGGCATCCAGGCCCTGGCTGATGATTGTTTCATTAGTATATGTGATATTCAGATCCTGACTAGTGATGTTCTCTTGAGCCTGTGTGGTATCCGGACCCCGGCTCACGAAGTTGTGTGTTCATTGGCATGTGCGGCATCCAGGCCTTGGCTGATGGTTGTTTCATTAGTATGTTTGATATTCAGATCCTGACTAGTGACGTTCTCTTGAGCCCGTGTGGTATCCGGAACCCGGCTAACACTGTTGTATGTTCATTGGCATGTGCGACACCTAGGCCCTGGCTGATGATTGTTTCATTAGTATGTGTGATATTCAGATCCTGACTAGTGATGTTCTCTTGAGCCCGTGTGGTATCCGGACCTCGGCTAACACAGTTGTGTGTTCATTGGCATGTGCGGCATCCAGGCCCTGGCTGACGATTGTTTCATAAGTATGTGTGGTATTCAGATCCTGACTAGTGATGTTCTCTTGAGCCCGTGTGCTATCCGGACCACGGCTCACGCAGTTGTTTGTTCATTGGCATGTGCGGCATCCAGGCCCTGGCTGATGGTTGTTACATTAGTATGTGTGATATTCAGATCCTGACTAGTGATGTTCTCTTGAGCTCGTGTGGTATCCGGACCCCGGCTCACACATTTGTGTGTTCATTGGCATGTGCGGCATCCAGGCCCTCGCTGATGGTTGTTTCATTAGTATGTGTGATATTCTGATCCTGACAAGTGATGTTCACTTGAGCCCGTGTGGTATTCGGACCCCGGCTCACACAGTTGTGTGTTCATTGGCATGTGCGACATTCAGGCCCTGGCTATTGATTGTTTCATTAGTATGTTTGGTATTCAGATCCTGACTAGTGATGTTCTCTTGAGCCCGTGTGGTATCCAGACCCCGGCTCACACCGTTGTGTGTTCATTGGCATGTGCATCATCCAGTCCTTGGCAGATGGTTGTTTCATTAGTGTGTTTGATATTCAGATCCTGACTAGTGATGTTCTCTTGAGCCCGTGTGGTATCCGGACCCCGGCTCATGCAATTGTGTGTTCATTGGCATGTGCGGCATCCAGGCCTTTGCTGATGGTTGTTTCATTAGTATGTTTGATATTCAGATCCTGACTAGTGCTGTTCTCTTGAGCCCGTGTGGTATCCGGACCCCGGCTCACACTGTTGTTTGTTCATTGGCATGTGCGACACCTAGGCCCTAGCTGATGATTGTTTCATTAGTATGTGTGATATTCAGATCCTGACTAGTGATGTTCTCTTGAGCCCCTGTGGTACCCAGACCCCGGCTCACACCGTTTTGTGTTCATTGGCATGTGCCGCATTCAGGCCCTGGCTGATGATTGTTTCATTAGTATGTGTGATATTCTGATCCTGACTAGTTATGTTCTCTTGAGCCTGTGTGGTATCCGGACCCTGGCTGACGCAGTTGTGTGTTCATTGGCATGTGCGGCATCTAGGCCTTGGCTGAAGGTGGTTTCATTAGTATGTTTGATATTCAGATCCTGACTAGTGATGTTCTCTTGAGCCCGTTTGGTATCTAGACCCCGACTCACACCGTTGTGTGTTCATTGGCATGTGCGATATCCAGGCCCTGGCTGATGATTGTTTCATTAGTATGTGTCATATTCAGATCCTGACTAGTGTTGTTCTCTTGAGCCCGTGTGGTATCTGGACCCCGGCTCACACCGTTGTGTGTTCATTGGCATATGCGGCATCCAGGCCCTGGCTGATGATTGTTTCTTTAATATGTGTGATATTCAGATCTTGACTAGTGATGTTCTCTTGAGCCTGTGTGGTATCCGGACCCCGGCTCACGCAGTTGTGTGTTCATTGGCATGTGCGGTATTCAGGCCTTGGCTGATGGTGGTTTCATTAGTATGTTTGATATTCAGATCCTGACTAGTGATGTTCTCTTGAGCCTGTTTGGTATCTGGACCCCGACTCACACTGTTGTGTGTTCATTGGCATGTGCGGTATCCAGGCCCTGGCTGATGATTGTTTCATTAGTATGTGTCATATTCAGATCCTGACTAGTGTTGTTTTCTTGAGCTCGTGTGGTATCTGGACCCCGACTCACACCGTTATGTGTTCATTGGCATGTGCGGCATCCAGGCCTTGGCTGATGATTGTTTCATTAGTACGTGTGATATTCACATCCTGACTAGTGATGTTCTCTTGAGCTCGTGTGGTATCCGGACCCCGGCTCACACTGTTGTGTGTTCATTGGCATGTGCGACATCTAGGCCCTGGCTGATGGTTGTTTCATTAGTATGTGTGATATTCAGATCCTGACTAGTGATGTTCACTTGAGCCCGTGTGGTATTCGGACCCCAGCTCACACAATTGTGTGTTCATTGGCATGTGTTGCATTCAGGCCCTGGCTATTGATTGTTTCATTAGTACGTGTGATATTCAGATCCTGACTAGTGATGTTCTCTTGAGCCCGTGTGGTATCTGGACCCCGGCTCACACCGTTGTGTGTTCATTGGCATGTGCGGCATCCAGGCCCTGGCTGATGATTGTTTCATTAGTATGTGTGATATTCAGATCCTGACTAGTGATGTTCTCTTGAGCCTGTGTGGTATCCGGATCCCGGCTCACGCAGTTGTGTGTTCATTGGCATGTGCGGGATCCAGGCCTTGGCTGATGGTTGTTTCATTAGTATGTTTGATATTCAGACCCTGACTAGTGATGTTCTCTTGAGCCCGTGTGGTATCCGGAACCCGGCTAACACTGTTGTGTGTTCATTGGCATGTGCGACACCTAGGCCCTGGCTGATGATTGTTTCATTAGTATGTGTGATATTCAGATCCTGACTAGTGATGTTCTCTTGAGCCCGTGTGGTATCCGGACCTCGGCTCACACAGTTGTGTGTTCATTGGCATGTGCGGCATCCAGGCCCTGGCTGATGATTGTTTCATAAGTATGTGTGGTATTCAGATCCTGACTAGTGATGTTCTCTTGAGCCCGTGTGCTATCCGGACCACGGCTCACGCAGTTGTTTGTTCATTGGCATGTGCGGCATCCAGGCCCTGGCTGATGGTTGTTACATTAGTATGTGTGATATTCAGATCCTGACTAGTGATGTTCTCTTGAGCTCGTGTGGTATCCGGACCCCGGCTCACACATTTGTGTGTTCATTGGCATGTGCGGCATCCAGGCCCTCGCTGATGGTTGTTTCATTAGTATGTGTGATATTCTGATCCTGACAAGTGATGTTCACTTGAGCCCGTGTGGTATTCGGACCCCGGCTCACACAGTTGTGTGTTCATTGGCATGTGCGACATTCAGGCCCTGGCTATTGATTGTTTCATTAGTATGTTTGGTATTCAGATCCTGACTAGTGATGTTCTCTTGAGCCCGTGTGGTATCCAGACCCCGGCTCACACCGTTGTGTGTTCATTGGCATGTGCAGCATCCAGTCCTTGGCAGATGGTTGTTTCATTAGTGTGTTTGATATTCAGATCCTGACTAGTGATGTTCTCTTGAGCCCATGTGGTATCCGGACCCCGGCTCACGCAATTGTGTGTTCATTGGCATGTGCGGCATCCAGGCCTTTGCTGATGGTTGTTTCATTAGTATGTTTGATATTCAGATCCTGACTAGTGTTGTTCTCTTGAGCCCGTGTGGTATCCGGACCCCGGCTCACACTGTTGTTTGTTCATTGGCATGTGCGGCACCTAGGCCCTAGCTGATGATTGTTTCATTAGTATGTGTGATATTCAGATCCTGACTAGTGATGTTCTCTTGAGCCCCTGTGGTACCCAGACCCCGGCTCACACCGTTTTGTGTTCATTGGCATGTGCCGCATTCAGGCCCTGGCTGATGATTGTTTCATTAGTATGTGTGATATTCTGATCCTGACTAGTGATGTTCTCTTGAGCCTGTGTGGTATCCGGACCCTGGCTGACGCAGTTGTGTGTTCATTGGCATGTGCGGCATCTAGGCCTTGGCTGAAGGTGGTTTCATTAGTATGTTTGATATTCAGATCCTGACTAGTGATGTTCTCTTGAGCCCGTTTGGTATCTAGACCCCGACTCACACCGTTGTGTGTTCATTGGCATGTGCGATATCCAGGCCCTGGCTGATGATTGTTTCATTAGTATGTGTCATATTCAGATCCTGACTAGTGTTGTTCTCTTGAGCCCGTGTGGTATCTGGACCCCGGCTCACACCGTTGTGTGTTCATTGGCATATGCGGCATCCAGGCCCTGGCTGATGATTGTTTCATTAATATGTGTGATATTCAGATCTTGACTAGTGATGTTCTCTTGAGCCTGTGTGGTATCCGGACCCCGGCTCACGCAGTTGTGTGTTCATTGGCATGTGCGGTATTCAGGCCTTGGCTGATGGTGGTTTCATTAGTATGTTTGATATTCAGATCCTGACTAGTGATGTTCTCTTGAGCCTGTTTGGTCTCTGGACCCCGACTCACACTGTTGTGTGTTCATTGGCATGTGCGGTATCCAGGCCCTGGCTGATGATTGTTTCATTAGTATGTGTCATATTCAGATCCTGACTAGTGTTGTTTTCTTGAGCTCGTGTGGTATCTGGACCCCGACTCACACCGTTGTGAGTTCATTGGCATGTGCGGCATCCAGGCCTTGGCTGATGATTGTTTCATTAGTACGTGTGATATTCACATCCTGACTAGTGATGTTCTCTTGAGCTCGTGTGGTATCCGGACCCCGGCTCACACTGTTGTGTGTTCATTGGCATGTGCGACATCTAGGCCCTGGCTGATGGTTGTTTCATTAGTATGTGTGATATTCAGATCCTGACTAGTGATGTTCACTTGAGCCCGTGTGGTATTCGGACCCCGGCTCACACAATTGTGTGTTCATTGGCATGTGTTGCATTCAGGCCCTGGCTATTGATTGTTTCATTAGTACGTGTGATATTCAGATCCTGACTAGTGATGTTCTCTTGAGCCCGTGTGGTATCTGGACCCCGGCTCACACCGTTGTGTGTTCATTGGCATGTGCGGCATCCAGGCCCTGGCTGATGATTGTTTCATTAGTATGTGTGATATTCAGATCCTGACTAGTGATGTTCTCTTGAGCCTGTGTGGTATCCGGACCCCGGCTCACGCAGTTGTGTGTTCATTGGCATGTGCGGGATCCAGGCCTTGGCTGATGGTTGTTTCATTAGTATGTTTGATATTCAGACCCTGACTAGTGATGTTCTCTTGAGCCCGTGTGGTATCCGGAACCCGGCTAACACTGTTGTGTGTTCATTGGCATGTGCGACACCTAGGCCCTGGCTGATGATTGTTTCATTAGTATGTGTGATATTCAGATCCTGACTAGTGATGTTCTCTTGAGCCCATGTGGTATCCGGACCTCGGCTCACACAGTTGTGTGTTCATTGGCATGTGCGGCATCCAGGCCCTGGCTGATGATTGTTTCATAAGTATGTGTGGAATTCAGATCCTGACTAGTGATGTTCTCTTGAGCCCGTGTGCTATCCGGACCCCGGCTCACGCAGTTGTTTGTTCATTGGCATGTGCGGCATCCAGGCCCTGGCTGATGGTTGTTTCATTAGTATGTGTGATATTCAGATCCTGACTAGTGATGTTCTCTTGAGCTCGTGTGGTATCCGTACCCCGGCTCACACATTTGTGTGTTCATTGGCATGTGCGGCATCCAGGCCCTCGCTGATGGTTGTTTCATTAGTATGTGTGATATTCAGATCCTGACAAGTGATGTTCACTTGAGCCCGTGTGGTATCCGGACCCCGGCTCACACAGTTGTGTGTTCATTGGCATGTGCAACATTCAGGCCCTGGCTATTGATTGTTTCATTAGTATGTGTGATATTCAGATCCTGACTAGTGATTTTCTCTTGAGCCCGTGTGGTATCCGGACCCCGGCTCACACCGTTGTGTGTTCATTGGCATGTGCGGCATCCAGTCCTTGGCAGATGGTTGTTTCATTAGTGTGTTTGATATTCAGATCCTGACTTGTGATGTTCTCTTGAGCCCGTGTGGTATCCGGACCCCGGCTCACGCAATTGTGTGTTCATTGGCATGTGCGGCATCCAGGCCTTTGCTGATGGTTGTTTCATTAGTATGTTTGATATTCAGATCCTGACTAGTGATGTTCTCTTGAGCCCGTGTGGTATCCAGACCCCGGCTCACACTGTTGTTTGTTCATTGGCATGTGTGGCACCTAGGCCTTAGCTGATGATTGTTTCATTAGTATGTGTGATATTCAGATCCGGACTAGTGATGTTCTCTTGAGCCCCTATGGTACCCAGACCCCGGCTCACACCGTTTTGTGTTCATTGGCATGTGCCGCATCCAGGCCCTGGCTGATGATTGTTTCATTAGTATGTGTGATATTCAGATCTTGACTAGTGATGTTCTCTTGAGCCCGTGTGGTATCTGGACCCCGGCTCACACCGTTGTGTGTTCATTGGCATGTGCGGCATCCAGGCCCTGGCTGATGATCGTTTCATTAATATGTGTGATATTCAGATCCTGACTAGTGATGTTTTCTTGAGCCCGTGTGGTATCCGGACCCCGGCTCACACCGTTGTGTGTTCATTGGCATGTGCGGCATCCAGTCCTTGGCAGATGGTTGTTTCATTAGTGTGTTTGATATTCAGATCCTGACTAGTGATGTTCTCTTGAGCCCGTGTTGTATCCGGACCCCGACTCACGCAATTGTGTGTTCATTGGCATGTGCAGCATCCAGGCCCTGGTTGATGATCGTTTCATTAATATGTGTGATACTCAGATCCTGACTAGTGATGTTCGCTTGAGCCCGTGTGGTATCCAGACCCCGGCTCACACCATTGTGTGTTCATTAGCATGTGCGGCATCCAGTCCTTGGCAGATGGTTCTTTCATTAGTGTGTTTGATATTCAGATCCTGACTAGTGATGTTCTCTTGAGCCCGTGTGGTATCCGGACCCCGGCTCATGCAATTGTGTGTTCATTGGCATGTGTGGCATCCAGGCCTTGGCTGATGGTTGTTTCATTAGTATGTTTGATATTCAGATCCTGGCTAATGATGTTCTCTTGAGCCCGTGTGGTATCCGGACCTCGGCTCACACTGTTGTGTGTTCATTGGCATGTGCGGCACCTAGGCCCTGGCTGATGATTAGTTCATTAGTATGTGTGATATTCAGATCCTTACTAGTGATGTTCTCTTGAACCCCTATGGTATCCATACCCAGGCTCAAACTGTTATGTGTTCATTGGCATGTGCGGCATCCAGGCCCTGGCTGATGATTATTTCATTAGTATGTCTGATATTCAGATCCTGACTAGTGATGTTCTCTTGAGCCCGTGTGGTATCTGGACCCCGGCTCACACCGTTGTGTGTTCATTGGCATGTGCGGCATCCAGGCCTTGGCTGATGATTGTTTCATTAGTATGTGTGATATTCAGATCCTGACTAGTGATGTTCTCTTAAGCTCGTGTGGTATCCGGACCCTGGCTCACGTAGTTGTATGTTCATTGGCATGTGCGGCATCCAGACCTTGGCTGATGGTTGTTTCATTAGTATGTTTGATATTCAGATCCTGACTAGTGATGTTCTCTTGAGCCTGTGTGGTATCCGGACCCCGGCTCGGACTGTTTTGTGTTCATTGGCATGTGCGGCACCTAGGCCCTGGCTGATGTGTGTTTCATTATTATGTGTGATATTGAGAACCTGACTAGTGATGTTCTCTTGAACCCCTGTGGTATCCGGACCCCGACTCACATTGTTGTGTGTTTATTGGCATGTGCGGCATCCAGGCCCTGGCTGATTATTGTTTCATTAGTACGTGTGATATTCAGATCCTGACTAATGATGTTCTCTTGAGCCCGTTTGGTATCTGGACCCCGGCTCACACCGTTGTGTGTTCATTGGCATGTGCGGCATCCAGGCCCTGGCTGATGATTGTTTCATTAGTATGTGTCATATTCAGATCCTGACTAGTGTTGTTCTCTTGAGCCCATGTGGTATCTGGATCCCGACTCACACCGTTGTGTGTTCATTGACATGTGCGGCATCCAGGCCTTGGCTGATGATTGTTTCATTAGTATGTGTGATATTCAGATCCTGACTAGTGATGTTCTCTTGAGCTCGTGTGGTATCCGGACCCCGGCTCACACTGTTGTGTGTTCATTGGCATGTGCGGCATCTAGGCCCAGGCTGATGGTTGTTTCATTAGTATGTGTGATATTCAGATCCTGACTAGTGATGTTCTTTTGAGCCCGTGTGGTATCGGACCCCGTCTAACACAGTTGTGAGTTCATTGGCATTGCGGCAACCAGGCCCTGGCTGATGGTTGTTTCATTAGTATGTTGGATATTCATATCCTAACTAGTGATGTTCTCTTGAGCCCGTGTGGTATCCGGACCCCGGCTCACACTGTTGTGTGTTCATTGGCATGTGCGGCATCCATTCCTTGGCAGATGGTGGTTTCATTAGTGTGTTTGATATTCAGATCCTGACTAGTGATGTTCTCTTGAGCCCGTGTGGTACCCGGACCCTGGCTCACGCAATTGTGTGTTCATTGGCATGTGCGGCATCCAGGCCTTGGCTGATGGTGGTTTCATAAGTATGTTTGATATTCAGATCCTGACTAGTGATGTTCTCTTGAGCCCGTTTGGTATCTGGACCCCGACTCACACCGTTTTGTGTTCATTGGCATGTGCGGCATCCAGGCCCTGGCTGATGATTGTTTCATTAATATGTGTGATATTCAGATCCTGACTAGTGATGTTCTCTTGAGCTTGTGTGGTATCCGGACCCCGGCTCATGCAGTTGTGTGTTCATTGGCATGTGCGGCAACCAGGCCATGGCTGATGGTTGTTTCATTAGTATGTTTGATATTCAGATCCTAACTAGTGATGTTCTCTTGAGCCCGTGTGGTATCCGGACCCCGGCTCACACCGTTGTGTGTTCATTGGCATGTGCGACATCCAGTCCTTGGCAAATGGTTGTTTCATTAGTGTGTTTGATATTCAGATCCTGACTAGTGATGTTCTCTTGAGCCCGTGTGGTACCCGGACCCCGGCTCACGCAATTGTGTGTTCATTGGCATGTGCAGCATCAAGTCCTTGGATGATGGTTGTTTCATTAGTATGTTTGATATTCAGATCCTGACTAGTGATGTTCTCTTGAGCCCGTGTGGTATCCGGACCCCGGCTCACACTGTTGTGTGTTCATTGGCATGTGCGGCACCTAGGCCCTAGCTGATGATTGTTTCATTAGTATGTGTGATATTCAGATCCTGACTAGTGATGTTCTCTTGAACCCCTGTGGTATCCAGACCCCGGCTCACACTGTTGTGTGTTCATTGGCATGTGCGGCATCCAGGCCCTGGCTGATGATTGTTTCATTTGTATGTGTGATATTCAGATCCTGACTAGTGATGTTCTCTTGAGCCTGTGTGGTATCCGGACCCCGGCTCACGCAGTTGTGTGTTCATTGGCATGTGCGGCATCCAGGCCTTGGCTGATGGTGGTTTCATTAGTATGTTTGATATTCAGATCCTGACTAGTGATGTTCTCTTGAGCCCGTTTGGTATCTGGACCCCAACTCACACCGTTGTGTGTTCATTGGCATGTGCGGTATCCAGGCCCTGGCTGATGATTGTTTCATTAGTATGTGTCATATTCAGATCCTGACTAGTGATGTTCTCTTGAGGCCCTGTTGTATCCAGACCCCGGCTCACACTGTTGTGTGTTCATTGGCATGTGCGGCATCCAGGCCCTGGCTGATGATTGTTTCATTAGTATGTGTGATATTCAGATCCTGACTAGTGATGTTCTCTAGAGCCTGTGTGGTATCCGGACCCCGGCTCACGCAGTTGTATGTTCATTGGCATGTGCGGCATCCAGGCCTTGGCTGATGGTGGTTTCATTAGTATGTTTGATATTAAGATCCTGACTAGTGATGTTCTCTTGAGCCCGTTTGGTATCTGGATCCCGACTCACACCGTTGTGTGTTCATGGGCATGTGCGGTATCCAGGCCCTGGCTGATGATTGTTTCATTAGTATGTGTCATATTCATTTCCTGACTAGTGTTGTTCTCTTGAGCCCGTGTGGTATCTAGACCCCGACTCACACCGTTGTGTGTTCATTGGCATGTGCGGCATCCAGGCCTTGGTTGATGATTGTTTCATTAGTATGTGTCATATTCACATCCTGACTAGTGATGTTCTCTTGAGCTCGTGAGGTATCCGGACCCCGGCTCACACTGTTGTGTGTTCATTGGCATGTGCGGCATCTAGGCCCAGGCTGATGGTTGTTTCATTAGTATGTGTGATATTTAGATCCTGACTAGTGATGCTCACTTGAGCCCGTGTGGTATCCGGACCCCGGCTCACACAGTTGTGTGTTCATTGGCATGTGCGGCATTCAGGCCCTGGCTATTGATTGTTTCATGAGTATGTGTGATATTCAGATCCTGACTAGTGATGTTCTCTTGAGCCCTTGTGGTATCCGGACCCCGGCTCACACCGTTGTGTGTTCATTGGCATGTGCGGCATCCAGTCCTTGGCAGATGGTTGTTTCATTAGTGTGTTTGATATTTAGATCCTGACTAGTGATGTTCTCTTGAGCCCGTGTGGTACCCGGACCCCGACTCACACAATTGTGTGTTCATTAGCATGTGCAGCATCCAGGCCTTGGCTGATGGTTGTTTCATTAGTATGTTTGATATTCAGATCCTGACTAGTGATGTTCTCCTGAGCCCGTGTGGTATCCGGACCCCGGCTCACACTGTTGTGTGTTCATTGGCATGTGCGACACCTAGGCCCTGGCTGATGATTGTTTCATTAGTATGTGTGATATTCAGATCCTGACTAGTGATGTTCTCTTGAGCCCCTGTGGTATCCAGACCCCGGCTCACACTGTTGTGTGTTCATTGGCATGTGCGGCATCCAGGCCCTGGCTGATGATTGTTTCATTAGTATGTGTGATATTCAGATCCAGACTAGTGATGTTCTCTTGAGCATGTGTGGTATCCGGACCCTGGCTCACGCAGTTGTGTGTTCATTGGCATGTGCGGCATACAGGCCTTGGCTGATGGTGGTTTCATTAGTATGTTTGATATTCAGATCCTGACTAGTGATGTTCTCTTGAGCCCGTTTGGTATCTGGACCCCGACTCACACCGTTGTGTGTTCATTGGCATGTGCGGTATCAAGGCCCTGGATGATGATTGTTTCATTAGTATGTGTCATATTCAGATCCTGACTAGTGTTGTTCTCTTGAGCCCGTGTGGTATCTGGACCCCGGCTCACACCGTTGTGTGTTCATTGGCATGTGCGGCATCCAGGCCATGGCTGATGATTGTTTCATTAATATGTGTGATATTCAGATCCTGACTAGTGATGTTCTCTTGAGCCTGTGTGGTATCCGGACCCTGGCTCACGCAGTTGTGTGTTCATTGGCGTGTGCGACATACAGGCCTTGGCTGATGGTGGTTTCATTAGTATGTTTGATATTCAGATCCTGACTAGTGATGTTCTCTTGAGCCCGTTTGGTATCTGGACCCCGACTCACACAGTTGTGTGTTCATTGGCATGTGCGGTATCCAGGCCCTGGCTATTGATTGTTTCATTAGTACGTGTGATATTCAGATCCTGACTAGTGATGTTATCTTGAGCATGTGTGGTATCCAGACCCCGGCTCACGCAGTTGTGTGTTCATTGGCATGTGCGGCATACAGGCCTTGGCTGATGGTGGTTTCATTAGTATGTTTGATATTCAGATCCTGACTAGTGATGTTCTCTTGAGCCCGTTTGGTATCTGGACCCCGACTCACACAGTTGTGTGTTCATTGGCATGTGCGGTATCCAGGCCCTGGCTATTGATTGTTTCATTAGTACGTGTGATACTCAGATCCTGACTAGTGATGTTCTCTTGAGCCCGTGTGGTATCTGGACCCCGGCTCACACCGTTGTGTGTTCATTGGCATGTGCGGCATCCAGGCCCTGGCTGATGATTGTTTCATTAGTATGTGTGATATTCAGATCCTGACTAGTGATGTTCTCTTGAGCCTGTGTGGTATCCGGACCCCGGCTCACGCAGTTGTGTGTTCATTGGCATGTGCGGCATCCAGGCCTTGGCTGATGGTTGTTTCATTAGTATGTTTGATATTCAGATCCTGACTAGTGATGTTCTCTTGAGCCCGTGTGGTATCCGGAACCCGGCTAACACTGTTGTGTGTTCATTGGCATGTGCGACACCTAGGCCCTGGCTGATGATTGTTTCATTAGTATGTGTGATATTCAGATCCTGACTAGTGATGTTCTCTTGAGCCCGTGTGGTATCCGGACCTCAGCTCACACAGTTGTGTGTTCATTGGCATGTGCGGCATCCAGGCCCTGGCTGATGATTGTTTCATAAGTATGTGTCGTATTCAGATCCTGACTAGTGATGTTCTTATGAGCCCGTGTGGTATCCGGACCCCGGCTCACGCAGTTGTTTGTTCATTGGCATGTGCGGCATCCAAGCCTTGGTTGATTGTTGTTTCATTAGTATGTTTGATATTCAAATCCTGACTAGTGATGTTCTCTTGAGCCGTGTGATATCCGGACCCCGGCTCACGCAATTGTGTGTTCATTGGCATGTGCGGCATCCAGACCTTGGCTGATGGTTGTTTCATTAGTATGTTTGATATTCAGATCCTGACTAGTGATGTTCTCTTGAGATTGTGTGGTATCTGTACCCCAACTCACACTGTTGTGTGTTCATTGGCATGTGCGGCACCTAGGCCCTGGCTGATGATTGTTTCATTAGTATGTGTGATATTCAGATCCTGACTAGTGATGTTCTCTTGAGCCCCTGTAGTATCCAGACCCCGGCTCACCCTGTTGTGTGTTCATTGGCTTGTGCGGTATCCAGGCCCTGGCTGATGATTGTTTCATTAGTATGTGTGATATTCAGATCCTGACTAGTGATATTCTCTTGAGCCCGTGTGGTATCTGGACCATGACTCACACCAATGTGTGTTCATTGGCATGTGCGGCATCCAGGCCCTGGCTGATGATTGTTTCATTAGTATGTATGATATTCAGATCCTGACTAGTGATGTTCTCTTGAGCCCGTGTGGTATCCGGACCCCGGCTCACGCAGTTGTGTGTTCATTGGCATGTACGGCATCCAGGCTTTGGCTGATGGTTGTTTCATTAGTATGTTTTATATTCAGATCCTGACTAGTGATGTTCTCTTGAGCTCGTGTGGTATACGGACCCCGGCTCACGCAGTTGTGTGTACATTGGCATGTGCGGCATCCAGGCCTTGGCTGATGGTTGTTTCATCAGTATGTTTGATATTCAGATCCTGACTAGTGATGTTCTCTTGAGCCCGTGTGGTATCCAGACCCCGGCTCAGACTGTTGTGTGTTCATTGGCATGTGTGGCACCTAGGCCCTGGCTGATGTTTTTTTCATTATTATGTGTGGTATTCAGATTCTGACTAGTGATGTTCTCCTGAACCCCTATGGTATCCGGACCCCGGCTCACATTGTTGTGTGCTCATTGGCATGTGCGGCATCCAGGCCCTAGCTTATGGTTGTTTCATTAGTATGTTTGATATTCAGATCCTGACTAGTGATGATCTCTTGAGCCCGTGTGGTATCTGGACCCCGGCTCAGACTGTTGTGTGTTCATTGGCATGTGCGGCACGTAGGCCCTGGCTGATGTTTGTTTCATTAGTATGGGTGATATTCAGATCCTGACTAGTGATGTTCTCTTGAACCCCTGTGGTATCCGGACCCCGGCTCACATTGTTGTGTGTTCATTGGCATGTGCGGCATCTAGGCCCTGGCTGATGATTGTTTCATTAGTATGTGTGATATTCAGATCCTGACTAGTGGTGTCCTCTTGAGCCTGTGTGGTATCTGGACCCCAGCTCACACCGTTGTATGTTCATTGGCATGTGCGGAATCCAGGCCCTGGCTGATGATTATTTCATTAGTATGTGTGATATTCAGATCCTGACTAGTGTTGTTCTCTTGAGCCCGTGTGGTATCTGGACCCCGGCTTACACCGTTGTGTGTTCATTGGCATGTGCGGCATCCAGGCCCTGCCTGATGATTGTTTCATTAGTATGTGCGATATTCAGATCCTGACTAGTGATGTTCTCTTGAGCCTGTGTTGAATCCGGACCCCGGCTCACACCGCCGAGTGTTCATTGGCATGTGCGGCATCGAGAGCCTGGTTGATGATTGTTTCATTAGTATGTGTGATATTCAGATCCTGACTAGTGATGTTCTCTTGAACCCGTGTGGTATCCGGACCCCAGCTCACAAAGTTGTGTGTTCATTGGCATGTGCGACATCCAGGTCCTGGCTAATGGTATTTCATTAGTATGTTTGATATTCAGATCCTGACTAGTGATGTTCTCTTGAGCCTGTGTTGAATCCGGACCCCGGCTCACAACATTGTTTGTTCATTGGCTTGTGCGGCATCTAGGCCATGGCTGATGATTCTTTCATTAGTATGTGCGATATTCAGATCCTGACTAGTGATGTTCTCTCTAGGTCATTGGCATGTGCGGCATCCAGGCCCTGGCTGATGGTTGTTTCATTATTATGTGTGATATTCAGAACCTAACTAGTGATGTTCTCTTGAGCCCGTGTGGTATCCTGACCCCGGCTCACACTGTTGTGTGTTCATTGGCATGTGCGGCATTCAGGCCCTGGCTGATGATTGTTTCATTAGTATGTGTGATATTCAGATCCATGCTAGAGATGTTCTCTTGAGCACGTGTGGTATCCGGACCCAGACTCACACAGTTGTGTGTTCATTGGCATGGGCGGCATCCAGGCCCTGGCTGATGGGTATTTCATTAGTATGTTTGATATTCAGATCCTGGCTAGTGATGTTCTCTTGAGCCCGTGTGGTATCCGGACCCCGGCTCACGCAGTTGTGTGTTCATTGGCATGTGCGGCATCCAGGCCTTGGCTGATGGTTGTTTCATTAGTATGTTTGATATTCAGATCCTAACTAGTGATGTTCCCTTGAGCCCGTGTCGTATCCGGACCCCGGCTCATACTGTTGTGTGTTCATTGGCATGTGCGGCACCTAGGTCCTGGCTGATGATTGTTTCATTAGTCTGTGTGAGATTCTGATCCTGACTAGTGATGTTCTCTTAAGCCCCTGTGGTATCCGGACCCCGGCTCACACTGTTGTGTGTTCATTGGCATGTGCGGCATCCAGGCCCTGGCTGATGATTGTTTCATTAGTATGTGTGATATTCAGATCCTGACTAGTGATGTTCTCTTTAGCCCGTGTGGTATCTGGACCCCGTCTCACGCCGTTGTGTGTTCATTGGGATGTGCGGTATCCAGGCCCTGGCTGATGATTGTTTCATTAGTATGTGGGATATTCAGATCCTGACTAGTGATGTTCTCTTGAGCCCGTGTGGTATCCGGACCCCGGCCCAGACTGTTGTGTGTTCATTGGCATGTGTGGCACCTAGGCCTTGGCTGATGTCTGTTTCATTAGTATGTGTGACATTCCGATCCTGACTAGTGATGTTCTCTTGAGCACCTGTGGTATTCGGACCCCAGCTCACACTGTTGTGTGTTCATTGGCATGTGCCGCATCCAGGCCCTGGCTGATGATTGTTTCATTAGTATGTGTGATATTCAGATCCTGACTAGTGATGTTCTCTTGAGCACCTGTGGTATCCGGACCCCGGCTCACACAGTTGTGTGTTCATTGGGATGTGCGACATCAAGGCCCTGGCTGATGGTATTTCATTAGTATGTTTGATTTTCAGATCCTGACTAGTGATGTTCTCTTGAGCCTGTGTTGAATCCGGACCCCGTCTCACACCGTTGTCTGTTCATTGGCTTGTGCGGCATCTAGGCCATGGCTGATAATTGTTTCATTAGTATGTGTGATATTCAGATCCTGACTAGTGATGTTCTCTTGAGGCCGTGTGGTATCCGGACCCCGGCTCACGCAGTTGTGTATTCATTTGCATGTGCGGCATCCAGGCCTTGGCTGATGGTTGTTTCATTAGTATGTTTGATATTCAGATCCTGGCTAGTGATGTTCTCTTAAGCCCGTGTGGTATCCTGTCCCCGACTCAGACTGTTGTGTATTCATTGGCATGTGCGGCACCCAGGCCCTGGCTAATGGTTGTTTCATTATTATGTGTGATATTCAGAACCTAACTAGTGATGTTCTCTTGAGCCCGTGTGGTATCCTAACCCCGGCTCACACTGTTGTGTGTTCATTGGCATGTGCGGCATTCAGGCCCTGGCTGATGATTGTTTCATTAGTATGTGTGATATTCAGATCCATGCTAGTGATGTTCCTTTGAGCACGTGTGGTATCCGGACCCAGACTCACACAGTTGTGTGTTCATTGGCATGGGCGGCATCCAGGCCCTGGCTGATGGGTATTTCATTAGTATGTTTGATATTCAGATCCTGACTAGTGATGTTCTCTTGAGCCCGTGTGGTATCCAGACCCCGGCTCACGCAGTTGTGTGTTCATTGGCATTTGCGGCATCCAGGCCTTGGCGAATGGTTGTTTCATTAGTATGTTTGATATTCAGATCCTAACTAGTGATGTTGTCTTTAGCCCGTGTCGTATCCGGACCCCGGCTCACACTGTTCTGTGTTCATTGGCATGTGCGGCACCTAGGCCCTGGCTGATGATTGTTTCATTAGTATGTGTGAGATTCCGATCCTGACTAGTGATGTTCTCTTGAGCCCCTGTGGTATCCAGACCCCGGCTGACAATGTTGTGTGTTCATTGGCATGTGCGGCATCCAGGCCCTGGTTGATGATTGTTTCATTTGTATGTGTGATATTCAGATCCTGACTAGTGATGTTCTCTTTAGCCCGTGTGGTATCTGGACCCTGTCTCAAACCGTTGTGTGTTCATTGGGATGTGTGGTATCCAGGCCCTGGCTGATGATTGTTTCATTAGTATATGTGATATTTAGATCCTGACTAGTGATGTTCTCTTGAACCCGTTTGGTATCTGGACCATAACTCACACCATTGTGTCTTCATTGGCATGTGCGGCATCCAGGCCCTGGCTGATGATTGTTTCATTAGTATGTATGATATTCAGATCCTGACTAGTGATGTTCTCTTGAGCACCTGTGGTATCTGGACCCCGGCTCACACAGTTGTGTGTTCATTGGGATGTGCGACATCAAGGCCCTGGCTGATGGTATTTCATTAGTATGTTTGATTTTCAGATCCTGACTAGTGATGTTCTCTTGAGCCTGTGTTGAATCCGGACCCTGTCTCACACCGTTGTCTGTTCATTGGCTTGTGCGGCATCTAGGCCATGGCTGATAATTGTTTCATTAGTATGTGTGATATTCAGATCCTGACTAGTGATGTTCTCTTGAGGCCGTGTGGTATCCGGACCTCGGCTCACGCAGTTGTGTATTCATTTGCATGTGCGGCATCCAGGCCTTGGCTGATGGTTGTTTCATTAGTATGTTTGATATTCAGATCCTGACTAGTGATGTTCTCTTAAGCCCGTGTGGTATCCTGTCCCCGGCTCAGACTGTTGTGTATTCATTGGCATGTGCGGCAACCAGGCCCTGGCTAATGGTTGTTTCATTATTATGTGTGATATTCAGAACCTAACTAGTGATGTTCTCTTGAGCCCGTGTGGTATCCTGACCCCGGCTCACACTGTTGTGTGTTCATTGGCATGTGCGGCATTCAGGCCCTGGCTGATGATTGTTTCATTAGTATGTGTGATATTCAGATCCATGCTAGTGATGTTCCTTTGAGCACGTGTGGTATCCGGACCCAGACTCACACAGTTGTGTGTTCATTGGCATGGGCGGCATCCAGGCCCTGGCTGATGGGTATTTCATTAGTATGTTTGATATTCAGATCCTGACTAATGATGTTCTCTTGAGCCCGTGTGGTATCCGGACCCCGGCTCACGCAGTTGTGTGTTCATTGGCATTTGCGGCATCCAGGCCTTGGCAAATGGTTGTTTCATTAGTATGTTTGATATTCAGATCCTAACTAGTGATGTTGTCTTTAGCCCGTGTCGTATCCGGACCCCGGCTCACACTTTTCTGTGTTCATTGGCATGTGCGGCACCTAGGCCCTGGCTGATGATTGTTTCATTAGTATGTGTGAGATTCCGATCCTGACTAGTGATGTTCTCTTGAGCCCCTGTGGTATCCATACCCCGGCTGACAATGTTGTGTGTTCATTGGCATGTGTGGCATCCAGGCCCTGGTTGATGATTGTTTCATTTGTATGTGTGATATTCAGATCCTGACTAGTGATGTTCTCTTTAGCCCGTGTGGTATCTGGACCCCGTCTCAAACCGTTGTGTGTTCATTGGGATGTGTGGTATCCAGGCCCTGGCTGATGATTGTTTCCTTAGTATATGTGATATTTAGATCCTGACTAGTGATGTTCTCTTGAACCCGTTTGGTATCTGGACCACAACTCACACCATTGTGTCTTCATTGGCATGTGCGACATTCAGGCCCTGGCTGATGATTGTTTCATTAGTATGTGTCATATTCAGATCCTGACTAGTGATGTTCTCTTGAGCCCCTGTGGTATCTTGACCCCAGCTCACACCGTTGTGTGTTCATTGGCATGTGCGGCATCCAGGCCCTGGCTGATGGTTGTTTCATTAGTATGTGTGATATTCAGATCCTGACTAGTGATGTTCTCTTGAGCCCGTGTGGTATCCGGACCCCGACTCACGCAGTTGTGTGTTTATTGGCATGTGCGGCATCCAGGCCATGGCTGATGGTTGTTTCATTAGTATGTTTGATATTCTGATCCTGACTAGTGATTTTCTCTTGAGCCCGTGTGGTATCCGGACCCCGGCTCATACTGTTGTGTGTTCATTAGCATGTGTGGCACCTAGGCCCTGGCTGATGTCTGTTTCATTAGTATGTGTGACATTCCGATCCTGACTAGTGATGTTCTCTTGAGCACCTGTGGTATCCGGACCCCGGCTCACACTGTTGTGTGTTCATTGGCATGCGCAGCATCCAGGCCCTGACTGATGATTGTTTCATTAGTATGTGTGATATTCATATCCTGACTAGTGATGTTCTCTTGAGGTCGTGTGGTATCTGGACCCCGTCTCACACTGTTGTGTGTTCATTGGGATGTGCGGTATCCATTCCCTGGCTGATGATTGTTTCATTAGTATGTGTGATATTCAGATCCTGACTAGTGGTGTTCTCTTGAGCCCGTTTGGTATTTGGACCCCAACTCACACCATTGTGTCTTCATTGGCATGTGCGGCATCAGGCCATGGCTGATGATTGTTTCATTAGTAAGTGTGATATTCAGATACTGACTAGTGATGTTCTCTTGAGCCCGTGTGGTATCTGGACCCCGTCTCACACCGTTGTGTGTTCATTGGGATGTGCGGTATCCAGGACCTGGCTGATGATTGTTTCATTAGTATGTGTGATATTCAGATCCTGACTAGTGATGTTCTCTTGAGCCCGTTTGGTATCTGGACCCCAGCTCACACCATTGTGTCTTCATTGGCACGTGCGGCATCCAGGACCTGGTTGATGATTGTTTCATTAGTATATGTGATATTCAGATCCAGGCTAGTGATGTTCTCTTGAGCCCGTGTGGTATCCGGACCCAGACTCACACCGTTGTGTGTTCATTGGCATGTGCGGCATCCAGGGACTGGCTGATGATTGTTTCATTAGTATGTATGATATTCAGATCCTGACTAGCGATGTTCTCTTGAACCAGTGTGGTATCCGGACCTCGGCTCACACAGTTGTGTGTTCATTGGCATGTGCGCCATCCAGGCCTTGGCTGATGGGTATTTCATTAGTATGTTTGATATTCAGATCCTGACTAGTGATGTTCTCTTGAGCCTGTGTCGAATCCGGATGCCGGCTCACACCGTTGTCAGTTCATTGGCTTATGCGGCATCCAAGCCATGGTTGATGATTGTTTCATTAGTATGTGTGATATTCAGATCCTGACTAGTGATGTTCTCTCGAGGCCGTGTGGTATCCGGACCCCGGCTCACGCAGTTGTGTATTCATTGGCATGTGCAGCATCCAGGCCTTGGCTGATGGTTGTTTCATTAGTATGTTTGATATTCAGATCCTGACTAGTGATGTTCTCTTAAGCCCGTGTGGTATCCGGTCCCCAGCTCAGACTGTTGTGTATTCATTGGCATGTGCGGCACCCAGGCCCTGGCTAATGGTTGTTTCATTAGTATGTGTGATATTCAGAACCTAACTAGTGATGTTCTCTTGAACCCGTATGGTATCCTGAACCCGGCTCACACTGTTGTGTGTTCATTGGCATGAGCGGCATTCAGGCCCTGGCTGATGATTATTTCCTTAGTATGTGTGATATTCAGATCCAGGCTAGTGATGTTCTCTTGAGCCCGTGTGGTATCCGGACACAGACTCACACAGTTGTGTGTTAATTGGCATGGGCGGCATCCAGGCCCTGGCTTATGGGTATTTCATTAGTAAGTTTGATATTCAGATCCTGACTAGTGATGTTCTCTTGAGCCCGTGTGGTATCCGGACCCCGGCTCACGCAGTTGTGTGTTCATTGGCATGTGCAGCATCCAGGCCTTGGCTAATGGTTGTTTCATTAGTATGTTTGATATTTAGATCCTGACTAGTGATGTTCTCTTGAGCCCGTGTGGTATCCGGACCCCGGCTCACACTGTTGTGTGTTCATTGGCATGTGCGGCACCTAGGTCCTGGCTGATGATTGTTTCATTAGTCTGTGTGAGATTCTGATCCTGACTAGTGATGTTCTCTTAAGCCCCTGTGGTATCCGGACCCCGGCTCACACCGTTGTGTGTTCATTGGCATATGCGGCATCCAGGCCCTGGCTGATGGTTGTTTCATTAGTATGTGTGATATTCAGATCCTGACTAGTGATGTTCTCTTGAGCCCGTGTGGTATCCGGACCCCGACTCACGCAGTTGTGTGTTCATTGGCATGTGCGGCATTTAGGCCATGGCTGATGGTTGTTTCATTAGTATGTTTGATATTCTGATCCTGACTAGTGATTTTCTCTTGAGCCCGTGTGGTATCCGAACCCCGGCTCAGACTGTTGTGTGTTCATTGGCATGTGTGGCACCTAGGCCCTGGCTGATGTCTGTTTCATTAGTATGTGTGACATTCCGATCCTGACTAGTGATGTTCTCTTCAGCACCTGTGGTATCCGGACCCCGACTCACACTGTTGTGTGTTCATTGGCATGCGCGGCATCCAGGCCCTGGCTGATGATTGTTTCATTAGTATGTGTGATATTCATATCCGTATTAGTGATGTTCTCTTGAGCCCGTGTGGTATCTGGACCCCGTCTCACACCGTTGTGTGTTCATTGGGATGTGCGGTATCCAGGCCCTGGCTGATGATTGTTTCATTAGTATGTGTGATATTCAGATCCTGACTAGTGGTGTTCTCTTGAGCCCGTTTGGTATTTGGACCCCAGCTCACACCATTGTGTCTTTATTGGCATGTGCGGCATCCAGGCCATGGCTGATGATTGTTTCATTAGTAAGTGTGATATTCAGATACTGACTAGTGATGTTCTCTTGAGCCCGTGTGGTATCTGGACCCCGTCTCACACCGTTGTGTGTTCATTGGGATGTGCGGTATCCACGCCCTGGCAGATGATTGTTTCATTAGTATGTGTGATATTCAGATCCTGACTAGTGATGTTCTCTTGAGCCCGTTTGGTATCTGGACCCCAACTCACACCATTGTGTCTTCATTGGCACGTGCGGCATCCAGGCCCTGGTTGATGATTGTGTCATTAGTATGTGTGATATTCAGATCCAGGCTAGTGATGTTCTCTTGAGCCCGTGTGGTATCCGGACCCCGGCTCACGCAGTTGTGTGTTCATTGGCATGTGCGGCATCCAGGCCTTGGCTAATGGTTGTTTCATTAGTATGTTTGATATTCAGTTCCTGAGTAGTGATGTTCTCTTGAGCCCATGTGGTATCCGGACCCCGGCTCACACTGTTGTGTGTTCATTGGCATGTGCGACACCTAGGTCCTGGCTGATGATTGTTTCATTAGTCTGTGTGAGATTCTGATCCTGACTAGTGATGTTCTCTTAAGCCCCTGTGGTATCCGGACCCCGGCTCACACCGTTGTGTGTTCATTGGCATGTGCGGCATCCAGGCCCTGGCTGATGGTTGTTTCATTAGTATGTGTGATATTCAGATCCTGACTAGTGATGTTCTCTTGAGCCCGTGTGGTATCCGGACCCCGACTCACGCAGTTGTGTGTTCATTGGCATGTGCGGCATTTAGGCCATGGCTGATGGTTGTTTCATTAGTATGTTTGATATTCTGATCCTGACTAGTGATTTTCTCTTGAGCCCGTGTGGTATCCGAACCCCGGCTCAGACTGTTGTGTGTTCATTGGCATGTGTGGCACCTAGGCCCTGGCTGATGTCTGTTTCATTAGTATGTGTGACATTCCGATCCTGACTAGTGATGTTCTCTTGAGCACCTGTGGTATCCGGACCCCGGCTCACACTGTTGTGTGTTCATTGGCATACGCGGCATCCAGGCCCTGGCTGATGATTGTTTCATTAGTATGTGTGATATTCATATCCGTACTAGTGATGTTCTCTTGAGCCCGTGTGGTATCTGGACCCCGTCTCACACCGTTGTGTGTTCATTGGGATGTGCGGTATCCAGGCCCTGGCTGATGATTGTTTCATTAGTATGTGTGATATTCAGATCCTGACTAGTGGTGTTCTCTTGAGCCCATTTGGTATTTGGACCCCAGCTCACACCATTGTGTCTTTATTGGCATGTGCGGCATCCAGGCCATGGCTGATGATTGTTTCATTAGTAAGTCTGATATTCAGATACTGACTAGTGATGTTCTCTTGAGCCCGTGTGGTATCTGGACCCCGTCTCACACCGTTGTGTGTTCATTGGGATGTGCGGTATCCACGCCCTGGCAGATGATTGTTTCATTAGTATGTGTGATATTCAGATCCTGACTAGTGATGTTCTCTTGAGCCCGTTTGGTATCTGGACCCCAACTCACACCATTGTGTCTTCATTGGCACGTGCGGCATCCAGGCCCTGGTTGATGATTGTGTCATTAGTATGTGTGATATTCAGATCCAGGCTAGTGATGTTCTCTTGAGCCCGTGTGGTATCCGGACCCCGGCTCACGCAATTGTGTGTTCATTGGCATGTGCGGCATCCAGGCCTTGGCTAATGGTTGTTTCATTAGTATGTTTGATATTCAGATCCTGAGTAGTGATGTTCTCTTGAGTCCATGTGGTATCCGGACCCCGGCTCACACTGTTGTGTGTTCATTGGCATGTGCGACACCTAGGTCCTGGCTGATGATTGTTTCATTAGTCTGTGTGAGATTCTGATCCTGAATAGTGATGTTCTCTTAAGCCCCTGTGGTATCCGGGCCCCGGCTCACACCGTTGTGTATTCATTGGCATGTGCGGCATCCAGGCCCTGGCTGATGGTTGTTTCATTAGTATGTGTGATATTCAGATCCTGACTAGTGATGTTCTCTTGAGCCCGTGTGGTATCCGGACCCCGACTCACGCAATTGTGTGTTCATTGGCATGTGCGGCATCCAGGCCATGGCTGATGGTTGTTTCATTAGTATGTTTGATATTCTGATCCTGACTATTGATTTTCTCTTGAGCCTGTGTGGTATCCGGACCCCGGCTCAGTCTGTTGTGTGTTCATTGGCATGTGTGGCACCTAGGCCTTGGCTGATGTCTGTTTCATTAGTATGTGTGACATTCCGGTCCTGACTAGTGATGTTCTCTTGAGCACCTGTGGTATCCGGACCCCGACTCACGCAGTTGTGTGTTCATTGGCATGTGCGGCATCCAGGCCATGACTGATGGTTGTTTCATTAGTATGTTTGATATTCTGATCCTGACTAGTGATTTTCTCTTGAGCCCGTGTGGTATCCGGACCCCAGCTCAGATTGTTGTGTGTTCATTGGCATGTGTGGCACCTAGGCCCTGGCTGATGTCTGTTTCATTAGTATGTGTGACATTCCGGTCCTGACTAGTGATGTTCTCTTGAGCACCTGTGGTATCCGGACCCCGGCTCACACTGTTGTGTGTTCATTGGCATGCGCGGCATCCAGGCCCTGGCTGATGATTGTTTCATTAGTATGTGTGATATTCATATCCTGACCAGTGATGTTCTCTTGAGCCCGTGTGGTATCTGGACCCCGTCTCACACCGTTGTGTGTTCATTGGGATGTGCGGTATCCAGGCCCTGGCTGATGATTGTTTCATTAGTATGTGTGATATTCAGATCCTGACTAGTGATGTTCTCTTGAGCCCGTTTGGTATCTGGACCGCAGCTCACACCATTGTGTCTTCATTGCCACGTGCGGCATCCAAGCCCTGGTTCATGATTGTTTCATTAGTATGTGTGATATTCAGATCCAGGCTAGTGATGTTCTCTTGAGCCCGTGTGGTATCCGGACCCAGACTCACACCGTTGTATGTTCATTGGCATGTGCGGCATCCAGGGACTGGCTGATGATTGTTTCATTAGTATGTATGATATTCAGATCCTGACTAGTGATGTTCTCTTGAACCAGTGTGGTATCCGAACCTCGGCTCACACAGTTGTGTGTTCATTGGCATGTGCGACATCCATGCCCTGGCTGATGGGTATTTCATTAGTATGTTTGATATTCAGATCCTGACTAGTGATGTTCTCTTGAGCCTGTGTCGAATCCGGACGCCGGCTCACACCGTTGTCATTTCATTGGCTTATGCGGCATCCAAGCCATGGCTGATGATTGTTTCATTAGTATGTGTGATATTCAGATCCTGACTAGTGATGTTCTCTTGAGGTCGTGTAGGATCCGGACCCCGGCTCACGCAGTTGTGTATTCATTGGTATGTGTAGCATCCAGGCCTTGGCTGATGGTTGTTTCATTAGTATGTTTGATATTCAGATCCTGACCAGTGATGTTCTCTAAAGCCCGTGTGGTATCCGGTCCCCAGCTCAGACTGTTGTGTATTCTTTGGCATGTGCGGCACCCAGGCCCTAGCTAATGGTTGTTTCATTAGTATGTGTGATATTCAGAACCTAACTAGTGATGTTCTCTTGATCCCGTATGGTATCCTAACCCCGGCTCACACTGTTGTGTGTTCATTGGCCCGAGCGGCATTCAGGCCCTGGCTGATGATTATTTCATTAGTATGTGTGATATTCAGATCCAGGCTAGTGATGTTCTCTTGAGCCCGTGTGGTATCCGGACCCAGACTCACACAGTTGTGTGTTCATTGGCATGGGCGGCATCCAGGCCCTGGCTTATGGGTATTTCATTAGTAAGTTTGATATTCAGATCCTGACTAGTGATGTTCTCTTGAGCCCGTGTGGTATCCGGACCCCGGCTCACGCAGTTGTGTGTTCATTGGCATGTGCGGCATCCAGGCCTTGGCTAATGGTTGTTTCATTAGTATGTTTGATATTCAGATCCTCACTAGTGATGTTCTCTTGAGCCCGTGTGGTATCCGGACCCCGGCTCACACTGTTGTGTGTTCATTGGCATGTGCGGCACCTAGGTCCTGGCTGATGATTGTTTCATTAGTCTGTGTGAGATTCTGATCCTTACTAGTGATGTTCTCTTAAGCCCCTGTGGTATCCGGAACCCGGCTCACACTGTTGTGTGTTCATTGGCATGTGCGGCATCCAGGCCCTGGCTGATGATTGTTTCATTAGTATGTGTGATATTCAGATCCTGACTAGTGATGTTCTCTTTAGCCCGTGTGGTATCTGGACCCCGTCTCACACTGTTGTGTGTTCATTGGGATGTGCGGTATCCAGGCCCTAGCTGATGATTGTTTCATTAGTATGTGTGATATTCAGATCCGTACTAGTGATTTGCTCTTGAGCCCGTGTGGTATCCGGACCCCGACCCAGACTGTTGTGTATTCATTGGCATGTGTGGCACCTAGGCCCTGGCTGATGTCTGTTTCATTAGTATGTGTGACATTCCGATCCTGACTAGTGATGTTCTCTTGAGCACCTCTGGTATCCGGACCCCGACTCACACTGTTGTATGTTCATTGGCATGTGCGGCATCCGGGCCCTGGCTGATGATTGTTTCATTAGTATGTGTGATATTCAGATTCTGACTAGTGATGTTCTCTTGAGCACCTGTGGTATCCGGACCCCGGCTCACACAGTTGTGTGTTCATTGGCATGTGCGACATCAAGGCCCTGGCTAATGGTATTTCATTAGTATGTTTGATTTTCAGATCCTGACTAGTGATGTTCTCTTGAGCCTGTGTTGAATCCGGACCCCGTCTCACATCGTTGTCTGTTCATTGGCTTGTGCGGCATCTAGGCCATGGCTGATAATTGTTTCATTAGTATGTGTGATATTCAGATCCTGACTAGTGATGTTCTCTTGAGGTCGTGTGGTATCCGGACCCCGGCTCACGCAGTTGTGTATTCATTTGCATGTGCGGCATCCAGGCCTTGGCTGATGGTTGTTTCATTAGTATGTTTGATATTCAGATCCTAACTAGTGATGTTCTCTTAAGCCCGTGTGGTATCCTGTCCCCGGCTCAAACTGTTGTGTATTCATTGGCATGTGCGGCACCCAGGCCCTGGCTAATGGTTGTTTCATTATTATGTGTGATACTCAGAACCTAACTAGTGATGTTCTCTTGAGCCCGTGTGGTATCCTGACCCCGGCTCACACTGTTGTGTGTTCATTGGCATGTGCGGCATTCAGACCCTGGCTGATGATTGTTTCATTAGTATGTGTGATATTCAGATCCATGCTAGTGATGTTCTCTTGAGCACGTGTGGTATCCGGACCCAGACTCACACAGTTGTGTGTTCATTGGCATGGGCGGCATCCAGGCCCTAGCTGATGGTTATTTCATTAGTATGTTTGATATTCAGATCCGGACTAGTGATGTTCTCTTGAGCCCGTGTGGTATCCGGACCCCAGCTCACGCAGTTGTGTGTTCATTGGCATGTGCGGCATCCAGGCCTTGGTTAATGGTTGTTTCATTAGTATGTTTGATATTCAGATCCTAACTAGTGATGTTCTCTTGAGCTCGTGTCGTATCCGGACCCCGGCTCACACTATTGTGTGTTCATTGGCATGTGCGGCACCTAGGCCCTGGCTGATGATTGTTTCATTAGTATGTATGAGATTCCGATCCTGACTAGTGATGTTCTCTTTAGCCCGTGTGGTATCTGGACCCCGTCTCAAACCGTTGTTTGTTAATTGGGATGTGCGGTATCCAGGCCCTGGCTGATGATTGTTTCATTAGTATGTGTGATATTCAGATTTTGACTAGTGATGTTCTCTTGAGCCCGTTTGGTATTTGGACCCCAGCTCACACCATTGTGTCTTCATTGGCATGTGTGACATTCAGGCCCTGGCTGATGATTGTTTCATTAGTATGTGTGATATTCAGATCCTGACTAGTCATGTTCTCTTGAGCCCGTGTGGTATCTTGACCCCGGCTCACACCGTTGTGTGTTCATTGGCATGTGTAGCATCCAGGCCCTGGCTGATGGTTGTTTCATTAGTATGTGTGATATTCAGATCCTGACTAGTGATGTTCTCTTGAGCCCGTGTGGTATCCGGACCCCGACTCACGCAGTTGTGTGTTCATTGGCATGTGCGGCATCCAGGCCATGGCTGATGGTTGTTTCATTAGTATGTTTGATATTCAGATCCTGACTAGTGATTTTCTCTTGAGCCCGTGTGGTATCCGGACCCCGGCTCAGACTGTTGTGTGGTCATTGGCATGTGTGGCACCTAGGCCCTGGCTGATGTCTGTTTCATTAGTATGTGTGACATTCCGATCCTGACTAGTGATGTTCTCTTGAGCACCTGTGGTATCCTGACCCCGGCTCACACTGTTGTGTGTTCATTGGCATGCGCAGCATCCAGGCCCTGGCTGATGATTGTTTCATTAGTATGTGTGATATTCATATCCTGACTAGTGATGTTCTCTTGAGCCCGTGTGGTATCTGGACCCCGTCTCACACCATTGTGTGTTTATTGGGATGTGCGGTATCCAGGCCCTGGCTGATGATTGTTTCATTAGTATGTGTAATATTCAGATCCTGACTAGTGGTGTTCTCTTGAGCCCGTTTGGTATTTGGACCCCAGCTCACACCATTGTGTCTTCATTGGCATGTGCGGCATCCAGGCCATGGCTGATGATTGGTTCATTAGTATGTGTGATATTCAGATACTGACTAGTGATGTTCTCTTGAGCCCGTGTGGTATCTGGACCCCGTCTCACACCGTTGTGTGTTCATTGGGATGTTCGGTATCCAGGCCCTGGCTGATGATTGTTTCATTAGTATGTGTGTTATTCAGATCCTGACTAGTGATGTTCTCTTGAGCCCGTTTGGTATCTGGACCCCAGCTCACACCAGTGTGTCTTCATTGGCACGTGCGGCATCCAGGCCCTGGTTGATGATTGTTTCATTAGTGTGTGTGATATTCAGATCCAGGCTAGTGATGTTCACTTGAGCCCGTGTGGTATCCGAACCCAGACTCACACCGTTGTATGTTCATTGGCATGTGCGGCATCCAGGGCCTGGCTGATGATTGTTTCATTAGTATGTATGATATTCAGATCCTGACTAGTGATGTTCTTTTGAACCAGTGTGGTATCCGGACCTTGGCTCACACAGTTGTGTGTTCATTAGCATGTGCGACATCCAGGCCCTGGATTATGGGTATTTCATTAGTATGTTTGATATTCAGATCCTGACTAGTGATGTTCTCTTGAGCCTGTGTCGAATCCGGACCCCGGCTCACACCGATGTCAGTTCATTGGCTTGTGCGGCATCCAAGCCATGGCTGATGATTGTTTCATTAGTATGCGTGATATTCAGATCCCGATTAGTGATGTTCTCTTGAGGCCGTGTGGTATCCGGACCCCGGCTCACGCAGTTGTGTATTCATTGGCATGTGCGGCATCCAGGCCTTGGCTGATGGTTGTTTCATTAGTATGTGTTATATTTAGATCCTGACTAGTGATGTTCTCTTGAGCCTGTGTTGAATCCTGACCCCGGCTCTCACCGTTGTCTTTTCATTGGCTTGTGCGGCATCCAGGCCATGGCTGATGATTGTTTCATTAGTATGTGTGATATTCAGATCCTGACTAGTGATGTTCTCTTGAGGTCGTGTGTTATCCGGACCTGGGCTCACGCAGTTGTGTATTCATTGGCATATGAGGCATCCAGGCCTTGGCCGATGGTTGTTTCATTCGTATGTTTGATATTCAGATTCTGACTAGTGATGTTCTCTTGAGCCTGTGTTGAATCCGGACCCCGGCTCACACAGTTGTGTGTTCTTGGCATGTGTGGCATCCAGGCCCTGGCTGATTATTGTTTCATTAGTATGTGTGATATTCAGATCCTAACTAGTGGTGTTCTCTTGAGCCTGTGTTGAATCCGGACCCCGCCTCACACTGTTGTCTTTTCATTGGCTTGTGCGGCATCCAGGGCATGACTGATGATTGTTTCATTAGTATGTGTGATATTCAGAGCCTGACTAGTGATGTTCTCTTGAGGCCGTGTGGTATCCGGACCCCGCCTCACACTGTTGTGTATTCATTGGCATGTGCGGCACCCAGGCCCTGGCTGATGATTGTTTCATTAGTATGTGTGATATTCAGAACCTAACTAGTGATGTTCTCTTGAGCCCGTGTGGTATCTTGACCCCAGCTCACACTATTGTGTGTTCATTGGCATGTGCAGCATTCAGGCTCCGGCTATTGATTGTTTCATTAGTATGTGTCATATTCAGATCCTAACTAATGATGTTCTCTTGAGACCGTGTGGTATCTGGACCCCGGCTCACACCATTGTGTGTTCATTGGCATGTGCTGCATCCAGGCCCTGGCTGATGATTGTTTCATTAGTATGTGTGATATTCAGATCCTCGCTAGAGATGTTCTCTTGAGCCCGTGTGGTATCCGGACCCCGGCTCACACCGTTGTGTGTTCATTGGCATGTGCGTCATCCAGGCCCTGGCTAATTATTGTTTCATTAGTATATGTGATATTCAGATCCTAACTAGTGATGTTCTCTTGAGCCTGTGTGGAATCCGGACCCCGGCTCACACCGTTGTGTGTTCATTGGCATGTGTGGCATCCAGGCCATGGATAACGATTGTTTCATTAGTATGTGTGATATTCAGATCCTGACTAGTAATGTTCTCTTGAGCCCGTGTGGTATTCGGACCCCGGCTCACGCAATTGTGTGTTCATTGACATGTGCGGCATCCAGGCCCTGGCTGATGGTTGTTTCATTAGTATGTGTGATATTCAGATCCTGACTAGTGATGTTCTCTTGAGCCCGTGTGGTATCTGGACCCCGACTCACACCGTTGTGTGTTCATTGGCATGTGCGGAATCCAGGCCTTGGCTGATGAATTTTTCATTAGTATGTGTGATATTCAGATCCTGACTAGTGAAGTTCTCTTGAGACCGTGTGGTATCTGGACCCCGGCTCACACCGTTGTGTGTTCATTTGCATGTGCGGCATCCAGGCCCTGGCTGATGATTGTTTCATTAGTATGTGTATTATTCAGATCCTGGCTAGTGATGTTATTTTGAGCCCGTGCGGTATCCAGACCCCGGCTCACACCGTTGCATGTTCATTGGCATGCGCAACATCCAGGCCCTGGCTGCTAATTGTTTCATTAGCATGTGTGATATTCAGATCCTGGGTAGTGATGTTCTCTTGAGCCCGTGTGGTATCCGGACCCCGGCTCACACCGTTGTGTGTTCATTGGCATGTGCGGCATCCAGGCCCTGGCTGATGATTATTTTATTAGTATGTGTGATATTCAGATCCTGACTAGTGATGTTCTCTTGAACCCGTGTGGTATCCGGACCCCAGCTCACACATTTGTATGTTCATTGGCATGTGCGGCATCCAGGCCCTGGTTGATGATTGTTTCATTAGTATGTGTGATATTCAGATCCTAGCTAGTGATGTTTTCTTGAGCCCGTGTGGTATCTGGACCCCGGCTTACACTGTTGTGTGTTCATTGGCATGTGCGGCATCCACGCCCTGGCTGATGATTATTTCAATAGTATGTGTGATATTCAGATCCTGGCTAGTAATGTTCTCTTGAGCCCGTGTGGTATCCGGACCCCGGGTCACACCATTGTGTGTTCATTCGCATGTGCGGCATCCAGGCCCTGGTTGATTATTGTTTCATTTGTATGTGTGATATTCAGATCCTAACTAGTGATGTTCTCTTGAGCCTGTGTGGAATCCGGACCCCGGCTCACACCTTTATATGTTCATTGGCATGTGCGGTATCCAGGCCATGGTGATGATTGTTTCATTTGTATGTGTGATATTCAGATCCGACTAGTGATGTTCTCTTGAGCCCGTGTGGTATCCGGACCCCGACCCACGCAGTTGTGTGTTCATTGGCATGTGCGGCATCCAGGCCTTGGCTGATGGTTGTTTCATTAGTATGTTTGATATTCTGATCCTGACTAGTGATGTTCTCTTGTGCCCGTGTGGTATCTGGACCCCGACTCACACTGTTGTGTATTCATTGGCATGTGCAGCACCTAGGCCCGGGCAGATGATTGTTTCATTAGTATGTGTGATATTCAGATCCTGACTAGTGATATCCTCTTGAGCCCCTGTGATATCCGGACCCCAGCTCATACCGTTGTGTGTTCATTGGCATGTGCGGCATCCCGGCCCTGGCTGATTATTGTTTCATTAGTATGTGTGATATTCAGATCTTGGCTAGTGATGTTCTGTTGAGCCTGTGTGGTATTCGGACCCCGGCTCACACTATTGTTTGTTCATTGGTATGTCCGGCATCCAGGCCCTGGCTGATTATTGTTTAATTTGTATGTGTGATATTCAGATCCTAACTAGTGATGTTCTCTTGAGTCTGTGTGGAATCCGGACCCCGCTCACACCGTTGTGTGTTCATTGGCATGTGCAGCATCCAGTCCATGGCTGATGATTGTTTCATTAGTTTGTGTGATATTCAGATCCTGACTAGTGATGTTCTCTTGAGCCCGTGTGATATCCGGACCCCGGCTCACACAGTTGTGTTTTCATTGGCATGTGTGCATCCATGCCTTGGTTGAAGGTTGTTTCATTAGTATGTTTGATATTCAGATCCTGACTAGTGATGTTCTCTTGATCCCATGTGGTATCCGGACCCCGGCTCACACTGTTGTATGTTCATTGGCATGTGCGTCACCTAGTCCCGGGCAGATGATTGTTTCATTAGTATGTGTGATATTCAGATCCTGACTAGTGATGTTCTCTAGAGCCCCTGTGGTATCCAGACCCTGGCTCACACCGTTATGTGATCATTGGCATGTGCGGCATCCAGGCCCAGGCTGATTATTGTTTCATTAGTATGTGTGATATTCAGATCCTGACTAGTGATGTTCTCTTGAGCCCGTATGGTATCTTGACCCCAGCTCACACTATTGTGTGTTCATTGGCATGTGCGGCATTCAGGCTCCGGCTATTGATTTTTTCATTAGTATGTGTCATATTCAGATCCTAACTAGTGATGTTCTCTTGAGACCGTGTGGTATTCGGACCCCGGCTCACACCATTGTGTGTTCACTGGCATGTGCTGCATCCAGGCCCTGGCTGATGATTGATTCATTAGTATGTGTGATATTCAGATCCTGGCTAGTGATGTTCTCTTGAGCCCGTGTGGTATCCGGACCCCGACTCACACTATTGTGTGTTCATTGGCATGTGCGGCATTCAGGCTCCGGCTATTGATTGTTTCATTAGTATGTGTCATATTCAGATCCTAACTAGTAATGTTCTCTTGAGCCCGTGTGGTATCCGGACCCCGGCTCACGCAATTGTGTGTTCATTAACATGTGTGGCATCCAGGCCTTGGCTCATGGTTGTTTCATTAGTATGTTTTATATTCAGATCCTGACTAGTGATGTTCTCTTGAGCCCGTGTGGTATCCGGACCCCGGCTCACACTATTTTGTGTTCATTGGCATGTGAGGCACCTAGGCCTTGACTGATGATTGTTTCATTAGTATGTGTGATATTCATATCCTGACTAGTGATGTTCTCTTGAGCCCCTGTAGTATCTGGACCCTGGCTCACACTGTTGTGTGTTCATCGGCATGTGCGGCATCCAGGCCCTGGCTGATGATTGTTTCATTAGTATGTGTGATATTCAGTTCCTGACTAGTGATGTTCTCTTGAGCCCGTGTGGTATCTGGACCCCGGCTCACACCGTTGTGTGTTCATTGGCATGTGCGGAATCGAGGCCCTGGCTGATGAATTTTTCATTAGTATGTGTGATATTCAGATC